>CANJKZ010000122.1:340000-1595000 GCA_947471745.1 Closterium sp. Naga37s-1 | reverse complement strand
CTTTCCATCACCCCGCCCCATTCTCCCGCTTTCCATCACCCCGCCCCATTCTCCCTCCTTCCATCACCCCGCCCCATTCTCCCTGCTTCCATCACCCCGCCCCATTCTCCCGCTTTTCATCACCCCGCCCCATTCTCCCTCCTTCCATCACCACGCCCCATTCTCCCTCCTTCCATCACCCCGCCCCATTCTCCCGCTTTTCATCACCTCGCCCCATTCTCCTGCTTTCCATCTCCCCACCTCATTCTCCCGCTTTCCATCACCCCGCCCCATTCTCCTGCTTTCCATCACCCCGCCCCATTCTCCCGCTTTCCATCACCCCGCCCCATTCTCCCGCTTTCCATCACCCCGCCCCATTCTCCCTCTTTCCATCACCCCGCCCCATTCTCCCTCCTTCCATCACCCCGCCCCATTCTCCCGCTTTCCATCACCCCGCCCCATTCTCCCGCTTTCCATCACCCCGCCCCATTCTCCCGCTTTCCATCACCCCGCCCCATTCTCCCTCCTTCCATCACCCCGCCCCATTCTCCCTGCTTCCATCACCCCGCCCCATTCTCCCGCTTTTCATCACCCCGCCCCATTCTCCCGCTTTCCATCACCCCGCCCCATTCTCCCGCTTTCCATCACCCCGCCCCATTCTCCCGCTTTTCATCACCCCGCCCCATTCTCCCGCTTTCCATCACCCCGCCCCATTCTCCCGCTTTCCATCACCCCGCCCCATTCTCCCGCTTTCCATCACCCCGCCCCATTCTCCCGCTTTCCATCACCCCGCCCCATTCTCCCGCTTTCCATCACCCCGCCCCATTCTCCCTCCTTCCATCACCCCGCCCCATTCTCCCGCTTTCCATCACCCCGCCCCATTCTCCCGCTTTCCATCACCCCGCCCCATTCTCCCGCTTTCCATCACCCCGCCCCATTCTCCCGCTTTCCATCACCCCGCCCCATTCTCCCGCATTCCATCACCCCGCCCCATTCTTCCGCTTTCCATCATCCCGCCCCATTCTCCCGCTTTCCATCACCCCGTCCCATTCTTCCTCCTTCCATCACCCCGCCCCATTCTCCCGCTTTCCATCACCCCGCCCCATTCTCTCTCTTTCCATCACCCCGCTCATTCTCCCGCTTTCCATCACCCCGCCCCATTCTCCCGCTTTCCATCACCCCTCCCCATTCTCCCGCTTTCCATCACCCCGCCCCATTTTCCCTCCTTCCATCACCCCGCCCCATACTCCCTCCTTCCATCACCCCACCCCATTCTCCCACTTTTCATCACCCCGCCCCATTCTCCCGCTTTCCATCACCCCGCCCCATTCTCCCGCTTTCCATCACCCCTCCCCATTCTCCCGCTTTCCATCACCCCGCCCCATTCTCCCGCTTTCCATCACCCCGCCCCATTCTCCCGCTTTTCATCACCCCGCCCCATTCTCCCTCCTTCCATCACCCCGCCCCATTCTCCCGCTTTTCATCACCTCGCCCCATTCTCCCGCTTTCCATCACCCCACCTCATTCTCCCGCTTTCCATCACCCCGCCCCATTCTCCCGCTTTCTATCACCCCGCCCCATTCTCCTGCTTTCCATCACCCCGCCCCATTCTCCCGCTTTTCATCATCCCGCCCCATTCTCCCGCTTTCCATCACCCCGCCCCATTCTCCCGCTTTCCATCACCCCGCCCCATTCTCCCGCTTTCCATCACCCCGCCCCATTCTCCCTCCTTCCATCACCCCGCCACATTCTCCCGCTTTCCATCACCCCGCCCCATTCTCCCGCTTTCCATCACCCCGCCCCATTCTCCCGCTTTCCATCACCCCGCCCCATTCTCCCGCTTTCCATCACCCCGCCCCATTCTCCCGCTTTCCATCACCCCGCCCCATTCTCCCGCTTTCCATCAACCCGCCCCATTCTCCCTCCTTCCATCACCCCGCCCCATTCTCCCTCCTTCCATCACCCCGCCCCATTCTCCCGCTTTCCATCACCCCGCCCCATTCTCCCGCTTTCCATCACCCCTCCCCATTCTCCCGCTTTCCATCACCCCGCCCCATTTTCCCTCCTTCCATCACCCCGCCCCATACTCCCTCCTTCCATCACCCCACCCCATTCTCCCACTTTTCATCACCCCGCCCCATTCTCCCGCTTTCCATCACCCCGCCCCATTCTCCCGCTTTCCATCACCCCTCCCCATTCTCCCGCTTTCCATCACCCCGCCCCATTCTCCCGCTTTCCATCACCCCGCCCCATTCTCCCGCTTTTCATCACCCCGCCCCATTCTCCCTCCTTCCATCACCCCGCCCCATTCTCCCTCCTTCCATCACCCCGCCCCATTCTCCCGCTTTTCATCACCTCGCCCCATTCTCCCGCTTTCCATCACCCCACCTCATTCTCCCGCTTTCCATCACCCCGCCCCATTCTCCCGCTTTCCATCACCTCGCCCCATTCTCCTGCTTTCCATCACCCCGCCCCATTCTCCCGCTTTTCATCACCCCGCCCCATTCTCCCGCTTTCCATCACCCCGCCCCATTCTCCCGCTTTCCATCACCCCGCCCCATTCTCCCGCTTTCCATCACCCCGCCCCATTCTCCCGCTTTCCATCACCCCGCCCCATTCTCCCGCTTTCCATCACCCCGCCCCATTCTCCCTCCTTCCATCACCACGCCCCATTCTCCCTCCTTCCATCACCCCGCCCCATTCTCCCGCTTTTCATCACCTCGCCCCATTCTCCCGCTTTCCATCACCCCGCCTCATTCTCCCGCTTTCCATCACCCCGCCCCATTCTCCCGCTTTCCATCACCCCGCCCCATTCTCCCGCTTTCCATCACCCCGCCCCATTCTCCCGCTTTCCATCACCCCGCCCCATTCTCCCGCTTTCCATCAACCCGCCCCATTCTCCCTCCTTCCATCACCCCGCCCCATTCTCCCTCCTTCCATCACCCCGCCCCATTCTCCCGCTTTTCATCACCCCGCCCCATTCTCCGGCTTTTCATCACCCCGCCCCATTCTCCCGCTTTCCATCACCCCGCCCCATTCTCCCGCTTTCCATCACCCCGCCCCATTCTCCCGCTTTCCATCACCCCGCCCCATTCTCCCGCTTTCCATCACCCCGCCCCATTCTCCCGCTTTCCATCACCCCGCCCCATTCTCCCTCCTTCCATCACCACGCCCCATTCTCCCTCCTTCCATCACCCCGCCCCATTCTCCCGCTTTTCATCACCTCGCCCCATTCTCCCGCTTTCCATCACCCCCCCTCATTCTCCCGCTTTCCATCACCCCGCCCCATTCTCCCATTTTCCATCACCCCGCCCCATTCTCCCGCTTTCCATCACCCCGCCCCATTCTCCCACTTTCCATCACCCCGCCCCATTCTCCCGCTTTCCATCACCCCGCCCCATTCTCCCTCTTTCCATCACCCCGCCCCATTCTCCCGCTTTCCATCACCCCGCCCCATTCTCCCGCTTTCCATCAACCCGCCCCATTCTCCCTCCTTCCATCACCCCGCCCCATTCTCCCTCCTTCCATCACCCCGCCCCATTCTGTCAGAATATGTTGTTTGTGTAGCCTGCAGTGGGGTACTCTATAGTGAGTACAACCCCTTAGGGTTTGCTATTTGTATCCTGCTGCTTGCTAGTTCAATCATTCCTTCTCAATTCTGTTCCTACACACATTCCTAGCTCGTACTTGGCTCCTCGTTACTAGTCCTACTGTGGCCTAGGCTACTAAGCCTAGGCCGTACTCCTACTACTTCTGACATGGTATCAGAGGGCGGCATGTCTGCCGCCTTCCTGTGTATGGGCCCACCACCCGCTTCCGCTGCCGTACTGTCCGCCGCACGCCCCGTGGTGCGCGGCGGCGAAACCCTAATTTCTGCCCGCCGCGCGCTCGGGGCGCCTGGCGGTTTTCCCTTCCGTGGCGCCCGTCGTGGTGCCCTTGGGGGGGCCTCCGCGGTCCCCTCCCGTCGAAGCGCCCGTCGAGGCGACCTCGGGGACCCGCGCGGCCTCCCCTCCCGTCGCCCGTCGAGGCGACCTTGGGGGCCCGCGCGGCCTCTCCACCAGTCGCCCGTCGTGGCGACCACGGGGGCCGCGCGTGGTCCCCCCCGTCGCCCGTCGAGGCGACTTCGGGGGCCGTGCGCGGCCCTCCCCGTCGCCCGTCGAGGCGACTTCGGGGGGCCCGCGCGGCACCCTCCCCGTCGCCTGTCGAGGCGGCTCTGGGGGCTCGTCGCTGCGCCCTCCCTGGTGCCCGTCACGGCGCCCCGAGGGGGGGCCGCGCGGCTCCCTTCTCGTCGCCCCTCGGGGCGCCCTGGGGGCCGTGCGTTTCCTCCCCCCCCCCTTCTGCCTTTCAACTGCGGCGGCCGCCCCTGGAGCCGCCCGCCACTGCAGCAGCAGCCCCTGGAGCCGCCCGCCACTGCAGCAGCAGCCCCTGGAGCCGCCCGCCACTGCAGCAGCCGCCCCTGGAGCAGCCCGCACCTGCAGCAGCCGCCCCTGGAGCAGCCCGCACCTGCAGCAGCCGCCCCAGGACCCGCGCGAGCCGCCTCTGCAGAAGCCCGCCCCGTTCCCCCCCCCCCCCCCCCCGTGCTGCCCATTGCTCCCATTCCACCGTGCGTTCCGCGGTGGCTGGGGTGTGGGGTGGCGAGCATGGGGGTGAGAGGTGTGGGTTCTCCCCTCCTCCTTTTTCGTCTCCCACTGCTGCAGCTGCCGCTGAGGGGGTTGGAGGTGTGGGAGTCGTGGGGAGTGGCACTAGGGGGGTGATGTGGGAGTGGAGCTAGGGGCGAAGCAGGGGGTGTGTGAGAGGGGTGTGGGACTGTTGGGGGAGGTTGAGTGGAGGCTGCTGTCTTGTCGTCCGCAGCACCTGTAGTCCGGGGCGCACTGTCCTGGTAGCTCAGAGAGCCTGCTGCACCTGTTGCCCGTGGGTCCGTTGCTCCTGCCGCTCGTCGCAGCCGCAGAGCCTGTTACTCCTGTATTCCGGGACGCACTGTCTCGGTAGCCACTGAGAGCCTGCTGCACCAGTCGCCCGTGGGTCCGTTGCTTCTGCCGCTCGTCGTAGCCGCAGAGCCAGTTACTCCAGTATTCCGGGGCGCTCTGTCTCGGTAGCCACTGTGTCAGCCGCCACTGTGTCAGCCGCTTCTGTTGCCCGTGTGTCTGCAGCTTCAGTCGTCGCCTCCCATCTTCTCTCCTTTCATAGTCCCTCCTCCTCCTCACTTGCCCTTTGTGATAGCCTCTAGCTTTGCTGATAATTATGAACTATTGCTATGACTGCTCATTGTGCTGATTACACCCCACTTTGGCTATGGGGGTGTGTCAGAATATGTTGTTTGTGTAGCCTGCAGTGGGGTACTCTATAGTGAGTACAGCCCCTTAGGGTTTGCTATTTGTATCCTGCTGCTTGCTAGTTCAATCATTCCTTCTCAATTCTGTTCCTACACACATTCCTAGCTCGTACTTGGCTCCTCGTTACTAGTCCTACTGTGGCCTAGGTTACTAAGCCTAGGCCGTACTCCTACTACTTCTGACACATTCTCCCGCTTTTCATCACCCCGCCCCATTCTCCCGCTTTCCATCACCCCGCCCCATTCTCCCGCTTTCCATCACCCCCCCCCATTCTCCCGCTTTCCATCACCCCCCCCCATTCTCCCGCTTTCCATCACCCCGCCCCATTCTCCCGCTTTCCATCACCCCACCCCATTCTCCCGCTTTCCATCACCCCGCCCCATTCTCCCGCTTTCCATCACCCCGGCCCATTCTCCCTCCTTCCATCACCCCGCCCCATTCTCCCGCTTTCCATCACCCCGCCCCATTCTCCCGCTTTCCATCACCCCCCCCCATTCTCCCGCTTTCCATCACCCCGCCCCATTCTCCCGCTTTCCATCACCCCGCCCCATTCTCCCGCCTTCCATCACCCCGCCCCATTCTCCCGCTTTCCATCACCCCGCCCCATTCTCCCGCTTTCCATCACCCCGCCCCATTCTCCCTCCTTCCATCCCCCCGCCCCATTCTCCCGCTTTCCATCACCCCGCCCCATTCTCCCGCTTTCCATCACCTCGCCCCATTCTCCCGCTTTTCATCCCCCCGCCCCATTCTCCCGCTTTCCATCACCCCACCCCATTCTCCCGCTTTCCATCACCCCGCCCCATACTCCCTCCTTCCATCAACCCGTCCCATTCTCCCTCCTTCCATCACCCCGCCCCATTCTCCAGCTTTCCATCACCCCGCCCCATTCTCCCGCTTTCCATCACCCCGCCCCATTCTCTCTCCTTCCATCACCCCGCCCCATTCTCCCGCTTTCCATCACCCCGCCCCATTCTCCCGTTTTCCATCACCCCGCCCCATTCTCCCGCTTTCCATCACCCCGCCCCATTCTCCCTCTTTCCATCACCCCGCCCCATTCTCCCTCCTTCCATCACCCCGCCCCATTCTCCCGCTTTCCATCACCCCGCCCCATACTCCCGCTTTCCATCACCCCGCCCCATTCTCCCGCTTTCCATCAACCCGCCCCATTCTCCCTCCTTCCATCACCCCGCCCCATTCTCCCTCCTTCCATCACCCCGCCCCATTCTCCCGCTTTTCATCACCCCGCCCCATTCTCCTGCTTTCCATCACCCTGCCCCATTCTCCCGCTTTCCATCACCCCGCCCCATTCTCCCGCTTTCCATCACCCCGCCCCATTCTCCCGCTTTCCATCACCCCGCCCCATTCTCCCGCTTTCCATCACCCCGGCCCATTCTTCCTCCTTCCATCACCCCGCCCCATTCTCCCGCTTTCCATCACCCCGGCCCATTCTTCCGCTTTCCATCACCCCGCCCCATTCTCCCGCTTTCCATCACCCCGCCCCATTCTCCCGCTTTCCATCACCCCGCCCCATTCTCCCGCTTTCCATCACCCCGCCCCATTCTTCCTCCTTCCATCACCCCGCCCCATTCTCCCGCTTTCCATCACCCCGCCCCATTCTCTCTCCTTCCATCACCCCGCCCCATTCTCCCGCTTTCCATCAACCCGCCCCATTCTCTCTCCTTCCATCACCCCGCCCCATTCTCCCGCTTTCCATCACCCCGCCCCATTCTCCCGCTTTCCATCACCCCGCCCCATTCTCCCGCTTTCCATCACCCCGCCCCATTCTCCCTCTTTCCATCACCCCGCCCCATTCTCCCGCTTTCCATCAACCCGCCCCATTCTCCCTCCTTCCATCAACCCGCCCCATTCTCCCTCCTTCCATCACCCCGCCCCATTCTCCCTCCTTCCATCACCCCGCCCCATTCTCCCGCTTTTCATCACCCCGCCCCATTCTCCCGCTTTCCATCACCCCGCCCCATTCTCCCGCTTTCCATCACCCCGGCCCATTCTCCCTCCTTCCATCACCCCGCCCCATTCTCCCGCTTTCCATCACCCCGCCCCATTCTCCCGCTTTCCATCACCCCCCCCCATTCTCCCGCTTTCCATCACCCCGCCCCATTCTCCCGCTTTCCATCACCCCGCCCCATTCTCCCGCCTTCCATCACCCCGCCCCATTCTCCCGCTTTCCATCACCCCGCCCCATTCTCCCGCTTTCCATCACCCCGCCCCATTCTCCCTCCTTCCATCCCCCCGCCCCATTCTCCCGCTTTCCATCACCCCGCCCCATTCTCCCGCTTTCCATCACCTCGCCCCATTCTCCCGCTTTTCATCCCCCCGCCCCATTCTCCCGCTTTCCATCACCCCACCCCATTCTCCCGCTTTCCATCACCCCGCCCCATACTCCCTCCTTCCATCAACCCGTCCCATTCTCCCTCCTTCCATCACCCCGCCCCATTCTCCAGCTTTCCATCACCCCGCCCCATTCTCCCGCTTTCCATCACCCCGCCCCATTCTCTCTCCTTCCATCACCCCGCCCCATTCTCCCGCTTTCCATCACCCCGCCCCATTCTCCCGTTTTCCATCACCCCGCCCCATTCTCCTGCTTTCCATCACCCCGCCCCATTCTCCCTCTTTCCATCACCCCGCCCCATTCTCCCTCCTTCCATCACCCCGCCCCATTCTCCCGCTTTCCATCACCCCGCCCCATACTCCCGCTTTCCATCACCCCGCCCCATTCTCCCGCTTTCCATCAACCCGCCCCATTCTCCCTCCTTCCATCACCCCGCCCCATTCTCCCTCCTTCCATCACCCCGCCCCATTCTCCCGCTTTTCATCACCCCGCCCCATTCTCCTGCTTTCCATCACCCTGCCCCATTCTCCCGCTTTCCATCACCCCGCCCCATTCTCCCGCTTTCCATCACCCCGCCCCATTCTCCCGCTTTCCATCACCCCGCCCCATTCTCCCGCTTTCCATCACCCCGGCCCATTCTTCCTCCTTCCATCACCCCGCCCCATTCTCCCGCTTTCCATCACCCCGGCCCATTCTTCCGCTTTCCATCACCCCGCCCCATTCTCCCGCTTTCCATCACCCCGCCCCATTCTCCCGCTTTCCATCACCCCGCCCCATTCTCCCGCTTTCCATCACCCCGCCCCATTCTTCCTCCTTCCATCACCCCGCCCCATTCTCCCGCTTTCCATCACCCCGCCCCATTCTCTCTCCTTCCATCACCCCGCCCCATTCTCCCGCTTTCCATCAACCCGCCCCATTCTCTCTCCTTCCATCACCCCGCCCCATTCTCCCGCTTTCCATCACCCCGCCCCATTCTCCCGCTTTCCATCACCCCGCCCCATTCTCCCGCTTTCCATCACCCCGCCCCATTCTCCCTCTTTCCATCACCCCGCCCCATTCTCCCGCTTTCCATCAACCCGCCCCATTCTCCCTCCTTCCATCAACCCGCCCCATTCTCCCTCCTTCCATCACCCCGCCCCATTCTCCCTCCTTCCATCACCCCGCCCCATTCTCCCGCTTTTCATCACCCCGCCCCATTCTCCCGCTTTCCATCACCCCGCCCCATTCTCCCGCTTTCCATCACCCCGCCCCATTCTCCCGCTTTCCATCACCCCGCCCCATTCTCCCGCTTTCCATCACCCCGGCCCATTCTCCCGCTTTCCATCACCCCGGCCCATTCTCCCGCTTTCCATCACCCCGCCCCATTCTCCCGCTTTCCATCACCCCGCCCCATTCTCCCGCTTTCCATCACCCCGCCCCATTCTCCCGCTTTCCATCACCCCGCCCCATTCTCCCGCTTTCCATCACCCCGCCCCATTCTTCCTCCTTCCATCACCCCGCCCCATTCTCCCGCTTTCCATCAACCCGCCCCATTCTCTCTCCTTCCATCACCCCGCCCCATTCTCCCGCTTTCCATCACCCCGCCCCATTCTCCCGCTTTCCATCACCCCGCCCCATTCTCCCGCTTTCCATCACCCCGCCCCATTCTCCCTCTTTCCATCACCCCGCCCCATTCTCCCGCTTTCCATCAACCCGCCCCATTCTCCCTCCTTCCATCACCCCGCCCCATTCTCCCTCCTTCCATCACCCCGCCCCATTCTCCCGCTTTTCATCACCCCGCCCCATTCTCCCGCTTTCCATCACCCCGCCCCATTCTCCCGCTTTCCATCACCCCGCCCCATTCTCCCGCTTTCCATCACCCCGCCCCATTCTCCCGCTTTCCATCACCCCGCCCCATTCTCCCGCTTTCCATCACCCCGCCCCATTCTCCCGCTTTCCATCACCCCGCCTCATTCTCCCGCTTTCCATCACCCCGCCCCATTCTCCCTCCTTCCATCACCCCGCCCCATTCTCCCGCTTTCCATCACCCCGCCCCATTCTCCCGCTTTCCATCATCCCGCCCCATTCTCCCGCTTTCCATCACCCCGCCCCATTCTCCCGCTTTCCATCACCCCGCCCCATTCTCCCGCTTTCCATCACCCCGCCCCATTCTCCCGCTTTCCATCACCCCGCCCCATTCTCCCGCTTTCCATCACCCCGCCCCATTCTCCCGCTTTCCATCACCCCGCCCCATTCTCCCGCCTTCCATCACCCCGCCCCATTCTCCCGCTTTCCATCACCCCGCCCCATTCTCCCGCTTTCCATCACCCCGCCCCATTCTCCCGCCTTCCATCACCCCGCCCCATTCTCCCGCTTTCCATCACCCCGCCCCATTCTCCCGCTTTCCATCACCCCGCCCCATTCTCCCTCCTTCCATCACCCCGCCCCATTCTCCCGCTTTTCATCACCCCGCCCCATTCTCCTGCTTTCCATCACCCCGCCCCATTCTCCCGCTTTCCATCACCCCGCCCCATTCTCCCGCTTTCCATCACCCCGCCCTATTCTCCCGCTTTCCATCACCCCGCCCCATTCTCCCGCTTTCCATCACCCCGCCCCATTCTCCCGCTTTCCATCACCCCGCCCCATTCTCCCGCTTTCCATCACCCCGGCCCATTCTTCCTCCTTCCATCACCCCGCCCCATTCTCCCGCTTTCCATCACCCCGCCCCATTCTCCCGCTTTCCATCACCCCGCCCCATTCTCCCGCTTTCCATCACCCCGCCCCATTCTCCCGCTTTCCATCACCCCGCCCCATTCTTCCTCCTTCCATCACCCCGCCCCATTCTCCCGCTTTCCATCAACCCGCCCCATTCTCTCTCCTTCCATCACCCCGCCCCATTCTCCCGCTTTCCATCACCCCGCCCCATTCTCCCGCTTTCCATCACCCCGCCCCATTCTCCCGCTTTCCATCACCCCGCCCCATTCTTCCTCCTTCCATCACCCCGCCCCATTCTCCCGCTTTCCATCAACCCGCCCCATTCTCTCTCCTTCCATCACCCCGCCCCATTCTCCCGCTTTCCATCACTCTCTCTCCTTCCATCACCCCGCCCCATTCTCCCGCTTTCCATCACCCCGCCCCATTCTCCCGCTTTCCATCACCCCGCCCCATTCTCCCGCTTTCCATCACCCCGCCCCATTCTCCCTCTTTCCATCACCCCGCCCCATTCTCCCGCTTTCCATCACCCCGCCCCATTCTCCCGCTTTCCATCACCCCGCCCCATTCTCCCTTCTTCCATCACCCTACCTCATTCTCCCGCTTTTCATCACCCCGCCCCATTCTCCCGCTTTCCATCACCCCGCCCCATTCTCCCGCTTTCCATCACCGCGCCCCATTCTCCCGCTTTCCATCACCCCGCCCCATTCTCCCGCTTTCCATCACCCCGCCTCATTCTCCCGCTTTCCATCACCCCGCCCCATTCTCCCGCTTTCCATCACCCCGCCCCATTCTCCCGCTTTCCATCACCCCGGCCCATTCTCCCTCCTTCCATCACCCCGCCCCATTCTCCCGCTTTCCATCACCCCGCCCCATTCTCCCGCTTTCCATCACCCCGCCCCATTCTCCCGCTTTCCATCACCCCGCCCCATTCTCCCGCTTTCCATCACCCCGCCCCATTCTCCCGCCTTCCATCACCCCGCCCCATTCTCCCGCTTTCCATCACCCCGCCCCATTCTCCCGCTTTCCATCACCCCGCCCCATTCTCCCTCCTTCCATCCCCTCGCCCCATTCTCCCGCTTTCCATCACCCGCCCCATTCTCCTGCTTTCCATCACCCCGCCCCATTCTCCCGCTTTTCATCCCCCCGCCCCATTCTCCCGCTTTCCATCACCCCGCCCTGATAAGAAACAAGGAATGAATGAACTATGAATGAATTGGGTACAAGTGCTAACCCTAATTGGGTTGTACCCCTTATGGGTTACCCCAATATAGCCTACACAATATGCATGAGCTATAATATTCTGACACACCCCCATAGGCAAAGTGGGGGGAGAACAAGGGGTCACAAGACCAGTCAAGCAAAGTAAAGCAAAGCAAGCTCAGGGTGGATCACAAAGTCACCACACATTCCGAGCACAAGTTCAAGGCCACAAGGCCAGTTCACATGCAGGAGTACATATATATATTAAGGCTAGACAAGCAAGAGCAGGTATAAATATATGTAACAGCACAAGCAAGGTCAAGAGGTGAGCAAGTGAGGCAAGGTAGGCACAAGGCCCAGCTGAGTACAGAAGCGCTGATGGTCACAAGGCGCAAGCGCCTTGGTGAAGATATCAGCAGTGTTGGCCTCAGAGGCCACGTACGCAAGACGCAGCTGACCACGCTGCTGCAGCTCACGAGCAAGAAAGTAGCGGAGAGCAATGTGCTTCGTTCTGTGCTCCAGTCGCTGCTCCCGACACAAGGCCAGCATGGCCTTGTTGTCTACGTACAGCACTGGAGGAGAACGAGGCAGCTCTCCGAGGTCAGTCAGCAGGTAGGTGAGCCAGCGAAGCTCCTGTGCAGCCATGGCTCCTGCGTAGATCTCAGCCTCACAACTGGAGCCGAGAACAGAAGACGAGCGGGTAGCCCGCCACGAAACAGAGCCGGAACCAAGGCTGAAGGTGTAACCCTGTGACGACCGCTGCGTAGCCTGGTCGTCAGCCCAAGAAGCGTTTGCGTGCCCAGTAAGGACCACTGGACTCTGCCCTCCAAGCACAAGCCCCATGCCCGACGTACTGCACAAGTAGCGCAACACCCTCTTCGCTGCAGCCATGTGCTCCGGTCTGTGTCTCCCAGGAGCAACATAGTGTGCAAGAATGCTAAGAGGGTATGCAAGGTCAGGTCGTGTGCAGGTCATCAGGTACATGAGGCAGCCAACAAGCTCTGGGTACGGGCCACTCGACTCTACGGACTCATCCGAAGGCAGAGCTGAGAGCGAGTGGCGAGTAGGCAGAGGAGTGGCCTGAGGCGAGGAGTACGTGAAGCCGAAGCGCTGAAGGACCTGCTGCACCATGTGTGACTGAGTCAGGGTAATGGTGCGGCGTGCTCTGTCCCGAGTGATCTGCAAGCCAAGGTAGCTGCGCAGTTCACCCAGGTCAGTGCACGTGTGTCTCTTCTGCAGCTCGGACTTCACGTGGGCTAGTCCAGCAGTGTCAGCTGTGGCAAAGACCAAGTCGTCGACGTACACGAGGATGTAGAACGGCGGCAAAGAAGTGTCGGTGTGCAGAAACAGCGACGGGTCGGCAGTAGAGGGAGCAAACCCAAGAGCCGCAAGTGTAGTCCTCAGTGTGTCGTGCCACTCACGCGGTGCCTGGCGGAGACCGTAGACTGGCCGCCGTAGGCTCCACTGGGTGCCAGGAGGAAAAGACCCAGTGAAGCCAGGTGGGCGACGCAGCCAGATCTCCTCGTGCAGGCTGCCCTGCAAGAAAGCAGTGCTGAAGTCAAGAGAGTGTAGCTCGTAGTCACGGTGAGCAGCTACGTGCAGCAGTACCCGAAGAGTGGTCATCTTCGGGGTGGGAGAGAAGGTCTGAAAGTAGTCAACTCCCTGCCGCTGACTGAAGCCACGAGCCACGTAACGCGCCTTGAAGACAGGCGGAGAACCCGGCGGTCGCTTCACCCTGAAAATCCACATGCCACTGACGATGTTCGTGTTGTGCCAACACATTACAGTGGCACGGTCATCGCACTCCCATTCGGCCTACAAGCCTGCTCAGCTTCTGGAATTTTGTGGGGAGGTTGTTCAACACGTTTTCTTCAAACCCTCAAAGTTTCAGAGTTTTTCAAGCAGTTACCAAGGCATGACAACATTTTATGTTTCAAGACTTATGGCATCCCGGAAGTGTGTGTTACTCCTTTTTGGTAACACCCGAGTTCACCATTTCGGCTGCTGACTCGTCTACCGAGATCTGATTGGTCTGAAATTCGGTCTGGCAGTCCTTTGCCCCGCTGTGCAAGTGGTCACCAAGTTTCAGAACGATCCAACATCTGAGCATTGCGTGACAGCTGCCGAAATTCACTGTTCCGTAGTCATGGTGCACTGTTGGCAGCATTTCCCTTGCCACCCTTTCATTGTTGTCATGCCAATGGTGCAGGGACAGAGAATGAGACAAGAAGTACAGGTGGTCAAGTGGGACTCTATAACCCTCCTTTTGAGAAGTGTGGTCTTCCTGGAAGCAACTTGCAAGAGGGTGCAAGTGGGAAGACAAGCTGACTCATGTTGGCTTGACTCACTATTGGTAGCCTTGAGTACAGCTCTGAACATCCAAGTGTGGTTGGCTTTGCTGACCTAGCTAGGACGTTTCCCATTCTTCTCTAGCCTTTCTCCCCTAGGACTCAACCTTCTCTGAGTTCCCAGGATGACCCAACCCCTTATGAGTCCCCTAGGCAATGTTGTACTCACCTCTTCCTTGCATCAATGAGAATACACGTTTTTTCAGCCGAGCTTACGTTTTCGTTCACTGCGTAGTGCACACACCTCTGATAATAGCAAGTAATATACCGTTGGAAAGCAGACATCTAAGGCTAACCGCTGTCCAAGTTTCAGCCTCGTATGTTCTCGGAGCTGATCGTGACGGTGTTTTGAACAGAGGCGGTTTGAAGACGTCAGATTCTGCTTAGGCGGTTTCATGGGCATCCGCGACCCCTAAGTGGACTGCAGACTATAACAAGTGGTATCAGAGCAGTTCTACTCTGTTCGTGGGTGAAAATGGAGGCTGAAGGTTCTGCTCCAGCTGGTCCCAGTGGCAGTGGTGGCGTGAGAGGCGCTGGGGAAGCGGGAAGAGGCGTTGCAGGCGGATCTGCGCCAATGGCTTCAGTTTCAACATCAGCTAAGGATGATGTGAAGGCATTCAACCTGGAGAAGTTCTCTGGGGATGATTGGGCATCATGGAGCTTCAGGATGGAGCTCCTCTTCAACCATTATGGGCTGCTTGAAGTGATGGATGGAGAATTCAAGAGGCCTACGAGCGAAGGAGCGACCAAAGAATGGGATCGCCGGTCCAAGGATGGATTCTTCCTTCTCTCCCAATGCCTCTCATCCAACCAGCTGCACCACATCAAGCATCTCATCAAGGAAGCTGAGTGTGGTCCTAAGGCATGGAGGATATTGAAGGATGTCCATGCCCCCAGCAGCGAAGCAATGGTGGTGGTGCTCGAGCGACAACTCCATGCGGTGAAGATCAACGAGGGTGATGCCGTACAAGGAGCGTTCGATCAACTCCGGGACCTCTATGTGAAGCTCTCAGCTGCTGGTGTGGACTACCCTGAGAAAATCAAGTGCTACAAGGCTCTCTCCCTGCTGCCGGAGTCGTGGGGGCCCTTGGTGGTCAACCTTAATGGGATGAAGGACTCGTGGTCCCTTGAGTGGATTCGCGCACAAGTTCTTCAAGAGGAGTTTCGGAGGAAGGAGCTGACCGCCGCTGCCGGTGAAGGTGGAGGCTCTGCCTATGGCATGAAGGGCTTCAAGGGGCGTGGCAGCAAGAAAGGGAAGGCCAAGGAAGGCTCTGGAGGGGAGCAGCATTCGGGAGGGAAGCGTGGCAACAAGGGAGGCAAGCGGTGTGGCGGCAAGTGTTGGTATTGCCATGTGGAAGGGCACCCATGGTTCAAGTGCCGCAAGCTACCTGACGGTTGGAGGCCTGGTCAGCCATCAATTGAGGGCTCCAAGGGTGTTCATGGAGCTATGGGAGAAGGCATGGGCAGTGAGGAGGGCGAAGGAGGTGCTGGCGGATACGGCGGCATGTTCTACCATGTAGGGGAGGCGTGCCCCGAGGACATGGTTGTGCCGGCCAGCAAGATTGCTCTTCACCGCTCCTCCCATTGGGTCATCGATACGGGAGCCTTCATGACCATGACCAACCGAGAGGATCTACTGGATGAAGTTAGGCCATCAAAGGCAGCCACCGTCGTTTCAGCCACCGGCCAAGTTGTACCCGTGCGTGGCGAGGGGAGAGCCATGTTCATGGGTGCGGATGGGAGGCTTGTGGGGCTGAAGCGTGTTCTCCTTGTTCCTGGATTGTGTGCCAACCTCCTCTCTACCAAGGCCCTAAGTGAGGCAGGGATGAAGATGGAGATGTTGGGCACAAAGGTTTTCAAGGCAACTCTGGATGGGCGCGTATTGTGGGACCTCCGAGGCGGCAAGGACATGCACCGGTCCATGTGGGAGATACCGGTGCTGCCATGGAAGGAGGCGGCTGCGCGCTTGGCTGCTGGAGATGTGAGAGGAGGGCGTGTTAACCACGTGGACAATGGAGGGGGTGGTGATGACAGTGATGGTGGGCTCCTTGGGCATGGAGGGGCTGCGCTTCCAAGTGTAACTCCTAGCACGGGTGAGACGGATTGGCTCACCGCACACCGTCGCTTTGGCCACGTGGCGCTACCTCAGTTGCAGCAGCTGTTTAAGGAGGAAAGAGTCAAGGGGCTGAGGATAAAGGGGGAGCCCAAGGAGGTGGGATCTTGTGAGACTTGCTTGACCAGCAAGTTTTCACGGTTTCCCTTCCATTCGGTGGAGGGGAAGTCGAGTGACCCGGTGGAGCTCGTGCATGTGGATCTCGTGGGACCCATGAAGGTGAAGGGAGATGGTGGGGCCCTGTATTCTATGACCATGGTGGATGACAACACAAGGCTCACCTGGTCCTTTCCACTTGCAAAGAAGAGTGATGCTGCAAGGGTCATCATTGAAGAGTGGCTGCCCATGGTGGAGCGAGAGAGCGGCAAGCGGGTGAAGGCGATACGTAGTGACCGTGGTGGGGAGTTCTTGGGAGCGGAGTTCCGGAGCTGGCTGAAGCGGCATGGCATCAAGCAGCAGCTCACCACGGCCTACACCCCTCAATCCAATGGCGTGGCAGAGAGAGCGAACCGGACCATCTTGGAGGGCGGGAGAACGATTTTGGTAGACTCGGGTCTACCCTTACGGTTCTGGCCCCTCGCTATTCGCCATGCCACCGTCATCAAGAACCGAGTATTGACTCATGTGGGAGGGCAGCATTGGGTCCCTATGGAGAAATGGAGGGGCAAGAAGCCTCTGGTGGATATGCTTCGAGTCTTTGGGTGCATGGGACTCGTGCACGTCCCTAAGGAAAAGCGTGACAAGCTTCAAGCGGCGGCGGTGTGGGCTGTTCATTTGGGACTTGCACAAGGGAGCAAGGGGTGGCTCATGTGGGACCCAATAGCCAACACCATCTTCACCACCAGAGATGCCAAGTTCATGGAGGGGCTCATGTTCAAGGAGTGGTTGGAGCGAGGGAGGAGCAAGGTCACCATTCCGCTCGGAATAGAGGTGGGAACGAATGACCCACTCTTCATTCCCATCGAGTTGTCTTCGTCTTCAGAGGTAACGGAGGTGTCACATGACTTGGGAGGTGCTGAAGGGGAGGCAGCAGAGGTGGAGGGAGTGTTGCAGCAAGAGAAGGCCCCTGTAGCTGAGAGAGGTGATGCCGAGGAGGAGGTGCAGCAGCCTACACCATCCCCTACTCTTCCACCAAGGCGGACAACCCAAGGGAAGCGTGGTGCTGTCCGTGGTGGAGCTAAGGAGAGTGCAGCCAAGGAGAGGCCCAAGAGAGCTGCTCACCCAAGGGATTTCCTCAAGTATGAAAGGCTTGGGGGTCCCAAGGCATTGCTGGTCCAGGAGGAGGAAGATGATGAGGAGAAGGGAGCCGAGGGAGAGATGGAGCAGATTTGTTGCTTCGGTGTCAACTTACCTCATGAACCGGCTTCGATGGAGGAAGCACTTGCTGGAGATGATCGAGAGGCTTGGTTGGCTTCAAGGGAGGATGAGTTTAAGAGCCTCATGGAGAATGGAACGTGGACCCTCACCAATCTGCCCCCGGGAAGAAAGGCATTGGATTGCACGTGGATATTACGTGTGAAGACCGATGCGGAGGGGAAGTTGGAGAGGCGCAAAACAAGACTTGTGATCAAGGGTTTCCAGCAGAGGGAGGGGGTTGACTTTAAGGAGGTGTTTGCTCCTGTTGCCAAGGCTCCTACGCTCCGGGTGTTGCTGGCAGCAGCTGCCGTTTGTGGTTGGAAGGTGGAGCAAATGGATGTGAAGACGGCTTTCCTCTATGGCGTGGTAGATGAGGAGATTTACATGAAGCAGCCAGAGGGGTACGACGATGGGAGCGGACGTGTTTGCAGGCTCAACAAGGCCATCTATGGCCTCAAACAAGCTCCAAGGTGCTGGTATGCAAGGCTGGTGGAGGCGTTGGAGGCTCTTGGCTTCAAAGTTAGCGGGTGCGACGAGAGTCTCTTCATAACCGAGGGGGATGAGGAGAAAGTGTTTCTCCTTGTCTACGTCGATGACATTCTCCTATTCTCTCCATCCCTGGAGAGGATCAAGGAGGTGCAAGGGAAGCTGAAGGAGACCTTTCAATGCAAGGCCCTTGGACCAGTGGGGTATTACCTTGGTCTTCACGTGGAGCGGGACGAGGTGAAGGGATGGTTGAGGCTTCACCAACACAAGTACCTTGCAGCCATGGGGGAGAGGTATGGGCTGGAGGAAGGGAGGAGTGTAAAGACTCCACTACCCTCAGGATTTCAGCTACACCTTGATGAAGAGGAGGGTGAGGTGTTGGAGCCCGAGTTGCAGCGTCGGTTCCAGTCAATGGTGGGGAGCTTGATGTATGCTTCGGTCAACACTCGCCCCGATATTTCATTCGCGGTTTCGCAGCTGGCTCGTGTGGTGTCTAGGCCCCTTCAAGAGCACCTTGATGCAGCAGAGAGGCTGGTGAGGTACTGCATGGCAACCTCAAGGGTGGGGCTGCAATATTCAGTGCATGGGCAGCTGAAGCAAAAGGGAGTGGAGGAGGTGAGCACGAAGACCGGTGCACCTGCAAGGCGTGGACACTTGTACCTCTCGTGCTTCACCGATGCTACCTGGGCAAGTGACATCAGTGATGCAACATCCCACGGTGGCTATGTATGCTGTGTTGGAGGGAGTCCAGTGAGCTGGAAGTCTAAGAAGCAAGGGGAGATAGCTCACTCATCAACGGAGAGCGAGTACATGGCGTTGTTTCATGGGGTGAAGGAGGTGGTTTGGATGAGGAGGTTGCTTGAGGAGTTGGGGCAGGAGCAAGAGGGTCCTACACCTGTGTTTTGTGACAGCCAAGGAGCAATTGCAATGGCTCGCAATGCTGTGCTCCATGGGCTGAACAAGCACATGCATATCAAATGGCATTGGGTGAGGAAGGAGGTGAAGAAGGGCACGGTCTCCTTGCACTACATCAACACTACCAAGCAACCTGCAGATTTTTTGACGAAGCGGCTTGCAGAGCATCAGCATTGGACCTGCGCCACCTTGTGTGGCATGTCCTTCAACTAAGGGAGGCAGCTTCAGGGAGCAGCTAAGGGATGAATGAGAGCACGATGAGGGGGAGTTTGTTGTGCCAACACATTACAGTGGCACGGTCATCGCACTCCCATTCGGCCTACAAGCCTGCTCAGCTTCTGGAATTTTGTGGGGAGGTTGTTCAACACGTTTTCTTCAAACCCTCAAAGTTTCAGAGTTTTTCAAGCAGTTACCAAGGCATGACAACATTTTATGTTTCAAGACTTATGGCATCCCGGAAGTGTGTGTTACTCCTTTTTGGTAACACCCGAGTTCACCATTTCGGCTGCTGACTCGTCTACCGAGATCTGATTGGTCTGAAATTCGGTCTGGCAGTCCTTTGCCCCGCTGTGCAAGTGGTCACCAAGTTTCAGAACGATCCAACATCTGAGCATTGCGTGACAGCTGCCGAAATTCACTGTTCCGTAGTCATGGTGCACTGTTGGCAGCATTTCCCTTGCCACCCTTTCATTGTTGTCATGCCAATGGTGCAGGGACAGAGAATGAGACAAGAAGTACAGGTGGTCAAGTGGGACTCTATAACCCTCCTTTTGAGAAGTGTGGTCTTCCTGGAAGCAACTTGCAAGAGGGTGCAAGTGGGAAGACAAGCTGACTCATGTTGGCTTGACTCACTATTGGTAGCCTTGAGTACAGCTCTGAACATCCAAGTGTGGTTGGCTTTGCTGACCTAGCTAGGACGTTTCCCATTCTTCTCTAGCCTTTCTCCCCTAGGACTCAACCTTCTCTGAGTTCCCAGGATGACCCAACCCCTTATGAGTCCCCTAGGCAATGTTGTACTCACCTCTTCCTTGCATCAATGAGAATACACGTTTTTTCAGCCGAGCTTACGTTTTCGTTCACTGCGTAGTGCACACACCTCTGATAATAGCAAGTAATATACCGTTGGAAAGCAGACATCTAAGGCTAACCGCTGTCCAAGTTTCAGCCTCGTATGTTCTTGGAGCTGATCGTGACGGCGTTTTGAACAGAGGCGGTTTGAAGACGTCAGATTCTGCTTAGGCGGTTTCATGGGCATCCGCGACCCCTAAGTGGACTGCAGACTATAACAGTTCGCCCCAGGAGGGGGAACAGCGTCAACGTAGGTGCCTGTGGACTTCCAGGAAGCCATCTCTGCGTCCATAGCTGCCTGCCACTGAGAGGAGTAGGGACCCTCTATCGCCTCCGCGTAAGAGCGCGGAGTCGGGATGTCAAGTGCATCCGGGTCTCCCTCAGGGGTAAGCAGTACGGACACGAGATGAGGTGAAGCAGCGGCCAAGTACTGGAACTCCTCCTGCCTGTCCTCAAGGACGTCCGTGCCAAGGGCACACTCACCCCCGACGGACGGAGGACAGACAGACTCAGACTCAGCAACAAGACTGGCGACGTAGTCTAGGCGACGGCGAGCAGCAAAGTCGACGAGCTCAGCAACTAGGGCAGACGCAGCAGTGGACTCAACGGAAGGGTCAGTGACAACAGTAGCAAGGAGACGCGTGACAGTAGGACTGGCAGCACGAAGAGAGTCCGACTCCGGGTCGGCAAGAGCAGGAAGAGAAGACTCAGGAGGAGAAGGCAAAGGGGCACGCAGAGGAGCAGTGGACGGATGCAGAGACATCCGGTGCGTGCCAGGGACAGGAGGAGGACGCTGACGCGAACCGCGACCACTAGTGCGAGCAGCACGGACAGGCGACGCAGGGCGAGACGCAGGCTCACGACGCTCAGCAAGACCTCCAGTAGGACCAGTGTAGGGAGACGGAGCAGGCAGTGGGGAGGCCGGCTGTAACTGTAACTGCGACGGGACAGGCTGTGGACACTCTAAGGGAGGAGGAGGACCAGTAGAAGGCGGGAGACCAAGAACCTGCTGAAGGAGCGGAACGAAGTACGGCCGAGGCCGCGCGGCGACTCCAGACACAGGAGGGACAGCACCAGCACCCCCAGCGGCAGCACCAGCACCAGTAGCAGCTCCAGCTCCAGAACCCCCAGCAGCACCAGTAGTACCCCCAGCAGGACCGCCTCCAGGACCGACAGCAGTAGCCTCCGCGCCAACACCCGCAGCAACTCCAGCTCCAGAAGTACCCGCAGGTCCAGCAGCTCCAGTACTCCCAGTACGAGCACCTCCGGGACCCGTGGTACCAGCTCTCTCAGCAGCAACAGAACCTCCAGTACCCGCAGCACCTCCAGCTCCAGCAGCTCGCCTCC
Source organism: Closterium sp. Naga37s-1 (assembly GCA_947471745.1). Taxonomy (NCBI): domain Eukaryota; kingdom Viridiplantae; phylum Streptophyta; class Zygnematophyceae; order Desmidiales; family Closteriaceae; genus Closterium; species Closterium sp. Naga37s-1. Next base: position 1,573,811 of record CANJKZ010000122.1, on the reverse strand, counting down.
AGCGCCGGGCAAACCACTCACGCAGCTCCTGGGGAGAGAGTGGCTCCCGGCGAGAGGGAGCACCCGGAGAACCGCCAGGCACAGCACCACCAGGCTCAGCACCTCCAGGCGTAGTACCCTCAGGCTCAGCACCCCCAGACGCAGCACCCCCAGGCTCAGCACCTCCAGGCGTAGCACCCCCAGGCTCAGCACCCCCAGACGCAGCACCCCCAGGCTCAGCACCCCCAGTCGTAGTACCCACACGCTCAGCACCCCCAGAGTCAGCACCCACACGCTCAGCACCCCCAGAGTCAGCACCCCCAGGCTCAGCACCCTCAGCAGCACCAGAGTCACCAGCGACCTCGACAGGCTCAACAGCGTCTACCTGGGACACACCTGAAGGGGCAGGACCCTGAGGGGGGAGGGGGTCTACCGGGGGGGGACCTGGTACAAGGAAGAGCGGTGGCGGGGGGAGGGACGGAGTGCGGTAGGGGAAGAGGCGGTAGTAGGGGACCGACTCGTCGAACGTGACGTCCTGGGAGGACAGAACACGGCGAGAGGTGGGGTGGTAGAACTGCCACCCTGGGGCGTCAGGGGGGAAACCCAGGAAGACGCAAGGAGCAGCACGAGGGGACAGCTTGTCCGCAGACAAGTCGCGGACAAACGCCCGAGATCCCCAGACACGGAACGCAGACGCATCGCCAACCTTCCCCGTCCACAGCAAGGCTGGGGAGGTCTCCGGCATGGAGACCCTGGGCTGAAGGTTGATCTGATGCGCCGCGTACCGAACCGCAAACGGCCACAGAAAATGGGGGGCAGCCGCATGCATCATGGACGTACGGGCGACGTCCATGACCATGCCAATGCGGCGCTCAGCAATCCCATTTTGCTGTGGAGAGTCCGGAAGCGTGAAGGTCTGGCGGATGCCTCGTGCACGACAGTAGGCTCGCAGAAGGCCAGAGGAGAACTCTCCGCCTCTGTCAGAGTGCAGACGCAGAACAGGAAAGTCCGAGCCGAAGCTCCGCCTGAGCTGGAGACGAGCTGCGCGGATCCAGTCGATCAACACCTCAGTGACATCACCCTTGCTGCGCAAGGGGAAGACTGTGGTGTAACGCGAGTAGTCGTCAACCACCAGCAGGAAGTAGCGCTCGTGACCCTGTCCACGGACGCGGGCCGGGCCCCACACGTCCATGTGAAGCGTCTGCAGCGGGGCCTCTGTCGGAGGAAAGTGGGAGGAGTGAGGGGTAGCCCGCTGTCGTCCCTCGACACAGGGGACGCAGGTAGGGCCAGGCCCCGGAGGAAGTGGAGGGAGGGACCGGGGAAGACCAGAGACAAGGACACGGGAGGCCATGCTCCGGAGACGAAGCAGGGAGGGGTGACCAAGGCGGTGGTGCCAGAGGAGAGTCTCGTGAGACAGGAGGCGACACGAGCAGGGGGCAGACTCAGGACCAGACCTGGACGCTGCAGCAAACACCTGACCCGACGCAGCTACCTGACCAGACGCAGGGACTGGGGGAGACGCAGTGGTCAGTGTGTACAGGCTCGACCCCGGCCGACGTGTAAACGTGGCCAGGTGTCGGCCTGTCCGAGCGTCCGTGCAGTGGGTCACCCGCTGACTCGCAGGAGTGAACTGGTGAACCCCCGCATCCTGTAGGTCAGCACCACTCACCAAGTTCGTAGAGAACGAGGGGAGGTAAAGACCAGACAGGGTGCCAGAGGGGGCCGACGGACACGGGAGGACAGTGGAGAAGTGAGCAAGGACAGGACCCCCAGAGGGGTCTGCCAGAGAGACCGCAACTGGCCGGCCAAGCGGCGTGAGTGTGGTGCGGTCTCGAAAGAAGGAGCGAGAAGCCCCCGAGTCAAGGGTGAAGGTGTGGGAGGCCGAAGCCGACGCAGAACCTGAGAGAGCAGACTCACCAGTACCTGAGGGAGCAGACGCACCTAGAGCAGCAGCCTCGCTAGCACCTAGAGCAGCAGCCTCACCAGTACCTAGAGCAGCAGTCTCAATGCCCGGGTCGGGCGGAAAACACCGGTAACAGTCACCCTCATCACTAATAGTCACAGTATACATGGCAGCAAGAATAGCATCAAAGTCAAGGTCAAAGACAGCTACACCCGCCCTAGACAGCTCACCCCAGCGGGGGATCTCAGTGGCCTCAGGGAACTGGTGACGCCAAGCGTCCGTCAGGCGGCCAAAGCAGCGCCGGGTGGAGTGCGCACCCCCGCACTGGTCACCCGCACGGTCGCCGGTGCGCAGGACGTAGGTGCACGGACCAGTACCCCCACCCCTCTGGCGTGCACTGTACCACTCACGGAGCTGCTGAGGGGAGGGGACGTCACAAGTGCGCTGCTGCTGCTGCTGCTGCTGCTGCTGCTGCTGCTGCTGCTGCTGGCGCTGACCACCACCGGAGCCGACCCTCTGCGCAGCGCCACCCCGACCAGCTCCACCTCCTCCGCCGCCTCCTCCTCCACCGCCGCCACCTCCGCTCCCTCCGCCACCGCTGCTGCCGCCTGCGCCTCCACTGCCGCCACCTACACCTCCACCCCCGCCACCACCCCCACCGCCACCCCCACCTCCTCCACCGCCTCCACCGCCGCCTCCACCGCCCCCGCTAGCTCCTCCAGCGCCCCTGCCCCCCTTGCCCTTGCCAGGGCGGCGTCTCCCGCTAGGGGTAGACGCTGCCCCAACCGACTCCAAACCAGCGAGGTCGGCCGCAGCAACAGAGGCAACAGAGGGCAAAAGAGGGGAGGGGGAACACCCCTCAAAGATGGGGGTGCGAGGGTCACCACGAGAGGCTCCTACAGCGACTATGCTCTTTTCTGCTGCTAGGAGGGCCTTCTCGAGGAGGTCAACGGTGAGAGTGGTGGGGCAAACCGAGAGGAAGTGGTCCCTGACTACGCGAAGGGAGTCAGGGAGACGGGTGACTATGTAGTAGAGGGTGATGTACATGGGGGGGGGGTTCTTGGCGCAGAACTCAGCAGGAAGCGCAGCGCGGTAGCGAGTGTCACTAGTGCGGAGGTGCGTAATGAGGTCAGCGACTGTGGGAAAGGCAGCAAGGTCAGGGAAGAGGTACGGTAGCATGAGGCGGCTCAGTGCAGCAGTGGCAGGGGAGGAGTAGCGTGCAACTACAGCGGCGTACAAGGTCTGAGCACTCTTGTACTGGCTAAAGTGCGCACGCTCAGAGGTAGGTAGGTGGCGACGCACAGCAAGACGTGCAGCAGCATCGCGCGTGGCCCACTGTGAGCGAACAGTGGCGTCAGCATCAGCAGCGGGGGCAGGAGAGGCACCAGAAGTGAGGTCAAAGAGGGAGAGGCCGTCAGCCCTATCGCACTGTAAGAAAAGCTGCAGGTCATCTATCCAGACTTCAAAGTCAATGGCCCGACCCTCAGCGTCAAAAGCGAGGACACTAGGGGTAGCCATGACAGCAGTAGACTAGCAGTGCAAACAGTAGGGTGAGGGCAGTGCTGTGAGAGAGGCGCTGCTCTTACCGGACAGGGCGGCTCGGGCGGCTCGGCTGCAGGGCGGCTCGGCGACTCGACGGCTGGGCGGCTCGGCTGCTGGGCGGCTCGGCTGCTCGGCTGCTGGGCGGCTCGGCTGCTGGGCGGCTCGGCGGCTGGGCGGCTCGGCTGCTGGGCGGCTCGGCTGCTGGGCGTATCGGCGGCTGGGCGGCTCGGCTGCTGGGCGGCTCGGCGGCTGGGCGGCTCGGTTGCTGGGCGGCTCGGCGGCTCAGCGGCTGGGCTGCTCGGTTGCCGGGCGGCTCGGCGGCTGGGCTGCTCGTAGGAGTAGGCGTGGGGGCCGTAGGAGCAGGCGCCGGGGCCGTAGGAGCAGGGGTCGGGGCCGCTAGGGCGGCGGATCGGGGCCGCGAGGGCGGCGGATCGGGGCCGCGAGGGCGGCGGAGTAGGGGCCGGAGGGCGGCGGAGTAGGGGCCGCGAGGGCGGCGGATCGGGGCCGCGAGGGCGGCGGATCGGGGCCGCGAGGGCGGCGGAGTAGGGGCCGCGAGGGCGGCGGATCGGGGCCGCGAGGGCGGCGGAGTAGGGGACGCGAAGGGCGGCGGAGTAGGGGGGGGGGGGGGGGGGCGAGGGCGGCGGATCGGGGCCGCGAAGGGAGGCGGCCGGCGCCGCGAGGGTGGGGCCGCGGGGTCGCTAGGGTAGGGCGACAGAGCCGCGAGGGCGGCTCGAAGGGGCCGCGAGGGCGGCGCGAAGGGGCCGCTAGGGCGGCGCGAGAGAGGGGAGCGCGACTCGGGCAGGGGCTGAGTGCGCTCCGGGCAGGAAAAAAAACGGTGGGCCCTAGGAACAGTTCCCACGAGGGAACCTGCTCTATACCATGATAAGAAACAAGGAATGAATGAACTATGAATGAATTGGGTACAAGTGCTAACCCTAATTGGGTTGTACCCCTTATGGGTTACCCCACTATAGCCTACACAATATGCATGAGCTATAATATTCTGACACGCCCCATTCTCCCGCTTTCCATCACCCCGCCCCATTCTCCCGCTTTCCATCACCCCGCCCCATTCTCCCGCTTTCCATCACCCCGCCCCATTCTTCCTCCTTCCATCACCCCGCCCCATTCTCCCGCTTTCCATCACCCCGCCCCATTCTCTCTCCTTCCATCACCCCGCCCCATTCTCCCGCTTTCCATCACCCCGCCCCATTCTCCCGCTTTCCATCACCCCGCCCCATTCTCCCGCTTTCCATCACCCCGCCCCATTCTCCCTCTTTCCATCACCCCGCCCCATTCTCCCTCCTTCCATCACCCCGCCCCATTCTACCGCTTTCCATCACCCCGCCCCATTCTCCCGCTTTCCATCACCCCGCCCCATTCTCCCGCTTTCCATCAACCCGCCCCATTCTCCCTCCTTCCATCACCCCGCCCCATTCTCCCTCCTTCCATCACCCCGCCCCATTCTCCCGCTTTTCATCACCCCGCCCCATTCTCCCGCTTTCCATCACCCCGCCCCATTCTCCCGCTTTCCATCACCCCGCCCCATTCTCCCGCTTTCCATCACCCCGCCCCATTCTCCCGCTTTCCATCACCCCGCCCCATTCTCCCGCTTTCCATCACCCCGCCCCATTCTCCCTTCTTCCATCACCCCGCCCCATTCTCCCGCTTTCCATCACCCCGCCCCATTCTCCCGCTTTCCATCACCCCGCCCCATTCTCCCGCTTTCCATCACCCCGCCCCATTCTCCCGTTTTCCATCACCCCGCCCCATTCTCCCGCATTCCATCACCCCGCCCCATTCTCCCGCTTTCCATCACCCCGCCCCATTCTCCCGCTTTCCATCACCCCGCCCCATTCTTCCTCCTTCCATCACCCCGCCCCATTCTCCCGCTTTCCATCACCCCGCCCCATTCTCTCTCCTTCCATCACCCCGCCCCATTCTCCCGCTTTCCATCACCCCGCCCCATTCTCCCGCTTTCCATCACCCCTCCCCATTCTCCCGCTTTCCATCACCCCGCCCCATTTTCCCTCCTTCCATCACCCCACCCCATACTCCCTCCTTCCATCACCCCACCCCATTCTCCCACTTTTCATCACCCCGGCCCATTGTCCCGCTTTCCATCACCCCGCCCCATTCTCCCGCTTTCCATCACCCCGCCCCATTCTCCCGCTTTCCATCACCCCGCCCCATTCTCCCTCCTTCCATCACCCCGCCCCATTCTCCCGCTTTACATCACCCCGCCCCATTTTCCCTCCTTCCATCACCCCACCCCATACTCCCTCCTTCCATCACCCCACCCCATTCTCCCACTTTTCATCACCCCGCCCCATTCTCCCGCTTTCCATCACCCCGCCCCATTCTCCCGCTTTCCATCCCCCCGCCCCATTCTCCCGCTTTCCATCACCCCTCCCCATTCTCCCGCTTTCCATCACCCCGCCCCATTCTCCCGCTTTCCATCACCCCGCCCCATTCTCCCGCTTTACATCACCCCGCCCCATTCTCCCTCCTTCCATCACCCCGCCCCATTCTCCCTCCTTCCATCACCCCGCCCCATTCTCCCGCTTTTCATCACCTCGCCCCATTCTCCCGCTTTCCATCACCCCACCTCATTCTCCCGCTTTCCATCACCCCGCCCCATTCTCCCGCTTTCCATCACCCCGCCCCATTCTCCCGCTTTCCATCACCCCGCCCCATTCTCCCGCTTTTCATCACCCCGCCCCATTCTCCCGCTTTCCATCACCCCGCCCCATTCTCCCGCTTTCCATCACCCCGCCCCATTCTCCCGCTTTCCATCACCCCGCCCCATTCTCCCGCTTTCCATCACCCCGTCCCATTCTCCGTCCTTCCATCACCACGCCCCATTCTCCCTCCTTCCATCACCCCGCCCCATTCTCCCTCCTTCCATCACCCCGCCCCATTCTCCCGCTTTTCATCACACCGCCCCATTCTCCCGCTTTCCATCACCCCGCCCCATTCTCCCGCTTTCCATCACCCCGCCCCATTCTCCCGCTTTCCATCACCCCGCCCCATTCTCCCGCTTTCCATCACCCCGCCCCATTCTCCCGCTTTCCGTCACCCCGCCCCATTCTCCCGCTTTCCATCACCCCACCCCATTCTCCCTCCTTCCATCACCCCGCCCCATTCTCCCGCTTTCCATCACACCGCCCCATTCTCCCGCTTTCCATCACCCCGCCCCATTCTCCCGCTTTCCATCACCCCGCCCCATTCTCCCGCTTTCCATCACCCCGCCCCATTCTCCCTCCTTCCATCACCCCGCCACATTCTCCCGCTTTCCATCACCCCGCCCCATTCTCCCGCTTTCCATCACCCCGCCCCATTCTCCCGCTTTCCATCACCCCGCCCCATTCTCCCGCTTTCCATCACCCCGCCCCATTCTCCCGCTTTCCATCACCCCGCCCCATTCTCCCGCTTTCCATCACCCCGCCCCATTCTCCCGCTTTCCATCACCCCGCCCCATTCTCCCTCTTTCCATCACCCCGCCCCATTCTCTCGCTTTCCATCACCCCGCCCCATTCTCCCGCTTTCCATCACCCCGCCCCATTCTCCCGCTTTTCATCCCCCCGCCCCATTCTCCCGCTTTCCATCACCCCGCCCCATTCTCCCGCTTTCCATCACCCTGCCCCATTCTCCCGCTTTCCATCACCCCGCCCCATTCTCCCGCTTTCCATCACCCCGCCCTGTCAAACATATGTTTATATATTATAGTTTAGGTAGGCTTTAGTGGGGTACTCACTGTGGGGTACAACCCCTTAGGTTTCACTCTTGTACCAAACCTTCTCGATAGTTGAATCATCCCTACTCTAACATGGTATCAGAGCACTTAGGTCTTAGGACCTAGTTTCCTAGTGGGCCCACCGTTACCTCTTTTTTTTTTAGGGTTTCCCCTGCCTGTCGAGCTGCCCCACCCGTCGCGCCGCCCTGCTGGCCGCGCGACGCGCGTTTATTTCCATTTTTTCTTCCTTTTTTCTCGTCACGCCGCCCTAGGGCCCGGCCCCGCCCGTTGCGTCGCCTTAGGGCTTTCGCGCCGCCCACGGGAGCCAGTCGCGCTGCCCTGCTGGCAGCGCGCGACCCCGCCTGGCCCGTCGTGCACCTGTAGGGCCCGCGAGCCGCCCGTCCCTGCCCGCCGCGCCGCCCCTTTTTGGCAGCGCGCACCTCGGCCCCGACCTCGCGCACCCCTACGGCCCTCGTGCCGAGCTCTACCCGCTATTGCGGCCCCGCCCTGCCCCAACGTCGTCCCCAGAGCAGCCGCCCCTGGCTCCTGCAGCAGCCGCCCCTGGTGCAGCCGCCCCTGGACCCTGAGCAGCCGCCCCTAGACCGAGAGCAGCCGCCCCTGGCTCCTGCAGCAGCCGCCCCTGGTGCAGCCGCCCCTGGACCCTGAGCAGCCGCCCCTGGCCCCTGCAGCAGCCGCCCCTGGTGCAGCCGCCCCTGGACCCTTGAGCAGCCGCCCCTGGACCCAGAGCAGCCGCCCCTGACTCCTACAGCAGCCGCCCCTGGTGCAGCCGCCCCTGGACCCTGAGCAGCCGCCCCTGGCCCCTGCAGCAGCCGCCCCTGGTGCAGCCGCCCCTGGACCCTCGAGCAGCCGCCCCTGGACCCAGAGCAGCCGCCCCTGACTCCTACAGCAGCCGCCCCTGGTGCAGCCGCCCCTGGACCCTGAGCAGCCGCCCCTGGCCCCTGCAGCAGCCGCCCCTGGTGCAGCCGCCCCTGGACCCTTGAGCAGCCGCCCCTGGACCCAGAGCAGCCGCCCCTGGTCCCTGAAGCAGCCGCCCCTGGTGCAGCCGCCCCTGGAATCCGTGCAGCCGCCCCTGGACCCCGTGCAGCCGCCCGCCGAGCGCCGGCCCTGCTCGCCCGGCGAGCGCCTGCTCTTCCCGCCACTGGTGAGCACCTGCCTTGTTAGCGCACTGCCTGCCTGCCTGCCTGCCGCGCCTGCCCTGCCCGCCTGCCTGCCTGCCTGCCGGCCTGCCTGCCTGCCTGCCTGTCGGCCTGCCTGCCTGCCCGCGCTGCTACTGCTACTGCTGCCGCTACTTCTGTTACTGCTGCTAGGCTGTTGCTGCTGCTACTGCTGCGATGCAGCTCCAGCGCCATCCGCGCGAGTCTCTCACGCCCCAGCAGCTTCGTGAGTGGTACGGTAGTTGGGGTTGTGGCGGTAGCCGTCGTGGCTGTAGCCCTGGAGCTGGTCCGTTGGGAGCGTCTGGCAGTGGCCAGCCGCAGCTGCAGCGGCGTTCGCGAGAGACACTTACGTCCCGGCAGCTTCACGAGTGGTACGCTCAGAGTAGAGGGTCTTTGAGTCCAGTTCGCTGCCCGTACGTCATTCGCACAGGTGATCGGACTGGTCAGCCTTGCGGGACGCCTGGTCACACACAGTCCCGCTGCTTCGCTCGTCTGAGCGACGCCTGGCGTACCGAGTTTGGCGACGAGGCTGAGCTCCCCACCTGGCTGGAGCTGCTTGGACAGAGGGTAGATATCTTTGCTCTTGACTATGATGCTATTCTCACTGCCATGTATGCGTTGCCTACTAGTGCCGACCGTGCCTGTTACCTGTGCGTACCACCTGACCCAGGTATAGAGCCTGCTGCTCTAGGTGCTGGTGAGGCTACTGCTCTAGGTGCTAGTGCGTCTCCTGCTCTAGGTGCTGGTGAGGCTGCTGCTCTAGGTACTGGTGAGTCTGCCCTCTCTAGTACTGCGCCTACTGAGGCCTTGTACACCTTCACACTTGACTCCGGTGCCTCTCGCTCTTTCTTTCGCAACAGCACCACCCTCACGCCGCTCAGTCGGCCAGTTCCAGTCTCCCTGGCAGACCCCTCTGGGGGTGCAGTCCGTGCGACCTCCTCCTCTGTCCTCCCTTGTCCTGCTGTCCCGTGCGGCACACTGTCGGGTCTTTACCTCCCCTCGTTCTCTACGAACTTGGTGGCGGGTTCCGCGCTCCAGGACGCGGGTGTTCACCAGTTCACCCCTGCCTACGAGCGTGTGACACACTGCACGTGTGCTCAGACTGGTCGTCACCTGGCTACCTTCACTCGGCAGCCGGGGTCGGGCCTGTACACACTGACCACTGAGTCCCCTCAGGTAGCTGCGTCTGCGTCTGCGTCAGGTCAGTTGTCGGCCCCCTGCTCGTGTCGTGCCTTGTCGCACCAGACCCTCCTTTGGCACCACCGCCTTGGTCACCCCTCGGTGCAGCGCCTTCGCAGCATGCACCGCCGTGTCCTTGTCTCTGGTCTTCCCAGGGTTCTCCCTCCCCTCCCACCCTCGCCTGCTCCTCCCCGTCTTCCCTGTGTCGAGGGGCGGCAGCGCGCCGCTCCTCACTCCTCCTCGTTCCCTCCCACAGAGGCTCCCTTGCAGACTCTCCACCTGGACGTGTGGGGCCCAGCCCGCGTCCGTGGACAAGGCCGCGAGCGGTACTTCCTGCTGGTCGTCGACGACTACACGCGTTACACCACGGTCTTCCCCTTGCGCAGCAAGGGGGAGGTCCCTGATGTTTTGATTCCCTGGATCCGCGCTACTCGTCTCCAGCTCCGCGAGCGGTTCCAGTCGGACTTTCCTGTCCTGCGTCTGCACTCTGACAGAGGTGGTGAGTTCTCCTCATACCTCTTGGCAGCCTACTGTGCGGAGCACGGCATCCGCCAGTCGTTCACGCTTCCGGCCTCTCCGCAGCAGAATGGGGTTGCTGAGCGCCGCATTGGCTTAGTCATGGAGGTCGCTCGTACCTCCATGATCCATGCGGCTGCCCCCCATTTTCTGTGGCCGTTTGCGGTCCGGTACGCCGCGCATCAGCTCAACCTCTGGCCCCGTGTCTCCTTGCCAGAGACCTCGCCCACTCTGCTGTGGACGGGGAAGGTTGGCGATGCGTCGCGTTTCCGGGTCTGGGGTGCTCGTGCCTTTGTCCGCGATACCACTGCGGACAAGCTCTCCGCCCGCGCTGTTCCGTGTGTCTTCCTTGGCTTCGTCCCTAACGCGCCTGGTTGGCAGTTTTACCACCCCACCTCGCGCCGTGTCTTCCCCTCTCAGGACGTCACGTTCGACGAGTCGGTTCCCTTTTACCGTCTCTTCCCCTACCGCACTGCCCCTCTTCCCCCCCCGCCGCTCTTCCTCGCTCCAGGTGCTCCCCAGGTAGACCCCCTCCCCGCTCCCGGTCCTGCTCCTTCAGGTGTGTCTCAGGTAGACCCTCCTCCTCAGGTTGAGGTCACTGGTGACTCAGGTCCTGCTGAGGGTGGTGCTGCTGCTGGGGGTGCTGAGCCTGGGGGTGCGGAGCCTGGGGGTGCTGAGCCTGGGGGTGCTGAGCCTGGGGGTGCTGAGCCTGGGGGTGCGGAGACTGGGGGTGCGGAGACTGTAGGTGCTGAGCCTGGGTGTGAGGAGTCTGGGGGTGCTGAGCCTGGGGGCACTGAGGCGTCTGGTGAGCAGTCTCCCGGGAGCGGCCGTCTCCGTAGTCGCTCCGCTGGTGCCTCGCCGCTGCACTCTCGTCGTCGACTCCCTCTCTCCCCACAGCAGCTGCTTGGATGGTACGCTGGCCGTCAGGGTCGCGCTGCTGGAGCTAGGGGCCCTGCTGCGGGAGGCACTGGAGCTGGTGACTCTGCCACTGGAGTTGTTTCTGCTGGAGGTTCTGGAGCTGCTGAGGGCGCTGGAGCTGGAGGTTCTGGAGCTGCTGAGGGTGCTGGCGCTGGAGGTTCTGGAGCTGCTGGTGGCGCTGGAGCTGGAGGTTCTGGAGCTGCTGAGGGTGCTGGCGTTGGAGGTTCTGGAGCTGCTGCGGGTTCTGGCGCTGAGGGTTCTGAGTCTGCTGTTGCGCGACTTCCTTGGAGTAGCCGCCTTCGTCCGCGTGTGCCTCTCACCTCGCAGCAGCTGCACGACTGGTACGGTCGCCGTCAGGGTCGCGCTTCTGGAGCTCGGGGCTCTGTCGCTGGAGGTACTTCTGCTGTCGCCACTGGAGCTGGGAGTGGTGCTGGTCCTGGAGGTGCTCGTACTGGAGGTACTGGAGCTGCTGGGGCTGGAGGTGCTGAGTCTGAGGGTGCTGCTGCTGGAGGCACTGCGGCTGGAGACCCTGGGACTGGAGGTGCCGGTTCTGGGGGTGCTGCTGTTGGTGGAGCTGGTCCTGGAGGAGCTGGCGCTGGAGGTCCTGTAGCTGCTGGAGTTTCTGGAGCTGCTGGGGGTACTGGAGCTGCTGGTGCTGGTGTCACTGCACAGCCGCGCCTGTTCTTCGCTCCACCGTCTCCGTCGTCTCAGCCACCGCCTGACTCTGTGCTTCACCAGGTTCTTAGTCTCCCTTCATCTACTGGTCTTCCATTGCAGCCTGGTTCACCTCTGCCTGCTCCTTCTCCTTACACTGAGCAGCTAGGGAGTCTTACTGAGCGTCGTGAGCCTGCGTCGCGTCCTGTCTCGCCTATCTGTTCTGGTCGTTCCGGTCGTCGTGTTCCTCGTCCGCGTCTGCCGGCTGTCCCCGACACCCACCTCGTAGTCCGTCGTCTTTCCTCTCCTCCACAGCGTGTTCCTCTGCTGTCCCCTCCTGCGTCTTCTCTGCCTGTCGTTGCGGACCCCGAGTCTGACCGGTTTCGTGCTGAGCACCCTACTGTTACGCGTCTGCTAGCCACTGTTGTCACTGACCCGTCGTTTGAGTCTGCTACTACGTCTGCCTTAGTTGCTGAGCTTGTTGACTTTGCTGCTGCCTGTCGTCTAGACTACGCCGCTAGTCTTGTTGCTGAGTCTGAGTCTGTCTGTCCTCCGTCCGTCGGGGGTGAGTGTGCTCTTGGCACGGACGTCCTTGAGGACAGGCAGGAGGACCTTGAGTGTCTTGCAGCCGCTGCGCCTCATCTCGTGTCCATGCTGCTTGCCCCTGAGGGAGACCCGGATGCTCCAGACATCCCGACCCCGCGCTCTTACGCTGAGGCGATCGTGGGTGAGTACTCCTCTCAGTGGCAGACAGCCATGGACGCAGAGATGAACGTGGGAGGGTTGCGAGCATCATCGGTCATCGGCACTCGCGAATGAAGAGCGCACGCTGCACTTCCTGCACATGTGCGGATCCTTCTGCGTTTTGGGGGTGGGAGCGCTCGTTTCGAGCGTTTTTCTTCCACCAGCTCATGTGGCTGCGCTTGTCTGGTCCTATTACCAAGCCAGCAAGGGCGTGGGAGGGTTGCGAGCATCATCGGTCATCGGCCCTCGCGAATGAAGAGCGCACGCTGCACTTCCTGCACATGTGCGGATCCTTCCGCGTTTTGGGGCTGGGAGCGCTCGTTTCGAGCGTTTTGCTTCCGCCGGCTCACGTAGCTTCGCTTGTCTAGTCCTATTACCAAGCCAGCAAGGGCGTGGGAGGGTTGCGAGCATCATCGGTCATTGGAGCTCGCGAATGAAGAGCGCCCGCTGCACTTCCTGCCCATGTGCGGATCCTTCCGCGTTTTGGGGGTGGGAGCGCTCGTTTCGAGCGTTTTTCTTCCGCCGGCTCATGTGGCTGCGCTTGTCTGGTCCTATTGCCAAGCCAGCAAGGGCGTGGGAGGGTTGCGAGCATCATCGGTCATCGGCACTCGCGAATGAAGAGCGCCCGCTGCACTTCATGCCCATGTGCGGATCCTTCCGTGTTTCGGGGCTGGGAGCGCTCGTTTCAAGCGTTTTGCTTCCGCCAGCTCACGTAGCTGCGCTTGTCTGGTCCTATTACCAAGCCAGCAAGGGCGTGGGAGGGTTGCGAGCATCATCGGTCATCGGCGCTCGCGAATGAAGAGCGCCCGCTGCACTTCCTGCCCATGTGCGGATCCTTCCGCGTTTTGGGGGTGGGAGCGCTCGTTTCGAGCGTTTTTCTTCCGCCGGCTCACGTGGCTGTGCTTGTCTAGTCCTATTGCCAACCCAGCAAGGGCGTGGGAGGGTTGCAAGCATCATCGGTCATCGGCGCTCGCGAATGAAGAGCGCCCGCTGCACTTTCTGCCCATGTGCGGATCCTTCCGCGTTTTGGGGCTGGGAGCGCTCGTTTCGAGCGTTTTGCTTCCGCCGGCTCACGTAGCTGCGCTTGTCTAGCCCTATTACCAAGCCAGCAAGGGCGTGGGAGGGTTGCGAGCATCATCGGTCATTGGCGCTCGCGAATGAAGAGTGCACGCTGCACTTCCTGCACATGTGCGGATCCTTCCCCATTTTGGGGGGGAGAGCGCTCGTTTCGAACGTTTTTCTTCCGCCGGCTCACGTGGCTGCGCTTGTCTTGTCCTATTACCAAGCAAGAAAGGGCGTGGGAGGGTTGAGAGCATCATCGGTCATCGGCACTCGCGAATGAAGAGCGCCCGCTGCACTTCCTGCCCATGTGCGGATCCTTCCGCGTTTTGGGGGTGGGAGCGCTCGTTTCGAGCGTATTTCATCCGCTGGCTCACGTGACTGTGCTTGTTTGGTCGGTCAAACATTATATGGTGGGTTTAGCCTTGGGGGGTACAACTTTGCTAGGGTTTCCTACTTGTATCCCCATCATTCCTAGTTTCATCATTCTCGTTCTGTTCTATATTCTAACATGGTATCCGACGCCTAGGTCAGGACCTAGGACCGACGTTGGTTAGGGCCCACCGTTCCGCCGCGCCCTTGCGCGACCGTGTCTGATAGTACCTCGCGCCGTCGAGCGCCCTTCCCCGCGCCGTCGTGCGCCCTGTTCCTAGCTGTGCGCTGCCCACTAGCCTCGCACGCAGCCCCTCGCGGCCCCGTGCAGCCCCGTGTGCCGTCCGCCTGCCTACCCGCGCCCTCGAGCGCCTTACTACCCGCGCCCTCGAGCGCCTGCCTACTCGCGCCCTTGAGCGCCTGCCTACCCGCGCCCTCGAGCGCCACCCTGCCGCCCTGCCCTGCAGGCCGCGCGCGGGCCTGCTCTGCACCCGCGCAGCCGCCCCTGGACCCCGAGGCGCGGCCCCTGGACCCCGCGACGCGTCGCCCTGCCTCGTCGCGACGCCCCTGCGGGACCCGGGCGTCGCCCCTGCCTTGTCGCGACGCCACCTGCGGGACCCGCGCGTCGCCCCTGCCTCGTCGCGACGACCCTGCGGGACCCGCGCGTCGCCCCCGCCTCGTCGCGACGCAGCTGCGGGACCCGCGCGTCACCCCCGCCTCGTCGCGACGCAGCTGCGGGACCCGCGCGTCGCCCCCGCCTCGTCGCGACGCAGCTGCGGGACCCGCGCGCGTCGCCCCTGCCTCGTCGCGTCGCCCCCGCGCGACCCGCGCGTCGCCCCTGCTCACCGTGGCGCCCTGCCCTACCCCGCGCCCGCCCTTGGGACGGCCGCCCCTGGCCCCTAGAGCAGCCGCACCTACAGCAGCCGCCCCTGGCCCCTGGAGCAGCCGCACCTACAGCCGCCCCTGGACCCTGGAGCAGCCGCCCCTGCAGCAGCCGCCCCTGGCCACCTGGAGCAGCCACCACAGCAGGAGCCGCCCCTGGACCCTGGAGCAGCCGCCCCTGCAGCAGCCGCCCCTGGCCCCTGGAGCAGCCGCCACTGCAAGAGCCGCCCCTGGCCCCTGGAGCAGCCGCCCCTGCAGCAGCCGCCCCTGGCCCTTGGAGCAGCCGCCACTGCAAGAGCCGCCCCTGGCCCCTGGAGCAGCCGCCCTTGCAGCAGCCGCCCCTGGCCCCAGGAGCAGCTGCCGTCTCGGCCCGGCCCCGCCCTACAGCAGCTGCCGCGGAGCTCCCTGCCGCGGCCCGGCCCCGCCCTGCAGTTGTAGCGGCCCCGCTGTCGCCACCGTCTTGCGCCTGCCGCGCCGACCACTGGTGAGCATTGCCCTGCCCGCACTGCTACCGCTGCTACTGCTGCTACTGCCTCTACTGCTCCCACTGCTATTGCTACTGCTGTTACTGCTGTTACTGCCGCTACTGCTGCTACTGCTGCTCCTGGCGTGGCCAGATGCAGCTCCAGGGCCGTGCGCGTGAGTCCCTCACGCCCCAGCAGCTTCGTGAGTGGTACGCTAGTTGGGGCTGTCGGGGTGGCCGTAGTGGGAGTCGCTCTGGAGTGGGTCGTTCGGGAGCTTCTGGTAGTGGACAGGTGCAGCTGCCGTGTCGTCCCCGCGAGGCTCTTTCGCCCCAGCAGCTTCGTGAGTGGTACGCTCAGAGTAGAGGGTCACTGAGTACTGCTCGCTGCCCGTACGTCATTCGCACAGGTGTCCAGACTGGTCAGCCTTGCGGGACCCGTGGCCACACAGAGTCCCACTGCTTCGCCCGTCTGGGCGACGCTTGGCGTACAGAGTTTGGCGACGCCGCTGAGCTCCCCTCCTGGGTGGAGCTGCTTAGGCAGAGGGTAGATATCTTTGCTCTTGACTCTGATGCTATCCTCACTGCCATGTATGCATTGTCTACTAGTGCTGAGAGTGCCTGTCCCCTGTGTGTGCCGCCTGACCCCGGTATCCAGTCTGCTGCTCTAGGTACTGGTGTGGCTGCCGCTCTAGGTGCTAGTGTGTCTGCTGCCCTAGGTCCTCGTGAGGCTGCTGCTCTAGGTGCTGGTGAGTCTGCTGCTCCAGGTACTCGTGCGTTTGCACCTGCTGGTACTGCGTCTACTGAGGCACTGCACACCTTCACACTGGACTCCGGTGCTTCCCGCTGTTTCTTTCGTGACCGCACGGCCCTTGAGCAGCTTGCTCGGCCGGTTGCAGTCTCCCTCGCTGACCCCTCTGGGGGTCCGGTCATTGCGACCTCCTCCACTGTCCTCCCTTGTCCTGCGGTCCCGTCGGGCACACTGTCAGGTCTCTACCTCCCCTCGTTCTCTACGAACTTGGTGGCGGGTAGTGCGCTCCAGGACGGGGGTGTCCACCAGTTCACCCCTGCCTACGAGCGCGTGACACACTGCACGTGCGCTCGGACGGGTCGCCACCTGGCTACCTTCACTCGGCAGCCAGGGTCGGACCTGTACACACTGACCACTGAGTCCCCTCAGGTAGCTGCGTCTGCGTCTGCGTCAGGTCAGCTGTCGGCCCCCTGCTCGTGTCGCTCCTTGTCGCACGAGACCGTCCTCTGGCACCACCGCCTTGGTCACCCGTCCGTGCAGCGCCTTCGTGGCATGCACTCTCGGTACCTTGTCTCTGGTCTTCCCAGGGTTCTCCCTCCCCTCCCACCCTCGCCTGCTCCTCCCTGTCTTCCCTATCTCGAGGGGCGGCAGCGCGCCGCTCCTCACTCCTCCTCGTTTCCCCCGACGACTGCTCCTCTGCAGACACTCCACATGGACGTGTGGGGCCCAGCCCGCGTCCGTGGACAGGGTCAGGAGCGGTACTTCTTGATAGTTGTTGACGACTACTCGCGCTACACCACGGTCTTCCCCTTGCGCACCAAGGGTGAGGTCCCTGATGTTTTGATCCCTTGGATCCGCGCTGCCCGTCTCCAGCTCAGCGAGAGGTTCCACTCTGACTTTCCTGTCCTCCGTCTGCACTCTGACAGAGGTGGGGAGTTTTCCTCCGGCCTCCTGGAGGCCTTCTGTCAGAAGGAGGGCATTGAGCAGTCGTTCACGCTTTCGGCCTCTCCACAGCAGAATGGGGTTGCTGAGCGCCGCATTGGCTTGGTCATGGAGGTCGCTCGTACCTCCTTGATCCATGCGGCTACCCCCCACTTTCTGTGGCCGTTTGCAGTCCGATACGCTGCGCATCAGCTCAACCTCTGGCCCCGTGTCTCCGTTCCGGAGACTTCGCCGACACTGCGTTGGACGGGCAAGGTTGGCGATGCGTCACGCTTTCGGGTTTGGGGATCTTGAGCCTTTGTTCGCGATACGTCCGCGGACAAGCTCTCCTCCCGCGCTGTTCCCTGTGTCTTCCTTGGCTTTGTCCCGGACGCGTCTGGTTGGCAGTTTTACCACCCCACCTCGCGCCGTGTCCTGCCTTCTCAGGACGTCACTTTTGACGAGTCCGTCCCCTACTACCGCCTCTTCCCCTACCGCACTGCCCCGCTCCCCCCCCCTCCTCTCTTCCTCGCTCCAGGTGCTGCTGTAGTAGACCCCCTCCCCCCTCAGGGTGCCGCTCCCTCAGGTGTGTCCCAGGTAGACCCGGTTGAGCCTGTCGAGGTAGCTGTCGACTCTCAACCTGCTTGGGGTGCTGAGCCTGAGTGTGCGGAGCCTGAGTGTGCGGAGCCTGGGGGTGCTGAGCCTGGGGGTGCTGAGCCTGGGTGTGCGGAGCCAGGGGGTGCGGAGCCTGAGGGTGCGGAGTCTGGGGGTGCGGAGCCTGGGGGTGCGGAGCCTGGGGGTGCTGGACCTGAGAGTGCTGCGACTGAGGGTGCTGAGCCTGGGGGTGCTACTCCTGGGCGTTCGGCGCCTGGAGACCCTCCTTCTTCCCAGCAGCTGCGTGAGTGGTACTCGCGGTACTGCAGCCTCAGGAAAGGTGCTGCTGCAGCTGGTGCTCGTGGTTCCCCGCCTCGGCGGGAGCTACCCTCTCCCCAGCGACTCCGAGAGTGGTACGCTCGGCGCTGCAGTCTCCGGAGTGGCGCTGCTGGTGCTGGGGACCCTGGAGTTGGAGCTACTGCTGGTGCTGAGGACCCTGGAGCTGGAGCTGCTGCTGGTACTGAGGACCCTGGAGTCGGAGCTGCTGCTGGTACTGCGGACCCGGGCGCTGGAGCTGCTGCTGGTGCTGCGGACCCTGGAGTTGGAGCTGCTGCTGGTGCTGAGGACCCGGGCGTTGGAGCTGCTGCTGGTGCTGCGGACCCGGGCGTTGGAGCTGCTGCTGGTGCTACGGACCCTGGAGTTGGAGCTGCTGCTGGTGCTGCGGACCCTGGAGTTGGAGTTGCTGCTGGTGCTGAGGACCCTGGAGTTGGAGCTGCTGCTGGTGCTGAGGACCCTGGAGTTGGAGCTGCTGCTGGTGCTGGAGGTGCTGGCGCTGCTGGAGCTACTGGTGGTCCTGCGGGCGCTGTAGCTGGAGACCCTGGAGCTGAGCCTACTGGTGGTCTCTCTGCTGGTTCTGGCGGCGCTACGCGGCCGCAGCCGTACTTCGTTCCACTCCTTCAGCAGGTTCTTGGTCAGTCGCCTCCTCCTTGTCCTGCTCCCTCCTTAGAGTGTCCTCCGCCAGTCCAGTCGCAGTCACAGTTACCTCCTGCCTTACCACTCCCTGGTCCTTCTCCTTACACTGGTCCGACTGGAGGTCTTACAGAGCGTCGTGAGCCTGCGTCTCGTCCTGCGTCGCCCGAGTCTCGTCGTGCGTCGCCTGTTCGTGCTGCTCACACTGGTCGTCGTGTCCCTCGTCAGCGTCCTCCTGCTGTCCCAGGCACTCACCAGATGGCGCTTCGTCCTTCCTCTGCTCCTCAGCGCGTCCCCCTGCAGTCTCCTCCTGCGTCCTCTCTTCCTGCTCTTGCTGACCCGGAGTCTGACTCCCGTCGTGCTGCCAGTCCTACTGTCACGCGTCTCCTCGCCACTGTTGTCACTGACCCTTCCTTTGAGTCCTCTGCTGCGTCTGCTCTAGTCGCTGAGTTAGTTGACTTTGCTGCCGCTTGTCGTCTAGACTACGCCGCTAGCCTTGTCGCTGAGTCTGAGTCTGAGTCTGTCTGTCCTCCGTCCGTCGGGGGTGAGTGTGCTCTTGGCACGGACGTCCTTGAGGACAGGCAGGAGGAGTTTGAGTGCTTTGCCGCTGCTTTACCTCATCTCGTGTCCATGCTGGTTGCCCCTGAGGGAGACCCGGATGCTCCAGACATCCCGACCCCGCGCTCTTACGCTGAGGCGATCGCGGGTGAGTACTCCTCTCAGTGGCAGACAGCCATGGACGCAGAGATGGCTTCCTGGAAGTCCACAGGCACCTACGTTGACGAGGTTCCCCCACCTGGGGCGAACATCGTCAGTGGCATGTGGATTTTCAGGGTGAAGCGGCCGCCGGGTTCTCCGCCTGTCTTCAAGGCGCGTTACGTTGCACGAGGCTTCAGTCAGCGAGAGGGAGTTGACTTCTTCTAGACCTTCTCCCGGACCCCGAAGATGACCACTCTTCGGGTTCTGCTGCACGTCGCCGCTCAGCGTGACTACGAGCTCCACTCTCTTGACTTCAGCACTGCTTTCCTACAGGGCAGCCTGCACGAGGAGATCTGGCTGCGCCGCCCACCTGGCTTCACTGGGTCGTTCCCTCCTGGTACCCAGTGGAGCCTCCGGCGGCCAGTCTACGGTCTCCGCCAGGCGCCGCGTGAGTGGCACGACACACTGAGGACTACACTTGCGGCTCTTGGGTTCGCTCCTTCTACTGCTGACCCGTCGCTGTTTCTACGCACCGACACTTCGCTGCCGCCATTCTACATCCTCGTGTACGTCGACGACTTGGTCTTTGCCACTGTTGACACTGCGGCACTCGCCCACGTGAAGTCGGAGCTGCAGAAGAGACACACGTGCACAGACCTGGGTGAACTGACAAGCTATCTTGGCTTGCGGATCACCCGGGACAGAGCACGGCGCACCATCACCTTGACTCAGTCACACATGGCGCAGCAGGTCCTTCAGCGCTTCCGCTTCACGTACTCCTCGCCTCAGGCCACTCCTCTGCCTACCGGTCACTCGCTCTCAGCTCTGCCTTCGGATGAGTCCGTAGAGCCGAGTGGCCCGTATCAGTACGTCGGGCATGGGGCTAGTGCTTGGAGGACGAGACCGAGTTGTACTCACTGGGCACTCAGACGCTTCTTGGGCTGATGACCAGGCTACTCAGCGGTCGTCTCAGGGTTACACCTTCAGCCTTGGCTCTGGTTCAGTTTCTTGGCGTTCTACACGCTCGTCTTCTGTTCTCAGCTCCAGTTGTGAGGCTGAGATCTACGCCACAGCCATGGCTGCACAGGAGTTACGCTGGCTCACCTACCTGCTGACCGACTTGGGAGAGCGGCCTCGTTCTCCTCCAGTGCTGTACGTCGACAACAAGGCTGCCATTGCCTTGTGTGAGGAGCACAGACTGGAGCACAGAACGAAGCATATCGCTCTGCGCTACTTCCTTGCTCGAGAGCTGCATCAGCGCGGTCAGCTTCGTTTGCGTTACGTGGCCACTCGGGCCAACACTGCTGATGTGTTCACCAAGGCGCTTCAGCCTTGTGACCATCAGCGCCTCTGTACTGTTCTAGGCCTTGTGCCTACTGGTCCTCACTTGCTTACTTCTTGACTCTGCTTGTACTGTGATCTCTATATATATACCTGCATGCCTGCTCTTGCTAGGTTGTGATCACTGTATCTCTTGTTATATTATCAACCTGCATTTTAACTGGTCTTGTGACCACTTGCTTGTGCTCAGAATTTGTGTGGTTTCCCTGAGATCCACCCTGAGCTTGCTTTGCTTTGCTTTGACTGGTCTTGTGACCATCTGGTTGTCTCCCACTTAGCCTATGGGGGTGTGTCAAACATTATATGTTTATATTGTGTACGCTATAGTGGGTTTAGCCTTGGGGGGTACAACTTTGCTAGGGTTTCCTACTTGTATCCCCATCATTCCTAGTTTCATCATTCTCGTTCTGTTCTATATTCTAACATGGTCCTATTGCCAAGCCAGCAAGGGCGTGGGAGGGTTGCGAGCATCATCGGTCATCGGAGCTCGCGAATGAAGAGCGCCTGCTGCGCTTCCTGCCCATGTGCGGATCCTTCCGCGTTTTGGAGGTGGGAGCGCTCGTTTCGAGCGTTTTTTCTTCCGCCGGCTCATGTGGCTGCGCCTGTCTGGTCCTACTGCCAAGCCAGCAAGGGCGTGGGAGGGTTGCGAGCATCATCGATTATCGGCGCTCGGGAATGAAGAGCGCACGCTGCACTTTCTGCAGATGTGCGGATCCTTCCCCGTTTTGGGGGTGGGAGCGCTCGTTTCGAGCGTTTTTCTTCCGTCGGCTCACATGGCTGCGCTTTTCTAGTCCTATTACCAAGCCAGCAAGGGCGTGGGAGGGTTGCGAGCATCATCGGTCATCAGCGCTCGCGAATGAAGAGCGCCCGCTGCACTTCCTGCACATGTGCGGATCCTTCCGCGTTTTGGGGGTGGGAGCGCTCGTCTCGAAAGTTTTTCTTCCGCCGGCTCACGTGGCTGCGCTTGTCTGGTCCTATTGCAAGCCAGCAAGAGTGTTGGCAGGTTGCGAGCATCATCGGTCATTGGCGCTCGCGAATGAAGAGCGAGCGCTGCACTTCCTGCACATGTGCGGATCCTTCCGCGTTTTGGGGCTGGGAGCGCTCGTTTCGAGCGTTTTGCTTTCGCCGGCTCACGTGGCTGCGCTTGTCTGGTCCTATTACCAAGCCAGCAAGGGCGTGGGAGGGTTGCGAGCATCTTCGGTCATCGGGGCTCGCGAATGAAGAGCGCCCGCTGCACTTCATGCCCATGTGCGGATCCTTCCCCGTTTTGGGGGTGGGAGCGCTCGTTACGAGCGTTTTTCTTCCGCTCGCTCATGTGGTGCGCTTGTCTGGTCCTATTGCCAAGCCAGCAAGGGCGTGGGAGGGTTGCGAGCATCATCGGTCATCGGCGCTCGCGAATGAAGAGCGCCCGCTGCACTTCCTGCCCATGTGCAGATCCTTCCCCGTTTTGGGGGTGAGGGCGCTCGTTTCGAGCGTTTTTCTTCCGTCGGCTCACGTGGCTGCGCTTGTCTGGTCCTATTACCAAGCAAACAAGGGCGTGGGAGGGTTGCGAGCATCATCGGCCATTGGCGCTCGCGAATGAAGAGTGCCAGCTGCACTTCCTGCCCATGTGCGGATCCTTCCGCGTTTTGGGGGGTTGGAGCGCTCTTTTCGAGCGTTTTTCTTCCGCCGGCTCATGTGGCTGCGCTTGTCTCATCCTATCACAAAGCCAGCAAGGGCATGGGAGGGTTGCGAGCATCATCGGTCATCGGTGCTCGCGAATGAAGAGTGCCCGCTGCACTTCCTGCACATGTGCGGATCCTTCCGCGTTTTGGGGCTGGGAGCGCTCATTTCGAGCGTTTCTTTTCCGCCGGGTCTTGTGGCTGCGCTTGTCTGGTCCTATTTCCAAGCCAGCAAGAGCATGGGCGGGTTGCAAGCATCATCGGTCATCGGCGCTCGCGAATGAAGAGCGCCCGCTGCACTTCCTGCACATGTGCGAATCCTTCCGCGTTTTGGGGCTGGGAGCGCTCGTTTCGAGCGTTTTGCTTCCGCCGGCTCAAGTGGATGCGCTTGTCTGGTCCTATTACCAAGCCAGCAAGGGCGTGGGAGGGTTGCGAGCATCATCGGTCATCGGCACTCGCGAATGAAGAGCGCTTGCTGCACTTCATGCCCATGTGGGGATCCTTCCGCGTTTCGGGGCTGGGAGCGCTCGTTTCAAGCGTTTTGCTTCCGCCAGCTCACGTAGCTGTGCTTGTCTGGTCCTATTACCAAGCCAGCAAGGGCGTGGGAGGGTTGCGAGCATCATCGGTCATCGGCGCTCGCGAATGAAGAGTGCCCGCTGCACTTTCTGCCCATGTGCGGATCCTTCCGCGTTTTGGGGGTGGGAGCGCTCGTTTCGAGCGTTTTTCTTCCGCCGGCTCACGTGGCTGTGCTTGTCTAGTCCTATTGCCAACCCAGCAAGGGCGTGGGAGGGTTGCGAGCATCATCGGTCATCGGCGCTCGCGAATGAAGAGCGCCCGCTGCACTTTCTGCCCATGTGCGGATCCTTCCGCGTTTTGGGGCTGGGAGCGCTCGTTTCGAGCGTTTTGCTTCCGCCGGCTCACGTAGCTGCGCTTGTCTAGTCCTATTACCAAGCCAGCAAGGGCGTGGAAGGGTTGCGAGCATCATCGGTCATTGGCGCTCGCGAATGAAGAGCGCACGCTGCACTTCCTGCACATTTGCGGATCCTTCCCCATTTTGGGGGGGAGAGCGCTCGTTTCGAACGTTTTTCTTCCGCCGGCTCACGTGGCTGCGCTTGTCTTGTCCTATTACCAAGCCAGCAAGGGCGTGGGAGGGTTGCGAGCATCATCGGTCATCGGCACTCGCGAATGAAGAGCGCCCGCTGCACTTCCTGCCCATGTGCGGATCCTTCCGCGTTTTTGGGGTGGGAGCGCTCGTTTCGAGCGTTTTTCTTCCGTCGGCTCACATGGCTGCGCTTTTCTAGTCCTATTACCAAGCCAGCAAGGGCGTGGGAGGGTTGCGAGCATCATCGGTCATCGGCGCTCGCGAATGAAGAGCGCCCGCTGCACTTTCTGCCCATGTGCGGATCCTTCCGCGTTTTGGGGCTGGGAGCGCTCGTTTCGAGCGTTTTGCTTCCGCCGGCTCACGTAGCTGCGCTTGTCTAGTCCTATTACCAAGCCAGCAAGGGCGTGGAAGGGTTGCGAGCATCATCGGTCATTGGCGCTCGCGAATGAAGAGCGCACGCTGCACTTCCTGCACATTTGCGGATCCTTCCCCATTTTGGGGGGGAGAGCGCTCGTTTCGAACGTTTTTCTTCCGCCGGCTCACGTGGCTGCGCTTGTCTTGTCCTATTACCAAGCCAGCAAGGGCGTGGGAGGGTTGCGAGCATCATCGGTCATCGGCACTCGCGAATGAAGAGCGCCCGCTGCACTTCCTGCCCATGTGCGGATCCTTCCGCGTTTTTGGGGTGGGAGCGCTCGTTTCGAGCGTTTTTCTTCCGTCGGCTCACATGGCTGCGCTTTTCTAGTCCTATTACCAAGCCAGCAAGGGCGTGGGAGGGTTGCGAGCATCATCGGTCATCGGCGCTCGCGAATGAAGAGCGCCCGCTGCACTTCCTGCACATGTGCGGATCCTTCCGCGTTTTGGGGGTGGGAGCGCTCGTTTCGAACGTTTTGCTTCCGCCGGCTCACGTGGCTGCGCTTGTCTGGTCCTATTGCAAGCCAGCAAGAGTGTTGGCAGGTTGCGAGCATCATCGGTCATTGGCGCTCGCGAATGAAGAGCGAGCGCTGCACTTCCTGCACATGTGCGGATCCTTCCGCGTTTTGGGGCTGGGAGCGCTCGTTTCGAGCGTTTTGCTTCCGCCGGCTCATGTGGCTGCGCTTGTCTGGTCCCATTACCAAGCCAGCAAGGGCGTGGGAGGGTTGTGAGCATCTTCGGTCATCGGGGCTCGCGAATGAAGAGCGCCCGCTGCACTTCATGCCCATGTGCGGATCCTTCCCCGTTTTGGGGGTGGGAAAGCTCGTTACGAGCGTTTTTCTTCCGCTCGCTCATGTGGTGCGCTTGTCTGGTCCTATTGCCAAGCCAGCAAGGGCGTGGGAGGGTTGCGAGCATCATCGGTCATCGGCGCTCGCGAATGAAGAGCGCCCGCTGCACTTCCTGCCCATGTGCGGATCCTTCCCCGTTTTGGGGGTGGGGGCGCTCGTTTCTAGCGTTTTTCTTCCGTCGGCTCACGTGGCTGCGCTTGTCTGGTCCTATTACCAAGCAAACAAGGGCGTGGGAGGGTTGCGAGCATCATCGGCCATTGGCGCTCGCGAATGAAGAGTGCCAGCTGCACTTCCTGCCCATGTGCGGATCCTTCCGCGTTTTGGGGGGTTGGAGCGCTCTTTTCGAGCGTTTTTCTTCCGTCGGCTCATGTGGCTGCGCTTGTCTCATCCTATCACAAAGCCAGCAAGGGCATGGGAGGGTTGCGAGCATCATTGGTCATCGGTGCTCGCGAATGAAGAGTGCCCGCTGCACTTCCTGCACATGTGCGGATCCTTCCGCGTTTTGGGGCTGGGAGCGCTCATTTCGAGCGTTTCTTTTCCGCCGGGTCTTGTGGCTGCGCTTGTCTGGTCCTATTTCCAAGCCAGCAAGAGCATGGGCGGGTTGCAAGCATCATCGGTCATCGGCGCTCGCGAATGAAGAGCGCCCGCTGCACTTCCTGCACATGTGCGAATCCTTCCGCGTTTTGGGGCTGGGAGCACTCGTTTCGAGCGTTTTGCTTCCGCCGGCTCAAGTGGATGCGCTTGTCTGGTCCTATTACCAAGCCAGCAAGGGCGTGGGAGGGTTGCGAGCATCATCGGTCATCGGCACTCGCGAATGAAGAGCGCTTGCTGCACTTCATGCCCATGTGGGGATCCTTCCGCGTTTCGGGGCTGGGAGCGCTCGTTTCAAGCGTTTTGCTTCCGCCAGCTCACGTAGCTACGCTTGTCTGGTCCTATTACCAAGCCAGCAAGGGCGTGGGAGGGTTGCGAGCATCATCGGTCATCGGCGCTCGCGAATGAAGAGCGCCCGCTGCACTTCCTGCCCATGTGCGGATCCTTCCGCGTTTTGGGGGTGGGAGCGCTCGTTTCGAGCGTTTTTCTTCCGCCGGCTCACGTAGCTGCGCTTGTCTAGTCCTATTACCAACCCAGCAAGGGCGTGGGAGGGTTGCGAGCATCATCGGTAATCGGCGCTCGCGAATGAAGAGCGCCCGCTGCACTTTCTGCCCATGTGCGGATCCTTCCGCGTTTTGGGGCTGGGAGCGCTCGTTTCGAGCGTTTTTCTTCCGCCGGCTCACGTGGCTGTGCTTGTCTAGTCCTATTACCAAGCCAGCAAGGGCGTGGGAGGGTTGCGAGCATCATCGGTCATCGGCGCTCGCGAATGAAGAGCGCCCGCTGCACTTTCTGCCCATGTGCGGATCCTTCCGCGTTTTGGGGCTGGGAGCGCTCGTTTCGAGCGTTTTGCTTCCGCCGGCTCACGCAGCTGCGCTTGTCTAGTCCTATTACCAAGCCAGCAAGGGCGTGGAAGGGTTGCGAGCATCATCGGTCATTGGCGCTCGCGAATGAAGAGCGCACGCTGCACTTCCTGCACATGTGCGGATCCTTCCCCATTTTGGGGGGGAGAGCGCTCGTTTCGAACGTTTTTCTTCCGCCGGCTCACGTGGCTGCGCTTGTCTTGTCCTATTACCAAGCCAGCAAGGGCGTGGGAGGGTTGCGAGCATCATCGGTCATCGGCACTCGCGAATGAAGAGCGCCCGCTGCACTTCCTGCCCATGTGCGGATCCTTCCGCGTTTTTGGGGTGGGAGCGCTCGTTTCGAGCGTATTTCATCCGCTGGCTCACGTGACTGTGCTTTTTTGGTCCTATTGCCTAGCCAGCAAGGGCGTGGGAGGGTTGCGAGCATCATCGGTCTTCGGCGCTCGCGAATGAAGAGCGCCCGGTGCGCTTCCTGCCCATGTGCGGATCCTTCCGCGTTTTGGAGGTGGGAGCGCTCGTTTCGCGCGCTTTTCTTCCGCCGGCTCATGTGGCTGCGCCTGTCTGGTCCTACTGCCAAGCCAGCAAGGGCGTGGGAGGGTTGCGAGCATCATCGATTATCGGCGCTCGGGAATGAAGAGCGCACACTGCACTTTCTGCACATGTGCGGATCCATCCCCGTTTTGGGGGTGAGAGCGCTCGTTTCGAGCGTTTTTCTTCCGTCGGCTCACGTGGCTGCGCTTTTCTAGTCCTATTACCAAGCCAGCAAGGGCGTGGGAGGGTTGCGAGCATCATCGGTCATCGGTGCTCGCGAATGAAGAGCGCCCGCTGCACTTCCTGCACATGTGCGGATCCTTTCACGTTTTGGGGATGGGAGCGCTCGTTTCGAACGTTTTTCTTCCGCCGGCTCACGTGGCTGCGCTTGTCTGGTCCTATTGCAAGCCAGCAAGAGCGTGGGCAGGTTGCGAGCATCATCGGTCATCGGCGCTCGCGAATGAAGAGCGACCGCTGCACTTCCTGCACATGTGCGGATCCTTCCGCGTTTTGGGGCTGGGAGCGCTCGTTTCGAGCGTTTTGCTTCCGCCGGCTCACGTGGCTGCGCTTGTCTGGTCCTATTACCAAGCCAGCAAGGGCGTGGGAGTGTTGCGAGCATCTTCGGTCATCGGGGCTCGCGAATGAAGAGCGCCCGCGCACTTCATGCCCATGTGCGGATCCTTCCCCGTTTTGGGTGTGGGAGCGCTCGTTACGAGCGTTTTTCTTCCGCTCGCTCATGTGGTGCGCTTGTCTGGTCCTATTGCCAAGCCAGCAAGGGCGTGGGAGGGTTGCGAGCATCATCGGTCATCGGCGCTCGCGAATGAAGAGCGCCCGCTGCACTTCCTGCCCATGTGCGGATCCTTCCCCGTTTTGGGGGTGGGAGCGCTCGTTTCGAGCGTTTTTCTTCCGTTGGCTCACGTGGCTGCGCTTGTCTGGTCCTATTACCAAGCCAGCAAGGGCGTGGGAGGGTTGCGAGCATCATCGGTCATCGGCGCTCGCGAATGAAGAGCGCCCGCTGCACTTCATGCCCATGTGCGGATCCTTCCCCGTTTTGGGGGTGGGAGCGCTCGTTACGAGCGTTTTTCTTCCGCTCGCTCATGTGGTGCACTTGTCTGGTCCTATTGCAAGCCAGCAAGAGCGTGGGCAGGTTGCGAGCATCATCGGTCATCGGCGCTCGCGAATGAAGAGCGACCGCTGCACTTCCTGCACATGTGCGGATCCTTCCGCGTTATGGGGCTGGGAGCGCTCGTTTCGAGCGTTTTGCTTCCGCCGGCTCACGTGGCTGCGCTTGTCTGGTCCTATTACCAAGCCAGCAAGGGCGTGGGAGGGTTGCGAGCATCTTCGGTCATCGGGGCTCGCGAATGAAGAGCGCCCGCTGCACTTCATGCCCATGTGCGGATTCTTCCCCGTTTTGGGTGTGGGAGCGCTCGTTACGAGCGTTTTTCTTCCGCTCGCTCATGTGGTGCGCTTGTCTGGTCCTATTGCCAAGCCAGCAAGGGCGTGGGAGGGTTGCGAGCATCATCGGTCATCGGCGCTCGCGAATGAAGAGCGCCCGCTGCACTTCCTGCCCATGTGCGGATCCTTCCCCGTTTTGGGGGTGGGAGCGCTCGTTTCGAGCGTTTTTCTTCCGTTGGCTCACGTGGCTGCGCTTGTCTGGTCCTATTACCAAGCAAACAAGGGCGTGGGAGGGTTGCGAGCATCATCGGTCATCGGCGCTCGCGAATGAAGAGTGCCTGCTGCACTTCCTGCCCATGTGCGGATCCTTCCGCGTTTTGGGGGTTGGAGCGCTCTTTTCGAGCGTTTTTCTTCCGCCGGCTCATGTGGCTGCGCTTGTCTCATCCTCTCACAAAGCCAGCAAGGGCATGGGAGGGTTGCGAGCATCGTCGGTCATCGGTGCTCGCGAATGAAGATTGCCCGCTGCACTTCCTGCACATGTGCGGATCCTTCCGCGTTTTGGGGCTGGGAGCGCTCATTTCGAGCGTTTCTTTTCCGCCGGGTCTCGTGGCTGCGCTTGTCTGGTCCTATTTCCAAGCCAGCAAGAGCATGGGCGGGTTGCAAGCAACATCGGTCATCGGCGCTCGCGAATGAAGAGCGCCCGCTGCACTTCCTGCACATGTGCGAATCCTTCCACGTTTTGGGGCTGGGAGCGCTCGTTTCGAACGTTTTGCTTCCGCCGGCTCAAGTGGATGCGCTTGTCTGGTCCTATTACCAAGCCAGCAAGGGCGTGGGAGGGTTGCGAGCATCATCGGTCATCGGCACTCGCGAATGAAGAGCGCCCGCTGCACTTCATGCCCATGTGTGGATCCTCCTGTTTCGGGGGTGGGAGCGCTCGTTCCGAGCGTTTTTCTTCCGCTGGCTCACGTGGTGCGCTTGTCTGGTCCTATTGCCAAGCCAGCAAGGGCGTGGGAGGGTTGCGAGCATCATCGGTCATTGGCACTCGCGAATGAAGAGCGCACGCTGCACTTCCTGCCCATGTGCGGATCCTTCCCCGTTTTGGGGATGGGAGCGCTCGTTTCGAGCGTTATTCTTCCGCCGGCTCTTGTGGCTGCGCTTGTCCGGTCCTATTGCCAAGCCAGCAAGGGCGTGGGATGGTTGCGAGCATCATCGGTCATCGGCGCTCGCGAATGAAGAGCGCCCGCTGCACTTCCTGCCCATGTGCGGATCCTTCCACGTTTTGGGGGTGGGAGCGCTCATTTCGAGCATTTTTCTTCCGCCGGCTCACGTGGCTGCGCTTGTCTGGTCCTATTACCAAGCAAGCAAGGGCGTGGGAGGGTTGCGAGCATCATCGGTCATCGGCGCTCGCGAATGAAGAGCGCCCGCTGCACTTCCTGCCCATGTGCGGATCCTTCCGCGTTTTGGGGTTGGGAGCGCGCATTTCGAGCGTTTTTCTTCTGCTGGCTCACGTGCCTGCGCTTGTCTTGTCCTACTGCCAAGCCCAGCAAGGGCGTGGGAGGGTTGCGAGCATCATCGGTCATCGGCGCTCGCGAATGAAGAGCGCCCGCTGCACTTCCTGCCCATGTGCGGATCCTTCCCCGTTTTGGGGGTGGGAGCGCTCGTTTCGAGCGTTTTTCTTCCGTCGGCTCACGTGGCTGCGCTTGTCTGGTCCTATTACCAAGCAAACAAGGGCGTGGGAGGGTTGCGAGCATCATCGGTCATCGGCGCTCGCGAATGAAGAGTGCCAACTGCACTTCCTGCCCATGTGCGGATCCTTCCGCGTTTTGGGGGGTTGGAGCGCTCTTTTCGAGCGTTTTTCTTCCGCCGGCTCATGTGGCTGCGCTTGTCTCATCCTATCACAAAGCCAGCAAGGGCATGGGAGGGTTGCGAGCATCATCGGTCATCGGTGCTCGCGAATGAAGAGTGCCCGCTGCACTTTCTGCACATGTGCAGATCCTTCCGCGTTTTGGGGCTGGGAGCGCTCATTTCGAGCGTTTCTTTTCCGCCGGGTCTCGTGGCTGCGCTTGTCTGGTCCTATTTCCAAGCCAGCAAGAGCATGGGCGGGTTGCAAGCATCATCGGTCATCGGCGCTCGCGAATGAAGAGCGCCCGCTGCACTTCCTGCACATGTGCGAATCCTTCCGCGTTTTGGGGCTGGGAGCGCTCGTTTCGAGCGTTTTGCTTCCGCCGGCTCAAGTGGATGCGCTTGTCTGGTCCTATTACCAAGCCAGCAAGGGCGTGGGAGGGTTGCGAGCATCATCGGTCATCGGCACTCGCGAATGAAGAGCGCTTGCTGCACTTCATGCCCATGTGGGGATCCTTCCGCGTTTCGGGGCTGGGAGCGCTCGTTTCAAGCGTTTTGCTTCCGCCAGCTCACGTAGCTGTGCTTGTCTGGTCCTATTACCAAGCCAGCAAGGGCGTGGGAGGGTTGCGAGCATCATCGGTCATCGGCACTCGCGAATGAAGAGCGCCCGCTGCACTTCCTGCCCATGTGCGGATCCTTCCGCGTTTTGGGGCTGGGAGCGCTCGTTTCGAGCGTTTTGCTTCCGCCGGCTCACGTAGCTTCGCTTGTCTAGTCCTATTACCAAGCCAGCAAGGGCGTGGAAGGGTTGCGAGCATCATCGGTTATTGGCGCTCGCGAATGAAGAGCGCACGCTGCACTTCCTGCACATGTGCGGATCCTTCCCCATTTTGGGGGGGAGAGCGCTCGTTTCGAACGTTTTTCTTCCGCCGGCTCACGTGGCTGCGCTTGTCTTGTCCTATTACCAAGCCAGCAAGGGCGTGGGAGGGTTGCGAGCATCATCGGTCATCGGCACTCGCGAATGAAGAGCGCCCGCTGCACTTCCTGCCCATGTGCGGATCCTTCCGCGTTTTGGGGGTGGAGCGCTCGTTTCGAGCGTATTTCATCCGCTGGCTCATGTGAGTGTGCTTGTTTGGTCCTATTGCCAAGCCAGCAAGGGCGTGGGAGGGTTGCGAGCATCATCGGTCATCGGCACTCGCGAATGAAGTGCGCCCGCTGCACTTCCTGCACATGTGCGGATCCTTCCACGTTTTGGGGGTGGGAGCGCTCGTTTCGAACGTTTTTCTTCCGCCGGCTCACGTGGCTGCGCTTGTCTGGTCCTATTGCAAGCCAGCAAGAGCGTGGGCAGGTTGCGAGCATCATCGGTCATCGGCGCTCGCGAATGAAGAGCGACCGCTGCACTTCCTGCACATGTGCGGATCCTTCCGCGTTTTGGGGCTGGGAGCACTCGTTTCGAGCGTTTTGCTTCCGCCGGCTCACGTGGCTGCGCTTGTCTGGTCCTATTACCAAGCCAGCAAGGGCGTGGGAGGGTTGCGAGCATCTTCGGTCATCGGGGCTCGCGAATGAAGAGCGCCCGCTGCACTTCATGCCCATGTGCGGATCCTTCCCCGTTTTGGGTGTGGGAGCGCTCGTTACGAGCGTTTTTCTTCCGCTCGCTCATGTGGTGCGCTTATCTGGTCCTATTGCCAAGCCAGCAAGGGCATGGGAGGGTTGCGAGCATCATCGGTCATCGGCGCTCGCGAATGAAGAGCGCCCGCTGCACTTCCTGCCCATGTGCGGATCCTTCCCCGTTTTGGGGGTGGGAGCGCTCGTTTCGAGCGTTTTTCTTCCGTTGGCTCACGTGGCTGCGCTTGTCTGGTCCTATTACCAAGCAAACAAGGGCGTGGGAGGGTTGCGAGCATCATCGGTCATCGGCGCTCGCGAATGAAGAGTGCCTGCTGCACTTCTTGCCCATGTGCGGATCCTTCCGCGTTTTGGGGGTTGGAGCGCTCTTTTCGAGCGTTTTTCTTCCGCCGGCTCATGTGGCTGCGCTTGTCTCATCCTCTCACAAAGCCAGCAAGGGCATGGGAGGGTTGCGAGCATCATCGGTCATCGGTGCTCGCGGATGAAGATTGCCCGCTGCACTTCCTGCACATGTGCGGATCCTTCCGCGTTTTGGGGCTGGGAGCGCTCATTTCGAGCGTTTCTTTTCTGCCGGGTCTCGTGGCTGCGCTTGTCTGGTCCTATTTCCAAGCCAGCAAGAGCATGGGCGGGTTGCAAGCAACATCGGTCATCGGCGCTCGCGAATGAAGAGCGCCCGCTGCACTTCCTGCACATGTGCGAATCCTTCCGCGTTTTGGGGCTGGGAGCGCTCGTTTCGAACGTTTTGCTTCCGCCGGCTCAAGTGGATGCGCTTGTCTGGTCCTATTACCAAGCCAGCAAGGGCGTGGGAGGGTTGCGAGCATCATCGGTCATCGGCACTCGCGAATGAAGAGCGCCCGCTGCACTTCATGCCCATGTGCGGATCCTCCTGTTTCGGGGGTGGGAGCGCTCGTTCCGAGCGTTTTTCTTCCGCTGGCTCACGTGGTGCGCTTGTCTGGTCCTATTGCCAAGCCAGCAAGGGCGTGGGAGGGTTGCGAGCATCATCGGTCATCGGCACTCGCGAATGAAGAGCGCACGCTGCACTTCCTGCCCATGTGCGGATCCTTCCCCGTTTTGGGGATGGGAGCGCTCGTTTCGAGCGTTATTCTTCCGCCGGCTCTTGTGGCTGCGCTTGTCCGGTCCTATTGCCAAGCCAGCAAGGGCGTGGGATGGTTGCGAGCATCATCGGTCATCGGCGCTCGCGAATGAAGAGCGCCCGCTGCACTTCCTGCCCATGTGCGGATCCTTCCACGTTTTGGGGGTGGGAGCGCTCATTTCGAGCATTTTTCTTCCGCCGGCTCACGTGGCTGCGCTTGTCTGGTCCTATTACCAAGCAAGCAAGGGCGTGGGAGGGTTGCGAGCATCATCGGTCATCGGCGCTCGCGAATGAAGAGCGCCCGCTGCACTTCCTGCCCATGTGCGGATCCTTCCGCGTTTTGGGGTTGGGAGCGCGCATTTCGAGCGTTTTTCTTCCGCTGGCTCACGTGCCTGCGCTTGTCTTGTCCTACTGCCAAGCCCAGCAAGGGCGTGGGAGGGTTGCGAGCATCATCGATCATCAGTGCTCGCGAATGAAGAGCGCCCGCTGCACTTCCTGCACATGTGCGGATCCTTCCGCGTTTTGGGGGGGGGGGGCTTTCGTTTCGAGCTTTTTTCTTCCGCCGGCTCATGTGGCTGCGCTTGCTGGTCCTATTACCAAGCCAGCAAGGGTGTGGGAGGGTTGCGAGCATCATCGGTCATCGGCGCTCGCGAATGAAAAGTGCCCGCTGCACTTCATGCACATGTGCGGATCCTTCCGCATTTTGAGGCTGGGAGCGCTCGTTTCGAGCGTTTCTCTTCCGTCGGGTCTCGTGGCTGCGCTTGTCTGGTCCTATTACCAATCCAGCAAGGGCGTGGGCGGGTTGCGAGCATCATTGGTCATCGGCGCTCGCGAATGAAGAGCGCCCGCTGCACTTCCTGCACATGTGAGGATCATTCCGCGTTTTGGGGCAGGGAGCGCTCGTTTCGAGCGTTTTTTTTTCGCCGGCTCATCTGGATGCGCTTGTCTGGTCCTATTACCAAGCCAGCAAGGGCGTGGGAGGGTTGCGAGCATCATCGGTCATCGGCGTTCGCGAATGAAGAGTGCCCGCTGCACATCCTGCATGGTAGGGGGGTGCAAGGGTTGCGAGCATCATCGGTCATCGGCGCTCGCGAATGAAGAGCGCCCGCTGCACTTCCTGCATTGTAGGGGGGTGTAAAATGGCATAATTTAAAGGAAATGGGAATACATATGATATTCACTGTATTTGTCCATAGAGATTAATGCGTTTGTCGGTAAGATTAGTATGCACGCTTGTGTGTAGGTACAAGGCGGAGCTGAAACTCTGAAATCTCCCAAACTATGTGGATCAGAAAGGTTATAACCTAGTGTTATTGAAGTAAAGGGCCTAATCTAGTGGACTTGCAAGAATATGGCACTAACTGCATCTCTACAAAGATACGTAATGCGCTGGTCAGTTTGGTCGGTATGCGCATATGTAGTGCGGGTACCATGTACGACTGGAATGTCTATATCTGCCAAATTATATAGATCCGATAGGTTAAAACATGGTAGGGGGGTGGGGAATGGTATAATATAAAGGAAATGGGAATGCATATGGCATTCACTGGATTTGTACAGAGAGAATACTGCGTTGGCTGGTAAGGTCAGTATGCACGCTTGTGTGTAGGTACAAGGCGGAAATGGAACTCTGAAATCTCCCAAATTATGTGGAACGGAAAGGTTAGAACCTAGTGCTGTTGAAGTAGACGCCCCAATCTAGTGGACTTGCAATAATATGGTACTAACTGCATCTCTACAATCATAGGTAATGCGCTGGTCAGTTTGGTCTATATGCGCGCCTGTAATGCAGGTACCATGTGTCAGAATGTCATTGTTCTCTAGCCTGCAGTGGGGTACTCTATAGCGAGTACAACCCCTTAGGGTTTCCTATATGTATCCTGCTGCTTTCTAGTGAACCTCCTCTTCTTCTTCATTCTAAACTTCTCTTGCCTAGCTAGGACTTACCTAGCTATGGCTCCTAACTCTATCTACTATTTTCACATGCTATCAGAGCAGGTCGATCCCCTTGGGTCGATCCTGTGGGTGGGCTCACCACCTCACTGCTTCCGCTGCTACTGCCACTCTCTGTGTCGCACGCCCCGTGGCGTGCGACGGATTTTTCATCCCGCCGCGCGCTCGGATCGTGCGGCGGTTTTCTGCCCGCCGTGCGCCCCGGGGCGTGCGGCGGTTCTCTGCCCGCCGTGCGCCCCGAGGCGCGCGGCGGCCTTCTGCCCCGTCGGTCCGCGCGTCGCCCCCGGGGGGCGCTTCGACGGGCGACGGGGACCAGCCCGTCGTCCCCCGTCGCCCGTCCTGGCCAGCGCGGGCTGCGCCAGCCCCGAGCACGGCCCGTACGGGCTGCGCCCGGCCCGCGCGCGGCCCGTACGGGCTGCGCCAGGCCCGCGCGCGGCCCGTACGGGCTGCGCCAGGCCCGCGCGCGGCCCGTACGGGCTGCGCCAGGCCCGCGCGCGGCTCGGGCCGCCTGCGCGCGGTTCAGGCGGCTGTGCCAGGCCCGTGGACGGCCCATTCTTCGCTGCCCCTACGCTGCCCGCTGTCCCCCGTGCTTCTGATGGCGCCCCACCCCTGCTGCTGCCCGTTCTCCTGAATTAGGGTTTGGGGGTGGGGGGTATGGGGGTGCAGCTTCTGTGTGCCGTCCCCTGCTCCTCCTCCTCCTCCGTCTCCCAGTGCTGCAGCTGCCGCTGAGGGGGGTGGACCTGTTGGAGCCGTCGGAGTGGTACTAAGGGGGGTGAAGGGGGAGTGGAGCTAGGGGTGAAGCAGGGGGTGTGTGTCAGGGGGAGTGGGACTGTTTGGGGAGGTTGAACTGAGGTTGCCGTCGTGTCGCCAACAGCACCTGTAGCCCGGGGAGTTGCTCCGGTAGCCCAGTCGCAGCCAGCTGTGCCAGTCGCCCGTGGGTCCGTTGCTCGTCTGCCGCTACTTTTAGCCGCGGAGCCAGTTACTCCAGTAGTCCGGAGCGTTGTTCCGGTAGCCGCTGTGCCAGTGTGACTCCTGTTGCCCGTGTGTCTGCAGCTTCAGCCGTCGCCTCCTATCTCCTCTCCTCTCACTCTCGCCTCCTCCTCACTTGCCCTCTGCGATAGCCTCTAGCTTTGCTCATAATTGTGAACTTTAAACTATTGCTTCTTGTACTTGTGCTCAGAATGTGTGGTGACATTGTGATCCACCCTGAGCTTGTTCTGCTTTGCTTGCTCTGCTGATTACACCCCACTTTGGCTATGGGGGTGTGTCAGAATGTCATTGTTCTCTAGCCTGCAGTGGGGTACTCTATAGCGAGTACAACCCCTTAGGGTTTCCTATATGTATCCTGCTGCTTTCTAGTAAACCTCCTCTTCTTCTTCATTCTAAACTTCTCTTGCCTAGCTAGGACTTACCTAGCTATGGCTCCTAACTCTATCTACTATTTTCACACCATGTACGACTGGAATGTCTAAATCTGCCAAATTACATAGATCCGATAGGTTAAAACATGGTAGGGGGGTGCGGAATGGTATAATGTAAAAGAAAATGGGAGTATATTTGGTATTTACTGTATTTGTCCAGAGAGATTAATGCATCGGCCGGTAAGGTCAGTATGCACGCTTGTGTGTAGGTACAAGGCGGAGCTAAAACTTTGAAATCTCCCAAACTATGTGGATCGGAAAGATTATAACCTAGTATTGTTGAAGTAGAAGGCCTAATTTAGTGGACTGGCAAGAATATGGCAAAAAATCTGTACAAACATACGTAATGCGCTGGTCAGTTTGGTCGGTATGCGCGCTTGTAGTGCAGGTACCATGTACGACTGGAATGTCTATATCTACCAAATAACATAGATCAGATAGGTTAAAACATGGTAGGGGGGTGGGGAATTGTATCATTTAAAGGAAATGGGAATACATGTGGTATTCACTGTATTTGTACAGAGAGAATAATGCGTTGGCCGGTAAGGTCAGTATGCACGCTTGTGTATAGGTACAAGGAAGAGCTAGAACTCTGAAATCTCCCAAATTATGTAGATCGGAAAGGTTACAACCAAGTGTTGTTGAAGTAGAAGGTGTCAAACTTATATGCTATAGTCTGTGTAGGCTGTAGTGGGGTAGACAATATGGGGTACAACACTTTTAGGTTTTCCTACTTGTACCCACCTGTTTCCTAGTGCATTCATTTCTCTCATTTCTTCACATGGTATAGAGCAGGTTCCCTAGTGGGAACGTTTCCTAGGGCCCACCGAAAATTCGAAAAAAAAAAAAAAATCCTGCCCGGAGCGCGCTTCACCCCTGCCCGAGTCGCACCCAGCGTCCCCTGCCCTTAGTGGCCCCTTTAGCCGCTCCCTCGCTGCCCCACTCACGGCCCCTCGCGGCCCCTCTCTCACGGCCCCTCGCGGCCCCTCTCTCAGGGCCCCTCGCGGCCCCTTAGCGGCTCCCTCGCGGCCCCTCTCACGGCCCCTCGCGGCCCTTCTCACGGCCCCTCGCGGCCCCTCCGCGGCCGTTCGCGGCCCCTCGCGGCCCCTCCGCGGCCGTTCGCGGCCCCTCGCGGCCCCTCTCGCGGCCCCTCCGCGGCTGTTCGCGGCCCCTCGCGGCCCCTCTCCCGGCCCCTCGCGGCCTTGTCGCGGCCCCTCGCGGCCTCTCGTGGCTCGTCGCGGCTCGTCGCGGCCCCTCCGCGGCCCCTCTCCAGGCCCCTCGTGGCCCCGTCGCGGCTCCATCGCGGCCCCGTTGCGGCTCCCTAGTCGCCCCTGCCCGCCGCGGCGCCCTGCCCTAACCCGCGCCCTGGAGCAGCCGCCACTGCAGCAGCCGCCCCTGGTGCAACCGCCACTGCAGCAGCCGCCCCTGGAGCAGCCGACACTGCAGCAGCTGCCCCTAGAGCAGCCGCCACTGCAGCAGCCGCCCCTGGAGCAGCCGCCACTGCAGCAGCCGCCCCTGGAGCAGCCGCCACAGCAGCAGCCGCCCCTGGAGCAGCTGCCCCTGCAGCAGCCGCCCTTGGAGCAGCCGCCACTGCAGCAGCCGCCCCTGGAGCAGCCACCCCTGCGGCAGCCGCCCCTGGAGCAGCCGCCACTGCAGCAGCCGCCCCTGGAGCAGCCGCCCCTGCAGCAGCCGCCCCTGGAGCAGCCGCCACTACTGCAGCCGCCCCTGGAGCAGCCGCTACTGCAGCAGCCGCCCCTGGAGCAGCCGCCCCTGGAGCAGCCGCCCCTGCAGCAGCCGCCCTTGGAGAAGCCGCCACTGCAGCAGCCGCCCCTGGAGCAGCCGCCACTGCAGCAGCCGCCCCTGCAGCAGCCGCCCCTGCAGCAGCCGCCCCTGCAGCAGCCGCCCCTGCAGCAGCTGCCCCTACAGCAGCCTCGGAGCCCTCGCCCTGCAGTGGTAGCGGCCTCGCCGTTGCCGCCGTTGTACGCCTGCCCTTCTCGC
Source organism: Closterium sp. Naga37s-1 (assembly GCA_947471745.1). Lineage (NCBI taxonomy): Eukaryota > Viridiplantae > Streptophyta > Zygnematophyceae > Desmidiales > Closteriaceae > Closterium > Closterium sp. Naga37s-1. Next base: position 1,536,091 of record CANJKZ010000122.1, on the reverse strand, counting down.
CACTGGTGAGCACTGCCCTGTCTGTTACTGCTGCTCTTGCTTCTACTGCTCTTTCTACTGCTACTGCTGCTTCTGGCGTGGCCAAATGCAGCTCCAGCGCCGACCACGTGAGTCCCTCGCCCCCCAACAGCTTCGTGAGTGGTATGCTAGTTGGGGTTGTAGGGGTGGCCGCGCTGCGACTACTGCTACTGCTTCTACTGCTGCTACTGCGGCTACCACTGCTCCTCCTGCTCCTGGCGGTGGCCAGATGCAGCTCCAGCGACGTCCGCGTGAGTCCCTCACGCCCCAGCAGCTTCGTGAGTGGTACGCTACTTGGGGTTGTCGGGGTGGCCGTAGTGGGAGTCGTTCTGGCGTGAGGAGTTCGGGAGCTACTTGTAGTGGCCAGGTGCAGCTGCAGCGTAGTCCGCCCGCGGTCCTTTCGCCCCAGCAGCTTCGTGAGTGGTACGCTCAGCGTGGAGGGTCACGGAGTTCTGCCCGCTGTCCGTACGTCATTCGCACTGGTGCTCGGACTGGTCAGCCCTGCGGGACGCTTGGTCACGCCGAGTCCCGCTGATTCGCCCGTCTGGGCGACGTCTGGCGTGCGGAGTTTGGCGACGCCGCTGAGCTCCCCGACTGGGTGGAGCTGCTTAGGCAGAGGGTAGATATCTATGCTCTTGACTATGATGCTATCCTCACTGCCATGTATGCACTGCCTACTAGTGATGTGGGTGACTGTTACCTGTGTGTTCCGCCTGACCCGGGCATTGAGGCTGCTGCTCTAGGTGCTGGTCAGGCTGCTGCTCTAGGTGCTAGTGCGTCTGCTCCTCCAGGTGCTGGTGAGTCTGCTGCCCCAGGTGCTGGTGAGTCTGCTGCCCCAGGTGCTGGTGAGTCTGCTCTCTCAGGTACCACGTCGTCTCAGGTGTTACACACCTTCACCCTTGACTCGGGTGCTTCCCGCTCCTTCTTTCGAGACCGCACCACACTCACGCCACTTATTCGGCCGGTTGCAGTCTCCCTGGCAGACCCCTCTGGGGGTCCCGTCCTTGCCCACTTCTCCACTGTCTTACCGTGTCCGGCGGCCCCTTCTGGCTCTCTGTCGGGTCTTTACCTCCCCTCGTTCTCTACGAACTTGGTGAGTGGTGCTGACCTACAGGACGCAGGGGTTGACCAGTTCACTCCTGCGCGTCAGCGAGTGACCCACTATACGTGTGCTAGGACGGGCCGACACTTGGCCACGTTTACCCGTCAGCCGGGGTCGAGCCTGTACACACTGACTACTGAGTCTCCTCAGGTAGCTGCGTCGAGTCAGGTCTTTGCTGCAGCGTCCAGGTCTGGTCCTGAGTCTGCCCCCTGCTCGTGTCGTCTCCTGTCTCACCAGACTCTCCTCTGGCACCACCGCCTTGGTCACCCCTCCCTGCCTCGTCTTGTCAAACATTGTATGTTTACATTGTGTAGGCTATAGTGGGTTTAGCCTTAGGGGGTACACAAACTTAGGGTTTCCTACTTGTACCCAACTTTGTGCTAGTTCATTCATTCCTGTTTCTTTTACTTTAACATGGTTTCAGAGCAGGTCCTCCGCTAGGACCGAATTTTTTTTAGGGCCCACCACTACTGACTGCCTACTAGCGCCCTCGTGCGCCCTACTGTCGGAGCGCCCTCGAGCGCCTCCCCCCAGCGCCCTCGTGCACTCCTCCTTAGCGGCCCTGTAAGGCCCCGCGACCCGCCCCTTAGCGGCCCCGTCGGCCCCGCGAGCTGCCCCTTAGCGGCCCCTTACGGCCCCGTCGACCCCGCGCGCCGCCCCTTAGCGGCCCCTCACGGCCCCGTCGACCTCGCGCGCCGCACCTTAGCGGCCCCTTACGGCCCCGTCGACCCCGCGCGCCACCCCTTAGCGGCCCCTCTCGGCCCCGTCGACCCCGCAAGCGCCCCACCTAGAGGCCCCGTCGGCCCCGTCGACCCCGCGCGCGCCCCACCCAGAGGCCCCGCGGCCCCTAGAGGCCCCGTCGGCCCCGGCAGCCCCGCACGTGACAGCCACGGCCCCGCCAGAACCGAGCCGCCCGAACCGAGCCGCCCGAACCGAGCCGCCCAGCCCGAGCCGAGCCGCGCCGCCCGAACCGAGCCGCGCCGCCCTCCCCGTACTGAGCAGCCCTCTCTGGACCGAGCCGCCCTACCTGAGTCGCGCTGCCTGCTGCCTTTAGGGTTTCAACTGCTCCTACTGCTACTCGTGCCCCTGCTCCTACTGCTACTATGGCTAGCCCTCCTGTGCTAGCTTTCGATGCTGAGGGCCACCCAGTGAAGTTTGACACCTGGCTAGATGACCTGCACCTCTTCCTACAGCTCACTGCCAAGGAGGACATCTCACTGTACGATCACGCCCTAGGCCATGCCACTGCCCCTGCTGCTACTGCTGACAGCACTACCCGCTCACAGTGGCAGACTCGTGACGCCCACGCTCGCTTTGCTATTCGCAACTCCCTGCCGATAGATGAGCGCGAGCATTTTGGCCAGCACAAGACTGCACAGGCACTGTACACTGCTGTTGTTGCCCGCTACTCCTCACCTGCCTCTGCCGCACTAGGCCGTCTCTCACTCCCCTACCTGTTCCCCGACCTGTCCTCTTTCCACACAGTCGCTGACCTCATCACGCACCTCCGTACTAGTGAGGCCCGCTTCCGTGCCGCTATGCCCGATGAGTTTCTTGCCACGAACCCAACCCCCGCTCTGGCTCACTCTCTACCACCTAGTCACCCGCCTCCCTGACACTCTGCGTGCAGTCAGGGATCACTTCCTAGCTCGCTGCCCCACTAAGCTCACCATTGCCCTCCTCGAGAAGGAACTACTTGCAGCTGAGGCTAGCATAGTCGCTGTAGGTGCCTCTCGTGGCGACCCCCGCACCCCGTTCTTTGAGGGGTGTTCCCCTTCCCCCCTTCTTCCCTCTGTAGCCTCTGCTTCTGCTGTCGACCTCCTTGGTGCTGAGAAGGTCGGGACTGCGTCTGCTTCGAGCTGGCGCCGCAGCGGCAAGGGCAAAGGGGGCAAGGGAGGCGGAGGTGACGGCGGGGGAGGCGGTGGTGGGGGCGGTGGCGGCGGTGGGGGTGGTGGTGGGGCTGGAGGGACTAGTAGCAACGGTGGGGGTGGTGGCGGCAGCGGCGGGGGAGGTGGCAGGGGCGGGGGCGGTGGTGGGGGCGGCGGTGGACGCGGCGGCGGTGGTGGTCGTGGAGGCGCTGGCAGTGGCCAGAGCCAGCAGCACACTCCGTCGCCCCAGGAGCTCCGTGAGTGGTACTCTCAGCACGGGGGGGGGGGGGGGGGTGGCCTTAGCTGCACGTACGTCATCCGCACTGGTGACCGCACTGGTCAGACGTGTGGGAGGGCGCACACCACGCAGCGCTGCTTCTCCCGCCTCGACGACGCTTGGCGTACTCAGTTCCTTGATGCCACTGAGATGCCCCGCTGGGCTGACCTGATGAAGAAAAACATTGATATCTATGCTCTAGACTTTGATGCTATTCTCACTGCCATGTATGTGTTGTCTACTAGTGGAGAGGGTGCTCAGTACCTGCGTGTTCCGCCCGACCCGGGCATTCGGACCAGTGAGGCTGCCGCTCTAGGTGCTAGCGTGTCTGCTGCCCCAGGTGCTGGTGAGGCTGCTGCTCTAGGTGCTAGTGAGTCTGCGCCCCCTGGTACTGAGTCGACTGAGGCACTGCACACCTTCACACTGGATTCAGGTGCTTCTCGCTGTTTCTTTCGTGACCGCACTGCCCTTGAGCAGCTTGCTCGGCCAGTTGCTGTCTCCCTCGCTGACCCCTCTGGGGGTCCGGTCATTGCGACCTCCTCCACTGTCCTTCCTTGTCCTGCGGTCCCGTCGGGCACACTGTCAGGTCTCCACCTCCCCTCGTTCTCTACGAACTTGGTGGCGGGGTGTGCGCTCCAGGACGGGGGTGTTCACCAGTTCACCCCTGCCTACGAGCGTGTGACACACTGCACGTGTGCTCGGACGGGCCGTCACCTGGCTACCTTCACTCGGCAGCCGGGGTCGGACCTGTACACACTGACCACTGAGTCCCCTCAGGTAGCTGCGTCTGCGTCAGGTCAGCTGTCGGCCCCCTGCTCGTGTCGCTCTCTGGCGCACGAGACCGTCCTCTGGCACCACCGACTTGGTCACTCGTCCGTGCAGCGCCTTCGTGCCATGCACAAACGGTACCTTGTCTCTGGCCTTCCCAGGGTTCTCCCTCCCCTCCCACCCTCGCCTGCTCCTCCCTGTCTTCCCTGTGTCGAGGGGCGGCAGCGCGCCGCTCCTCACTTCTCCTCGTTTCCCCCGACGACTGCTCCCTTGCAGACGCTCCACATGGACGTGTGGGGCCCAGCCCGCGTCCGTGGACAGGGTCAGGAGAGGTACTTCCTGATCGTTGTTGACGACTACTCGCGCTACACCACGGTCTTCCCCTTGCGCACCAAGGGTGAGGTCCCTGATGTCTTGATCCCTTGGATCCGCGCTTCTCGTCTCCAGCTCAGCGAGCGTTTCCACTCGGACTTTCCTGTCCTGCGTTTGCACTCTGACAGAGGTGGTGAGTTCTCCTCCGACCTCTTGGCAGCCTACTGTGCGGAGCACGGCATTGAGCAGTCGTTCACGCTTCCGGCCTCTCCACAGCAGAATGGGGTTGCTGAGCGCCGCATTGGCTTGGTCATGGAGGTCGCTCGTACCTCCTTGATCCATGCGGCTGCCCCCCACTTTCTGTGGCCGTTTGCGGTCCGATACGCTGCGCATCAGCTCAACCTCTGGCCCCGTGTCTCCTTGCCGGAGACTTCCCCGACACTGCGTTGGACGGGAGAGGTTGGCGATGCGTCGCGTTTTCGGGTCTGGGGATCTCGGGCCTTTGTTCGCGATACGTCCGCGGACAAGCTCTCCTCCCGCGCTGTTCCTTGTGTCTTCCTTGGCTTTGTCCCGGACGCGTCTGGTTGGCAGTTTTACCACGCCACCTCGCGCCGTGTCCTGCCCTCTCAGGACGTCACTTTTGACGAGTCCGTGCCCTACTACCGCCTCTTCCCCTACCGCACTGCCCCGCTCCCCCCCCCGCCTCTCTTCCTCGCGCCAGGTGCTGCTGTGGTAGACCCCCTCCCCCCTCAGGGTGCCGCTCCCTCAGGTGTGTCCCGGGTAGACCCGGTTGAGCCTGTCGAGGTAGCTGTCGACTCTCGTCCTGCTAGGGGTGCTGAGCCTGAGCGTGCGGAGCCTGGGGGTGCGGAGCCTGGGGGTGCGGAGCTTGGGGTTGCGGAGTCTGGGGGTGCTGAGCCTGGGGGTGCGGAGCCTGGGGGTGCGGAGCCTGGGGGTGCGGAGCCTGCGGGTGCTGAGTCTGGGGGTGCTGAGTCTGGGGGTGCTGAGTCTGGAGGTACTGAGCCTGGGAGTGCTACACCTGGAGGAGCTCTCTCCTCACAGCAGCTGCGTGAGTGGTTCTTACAGTACTGCAGCCTCAGGAGAGGTGCTTCTGGAGCTAGGAGTGCTGCTGGAGCTGGTGCTAGTGCTTCCCCTCCTAGGCGGGAGCTGCCCTCTCCCCAGCGGCTCCGAGAGTGGTACGCGCGGCGCTGCAGTCTCCGGAGTGGCGCTCCTAGAGTCGCGGACCCTGGTGCTGGAGGTGCTGCTGCTGCTGGCGGTGCTGCTGGTGCTACTGGAGGTGCTGCTGGTGCTGGTGCTGCTGACGCTGCTGGAGGTGCGGCTGGTGCTGCTGGAGCTGCTGGAGGTACTTCTGGTGCTGGGGCTGCTGGAGCTGCTGGAGGTACTGCTACTTCTGGAGGTGGTGCTGGTGCTGAGGACCCGGGCGTTGGAGCTGCTGCTGGTGCTGCGGACCAGGGCGTTGGAGCTGCTGCTGGTGCTGCGGACCCGGGCGTTGGAGCTGCTGCTGGTGCTGCCGACCCTGGAGTTGGAGCTGCTGCTGGAGCTGAGGACCCTGGAGTTGGAGCTGCTGCTGGTGCTGCGGACCCGGGAGCTGGTGCTGCCGGTGTAGCTGGAGACCCTGGAGCTGAGGGTACTGGTGGTGCCTCTGCTGGTTCTGGAGGCGCTGCGCGGCCGCGGCCGTACTTTGTTCCGCTCCTTCAGCAGGTTCTTGGTCAGCCGCCTCCCCCTAGTCCTGCTCCCTCCATAGAGTGTCCTCCGCCTGTCCAGTCGCAGTCACAGTTACCGCCTGCCTCGCAACTCCCTGGTCCTTCTCCTTACACTGGTCCGACAGGCGGTCTCACTGAGCGTCGTGAGCCTGAGTCTCGTCCTGTGTCGCCAGAGTCTCGGTTAGCGTCGCCTGTTCGTGCGGCTCGCACTGGTCATCGTGTCCCGCGTCAGCGTCCACCTGCTGTCCCAGGCACTCACCAGATGGCGCTTCGTCCTTCCACTGCTCCTCAGCGTGTCCTTCTGCCGTCTCCTCCTGCTTCCTCTCTTCCTGCTCTTGCTGACCCGGAGTCTGACTCCCTTCGGGCTGCCAGTCCTACTGTCACGCGTCTCCTCGCCACTGTTGTCACTGACCCTACCTTTGAGTCCTCTGCTGCGTCTGCTCTAGTCGCTGAGTTAGTTGCCTTTGCTGCCGCCTGTCGTCTAGACTACGCTGCTAGCCTTGTTGCTGAGTCTGAGTCTGTCTGTCCTCCGTCCGTCGGGGGTGAGTGTGCTCTTGGCACGGACGTCCTTGAGGACAGGCAGGAGGAGTTTGAGTGCTTTGCCGCTGCTTTACCTTATCTCGTGTCCATGCTGGTTGCCCCTGAGGGAGACCCGGATGCTCCAGACATCCCGACCCCGCGCTCTTACGCTGAGGCGATCGCGGGTGAGTACTCCTCTCAGTGGCAGACAGCCATGGACGCAGAGATGGCTTCTTGGAAGTCCACAGGCACCTACGTTGACGAGGTTCCCCCACCTGGGGCGAACATCGTCAGTGGCATGTAGATTTTCAGGGTGAAGCGGCCTCCGGGTTCTCCGCCTGTCTTCAAGGCGCGTTACGTTGCACGAGGCTTCAGTCAGTGAGAGGGAGTTCACTTCTTCCAGACCTTCTCCCCGACCCCGAAGATGACCACTCTTCGGGTTCTGCTGCACGTCGCCGCTCAGCGTGACTACGAGCTCCACTCTCTTGACTTCAGCACTGCTTTCCTACAGGGCAGCCTGCACGAGGAGATCTGGCTGCGCCGCCCACCTGGCTTCACTGGGTCGTTCCCTCCTGGTACCCAGTGGAGCCTCCGGCGGCCAGTCTACGGTCTCCGACAGGCGCCGCGTGAGTGGCACGACACACTGAGGACTACGCTTGCGGCTCTTGGGTTCGCTCCTTCTACTGCTGACCCGTCGCTGTTCCTACGCACCGACACTTCGCTGCCGCCGTTCTACATCCTCGTGTACGTCGACGACTTGGTCTTTGCCACTGCTGACACTGCGGCACTCGCCCACGTGAAGTCGGAGCTGCAGAAGAGACACACGTGCACAGACCTGGGGGAACTGACAAGCTATCTTGGCTTGCTGATCACCCGGGACAGAGCACGGCGCACCATCACCTTGACTCAGTCACACATGGTGCAGCAGGTCCTTCAGCGCTTCCGCTTCACGTACTCCTCGCCTCAGCCCACTCCTCTGCCTACCGGTCACTCGCTCTCAGCTCTGCCTTCGGATGAGTCCGTAGAGCCGAGTGGCCCGTATCCAGAGCTTGTGGGCTGCCTCATGTACCTGATGACCTGCACTCGACCTGACCTTGCATACCCTCTTAGCATCCTTGCACGCTATGTCGCTCCTGGCCGTCACCGGAAGGAGCACATGGATGCCGCTAAGAGGGTGTTGCGCTACTTGTGCAGTACGTCGGGCATGGGGCTAGTGCTTGGAGGACGAGACCGAGTTGTACTCACTGGGCACTCAGACGCTTCTTGGGCTGACGACCAGGCTACTCAGCGGTCGTCTCAGGGCTACACCTTCAGCCTTGGCTCTGGCTCTGTTTCTTGGCGTTCTACACGCTCTTCTTCTGTTCTCAGCTCCAGTTGTGAGGCTGAGATCTACGCCACAGCCATGGCGGCCCAGGAGTTACGCTGGCTCACCTACCTGCTGACCGACCTCGGAGAGCGGCCTCGTTCTCCTCCAGTGCTGTACGTCGACAACAAGGCAGCCATTGCCTTGTGTGAGGAGCACAGACTGGAGCACAGAACGAAGCACATCGCTTTGCGCTACTTCCTTGCTCGAGAGCTGCAGCAGCGTGGTCAGCTTCGTCTTACCTACGTGGCCACTCGGGCCAACACTGCTGATGTGTTCACCAAGGCGCTTCAGCCTTGTGACCATCAGCGTTTCTGTACTGTTTTAGGCCTTGTGCCTACTCTCCCTCACTTGCTCACTTCTTGACTCTGTTTGTACTGTGATCTCTATATATATACCTGCATGCTTACACTTGCTAGGTTGTGATCACTGTACCTCTTGTTATATTATCAAACTGCATGTGAACTGGTCTTGTGACCGCTTGCTTGTGCTCGGAATTTGTGTGGTATCCTTGAGATCCACCCTGAGCTTTGCTTTGCTTTGCTTTGCTTTGACTGGTCTTGTGACCCTCTGGTTGTCTCCCACTTCGCCTATGGGGGTGTGTCAAACATTGTATGTTTACATTGTGTAGGCTATAGTGGGTTTAGCCTTAGGGGGTACACAAACTTAGGGTTTCCTACTTGTACCCAACTTTGTGCTAGTTCATTCATTCCTGTTTCTTTTACTTTAACACGTCTCCGAGGCATGGCCTCTCGTTTCTTTGTCTCGGGTCTCCCCCGGTCCCTCCCTTCTCTTCCTCCGGGGCCTGGCCCCACCTGCGTTCCCTGCGTCGAGGGGCGGCAGCGCGCCGCTCCTCACTCCTCCGAGTTTCCTCCGACAGAGGCTCCGCTGCAGACGCTTCACATGGACGTGTGGGGCCCAGCCCGCGTCCGTGGACAGGGTCACGAGCGTTACTTCCTGCTGGTGGTTGACGACTACTCGCGTTTCACCGCAGTCTTCCCCTTGCGCAGCAAGGGTGAGGTCACTGAGGTGTTGATCGACTGGATCCGCGCAGCTCGTCTCCAGCTCAGAGAGAGTTTCGGCTCGGACTTTCCTGTCTTGCGTCTGCACTCCGACAGAGGCGGTGAGTTTTCCTCTGACCTTCTGCGAGCCTTCTGTCGTGCACAGGGCATCCGCCAGACGTTCACGCTTCCGGCCTCTCCACAGCAAAATGGGATTGCTGAGCGCCGCATTGGCATGGTCATGGACGTCGCTCGCACGTCCATGATCCATGCGGCTGCTCCCCATTTTCTGTGGTCGTTCGCGGTTCAGTACGCGGCGCATCAGATCAACCTTCAGCCCCGGGTCTCCTTGCCGGAGACCTCCCCTACTCTGCGGTGGACAGGGAAGGTTGGCGATGCGTCTGCGTTTCGTGTCTGGGGATCTCGGGCTTTTGTCCGCGACTTGTCTGCGGACAAGCTGTCCCCCCGTGCTGTTCCCTGCGTCTTCCTTGGCTTCCCCCCTGACGCGCCTGGTTGGCAGTTTTACCACCCCACCTCGCGCCGTGTTCTGTCGTCCCAGGACGTCACCTTTGACAAGTCGGTCCCCTTCTACCGGCTCTTCCCCTACCGCACTGCCCCGCTCCCCCCTCCGCCGCTCTTCCTCACGCCAGGTGCTGCCTTGGTAGACCCCTTGCCTCCCCAGGTTCCTGCTCCCTCAGGTGTTTCCCAGGTAGACCCGGTCGAGCCTGTCGAGGTAGCTGTCGACTCTGGTCCTGCGCGAGGTACTGAGCGTGCTGAGCCTGGTGGTGCTGGGTCTGGAGGTCCTGCGCCTGGGGGTGCTGAGCCTGGGGGTGCGGAGACTGCCGGTGCTGAGCCTGGGGGTGCAGTGACTGTGGGTGCTGCGCCTGGGGGTGCAGTGACTGTGGCTGCTGAGCCTGGGGGTGCAGAGACTGGGGGTGCTGAGCCTGGGGGTGCAGAGACTGCAGGTGCTGAGCCTGGGGGTGCTGTCCCTGGGGGTGCTGGGTCTGGAGGTCCTGAGCCTGGAGGTGCTGCGCCTAGGGGAGCTCTCTCTTCCCAGCAGCTACGTGAGTGGTACTCTCGGTACTGCCGCGGCCTCCGGGGTGCTGCTGGAGCTGTTGGCGCTGGTCCTGCTGGAGGTGCTGCTGGTGCTGCTGGTGCTGCTGGCGGTGCTGGAGCTGGCGGTCCTGCTGGTGTTGGCGCTGGAGGTGCTGCTGGCACTGGTACTTCTGAGGGTGCTGGAGTTGGCGCTGCTGGAGCTGGAGGTGCTGCTGGTGTTGGAGCTGGCGGTGCTGCTGGTGCTGGTGCTTCTGAGGGTGCTGGAGTTGGCGCTGCTGGAGCTGGAGGTGCTGCTGGTGCTGGTGCTTCTGAGGGTGCTGGAGTTGGCGCTACTGGAGCTGGAGGTGCTGCTGGCGCTGGTGCTGCCGCTGGGGGTACTGGCGCTGTCCCTGCTGTTTCAGGAGGCGCTGCGCGGCCTCGGCCGTACTTCGTTCCGCTCCTTGAGCAGGTTCTTGGTCTCCCGCCTTCTACTGGTCCTCCTCCTCCCTTAGCGTGTCCCCAGCCTGTCCAGTCGCAGTCACAGTTACAGCCCGCCTCACCGCTGCCTGCTCCTTCTCCCTACACTGGTCCTACTGGAGGTCTTGCTGAGCGTCGTGCGCCTGCGTCTCGCCCTGCGTCGCCTGTTCGTGCTGCTCGCACTAGTCGTCGTGTTCCGCGTCAGCGTCCTCCTGCGGTCCCGGGCACGCACCAGATGGCACTACGTCCTTCCACTGCCCCGCAGCGTGTCCCTTTGCCATCTCCTCCTGAGTCCTCTCTTCCTGCGCTTGCTGACCCGGAGTCTGACTCTCTTCGTGCTACCAGTCCTACTGTCACGCGTCTCCTGGCTACTGTTGTCACTGACCCTTCCTTTGAGTCCACTGCTGCGTCTGCCTTAGTTGGTGAGCTTGTCGACTTCGCTGCTCGCTGTCGTCTAGACTACGCTGCTAGTCTTGTTGCTGAGTCTGCGTCTGTCTGTCCTCCGTCCGTCGGGGGTGAGTGTGCTCTTGGCACGGACGTCCTTGAGGACAGGCAGGAGGAGTTCCAGTGTTTTGCTGCTGCTTTGCCTCATCTCGTGTCCACGCTGATTGCCCCTGAGGGAGACCCGGATGCACCAGACATCCCGACTCCTCGATCGTATGCTGAGGCGATCGAGGGTCCCTACTCCTCACAGTGGCAGTCAGCCATGGACGCAGAGATGGCTTCCTGGAAGTCCACTGGCACCTACGTTGACGAGGTTCCCCCACCTGGGGCGAACATCGTCAGTGGCATGTGGATTTTCAGGGTGAAGCGGCCGCCGGGTTCTCCGCCTGTCTTCAAGGCGCGTTACGTGGCTCGAGGCTTCAGTCAGCGGCAGGGAGTTGACTACTTTCATACCTTCTCTCCCACCCCGAAGATGACCACTCTTCGGGTGCTGCTGCACATAGCCGCTCAGCGCGACTACGAGCTTCACTCTCTTGACTTCAGCACAGCTTTCTTGCAGGGCAGCCTGCACGAGGAGATCTGGCTGCGCCGCCCACCTGGCTTCACTGGGTCGTTTCCTCCTGGTACCCAGTGGAGCGTCCGGCGGCCAGTCTACGGTCTCCGCCAGGCGCCACGAGAGTGGCACGACACACTGAGGACTACACTTGCGGCTCTTGGGTTTGCTCCTTCTACTGCCGACCCGTCGCTGTTTCTGCGCACCGACACCTCTTTGCCGCCGTTCTACATCCTCGTGTACGTCGACGACTTGGTCTTTGCCACTGCTGACACTGCTGGACTCGCCCACGTGAAGTCCGAGCTGCAGAAGAGATACACGTGCACAGACCTGGGTGAACTGCGCAGCTACCTTGGCTTGCAGATCACCCGGGACAGAGCACAGCGCACCATTACCCTGACTCAGTCACACATGGTGCAGCAGGTCCTTCAGCGCTTCGACTTCACGTACTCCTCGCCTCAGGCCACTCCTCTGTCTACTCGCCACTTGCTCTCAGCTCTGCCTTCGGATGAGTCCGTAGAGCCGAGTGGCCCGTACCCAGAGCTTGTTGGCTGCCTCATGTACCTGATGACCTGCACTCGACCTGACCTTGCATACCCTCTTAGCATCTTGGCACGCTATGTTGCTCCTGGGAGACACCGACCAGAGCACATGGCTGCAGCGAAGAGGGTGTTGCGCTACTTGTGCAGTACGTCGGGCATGGGGCTAGTGCTTGGAGGGCGGCATTCAGTGGTTCTCACAGGTCACGCAGACGCTTCTTGGGCTGACGACCAGGCTACGCAGCGGTCGTCACAGGGTTACACCTTAAGCCTTGGTTCCGGCTCTGTTTCTTGGCGGTCTACCCGCTCGTCTTCTGTTCTCGGCTCCAGCTGTGAGGCTGAGATCTACGCGGGGGCCATGGCTGCACAGGAGCTACGCTGGCTCACCTACCTGCTGACTGACCTAGGGGAGCCGCCTCGTTCTCCTCCAGTTCTGTACGTAGACAACAAGGCCATGCTGGCCTTATGTCGGGAGCACAGACTGGAGCACAGAACGAAGCACATTGCTCTTTGCTACTTCCTTGCTCGTGAGCTGCAGCAGCGTGGTCAGCTGCGCCTTGCTTACGTGGCCTCTGAGGCCAACACTGCTGATATCTTTACCAAGGCACTTCCGCCTTGTGATCATCAGCGCTGCTGTACGATGCTAGGTCTTGTGCCTACTTGGCCTCACTTGCTCACTTCTTGACCTTACTTGTACTGTGATCTTTCTATACCTGCACTTGCTTGTTCACCTTTATATATGATCTTGCATGTGAACTGGCCTTGTGGCCCTGAACTTGTGCTCGGAATGTGTGGTGACGTTGTGATCCACCCTGAGCTTGTTTTGCTTTGCTTGACTGGTCTTGTGACCTCTTGTTCTCCCCCACTTTGCCTATGGGGGTGTGTCAAACTTATATGCTATAGTCTGTGTAGGCTGTAGTGGGGTAGACAATATGGGGTACAACACTTTTAGGTTTTCCTACTTGTACCCACCTGTTTCCTAGTGCATTTATTTCTCTCATTTCTTCACAGAAGGCCTTATCTAGTGGACTGGCAAGAATATGGTACTAAGTGCATTTCTACAAACATAAGTAATGCGCTGGTCAGTTTGGTCAGAATGCGCGCCTGTAGTGCAGGTACCATGTACAACTGGAATATCTATATCTGCCAAATTACATAGATCCGTTAGGTTGAAACATGGTAGGGGTGAGAAGAATGGTATAATTTAAGGGAATTGGGAATAAATACGGCATTCACTGTGTTTCTACAGAGAGAATACTGCGTCGGCAGGTAAGGTCAGTATGCACGCGTGTGTGCAGGTACAAGGTGGAACTGGAACTCTGAAATCTCCTAAAATATATGGATCATAAAGGTTATAACCAAGTGTTGTTGAAGTAGAAGGCTTAATCTACTGAACTCGTAAGAATATGGTACTAACTGCATTTCTACAAACATAAGTAATGTGCTGGTCAGTATGGTCGGTATGCGCGCCTGTAGTGCAGGTACCATGTACAACTGGAATGTCTATATCTGCCAAATTACACAGATCCGATAGGTTAAAACATGGTAGGGGGGTGGGGAATGGTATAATCTAAAGGAAACGGGAATACATATGGCATTCACTCTATTTGTATAGAGAGAATAATGCGATGCCTGGTAAGGTCAGTATGCACGCTTGTGTGTAGGTACAAGGCGCAACTGGAACTATGAAATCTCCAAATTATGTGGAACGGAAAGGTTAGAACCTAGTGATGTTGAAGTAGAAGGCCTAATTTAATGGACTGGCAAGAATATGGCACTAACTGCATCTCTACAAACATAAGTAATGCGCTGGTTAGTTTGGTCGTTATGCGCGCCTGTAGTGCAGCGTGCAGGTACCATGTACGACTGGAATGTCTATATCTACCAAATTACATAGATCTGATAGGTTAAAACATGGTAGAGGGGTGCGGAATTGTATCATTTAAAGGAAATGGGAATACATATGGTATTCACTGTATTTGTACAGAGAGAATAATGCGTCGGCCGGTAAGGTCAGTATGCACGCTTGTGTGTAGGTACGAGGAAGGGCTCGAACTCTGAAATCTCCGAAATTATGTGGATTGGAAAGGTTATAACCAAGTGTTGTTGAAGTAGAAGGCCTAATCTAGTGGACAGGCAAGAATATGGTACTAATTGCATTTCTACAAACATAAGTAATGCGCTGGTCAGTTTGGTCGGTATCCGCGCCTGTAGCGCAGATACAATGTACAACTGGAATGTCTATATCTACCAAAATACATAGATCCGATAGGTAAATACATGGTAGGGGGGTGGGGAATGGTATAATTTAAAGGAAATGGGAATACATATGGTATTCACTGTATTTGTACAGAGGGTAAAAATGCGTCGGTCGGTTCGATAAGTATGCACGCTTGCGTGGAGGTACAAGGCGGAACTGGAACTCTCAAATCTCCCAAATTATGTGGAACGGAAATGTTATAACCTAGTGCTATTGAAGTAGAAGGCCTAATTTAGTGGTCTGGCAAGAATATGGTACTATGCAACAACATTCAGGCCGCTCGATGTTTTTCTTTATGCGTGCAGGGATTCAAACGCTTTCATAGCATTTGTCGGCAGACACAGCCGTCATTACAGGCGCCGAACTTTTCTGTGCGCACGAATCAAGCTGAAATTGCTTTGAAAGGTATATTTGAGTTTGGGCCACCCAAATATGCAACAACATTCAGGTCGTTCAATGCTTTTCCTTACGCCTATAAGGATCCATGCCATTTCTTAGCATTTGTCGACAGACACAGCCGTCATTGTAGGCGCCCAACTTTTTTGTGCGCTCGAACAAAGCTGAAATTGCTCTGGCAGGTGTAATTGAGCATGGGCCACCCGAATATGCAACATCATTCAGGTCGTTCGATGCTTTTTCCTATGCCTATAGGGACCCATGCACTTTCTTAGCATTTGTCGGCAGTCATAGGCGTCATCGCAGGCGCCGAACTTTTCTGTGCGCACGAACCAAGATGAAATTGCTCTGGCAGGTATATTTCAGCATGGGCCACCCAAATATCCAACAGCATCTAGGTCGTTCGATGCTTTTCCCTAGGCCTATAGGAATCCATGCGCTTCCTTAGCATTTGTCGGCAGACATAGCCATCATTGCAGGCGCCGAACTTTTTTGTGCGCATGAACCAAGCTGAAAGTGATCTGGAAGGTGCATTTGAACATGTGCCACCCAAATATACAATAACATCCAGGTCGTTTTATGCTTTTCCCTACGCCTATAGGGATCCATGCGCTTCCTTAGCATTTGTAGGCAGACACAGCTGTCATCGCAAGCGCCGAATTTTCTGTTCGCGCGAACCAAGCTGAAAGTGCTCTGGTGGTGTATCTGAGCATGGGCCACCCGAATATGCAACAATATGCAGGTGGTTCGATGCTCTTCCTTACGTCTATAGGGATCCGTGCGCTTCCTTAGCATTTTTTTGTCATCGCAGGCGCTGAAATTTTCTGTGGGTGCAAACAAGGTCGAAATTGCTCTGATACGTGTATTTGAGCATGGGCCACCCGAATATGCAACAACATTTAGGTCGTTCAATGCTTTTCCCTACGCCTATAGGGATCCAAACGGTTTCTTAGCATTTGTCGGCAGACACAATTGTCATCGCAGGCGCCGAACTTTTCTATGCGCACGAACCAAGCTGAAAGTGCTTTGGTAGGTGTATTTGAGCATGGGCCATCCGAATATGCAGCAGCATCCAGGTCGTTCGATGATTTTCCCTACGCCTATAGTGATCCATGCGCTTCCTTAGTATTTGTCGGCAGACACTGTCAGATTATAATGCATGTCTAGTCTGTAGTGGGGTACTCAAAAGTGAGTATAACCCTTTTAGGGCTTACTACTTGTATCCCCCTCCTTTCTAGTTTCACCATTCTCCTTCCACAATTCTCTCGACATTTTCCTTACACCCCCTACACCCTCGAACTTAACTACCAAGGATCCTAAACTATGGCTCCTAAGCCAAACTCACGCTAGTAATTTGAAATGCTATCAGAGCTAAACGCTCCTGGCCTGTGGGCCCACCTACTTCCGCTGCCCTACTGTGTGTCGCGCGCCCCGTGGCGCGCGACCTCCTATTTTTCTTCCCGCCACGCGCTCGGGGCGCGTGGCGGTTTTCTGCCCGCCGAGCGCCCCGCGGCGCGCGGCGGGTTCCTATCTCGTCGCGGCGTCTTGGGGGCCCGCGCGCCGGCCCCGACCGTCGCCTCGTCGCGGCGTTTTGGGGGCCCGCACGCAGGCCTCTCCCGTCGCCTCGTCGCGGCGCTTTCGGGGCCCGCGAGCCGGCCCCTTCCGTCGCCTCGTCGAGGCGTCTTGGGGGCCCGCGCGCGGTCCCCTCCCGTCGCCCGTCGAGGCACTTTCGGGGGCCTGCGCGGCTCCCTAGCATGTCGCCCGTCAGGGCACCCTGGGGGCCGCGCCCTTCCCCTCCCCTCCCTCCTAATTTCCGCTGCAGCAGCAGCCCCTGGAGCAGCCGCCCCAGCAGCAGCAGCACCTGGAGCAGCCGCCCCAGCAGCAGCAGCCCCTGGAGCAGCCGCCCCAGCAGCAGCAGCCCCTGGAGCAGCCGCCCCAGCAGCTGCAGCCCCTGGAGCAGCCGCCCCAGCAGCAGCAGCCCCTGGAGCAGCCGCCCCAGCAGCAGCAGCCCCTGGAGCAGCCGCCCCTACAGGAGCAGCCGCCCCAGCAGCAGCAGCCCCTGGAGCAGCCGCCCCAGCAGCAGCAGCCCCTGGAGCAGCCGCCCCAACAGCAGCAGCCCCTGGAGCAGCAGCCCCAGCAGCAGCAGCCCCTGGAGCAGCCGCCCCAGCAGCAGCCGCCCCAGCAGGAGCAGCCCCTGGAGCAGCCGCCCCAGCAGCAGCAGCCCCTGGAGCGGCCGCCCCAGCAGCAGCCCCTGGAGCAGCCGCCCCAGCAGCAGCAGCCCCTGGAGCAGCCGCCCCAGCAGCAGCAGCCCCTGGAGCAGCCGCCCCAGCAGCAGCCGCCCCTGGCCCCTGCAGCAGCCGCTCTTGGACCCGGTGCAGCCGTGGGGGGGTGGGTGTGGGGGTGATGGTTGTGGGGGTGTCGGTTGTGCGTGCCGTCCCCTCCTCCTCCTCCTCCTTCGTCTCCCACTGCTGCAGCTGTCGCTGAGGGGGGTGGTTGTGTGGGAGTCTGGGGGGTTTAGGGTTTAAGGGGGTGCTGTGGGTGTAGGGCTAGGGCTTGAACAGGGGGTGTGTGAGAGGGGCGTTGGGCAGCTGGGGGAGGTTAAGTGGAGGCAGCAGTCTTGTCGTCAGCAGCACCAGCAGTCCGGAGGCTACAATCTCCGGTAGTCGCGAGTCGCCTGTGGGTCAGTTGCTCGTCTTCCGCTACTTTTAGCCGCGGAGCCAGTTACTCCTGTAGTCCGGGCCTTTGCTTCGGTAGCCACTGAGCCAGCAGCTCGTCTGTGTGTCTGCAGCGTCAGCAGTCGCCTCCCATCTGCTCTCCCCCACAGTCTCTCCTCCTCCTCACTTGCCCTCTGTGATTAGCTCTAGCCTTACTTACCTATTATGAACTCTAGCTCTATGCCTGCATGCTGTACTGATTATACCCCACTTTGACTATGGGGGTGTGTCAGATTATAATGCATGTCTAGTCTGTAGTGGGGTACTCAAAAGTGAGTATAACCCTTTTAGGGCTTACTACTTGTATCCCCCTCCTTTCTAGTTTCACCATTCTCCTTCCACAATTCTCTCGACATTTTCCTTACACCCCCTACACCCTCGAACTTAACTACCAAGGCTCCTAAACTATGGCTCCTAAGCCAAACTCACGCTAGTAATTTGAAAGACACAACCGTCACCGCAGGCGCCGAACTTTTCTAAGCGCACGAACCAAGCTGAAATTGCTCTGGTAGGTGTATTTCAGCATGGGCTACCCAAATATGCAACAGCATCTAGGTCGTTCGATGCTTTTCCCTAGGCCTATAGGAATCCATGTGCTTCCTTAGCATTTATCGGCAGACCCAGCCCTCATTGCAGGCACCGAATTTATTTGTGCTCACGAACCAAGCTGAGAGTGCTCTGCAAAGTGTATTTGAACATGGGCTACCCCAATATGCAATAACATCCAGGTCGTTCGATGCTTTTCCCTTCGCCTACAGGGATACATGCGCTTCCTTAGCATTTGTCGGCAGACACAACCGTCATCGCAAGCGCCAAACTTTTCTGTGCGCGCGAACAAAGTTGAAAGTGCTCAGGTAGGTGTATTCAATGATGGGCCACCCGATTATGCACCAACATCCAGGTCGTTCCAGTGCTTTTCCCTACACCTATAGGGATCCATGCCAGGGGTTTTTTTATCAGAGTAAATTACTCTGTTTCTCTGAAAATCAGAGTGGTTTTTAGGGGGTCACTCTGACGTGTCTGGGTAATTTTTTTGGAAGATCAGTTTTCTCTGATCAGTTGTCTGCCAGCAAATTTTGTAATCGCGTAGCACAACGGTTATAATTTTGGTAGGAGTGCAGAAGGCCTGGGTTCAATACTTGAGAGGACATTCAGAGTTGGAAAAACAGTTACACTGACTGCCCAGAGCATATTTTTCAGAAGTTAAGTTTTCTCTGACAAATCAGAGTAGCGCTCATAATTAACCCTGAATTTCAGAGTTCCCTAGAAAACAGCTCTGGAAATCCGAGTAGTGGAAGTTCAAAAAAAAGCCCTGATCCATGCGCTTCTTTAGCATTTGTTGGCACACATAGCCGTCATCGCAGGCGCCGAACTTTTCTGCGCGTGCGAACAAAGCTGAAATTGCTATGGTAGGTTCGTTTTAGCATGGACCACCCAAATATGCAACATCATTCAGGTCCTTTGACGCTTTTCTCTACGCTTATAGGGAAGCATGCGCATCCTTAGCATTTGTCGGCAGACACAGCCGTCATCGCGGGCGCCAAACTTTTTCTGTGCGCACAAACCAAGCTGATGTTGCTCCGGTATGTGTATTTGAACATGGGCCACCCAAATATGCAATAGCATTTAGGCCGTTCGGTGCTTTTCTCTACGCCTATAGGGATCCATGCACTTCTTTAGCATTTGTCGGTAGTCACAGCCATCATCGCAGGCGCCGAACTTTTCTGTGCGCACGAACCAAGCTGATGTTGCTCCGGTATGTGTATTTGAACATGGGTGACCCGAATATGCAATAGCATTCAGGTCGTTCGATGGTTTTCCCTATGCCTATAGAGATCCATGTGCTTCCTTAGCATTTGTTGGCAGACACTAGGGCATCGCAGGCGCCGAACTTTTTTGTGCACAGGAACCAAGCGGGAATTGCTCCGGAAGGTGTGGTATTTGAACATGGGCCACCCGAATATGCAATAACATTCAGGCGGTTCGATGTTTTTCCCTACGCCTATAGGGATGAATGCGTTTTCAGAGCATTTGTCGGCAGACACTGCCGTCATCACAAGCGCCGAACTTTTTTTGTGCGAATCAGACAGCCCAAAGACGAATCTGAGGGTCTGGTACGGTACTGACCGAAGATATCAAGCGTTCGCGTTGGGATTAAATAAACGTAGCGATAATAATATGGTATGTTGTGGCAGTTGACTACGCAACGCTTCTTGGTCTGTGCGTGAAGAACAGCGCTCTACTCTGCATCAGCGCGATCGTCGAGGTTATGTTGAGTTGGCTAGCTTGGCGATCTACACGCCAAAACAAGCTTTGGTGTAGGACCGCAAACTTGCACATCACCCAATACAGTCCATTGGTATTACCATAAATATTATATGTTGTACCGTCTAAACCCGGATATAAGCGCCACGGCGCTTATAATAAAATCGGATTTTTTAGGGGTGGCGCTTGTAATTGAGTAACGGCCATAAGCGCCGGCGCTTATATCATGGTAAAAATGAATTTGCTTTTTTTTAGTATCAAATCGAAGCCCGTAATAACGCGAACAAGATTGTGTAACGTGCGCGTGGCATCATGCATGAAAACCCGCCGGAAACTGCCGCGCTTCGATTTCCAGCCGCACAAAGCCCGTCCAGGAGCAGCGCACCTGCCAGCGCTGACGTGAAAGTTGCCTTGCGGCCCAATCACGCTTTCATGCGCTGGGTGGCAGCTGCAATTCACCCGAACCATCTACAAGCGGCTGGAATGCCCTGCCAGCGCAGCATCGTGCGTGGCGCGATACCCTCCTCTCCGGGTTCTGACAGGGGACACCCGTCTCTCCACGACGAGGACCTCGTGGCGCTAGCCAGAAGGGGTCCCTTTGAATCCTTCATTTGTTCATCCATTCTTTCAGTTTCCTGTTCTTGGTTCTTGGTCACTCTCGCCATGTTGCGAAAGCCATGGCGGATTTCAGCGGCGTGCACTTTTTGTTCAAGAAAAAGCTTACGCGCAGGCCCGCGTTTACAGTAGACGCAGACGGGTGGTACTCTCGTGTCCCACCAACACCACCAGAGCCACCACAGCCTCCAGCGCCTCCTGCGCCTCCTGCTCCTCCTTCGCCTTCTGCACCTCCTGTGCCTCCTGTTCCTCCAGTTCCTCCGTCTAATCAGGGTCCTATGCCTCCGCTACACGCTGGAGCTGAGCCCGTGCTCACGCTGCTGCTCCCATCGGCGTTTGACGAATTCCTCTCCGAACCGGAGTCTAACAAGGCGCAAGATGAGTACGTGGAAGTGGAGTACGTGCCTGGTTCACGGTGGGGACAGCCTGACGATTGCCCGTGGGACGAATCTGCAGTCGGCGCCGACGATGATGTTGCTGAGGAAGCTGACGATGACGCTGAGGAAGCGAGCGGCGCTTACGGCGGCGAGGGTGGCACGGAGGCGAGCGCCGGGGGCGGCGCCGAGGG
Organism: Closterium sp. Naga37s-1; assembly: GCA_947471745.1. Taxonomy (NCBI): domain Eukaryota; kingdom Viridiplantae; phylum Streptophyta; class Zygnematophyceae; order Desmidiales; family Closteriaceae; genus Closterium; species Closterium sp. Naga37s-1. The sequence continues at coordinate 1,515,276 of CANJKZ010000122.1, read as the reverse complement.
CGGCACCGCTGAAGATGTTTTTCCAGAAGGCGTTCCCCGCGACGATGCCGACGACAACGTGGAGTACTGGTCTCGCGACGGGCTTCCCGAGACCTTGCCGATACCTTCCTATCCCCCGAACAATCGCAAGCGACCCCACCCCTCTTCCCAGAACCGTGATGCCCGCCCCCCCTCTCCCAGGCACAAGCTCACCGACCACAACAGGCAAGGTTACACCGCCGCGGAGAAGTTGAAGTGGGTTGCCAAGCTTGCTGTGGCGGTGTCGGTGTGCTCCTTGGCTCGCGAGAGCGGAATCCACCCCAAGTGCCTCACCAACTGGAAGCGGGCGGCGGACGTGCACTCCGCTCGGAAGCGCACGCACGCCCGCGGGCGAGCATCGTGGTACCGGCCTATGGAGTTGAAGGTGTACGAGAAACTTCTCGAATGGCGCCGCAAGGGAACCGCCGTATCAGTCGGCCGCCTGCAGGAGTGGTCGCGGGAGTACATGAGGCTGCTGTACCCGGACAAGCCCTGGAAAGGAAGCCAGAGGTGGTCGCAGCGCTTTCGGCGTCGATGGAATCTCAGCGTCCGCATGAAGACCCGGGTTGCCCAGAAAACCGCCGCGCGTAAGAGTTACCCCGTGTACTTTGCCCTGAGATTTTTTAATTGTTGTACTAACACCCGCCATCTGTGTGCGTCCTCCCTTCCACCGCCCTTCAGATGTCGCCGAGCAGTGCAAGAGCTTCTGGAAGTTCGTGCGTGCCATGCGTCGTGAGCGCGGCATCGACACCGCGTGGATCATCAACGCGGACCAGACGCCGCTCTGGCTGGAGATGCCCTGTTGGTGCAACCCTACGGTTTGCACTCGGCTTGTTGTCCGTGTGCGTGAATGTGTGTGTGTATGGAATGGTATGAGGGCATGGGATAATATATATTTCATGCTTATAATTGTGTGTGAATGTTGAGTCATGATGTCGAGTGTGTGTGTCGAGTCAATAGCGAGTTATCGCTAGACGCGTGTTACGCGGTCGTTTGTGTCTCGCGCGCGGTTTCTATTTTGTCGTGCGCGGTTTCTATTTTGTCGTGTGTCGAACGTTCGGCGTGTCGCAGGTGTGTGCAGCAGACCCATCAAGAACTCAAGGATGAGTTTGTGATGAAGAGCCCGAGCCTTGGTGTCAAGCCTCAAGTGATTTCGAAGCTTGCCAAAAGGGTACACCTCAAGATATTGAAGATAGTTACATTACTTTGTGTAGTGTAACATTTCACTTGGTGTAGGCCCTAGTGAAGGGTAGTTTCGAGACCCTTCGTGGTTGGGGACAGTGTGGCACTGTTCCACATCACTTTACCTCGGCTCTTGGGGTTTGTAGGAGCTGGGAGTCATTCCCAACTCGTAACTCTTCCTATCTTGTGTTCTAAGACTATAGTGGCTGCCATAGTACCGTTCGTTCAAACCGACGCTGTGTCGTCAATTCTTTATCAAATCGTGCAATCTAAATTGATAATTGTAGACGACGTGAAGACGCTTCAGATCCAATTTGAATCAAGTCATTTGCAGCTGTGAGCAGAACGCTATCAACGTTTGAAGCCGCTGTGCAGAAATCCGTCTGTGCTCTCTATCTTTCGTTTTAGGCACATTCAAGCCTATTGTGACTATAACAAGTGGTATCAGAGCCCCTTGGAGAAGTTTCGACAATGTCTGGACCTGAGGAAAGGGGTGGCAGAGGTGCTGGTGGCAGTGGAGAAGCTCAAGCTCAAGGCCAACCCCGTGATTCAGCCATGGCGCCCATGCAACCAAGTCTTGGCCCACCTAGGGATGAGCCTAGGGTGTTTGGGCTTGACAAGTTCAACGGTGACAACTTTGCTGAATGGTCCTTCAAGATGGAGAACATCTTTGACCACTATGACCTGCTGGAGGTGATGGAAGGAACGGAGAAGCGCCCCGAGAACGACCTGGAGAAGAGCCCGTGGGTGCGGAAGAGCGCACAAGGCTATCTCTTACTTGGGCAAGCGTTGGGGAGCAGTCAGATCCGTCACATCAAGCCATTCCAGCGTGAACCAGAGAAAGGACCAAAGGCATGGGCTGCTCTCAAGGGTGTACATGCTCCTGCAACAGCGGCGGTAGCGGTGGTGTTGGAACGGCAAATGGCGGCACTACGAATTGAAGAAAACGAAGCGGTTGAAGAAGGGGTGCAGAAATTCTTCGACTTGTTGACGCGGCTTGAGGGAGCTGATTTGAACTACAGTGAGCTCCAAAAGAAGACCAAGTTGCTGGCCTTACTCCCAGAGTCATGGTCCTCGCTCATCATCAACCTTAATCGCGACTTGCCCCGCCTCTCGCTTGAAGACGTGAAGCGAGCTATCCTTCAAGAGGATTTCCGCCGCCGTGAGTTGGCGAGTGCGGATGGCGCTGGGGCAGCGAGCATCGGCCGTGGATATGGTCGAGGAAGAGGCAGAGGACGAGGGGGAGGAAGGTTTGGTGGCAGCAACTTCGGCGGAGGCCGCAGGAGTGGCGGTTACGGCAGCGACGACAAGAGCTAAGGACGCGGTCGCGGCCGATTCGACGGCGAGTGTCACTATTGCCACAAGAGCGGACACATGTGGCGCGACTGCTACAAACTCCCTGATGGTTGGACCCCTGCTCAAGGCCAAGAGGGTAGAGGAGCAGGAGGAGGGAGAGGACGAGGCCGTGGAGGCCGTGGCGGTCGCGGTGGCGGAGTTGCAAACATGAAGAGCGGAGACAACGACAAGGACCCGAGCGACGATCGATACCCGGGTCTATTCTACTTCGTGTCGACGCAAGTACCGGCTGGTCCAGAGAAGGATGAAGGCTTTGAGGAGCCAGCAGCTGTGGGGAAGGTGACCCTACACCCCCTGGACTATTGGGTGATTGATAGTGGCGCTACCTATAGCATGACACCTCGCCCGGACTTGCTCACCGAACTCGAGTTGTCACCGGTGAAGCATGTCACATCGGCTTTGGGGCAGCGAGCAGAGGTGAAAGGCATGGGCAAGGCCATGTTCAAGGGTGCTGATGGGAAGATGGTGGGCCTCAAGAACGTGCTTTGGGTGCCCAGCCTTGCTGCAAACCTGATTTCCGTGCGGCGGTTGGCAAAGGCCGGCATGGACACGAACTCGAAGGGAGCCAAGACCTACACCGCAAGGCTTGGCGATCGAATTCTTTGGGACCTTCATGAGGACAGGGATGTCTACAACGAGATGTGGCAGATCCCAGTGGTCCCTATGCCTAAGGAGAGGCAAGTGGCAGCAAGCATCAGCACCAAGGATGGAGCGGTCGGTAGCGACGATGGCGCGAACGGTCGCGCTAAGGAGAATGAGCTCAAGAAGAGCAAACCTGGAGGGACCAGCAAGTTCAGTGAACCTAAGGAGAGTGGTGCAGCAACCAAGGAGCAGCAAAAGGGTGAGGAGAACCCAGAGGCAGCAGCGGAGGAGGACTACGGAGAGAGTATGTGGGGCGCTATTGCGAGCGCGGCATTCTCCAATCCAACTTCGGCTACGGGGGAGTGTGATTGGCTCACCTTGCATCGGCGCATGGGGCATGTGGCCCTGCCCATCTTGCAGCAGCTAGTGAAGAATGAGATGGTTGCTGGCATACGTGTGAAGGGGGAGCCCGATGAGGTGCTTGGCTGCCCGACGTGCATTCAAGCCAAGTTCACCCGGTTTCCGTTCCCTAGTTCGGAGGCAACGGCAAAGGCACCGCTTGATGAGGTGGTGATGGACGTGGTGGGCCCCCTGAAGCTTGGAGCTGCTGGAGCTGAGTATTTTCTCACCATTGTCGACGTCTACACCCGCATGACTTGGGTGTACGTGCTGGCCAAGAAGAGCGACGTGGCTGAAACGTTGAAGACGGATTGGTTCCCGATGGTGGAGCGGCAACAAGACCGTCTAGTCAAGTCAATCCGCACCGATCGAGGGGGAGAGTTCCTGAGCAAGGAGTTTGGGTTGTGGCTGAAGAAGAATGGTATTCGGCACTCCCTCACCATGCCATACTCCCCTGCAATGAACGGCATCGCCGAGCGAGCGAACCGCACAATCACGGAGGCGGCACGCGGGTTGCTCATTGAAGCCGGGCTACCCGACTATTTCTGGCCTGATGCGGTGCGGAGCGCGTGTGTGGCCAAGAACAGAGCCTTGACTCATGTGGGAGCAGACAAATGGGTGCCCTATGTGGAGTGGCTAGGAAGGAAGCCAAAGGTGGATATGCTTCGGGTGTTCGGGTGCATGTGCATGGCGCTCGTGCCTAAGCATCTTCGGCACAACAAGCTTGGTGCCAAGGCGGTGTGGGCCGTGCACTTGGGCATGGCTCAAAACAGCAAGGGATGGCTTCTTTGGGACCCATTCACCAAGAAGTTCTTGGTGAGCAGGGACTGCAAGTTCATGGAGAACTTCATGTACAAGGATTGGAAGGCGGAGAATGAGGCGAAGATAGGCGTGCGGTTTGGGGAGGTGAAGAGCTCCGGTTTGGAGCATGTGGAGCTGCCTTTGGAACTGAGCAGCGGCAGCACAACCACAAGGCAATCCTCCCTTGTGAATGGGGGAGAGGAGGCCAATGATGCAGAGGAAGAAGAGGAGGAGGTTCAGCAAGTGAGCGAGCGTGCACCGTCACTTCCTTCCCGTACTACGAGTGCTCCACGGATTCGAGCCACACCGCAGCAACGCCAAGGCCTTCAAGTCCCTGCAGCTGAGGAGGAAGGAAGGGGGAAGAGGAGAGTTCAACCCCCTAATAGGCTGACCTATGATGCGCCGGGAAAGCAGGGCAAGACAGCCCTGGCCGGAGCGGCAATGATGGTCGGAGACGACGATGAGAGTGACTACGAGGAGTGTGCCTTCGCGTTCTTCTCTCCGGTGGAGATGCCGGGAGAACCAGCAACTCTCAAGGAGGCTTTGGAAAGTAGTGATGCTGAGGAGTGGAAGAAGGCCATGGAGAGTGAGCTGAAGAGCATCGAGGAGAATGACACGTTTGAATTGGTGGAGCTACCGGAGGGGCGTACGGCGATAACGTCCAAGTGGCTCTTCAAAATCAAGTCGGATGCCGACGGCAAGATCGAGCGCTACAAGTCTAGGCTTGTAGCCAAGGGGTACCAGCAGAAGGAGAAGGTGGACTTCAAGGAGCTGTTTGCCCCTGTGGTGAAGCCGACGACGCTGCGAACCCTATTCGCGGGAGCCGCCATCAAAGGATGGGTAGTAAAGCAAATGGACATCGTAACGGCATTCCTTAACGGCATCCTTGAGGAGGAGATTTTTATGGCGCAGCCAGAGGGGTTTGATGATGGTAGTGGCAGAGTGTGGAAGCTGAAGAAGGCCCTCTATGGGCTGAAGCAGGCCCCTAGGCAATGGTACATGAAGCTGCGCGAAGTGTTGGAGGGGATCGGCTTCACTCCCTCAACGGCCGATCACTCCTTGTTCATGCTTGGCGAGGGGGAGCAGAGGAGTTTCATGGTGGTTTATGTGGATGACATCCTCATTTTCTCACCCTCTTCTGACCTTGTGAAGGAGGTGATGCTGAAGCTTCAAGACAAGTTCAAGTGCAAGGCCCTTGGTGACGTGAGCTTCTACCTTGGGCTCCACATCGAACGAGATGTGGAGAAGCGGTGCATGCGCGTGCATCAACGAAAGTACCTGGAGGCATTGGCTGCCAACTTTGGGCAGAGTGAAGGCCATGTGGATACACCCTTTCCCTCTGGGTTCAAGTGTGTGAAGGGACCAGAGGAGGAGAGCGTTGGTGAAGAGGAGAGGCGCCGATTTCACTCGTTGGTGGGCAGCCTCATGTATACGGCGGTAAACACCCGACCGGACGTCGCGTTTGCTACCGGGCAGCTGGCTAGGGTTGTGCAATGCCCTAATGAGGAGCAGGTAGCAGCTGGAATGAGGGTGGCCAAGTATCTTGGCCAAACACCGACCGTTGGGCTGCAATACTCGGCGGCGGCACAAAGGCGCCAAAAGGGCGCGGATGGTGTTGAACCCGGGCGTTTGTTCCTCACCGCCTACTCGGATGCTTCATATGCATCAGAACCAGAGGACATGACAAGTGTGGGAGGCTTCATATGCTGTGTTGGTGGAGGCCCAACTGCTTGGGAGAGCAAGAAGCAGGTTGACCAAGCTTTGAGCTCGGTGGAGTCCGAGTACATGGCACTCTTCCGTGCCGTACGGGAGATTGTGTGGCAGCGGCGTTTGTTGGCTGAATTGGGGGAGGAGCAGCAAGGACCTACCCCACTGTACTGTGACAGCCAGGGTGCCATTGCTCTTGCTAAGAACCCTGTGTTGCATGGACTCAAGAAGCACATGAGGGTGAAGTGGCATTAGACGAGGAGCATGGTAACCGCGGGTGAAGTTGAGTTGCGCTACGTGAAGACCACGGGGCAGCCGGCTGACATGATGACCAAGAGGCTGGTGGAGCAGCAGCATTTGAAGTGTTGCAAGCTGGCTGGGATGGCTCTGAACTGAGAGAGCAACATATCCTAAGGCCAACAATCCGAGGGGGAGTTTGTTGGTGCAACCCTACGGTTTGCACTCGGCTTGTTGTCCGTGTGCGTGAATGTGTGTGTGTATGGAATGGTATGAGGGCATGGGATAATATATATTTCATGCTTATAATTGTGTGTGAATGTTGAGTCATGATGTCGAGTGTGTGTGTCGAGTCAATAGCGAGTTATCGCTAGACGCGTGTTACGCGGTCGTTTGTGTCTCGCGCGCGGTTTCTATTTTGTCGTGCGCGGTTTCTATTTTGTCGTGTGTCGAACGTTCGGCGTGTCGCAGGTGTGTGCAGCAGACCCATCAAGAACTCAAGGATGAGTTTGTGATGAAGAGCCCGAGCCTTGGTGTCAAGCCTCAAGTGATTTCGAAGCTTGCCAAAAGGGTACACCTCAAGATATTGAAGATAGTTACATTACTTTGTGTAGTGTAACATTTCACTTGGTGTAGGCCCTAGTGAAGGGTAGTTTCGAGACCCTTCGTGGTTGGGGACAGTGTGGCACTGTTCCACATCACTGTACCTCGGCTCTTGGGGTTTGTAGGAGCTGGGAGTCATTCCCAACTCGTAACTCTTCCTATCTTGTGTTCTAAGACTATAGTGGCTGCCATAGTACCGTTCGTTCAAACCGACGCTGTGTCGTCAATTCTTTATCAAATCGTGCAATCTAAATTGATAATTGTAGACGACGTGAAGACGCTCCAGATCCAATTTGAATCAAGTCATTTTCAGCTGTGAGCAGAACGCTATCAACGTTTGAAGCCGCTGTGCAGAAATCCGTCTGTGCTCTCTATCTTTCGTTTTAGGCACATTCAAGCCTATTGTGACTATAACATGCCCGCCACCACCACCGTGGATGAAACGGGTGTTCGCTCGGTGCCTATCAGGAGCGCGGGGTATCAGAAGCAGCGTGTGACCGTGATGTTGGCGTGCACGGCGGACGGATTGAAGCTGAAGCCGTGGGTGTACTTCAAGCGCAAGACCGTGCCTAATGGCAATTTTCCACCCGGTAAGTCTATACCGTAGGTGCACTGCTCGTTAACTGCAGTCTGTTCCGACTGCGAATTCTAACTGCTCGTACATGTTTCCTGCAGATGTGGTCGTGGCTGCACACGAGAACGGGTGGATGGACTCCGCGGGCGTCGTCCGCTGGCTTGAGCAGGGCGTCAAGCCTTTCTTGAAGCCCAAGTTCGGCAGACACGCGAAGAGCTCGATGCTGGTGCTGGACTCTTACCGCGGTCACCTCACCCAGGAAGTGAAGGACAAGCTCCGCGAGATGAAATGCGTGCCGGCGATCATCCCGTCGGGCTGTACGGCGGAGGTACAGCCGCTCGATGTCTCCATCAACAAGAGCTTTAAAGCGTCGGTCCGCCAGCAGTACCAGAGGTGGTTTGAGGCAGAAGGTCAAGAGCAGCTGACGGCAGCAGGTATGGAATGAGCACGGTTTTGTGTTTCCCCCCCCCTCCCCTTGCTTATCTTTCGTTGTTGGACTAACGGGTTTCCACCGTTCTCCCGTAATGTTTCAGGGAAGGGAACTTGAAGAAGCCTCCTGCGGAGGTCGTCCTGAGGTGGATACAGGCCCTCAGATTCGTTTTTGGCCTGTCTGATTCGTCAGACTAGTACACAGTTTTAGTCTGAAACTCTCAGAGTTGGTATTAAAAAAAGGCTGAAATTTCATAGTGTCTTAAAAAAAAAGTCTGAACATTTGAAATCAATGTATTCAATGTTCATCAGAAATGTATTCATTGTTTCATTCACCTGTTACCGAAACTAGACTAAGGGGATTTCGGCGAATCTGCAATGTCAGACGCGAATCTTGAGTCAGGGCGAATCCTGTGGTGTGGTGATTGGGTGAATCTTCGGATGATTTGGCGAATCTTTTGCTGAGCAAATCTAGTGGTGTGACAGAGCGAATCTGCAATGTCAGACGCGAATGTTTGGTGATTGGGTGAAATTGTTGCGCTATGACGGCGCAAATCTGTGGTGTCCGGGCGACTTTGCTATGATTGGGCGAAATTTCTGTGTTGTAAGGCGCGGATTTGCTGTGTCAAGGCGATTTTGCGTTGACAGTGCGAATCTGCTGTGACCCGTGAAGTCCGAATCACCAGTCAAGAACTCGTTTGTACTCTGAATTCATCTGAGTACACTCCCGAAAAACTCTGAAACGTCAGAGTCATCCTATAAAAAAAATCTGATTTTCACAGAGTTGAGGGAAATTTTTTTCTGAATTTTACAGAGTACACCCAAAAATAAATCTGAAATCTCAGACTAAAACAAGCAAATCAGACAAAAAACTCTGACTTCTGGGGGCCTGGGTGGATATCTCAGGCCTGGAAGTCAGTGCCGGCCGAGCTGATAAAGCGATCCTTCCTCACCTGTGGCATCAGCAACGCGCTCGACGGCAGTGAGGATGGCCTCGCCATGGCGCACAGGCGTAGCCAGCTGACAGCGGAAGTAGATGTCGACGATGACATCATCGGTGATGGGTTTTTTGGCAACAACTGCCAGGAGCCCGAATCTGACGATAAAGAGACTTGTTAGGTAGAAGTACCCCGGCTAGATTTGTTGTTTCCTGCCTCTGATGTTGTAGCTGCTCTCTAGAAGTTCATATAAGTGATTTCAATGTAATAGTTTCTTAAAAAGTTAAAGGGTGACGCTTATAATAAGTACACAAATCTCAGGGGGGGCGCTTCTAATCGAGGTCCGGCCATAAGCGCCATGCTCCAGATAGAGGCGCCGGCGCCTATAATCGGACGGCGCCTATATCCGGGGCGATACGGTATTACAAGTATCTAGTTACTGAGCAGCATTTTTTGCCTGGTCCCTCTCGGCAGCTCGTTTGAGAGCCAGGGCTGCCTTCACCACATTGCCGCGAGTGATGAGCCCCACCTGCACCGCACCACAGCAGCACACGCGCAGAATCAGTCTGCGGTGCTAAACCAAGTGTGTAGTGTTGTCAAGTAATCTCATAAGTTGTACATGTCCTTGCAGGCTGAAGCGCAAGGTGCTCAGTGCGTGCTGGCATGTCGGACCGAGGTGTGCGTTCGTTCCTCATCATTCCTGCGGGGCGCGTACCAGTTTGCCGTTGTCGTCCACCACAGGCAGCCGGCGGTGCTGATTCTCCAACAGCATCCTGCCAGCAGCAAGCGAAAGGGTTGGCGAGGGAGCAGAGAGAGAGAATGGAAGGCAAGCAAGAGAGAGAGCGGGGGGCAGAGAAGGGGAACACTGGATGAAGCGGCGATTGGGTTTGATGGGGTGTGGAAAGGGGAAACGGAAAGTATTCATGGGAGGGGAAGAACAGGAGGAGGTACGGAGGAAGGGACAGGAGGCAAGAAAACGGGTGTGACCTGGAAGCCTTAACTTCCGGAAAGCAGGCATGGTTGCAGGGAGGCATGGGGGCAGAGATGCATGGTTGCAGGGAGGCATGGGGGCAGAGAGGCATGGTTGCAGGGAGGCATGGGGGCAGAGATGCATGGTTGCAGGGAGGCATGGGGGCAGAGATGCATGGTTGCAGGGAGGCATGGGGGCAGAGATGCATGGTTGCAGGGAGGCATGGGGGCAGAGAGGCATGGTTGCAGGGAGGCATGGGGGCAGAGATGCATGGTTGCAGGGAGGCATGGGGGCAGAGATGCATGGTTGCAGGGAGGCATGGGGGCAGAGAGGCATGGTTGCAGGGAGGCATGGGGGCAGAGATGCATGGTTGCAGGGAGGCATGGGGGCAGAGATGCATGGTTGCAGGGAGGCATGGGGGCAGAGATGCATGGTTGCAGGGAGGCATGGGGGCAGAGATGCATGGTTGCAGGGAGGCATGGGGGCAGAGATGCATGGTTGCAGGGAGGCATGGGGGCAGAGATGCATGGTTGCAGGGAGGCATGGGGGCAGAGATGCATGGTTGCAGGGAGGCATGGGGGCAGAGATGCATGGTTGCAGGGAGGCATGGGGGCAGAGAGGCATGGTTGCAGGGAGGCATGGGGGCAGAGATGCATGGTTGCAGGGAGGCATGGGGGCAGAGATGCATGGTTGCAGGGAGGCATGGGGGCAGAGAGGCATGGTTGCAGGGAGGCATGGGGGCAGAGATGCATGGTTGCAGGGAGGCATGGGGGCAGAGATGCATGGTTGCAGGGAGGCATGGGGGCAGAGATGCATGGTTGCAGGGAGGCATGGGGGCAGAGATGCATGGTTGCAGGGAGGCATGGGGGCAGAGATGCATGGTTGCAGGGAGGCATGGGGGCAGAGATGCATGGTTGCAGGGAGGCATGGGGGCAGAGAGGCATGGTTGCAGGGAGGCATGGGGGCAGAGATGCATGGTTGCAGGGAGGCATGGGGGCAGAGATGCATGGTTGCAGGGAGGCATGGGGGCAGAGATGCATGGTTGCAGGGAGGCATGGGGGCAGAGAGGCATGGTTGCAGGGAGGCATGGGGGCAGAGATGCATGGTTGCAGGGAGGCATGGGGGCAGAGATGCATGGTTGCAGGGAGGCATGGGGGCAGAGATGCATGGTTGCAGGGAGGCATGGGGGCAGAGATGCATGGTTGCAGGGAGGCATGGGGGCAGAGATGCATGGTTGCAGGGAGGCATGGGGGCAGAGATGCATGGTTGCAGGGAGGCATGGGGGCAGAGATGCATGGTTGCAGGGAGGCATGGGGGCAGAGATGCATGGTTGCAGGGAGGCATGGGGGCAGAGATGCATGGTTGCAGGGAGGCATGGGGGCAGAGATGCATGGTTGCAGGGAGGCATGGGGGCAGAGATGCATGGTTGCAGGGAGGCATGGGGGCAGAGATGCATGGTTGCAGGGAGGCATGGGGGCAGAGATGCATGGTTGCAGGGAGGCATGGGGGCAGAGATGCATGGTTGCAGGGAGGCATGGGGGCAGAGATGCATGGTTGCAGGGAGGCATGGGGGCAGAGATGCATGGTTGCAGGGAGGCATGGGGGCAGAGATGCATGGTTGCAGGGAGGCATGGGGGCAGAGATGCATGGTTGCAGGGAGGCATGGGGGCAGAGATGCATGGTTGCAGGGAGGCATGGGGGCAGAGATGCATGGTTGCAGGGAGGCATGGGGGCAGAGAGGCATGGTTGCAGGGAGGCATGGGGGCAGAGAGGCATGGTTGCAGGGAGGCATGGGGGCAGAGATGCATGGTTGCAGGGAGGCATGGGGGCAGAGAGGCATGGTTGCAGGGAGGCATGGGGGCAGAGATGCATGGTTGCAGGGAGGCATGGGGGCAGAGAGGCATGGTTGCAGGGAGGCATGGGGGCAGAGAGGCATGGTTGCAGGGAGGCATGGGGGCAGAGATGCATGGTTGCAGGGAGGCATGGGGGCAGAGATGCATGGTTGCAGGGAGGCATGGGGGCAGAGATGCATGGTTGCAGGGAGGCATGGGGGCAGAGATGCATGGTTGCAGGGAGGCATGGGGGCAGAGAGGCATGGTTGCAGGGAGGCATGGGGGCAGAGAGGCATGGTTGCAGGGAGGCATGGGGGCAGAGATGCATGGTTGCAGGGAGGCATGGGGGCAGAGAGGCATGGTTGCAGGGAGGCATGGGGGCAGAGATGCATGGTTGCAGGGAGGCATGGGGGCAGAGAGGCATGGTTGCAGGGAGGCATGGGGGCAGAGATGCATGGTTGCAGGGAGGCATGGGGGCAGAGATGCATGGTTGCAGGGAGGCATGGGGGCAGAGATGCATGGTTGCAGGGAGGCATGGGGGCAGAGAGGCATGGTTGCAGGGAGGCATGGGGGCAGAGATGCATGGTTGCAGGGAGGCATGGGGGCAGAGATGCATGGTTGCAGGGAGGCATGGGGGCAGAGATGCATGGTTGCAGGGAGGCATGGGGGCAGAGATGCATGGTTGCAGGGAGGCATGGGGGCAGAGAGGCATGGTTGCAGGGAGGCATGGGGGCAGAGAGGCATGGTTGCAGGGAGGCATGGGGGCAGAGATGCATGGTTGCAGGGAGGCATGGGGGCAGAGATGCATGGTTGCAGGGAGGCATGGGGGCAGAGATGCATGGTTGCAGGGAGGCATGGGGGCAGAGATGCATGGTTGCAGGGAGGCATGGGGGCAGAGAGGCATGGTTGCAGGGAGGCATGGGGGCAGAGAGGCATGGTTGCAGGGAGGCATGGGGGCAGAGATGCATGGTTGCAGGGAGGCATGGGGGCAGAGAGGCATGGTTGCAGGGAGGCATGGGGGCAGAGATGCATGGTTGCAGGGAGGCATGGGGGCAGAGAGGCATGGTTGCAGGGAGGCATGGGGGCAGAGATGCATGGTTGCAGGGAGGCATGGGGGCAGAGATGCATGGTTGCAGGGAGGCATGGGGGCAGAGATGCATGGTTGCAGGGAGGCATGGGGGCAGAGAGGCATGGTTGCAGGGAGGCATGGGGGCAGAGATGCATGGTTGCAGGGAGGCATGGGGGCAGAGATGCATGGTTGCAGGGAGGCATGGGGGCAGAGATGCATGGTTGCAGGGAGGCATGGGGGCAGAGATGCATGGTTGCAGGGAGGCATGGGGGCAGAGATGCATGGTTGCAGGGAGGCATGGGGGCAGAGAGGCATGGTTGCAGGGAGGCATGGGGGCAGAGATGCATGGTTGCAGGGAGGCATGGGGCAGAGATGCATGGTTGCAGGGAGGCATGGGGGCAGAGATGCATGGTTGCAGGGAGGCATGGGGGCAGAGATGCATGGTTGCAGGGAGGCATGGGGGCAGAGATGCATGGTTGCAGGGAGGCATGGGGGCAGAGATGCATGGTTGCAGGGAGGCATGGGGGCAGAGATGCATGGTTGCAGGGAGGCATGGGGGCAGAGAGGCATGGTTGCAGGGAGGCATGGGGGCAGAGAGGCATGGTTGCAGGGAGGCATGGGGGCAGAGATGCATGGTTTGCAGGGAGGCATGGGGGCAGAGATGCATGGTTGCAGGGAGGCATGGGGGCAGAGATGCATGGTTGCAGGGAGGCATGGGGGCAGAGATGCATGGTTGCAGGGAGGCATGGGGGCAGAGAGGCATGGTTGCAGGGAGGCATGGGGGCAGAGAGGCATGGTTGCAGGGAGGCATGGGGGCAGAGATGCATGGTTGCAGGGAGGCATGGGGGCAGAGAGGCATGGTTGCAGGGAGGCATGGGGGCAGAGATGCATGGTTGCAGGGAGGCATGGGGGCAGAGAGGCATGGTTGCAGGGAGGCATGGGGGCAGAGAGGCATGGTTGCAGGGAGGCATGGGGGCAGAGATGCATGGTTGCAGGGAGGCATGGGGGCAGAGATGCATGGTTGCAGGGAGGCATGGGGGCAGAGATGCATGGTTGCAGGGAGGCATGGGGGCAGAGATGCATGGTTGCAGGGAGGCATGGGGGCAGAGAGGCATGGTTGCAGGGAGGCATGGGGGCAGAGAGGCATGGTTGCAGGGAGGCATGGGGGCAGAGATGCATGGTTGCAGGGAGGCATGGGGGCAGAGAGGCATGGTTGCAGGGAGGCATGGGGGCAGAGATGCATGGTTGCAGGGAGGCATGGGGGCAGAGAGGCATGGTTGCAGGGAGGCATGGGGGCAGAGATGCATGGTTGCAGGGAGGCATGGGGGCAGAGATGCATGGTTGCAGGGAGGCATGGGGGCAGAGATGCATGGTTGCAGGGAGGCATGGGGGCAGAGAGGCATGGTTGCAGGGAGGCATGGGGGCAGAGATGCATGGTTGCAGGGAGGCATGGGGGCAGAGATGCATGGTTGCAGGGAGGCATGGGGGCAGAGATGCATGGTTGCAGGGAGGCATGGGGGCAGAGATGCATGGTTGCAGGGAGGCATGGGGGCAGAGAGGCATGGTTGCAGGGAGGCATGGGGGCAGAGAGGCATGGTTGCAGGGAGGCATGGGGGCAGAGATGCATGGTTGCAGGGAGGCATGGGGGCAGAGATGAATGGTTGCAGGGAGGCATGGGGGCAGAGATGCATGGTTGCAGGGAGGCATGGGGGCAGAGATGCATGGTTGCAGGGAGGCATGGGGGCAGAGAGGCATGGTTGCAGGGAGGCATGGGGGCAGAGAGGCATGGTTGCAGGGAGGCATGGGGGCAGAGATGCATGGTTGCAGGGAGGCATGGGGGCAGAGAGGCATGGTTGCAGGGAGGCATGGGGGCAGAGATGCATGGTTGCAGGGAGGCATGGGGGCAGAGAGGCATGGTTGCAGGGAGGCATGGGGGCAGAGATGCATGGTTGCAGGGAGGCATGGGGGCAGAGATGCATGGTTGCAGGGAGGCATGGGGGCAGAGATGCATGGTTGCAGGGAGGCATGGGGGCAGAGAGGCATGGTTGCAGGGAGGCATGGGGGCAGAGATGCATGGTTGCAGGGAGGCATGGGGGCAGAGATGCATGGTTGCAGGGAGGCATGGGGGCAGAGATGCATGGTTGCAGGGAGGCATGGGGGCAGAGATGCATGGTTGCAGGGAGGCATGGGGGCAGAGATGCATGGTTGCAGGGAGGCATGGGGGCAGAGAGGCATGGTTGCAGGGAGGCATGGGGGCAGAGATGCATGGTTGCAGGGAGGCATGGGGGCAGAGATGCATGGTTGCAGGGAGGCATGGGGGCAGAGATGCATGGTTGCAGGGAGGCATGGGGGCAGAGATGCATGGTTGCAGGGAGGCATGGGGGCAGAGATGCATGGTTGCAGGGAGGCATGGGGGCAGAGATGCATGGTTGCAGGGAGGCATGGGGGCAGAGATGCATGGTTGCAGGGAGGCATGGGGGCAGAGAGGCATGGTTGCAGGGAGGCATGGGGGCAGAGATGCATGGTTGCAGGGAGGCATGGGGGCAGAGAGGCATGGTTGCAGGGAGGCATGGGGGCAGAGAGGCATGGTTGCAGGGAGGCATGGGGGCAGAGATGCATGGTTGCAGGGAGGCATGGGGGCAGAGATGCATGGTTGCAGGGAGGCATGGGGGCAGAGAGGCATGGTTGCAGGGAGGCATGGGGGCAGAGATGCATGGTTGCAGGGAGGCATGGGGGCAGAGAGGCATGGTTGCAGGGAGGCATGGGGGCAGAGATGCATGGTTGCAGGGAGGCATGGGGGCAGAGAGGCATGGTTGCAGGGAGGCATGGGGGCAGAGAGGCATGGTTGCAGGGAGGCATGGGGGCAGAGAGGCATGGTTGCAGGGAGGCATGGGGGCAGAGATGCATGGTTGCAGGGAGGCATGGGGGCAGAGATGCATGGTTGCAGGGAGGCATGGGGGCAGAGATGCATGGTTGCAGGGAGGCATGGGGGCAGAGATGCATGGTTGCAGGGAGGCATGGGGGCAGAGATGCATGGTTGCAGGGAGGCATGGGGGCAGAGAGGCATGGTTGCAGGGAGGCATGGGGGCAGAGATGCATGGTTGCAGGGAGGCATGGGGGCAGAGAGGCATGGTTGCAGGGAGGCATGGGGGCAGAGAGGCATGGTTGCAGGGAGGCATGGGGCAGAGATGCATGGTTGCAGGGAGGCATGGGGGCAGAGATGCATGGTTGCAGGGAGGCATGGGGGCAGAGATGCATGGTTGCAGGGAGGCATGGGGGCAGAGATGCATGGTTGCAGGGAGGGCATGGGGGCAGAGATGCATGGTTGCAGGGAGGCATGGGGGCAGAGAGGCATGGTTGCAGGGAGGCATGGGGGCAGAGAGGCATGGTTGCAGGGAGGCATGGGGGCAGAGAGGCATGGTTGCAGGGAGGCATGGGGGCAGAGAGGCATGGTTGCAGGGAGGCATGGGGGCAGAGAGGCATGGTTGCAGGGAGGCATGGGGGCAGAGATGCATGGTTGCAGGGAGGCATGGGGGCAGAGAGGCATGGTTGCAGGGAGGCATGGGGGCAGAGATGCATGGTTGCAGGGAGGCATGGGGGCAGAGAGGCATGGTTGCAGGGAGGCATGGGGGCAGAGAGGCATGGTTGCAGGGAGGCATGGGGGCAGAGATGCATGGTTGCAGGGAGGCATGGGGGCAGAGAGGCATGGTTGCAGGGAGGCATGGGGGCAGAGAGGCATGGTTGCAGGAGGCATGGGGCAGAGATGCATGGTTGCAGGGAGGCATGGGGGCAGAGAGGCATGGTTGCAGGGAGGCATGGGGGCAGAGAGGCATGGTTGCAGGGAGGCATGGGGGCAGAGATGCATGGTTGCAGGGAGGCATGGGGGCAGAGATGCATGGTTGCAGGGAGGCATGGGGGCAGAGATGCATGGTTGCAGGGAGGCATGGGGGCAGAGATGCATGGTTGCAGGGAGGCATGGGGGCAGAGATGCATGGTTGCAGGGAGGCATGGGGGCAGAGATGCATGGTTGCAGGGAGGCATGGTGGAAGAGATGCATGGTTGCAGGGAGGCATGGGGGCAGAATGCTGTTGCAGGGAGGCATGGGGGCAGAGATGCATGGTTGCAGGGAGGCATGGGGGCAGAGATGCATGGTTGCAGGGAGGCATGGGGGCAGAGATGCATGGTTGCAGGGAGGCATGGGGGCAGAGATGCATGGTTTGCAGGGAGGCATGGGGGCAGAGATGCATGGTTGCAGGGAGGCATGGGGGCAGAGAGGCATGGTTGCAGGGAGGCATGGGGGCAGAGATGCATGGTTGCAGGGAGGCATGGGGGCAGAGAGGCATGGTTGCAGGGAGGCATGGGGGCAGAGATGCATGGTTGCAGGGAGGCATGGGGGCAGAGATGCATGGTTGCAGGGAGGCATGGGGGCAGAGATGCATGGTTGCAGGGAGGCATGGGGGCAGAGAGGCATGGTTGCAGGGAGGCATGGGGGCAGAGATGCATGGTTGCAGGGAGGCATGGGGGCAGAGATGCATGGTTGCAGGGAGGCATGGGGGCAGAGATGCATGGTTGCAGGGAGGCATGGGGGCAGAGATGCATGGTTGCAGGGAGGCATGGGGGCAGAGAGGCATGGTTGCAGGGAGGCATGGGGGCAGAGATGCATGGTTGCAGGGAGGCATGGGGGCAGAGAGGCATGGTTGCAGGGAGGCATGGGGGCAGAGAGGCATGGTTGCAGGGAGGCATGGGGGCAGAGAGGCATGGTTGCAGGGAGGCATGGGGGCAGAGAGGCATGGTTGCAGGGAGGCATGGGGGCAGAGATGCATGGTTGCAGGGAGGCATGGGGGCAGAGAGGCATGGTTGCAGGGAGGCATGGGGGCAGAGAGGCATGGTTGCAGGGAGGCATGGGGGCAGAGATGCATGGTTGCAGGGAGGCATGGGGGCAGAGAGGCATGGTTGCAGGGAGGCATGGGGGCAGAGAGGCATGGTTGCAGGGAGGCATGGGGGCAGAGATGCATGGTTGCAGGGAGGCATGGGGGCAGAGAGGCATGGTTGCAGGGAGGCATGGGGGCAGAGAGGCATGGTTGCAGGGAGGCATGGGGGCAGAGAGGCATGGTTGCAGGGAGGCATGGGGGCAGAGAGGCATGGTTGCAGGGAGGCATGGGGGCAGAGAGGCATGGTTGCAGGGAGGCATGGGGGCAGAGAGGCATGGTTGCAGGGAGGCATGGGGGCAGAGAGGCATGGTTGCAGGGAGGCATGGGGGCAGAGATGCATGGTTGCAGGGAGGCATGGGGGCAGAGAGGCATGGTTGCAGGGAGGCATGGGGGCAGAGAGGCATGGTTGCAGGGAGGCATGGGGGCAGAGAGGCATGGTTGCAGGGAGGCATGGGGGCAGAGAGGCATGGTTGCAGGGAGGCATGGGGGCAGAGATGCATGGTTGCAGGGAGGCATGGGGGCAGAGAGGCATGGTTGCAGGGAGGCATGGGGGCAGAGATGCATGGTTGCAGGGAGGCATGGGGGCAGAGAGGCATGGTTGCAGGGAGGCATGGGGGCAGAGAGGCATGGTTGCAGGGAGGCATGGGGGCAGAGATGCATGGTTGCAGGGAGGCATGGGGGCAGAGATGCATGGTTGCAGGGAGGCATGGGGGCAGAGAGGCATGGTTGCAGGGAGGCATGGGGGCAGAGATGCATGGTTGCAGGGAGGCATGGGGGCAGAGAGGCATGGTTGCAGGGAGGCATGGGGGCAGAGATGCATGGTTGCAGGGAGGCATGGGGGCAGAGAGGCATGGTTGCAGGGAGGCATGGGGGCAGAGAGGCATGGTTGCAGGGAGGCATGGGGGCAGAGAGGCATGGTTGCAGGGAGGCATGGGGGCAGAGAGGCATGGTTGCAGGGAGGCATGGGGGCAGAGAGGCATGGTTGCAGGGAGGCATGGGGGCAGAGAGGCATGGTTGCAGGGAGGCATGGGGGCAGAGAGGCATGGTTGCAGGGAGGCATGGGGGCAGAGAGGCATGGTTGCAGGGAGGCATGGGGGCAGAGAGGCATGGTTGCAGGGAGGCATGGGGGCAGAGAGGCATGGTTGCAGGGAGGCATGGGGGCAGAGATGCATGGTTGCAGGGAGGCATGGGGGCAGAGAGGCATGGTTGCAGGGAGGCATGGGGGCAGAGAGGCATGGTTGCAGGGAGGCATGGGGGCAGAGAGGCATGGTTGCAGGGAGGCATGGGGGCAGAGAGGCATGGTTGCAGGGAGGCATGGGGGCAGAGAGGCATGGTTGCAGGGAGGCATGGGGGCAGAGAGGCATGGTTGCAGGGAGGCATGGGGGCAGAGAGGCATGGTTGCAGGGAGGCATGGGGGCAGAGAGGCATGGTTGCAGGGAGGCATGGGGGCAGAGATGCATGGTTGCAGGGAGGCATGGGGGCAGAGAGGCATGGTTGCAGGGAGGCATGGGGGCAGAGAGGCATGGTTGCAGGGAGGCATGGGGGCAGAGAGGCATGGTTGCAGGGAGGCATGGGGGCAGAGAGGCATGGTTGCAGGGAGGCATGGGGGCAGAGATGCATGGTTGCAGGGAGGCATGGGGGCAGAGATGCATGGTTGCAGGGAGGCATGGGGGCAGAGAGGCATGGTTGCAGGGAGGCATGGGGGCAGAGATGCATGGTTGCAGGGAGGCATGGGGGCAGAGATGCATGGTTGCAGGGAGGCATGGGGGCAGAGAGGCATGGTTGCAGGGAGGCATGGGGGCAGAGATGCATGGTTGCAGGGAGGCATGGGGGCAGAGAGGCATGGTTGCAGGGAGGCATGGGGGCAGAGAGGCATGGTTGCAGGGAGGCATGGGGGCAGAGAGGCATGGTTGCAGGGAGGCATGGGGGCAGAGATGCATGGTTGCAGGGAGGCATGGGGGCAGAGATGCATGGTTGCAGGGAGGCATGGGGGCAGAGAGGCATGGTTGCAGGGAGGCATGGGGGCAGAGAGGCATGGTTGCAGGGAGGCATGGGGGCAGAGAGGCATGGTTGCAGGGAGGCATGGGGGCAGAGAGGCATGGTTGCAGGGAGGCATGGGGGCAGAGAGGCATGGTTGCAGGGAGGCATGGGGGCAGAGAGGCATGGTTGCAGGGAGGCATGGGGGCAGAGAGGCATGGTTGCAGGGAGGCATGGGGGCAGAGAGGCATGGTTGCAGGGAGGCATGGGGGCAGAGAGGCATGGTTGCAGGGAGGCATGGGGGCAGAGAGGCATGGTTGCAGGGAGGCATGGGGGCAGAGAGGCATGGTTGCAGGGAGGCATGGGGGCAGAGAGGCATGGTTGCAGGGAGGCATGGGGGCAGAGAGGCATGGTTGCAGGGAGGCATGGGGGCAGAGAGGCATGGTTGCAGGGAGGCATGGGGGCAGAGAGGCATGGTTGCAGGGAGGCATGGGGGCAGAGAGGCATGGTTGCAGGGAGGCATGGGGGCAGAGAGGCATGGTTGCAGGGAGGCATGGGGGCAGAGAGGCATGGTTGCAGGGAGGCATGGGGGCAGAGAGGCATGGTTGCAGGGAGGCATGGGGGCAGAGAGGCATGGTTGCAGGGAGGCATGGGGGCAGAGAGGCATGGTTGCAGGGAGGCATGGGGGCAGAGAGGCATGGTTGCAGGGAGGCATGGGGGCAGAGAGGCATGGTTGCAGGGAGGCATGGGGGCAGAGAGGCATGGTTGCAGGGAGGCATGGGGGCAGAGAGGCATGGTTGCAGGGAGGCATGGGGGCAGAGAGGCATGGTTGCAGGGAGGCATGGGGGCAGAGAGGCATGGTTGCAGGGAGGCATGGGGGCAGAGAGGCATGGTTGCAGGGAGGCATGGGGGCAGAGAGGCATGGTTGCAGGGAGGCATGGGGGCAGAGAGGCATGGTTGCAGGGAGGCATGGGGGCAGAGAGGCATGGTTGCAGGGAGGCATGGGGGCAGAGAGGCATGGTTGCAGGGAGGCATGGGGGCAGAGAGGCATGGTTGCAGGGAGGCATGGGGGCAGAGAGGCATGGTTGCAGGGAGGCATGGGGCAGAGAGGCATGGTTGCAGGGAGGCATGGGGGCAGAGAGGCATGGTTGCAGGGAGGCATGGGGGCAGAGAGGCATGGTTGCAGGGAGGCATGGGGGCAGAGAGGCATGGTTGCAGGGAGGCATGGGGGCAGAGAGGCATGGTTGCAGGGAGGCATGGGGGCAGAGAGGCATGGTTGCAGGGAGGCATGGGGGCAGAGAGGCATGGTTGCAGGGAGGCATGGGGGCAGAGAGGCATGGTTGCAGGGAGGCATGGGGGCAGAGAGGCATGGTTGCAGGGAGGCATGGGGGCAGAGAGGCATGGTTGCAGGGAGGCATGGGGGCAGAGAGGCATGGTTGCAGGGAGGCATGGGGGCAGAGAGGCATGGTTGCAGGGAGGCATGGGGGCAGAGAGGCATGGTTGCAGGGAGGCATGGGGGCAGAGAGGCATGGTTGCAGGGAGGCATGGGGGCAGAGAGGCATGGTTGCAGGGAGGCATGGGGGCAGAGAGGCATGGTTGCAGGGAGGCATGGGGGCAGAGAGGCATGGTTGCAGGGAGGCATGGGGGCAGAGAGGCATGGTTGCAGGGAGGCATGGGGGCAGAGAGGCATGGTTGCAGGGAGGCATGGGGGCAGAGAGGCATGGTTGCAGGGAGGCATGGGGGCAGAGAGGCATGGTTGCAGGGAGGCATGGGGGCAGAGAGGCATGGTTGCAGGGAGGCATGGGGGCAGAGAGGCATGGTTGCAGGGAGGCATGGGGGCAGAGAGGCATGGTTGCAGGGAGGCATGGGGGCAGAGAGGCATGGTTGCAGGGAGGCATGGGGGCAGAGAGGCATGGTTGCAGGGAGGCATGGGGGCAGAGAGGCATGGTTGCAGGGAGGCATGGGGGCAGAGAGGCATGGTTGCAGGGAGGCATGGGGGCAGAGAGGCATGGTTGCAGGGAGGCATGGGGGCAGAGAGGCATGGTTGCAGGGAGGCATGGGGGCAGAGAGGCATGGTTGCAGGGAGGCATGGGGGCAGAGAGGCATGGTTGCAGGGAGGCATGGGGGCAGAGAGGCATGGTTGCAGGGAGGCATGGGGCAGAGAGGCATGGTTGCAGGAGGCATGGGGCAGAGAGGCATGGTTGCAGGGAGGCATGGGGCAGAGAGGCATGGTTGCAGGGAGGCATGGGGGCAGAGAGGCATGGTTGCAGGGAGGCATGGGGGCAGAGAGGCATGGTTGCAGGGAGGCATGGGGGCAGAGAGGCATGGTTGCAGGGAGGCATGGGGGCAGAGAGGCATGGTTGCAGGGAGGCATGGGGGCAGAGAGGCATGGTTGCAGGGAGGCATGGGGGCAGAGATGCATGGTTGCAGGGAGGCATGGGGGCAGAGAGGCATGGTTGCAGGGAGGCATGGGGGCAGAGAGGCATGGTTGCAGGGAGGCATGGGGGCAGAGAGGCATGGTTGCAGGGAGGCATGGGGGCAGAGAGGCATGGTTGCAGGGAGGCATGGGGGCAGAGAGGCATGGTTGCAGGGAGGCATGGGGGCAGAGAGGCATGGTTGCAGGGAGCATGGAGAGGCATGGTTGCAGGGAGGCATGGGGGCAGAGAGGCATGGTTGCAGGGAGGCATGGGGGCAGAGAGGCATGGTTGCAGGGAGGCATGGGGGCAGAGAGGCATGGTTGCAGGGAGGCATGGGGGCAGAGAGGCATGGTTGCAGGGAGGCATGGGGGCAGAGAGGCATGGTTGCAGGGAGGCATGGGGCAGAGAGGCATGGTTGCAGGGAGGCATGGGGCAGAGAGGCATGGTTGCAGGGAGGCATGGGGCAGAGAGGCATGGTTGCAGGGAGGCATGGGGGCAGAGAGGCATGGTTGCAGGGAGGCATGGGGGCAGAGAGGCATGGTTGCAGGGAGGCATGGGGGCAGAGAGGCATGGTTGCAGGGAGGCATGGGGGCAGAGAGGCATGGTTGCAGGGAGGCATGGGGGCAGAGATGCATGGTTGCAGGGAGGCATGGGGGCAGAGAGGCATGGTTGCAGGGAGGCATGGGGGCAGAGAGGCATGGTTGCAGGGAGGCATGGGGGCAGAGAGGCATGGTTGCAGGGAGGCATGGGGGCAGAGAGGCATGGTTGCAGGGAGGCATGGGGGCAGAGAGGCATGGTTGCAGGGAGGCATGGGGGCAGAGAGGCATGGTTGCAGGGAGGCATGGGGGCAGAGATGCATGGTTGCAGGGAGGCATGGGGGCAGAGATGCATGGTTGCAGGGAGGCATGGGGGCAGAGAGGCATGGTTGCAGGGAGGCATGGGGGCAGAGAGGCATGGTTGCAGGGAGGCATGGGGGCAGAGAGGCATGGTTGCAGGGAGGCATGGGGGCAGAGAGGCATGGTTGCAGGGAGGCATGGGGGCAGAGAGGCATGGTTGCAGGGAGGCATGGGGGCAGAGAGGCATGGTTGCAGGGAGGCATGGGGGCAGAGAGGCATGGTTGCAGGGAGGCATGGGGGCAGAGAGGCATGGTTGCAGGGAGGCATGGGGGCAGAGATGCATGGTTGCAGGGAGGCATGGGGGCAGAGAGGCATGGTTGCAGGGAGGCATGGGGGCAGAGAGGCATGGTTGCAGGGAGGCATGGGGGCAGAGAGGCATGGTTGCAGGGAGGCATGGGGGCAGAGAGGCATGGTTGCAGGGAGGCATGGGGGCAGAGAGGCATGGTTGCAGGGAGGCATGGGGGCAGAGAGGCATGGTTGCAGGGAGGCATGGGGGCAGAGAGGCATGGTTGCAGGGAGGCATGGGGGCAGAGAGGCATGGTTGCAGGGAGGCATGGGGGCAGAGAGGCATGGTTGCAGGGAGGCATGGGGGCAGAGAGGCATGGTTGCAGGGAGGCATGGGGGCAGAGAGGCATGGTTGCAGGGAGGCATGGGGGCAGAGAGGCATGGTTGCAGGGAGGCATGGGGGCAGAGAGGCATGGTTGCAGGGAGGCATGGGGGCAGAGAGGCATGGTTGCAGGGAGGCATGGGGGCAGAGAGGCATGGTTGCAGGGAGGCATGGGGGCAGAGAGGCATGGTTGCAGGGAGGCATGGGGGCAGAGAGGCATGGTTGCAGGGAGGCATGGGGGCAGAGAGGCATGGTTGCAGGGAGGCATGGGGGCAGAGAGGCATGGTTGCAGGGAGGCATGGGGGCAGAGAGGCATGGTTGCAGGGAGGCATGGGGGCAGAGAGGCATGGTTGCAGGGAGGCATGGGGGCAGAGAGGCATGGTTGCAGGGAGGCATGGGGGCAGAGAGGCATGGTTGCAGGGAGGCATGGGGGCAGAGAGGCATGGTTGCAGGGAGGCATGGGGGCAGAGAGGCATGGTTGCAGGGAGGCATGGGGGCAGAGAGGCATGGTTGCAGGGAGGCATGGGGGCAGAGATGCATGGTTGCAGGGAGGCATGGGGGCAGAGAGGCATGGTTGCAGGGAGGCATGGGGGCAGAGAGGCATGGTTGCAGGGAGGCATGGGGGCAGAGATGCATGGTTGCAGGGAGGCATGGGGGCAGAGAGGCATGGTTGCAGGGAGGCATGGGGGCAGAGAGGCATGGTTGCAGGGAGGCATGGGGGCAGAGAGGCATGGTTGCAGGGAGGCATGGGGGCAGAGAGGCATGGTTGCAGGGAGGCATGGGGGCAGAGAGGCATGGTTGCAGGGAGGCATGGGGGCAGAGAGGCATGGTTGCAGGGAGGCATGGGGGCAGAGAGGCATGGTTGCAGGGAGGCATGGGGGCAGAGAGGCATGGTTGCAGGGAGGCATGGGGGCAGAGAGGCATGGTTGCAGGGAGGCATGGGGGCAGAGAGGCATGGTTGCAGGGAGGCATGGGGGCAGAGAGGCATGGTTGCAGGGAGGCATGGGGGCAGAGAGGCATGGTTGCAGGGAGGCATGGGGGCAGAGAGGCATGGTTGCAGGGAGGCATGGGGGCAGAGAGGCATGGTTGCAGGGAGGCATGGGGGCAGAGAGGCATGGTTGCAGGGAGGCATGGGGGCAGAGAGGCATGGTTGCAGGGAGGCATGGGGGCAGAGAGGCATGGTTGCAGGGAGGCATGGGGGCAGAGAGGCATGGTTGCAGGGAGGCATGGGGGCAGAGAGGCATGGTTGCAGGGAGGCATGGGGGCAGAGAGGCATGGTTGCAGGGAGGCATGGGGGCAGAGAGGCATGGTTGCAGGGAGGCATGGGGGCAGAGAGGCATGGTTGCAGGGAGGCATGGGGGCAGAGAGGCATGGTTGCAGGGAGGCATGGGGGCAGAGAGGCATGGTTGCAGGGAGGCATGGGGGCAGAGAGGCATGGTTGCAGGGAGGCATGGGGGCAGAGAGGCATGGTTGCAGGGAGGCATGGGGGCAGAGAGGCATGGTTGCAGGGAGGCATGGGGGCAGAGAGGCATGGTTGCAGGGAGGCATGGGGGCAGAGAGGCATGGTTGCAGGGAGGCATGGGGGCAGAGAGGCATGGTTGCAGGGAGGCATGGGGGCAGAGAGGCATGGTTGCAGGGAGGCATGGGGGCAGAGAGGCATGGTTGCAGGGAGGCATGGGGGCAGAGATGCATGGTTGCAGGGAGGCATGGGGGCAGAGAGGCATGGTTGCAGGGAGGCATGGGGGCAGAGAGGCATGGTTGCAGGGAGGCATGGGGGCAGAGAGGCATGGTTGCAGGGAGGCATGGGGGCAGAGAGGCATGGTTGCAGGGAGGCATGGGGGCAGAGAGGCATGGTTGCAGGGAGGCATGGGGGCAGAGAGGCATGGTTGCAGGGAGGCATGGGGGCAGAGAGGCATGGTTGCAGGGAGGCATGGGGGCAGAGAGGCATGGTTGCAGGGAGGCATGGGGGCAGAGAGGCATGGTTGCAGGGAGGCATGGGGGCAGAGAGGCATGGTTGCAGGGAGGCATGGGGGCAGAGAGGCATGGTTGCAGGGAGGCATGGGGGCAGAGAGGCATGGTTGCAGGGAGGCATGGGGGCAGAGAGGCATGGTTGCAGGGAGGCATGGGGGCAGAGAGGCATGGTTGCAGGGAGGCATGGGGGCAGAGAGGCATGGTTGCAGGGAGGCATGGGGGCAGAGAGGCATGGTTGCAGGGAGGCATGGGGGCAGAGAGGCATGGTTGCAGGGAGGCATGGGGGCAGAGAGGCATGGTTGCAGGGAGGCATGGGGGCAGAGAGGCATGGTTGCAGGGAGGCATGGGGGCAGAGAGGCATGGTTGCAGGGAGGCATGGGGGCAGAGAGGCATGGTTGCAGGGAGGCATGGGGGCAGAGAGGCATGGTTGCAGGGAGGCATGGGGGCAGAGAGGCATGGTTGCAGGGAGGCATGGGGGCAGAGAGGCATGGTTGCAGGGAGGCATGGGGGCAGAGAGGCATGGTTGCAGGGAGGCATGGGGGCAGAGAGGCATGGTTGCAGGGAGGCATGGGGGCAGAGAGGCATGGTTGCAGGGAGGCATGGGGGCAGAGAGGCATGGTTGCAGGGAGGCATGGGGGCAGAGAGGCATGGTTGCAGGGAGGCATGGGGGCAGAGAGGCATGGTTGCAGGGAGGCATGGGGGCAGAGAGGCATGGTTGCAGGGAGGCATGGGGGCAGAGAGGCATGGTTGCAGGGAGGCATGGGGGCAGAGAGGCATGGTTGCAGGGAGGCATGGGGGCAGAGAGGCATGGTTGCAGGGAGGCATGGGGGCAGAGATGCATGGTTGCAGGGAGGCATGGGGGCAGAGAGGCATGGTTGCAGGGAGGCATGGGGGCAGAGAGGCATGGTTGCAGGGAGGCATGGGGGCAGAGAGGCATGGTTGCAGGGAGGCATGGGGGCAGAGAGGCATGGTTGCAGGGAGGCATGGGGGCAGAGATGCATGGTTGCAGGGAGGCATGGGGGCAGAGAGGCATGGTTGCAGGGAGGCATGGGGGCAGAGAGGCATGGTTGCAGGGAGGCATGGGGGCAGAGAGGCATGGTTGCAGGGAGGCATGGGGGCAGAGATGCATGGTTGCAGGGAGGCATGGGGGCAGAGAGGCATGGTTGCAGGGAGGCATGGGGGCAGAGATGCATGGTTGCAGGGAGGCATGGGGGCAGAGAGGCATGGTTGCAGGGAGGCATGGGGGCAGAGAGGCATGGTTGCAGGGAGGCATGGGGGCAGAGAGGCATGGTTGCAGGGAGGCATGGGGGCAGAGAGGCATGGTTGCAGGGAGGCATGGGGGCAGAGAGGCATGGTTGCAGGGAGGCATGGGGGCAGAGAGGCATGGTTGCAGGGAGGCATGGGGGCAGAGAGGCATGGTTGCAGGGAGGCATGGGGGCAGAGAGGCATGGTTGCAGGGAGGCATGGGGGCAGAGAGGCATGGTTGCAGGGAGGCATGGGGGCAGAGAGGCATGGTTGCAGGGAGGCATGGGGGCAGAGATGCATGGTTGCAGGGAGGCATGGGGGCAGAGAGGCATGGTTGCAGGGAGGCATGGGGGCAGAGATGCATGGTTGCAGGGAGGCATGGGGGCAGAGAGGCATGGTTGCAGGGAGGCATGGGGGCAGAGAGGCATGGTTGCAGGGAGGCATGGGGGCAGAGAGGCATGGTTGCAGGGAGGCATGGGGGCAGAGAGGCATGGTTGCAGGGAGGCATGGGGGCAGAGAGGCATGGTTGCAGGGAGGCATGGGGGCAGAGAGGCATGGTTGCAGGGAGGCATGGGGGCAGAGAGGCATGGTTGCAGGGAGGCATGGGGGCAGAGAGGCATGGTTGCAGGGAGGCATGGGGGCAGAGAGGCATGGTTGCAGGGAGGCATGGGGGCAGAGAGGCATGGTTGCAGGGAGGCATGGGGGCAGAGAGGCATGGTTGCAGGGAGGCATGGGGGCAGAGAGGCATGGTTGCAGGGAGGCATGGGGGCAGAGAGGCATGGTTGCAGGGAGGCATGGGGGCAGAGAGGCATGGTTGCAGGGAGGCATGGGGGCAGAGAGGCATGGTTGCAGGGAGGCATGGGGGCAGAGAGGCATGGTTGCAGGGAGGCATGGGGGCAGAGAGGCATGGTTGCAGGGAGGCATGGGGGCAGAGAGGCATGGTTGCAGGGAGGCATGGGGGCAGAGAGGCATGGTTGCAGGGAGGCATGGGGGCAGAGAGGCATGGTTGCAGGGAGGCATGGGGGCAGAGAGGCATGGTTGCAGGGAGGCATGGGGGCAGAGAGGCATGGTTGCAGGGAGGCATGGGGGCAGAGAGGCATGGTTGCAGGGAGGCATGGGGGCAGAGAGGCATGGTTGCAGGGAGGCATGGGGGCAGAGAGGCATGGTTGCAGGGAGGCATGGGGGCAGAGAGGCATGGTTGCAGGGAGGCATGGGGGCAGAGAGGCATGGTTGCAGGGAGGCATGGGGGCAGAGAGGCATGGTTGCAGGGAGGCATGGGGGCAGAGAGGCATGGTTGCAGGGAGGCATGGGGGCAGAGAGGCATGGTTGCAGGGAGGCATGGGGGCAGAGAGGCATGGTTGCAGGGAGGCATGGGGGCAGAGAGGCATGGTTGCAGGGAGGCATGGGGGCAGAGAGGCATGGTTGCAGGGAGGCATGGGGGCAGAGAGGCATGGTTGCAGGGAGGCATGGGGGCAGAGAGGCATGGTTGCAGGGAGGCATGGGGGCAGAGAGGCATGGTTGCAGGGAGGCATGGGGGCAGAGAGGCATGGTTGCAGGGAGGCATGGGGGCAGAGAGGCATGGTTGCAGGGAGGCATGGGGGCAGAGAGGCATGGTTGCAGGGAGGCATGGGGGCAGAGAGGCATGGTTGCAGGGAGGCATGGGGGCAGAGAGGCATGGTTGCAGGGAGGCATGGGGGCAGAGAGGCATGGTTGCAGGGAGGCATGGGGGCAGAGAGGCATGGTTGCAGGGAGGCATGGGGGCAGAGAGGCATGGTTGCAGGGAGGCATGGGGGCAGAGATGCATGGTTGCAGGGAGGCATGGGGGCAGAGAGGCATGGTTGCAGGGAGGCATGGGGGCAGAGAGGCATGGTTGCAGGGAGGCATGGGGGCAGAGAGGCATGGTTGCAGGGAGGCATGGGGGCAGAGAGGCATGGTTGCAGGGAGGCATGGGGGCAGAGAGGCATGGTTGCAGGGAGGCATGGGGGCAGAGAGGCATGGT
This sequence comes from Closterium sp. Naga37s-1, assembly GCA_947471745.1. Lineage (NCBI taxonomy): Eukaryota > Viridiplantae > Streptophyta > Zygnematophyceae > Desmidiales > Closteriaceae > Closterium > Closterium sp. Naga37s-1. The sequence continues at coordinate 1,486,536 of CANJKZ010000122.1, read as the reverse complement.
TGCAGGGAGGCATGGGGGCAGAGAGGCATGGTTGCAGGGAGGCATGGGGGCAGAGAGGCATGGTTGCAGGGAGGCATGGGGGCAGAGAGGCATGGTTGCAGGGAGGCATGGGGGCAGAGAGGCATGGTTGCAGGGAGGCATGGGGGCAGAGAGGCATGGTTGCAGGGAGGCATGGGGGCAGAGAGGCATGGTTGCAGGGAGGCATGGGGGCAGAGAGGCATGGTTGCAGGGAGGCATGGGGGCAGAGAGGCATGGTTGCAGGGAGGCATGGGGGCAGAGAGGCATGGTTGCAGGGAGGCATGGGGGCAGAGAGGCATGGTTGCAGGGAGGCATGGGGGCAGAGAGGCATGGTTGCAGGGAGGCATGGGGGCAGAGAGGCATGGTTGCAGGGAGGCATGGGGGCAGAGAGGCATGGTTGCAGGGAGGCATGGGGGCAGAGAGGCATGGTTGCAGGGAGGCATGGGGGCAGAGAGGCATGGTTGCAGGGAGGCATGGGGGCAGAGAGGCATGGTTGCAGGGAGGCATGGGGGCAGAGAGGCATGGTTGCAGGGAGGCATGGGGGCAGAGAGGCATGGTTGCAGGGAGGCATGGGGGCAGAGAGGCATGGTTGCAGGGAGGCATGGGGGCAGAGAGGCATGGTTGCAGGGAGGCATGGGGGCAGAGAGGCATGGTTGCAGGGAGGCATGGGGGCAGAGAGGCATGGTTGCAGGGAGGCATGGGGGCAGAGAGGCATGGTTGCAGGGAGGCATGGGGGCAGAGAGGCATGGTTGCAGGGAGGCATGGGGGCAGAGAGGCATGGTTGCAGGGAGGCATGGGGGCAGAGAGGCATGGTTGCAGGGAGGCATGGGGGCAGAGAGGCATGGTTGCAGGGAGGCATGGGGGCAGAGAGGCATGGTTGCAGGGAGGCATGGGGGCAGAGATGCATGGTTGCAGGGAGGCATGGGGGCAGAGATGCATGGTTGCAGGGAGGCATGGGGGCAGAGAGGCATGGTTGCAGGGAGGCATGGGGGCAGAGAGGCATGGTTGCAGGGAGGCATGGGGGCAGAGAGGCATGGTTGCAGGGAGGCATGGGGGCAGAGAGGCATGGTTGCAGGGAGGCATGGGGGCAGAGAGGCATGGTTGCAGGGAGGCATGGGGGCAGAGAGGCATGGTTGCAGGGAGGCATGGGGGCAGAGAGGCATGGTTGCAGGGAGGCATGGGGGCAGAGAGGCATGGTTGCAGGGAGGCATGGGGGCAGAGAGGCATGGTTGCAGGGAGGCATGGGGGCAGAGATGCATGGTTGCAGGGAGGCATGGGGGCAGAGATGCATGGTTGCAGGGAGGCATGGGGGCAGAGATGCATGGTTGCAGGGAGGCATGGGGGCAGAGAGGCATGGTTGCAGGGAGGCATGGGGGCAGAGATGCATGGTTGCAGGGAGGCATGGGGGCAGAGAGGCATGGTTGCAGGGAGGCATGGGGGCAGAGAGGCATGGTTGCAGGGAGGCATGGGGGCAGAGAGGCATGGTTGCAGGGAGGCATGGGGGCAGAGAGGCATGGTTGCAGGGAGGCATGGGGGCAGAGAGGCATGGTTGCAGGGAGGCATGGGGGCAGAGAGGCATGGTTGCAGGGAGGCATGGGGGCAGAGAGGCATGGTTGCAGGGAGGCATGGGGGCAGAGAGGCATGGTTGCAGGGAGGCATGGGGGCAGAGAGGCATGGTTGCAGGGAGGCATGGGGGCAGAGAGGCATGGTTGCAGGGAGGCATGGGGGCAGAGAGGCATGGTTGCAGGGAGGCATGGGGGCAGAGAGGCATGGTTGCAGGGAGGCATGGGGGCAGAGAGGCATGGTTGCAGGGAGGCATGGGGGCAGAGAGGCATGGTTGCAGGGAGGCATGGGGGCAGAGAGGCATGGTTGCAGGGAGGCATGGGGGCAGAGAGGCATGGTTGCAGGGAGGCATGGGGGCAGAGAGGCATGGTTGCAGGGAGGCATGGGGGCAGAGAGGCATGGTTGCAGGGAGGCATGGGGGCAGAGATGCATGGTTGCAGGGAGGCATGGGGGCAGAGAGGCATGGTTGCAGGGAGGCATGGGGGCAGAGATGCATGGTTGCAGGAGGCATGGGGGCAGAGATGCATGGTTGCAGGGAGGCATGGGGGCAGAGAGGCATGGTTGCAGGGAGGCATGGGGGCAGAGAGGCATGGTTGCAGGGAGGCATGGGGGCAGAGAGGCATGGTTGCAGGGAGGCATGGGGGCAGAGAGGCATGGTTGCAGGGAGGCATGGGGGCAGAGAGGCATGGTTGCAGGGAGGCATGGGGGCAGAGAGGCATGGTTGCAGGGAGGCATGGGGGCAGAGAGGCATGGTTGCAGGGAGGCATGGGGGCAGAGAGGCATGGTTGCAGGGAGGCATGGGGGCAGAGAGGCATGGTTGCAGGGAGGCATGGGGGCAGAGAGGCATGGTTGCAGGGAGGCATGGGGGCAGAGAGGCATGGTTGCAGGGAGGCATGGGGGCAGAGAGGCATGGTTGCAGGGAGGCATGGGGGCAGAGAGGCATGGTTGCAGGGAGGCATGGGGGCAGAGAGGCATGGTTGCAGGGAGGCATGGGGGCAGAGAGGCATGGTTGCAGGGAGGCATGGGGGCAGAGAGGCATGGTTGCAGGGAGGCATGGGGGCAGAGAGGCATGGTTGCAGGGAGGCATGGGGGCAGAGAGGCATGGTTGCAGGGAGGCATGGGGGCAGAGAGGCATGGTTGCAGGGAGGCATGGGGGCAGAGAGGCATGGTTGCAGGGAGGCATGGGGGCAGAGATGCATGGTTGCAGGGAGGCATGGGGGCAGAGAGGCATGGTTGCAGGGAGGCATGGGGGCAGAGATGCATGGTTGCAGGGAGGCATGGGGGCAGAGAGGCATGGTTGCAGGGAGGCATGGGGGCAGAGAGGCATGGTTGCAGGGAGGCATGGGGGCAGAGAGGCATGGTTGCAGGGAGGCATGGGGGCAGAGAGGCATGGTTGCAGGGAGGCATGGGGGCAGAGAGGCATGGTTGCAGGGAGGCATGGGGGCAGAGAGGCATGGTTGCAGGGAGGCATGGGGGCAGAGAGGCATGGTTGCAGGGAGGCATGGGGGCAGAGAGGCATGGTTGCAGGGAGGCATGGGGGCAGAGAGGCATGGTTGCAGGGAGGCATGGGGGCAGAGAGGCATGGTTGCAGGGAGGCATGGGGGCAGAGATGCATGGTTGCAGGGAGGCATGGGGGCAGAGAGGCATGGTTGCAGGGAGGCATGGGGGCAGAGAGGCATGGTTGCAGGGAGGCATGGGGGCAGAGAGGCATGGTTGCAGGGAGGCATGGGGGCAGAGAGGCATGGTTGCAGGGAGGCATGGGGGCAGAGAGGCATGGTTGCAGGGAGGCATGGGGGCAGAGAGGCATGGTTGCAGGGAGGCATGGGGGCAGAGAGGCATGGTTGCAGGGAGGCATGGGGGCAGAGAGGCATGGTTGCAGGGAGGCATGGGGGCAGAGAGGCATGGTTGCAGGGAGGCATGGGGGCAGAGAGGCATGGTTGCAGGGAGGCATGGGGGCAGAGAGGCATGGTTGCAGGGAGGCATGGGGGCAGAGAGGCATGGTTGCAGGGAGGCATGGGGGCAGAGAGGCATGGTTGCAGGGAGGCATGGGGGCAGAGAGGCATGGTTGCAGGGAGGCATGGGGGCAGAGAGGCATGGTTGCAGGGAGGCATGGGGGCAGAGATGCATGGTTGCAGGGAGGCATGGGGGCAGAGAGGCATGGTTGCAGGGAGGCATGGGGGCAGAGAGGCATGGTTGCAGGGAGGCATGGGGGCAGAGAGGCATGGTTGCAGGGAGGCATGGGGGCAGAGAGGCATGGTTGCAGGGAGGCATGGGGGCAGAGAGGCATGGTTGCAGGGAGGCATGGGGGCAGAGAGGCATGGTTGCAGGGAGGCATGGGGGCAGAGATGCATGGTTGCAGGGAGGCATGGGGGCAGAGAGGCATGGTTGCAGGGAGGCATGGGGGCAGAGAGGCATGGTTGCAGGGAGGCATGGGGGCAGAGATGCATGGTTGCAGGGAGGCATGGGGGCAGAGATGCATGGTTGCAGCCAGACAAATATGCAGTGCAGGAGGGTAGTGTGGTGGGGCGGTGGGGGCGTGTGTGTGACCTGGCGGCCTGGTCGAGGTTGGTGGAGGGGTGCACGGTGTGCGGGTGGGGCGTCATGACGTCCGCCACCACCCGCCCCCTCGTCTTTATCAGCAGCTTCTGAATCTCCCTGAACGCCTGCCGCGCCACGTGAGCGCGCCCGTGGCCGTGGGGAGGTGGGGATGGGACAAGGGGGATGGGAGATGAACATGGGAAGGTGGGGAGAGGGAGGGAAAGGGAGATGTTATGGTACGTGTGGGGGACGTGTGTGGTGAAGGGAGAGCGCAGTGCAAGGTGCGGGGAGAATGGAGGAGACACAGCAGCAGCAGAAAAGGGGTGGTGGGCAGAAACATGTGGGTGAGTGGGCGAGAGAAGGGCCCGGGGGAGGGGAAGGGTGTGGGTGGTGTGAAGGGATGGGGGAGGTGCACCTTCCACGTGCTGCCGGCCTCGGGGAAGAGCGAGGAGGACGGCCCGGATGACCCCACACCTGCATGCCATGCCATGCCGTGTGCATGGGGACAGGCGGGCACAGAGAGATGGCCGGTGCCATGGGCATGGGGGGAACGATTAGCAATGTAGTTTCTGTGATAGCAGGGGCTGTGGGCGAGAGGAGTGGAGAGGGGAAGAAGTGAAAGAGGAAAACGAAGAGAGTGTGAGATGTGAGAGCGCAGTGAGAGAGGTGAGGGGAGGAAGGAGAGAGAACAGGGGGGGGAGGGCAGGGAAGAGGAGGGGCGACAGGGTGTGGCGGGCAGAGGAGAGGAGAGGCGGGGAGAGCACAGGAGGGGCGGGGAGAGCACAGGAGGGGCGGGAAGAGTACAGGAGAGGCGGGGAGAGCACAGGAGAGGCGGGGAGAGCAGAAGGGGGGCGGGAAGAGCAGAGAAGATGGGGGAAGAGCAGAGCAGAGGAGGGGCGGGGCATGGGCGCACCGGAGATGGAGTCGAGGGCGAGGAGGTCATAGTCCGACACCACGCCCACCTGCCATGCCATGCCATGGCGTGCCGTGCCGTGCCGTGACGTGCCATGCCATGCCATGGCGTGCCGTGCCGTGCCGTGACGTGCCATGCCATGCCATGGCGTGCCGTGCCGTGCCGTGACGTGCCATGCCATGCCATGGCGTGCCGTGCCATGCGTATCCGCACATGCGTGCATGGAGGGAGAGGCGGGTGCTGGTGTGAGGTGCGGACGGGGAGATTGTGATTTTGGGAAAATGTGAACGTGGCGTGTGTGTGGGCGTGATTCTGCCAAGCACGAGTGTGCATCACGAAATGCTGTAGAGCACTACATTTATCCCCCCTTTTCCCCCTCTCTCCCCCATCACCCACCCTCTCTCAGCCCATCCCTCTCCCCCTCCCCCCTCACCAGGCGTCCCTCCGCGTCCACCACGGGCATGCCCGTGATGCGGTGCTCCACCAGCAGCTCCAGCGCTGCGCGCACAAGGGGGGGTGGGGTGGGGGGAAGCGGGGGAAAGAAGGGGGGAGGGGGAGAAAGGGGGTGGAAGGGGGAGAACGGGGAGATGGCGGGGAAAGGGGGAGGGGCGGAAGGGGGTGGAGAACAAGGGCGAGAGGTCGGGCCGACTTAGAGCAAGCACCGAGTTTCCGTTGCGCTTGGTGAAATATTGCATACGTTGGCGGACCTTGATTGACGGTGCTGCACGGACCTTGATCGACGGTGGTGGAGGGCTGCGCGCACACGAGCTTGCCGGCCGACATGCAGTCGCCCACCGTCAGATGGTCCGTCGTCCGCACCGCCGCCCAGTCCACCGCCGCCTGCCCTCCCGCGCACAGGGGGGAAGCAGGGCAGGGAAGCACGAGCGGGGGGGGGGGGGGGGGGGGGGGGGAGAGTGCGCATGTTTGTTGCGCGCTCGGAGAGGAGACTCGGTGGATGGCGGGTCGAGCGAGAGATGGCGACGCGGGACGAGAGGGAGAATTGGGAGCGCTGGGAGAGCGACGAGAACGACCAGGACGAGCGGAAGGCGCGAGGGACGAGCGGAGATGGGCGCGCGAGCAGCGCTGCTGCTGTCGCAAATCTACGCATTTGATAATTCGACCACACATGCTGGCGACGATGTGCGACACAACATGTCGCCAAAGACGGCTCACCCTGTCGCCCGCGGCCGCAACGACCAATCGCGGAGTCCGCGTTTGCCGAGTGATGGTCTGAGGAGTGCGGGGGACGCGGAGACTGGATGCGCGGATAGGCGGACAGCATGCGCCAGTGTCGGCGCGGGAGGACGCGAGAGCGGAGGTGCGCGCGACGGCGCGCGGGGCTAGGCGTGCGGGGAGGGAGGAGGCGACGGTGAGGGCCGCCATGGCGTCTGGCTATGTTACTGTGAGCGAGGCAGTCGAATGAGAAAGGTGCGCGCTTGGTAATGCGGGTGGCAAGTTGTGGATGCCGAGGTGAACACGAGGGGCGTATGCGGTTGAATGGTGAATGCCCGTTTGTGGTTGTGTGACTGCTGATATCAGCAATGGATGGTTAGGAGGTGCCACGTGCGCACGTTCAGAGATGACCGCTCGAGATCTCCGCGTGTAAAACCGTGATACTTATTAGGGAAAGTATGCCAATGGTAACATACATGGGGCTCTTTAACGCGTACAGTAACTATTACAGTATATTTTCACACGTTTGGTAACTCATTTCACGCAATTGGTAACTTAGCACAGGCGAACGATCACGCGAATGGTAACTAGATGAAACTCCCGCCGAAATGATCCTGACTAAGAGGCATTTGTTAATTTGAAAGATTTCCCGCACAGTTTTATCGTTCTTGAACGATTCCCGCCGTAACTTTGAAGGATCGCGTTTGTTCAATTACCACGGACCAAATAGTTTCAGAGCCGTTTCATATCTATTTTAAGCTCGGACAAATAGTGCTAACAAGTACAATTATATTTTTGCAAGCATAATTGCATAATTGCAAAATGATGATTTTTTCCCGGAAAAGCGACAATAATTGTATTTAAAACTGTGTGTAATAAATTCAACGTGAGATAATTTTGGAGGTGGGAAAATAATACACCCTTCCGAATGGCATGCCTTTATTGTAGAAATAACCTTGAACGCCTTGTCGCAAGGAGTTTAGGGTGATGCTCTCAAAATCATTTGCCATCCGAAAGGGGTATATATTTTTTGCCCCGGTTGTACGATACAATTAAGTAAAATCCCCTTTCTGCGAGAGCCATAATATCAGCTTTATATGAAACACGGTTTTCAAAACAGCAACATGTCACTAAATAGTCCGAATTTCGGAAAGTGTGTCAGAATTTCGGAAAGTGTGTCAGAATTTCGTGCTTCATGACTCGTCAATTCAGTCTGGCGCGAGCGGGAAAACCCAGAATCAGGGTCAAGTTGGACGAGGTTTTCTTCTAGTTACCATTCGCGTGAGGGCTTGCCAGTGTATAGTTACCAAACGCGTGAATCGAGTTACCAAACGCGTGAAAATGCATTGTTATGGTTACCGTACGCGTTATAAAGCCCCATGTTTGTTACCATTCGCATATTCTCCCTACTTATTATTTGAACATAACTTACGTTCAATACTTATCCTCTGGTCTTGCGCATTCATAGCCATTCAGAATAAGGTAATATTGGATCATACCACAATTCTGTGTGGCCTCACACATGCACGTGCGCACCTCCAGCTCCACTTTTGCTTGAATTTCGTATAATACATTGCAATGCGATTATTAAAAAACCCCTCTAAACCTGAGCGTGCTGCCAGCTGAGCACCAAGCAAGGGTAAAGCAGTCGTTCATCTCAGGCGTGCTGCCCCATGCGGCATGCTGCTATGCTACATGAGAAGCAGCTTCAGCACCTCATCTGCGATCGCATCCGCTGCACCCTCACCACACTCCCCTCCATCACTCCCCCCACCCTCCCCCTCGCCTTCCCCGGCAGCACTCCCCTTGCCCCCCCCATACTCGCTTGCCACCTCCCTGAGCGCCTTCCCCATGGTCTCCAGTGCAGCCGCGTCCCCCAGCAGGCGTGCTGCCACCGCTGCCACCTCCCCCGGCCCCACCTCCCCCACCACCTCTGGCACCACCTCCCGCCCCGCCCACCTGCACGCGCGCACAGGGGAGGCGGGCATGGGGGGGGGGGGGGGGGGGGTGGTGGTGGAAGTGAATTTGGGTGGGTGTAGGGGAAGACAGTGAAAGAAGTTATGGAGAGCAGGGTTGTGAGGGTTGGCAATGGGGATGGCAAGGTGAGGGGTGGAGGAATGAAGCAGCAGGAGAGGCCATAAGCAGGAGCAAGGCAGAGGGGTAAGAGGTGAGGGGCGAGGAGGTGAGGGGGTACCGGTTGGGCCAGGCGAGGAGGTGAGGGGGTACCGGTTGGGCCAGGCGGGGAGGTGAGGGGGTACCGGTTGGGCCAGGCGAGGAAGGGCAGCGAGCGGAGCAGCGAAGCGTTGAGGAAGCAAGTGAGCGCTGCTGCTGGGCCCGCTGGCAGCAGTGCCGGCAGCAACCCCAACACGCCCCCTGCCCCCCCTTGGAACAGCTGACGTGGACGGGACATGGGAGAGAGAGGGGAAAAGGTGTGATGAGGAGTGGCAGTGACAGTGGAAGGAAGGGCAGCAGCAAGAAGGCAGGGAAGGCGGAGCATGGCAGGGAGCAGCATGGGAGGGACAGTGCAGCGCATTGACAGCCAAGTCATACGCTGCATTTGAACCACAGCGAGCATGCATGGGCACGGACGCACCTCCAGCGAGAGAGTGGGCAGGACGACCACCATGGGCACTCCCAGTGCTGCCAGCTCAGCAGTGTTGGTGCCCACCTGCCATGCCACGTCACCCATGCCACATGTCACAATCACATGGCTTGCGGGCCAATCACAAAGCAAAGAGCCACAGCAGAAAGTGATGTGGCCAGCACAGCCGCCTTAGTGTGGGCATGAGGCACTGACAGAGTAGCACATGAAGCACGCTCACAGTGGTGAGGGCGAGGGAGCACTGCGAGAGCAGCGCATACGAGGGAAACGCCCTCCACACCTCCACCTCCACTCCCCCTCCCTCCTGAGCCCCGTCCCCTCCCTCCCTCCCCTCCTCCCCTTCACCCGCTCCCCCGTCTCCTCCCTCCCCACCCTCCTCCCCAGCAACCAGTCTCCCCAGATACTCCCACCCCACCCCCTCCCCTCCCCCTGGCGGAGAGGGCCGTGCATCTCCCCCTGCGCCAAGGGGAGCGGGGGGCAGCAGGCGGGCGGGCAGCCAGGCATGGCGCGCGATGAGGGCGTTGTGGCGCCGCGAGGCAAAGCGAGCCAGCGACGCCGGCTGCACCGTGGGGGCCAGGGGTAGGATGAAGCGCATTCGGGGGGCGCTGGGGGGAAGGGGGGAGGAGATGGGGGGAAGAGGATGGACGAGGAAGGAATGGATGGGAGTGAAGAGAGATGTGGGAGGTGGTGGATGTGTGGGCACCGACAGGTGATGGCTGCGGGTGGTGGTGACCTGCTTGCCCACGTGGTGGCTCACCTGTGAGAGCAGGTCGTGTTGAGTGCATGGGCGACGGAGAGGAAGAAGGGCACTCCCACCATCAGCTTCACGTCCTGCCACCATCCAGCATGTGGCACAGGGGATGAGCGTGCGTGGCATGGCATGGCCCAGAATGGATACACAACTTGCATGTGTATGACATATACACATGAGGGCATACATGCATCCGCCACACACGAGCTCACGAATGAAGTCCCCATGCTCGCTCACCTTGCTTCCTGGCAGCAGCCCCACCACCACCTCACTCTCCTCGCTCTCCCCCACTCCTCTGCTTCCCCGCCCCTCCTCCCCTCTCCGCCCCTCGTCCCCCCTTCCCCGCTGCGCGCCCCTCGCCCCCTGCCCCTCCTGCCCCCCCTGCGCCTGCGCCACGGCGGAGAGGAAGAGGTCTCCCACCACGCGGGCGCGGCGGGCGGCCAGCAGGGCGGGCGGGATGGCGGGCAGCAGCACGGGCGAGCGCAGCGCACTCATGTCCACCAGCCTGGGGGGGGGGGGAGCGGGGTTGGGAGGGTGGGAGCGGCAAGGTGGTTTAAGATTCAATAAAAAAACACCACCCCACTGCACCACCCAACATCCCCAAACACCTCTGCTATATTACCCCCCCGCCCCTCTACACACACCTGCACCCCCCCAACCCCTCCCTCCCCTCCTCCCCCCTGCAACCCACCAGGGCCAGCGGGCGGCGTCCTCAGCGTACACGAGGCAGCGGTACCCCAGGCGCCGCGCCAGCAGCACCGCATTCAGCTGCTCGCCGCCCAGAAACACCACCACGCCCCGCCGCCGCCACCCCCACTCCCCCTCCCCCTCCGCCTCCCCCTGCCCCTGCCCTCCCCTCTCCCCCTCCCCTTGGTGCCGCTGCTGGTGGTCTGTTCTCCCCCCCGAGGCTTCCCCCTCCCCCCTCTCCCCGCCCGTGTGCTGGCCCCCAGTGGCGGCAGCAGGGCGAGTGAAGAGCAGCATGTGGAAGAAACCTTGGGGGCCCTGGTGGGGAGAGGGGGGCGTGTGGGGAGGGGGTGGGGGGGGGTGCGAGTGGGGGTTCCAGGGCATGGCGTGGTAGCGGAATGCAGCGTGCACGAGGCATGGGGTACGGTATGGCGGATGGAGAATGAGGCTTATGGGGCATGGCATAGGGGTAGGCGGTGCGGTGGGTGTGGAATGTGCATGTGGTTGCAGCAATCCCAGGCCCTGTATCTCAAAGCATGTGGACCCACACTGCCCTGCACCCGCGCCCCCCCTTTTTGCATGCCCTCTCCCCCCCCCTGTGCGCGCACCGTGCAGCGGTGCACGCCCGGCATGGCGCGCAGCACCGCCAGCTCGTTGCCCGACGCGTGGGGACACGGCGCCAGCAGCACCTGGGGGGAGGGGGAGGGGAAAGCGAAGGGGCGGAGGGGGAGGCTCAGAGGGGGGAATTGGGGGGAGTGGCAGGGAGCGGGGAGCGGGGAGCGGGAAGCGGGGAGTGAGTGGGAACGAGGAGGAGCGTTCTAATGGGACGAGGTGACGAAGGAAGCCGGGGTTCGTGCATGGTAGGCGCATGGCGCGGGGGGGGTTGGGGGGAAGGGGCGCACGGAGACGCGGAGGCGGCGCGGGTCGGGGCCGAACAGGCGCGCCAGCGACGCCACGACGGGCGCCACCCACGCTGCCACCTCGCCCGGCCCGTTCGTTATGATCGCCACGTCAGCACTGCCCACCGCCTCGCGCTCCTCCGCGCTCAGCCGCCCTGCCACGTCAGCGCCATCCGCAGCACTGGCGGCAGAGGCACGGCACGCTGCCGGCGAGGCGCGCTGCGAAGGGACGTCAAGGACCACGGGGGAGGTCAATGCGCGCCGAGTCGATGCGCGCGCGGTGGAGGCGGGAACGGGTCTGAGCGCGGAGCGACGGGAGCCATGGGGATGCGCGGTGACGGAACGAGCGGCGGAAGGCGCAGCGGATGAGGAGACGGGAGATGCGAGCGGTTGCGAAGGGGCGGCGAGCCGCGATCTACTGGCGGCGGGTGGGGGGCGGCGACGAGACGCGAGGCTAGCCGAGCACTGCGGCGCCGGCGGCGGCGCTAGCGTGGGGGGCATGATGCCTGGGAGAGAGGAGTATCGATTTGAGTGTGGCGGGAGACTCAAAATGAGAGTTTGGAGTTGCAAGTTGCGAGTTTGGGCTTTGATCAATATTGTTCTTACTCCTTCCCGCCCACCACCATTCTCTCCCGCTAATCGATCTTCCCCCTTCATTCCCACCACTCGTCTCGCCGCTTCTCTGACATAGCCGTTCAGAGCGATCGCAGCGCTAGCCATTCTCTGATCTCACACCGTCGCATTCGCTGCGCGCTGATCGCACAAATCAGAGCGCTCGCAGGGATCGCAGCAATTGCGGCGGTCAGCGCGATCGCGGCGGCGCATGGCGGGCGCGGCGGAGAGGCGGGTGCTGATTATGGGCGATGGCGGCTCCCCCGCCGGGGCGGCCATGGGGGATCGCGCGGGGGGCGGGCGGCAGCACGTGCTGCATCTGGCGCACCCGAAAACAGGCGCGTCGCTGGCGGGGGCGCGATGGCGCGTGGGGAGTAGGGGCGCGTGTGGCCATTGGGATGGGAGGGGAGTGCGAGGGGGAATGTGCCAGCAGGTAGTCTCGCCATGCGCCATGCGCCATGCGCTCACATCGCATCCACCATCGTGCCCCTGTGCGCACGTGCGCCCTGCCCCATCCCCCCCTGCCCCATGCGTGTGCGTGCGTGCGTGCGTGCGAGCAGGGGCGGCGGTGTGCTACATGCAGCAGGGCGAGGCGGTGGTGGAGGTGGCGTGGTTCAAAGACGCGCTCTCCTCGTGGCTGCTGGGGGACTCCGTGCTCCAAGGTGCTGTGCATGGGGCATGGGTGGGTACATGGGGCATGGGTGGGTACATGGGGCAATGGGTGGGTACATGGGGCAATGGGGATGGTAAGGGCTAGCTGGGGACACAGAGGCAGTGATGGGTGTGATGGTGTGAGGGCAGGGAGTGGCAGACGCACATGGATCCCGCTCTGCTGCTTCACTGCTTCCATGCGTCCCATGTCTGGAGCATGGTGGCTGGATGCGAAATGTTCACATCTGTGTCTGTATGGCATGGCATGGCATGGCATGGCATGTGGTGGCAGATGGCAGTCTATTCATGGCGACGCCCATTGATGCCGCCTTCATGCTCATGCCCATCCTCGATAAGAGCAGGATGAAGGTACTCCCACACACCCATACCTCCCTCTCACCCACCTCTCCATATCACCCACCCCTCCCTCTCACCCACCTGAGCCATTCATTCAGCGCAGCCACTCATTTCCACGTGGCACCACCCTCTCGTTGCGTATATGGTGCTGCACCCCGCACCTTGCATTGTGCCTTGACGCATGGGAGGAAGAATATGACCCTTGCACCTGCCGTGTCTTGCTCACCCCAGTGCTTCACCTCCGTTGTCCTGTTGCCCTTCATCATGCATAGATATGCTTGATTTCCTAGGTTAGGTGCATTCCTACATTTATTATAGTTATAGCACCGAACCAGGTTACGTGTACCGAACTCAAGCCTATTCGGTTTCCACCGAATTGCTTCTACTGAGTTCGGGAAGGTTCTGTTCGGGACGCTTCGCGACCCTCAGAATATTCGCGTAACACCTGGGTAACTGGCCTTGTGTCGAGACTATATATAGCCTCGTGTTGTACCCAGGTGAATCATTTAATTTACATTCTCTTTTCTGAGCTCGATCCTAGATCCTCACAATAGCTCCGCAGCTCACCCAGGTCTGTGCACGTGTGTCTCTTCTGCAGCTCCGACTTCACGTGGGCGAGTCCCTCAGTGTCAGAAGTAGCAAAGACCAAGTCGTCCACGTACACGAAGACGTACAACGGCGGCAGAGAGGTGTCGGTGCGTAGAAACAGCGACGGGTCAGCAGTGGAAGGAGCAAACCCAAGAGCCGCAAGGGTCGTCCTCACTGTGTCGTGCCACTCACGGGGCGCCTGACGGAGACCGTAGACTGGCCGCCGGAGGCTCCACTGGGTACCAGGAGGAAACGACCCAGTGAAGCCAGGTGGGCGGCGCAGCCAGATCTCCTCATGCAGGTTGCCCTGTAGGAAAGCAGTGCTGAAGTCAAGAGAGTGCAGCTCGCAGTCACGCTGAGCAGCTACGTGCAGTAGAACCCGAAGAGTGGTCATCTTCGGGGTGGGGGAGAAGGTCTGGAAGAAGTCAACTCCCTTTCGCTGGCTCAAGCCTCGTGCAACGTAACGCGCCTTGAAGACAGGCGGAGAACCCGGCGGCCGCTTCACCCTGAAAATCCACATGCCACTGACGATGTTCGCCCCAGGCGGGGGAACCTCGTCGACGTAGGTGCCTGTGGACTTCCAGGAAGCCATCTCTGTGTCCATGGCTGTCTGCCACTGAGAGGAGTAGGGACCCTCTATCGCCTCTGCGTAAGAGCGCGGGGTCGGGATGTCTGGTGCATCCGGGTCTCCCTTAGGGGCAATCAGCATGGACACGAGATGAATTAAAACTGCGGCAAAGAACTCAAACTCCTCCTATCTGTCCTCAAGGACGTCCGTGCCAAGAGCACACTCACCCTTGACGGACGGAGGACAGACAGACTCAGACTCAGACTCAGCAACAAGGCTAGCGGCGTAGTCTAGACGACAGGCGGCAGCAAAGTCAACAAGCTCAGCAACTAGGGCAGACGCAGCTGTGGACTCAAACGACGGGTCAGTGACAACAGTGGCCAGGAGACGCGTGACAGTAGGACTAGCAGCACGAAGGAAGACGGACTCCGGGTCAGGACCGTCAGCAAGGGAGGACGCAGGAGGAGACGGCAGAGGGATACGCAGTGGAGCAGTGGAAGGACGAAGCGCCATCCGGTGCGTGCCTAGGACAGCAGGAGGACGCGGACGCGGAACACGACCACCAGTACGACCAGCGCAAACAAGCGACGCTGGACGAGACTCAGGCGACGCAGGACGAGACTCAAGCGACGCAGGACGAGACTCAGGCTCACGACGCTCCGTAAGACCTCTAGTCGGCCCAGAGTAAGGAGAACCAGCACGGGGAGGCGCCGGTGAGAGGGCTGCCAGACACCGACCTGGGTGGGTGAAGGGCGGCCTGCCTGCCTTGCTGGCTGACTGGCTGGCTGGCTGGCTGGCTGGCTGGCTGGCTGGCTGGCTGGCTGGCTGGCTGGCTGGCTGGCTGGGGGTCGTGATGTTCTCTCTGCTGCGTGCTTACGTGACTGTTCTCCCTAATTTCAGCCTGTAGGACCCGACTCTCCCTAACTTCTCTCCCACACATCAAGCCTGCTTCCCATAGCGCCTGCTGTGCATCTTGCTGCTGCTTCTCCCCTCGCCCCGCCTTACACATCCCCCCTGACCTTCTCCTCCCTCCATGTGCACACAGAGGCATATGCGGTGGGGCTGCTGGGCGAGTATCTGCCCGCCTCCTTCCACGCTGCCCTCTGCCGCCACCTCTCCATCAGGTCAGTGCCGCCCACGCTCCTCACATGCCCTCTTCACACACTTTTCTTCTGCTGCCATGCCGTCCCCTCTCTCCTCGCACACCTCCACATGCCACCCTCTGTCCCTATCTCCTCCCCCACCCACCCGCTCCACATTCGCCCTCCACGCTGCATGTGCCGCTGGCTGCTGTGTGCCGTGCGTGGGGCAGTGAGGGCGAGGTGAAGCAGAGCCAGCAAGGGGGGCAACGCCTGGCCAGCCCACCTGCCACTACTGCCACTCAACCCAAGGTGCCATATGCCCCAGCTGCTCGCCTGCACCCTCTTTACCTGCGCTCACTTTTTCTATCTCTTCTGCATCTACGGAACGGAACCTTGCCTTGCCTTCACTTCATGCTCTGTCCTGAGGATATACCTCGGCCTCGCCAAATTGCCCATCTCCTGCCTCGCATCGCATGTCCTATGTCAGGTGTCCTCCACACCACCCAGTGCTGGGAAGCCGGGCTCCTCCAATTCAAACCAGCGCGGCAAGAAGGCGCTTAAAGCCCAACCAGGCGATCGAAAAATCACCTCCTTTTTTGGAAGGAATAGATAATGTGGAAATCCAACAGGATTATCATGTATGTTGTATTATTATATATTTCTCATGCGTTACCGATGCCGGTACAAAAGCGGATTCCTCACGAAACCGTTGGGCCCACGTCGATTTGCCCGAGGCTGACGTGTGCATCCATAGCTGGCCATTCCTGACGAGCCACTTCAACGTGTCCTCTGGTCTCCCGTTCTGCACCACCACCCATGCCATTCCATCTCCGTCAGTATGACTCTCGCGCATACCATCACAGCACTCGCACGCGATCACTGATCACATCCGCGCCTCCTCTTCATCCTCGCTGCCGATAGAATCCCCGCCGCCGCCACCAATCGCGCTCGCGCCCACGCTGCTCTCTTGCGCCGCGCCTTCTCGCGCATCTCGCTCCACACCTGCGGCGGCGCGCCGCCATCTCGCGTCGCCCCCCCGCATCCCACTCGCCGCTTGAGTTGGCGCAGCCATGCGCCCATCCGCGCGCCCTGGAGACGCAACTGGGCTTAGAGGTATTTTGCACGCCGCCATCCCGCGTCGCCCCCCCAATCCTACTCGCCGCTGGAGAGGCGACTGGGCTTAGAGGGTTTTCGCACGCCGCCATTCCCAAAACCACATGGCAAATAGTTGGAATTGCTAATTGGATTAGTTGGCAATTAGTTGGATTATCGTGGTTTGCTAATTGTGTCGCATGGCATCGCATGGTGTCATGGCGACGTCGCATGACGCCACCGCTGCTGGCGCTCCACCCCGCCAGCCCTCTCTGCCCCTCGCACCCGCGAATTCCCCTCTGCGCCCCTCCCACGCGGCCGCTGCCGCTTCCGGCGCAGCCCGCACTTTCTCCCCCCCGCTCTCCGCGCGCCACTCCGCGCCCCACCGTGCGCGCCACCCGCCTCCCCCCAGTAACCTTCCGCAGCTCTCGCGCGCCTCCTCCGTCTCCTCCTCGCTCCCGCGCTCCGCGCTCTCCTCCCCCGCGTCCTCCGCGCTGCACCTCCCCGCCATCCCCTCGCTGCAGTCCCTCCCCTCGCTCCGCTCCCTCTCCTCCTCCTCCGCTCACACCTGCGCGGGCTGCTCCTGCGCGGGGTGCGCGGGGGGCAGCGCGGCGGGGGGCACGCGGAGCCCGTCGGACGGGGGGGAGGTGCGGTGGTACTTCAGCAAGGGGCACCTAGTCAAGGGCGGTGAGCGCATGTGGGTGGGGGGAGGGCGGTAGGTGCAGCGCAAGGGGAAAAGGAGGATTGCAGTGGGATGAGTGGAGTGGGCATGTGAGACCATATGGGGCTGTGCTTAATGCATGCTGTGTGCTCATGCTTTGCCATGACTTTCTACCTTCCCTGCCCCCCCTGCTCTCTCTTACTCTGTGTGTGTGTGTCAGGTGACTGCCTTCCGCCAGGTGACTGCCTTCCACCAGGTGACTGCCTTCCGCCAGGTGACTGCCTTCCGCCAGGTGACTGCCTTCCGCCAGGTGACTGCCTTCCGCCAGGTGACTGCCTTCCGCCAGGTGACTGCCTTCCGCCAGGTGACTGCCTTCCGCCAGGTGACTGCCTTCCGCCAGGTGACTGCCTTCCGCCAGGTGACTGCCTTCCGCCAGGTGACTGCCTTCCGCCAGGTGACTGCCTTCCGCCAGGTCTGTGCGCCTTGTATGCCCGCTTCCCTCGCCTTCTCCCCCACTTCATGCATGCGCCCGCCCCGTGCTGCCCACACCCTTGCACCATATCTCACCGCTCTCTGCCCCCTCCCACCCCTGCACACCATGCCGCATCACACCAGCGCGAGGAGGAGCTGCTCACGCTGTGGTGGAAGGAGTATGCCGACGCCGCAGTGGGGCCCGCGCCAGGTGGCGTGCCGCCATTGGTGGCCCCTCTGCTGTCGTCCGATCGCATCCGTCCGTGGCAGATCGCCGCCCCCCTCAGGAGCAAGAGACGGCGGCGGGCAGGGTGGGGGGGAAGGCGGGAGAGGGAGGAAGAGAGGCAGGAGAGGGAGATAGAGCAGGAGAGGGAGAGGGAGAGAGAGAGGGAACGCGAAATGGCGAAGGAGAGGATGAGGGAATGGAGGAGGCAGGAGGTTAGGCGGCATGAGGGGGAGCTGGAGAAGGGCGAGGGGCTGTGGGCGGAAGTGCAGGAGGAGGGGGCGGAAGGGGAGGAGGGGGACGGGGGAAGGGGGGCAGAGGAGGCGGATAGGGAGGGCGATAGGGGGAGGGCGAGGGGTGCTGGTGGTGAGCGGGGAGCGTGGGACGATGGCAAGGCAGGCGATGCAGAGAGACAAGAGGGGGAGGAGGGGGAGGGGGGAGAGGGCGAGGAGGAGAGTGAGGGGGAGAGTGAGGAGGGCGAGGAGGAGGCGATGGGGGTGGTGGTCAAGGGCGGGCTATACGAGGTAAGGGTGTTCTCTCCCTGCCTGCTGCCTGCCTGCCCCTCCACGCCCTGCCTGCCCTCACTCACAGGGCATTCTGCTGCACACCGCATGTGCCCGCCATGCTCCTTGCTCAGTAACACCAGCTGTGTGCTTCAATTCAATGCTTCGCCATGCACCCATGCACGCTACCATGTGTGCCACAGTGCTGTGCCGTATCAAGGAACGTGCGGATGCTTATCAGACATCCCTCCCACCCTCTCTCTACCCACCCTTTCCCCTCCCCCTCGCCTGGTACCTCCAGGTGGACCTGGGTCGGAGGCGGTCGTATGCGGTGTACTGGGAGGGGGAGGACCGCCGTGTGCTGCGCGGGCTGTGGTTCGGCAAGCGGGCGGGACAGCTGACGTGGCAGCCCCTGAGGGAGGACGTGGCAGAGCAGCTGGAGGAGGCGTACAGGAAGCGGGTGAGTGGTGGGCGGGGAGAGAGGGGAGCACAGGGAGAGAGGGGAGCACAGGGAGAGGTTGGTCTCATGGCCACCCCATGCGCTTGCTTCCCCTTTCTTTCGCCGCTCGCTCCCTCGTCTCCCCATCTCTTGGTACCTCTCACCACCGCTGTTAACCCCTCCCATCTGCGTGTCTCCCTGTGCCGTGCAGGTGTGGCGGCGGCGGTGGTTCCAGCCGTCAGGCCTGTTCGCCTCTAGAGTGCCCATTGCTGGCGCCGGCGAGGTGAGCGCTCAGCACGGCACAGGGGGTGAGCGTGGGGGAGTGGGCAGGAGGGAGGCTGACATAGGTATGTGTGGGCGGTAGGTAGTGCACATGCACGGTAGGCTGGCACTGTTTCGCATCGTACCTACCCACTGCACCACACTCTTGAAGGCCTGCCACCCTATCACTCCCCACATCCTCTCACACTTGTCTCTCCCCTCTCTTCTATGCCAGGGAGTGAGCGCGGTGTTCACGGGGGACGACAGCAGCTGGCGGGCGCAGCTGTGGGTGGAAGGAACGCGGCTCTTCTCCTCGCCGCTGCACGCCATGGCCCTGCGCAGGGGCTTCCTGCCTTCCCCCTCCACTCAGGTCAGTGAGAGGTGAGAGGAAGCGCGTTGTGGATCGGCTCCAGATGGCACAGGCAGCCCTCCAGCACACTTGCAGTTCGCCTTCATTCCATGGGTGTGTGTGTGCCATCGTGCCCCTGCCTTGCCGCACCCCCTTGACCCGTTCTCTCTCCCCCTGTCTCTCGCTGCGTGGCAGCAGGAGGACGAGCAGCAGGTGAAGGAGGAGGAGCTGGATGACTACTGCTCCATGGTGGGTGGAATGAAATGGGAGCTGCATATGTCCATGAACGCACCCCATCCATCATGGCCACCCACCACTCTGCTGCATCACACGCATGCCTCAGTTCTCTTGGCTTACAGCATGCCTCAGTTCTCTTGGCTTACAGCATGCACACAACTCAAGCAACCCCTTTCCACCTCACCACCATGTAGCGTTGTGAGACGTCTCACCCCCACCCACCCTCTCCCCCCCCCCCCCCCACCAGGTGCCGGTGCAGCATGTGGTGTTCATGGTGCACGGGGTGGGGCAGCGCCTGGAGTCGGCGCACCTGGTGGATGACGTCACTGCCTTCCGCCACCACGCAGCACAGCTCAGCCACTCACACCTCACCGCCCACCAGCGCCTGCAGCAGCGCTGCCTCTTCATCCCCTGCCAGGTGCCTGTTCATCCCCTGCCAGGTGCCCCCCTCCCTCTCCCTCACCATGCAGTTTCCCAACACCCTTCGTTCTTTTCATGATTCGACAGGCACGTGTTATCTGTCTCTCCCCCTTTTCGTTCTCCTCACTCCCCGTCGTCCACCTCCCTGCCGCCACATCCTCTTTCTCCCTGGCATGTGTGTGCGTGTGCGCATGGGTGTGCACGCCCGGGTGGCAGTGGAGGAGGGGCATGGCGCTGGCATCGGAGGCGGTGGTGGAGGGCATAACGCTGGAGGGCGTGAGAGCGCTGAGGGACGCTGTCAGCGCCACGGTGCACGATGTGCTCTACTACATGAGCCCCGCCTACTGCCAGACCATCATCCACTCGGTCCGTGCATGCACCGCATTGCACCGCACTGCACTGCACACGCTCGCCAGTGCTCTGAAACCTGCTGTTGCTACTACTGCCTCTGCTGCCAGTCTTCTGCATCCGCTTCTTGATCGCCTGCCTGCATTGATTCATCATTCAAAATTTCGTTCACTCTCTCCCATCCCTCCTCTCCTCCCCCATGCCCTCCCCCCAGCTGACCTCCTCACTGAACCGGCTGTACCGCAAGTTCAAGCGGCGCAATCCGCTGTTCAGCGGGCGCGTGTCGGTGTTCGGCCACTCGCTCGGCTCCGTGCTGCTCCACGACATCCTCTGCCACCAGCCGCCCCTCCCGCCCCTGCTGCCCCCCCCGCTGCCCCACTCGCTGCTTCCGCCGCCGCTGCTGGCAGATGGTAGAGGCCTGGGGGCGATGCAGGGAGGCGTGGGGAAGGCAGGGGACGATGGGGGATGGGAGGATGGGGAGGGGTGGAGTGAAAGTGAGGCTGCAGAATCGCCTGGGGCTGTCTCTGTGCCTGACCCATCCATGGTTCCTGCACGTGGTGGGGATCTGCTTGCGCTTGCCCCACAACGCCTTCCTGCTGCACTTGAACCTGTGTCACCTGCACCAGAGCCTGAACCTGCACCCGATTTTCTATCTGACGTTGCACCGGCACCTGTGGCTGTGGCTGTGCCCGAGCCAGCAGCGCCACCTGAAGCATCTGCTGACGCGCCTGTGCGCTTAGATGGGGGCATACCTGCCTCGCTACGGGTTATCCCTTCCTCCACCGCTGCCAGCCCAGCCATGCCTCAAAGCCCCACGCACACAAGCAGGGATGGCAGCAGCCACTGGGGGGATGGGTGCATGCAGGTTGCAAGGCAGGCAATGGACAGTGGAGGAGTGAAGGGGGTCGAGGCGGAAGCACAAGGGGAGGGGGAGGGTGATGCAGTGGCGGAGCAAGGAAGGGGCTGGGAGGAGGGGGAGCGAGTGCAGGGAGGGGGTGGGAGTGATGGGCAATCAGAAGCAGGTGTGGGGGGAGGGCCGAACACAGAGACAGCAGAGCAGTTGAGGCACAAGGTGAGAGGCGCTGTGTGTGTGGGGGGACTGCAGTGCGCTGCGTGTGAGTTGTGCCACCATTGCCTCAACTCCCAGTCAGTCCTCTCATCCTCTTGCACCCAACACCTCTCCACCTTCCCTCCCCACGGCACCGTTTCTCATTACCCTCTTTCCCTCCCCTCCCCTCTTGCCCCCCTCAGCTGGGCGAGCTACAGAGGGAGGTGGAAGCGTGGCGGGCCGCCTTCCACCACCTCGCCTCCTCGCTCCCGCACGTGCCGGCTGCTCGCCCTGCATCCCCCTCGCCATGTGTGCACCACACTGCTCCCGCATGCCATCGCGCCTCTCCTCCGTCCCACACCTCTCAGCCCCTGCACGCCCCTGCTTCCACCCTCCCTCTCTTCGCTCTGCCACCCGCCCCTCCCCCTCTCCTCCTCCCAACGCCACCAGCACCACCAGCACCACCAGCACCACCAGCACCATCGCCTGCGTGTCCTCCCACCAGTCAAGCCACCAGCCCTGCCACTCCGCCTGTGCAGCCCGCCTCGCCCGCTCTGCCAGCCACCCCTCCCCACTGCCCCACCAGCAGCCCCTCCTTGAGCGTTCCTTCTCGTGCCTCTGCCAGCTCTCTTGATGCTGCCCCTGCCGGCAATGCATGCGTGGTGGGCGCTGGTGACATACTGAAGGGGGACGGGGGTGAAGGCAGCATAGACAGCCGGGCAGAGGCGGGAGGGTGGGAACAGGTAGCAGTAGCACGGGAGAAGGCGAAGGATGAGGAGGGTGTGGTTGTGGGGGCATGCGGAGGGGAGGGGCGAGGAGGTAGGAAAAGGAAGGGCAGTGGCGGAAGGGAGGGAGGTGGGAATGGTGGAGGGGGTGTGTCGAGAAGAGGAGCGGGTGCAGTGGAGGAGGGAGCAACGAGAGGGAAGAGCAAGGAGAGGAGGGGCAGGGAGGTGGGTGAGACGAGGAGACAGAGGAGGAGGAGGAGGGTGGAGGAGAAGGAAAAGCTCGCTGCGTCTGCTGCAGTTGATGCTCGTGATGCGGCTGGGGCTGGGGCGAGTGGGGAAGCACAGGGGTGTGAAGCTCGCATGGGGCGAGGGGTGGATGCGGCGGCGAGGGGCGAGGGTGGGGAAGGAGTGGGTGGAGCAGTGGGGCCGGCACGGTGTGAGGCAGAGGCAGAGGCATGGGTGCAGCCAAAGGCAGGGGGGGTGGTGGAGGTGGCGAGTGGTGGCGGTGGATTGGGAGGCTATGGGGGATGCAGTGAGGGTTGCGAGGGACGCAGCGAGTGTGGTGAGAGAAGCAGGGAGGGCAGTGGGGAATGTGGGCATGACGAGAGGCGTAGTGAGTGTGGCGTGGTATGCGCACAAGTAGCAGTGGTGCCAGCGATAGAGGAGGGCGGTGGGCAATGCGCCGGGGAGGGGCGTGGGGAAGGCACTGGGGAAGGGCGAGAGCAGAGGGGAGAGGGGCTGCATGGGAATGTGGAAGCACTCACTTATGGGGATGCGGTGGTTGGCTGTAGGTTGGAGTGGAAGGTGGGAGAGGGCCGTGCAGAATGCAGTGGCAGTGGAGAGGGGATGGGTGGTGCAGCTGGTGCTGTGAAGGGTGGTGGAGAGGCGTGGCTGGGTTGGGGAGACACGCGTGAAGGCGGGGAAGAGGAGGGCGGAAGAATGGGGAGGGCGTCGCTGGAGAGGATGGAAGAGCGGTGGCGGATGGGGGGACAACTGGAGAGGGGTTGGCGTGGAGTGCGATTGAGACACTTGGGGATTCAAACGGGAGAGAAGGGCATGTGGGGGAAGCAGGGGCACATGTGAAGGAGGGGGTGGACGAGAGAGGGGGGGAGAGAGCAGAGAGTCTACGCGAGGGGGTTGCTGCAGGGATGGGAACAGGGAGGAGCGCAGCAGGAGCAGCAGGGGGGAGGGGCGAATCCCGGGCACAAGGGAGAGGCGAATCCCGGGCACAAGGGAGAGGCGGCGGCAGAGCAGCATCACCGCGGGCGCCACCGCGGCAGCATGCGCCGTCTATTCGCTACGGCCGCCTGCTCTTTCCCGTGAGCTGCTCTCCTCTCCCTCCTCCTTGCTTCTTGCCCCTCTGCCCATCCTCTTTGCTCCCCTCACCCTCTCATCACCCCCCCCTCCACAACCCATCCCCTCCCGCCCGCCCCCACCCCCCTCTCCGCGTCCACAGGTGGACACGTTCTTCGCAGTGGGGTCGCCCCTCGGCCTCTTCCTCGCTCTGCGCAACATTCGCCTCGGCGATGGTGGTGAGCAGAGAGAGGGGGGAGTGGGGTGATGCTGGGATGGGTGCGAGGGGTTGAGCAGGACGGATGCAGCGGTTAAGCTGGGATGGGATGACTCAACATGAGGCTCAGGCTAATGTTTATATTGGGCATGTTATTATAGGAGGCACAGTCAAGCATGTGCCAATGTTGTCTTCCCCCCAATCACCCCATGCATGAGCAGCAGGCGGCGAGAGTGCGCGGTACTGGGGCATGGAGGGAATGCAGGAGGAGCTGTCAGCGTGCCGCCATGTGCTCAACATCTTCCACCCCCACGACCCCGTCGCCTACCGGTCAGTTCCCCACCACCCCGTCGCCTCCCGTGGCGGCCTGCATGTGACGATTGCTGTGTGCGTTTGCCTGCATGGTGGTGCCCACTGCTGTGTGTTGTCGTGATTCAGCTCACCTCCCACCGTGCCATGCATCACGTGCAGATTGGAGCCACTGGTGTCACCACAGCTGGCGCAAGTTCCTCCGGTGCTCATGCCGTACTACCGCGGTCACTACCGCACGCACATCGTAGTCAAGGTCAGGGCTGTGCTGTGACTGTTGCTGCATTATGCCTTCCCACATCTCTTGTTTCCACCTTGCCCCCCTCGCTGCCGCACTCCCTTAGCTGCTCTCCCATGCTCTCATAACCCCTGCTGTTTGCTCATCCTTCTTCCCTCCCTCCCATACCGCAACCCCATACGTCCCCATGCGCGCACCCCCTTTCCTTCATGCGTGCAGCGCTTCTTCCAGCAGCTGAGGGGCAGCCTGAGATGGCTGTACCGTGCACTGGTTTCACCGCTGCAATATGTGCTGGTGAGTCATGGCAGGTACTGTGATGCAATGTGGGGCAGTGAAGTGGTGTGGGGCAGTGATAGGCTATGTGAGGCGGTGAGAGGCTATTTGAGGCGGTGAGAGGCTATGTGAGGGGGCATAATCCTGGTGCAGTGCTGTGAATGCTGTCTTCAAATGTGTGTGTGTTGTCACGTGGGATTCCCTCTTCCGCCCATGCATCAGCATCATATCAGCATCAGCATCAGCATCATATCAGCATCAGCATCAGCATCATATCAGCATCAGCATCAGCATCATATCAGCATCAGCATCAGCATCAGCATCAGAATCAGCATCAGCATCATATCAGCATCAGCATCAGCATCAGCATCAGCATCAGCATCAGAATCAGCATCAGCATCAGCATCATATCAGCATCAGCATCAGCATCATATCAGCATCAGCATCAGCATCAGCATCAGCATTAGCATCACATCAGCATCAGCATCAGCATCAACATCACATCAGCATCAGCATCAGCATCAGCATCATATCAGCATCAGCATCAGCATCAGCATTAGCATCACATCAGCATCAGCATCAGCATCAACATCACATCAGCATCAGCATCAGCATCAGCATCGCATCAGCATCAACATCAGCATCAGCATCAGCATCAGCATCAGCATCACATCAGCATCAGCATCAGCATCAGCATCAACATCACATCAGCATCAGCATCAGCATCAGCATCAGCATCAGCATCAGCATCATATCAGCATCAGCATCAGCATCAGCATTAGCATCACATCAGCATCAGCATCAGCATCAACATCACATCAGCATCAGCATCAGCATCAGCATCGCATCAGCATCAACATCAGCATCAGCATCAGCATCAGCATCAGCATCAGCATCAGCATCAGCATCAGCATCACATCAGCATCAGCATCAGCATCAACATCACATCAGCATCAGCATCAGCATCAGCATCATATCAGCATCAGCATCAGCATCAGCATCGCATCACCATCAACATCAGCATCAGCATCAGCATCAGCATCAGCATCACATCAGCATCAGCATCAGCATCAACATCACATCAGCATCAGCATCAGCATCATATCAGCATCAGCATCAGCATCAGCATCAGCATCAGCATCAGCATCAGCATCAGCATCAGCATTAGCATCACATCAGCATCAGCATCAGCATCAACATCACATCAGCATCGCATCAGCATCAACATCAGCATCAGCATCAGCATCAGAATCAGCATCAGCATCAGCATCATATCAGCATCAGCATCAGCATCAGCATCATATCAGCATCAGCATCAGCATCAGCATTAGCATCACATCAGCATCAGCATCAGCATCAACATCACATCAGCATCAACATCAGCATCAGCATCATATCAGCATCAGCATCAGCATCAGCATCAGCATTAGCATCAGCATCAGCATCAGCATCAGCATCAACATCACATCAGCATCAGCATCAGCATCAGCATCGCATCAGCATCAACATCAGCATCAGCATCAGCATCAGCATTCGCATCAGCATCAGCATCAGCATCAGCATCACATCAGCATCAACATCAGCATCAGCATCAGCATCAGCATCGCATCAGCATCAGCATCAGCATCAGCATCAACATCACATCAGCATCAGCATCAGCATCAGCATCAGCATCGCATCCGCATCAGCATCAGCATCAGCATCAGCATCAGCATCAGCATCAGCATCATATCAGCATCAGCATCAGCATCAGCATCAGCATCAGCATCAGCATCAGCATCAGCATCAGCATCGCATCCGCATCAGCATCAGCATCTGCATCAGCATCAGCATCAGCATCAGCATCAGCATCAGCATCAGCATCAGCATCAGCATCACATCAGCATCAGCATTACATCAGCATCAGCATCAGCATCAGCATCCGCATCATATCAGCATCAGCATCAGCATCAGCATCAGCATCACATCAGCATCAGCATCAGCATCAGCATCAGCATCAGCATCACATCAGCAACAGCATCAGCATCAATATCAGCATCATATCAGCATCAGCATCAGCATCAGCATCAGCATCAGCATCAGCATCAGCATCAGCATCGCATCAGCATCAGCATCAGCATCAGCATCAGCATCAGCATCACATCACATCAGCATCAGCATCAGCATCAGCATCACATCAGCATCACATCAGCATCAGCATCAGCATCAGCATCAGCATCAGCATCAACATCACATCAGCATCAGCATCAGCATCAGCATCAGCATCAGCATCGCATCAGCATCAGCATCAGCATCAGCATCAGCATCAGCATCAGCATCAGCATCAGCATCAGCATCACATCAGCATCAGCATCAGCATCAGCATCAGCATCAGCATCAGCATCAGCATCAGCATCGCATCAGCATCAGCATCAGCATCAGCATCAGCATCGGCATCAGCATCAGCATCAGCATCAGCATCATATCAGCATCAGCATCAGCATCAGCATCAGCATCAGCATCGCATCCGCATCAGCATCAGCATCTGCATCAGCATCAGCATCAGCATCAGCATCAGCATCAGCATCAGCATCACATCAGCATCAGCATTAGCATCAGCATCAGCATCAGCATCAGCATCAGCATCAGCATCAGCATCAGCATCAGCATCAGCATCACATCAGCATCGCATCAGCATCAGCATCAGCATCAGCATCAGCATCATATCAGCATCAGCATCAGCATCAGCATCACATCACATCAGCATCAGCATCAGCATCAGCATCAGCATCAGCATCAGCATCACATCAGCAACAGCATCAGCATCAATATCAGCATCATATCAGCATCAGCATCAGCATCAGCATCAGCATCAGCATCAGCATCGCATCAGCATCAGCATCAGCATCAGCATCAGCATCAGCATCAGCATCAGCATCACATCAGCATCAGCATCAGCATCAGCATCACATCAGCATCACATCAGCATCAGCATCAGCATCAGCATCAGCATCAGCATCAACATCATATCAGCATCAGCATCAGCATCAGCATCAGCATCAGCATCGCATCAGCATCAGCATCAGCATCAGCATCAGCATCAGCATTAGCATCAGCATCAGCATCAGCATTAGCATCAGCATCAGCATCAGCATCAGCATCACATCAGCATCAGCATCAGTATCAGCATCAGCATCAGCATCAGCATCAGCATCAGCATCAGCATCACATCAGCATCAGCATCAGCATCACATCAGCATCATATCAGCATCAGCATCAGCATCAGCATCAGCATCAGCATCAGCATCAGCATCAGCATCGCATCAGCATCCGCATCAGCATCAGCATCAGCATCAGCATCAGCATCAGCATCAGCATCAGCATCAACATCGCATCAGCATCAGCATCAGCATCAGCATCAGCATCAGCATCAGCATCAGCATCAGCATCAACATCGCATCAGCATCAGCATCAGCATCAGCATCAGCATCAGCATCAGCATGAGCATCAGCATCAGCATCACATCAGCATCAGCATCAGCATCAGCATCAGCATCAGCATCAGCATCAGCATCAACATCAGCATCAACATCACATCAGCATCAGCATCAGCATCAGCATCAACATCACATCAGCATCAGCATCAGCATCAGCATCGCATCAGCATCAACATCAGCATCAGCATCAGCATCGCATCCGCATCAGCATCAGCATCAGCATCAGCATCAGCATCAGCATCAGCATCATATCAGCATCAGCATCAGCATCAGCATCAGCATCAGCATCAGCATCGCATCCGCATCAGCATCAGCATCTGCATCAGCATCAGCATCAGCATCAGCATCAGCATCAGCATCAGCATCAGCATCAGCATCACATCAGCATCAGCATTACATCAGCATCAGCATCAGCATCAGCATCCGCATCATATCAGCATCAGCATCTGCATCAGCATCAGCATCACATCAGCATCAGCATCAGCATCAGCATGCATCTCACGCCTCTCCCTGCCTCTCCCCTCCTCACTAATTGCGCCCTTCTCACTCCCCTCAACCCATCCCCACCCCTGCCAGAGGTCCGCATGGAGTCTGCTCTGCTTCGCCCCTCCACCTCCTCGACCCGCACCGGGTATGCACCCACCTCCACCCAACTGCACCGACCTCATCCGAGTGCACATGCACAGCATGACATGCCCCCACTGCGTGCCCAACCTCTCCATTGCTGTCACGCTCTCACTGCTTCTCTCATCACCACGCTGTCTGCTCCTCTCCTTCCGCCCTCCTCCTGCTATCCCTACCTTCTGTTGGCCTGCTCTCCCCCATCTCTTCCCCCCTGTCAGCCCGCGACAGCAGTGAGCTGCCAGTGTTGGACGCGCGGTCGCAGCACACGCTCACACTCCTCACAGGCTCTCCGCACGGCCGCATTGACTTCATGCTGCAGGTGGGGCATGGGGCGCAGGGGGGGAGGGGGGGATTGGGGGGGGGGGGGTGGAAGGGGGGCGTCGGGACGTTGTCGTGGCTGTGCTGTGCGCCACAATATGTATGGTATTGCTCACTTGCAGCCACACACACATGATCCTCATATCTCTCTCCTTCTCTCTGCCCCCTTGTTCTATGTGCTGCTGTGCCCGCCAGGACCCCTCCTTCCAGCACCAGTACTTGCAGGCCATGAGCTGCCACTTGTGAGTCACAACTTCCCTCTCGCCTCGCCTCCTTCGCTCTCGCCCCTTCTTTCTCCTGCCTGCATCACCTTTACCTGCAAGTCTGCTACCATGCCACTCCTCCATTCCACCCACACCTCTTCTGCCTGCATGACCTTGGTGATGCGTCCAGTGCCATTCTTCCCCCAACAAGATTCTCCTCCGCTGTTGCTCGCGTCTCAGCGCTTGCCAGTCTCCTCACCGCCGTTTGCCACTCCCCTCTTCCCTCTCACCTGTCCTCCCTTTCTTCCTCACCTCCCCTTCTCCCCCTCAGCGATGCATGGATAGACAAGGACATAGCGCTGCTGGTCATCCGCCATCTCTACCGCCACGTGCCTCGCCAGCCCCCTCCCGCCCGCCAGCCACCGCCCCTGCACGCTCACTTCGACCCCTCCTCCCCCGCCCCCTCTCCCACTGCTACCACCCCCCCCACTGACCCCTCGTTCTTCTCGCCTCCTCCCTCCCCCTCACGTCACGCCGTCTTCTCCTCCCTCTCTGCCCTCTCCACGCCTCGTTGCCTCTCTGGAGACCTCTCCTCCTACTCCATCCCCTCCTTCCTCCCCTCCCACCCCTCCTCCTCGCCCCTTCCTGCCATGCAACCCTTCTCCCCCCTCTCAGCCCCCCCCACGCCCCATCCTCTCCCACCAGCATTATTCCCTGCATCAGCACCGCCAGCAGCACCCATCAATGCTACGACGACATCTTCCACCGCTCCCAACCCATCCGCAACCCACGCGGCCATGCCCTCGCGCCCGCCCCCTTCGAGTCAGGTGCGGGGGCACCAGCGCAGCGGCAGCAGCAGCAGCCTGCTGGGGCGGCTGTGTGACGCTGTGAGCCCTCTTGAGCATGCTGCTGCTGCTGAACGGCACGCAGGGAGGCACACGGGGAAGGTGGTACCTGGGGCAGGTGCTGCTGGTGCTTCTGCTGGTGGTGGTGGTGGCAGTGGCGGTTTGCAGCAGCGACAGAGAAGGCAGTGGAGGGAGGGGGGTGTGGGGCATGGGAGGAGGGCGTGGGGAGGGGAGGAGAGTCAGGGGAGGGTGAGCAAGGTGGGGGCAGTGAGGAGGTGTGTGAGGCGAGTGCAGACACACATAGAGGAGGAGGATGAGGGTGAGGACGAGGGGGAGGAGGAGGATGAGGAGGTGGCATTCACCTTCTCTAGTTGGAGGGCCGCTCAGCTGCTGCGAGTGCAGCTGCTGCTGTGACCACAAACCACAACACACCAGTGTCGCACACCTGCTTCATGTAGCGATTCATGTGAACCATATTGCTGCATTTGTGGTGTATATACAACGCTTGAATGCACTACATTTATATTCATTGAAATGCAGAGGCGTTCACCGTTCCTCTTCCGGTCTGGTGATGGTCATTACCTGCCCACACTGGCATAGATATCATAAGAAATAATCTCCTTGCCATCTTTGCACAGCACGGAAAGAATGTGGCTCTGAATAACATAACATTATGTAGCGAGTGTCCTGCACAGTTAAAGTATATGGTGAAAACTGGGACCTAATTCTGGCCAAATCAATCAGCATCCAATGGTTTTGTGTCCTGTGCCTTCCAGCCTTGTGAAAGTGGAGGCCGGGCAGTGGGCACACAACACAAGGTCACACACAGCAATGTGTTCTCATTCCATAACAACGAAGCTCCTTGAAATATTGCCACGATGTTGCCAGTGCCACGCTCACAGCTCCACCTGCTGCATGTCATCAGCCCCTGGGAAGCCGTTGCTGCTGCCATCCCCCGCAGCACCACCCCATGCCCCACTGCTTGCAAACCCCTGCGCCGCTCCCACTGCTCCCGCTGCTCCCAGTGCAACCTGAGCCCCCGGGGGCAGCATGGGAGGAGCAGCTGCCATGTACCCCTGCGCCGCCCACACGCCCTTGTGCTGCTGTGCCCCCGCACCTCCTTGCGCACCCACTCTCTGCCCCGCCCTGCCTGCCCCCGCTGCTGCTCTAGGCGGTGCCCCCATCGCCATGCCTGCAGGTGCCATGAGCCCAGGCACAGGAGCACCAGGTGCTGCTCCCGATTCATTCGACCCACCACCTGCCACAGCAGCCCCACCTGATGACTCCACTCCATTACCCATCCCTTCCATGCTGCTCGCCTCACCCATTTGAGCCGGGGCAGGGGTCATGACTGCCATGGGGGCAGCAGGCATGAAGAACTTTGGTGGGCCGCCTGCTGCTGGCGTTGCTGCTGCCCCAGCGGCAGCAGGCATGGGGCGCGGGATGGACGGCAGCAGCGAGGCGGCAGGCGTGGGTGCGGGTGTGGCGCCCTTGTTGAATGTGTCCACGTACCTGCGTGCGTGCGTGGTGGGGGGGGAAGGGGAAAGGGGCGGAGAGCAGAGAGGGGGGAGATGGTTGTGGAAGGGGTTTGAGTCAACTTAAAAGCAACGAGGCGGCAGGCGCGGGTGCGGGTGTGGCGCCCTTGTTGAATGTGTCCACGTACCTGTGTGAGTGGAGGGGGAGGAGGAACGTGGGATGGGGTGTTGATGCGCGAGGTGAGTGGGAAATGAGTGGTAGAAAAGAAAAACACAGAGAAACACAAACTGGAAATAAGAGTCAGGTGCATGTCCCCTTGCCCCCTTTCCTGGGCAGCCAGGGCCACACTAGCAGAGCAGAGCATGGCAGAGGTCACGGCAAAGCAGAGCAAAAAGCAGAGGTGCCCACCTGGAGCGCACAGCACTGCGCCGCCCAAAGCTGCCAGCGTAAGCCAGTGGCGGGCCGGGCTTCGCTGCTGAGCTGGCCGGTGCTGACGTGGAATCAGCAGCTGGCGCAGGAGGAGCTGCTGAATGGACAGCTGGCGGTGCAGGCGTAGCAGGCGGCGCACCGTCAGCAGCAGGAGCAGGAGCAGCAGGGGTGGTGGCAGGAGGGTCAGCGGAGTTGGAGGTGCCGGGAGCGGCAGGGGCGAAGGCGAAGGCGGTGGGGGGCGGGGCGAGGGTGGTTTCCACGACCTCGTCCTCCTTGCCTCGCTCCACCCACCGCTTCAGCTTCTCGTTGAAATAGAACGTGTTCTCCCCGCCCAGCTTCGCCTGCCACGTCAGGAAGGGGGGGTAGGGAGCAGCAGCATGTCAAATGTGTGGGGAAGAGCAATAACTGAGAGACAGGAAGGTTGAAGTGAACGACACA
Organism: Closterium sp. Naga37s-1; assembly: GCA_947471745.1. Lineage (NCBI taxonomy): Eukaryota > Viridiplantae > Streptophyta > Zygnematophyceae > Desmidiales > Closteriaceae > Closterium > Closterium sp. Naga37s-1. Next base: position 1,454,622 of record CANJKZ010000122.1, on the reverse strand, counting down.
GCACGCAGTTACAAGCACAAGGATTTAGCATACACCTGCCATACCTCCCGTTCCCACAGCCCTCTTCACCCATCCCTTCCCCTCCCCTCTCACCTGCTTCCCGGTTGCGCCTCCTCCCCCTGAGCTCCCAGCAGCAGAGCCGCCCCCCCAGAAGTACCCAAAGAGGCGCCCCAACCCCTTCCCGCCTGGCGCTGCTGGCGGCTTGCCCGCTCTGCCCTTGCTGCCCTTGGCCTGCACGGGGGTGGGAGGAAGGAGCCAGGGGAGCAGCAGACATGAAGAGGAAGGAAGGGGGCTGAGATATGAAAGCCCATGACGTCCCTACCGTGTGTGCTACAGGGCTATGGAGAAAGGAAGCTGATGGCATTCACACGAGGTGAGAAGGGAGCGTCACCACTTGGTGCCGTCATACACCCGTGGGATGCGTCATGGATCATCTGTCATGCATCACGTGCCATGCATGATGCGCCACGCATCATGTGGCAAGCGCCACGCACCATGCACCATGTGTCTCTCACCGGCACGGCCTGCCCCATGTCAGGAGCGGAGGCGCTGCGCTTGTTGGACATGCCAGTGCCCGTAGCGAGCAGCCCCTCCACCGCCTCCTCTGTCACCAGCCCCATGGACGATGACGTGGCAAGCAGCGACGCTGACGAGGACGACGTCGACGGCCCACCCCCGCCACTCCCATCGCCGCTCGCTCCCGCCTTCCCACCCGTCCCAGTCAGTGTGGCATCAGCGCTCCCCTCGGCCATGTCCTGTGGGCTCACTTTGCTCGGGTGGCCGCCCAGCAGCCCAGCCAGGGAGAATCTGCTGCGCGGGGCCGCCTTCTTGGCGGCAGGTGCACCTGGGGCGGGTAGATCTGCAGCGGAGGCGGACTGGGAGCGCGGCACAAGGGCAGGCTGGGCCTGGGGCACAAAGTCAGCATCGCCCTCCCCGCTGGGGGACTCCCTGATGGGTGTGAGGTGGCCTGACCCCCACCCTGCTGCACTGGGCGTGCCGTGCCACTCCGCAGAAAACGCTGCCATGGAGAGAGGCTCGTCCTCCCTGATGGCTGGCGTCTGGGATGCAGCAGGCACCGCCTCCCCTGCCCTGCTGCTCGCTCCCCCTGCTCCCCCTGCCGCTGCTGCGCTGCTATCCCCCGTGGGCGTGCCGTAGGCCGGGGAGAGGGCGATGGGGGGCATGTCAGCACTGGTGACAGCAGGGGTGGAGGAGGAGGAGAGGGGAGTGCATGCAGCGGAGTCAGAGGTGTCTGATAACACCTCAGCTGCTGCATCGTGCCACTCGCCCTCGCCCCCACCCTCTCTCTCACCCCCTTGCATCTCACCTGCCCCTGTGCCTGTCTGCTGTTCCCCTTGCTCCTGCCCTCCTTGCGCTCCTCCTCCTGCCACTCCGTATCCCTCACCCCACTGCTGCACCCCCACCTGTTCCTGCTGCGGCTGTCGCTGTTGCTCGCCCCATGCCTGTGTCTCCTGAGACCAGCCTTGCTGTTGTTGCTGCTCACCCCATGCCTGCTGCTGCTCCGGCCAGGCTTGTTGCTGCTGCTGTTCCCACTGATGTTGCTGCTGTTGCTGTTGCTGTTGCTGCTCCCACTCCTGCCATTGTTGCTGCTGTTGCTGCTGCTGCTGCTCCCATTGCTGCCACTGCTGCTGCTGCTGCTGCTCTTGCTGGTAACCACTACCGTAACCACCATACTGCTGTGCAGCCACCTCTTTCTGCTCCATCTGTCCTGCTTGTGCGACCCCCTGCCCCCACTCACTGCCACCACCTGCTGTCCCTTGCACTCCCCCACTCCACGCACTGCCCTGCTCCCCTCCAGTTCCTCCCTGCGCCCCCACCCCTGCTGCCGCACCCAGTGCACCACCAGACCAGCCATCTGCCGCCCCACCACCAGCAGCCATCGTAGCAGCAGCAGCACTGTAGCTGCTCGCCAGACCGCCTTCACTACCCGGAGCTGCTTCAGTGGCACCTGCACCCTGCCCCTCCGCCAAGCCTACCAGGTTCGGCCCGGACGCGCTGTGCAGGCCCGGGGACGAGGTGGATGCAGGAATGGCACGCTTGCCCAGCCCCCACCACCCCCCTCCCCCTGTCGTACTAGCCTTCCCAGCCACCCCCAGGTTCGGTGCCGAACCAAACCGAGACGACTCGCCCAAGCTCGGCTTGCTACCAGCCCCACCGGGCACAATGTCCCCCATGGCGCCTCCACCCAATGCCGATGCGACACCTGGCGCAAGAGGCGTAGCAGCAGGCCCCCCACCGACAATCTTCCTAGCGCCTCTATCAAGGAAGCTCATGAGATCACCAAACACGCGTGCTGCCGCCACCCCGCCCCCCCCTGCCCCCTGCACGTGCACCTTGAGTCGCTCCTCCATCTGCTCCGCTGCTGCTCTCCACCCCTCCACCTCCGCCGCCACTCCCCGCCCCCTGCCGCCCGCCTTGAGCATCTTCAGCACCGCGTTACAGTACTTGAGGGCGGCGGCCGGGCGGCCTGCTTCGGCCAGCATGGCAGCGTAAACAAGCTTAAATGGCATCAAGGGGAGCAGCACGAACTGCGGGTTGCCGAGAACAAACGCATACTCGAGCACCTCACTGCGCTGAATGGCCCGCGCCGTCACAAACGTGCGCGGGTGCTTCAGGTGATCCGTGCCCAGCAGGCACATGCGTGCCGAGGAGGAGAAGGGCTCCAAACTGCCTGCTGCAACGAGGTAGCAGATGTGTGCTGCGGCCACGTCCCCCCTGAGGCGCCACAGGCAGTCGCCCAGGTGGGAGATGACCCTCTCATCGCCACTCGTGCGCGTCGCTGCCATCAGCGCCACATTCTCCCTCCACTCCGCCACCATTGCTCGCACACCCTCGTCGCTGCTCCCACTGCTGGTGCCACCATCACCACCAGCAGCAGTACCAGTACCAGCACCAGCACCGACGCCTGTCTTGGTGGCATCAGCAGCGGCACCGGTGGCAGCGGCGGCAGCAGAGGCAAACACGGCGGAGGGCTGTTGGGTGAGCAGCAGAGTGAGTGTGCGCAGAGGGGCACCAGGGGCAAACTGCTGCGCCGCCATGGCGTGTGCTGTGGAGAGGAAGAGGCGCGTGTCAGAGGGGCCGCCCATGTGCTGCGCGAGCAGCAACGCCAGCCCCCACAGGTGGCCCGCCTTGGCTGCCTCCAGCGCCTGCATGTGCCTCCCCGCCACCAGATGCGCCTTCACCTCCTGCGCTGCCGCCTGTGGGGGGAAGGGGTGTGGTGTGGAGGGAGGAAGGAAGGGGTTGGGGCAGATGGAGAGCAGAGGGCGTGTGCATCTGGAGGACAGGGGGTGAAGGCGAAGGGAGGAGCTGGCAGGCAGTACAAGGAAGCCGTCAGACAAGACAGGGGAGCGGCCGACAGGACGTGGAGGAGAGGAGCAGAGCAGGGGAGGAGCGCACCTGAACTGCAGCCTCAGTGGGGATGGGCAGTTGGAGGTCCGACACGCGGGCAGCAGCAGAGGCGGCAGCAGGCAGGGGCGACCATGCAGAGGCGTATGGCGCCATGGGAGCTGCTGCTGCTGCCGGCGCTGCCACCCAGGGGAAGGGCCCTGCTGTAGCAGTAGCGGGGGCGGCTGTAGCGGTGCTGGCTCCAGCCCCTCCCCCTGCCAGTACCTTGGCTAGCTCTGCCTCTGGCGATGACTCGCCCTGGGCATGGCACATGGCACATGGCAGAGGTACATGGGTGCATGCACGGTAAGGTGAGGGTACAGCCGACAACTCAAGCACATCAAAAAGTAAGAGAAAGAGTTCTTCGGACAAGAAACATGGCACCACCATAAAGGCAGCTCACAGCACTGATGCTGCGTCACAGGCAGCAGGAATCGACAACAACACACGCAAGCGGAGAGGAGAAAACAGACAGGGGATGATTTTTCGAGGGGAGTACAGTAATGACAAGCTTCCCCACCGACCTACCTGCCACGCCGAACGCACCTGTGCGGAGCGACTGCCCATGCCATCCCGCCTCAGCTGCCCGTAGAACTGACACGCCACTCGCAGCACTCGCCACAGCAGCGCCACACTCTCCGCCCTCTCCGCACTCCCAGCGCCCCCACCGCCCCCTGTCTCCGCCTCCTCCTCCTCGCCGCTCCGCTCCGCGCGCTCCTCCAGCCACTTGCTCAGCTCCTTGGCCGACATGCCGCCAGCTGTCAGCGGCCCATTGGGCGCATGCTTGCCGGTGAGCGGGGCGAGGTAGAGCGAGCCGGCGGTGCTGGCGGCAGTGGAGGCGCCGTCATGGGCGGCGAGGCTGAGGAGGTGTGGCAGGGGGAGAAGCTTCAGCGTTGGCTGCACTGGGGGGGACAACTGCAGTCATTTGGCAGGCGGAGGGGGAGAGGTGGGAGGGGATTGGGAGGGAAAGGGAGTTGGGGAAGGAAAAGTGAGGGAATGACTGGGCAGGTGAATTAAGGGTGGTAGAAGCAAGGTGATTCTGGAAAGAGCGCATCAGTTAGCAGCAAGTGGCGAGGATTGCAGCACGAGTATTGCTTTCAAGAATCCTCAGAAGCAGCACTCACCTCCACCTGCCCCTGTGAGCCCATGGTCTGTCCGAGCGAGCTGCCAGGCACCACCACGGCCGCCCTGCCTCCGAACCCAAACGCCAGCAGCGTGTGCGGCGGGCGGCCCGCAGACGACAGCACCGCCTCCGCTGTGCTGGTGGGCGGCACGTGGTTGTACTGCACCGGCTGGTACTGCTGCTGCTGCTGCTCGTACTGCCCGTACTGGTACCCTTGCTGGTACCCCTGGTACCCCTGTGCATACCCCCCAACTCCTGCCGACTGCTGTGCTTGTTGCTGCTGCTGCTGCTGTGAGTATGGGGCGGATGGTACCATGAGCCCCACTGCAGGCTTCCCTGCCGTGCCTGGCACCCAGGGGGCGTGTAGCTGGGGCTGGCTGTAGCCAGGGTCCGGCTGGCTGTAGCGCGAGCCTGCAGGGCCGTAACCAGGGTCGGGCTGAGACGACCCACCAGGGTAGCTGCTGCCGCCCTGCACCTCTGCTGTGCTGCCCTCCCCCCATGGGGCGGGCGCGGGCAGGAACGGCTGTGGCTGCATGGACACTGGCGGCTGCTGCAGAGGCTGCGAGGAGGTGGGCACGAGCAGGCTGTCTGCTGTGGGTGGGTACGAGGATGCACCCTCTGCTGCCACCGCCTCCCCATTAACCCCTGCTGCTGCTGCACTCTGTGCTGCCACTGCCTCTGTACTGCCATACTCTGTGGCTTGTGTTTGTCCCTCCCCTTCCTGTGCCTGCTGCTGCTGCTGGTAGTACCAAGCATTGTAAGCATCATACTCCGTCTGCCCCCACTGGCTCCAATCCTGCTGCGCCCATGCCCCTGCCTCGCCCGCCCCTGCTCCACCTGCCATCTCGCCTCCTGCAATTGCACCGGCTGCACTCACTGCTGAAGCCGCACCTGCCTCTACTCCCTGTGCGTCATCCTCCCCACCTGCCTCTGCGCTCGCAGCAAGAGCAGTCCCAGGCGCATGCGCGTCCTCAGTTGCAGCAGCAAGAGAGTCCGGAGGCGGGGCGAGGCCAGGGAGGGGGGGAGCTGCCTCAAACGACAGCTGCATGCCAGGTTCGCCCTGAGACGCCCCCGCACTGCCTGCGTCTGCTGCAACTCCCCCCTCTGCCTCCCCTTCCTTGGGCACCGTCTCTTCAAACTGAGCCCACTCATCCGCCTCTGCCGCCCCAACGCCTGCACCTTCCGCACCCGCACTGCCTGCACTCTCCCCGCCTGTTACCACACTGCCAGCCACCGCTGCTGCCTCGTCCCCTGCGCCACTCACCGCCTCCACAGCCGCAGCAGTAGCTTCGTCTGCAGCAGCAGCTGCGCCTGCACCAGAAGGCACCTGCTCGTCTGTGGGCAGCCACTGACCCACCACAGGGTCCCACCTCCACCCCGGGTACTCGGTTGCTATCACTCCCCCCTCTGCCCCACCTTCAACGACCCCTGCCTCCCCACCCAGACCCTCCATGCCTGAGCTCTCTGCTGCTTCACCCACCGCCTCCACTGCAGCTGTCTCTGCGGCCACGCCCTCAGTCATAGCTGCCACTGCCGCCACAGCTTCAGCCCCATCAGCAGCAGACTCTGGCTGGTCATCCGGCACCCACTGTCCAATAAGGCCATCCCAGCGCCACCCGGGGTACTGCAGCGCGATGGCCTCCCCCCCTGCTGCTGCTGCGCTGCTGCTGCCCGCCGCATCGCCAGCCCCCTCTGCTGCTGCTGCGCCATCTGCTGCTGCTGGCGTTGCCTCGCCCACCTGCCGCCACTCGCCTGTCACTGCATCCACCACCCACCCCGGGTACTCCGTCGCGATAACGCCATCCCCAGCTGCCTCCCCACCCACCGCGAATGCCTCCGTCTCTGCTTCTGCCTCTGCCTGTGCCTGTGCCTGTGCCTGTGCCTCTCCACCCGCCACCTCAGCCCCAGCGACCTCACCTCCCGCACTCAACAGTGATGCGCTTATCCCACCCTCATTCTCCTTCCCACCTTCAGCCCCCATCCCACTCGCCGTAGTTCCCTCACCCCAATCCCCAAAATCAGCTTCTGTCGACCCACCCACTGCTTCCCAAGGGGCTGCCACAGCAGCTGCCTCTACCACCTCCTCCTCCCAAAAAACGCCTCCTGCGCCTGCTGTACCCTCCTCTCCTGCTAATCCTTCTTGTCCTGCCGTTTCCTCTTGCCCTGCTATACCCTCTGCCACAACAGCCGCCTCAGGCACGCATGCATCCGCCTCAGTTGCCAATGGTTCCACAGCCGGCCCCGAGTCCGCTGACAGGTCCTGCTCCTCAAACACCCCGTCGCCCTCTCCCATCCCTATCGCCGCCCCTGCTACTGTTGCATCTACTGCTGCTGCTGCAGCTTCTGCCTCAGGCACTGCATCGCCTTCTTCGAGCCCACTCACTGCAGCTGTAGCAGCGTCTGCTCCCGTGACCTCAACTTCTCCACCAGCGTCACCTGCTTCAGCCGCATCTGCTACAGCGGGCTGCTCGCCTGTGGGCACCCACTGGCCCGTGAGAGGATCCCACATCCACCCGGGGTACTGCGTTGCTATCGCCTCATACCCTCCTGCCTCCGCGCCCTCTGCCTCTGCAGCCACCACTGCTGCCATCCCTGCGCCGCCCTCTCCCACTGCCTCCTCTGCACCACCTGCGCCCACCCCCAGCGCCTCCCCATAGCCTCCCTCCGCGGGCCCTGCGTCCGCCCAGAAGGGCTCCACGGAAGCACCCTCCGCCTCTGCTGTGACTCCAGCTGCCGTCTCCTCAGCACCCACACTAGCAGCAACACCAGCAGCAGCAACAGCCGCATCAACTGCTGCTGCATCTGCCACTGCATCCAGCGCCTGCAGCCCGTCTGTCCACCCCTCCACCGCTTCTTCCCCTACGTGCTGCCCTCCCTCTCCCTCTTCTGTCCCCACAACTGCCTCCGAAACCTCATCCACCTCTGGAGCACTGACCTCAGCTTCAGTCGCAGCCTCAACACCAACATCCGCAAATCCGTCTGCCTCCGCCTTGCCATCTGCTTCCTCTCCTGCACTACCTGCCTGCCCCTCCATCGCCTCCCCACCTGCCTCACTCACCACATGCCCCTCCGCCTCAAACCCCACAAACGACCCCTCCACGCCCCCCTCAACCGCCTCTGCTGCCCAGTCTACCGCTGCCCCACTCACCTCACTCTCAGGCCACCCCTCCCCCGCCACCACGGCTGCTGCCCCCCCTGCTTGACCCCCTACTGCCATTCCTTCCGCGCCTACCAGAGCCACATTCTCGCCCATGTCATCAAGAACAGCATAGCCAGCAGCAGCAGAGTCGGCAGCAGCAGAGTCGGCAGCTACAGCTGGCTGCTCGCCTGTGGGCACCCACTGGCCCGTGAGAGGATCCCACATCCACCCAGGGTACTGCGTTGCAATGGCCTCACTTCCCGCTGTCTCCGCACCCTCAGTGAATGCACTCACCACTGCACCCGCTGCTGTTGCCTCACTGCCTGCCCCATCTGCCTCCCATCCCTGTGCCTCCAATGCTTCTACTCCTGCTGACAACACTTGCTCCTCTGGCGCCAGATACTCTGCTGAACTCCCTGCGGGATCCTCAATTCCACTCTCAGCTGAATCCAATACCTGCGTTGCAACTGCCTCACTCTGACTACCGTCGACCTCTGCACCCCCTGCTGCTGCACCGCTCATTGCCTCTGGTGGTGCAACCCCCATGCCCTCCTCTCCCGCTGCTGCATCCACCACCTCTCCCGCTGCTGCTTCCATCCACTCCGACCCCTCGACTACAGGCTCCCTTGCTTCTTGCCCCAGGACCCACTCCTGCTCCCCTGCAGTGGACTCACTTAATGCCGCGACTGCCGCCACTGCGCCTTCAGCTACAGTCTCCGCTCCTACAGCCTCCACCGCTACAGCCTCCACCGCTACAGCCTCCACCGCTACAGCCTCTACTGTTAACGCCGTTCCAGCAGAAGCATCAGCCAAGTCTGGAGAAGCGTCAGCCCCATCTGCAGCAGCACCTGTCGCAGAAGACTCTGGCTGGTCGTCCGGCACCCACTGGCCCAGCAGGCCATCCCAACGCCACCCGGGGTACTGCAGCGCGATGGCCTCCCCCCCTGCTGCCTCACCGCTAGCCCCATCTGCTGCTGCCGGCGCCGCCTCGCCCACCTGCCGCCACTCGCCAGTAACAGCGTCCACCACCCACCCCGGGTACTCCGTCGCGATAACTCCCGACTCAGCGACTGCCGCTGCCTCTACTCCCTGGCCCTCCACCTGCTGCTGCCCCTCCTGTTGCTGCTCGTTCTCCCATGCCGCTTCACCTGCCATCTGCCCCTCCTCCCCCATCCGCACGTCAGCATCCCCCTGCCCCGCGCCTCCCTCGGCGTCAAACGCATCATGCCCACACTCGCCCACACCACCCGCACTTCCCACTTCCATACCCGCTGCGTCAGTCACCGCAGCCCGTTCCTCAGCAACCTCCGCCCCCCCTGTCTCGCCTCCCTCACACACACGCATCTCCTCCCCACTATCCATCCCCGCGCCCACCTGAGTGAGCTCAGAGGAGAGCGGGGGAACGGTGGGTTGGGAGTCAGGGAGGAGAGGCAGAGGAGGAGCAGCATCGAAGGACAGGGGCTGCAGAGCAGGACTGACTGGCAGCTGCTCATCCCCGCCCACTCCAGTAACCCCCTTCTGCACACTGCTCTCTGCCTGCTCCTCGCCCTGTTCACCTGCTGCCATCAGCACTGGCTGAAACTCAGATGTACCGGCAGCAGGGACAGGTGGCGGGGCGTCAGCTGGCTCTCCCTCGACCATCTCAGCCTGGCGTGCCACATCCATCATCCCCTCCGCTCCACCCCACCCACCCGGAACCACCTCGCCTGCCCCTTGCCACGCCTCTGCCTGTGGCTCAGCGACAGGCAACTCACCCACTGCTGCTTCCGCTTCAGGAGTGACTGCATGCTCTAATGGAACTGCCTCCGTCACTGCATGCTCCGTGGCGCCTGCTGCAGTAGCGTCGCCTGCTACTACTGCTGCTGGTCCAGGATCCGCTTGTGCAGCGGCAGAGGCATCAGTTACAGCTGCGACGTCAGCAGCGGCAGGTGGCACACAGCCTTCGATCTGCCTCCACTCGCCTGCTGCGTAGTCCCAGTACCAGCCAGGGTACGCCTCTGCCCACTGCCGCTGCTGCTCCTCCCACTGTTCCGCTGTCAGCTCCCCCTGACCTGCATACTGCCCGTCTCCCTGCCCCCCATACTGGCCCTCCACCTGCCCGCCATACTGTCCCTTGCCCTGGCCTGCATACTGCCCCTCGCCCTGCCCCCCACTCGCGTGCTGCCATCCAGCCTGGCCATCCGCATACGCCTGCCATGCCTGCCCCTCCTGCCCCGCCTCCCCGCCCTCCACCGCCATCTGCTGCTCTCCCGTATACCCCTCTCCCACTGTCTGCTCCCCCACTGTCTGATCACCTGCTCCACTCCACTGCCCTTCTCCCCCCTCCACGCCATCTCCACTTACCATCGCTCCACCGGCCCCCTCATCACCTCCCTCCACGGCTGTATCAAGTGCGGTGGCATCAGAACCAACACCAGGAGCCGTGGCTTCCCCCTGCCCATCCACACCGTCTACCAGGTCAGCCCCAACAGCGTCAGCGCCAGTACCAGCACCAGCATCAGCATCGCCATCAGCATCAGCAGACATGAACCAGGCCGCCGCATCCTCCTCCTCCCGCTCCTCCACCTGCCCGCCCTCCTCCCCACTCTTCCCCCCACCCACGCCAACACCACCCTCCACAACCCTAGCAGGCCCAGACTCCGCGGATCCTGAACCAGCAGCGCCCAGTGCACCCACACCCGGCAACAGCTGCTGCGTGGCCCCTGCAAGGGCAGCAGCGGCGGCGGCAGGTGGGGCAGGGCGGACGGCATCCCGGTCCACAGCAGCAAAGAAGGCGGCAGCGTCCTCCTCGCTGGCAGTGGCCTTGAGCAGGCGGGTGGCAGCAGCCGACACTGCAGACGCCACCGACGCCATCATGGGCGCCCCCAGCCGCACTGCACTGCCGCTCGCCAGCGCTGCCATCACATCCTCTTCTTCCTCCTCGTCCTCGTCCTCCTCCTCCTCGTCCGCCAGTCCTCTCTGCAGCATGGCCAGTACACCCACCTCGCCCGACGCCCCCCCATCTGCGCCGCCCTCGTCCGCGTCCTCCCCCACGCCCCCAAAGTCCATGCTCACTAGGTCCTCCCACCCCAGCTGCTTCCTCCCCCCCGCTCCTCCTTTCTCCCTGCCGCTAGCCCCGCCGTTTGCCCCAACATCTGCCCCGCTCTCGCCACCCTCGTCTCCTTCGCCCATCCAAGAAGCAAAGCCAGCTGCGCTCGCCGCACCCCATGTGGGCTTGGCGCCGTCAGCAGCAGCAGCAGGTGCTGCTGGGGCAGCGGAGGCGGCAGTGGCTGGGTCCGCAGCTGCGCCTCCCAGCATGGAGAGCACGGGCATGGCGAGGCCCTTGAGGGCCAACGCGCCTGCACAGGGGCCAGAGGAAAGGGGCGCGTGAGACACGATATGTTGGTAGGGGGACTGGTGTCAGCTACAATGCAGTGAATGGGCTCACATGCACGCTCATGCGGGCACACTCACATATGCACTCACAAATGCACTCACAAATGCACTCACAAATGCACACACTCACAAATGCACTCACAAATGCACACACTCACATATGCACTCACAAATGCACACTCTCACATATGCACTCACAAATGCACACTCTCACATATGCACTCACAAATGCACACTCTCACATATGCACTCACAAATGCACACTCTCACATATGCACTCACAAATGCACACTCTCACATATGCACTCACAAATGCACACTCTCACATATGCACTCACAAATGCACACTCTCACATATGCACTCACAAATGCACACACTCACATATGCACTCACAAATGCACACTCTCACATTTCTACATGAACACATGCCAAGCGCCACAGGCAACGAGGCCACCCAGCGCACCTTGGTTGATGACCTGCGAGCCCAGCTTAGCGCCGGGGCCCTCGCGCCCTGCGCCAGCCTTGTCAAACAGGCTGCGGATCTTGCTCTCATTGTCCTCCCCCACACCGTCCCCTCCCCGCCCGCTAACAGCTCCACCCACGCCCTCCTCTTTCACATCACCCCCCCCGCCCAGCACCCCCTGCCCATCCTGCCCGCCCTGCACGCCTTCCCTGCGCGCGCCTGCACCATCCCCTGCCTCCTCCCCGGGCTGCGCCGTCAGCAGCACGTCAGACGACCACGCAGACACGTCAGATGCCGCCTTCACCAGCGAACCCAGCAGCGGCCACGCGCCCTCCCTCCGCCCCCCTGCTGTCGCTGGCCGCGCCATGCGCGCGCCCACTCCCCCCACCCCGAACCCGCCCCACGCATCCCCGCCCAGGCCTCCCCACCCGTCCCCGTTTGGTCTCCGCCCCTGCGCGCCCGCCTCTCCGCTCATGGCAGCGGATCCAACGCCCTGGAAGCTGCTGGTGCGCGCATACGCGCGCTCCCCCAGGGGCCTCTCCGCAATGAATCTGCCCGCGATCCCCCAGTCATCACCCTCGTCTATGCTCCCCCACCCGTCCCCCTCTCCCGCCCAGCCCTCGCCGTGCCCACCGCCCCCGCCCTTCTTGCTCTGCCCCTTCCGCTGCTCGCCGTTGGCCTCCTCGCCTGCAGCCATCCGTGCAGCCGCGCCGGCAGCCACGTCAGCATCAGTGCGACCCACCTTGGCGCCACCCTCCGCAGCATATCCCGAGGGGTCTTCCCGCCCGTTGGCCCACGCGCTGCCTGCCAGCCCGCCGCCTTCAGCAGCGGGCCTTGCGCGCTGCTTTCTCACCTCCTGCGCCTGCTCCTCCGCCTGCCTCTCCCTCTCCCTCTCCCTGCGCTCCATCTCCTGCCTCTCGCGCTCCTTCTGCTCGCGCTCCCTGCGCTGCTGCTCCAGACGCTCCTGCCTCTCCTGCTCCCTCCTCTCTCGTTCTCGTCGCAACTGCTCCTGGCGCTCCTTCTTCTTCCTCTCTTCCTCTCGCCGAAGCCACTCTTGCCGTTCCCGCTCCTTCCGTTCCTCTTCCTTCTTTAACTCCTCCTGCCGCTCCCTCTCCTTCCGTTCTTGCTCCTTGCGCCTCTCCTGCTCCTTCTTCTCCTCCTCAATCCGCTTCTGCTCCCGCTGTTCCCACTCTACTCGTTCTCTCTCTGCCTTCAGCTTCTCTTTCCGCTCCCTTTCCTTCCGCCTCTGCTGGTCCTGTTCCTCCTTCTGCCTTCTCTCTAGCTCTTTTCTTACCTTCTCTCGCTCCCTTTCCTCTCTCTTCTCCTTCTCCAATAGTTCCTTCTCCAATAGTTCCTTCTCCAATCGTTCCCTCTCAACCTGTTCCTTCTCCATCCGTTCCTTCTCCATCCGTTCTTGCATTTCCTTCGCTTTCTTCTCCTGCTCCTCTCTCTCCTTCTTTTCACGCTCGATTCTTAACTGTTCCTGTTTCTCCATCTCCCTCCTCCTCTCTTCTTTTTTCAAAAGATCCAACCGCTCCTTTTCCGCTTTCTCCTGCTCCAACCTAAGCTGCTCCAGTCGTTCTTCCTTTTCCTTCTTCTCCTGCTCGGCTTTCAACTGCGCCTCCCTCTCCCTTTCCTTCCTCTCTTGCTCTGCTCTAAGCCGCTCAAGTCGCTCCTTCTCCTTCCTCTCCTGTTCAACCCTAAGCTGCTCCTGTCGCTCCGTCTCCTTCCTCTCCTTCTCCCTCCTCTCCTCCTCCTTCCGCAACTGCTCCAACCGCTCGCGCTCCTGTTGCTCCCGCTTCTTCCGACTCTCCTCCTCCAACTGCCGCTGCCTCTCCCGCTCGCCCGCCTGCTCCATCTGCGCATCCCGCGCTTGTTGCTCCTCCGCCGCCTGCGCCTGCTTCTCACCGCCAGGCCCGCCGCCACTGCTCGCAGCACTCAGCTGCGGCGCGGACAGCCGTCTGGGCACGGCCCCCAGCAGCCTGCCTTTGCCTGCGGGCTTGCCTCCCAGCCGGGGGGACGTTAGCTTGCGCGCGGCGGGCGCGGAGGAGGAGGAGGTGGAGGAGCAGGACGAGGAGGGGGATGACGGTGCGAGGGGAACGGGCGGCGCGGGTGCGGCGGCGGCGAGCGGGGAGTCAAAGAACGGCACTGCCGCGGGGGGGAGGAGAGGCGCGGGGACGGCGGCGGAGGACGAGGCGGGGCGAGTGGGTGCGCGTGAAGCATCCGCGCGCAGATCGTCCGTGTCGTCGAAGCCCAGAAACGCACTCGCTGCCGGCTCTGCGTGATTCGACAGGACGGAAGAATTCGGAATCGCAGCAGGTGTAGCTGAGGGCGCTGCAGCGGGAATGCCATTAGCGGGGATAGAAGCGACGGATGGAGCACCGGTGAGAGTAGACAGGCTGACACTTCTGCCGCCGCTGCTGCTGCTGCTAGCCGCGGTGGCAGGAGAGTTGTTAGCAGCATTAGGGGTTGCAGCGGGAGAGGGAGTGATGGCGGAGCGAGCGACGAGCGGCTTGCCTTTGACGAGCGACGACCGCGACGCCTTGCCGGAGAGCCCGATGATCTTAATCGGCGCGGCCGCGGCACCCGCGGCGGACGACGAAGCACCGTGCGGAGCGGAAGCTGCGGCGCGGGGAGCGGGAGCAAACGCGGGAGGAAGCGCGCCTTGCCCTTGCGACGATGTCGCGGTGGAGGGTTGATGATGTGCTGTTGACGATCTGTTAGTCGAAGCGACGACAGATGTCGTTGGAGTCGCATCTGTCGCATGCGATGTCGCATTGGACGACGACGGTGCGACGGATTGCGAAAGTCCTTTCTTGGAAGCAGCTATTGCTCCTCGCTTCGCAGTTGCGTGCGGAGGGTGCGCGGGGTCCGTCGCTGCAAGCACATGCTGCTTCGCGGATTCCGGCAGCAAAACGTCAAGCGGATCTGCCGGATGCACGTCCCGGATCGACGGATGCCGATGTGAATCCAACGGCTGAGATGCGACGGTGGAATGGGTTCGGGTCGCTTGACTGCCATCAATCGCAGCAGGCAGAGCGTGCGACGCAGCGTGAGATCCGCGAGGTACGGACTGAGGAGATTCGAGCTGCGCGGAAGGAGCAGGAGGGTCTTGATGTGCGAATCCAATGGACGCGTCTGTCGCTCCCGATGCATCTGACCACGTCGCGAGAGGCTTGGCGCTCAGCCTGACTGCGCCAAGACCTCCTCCCCCCGGCTTCTTCTTTCGAGCAATCGGCGGCATGGCTACCCTACTCTCTCCTACGGTCTACCGTAAGAAAATAAGAATTCGAGAAAGACGAAATAGGATGCCATGGAATGGGAGGCGAGAAATATAGCAGGCACATTCGTCTTCCAGATGCTGAGATTCCCTGGATGTTGGTGCAATCTCGAGAATTGGCAGATCTGACATGCCCACCAGCCTTGGGCTTGTCGGAAGGGGTAAGCAGTTCGTCAGAAGGCTGTAGTAAGAATGAGGTCCAACTACACTTGCGCTAAGGCTTACAAGAATGTACTTAACTCCCACCAACTATATTCAACATATTCATTGTTGTGCATACATAACCAACTACGGTACACGGGATACTTTCTTCCAGACCAATACACGGGATGCTTTCTTCTTCGCATGATATTCTAAACTTTACGTACTTAAAACTGCATTCGGTCAATATGGATCCTTATAACTAAGCGTCATGATGAGCTGCATTATATTTTGTCATTTCATCAAGGGGCTTTCCTTCTGGGTCATTCCACAAGACCACAGTATTGACATTCAATCCAACATGAGTACCGTATGTTGAGATACAGATGCTTTAGTGACCTTCCACACGAGTTTCATGTTCATGTAGCACATAAAGTAAATAATGATATTGTGGAAGGGCACCAGCCTGAGCCAGCCTGCCAGCCCTCTCAGCCCGCCAGCCCCATGCAAAGCGGTAGCAACAAACCGTGAACGGTGGGATGGAACTGTGGGATGTGACTGTGGGATGTGACTGTGGGATGGGACTGTGGGATGGGATTGTGGGATGGGACTGTGGGATGGGACTGTGGGATGGGACTGTGGGATGGGTCTGTGGTATGGGACTATGGGGTAGGACTGTGGGATGGGACTGTGGGGTGTGAGGGCGAGGCGCCGCTGCTCTGGGGGGTTGTGAGGGCGAGGCGCCGCTGCAAGCAACAGCGTCCCTTGCAGCTCCCCACCATCAGATGAGCATGGCGTGCCATTGCTTGACTGATGTGTAGTGCACACGGCCACAAATAGATTGCCCCACTATGTAGGTCGCCACACACTGATGGTGGTGCTGCTTAGTGTGTTTCCCTACAAGCAAAAAGGAGGAGACAATCCTAAAGTGACGGCGAGTTGTTGGGTGGGGCTTTGAAAGGGCGTGGAGAAAGAAAAGAATCCAGAACGCAAAGACAGAAGGACAAGGGACGAGGCAAAATGGACGAAGACACAAGGGAAAGGCAACCGCAACAACATGAAAACGACAAGCAAATTAGAGAAACTTACAGGAGGTAAGGAGGGAGCACCCTGATCCTCCAGTTCCCATTGCCCCCCACTCCCTCTCCGCGCATGAGCGCATGCGGTGGTGAGCAGCGGTCAGCAGGGCACGCAGTGAGTGACGGCCATTAGTCAATCCCACTGCCGCCCGTCCATGCGCCTCCTCCCTCTGCTGCCTCCCCTTGGAACAGCAAAGCCCGTGCAGCAATGGAGCCACCACGCCCTCGGTACCGCACGAGACCACACACAATGAGTCCACCACGAAAAGCAATCAGGTCGTGCAGCGGACAGAGCAGCCAGCAGCAATAGACAGAAGCAGAGGAGAGAGCGGGCGAAGTGAAATGGAGGACTGGAGGGGGGTGATGGGGGGTGTGATGGGGGTGAAGAGGGTGAAGGGGGTGATGAGGGTGATGGGGGTGATGGGGGTGATGTGGGTGATGGGGGTAATGGGGGTGATGGGGGTGATGGGGGTTTTTCGCAAGATCCTGCTCGCCATACCCCCACGCGCCATTCAGGATAGGTGTCAGCTCCAAACACGCACAAACTGTCAGAAACCTAGCTAGAACTTAGTAGCCATAGCTAGGGTTTAGGGTACACGAAAGAGAAATGGAAGAAGGAAGGTTTGAACTAGAAAGGAGAGGGATACAAATAGCAAGCCCAAAGGGTTATACTCACTATTGAGTACCCCACTACAGACTAGACAAGCATAATATTCTGACACAAACGGGCGTCCCACCCCCTTTGGAGCGGGCCCGCCCCGGGCGTTTTAAGCCATTTTTTCTCGGAAACGCGAAGCAATCCGCACGGGTGTATAAAAGCGCGAATCACACGGGATTTTGTCACAGAATCCTGCTCGCCATACCCCCACGCGACATTCAGGATGGCTGTCAGCTCCAAATGCGCACAAACGTGCGTCCCATCCCCTTTGGGGCGGGCACGCCCCTGGCGTTTTGAGCCATTTTAACGCTCCGAACGAGCGCTTCCACCCCCAAAACGCGGAAGGATCCGCACATGCGCAGGAAGTGCAGCGGGCGCTCTTCATTCGCGAGCGCCGATGACCGATGATGCTCTCAACCCTCCCACGGCCTTGCTGGCTTGGTAATAGGCCCAGACAAGCGCAGCCACGTGACCCGGCGGAAGAAAGACGCTCGGAACGAGCGCTTCCACCCCCAAAACGCGGAAGGATCCGCACATGCGCAGGAAGTGCAGCGGGCGCTCTTCATTCCCCAGCGCCGATGACCGATGATGCTCGCAACCCTCCCACGCCCTTGCTGGCTTGGTAATAGGCCCAGACAAGCGCAGCCACGTGACCCGGCGGAAGAAAGACGCTCGGAACGAGCGCTTCCACCCCCAAAACGCGGAAGGATCCGCACATGCGCAGGAAGTGCAGCGGGCGCTCTTCATTCGCGAGCGCCGATGACCGATGATGCTCTCAACCCTCCCACGGCCTTGCTGGCTTGGTAATAGGCCCAGACAAGCGCAGCCACGTGACCCGGCGGAAGAAAGACGCTCGGAACGAGCGCTTCCAGCCCCAAAACGCGGAAGGATCCGCACATGCGCAGGAAGTGCAGCGGGCGCTCTTCATTCGCGAGCGCCGATGACCGATGATGCTCTCAACCCTCCCACGGCCTTGCTGGCTTGGTAATAGGCCCAGACAAGCGCAGCCACGTGACCCGGCGGAAGAAAGACGCTCGGAACGAGCGCTTCCACCCCCAAAACGCGGAAGGATCCGCACATGCGCAGGAAGTGCAGCGGGCGCTCTTCATTCGCGAGCGCCGATGACCGATGATGCTCGCAACCCTCCCACGCCCTTGCTGGCTTGGTAATAGGCCCAGACAAGCGCAGCCACGTGACCCGGCGGAAGAAAGACGCTCGGAACGAGCGCTTCCACCCCCAAAACGCGGAAGGATCCGCACATGCGCAGGAAGTGCAGCGGGCGCTCTTCATTCGCGAGCGCCGATGACCGATGATGCTCGCAACCCTCCCACGCCCTTGCTGGCTTGGTAATAGGCCCAGACAAGCGCAGCCACGTGACCCGGCGGAAGAAAGACGCTCGGAACGAGCGCTTCCACCCCCAAAACGCGGAAGGATCCGCACATGCGCAGGAAGTGCAGCGGGCGCTCTTCATTCCCCAGCGCCGATGACCGATCATGCTCGCAACCCTCCCACGCCCTTGCTGGCTTGGTAATAGGCCCAGACAAGCGCAGCCACGTGACCCGGCGGAAGAAAGACGCTCGGAACGAGCGCTTCCACCCCCAAAACGCGGAAGGATCCGCACATGCGCAGGAAGTGCAGCGGGCGCTCTTCATTCCCCAGCGCCGATGACCGATGATGCTCGCAACCCTCCCACGCCCTTGCTGGCTTGGTAATAGGCCCAGACAAGCGCAGCCACGTGACCCGGCGGAAGAAAGACGCTCGGAACGAGCGCTTCCACCCCCAAAACGCGGAAGGATCCGCACATGCGCAGGAAGTGCAGCGGGCGCTCTTCATTCCCCAGCGCCGATGACCGATGATGCTCGCAACCCTCCCACGCCCTTGCTGGCTTGGTAATAGGCCCAGACAAGCGCAGCCACGTGACCCGGCGGAAGAAAGACGCTCGGAACGAGCGCTTCCACCCCCAAAACGCGGAAGGATCCGCACATGCGCAGGAAGTGCAGCGGGCGCTCTTCATTCCCCAGCGCCGATGACCGATGATGCTCGCAACCCTCCCACGCCCTTGCTGGCTTGGTAATAGGCCCAGACAAGCGCAGCCACGTGACCCGGCGGAAGAAAGACGCTCGGAACGAGCGCTTCCACCCCCAAAACGCGGAAGGATCCGCACATGCGCAGGAAGTGCAGCGGGCGCTCTTCATTCCCCAGCGCCGATGACCGATGATGCTCGCAACCCTCCCACGCCCTTGCTGGCTTGGTAATAGGCCCAGACAAGCGCAGCCACGTGACCCGGCGGAAGAAAGACGCTCGGAACGAGCGCTTCCACCCCCAAAACGCGGAAGGATCCGCACATGCGCAGGAAGTGCAGCGGGCGCTCTTCATTCCCCAGCGCCGATGACCGATGATGCTCGCAACCCTCCCACGCCCTTGCTGGCTTGGTAATAGGCCCAGACAAGCGCAGCCACGTGACCCGGCGGAAGAAAGACGCTCGGAACGAGCGCTTCCACCCCCAAAACGCGGAAGGATCCGCACATGCGCAGGAAGTGCAGCGGGCGCTCTTCATTCCCCAGCGCCGATGACCGATGATGCTCGCAACCCTCCCACGCCCTTGCTGGCTTGGTAATAGGCCCAGACAAGCGCAGCCACGTGACCCGGCGGAAGAAAGACGCTCGGAACGAGCGCTTCCACCCCCAAAACGCGGAAGGATCCGCACATGCGCAGGAAGTGCAGCGGGCGCTCTTCATTCCCCAGCGCCGATGACCGATGATGCTCGCAACCCTCCCACGCCCTTGCTGGCTTGGTAATAGGCCCAGACAAGCGCAGCCACGTGACCCGGCGGAAGAAAGACGCTCGGAACGAGCGCTTCCACCCCCAAAACGCGGAAGGATCCGCACATGCGCAGGAAGTGCAGCGGGCGCTCTTCATTCCCCAGCGCCGATGACCGATGATGCTCGCAACCCTCCCACGCCCTTGCTGGCTTGGTAATAGGCCCAGACAAGCGCAGCCACGTGACCCGGCGGAAGAAAGACGCTCGGAACGAGCGCTTCCACCCCCAAAACGCGGAAGGATCCGCACATGCGCAGGAAGTGCAGCGGGCCGAGCGCTTCCAGCCCCAAAACGCGGAAGGATCCGCACATGCGCAGGAAGTGCAGCGGGCGCTCTTCATTCGCGAGCGCCGATGACCGTTGATGCTCGCAACCCTCCCACGCCCTTGCTGGCTTGGTAATAGGCCCAGACAAGCGCAGCCACGTGACCCGGCGGAAGAAAAACGCTCGGAACGAGCGCTTCCACCCCCAAAACGCGGAAGGATCCGCACATGCGCAGGAAGTGCAGCGGCGCTCTTCAGTCCCCAGCGCCGATGACCGATGATGCTCGCAACCCTCCCACGCCCTTGCTGGCTTGGTAATAGGCCCAGACAAGCGCAGCCACGTGACCCGGCGGAAGAAAAACGCTCGGAACGAGCGCTTCCACCCCCAAAACGCGGAAGGATCCACACATGCGCAGGAAGTGCAGCGGGCGCTCTTCATTCGCGAGCGCCGATGACCGATGATGCTCGCAACCCTCCCACGCCCTTGCTGGCTTGGTAATAGGGCCGATGATGCCTGGTCAGTGGGCCACACTGTGCTTTGCTGTGCATGCCTGGTTAGTGGGCCACACTGTGCTGTGCTGTGCATGCCTGGTCTGTGGGCCACACTGTGCTGTGCTGTGCATGCCTGGTCTGTGGGCCACACTGTGCTGTGCAGTGCATGCCTGGTCAGTGGGCCACACTGTGCTGTGCTGTGCATGCCTGGTCAGTGGGCCACACTGTGCTGTGCTGTGCATGCCTGGTCAGTGGGCCACATTGTGCTGTGATGTGCATGCCTGGTCAGTGGGCCACACTGTGCTGTGTTGTGCATGCCTGGTCAGTGGGCCACACTGTGCTGTGCTGTGCATGCCTGGTCAGTAGGCCACACTGTGCTGTGCTGTGCATGCCTGGTCAGTGGGCCACACTGTGCTGTGCTGTGCATGCCTGGTCAGTGGGCCACACTGTGCTGTGCTGTGCATGCTTGGTCAGTTGCAGCTCATGCAATGGAATCGCGGGTCCGCCATGGTGGGGGTGGTCTCCATCCTAGGCCTCTCCATGGCTGCTGACATGCAGACCACAACGTTCATCCCGCATGGGGTGCACGTAGGCTGAGAAATGCTAGCATGGTCTTTATGCAAGGCCCTCTTTGCTGGTCAGTAGGTCTAGAGCAGCAGGAAGTTCTCGAATCTACCCAATTAGTATATGATGGGTGTTTTGCCCTGGTATGAACAGTCACCACAAGATTGATCGTACGGTATGGGTTTCGTTCAACCTCCATCACTCTATTTCCATTCAGGTGGACTGGGAGGCTTTACTCGTGTCTCGCTTTGAAGCCTTCAATGCCTCCATTGCCCCATGGCTGTTAGCCTCTTCTCAAATCTCACCCTGGGGTCTTGCCCCTATTGAGGATGTCTTATCCACAACGCACCATGTCATTGCAGCGTCAAGCCCAAATTGCACAAGTTTTAAAAGGATGACGCGAGGGGTTTTTTATGGTTTGGGTTTTGGCGAGTGATTCCGATTTCGGGCATTTCGTTTTTTTCGCCAAACCCAGCCAGCCCACGTATTTCGCCCTGGGGGTTGTGTCAGCACCCGAAAGTCCCAAATTGCAGGTGCGCTACTTTTCAAAGCTTGCACACTGCACTTCGTCAAGTTTTAAAAGCATGACCCACGCGCCTCGCAATTTGGGACTCGGGCTTTAAGCATAAAATGTGACCATATGCTGGTTGCCTTATTTCACAACCTTGTCTATAACTGATGCTGCGACATTAGGGAAGTGCTATAATAAGAAGCACACAAACTTACTTTCAGCCACTTTGGGCCATAACATCTTTGTTGAAGGTTTAGTCCCCGATTTAGCCGTATGCTTGCTTTGAATTAACATATGAACAGCAACATATTTTATATCGATACACATATACAGTATGTCGTTCTTTGCTCGAGGGGGCATGGTGCCGGAAAACGGCTTTTCCCTCCAGACGGTTGACGTGACGGTCAACTCAAATTCGAAACTGTGGTCTGACACTTGCACAAGATCCGAGCCACCAGTGTTGCTGTCTGTCAGCAAACCTCACCTCACCATCACCACCCCATCCAACGCCGTAGATGTCAGGACCAGCCCCCCCGCGAAACCACGGTAACATAACTTGCACAGCGGTATATGGTAACATTCGAAATCTGGCGAAAATCTAGTCCGCTCGCCAGCTCTTCGGACAGTCTTCGCGACTCCCCGCCGTTCAGCGCACCTCCTCCGGCGACCCTCCCTAGGCTTCCCGCCTCGTCAGCGCAAAATTTCCGCAACCAGAGGCTGGAGCAGCAGCGGCGTCTCCCGCCTTGGGGTGTCTAGGGGACTTTCTCCGCTTGCATGGCGACTCGGCTCCTCACTTCCCTTCCCTGATGTCCTTTCCTTCGGCTCTCTCTCCACCCCCCTCCTCCCCTCACCTCCGCTGACCAGGGCATCACATTCAGTTGGGCTTGATCGACCAAACCTCTTTCGCGTGGTACCACGTAGGAACGTGAGTAAACGAACTCAACCGAATTACCGAACTTGGATCAGGCTCACCATGGACTAGAACACCTCCGCTAGGGCTTTCCTTCCGCCCTGTGTGTGAATCTGCTGCACGGCGACTCACCTCACTTCCGCTAGCCTCGCATTCCCTTCCATTCCACAATCTCTCTCGCTTAGTCGTCCTCCGCGAGTTCTTTCAGGCGCTTGCTTGCTAACTCGGTCCGTCCGTTCATGGCCGCTTCTTCAGTAATGACACGTGCGTCAAAAATAGCTTTCACTTGAGACTAGGCTTCAAATCAGAACGCTCCACACTAAACGACCGCCAGATCGTTTTCTGGATGACCGGCTGCTAGAATCATGGTTCACCGACGATTAACTCGTTACTTTCATAATAGAAGCTTAGGAGTCATCGAACGAGACCCGTCAACTCCTTTTTTTATGAAGTCTTATTATTAGACATCAGGCTCTCGCCGCGCATCAGCTGTTTCGTGAGATATTCTTTCGTGTCACGCTAGCAGCCTGAAGCTTCCTTCCACGATGACGTTTTTCGTGGTCATGCTTCGTCCTACGACGCCGTTCGCGTGGTTAGGGTTCGTCATAGGACGATACTAGGAGTTTCATTTGGCTTCCATTATTCGGAGTGGGAATTTCGCAGAGCCTGCAGCAGGCACCAGTCGATATCGCAGCATGCATCGTACGACGTCGTCGCGATGCCGTCCGTCCGACGCCGATGCTGACGTTCGACACCGCTTCCAACAACTGCTAACGTCCAACGCCTACACTGACGACCGACGTAGACACTTGCGACGTTAACGAAGATGACCGCGAAGACGCCTGACGCATTCAAAATGATGTTACTACGTGAGGATTTTCGTGAGGAGGTGGCGGTAGAGATCACGAATGCATGGATGCATGAAGAGATCTCGACGGCGAGAGAGCTCTCGACACTATTACGGACGTTCTTCGTGACGGCGAGCTCGTTAATCATCTTGCGAAATGATTGACGGAGAAGCTTTTTTGAGTCTGATTATTCGTCGATCTCGAAGAGCTCGCGAGGCCGTGGATGGTAGTACGACGGCGGATCCGCGCGTCCACTGGACGCGGAGTAGAAAACGCGTCGGCGGGGTAGCAAGCGAAGGAGCTTCGTCGTGGTGCAACGACCGTGAGACGACCGTGCGACGACCGTGCGACGACCGTGAGACGACCGTGCGACGACCGTGCGACGACCGTGCGACGACCGTGAGACGACCGTGCGACGACCGTGCGACGTCCCTGGATCTTGTGAATTCGGCAGATGCGATTACGTCGACGTTATCGAAGCGGCCGTTTTCATGGACGCGAATTCGTCGACGTTCGCGCAGCTGCTACGGAGGAGCTCGCCGGTGAGTTTTCGCGCAGCTACTATACGGAGGAGGTCTAAGGCAACGCGCTATCTGTTGGGTAAACGTTTCGTGGCTATTTTTGGCGTTCGCGTTTCGTTTGCGTTCGATCTGGCGTATATATCATGGCGTCTGTATCTCACTCACTCGTTGCGGTTTGAACTGTCTCCGTCCGTGCAGGAGCGGGAGCTAGTTTCCTGGTCTGCGTTGGAGCTACTCTCTCGCCAAGAGCTGGAGCGGTGCTGCTGCGTGCGTGCAGCCGCGGGAGAAGAGCGTGCAAGAGGTGATGCTGACTGCTGCGTTGGTGCGCGCGAGAGGAGATGGCTGACAGGCGTTGGTGATGGCGCGGTGCTGCTGCGTCCATGGAAGCATGGCGTTGACTGGCGTTGCTGCTGTGTTGGAGGCGGTGCTGCTGTGTTGGAGGCGGTGCTGCTGTGTTGGAGGTGGTGCTGCTGTGTAGCAGGCGGTGATGCTGTGTAGGAGGCGGTGCTGCTGTGTTGGAGTGGTGCTGCTGTGTTGGAGGCGGTGCTGCTGTGTTGGAGGCGGTGCTGCTGTGTTGGAGGCGGTGCTGCTGTGTTGGAGGTGGTGCTGCTGTGTTGGAGGCGGTGCTGCTGTGTTGGAGGTGGTGCTGCTGTGTAGCAGGCGGTGATGCTGTGTAGGAGGCGGTGCTGCTGTGTTGGAGTGGTGCTGCTGTGTTGGAGGCGGTGCTGCTGTGTTGGAGGCGGTGCTGCTGTGTTGGAGGCGGTGATGCTGTGTTGGAGGTGGTGCTGCTGTGTTGGAGGCGGTGCTGCTGTGTTGGAGGCGGTGCTGCTGTGTTGGAGTGGTGCTGCTGTGTTGGAGTGGTGCTGCTGTGTTGGAGGCGGTGCTGCTGTGTTGGAGCGGTACTGCTGTGTTGGGGAAGCGGCGAGTTGAAAAGCAGCAACTGGAGATACGGCGACTTGAGAAGCAAGTAAGTAACTGGAGCTCTTCCTTTCTTCTCCTCGCCCTCCCATCTTCCTCCTCATTCGCGTTTACCACTCCAGTGTTTTCAAGGCATTCGTTTTCTTTGTCGCTTTTCCGCTGTCTTTTCCTCCTTGCATTCGTTTACTGATAAACCTTCCCTGTGCGATTGCGGCTCTCTGGTCACTGTGCAGGGCGTTAATCTATGGCAGTCCATGGCGCTATGGCAGTCCATGGCGCTATGGCAGTCCATGGCGCTGTGGCAGTCCATGGCGCTATGGCAGTCCATGGCGCTATGGCAGTCCATGGCGCTATGGCAGTCCATGGCGCTATGGCAGTCCATGGCGCTATGGCAGTCCATGGTGCTATGGCAGTCAAAGAGCAAGGAGGCAAGGAGAGCGCACGCAACTTGAGCGCGCCTGCAGGGGAGCGCAAGGGTAGCGCACACAAGAGGAGCCCGCCTGCATGCTCCTTCGACCCTCTTCCATCCGGCTAAGCTATCTCACTCAGTTCGCACCTCTCACTCGCTCGCACTCGTGCCTTGCACTGCTTGCTTGCACTCACACACTCACTTGCGTACGCCGTTCTGTCACTTGCGTACGCCGTGCTAATCGCCTTCCCTCTCACCTCCCTTGACTGCTCCGTCCACTTGTTTCCCTCTTCTCCTCTCCTCCCGCCAGCATCCCTCTTCCTGCCATCCCTCTGCCAGCACACCCACAGGCCGGCAGCAGCAGCGAGCATGGAGGAGCAGTGCAAGCAGCGTGGCGAGTGAAGAGGCGAGTGGTGGGATGACGCACGGCCTGGGCTGGCCCTGCTGACCAGCAACGAGGCTAGGAGAAGGAGAGAGGTCTGCAATGACACTACAGCTGACAGCAGCAGTGCTTGGCAGCAGAAGAGA
This sequence comes from Closterium sp. Naga37s-1, assembly GCA_947471745.1. Taxonomy (NCBI): domain Eukaryota; kingdom Viridiplantae; phylum Streptophyta; class Zygnematophyceae; order Desmidiales; family Closteriaceae; genus Closterium; species Closterium sp. Naga37s-1. The sequence goes on along the minus strand of CANJKZ010000122.1, from coordinate 1,429,178 downwards.
ATACCAGCAGTGACACCAGCGGTGGCAGCAGCGGTGGGAGAAGGAGAGAGGCCCGCAATGACACTACAGCTGACAGCAGCAGTGGCTGGCAGCAGAAGAGAAGACCAGCAGTGACACCAGCGGTGGAAGCAGCGGTGGGAGAAGGAGAGAGGCCCGCAATGACACTACAGCAGACAGCAGCAGTGGCTGGCAGCAGAAGAGAAGACCAGCAGTGACACCAGCGGTGGCAGCAGCGGTGGGAGAAGGAGAGAGGTCCGCAATGACACTACAGCTGACAGCAGCAGTGGCTGGCAGCAGAAGAGAAGACCAGCAGTGACACCAGCGGTGGCAGCAGCGGTTGGAGAAGGAGAGAGGCCCGCAATGACACTACAGCTGACAGCAGCAGTGGCTGGCAGCAGAAGAGAAGACCAGCAGTGACACCAGCGGTGGCAGCAGCAGTGGGAGAAGGAGAGAGGCCCGCAATGACACTACAGCTGGCAGCAGCAGTGGCTGGCAGCAGAAGAGAAGACCAGCAGTGACACCAGCGGTGGCAGCAGCGGTTGGAGAAGGAGAGAGGCCCGCAATGACACTACAGTTGACAGCAGCAGTGGCTGGCAGCAGAAGAGAAGACCAGCAGTGACACCAGCGGTGGCAGCAGCAGTGGGAGCAGCGGTGGCAGCAGTAGGGAAGGCTAGCAGTGGGAGCAGATGCTAGCAGGGAGGCTAGCAGTGGGAGCAGATGCTAGCAGCGAAGGCTAGCAGTGGGTGCAGACGAGAAGAGAAGACCAGCAGCGGGAGCAGATGCTAGCAGCGAAGGCTAGCAGTGGAAGCAGATGCTAGCAGGGAAGCTCAAAACTCAAAACTCTGCACATGGTGAGTTTTGAGTGACGTCTCAAAACTCACGCCCCCTCCTTCCTCACTTCAGATTTGCTCACTCCTTCCTCCATGCATGCAAAACTTAGGTTTTGAGAGCAAAACGTCTCAAAACTCCCACTTGTTGTGGTTGTTGTTATTGTTATTGTTTTCTCCTGTTGAGCAGCAGAAGGAGGAGCAGCACCTTCCAGTGAGGCGCTTTGACCCCCTGGGGGGCAAAGGATCAACACGAGAGGAGCAGCAAGAGGAGGAGCAGCACCTTCCAGTGAGGCGCTTTGACCCCCTGGGGGGCAAAGGATCAACACAAGGAGGAGCAGCAAGAGGAGGAGCAGCACCTTCCAGTGAGGCGCTTTGACCCCCTGGGGGGCAAAGGATCAACACTAGGAGGAGCAGCAAGAGGAGGAGCAGCACCTTCCAGTGAGGCGCTTTGACCCCCTGGGGGGCAAAGGATCAACACAAGGAGGAGCAGCAAGAGGAGGAGCAGCACCTTCCAGTGAGGCGCTTTGACCCCCTGGGGGGCAAAGGATCAACACAAGAGGAGCAGCAAGAGGAGGAGCAGCACCTTCCAGTGAGGCGCTTTGACCCCCTGGGGGGCAAAGGATCAACACAAGGAGGAGCAGCAAGAGGAGGAGCAGCACCTTCAAGTGAGGCGCGTTGACCCCCTGGGGGGCAAAGGATCAACACAAGGAGGAGCAGCAAGAGGTGGAGCGGCGCCTTCAAGTGAGGCGCTTTGACCCCCTGGGGGGCAAAGGATCAACACAAGAGGAGCAGCAAGAGGTGGAGCGGCGCCTTCAAGTGAGGCGCCTTCAAAATGTAATTTCTGTGCTGCCCCTCTTCTAGGTACAGCAAGCATTAAGGGGCAACGCCAAGGCGGGAGCAACACGAGGACGCAGCAGCAAAGGATTAAATTTGTGCCGCCCCTCTTCTAGGTACAGCAAGCATCGAGGGGCAACACCAAGGCGGGAGCAACACGGGGACGCAGCAGCAAAGGATTAAATTTGTGCCGCCCCTCTTCTAGGTACAGCAAGCATCAAGGGGCAACACCAAGGCGGGAGCAACACGGGGACGCAGCAGCTAGGACCCGTTGTAAGCTGCAGTCTTGTTTGCTTTCTTGTGTCGTCTCATGCCTAATGTTGTGATGTGTGTGTCTTCTTGTCTAAGCCGTCACGAAGACATCAAGACGCCTCCACCCCCCTCGGTAAGTGCTCTCCAAGTTTCTGCTTTCTGTTTTCCACATGCACTAATGTCGTTGTTACTTCCCGTTTCAGACAGCCGCGAGACTTCACGACGCCTCCAGCCCCCTCGGTAAGTGCTCTCCAAGTTTCTGCTTTCTGTTTTCCACATGCACTAATGGCGTTGTTGCTTCCCGTTTCAGACAGCCGCGAGACTTCACGACGCCTCCAGCCCCCTCGGTAAGTGCTCTCCAAGTTTCTGCTTTCTGTTTTCCACATGTACTAATGTCGTTGTTGCTTCCCGTTTCAGACAGCCGCGAGACTTCAAGACCGGAGCAGAGGAGGCGCAGAGGAGAGGAGGCGCGGAGGAGAGGAGGCGCGGAGGAGAGGAGGCGCGGAGGAGAGGAGACGCGGAGGCGTGGAGGCGAGGAGCAGCGGAGGCTAAGGAGAATTCCCTGCCATTGAACTGCCGGTGAGCATCTTCTTTCCTGCCTTCGTTTATTGATCCTTTGGATGGATGGTTGTTGCTCTGTTCGCTTGGCATTGGCTTTGAATCAGTTCTTGGCCCTGGGTGCAATCGCTGGGTGCTCATAAGCTTTTCCTTCCTTCCTATTCCGCAGGAGATGCATCTTTGGGGACGGAGCAGCAGACGAGGAGGAGCAGGGGAGATGCATCAAAGGAGGAGGACCAGAGGAGAGCAGAGCTGCACTGGCCCCCACCGCTGCTGGCCTTATGGAGGGGGGAAGGCGCCAGTATTGACAGGAGCAAGGTGGAGCTGTTGCTGCCTGCGGCTGCTGCCTTGTGCTGTAGCTGCTGCTACCAAGTGGTGGGACGGCTACTGCTACCTCCCGCGCTCCTACCTCTCTCCCTTGTGCTGCTGCTGGGTCTACGAAACTGCTGCGTTGGAGGTGGAAAGGTGGTGCTGTGTTGGCAGCAGCAGCGGCAGCAGTGGGACCACGAGCAATACCAGAAAACTGCAGCAGCGACAGGTGCTACCTCCCTCGCTCCTACCTCCCTCCAGTGTGCTGCTGCTGCTGGTGTGATGTGATAGGATGAGAGGTGAAGTGGAGTGGAGCAGCAAAGGAGATGCAGCAGCAGAAGGGAAGGCCATTGGTGACACCAGCTGTGGCAGCAGCAGTGGGAGCAGCTGATGCTGCCTCACTCCCGTGTGCTACTGCAGAAGAGCAGAGGAGACGACTGGCAGCTGCTGGGAGCAGAAGAGAAGGCCAGGTGCTATCTCCCTCGCTCCTACCTCCCGCCCATGAGCTGCATCAGAGGTGGGGCAGATGAGATGCATCAGAGGAGGAGGAGCAGAGGAGATGCATCAGAGGAGGAGGAGCAGCGGAGATGCATCAGAGGAGGAGGAGGAGCAGAGGACAAGCATCATCAGAGGAGGAGCATAGTATCTGAGGAGGAGGGGCAGAGGAGATGCATCAGAAGGAGGAGCATAGGAGATGCATCAGAGGAGGTGGAGCAGAGGAGAGGAGATGCATCAGAGGAGGTGGAGCAGAGGAGATGCATTAGAGGAGGAGGAGCAGCTGAGGAGTGGAGGCTTGCGAAAGATCGAAGGAGCAAAGGAACAGAGGAGGCAAAGGAGAATCCCCTGCCACTGCTGGTGAGGATCTCCGTTCCTGCTCTCGATACATGGCCGTTGCATCATTCACTGCGCATTTGTTCTCCGTCCAACCTTGGCACTGGGTGCAATGGGTGCAATGGGTGCAATGGGTGCAATGAGCTCACAGACTTTCTCTTCCCATTCCACAGGATATGGAGCAAAGGAGATGCATCCGAGGAGAAGGAGATGAAGCAGAGGTGGAGCAGAGGAGGTGGAGAAGCAGAGGAGTTGGCTCAGCTGAGGAGCAGCAGAGGAGGGGACGAGGAGCAAAGGAGCGATGGAGCGAAGAAGCACAGTGGTGGTGCTGTTCAGATCCTCTTTCTCGATTTATCCGTTCTGTTCGTTCAGATGCATGGTTTCTGCCTGATTTGTTTTGCTCATAGTCCTAAAGTCCTTTCTTGTCATTTCGTGCAAACGCGGCTATGCGCTCATCAGCCCAGTGCGCTCATCAGCCCTGTGCCTGCCTCTTCCCATTTCCCAGCAGCCGACGGGTCGGAGCAGCAGAGGAGACGGCGAAGCAGAGGAGAGGAAGGAGAGGCAAAGGAGATGATGGAGAAGAGGAAGGAGATGGAGCGCTGAAGAGACATGGAGCAGAGGGCACGGAGGAGAAGGCAGGAGGGCGGAAGGCCAAAGGAGCAGAGGAGCAGAGAACCGCACAGCTGCGATTTCCCCCAAGGCTGCTGGCCGCACGGAGGGTAGAAGGTATGGAGGGGAGAAGGCACACAGGCACGGCTGTGAAATTGACACCAGCAAGCTGCGAGCTGTTACTGCCTCCCGCATGCTGCTGCTGGTGCTGTGAAGTGATGGGACGGCAGCTGCTACCTTCCTCGCTCCTACCTCCCTGCCGCGTGCTGCTGCTGGTGCTGTGAAGTGATGGTACAGCGAGCAGAAGAGAGGCCCACAGTGGGACCAGCGGTGGCAGCAGCAGTGGGAGCAGAAGAGAGGCCCGCAGTGACATTATTGGTTGCAGCAGCCGTGGCAGCAGAAGGGAATGCAAGCAGTGGTACCAGCGGTGGCAGCAGCAGTGGGAGCAGAAGAGAAGGCCACCCTTCCCGTGTGCTACTGCAGAGGAGCAGAGGAGCAGCAGTGGGAGAAAATGATGCTGCCTCCTTCCCATGTGCTGCTGCTGCTGGTGCTGTGAAGTGGTGGAGTGGTGCTGTGAAGTGGTGGAGTGGTGCTGCTGCTGCGTTGGGAGGTGGTGCTGTGCTGCTGCTGCTGCATTGGAGGTGGCACCCGCAGTGACACCAGCGGTGGGAGTAGGGGAGAGGCATGCGGTGACACTACCGGTGGCAGCAGCAGTGCGAGCAGAAAGGGAAGGCCAGCAGTGACACCAGCAGTGGCAGCAGCAGTGGAGGGGGAGTGGTGCTGCAGTGGAGGTGGAGTGGTGCTGCATTGAAGAGCAAAGAGCAAAGGAGCGCGGTGGTGGATAACTATTCACAGCCGATGGTGATTCTCTTTCTCACTGGAGTTGTTCTGTTTGTTTGTTTGTATGGATACCGTTGCCTTGGTTTTGCATTTGCTCCGCGTTCTTACTTGGCACTAGCTGCAGTCAGTGCCTTGCACTCATCTGCCCTGATTTCTTCTCCTCCCATTCCACAGAAGGACACAGAGGCGAGGGAGCAGCAGACGAGACGGATCAGCAGTGGAGATGCAGAGCAGACGGCTGCTACAGGCGAGCAGAGCAGACGGGTGGACTGCCATGAGCGGGCCAGCGAGCTGTACCTACCTTTACCTACCTTTTGCCGAGGAGCTGTGCAGGGGATGATGCAGCTGTGCAGGGGATGATGCAGCTGTGCAGGGGATGAACCAGATGGAGCAGCGAAGTGAAGGCGCCAGCATTGGCACGAGCAATATCGAGCTGTTGCTGCCTGCTGCTGCTGCCTTGTGCTACCTCCCTCGCTCCCGCCTCTCTCGCCTGTGCTGCTGCTGGTTCTACAATGTGATGGGACTGCAGGCGCTACCTCATTCGCTCCTACTCTATCCCCTGTGCTGCTGCTGGTGCTATGGAGTGATGGGACGGCAGCTGCTGCATGGGAGTGGGAGTGCCTGCAGTGGGGCAGCAGCTACAGGTGCTACAAAGTGATGGGATGGCAGCTGCTTCGGTGGAGGTGGAGAGGTGCTGCTGTGTTGGCAGCAGCAGCGGCAGTAGTGGGACTGTCAGCAATACCAGAAGACAGCAGCAGCAACAGGTGCTACCCCCCTCGCTCCTACCTCCCTCCAGTGCTGCTGCTGCTGGTACGAAGTGATAGGAGGAGAGGTGAAGGGGAGCGGAGGAGCAAAGGAGATGGCCAGCAGCAAAAGGAGAGGCAGCAGCAGAAGAGAAGGCCATTGGTGACAGCAGCTGTGGCAGAAGCAGTGGGAGCAGCAGCAGAGAAGGCCCTCAGTGACACCAGCGGTGGCAGCAGAAGGGTTTGGTAGAAGTTGCAGCAGCGGTGGCGGCAGCAGTTGGAGTCGAGACGACTGGCAGGTGCTGGGAGCAGAAGAGAGGGCCAGCTGCTATCTTCCTCGCTCCTACCTCCCGCTCATAAGCTGCTGCTGGTGCTGTGAAGTGAAGTGATTATGCAGATGAAGCAGACGCTGCAGATGGAGCAGAAATGAAGCAGAGATGAGGGGGGAGCAGATAGCGGGGAAGCAGAGTGTGAGGAAGGCAGAGAGAGGCAGAGTGTGGGGGGCAGCAGAGTGCGATGGAAGAGGAGGGAGGGAAGAGCTGAGTGCTTAGAACTGCAGCAGATTGCAGTGTGAGGGTCAGGGGATGGAGTGAGAGTTAGAGTGAGGCTGAGTGTGAGTCAGCTAGTGTTGAGAACTGCGGCAGGCTGCAGTGTGAGGGTGAGTTAGAGTGAGGGTGAGTGTGAGTTGAGTGTTGAGAACTGCGGCAGGCTGCAGTGTGAGGGTGAGTGAGAGTGAGAGTGAGAGTGCGGTGTGAGGACCTTGTGTGCTGGTTTGAGGCGCCTCAAATCCAGTTGTGAGCTGCCGGTGGCAGTTCTGTTGTGTCCTGCAGTGCACTGCAGTGTTCCGTTCCTCCTCTCTTCCCTTCTCTCAGTTTTGGGAGACATCTCAAAACTCACTAACCCTCTCTCTCTCTCTTCCTTACTAAACTTGTGAGTTTTGAGAGATGTCTCAAAACTCACGCCTTCCTCACTGCAGTTTAGCTGCAGTGAGCAAAATCAGGGTTTTGGGAGATGCCCAAAACTCTTTTGCATGTTCCTCACTGCAAATCTTCAGTATCCTTTTGTGTTCTGTCTCCCCCCCCAACAGGGTCACATAATAATTTCACCTGCCCCTGGGCAGTATCCAGTATCCTTTTGTGTTCTGTCTCCCCCCCCCCCACAGAGTCACATAATAATTTCACCTGCCCCTGGGCAGTATTCAGTATCCTTTTGTGTTCTGTCTTCCCCCCCCACAGGGTCACATACTAATTTTCACCTGCCACTGGGCAGTATCCAGTATCCTTTTGTGTTCTGTCTCCCCCCCACAGGGTCCCGAGCGATGGTTCCCACCTCACCGCGGTGCTTGGGTGTAACGTTGGGAGCTTGCTCCTGGCGGCCAAGAGGAACCCCCCATGCATAACTACACTACATGGGTAATACATTAGTACATTTAATTGATATTTATATTGGATCATCATTAGGAACTTTGAATGGATAATTACCATGAAAGTATTACTGCAGTAGGTGTTGCTTTAGTTCAGGTATATGTAGACAATTACCAGTGCTATGGACTAGTATGTTATATATTTTGTCAATTGATGCACCAGATGATGTGCATTTGCTGGTGTGGTGTGACAGACAGAACCTCTTGAACAGAACCAGAGACAGAACCATACAGACAGTATATAATGTTGGTAAGGAGCAACTCTGAAATTGATACGGTAGTGATCAATTTGCACTCTCTAGTTTTTCTGCAAGCCTATTGATTGTACTCCCCTGTTTCAAATGCGCCATTGTCGCTGCCAGACTTCCCTGCGATGGCTTTCTTAGTAGATTTGAGCAACGCGCTGCGGCAGTGTCGGCTACTTCTGATCATATCCTGGCACTCGTAGTAACGGATATTTGATAGGCACTCGGACCGGCGACTCGTCTAGCCTCAGCTTGTCTCGCCGTTTCAGTGCTCATGTCCTCTCCTCGCGGTGTGCGCGAGTGTACAGATTACGCGCATTAGTTAGAAGGTTACACGCTGACGAACGGGCGCTGGTCATTTCTTGTTACAAGAGTCGACGCGGAAGCGGCTCACGGGGCAACGACAGCGGGAACGGGCGCTGGTCATTTCTTGTTTTTATATTGCACTGGCCTTTCCACAAAACGCGACGCGTTTCAAACACGCCATAGTCAATTCAAGATTTCACGCCAGAGTCATTATCGGCGCGAACCTGATCGTGGTACTAGTAGCGGATATTATTAGGTACTTCTACTGATTCTGATAGCGAACTCATTTCGTTTTACAAGGTTTATTAGAGGCTGTCCGTCAACGCTCCGCCATGCCTTGTCGGGTGCTCATCTCCTCTCCTCTCCGCGCAGCGCAGCCGTAGTCACCGCTCCAATAACGGCACGGGCTGTCCTCGTTACAGGGATACACGCCGACGGATCGCTAAACGGATGAAGGGTCGCAGATTAGGCGAGAGTGTCGCACGGGCAAGAGAGTTGTACTGGCGATCGGCGAGCCGGTTCTGGATTGCGGGTGGTGGCGGACGCGGGGTCGCGGGGAAAAGTGGGCGAGTGACGTCTTTAAGACACCGCCGGCTTCCGCCAGGTAGAGTGGCGTACGAGCGAGAGTGTCACCCGCGCGAGCCGTGTCACGCGATGCTGCTGGGCTGCCTGGCTGGCTGTCCTGATTCCCATCGTTCTCTTACGCAGCACCCCATCGTCTTCCCCACATCCCTCGCACCTCCTCTGCCCAGGCGTCACGGTATGCGTTCATGGTGATGGGTCACCTTCCTATCGCCCTTCAAATGTTCGAACGTACCACTGGCACACGGAATGCTAAACATCAGAAGCACGTGTTTTAGGGTACCATGTGTACCATGTTACAATGTTTCCACGTTAGAAACACCACGCCTTCAGTTCCTCCCCTCCTTCCTCCTCCCCTCCCACTACTTTTGCAATATTCCCCATGCGTTTCCCCCCTCCCGTCTGTGCAAGTCTGTGGGCCCGTGGGTTGTTCCCATTGCACACATACTGCTAGAGAGAGAGGAAACGATTTTTTAAGGTTTCCTCCCTGCAGTCACAGAATTTGTCGCAAAAGCTACAAACGCTCATCTCCTCACCGCTTCCCTCTCCCCCAATCCCCCGTCCCCCCTCTTTCCCCCACATCTCCCCTGTTTTAATGCGTCGTCTCCATTCCTATGCGTCTCGGATGCGCATAAAGCTTCTGTCACCTCCCTGCCGCCCGTCACGCCCCGCTACCTCTCACGCCGCGCCATTGTTGTCATGCACCGCGTGCAACCCGCTGAGGAGTCGATGTGGCGAATTCTCGCTGCAAATGCAAATGCAAATGCAAATGCAAATGCTCTCACAACACTTGGTTGATCCGGCTGGTCCCGCTGCTCACTCAAGAGCAAGCCGCGCCAGGGCTGCTCGCCTTTCACACTCTCGGCCGAACGCTCACTGGTGCGTGCATGCTGTGAATTAGAATCAGAATGAGTACGTGTGAATGTGATTCGCTCGCACACGTATCGCGTTCCTGGTTCTGTTTGGTTAGGACCTCACTCTTTTGCTGTGTGGCAGGTATACATTCACTGGCACTTTCTGCTCCTTCAACTCTCTCTCCCGCGTCTTCCATTCTCTCGCTCATCTCCGTCCCACAGCCCCTCCCTCTCCCATCGGGCCCGTTCGTCTTGCTCATACTGATTTCGTCCCGTTGTCCCTTTTCCTATAGGGTGTGGCGAAGCGTGGGTGCTCGGTGCGAGTGGGGCGGGACACAGAGGCCCAGAAGGAGAAGGCCTGCCAGCAACATGGGCCGCCGTGGTGGGGCTTGTTTCCATCCTCGGCCTCCCCATGGCTGCTGACATGCAAACCACGACGCTCATCCCTCCAAGTGCCTTACCCACCGCACGCACATCATGTGCTTGCGGCATTGATCTAATATCATGTGAAGCATGAAAGGTGACTAGGTGCCGCTTGCTTCGCTTCACAATGTTTCTTGTTGGATCGTTTCATACCGGTAGTTGTGCAAATTGTTTGAATTATTGCCGATCATGTGGTTGTGGCTGTTGTGTGCAGTGCGGATGTTTGTGTCCGCTTACGGCTGACGGTGCAGGTACGGGAGGAGGAAAGGAGTAAATGGAGGAGGAAAGGAGTAAATGGAGGAGGAAAGGAGTAAAGGGAGGAGGAAAGGAGTAAATGGAGGAGGAAAGGAGTAAAGGGAGGAGGAAAGGAGTAAAGGGAGGAGGAAAGGAGTGAAGGGAGGAGGAAAGGAGTAAAGGGAGGAGGAAAGGAGTAAAGGGAGGAGGAAAGGAGTGAAGGGAGGAGGAAAGGAGTGAAGGGAGGAGGAAAGGAGTAAAGGGAGGAGGGAAGGAGTAAAGGGAGGAGGAAAGGAGTAAAGGGAGGAGGGAAGGAGTAAAGGGAGGAGGAAAGGAGTAAAGGGAGGAGGAAAGGAGTGAAGGGAGGAGGAAAGGAGTGAAGGGAGGAGGAAAGGAGTAAAGGGAGGAGGGAAGGAGTAAAGGGAGGAGGAAAGGAGTAAAGGGAGGAGGGAAGGAGTAAAGGGAGGAGGAAAGGAGTGAAGGGAGGAGGAAAGGAGTGAAGGGAGGAGGAAAGGAGTGAAGGGAGGAGGAAAGGAGTGAAGGGAGGAGGAAAGGAGTGAAGGGCGTGCTCATCAAACATTTATTAGACGTTGTTTCAGGGCACCAAAGATTTTACCCTGCCACAGACAGACTAAATGATTATCTACCCTGAATTTGTTCGGGTATTTTGTTTTTTACCCTAGCAGTCAGGGTTGCTGCGATCAGAAGTTGATCGTAACCAGGATCTCCTCAGGAAGGTTCGCACACTTCTAATCTAGTGGTGGTGGGCCCTTGACCTCAATAGCAGAGTGAATGTAAATGCTTGAGACAATAAAAACATGCAGTACAAGGAATATAAATAAGAGTACAGGGGAATGCGAAACGACCTAGCTAGCCATGTACTCTAAGGGGTACATTCCCTTATTACAGCGAAATCCAACCGTGCGACTCCGGGTGGTTACGGAACTGTTCGGGCAGAATCCTCGCCACTGCTGCTGCCTGATGCTGTCTGCCCGACGGTCCAGATGCTCCTCGTAACCGTCTGTCCCTTCGCATTACTTCTGCCCTTTCGTCTTTACTCTCGATACTGCGTGCTTCGGCTTCGCTACGGTGAGAAGTGATCAATATGTCAAATGTTGAACATTGATATGATAGGCTATAATGAGTTGCACTCTAGGGGGTACAGCTTCTAGGGTTGCTCATTTGTACCCCATTCGTTTCTATTCCAATCATTCCGTTGTTCGCTAACTCCGCGTGTCTCGCGGCCCGAGGCTTCACCGACCAGTCTCTGGACTGGATCCCCTGGTGTTGGGTCGGCCTTTCGAGTCTGGGGCTGCCTTGCACTTGTTCGCGACACCTCCGCGGACAAGCTCTCGGCACGCGCCGTCCCCTGTGTCTTCCTTGGTTTCCCAGTGGACTCTGCTGACTGGTCCTTTTACCACCCTCCCCTCCACCAGTTCCTAGATTCCCGTGACGTCCGGTTTGACGAGTCCTTGTCCTACTACACCCGGTACCCCTGTCGAGGTCTCCCGGTACCCCCTCCCCCTCTCTTCCTCGCACCCTCTCCTCCTCCTGCTCCCGCTCCTCCGGTACCCCCGCCCCCCCCTGGTCCTGCCCCGTCTGGTGTGTCCCACGCTACCCCTCTCCCCTCGGTCGTGCGTCAGGTAGCGTCTCCCTCCCCGCAGTCCTCCTCACAGTCCCCTCAGCAGCCTTCGGCACTTCCGCGACAGGTTACTGTGGACTCGGTTGGTGTTGGAGCTGGAGGTGCAGCCGCTGGCGGTGCTCGGTCGCGGGGTACTGGAGCTGGAGGTGCTGGCGCAGGTGACGCTAGCTCTGGGGGTGCTGGAGCTGGAGGTGCTGGCGCAGGTGGCGCTAGCTCTGGGGGTGCTGGAGCTGGAGGTGCCGGCACTGGAGGTGCTGGTTCTGGGGGTGCTGGAGTTGGGGGTGCTGGCACTAGCGGTGCTAGTTCTGGGGGTGCTGGAGTTGGAGGTCCTAGCACTGGCGGTACTGGTTCTGGGGGTGCTGAGTCTGAGGAGACTGACGCTGGAGACCCTGGTTCTGCGGAGTCCACCCCGCCCCCCCACCGCCACGACACGCGTCTCCAGGCTGCCCGTCGGCGTGAGCGTGAGGAGCAGGAGCGGTTGGAGAGGGAGCGGCAGGAGCTGCGGGTGCTGGACCTTCTGGAGCAGCAGCGGCAGCAGCAGCAGCAGCAGCAGCAGCAGCAGCAGCAGCAGCAGCAGCAGCAGCAGCCGCAGCCGCAGCCGCAGCAGCAGCAGCAGCCGCAGCCGTAGCCGCAGCGGCCGCAGCCGCCACCGCAGCTTCCTCTAGAGCGGCGGTTGTTCCCAACTGTGAGTGGCTTGCGGGCCCTTGGCCTTTCCTCCTCTCCTCCTGTCCGCTCCCAGTCTCCTCCTGTGTTTGTTCCTCCGTTGCCTCCTCCTGACGACCGTCCGGCGGTCTGGTCTTCTCCTCCTCCTCAGTCTCCTCCTCCCTCTGTCCGTCGCGACTTGATCACTCGTTGTCCTCCGCGTGCTCGTCACTCGTCCCCTGTTACTGACCTCCACACTGCCCTCCTTTGTTCGTCTCGTCGTCGTTCTCCTTCTCCTGTGTCCGTTCTCCCGTCTCCTCCTCCGTCCTCTCTACCTGCCCTCCCCACTCCTATCTCTGACTACTACCGCGCTGTTCGTCCTGTTGCCGCACGTGTCCTCACCACTCTTGTCACCGACCCTCGTTTCCCTCCGTCGTCTGTCTCGGCTCTCACTGCCGCTGTCGCTGAGTTTGCTGCCGCCAGCCGCCTTGACTACGCCACCCGTGTGGTGCCAGCTCCTCCCTACCGTCCTCTGTCCGTCGGGGGTGGGTTTGCCCTTGGCTGTGACGTCCTAGAGGACAGAGAGTCTGAGCTGGAGTACTGGGCAGCCGCTTCTCCCTCTGTGTGTGCCATGCTGCTCTCCCCTGAGGGAGACCCCGACGCCCTTGACATACCGACTCCTCGCACTTACCGCGAGGCAGTGTCAGGGGCGTGGGCCTCTCAGTGGAAAGCGGCTATGGACTCAGAGTTGGCGTCTTGGAGATCCACAGGCACCTACGTCGACGCAGTTCCCCCTCCCAGGGCGAACGTAGTCGATGGCATGTGGCTCTTCAAGGTGAAGCGGCCGCCTGGAGCACCGCCGGTGTTCAAGGCGCGCTACGTGGCTAGGGGTTTCAGTCAGCGTGAGGGAGTTGACTTCTTCCAGACCTTCGCCCCGACCCCGAAGATGACTACTCTTCGGGTGTTACTCCACATAGCAGCGCAGCGAGACTACGAGCTGCACTCCCTCGACTTCTCCACTGCGTTCCTCCAGGGCCGACTGCACGAGGAGATCTGGCTGCGCCGTCCTCCTGGCTTCACTGACACCTTCCCACCTGGGACCCAGTGGAGCCTGAGGCGACCAGTCTACGGTCTCCGCCAGTCGCCCCGTAAGTGGCACGACACTCTTCGCTCCACGCGACCTTGGGTTCAGCCCGTCCTCCGCCGACCCGTCGCTGTTTGTTCGAGCGGGTTCTACTCCTTTCTTTATCCTTGTCTACGTCGACGACTTGGTGTTTGCTACAGCAGACAGGGCAGCCCTGGCTCAGGTGAAGTCCGAACTGCAGAAGAGACACAAGTGCACTGACCTGGGTGAGCTGCAGCGCTACCTTGGCCTGCAGATCACCCGGGACAGAGCCGCTCGCACCATCACACTGACGCAGTCACACATGGTGCAGCAGGTCCTTCGGCGGTTCCACTTCCAGTTCTCCACCACACAGCCCACTCCTCTTGCTGTTGACCACAGACTTACGGGCCCCTTTCCTGACGAGCCCTTTGAGTCCAGTGGACCCTACGCAGAGCTGGTGGGCTGCCTCATGTACCTGATGACTTGTACTCGACCGGACCTCGCCTTTCCACTCAGCATCCTTTCTCGCTTTGTTGCGACTGGGAGACACCGCCCTGTCCACTGGACAGCTGCTGTGAGGGTGGCGAAGTACCTGGCGACTACATCAGGCTTGGGGCTTGTGCTTGGAGGGACTCAGCCAGTGGCGTTGACTGGTCACTGCGACTCTTCCTACGCTGACGACGTGGAGACTCAGCGTTCGACTCAGGGTTACTGCTTCAGTCTGGGAGCTGGTGCTGTGTCGTGGAGGTCTACACGGTCGTCGTCTGTGGCTACTTCCAGTGCAGAGGCAGAGATCTACGCTGGTGCCATGGCGGCACAGGAGCTTCGCTGGTTGACCTTCTTGCTCGCTGACCTTGGTGAGCGGTCTCGCTCTGCACCGACCTTGTACGCTGACAACAAGGCCATGATCCTCCTGTGTCGAGAGCCTCGACTGGAGAGCAGAGTGAAGCATATTGACGTGAGGTACTTCCTCCTGCGAGAGCTGCAGCGACGCGGTCAGGCACGCCTGGACTTTGTGGCCTCAGAGGCCAACACTGCAGACCTCTTCACCAAGGCCTTGGCGCTTGGTGACCACCACAGGTTCTGTGTGCAGTTGGGGCTTGTTGAGGTAGGCCCTCGGTTGGTGTAGTCCTGTTGCTTGCTCTGCTTGTTGTGCTTTGTATTTATATCCTAGTGAACTCTTGAACTGGCCTTGTGGCCGCTTGCTTGCGCTCGGAATTTGTGTGGTGTCCTTGAGATCCACCCTGAGCTTGCCTTGGTTCTTGGTTTGACTGGTTTTGTGACCGTTTGTTCACCTTGCTTGCTTTGATGCCCCTCACTTAGCCTATGGGGGTGTGTCAAATGTTGAACATTGATATGATAGGCTATAATGAGTTGCACTCTAGGGGGTACAGCTTCTAGGGTTGCTCATTTGTACCCCATTCGTTTCTATTCCAATCATTCCGTTGTTCGCTAACTTTGAGACAATAGTGTTTTCACTAACCACTATTCGTAACACCCCCCTTCACTCCTGACCGTAGCGAGCATTGACCCGCTTGACTACCCCGCTGAGTTCGGAGCAGTGCTGGTACTGCTGACGCGGCAGTTTCTTCGTGAGGAAGTCTGCTGCCATGTCACCCGTTGGGCAGTATGTCAGATCAACCTTGCCTTTGTCAACTTCGTCCTTGACGAAGAAGTATCGCAGTGCGATGTGCTTGGTGCGGTTGACGAAGCCAGGTTTGTTCGCGATCCTGATCGCGCTCTGGTTGTCGCAGTGCAGGCGAAAGTTCGTTGAGGCCGGAACTTTCGCTTCTTGCAACAGCTCCTGAAGGTAGAGACCTTCGCGAACGGCTGCTGTTGCTGCGATGAATTCGGCTTCCGCCGATGACAGGGCAACCAACTCCTGCTTCTGAGAGTTCCAGGAGATGGGGCCGCTGGGCTCGAGGCGGAAGAGGAATCCTGTCCTGGACCGTCGATTGTCAGGATCAGCGGCGTGATCAGCATCCACGTAGCCGACGAGACTGAAGGATGCGGTTGGGATGGTGGAGTAGCTGAGCCCGACATTGGGCGTGGAGATAAAGAATTGAAGGGCTCGCTGAAGATCCGAGAGGTTCTCAGCCGTTGGTTTGCGTGAGTACTGAGCCAACTGGCTTGCGATGTAGGAGAGGTCGGGCCTGCAGGTGACTGATGCGAAGAGCAGGCACCCCAACTGCTGCTGGTAAGTGTGAAGCCCAGCAGGGGACAGGGCTTTGTCGTCAGGCTTGTGGTTGGGTCCTGGAGTGCGGTAAGGGGTGGAGAGTGGTCCAGGCGCAATGTTGAAGCGCTTGCTAAGCTCCTCCGCATACTTCGCTGCTGAGAGATGAATGGCTTCTGGCGCGTAAGTTATGTTGAGTCTGAGGAACTGCTTCACGTCGTGGTTGCAGGTGATATCGACGCGCCCTGCGAGACTCTTCTCGAATTGCTCCAGCAGTTCGTTGCTTGACCCTGTGTAAAGGAGGTCGTCGACGTAGACCGTGAGTAGGATGTATTCCCCGCGGAAATCGCGGCGATACATCCCGGGGTCGTGAGGCAGCTGCTTGAATCCGATTTCAAGCAGTATGTTGTGCAAGTACTGTTGCCAGAGCCTTGGTGCTTGTTTGATCCCGTAGAGGGACTTACGCAGCTGACAAACGCGTGGATCCCCGTCGCCGTATGTGTGTGGCTGCTCCACGTAGATCACGGCGTCCACTAACGCGTACAGGAAGGCATTCTTCACATCGATCTGCCGAAGTGGTAGGTGGCGTGCAGCTGCGATGGCGAGCAGAATCCTGACGGAAGTGTGACGACTAACCGGCGCAAATGTCTGGTCGAAATCAATCCCGTGCCTCTGATCGTAGCCGCGCACCACCCAGCGCGCCTTGAATCGCTCGATCGTTCCGTCAGCTCCTGTCTTCACGCGGAAGACCCATTTGCCGGAGAGGATCCTTCTGCCCTTCACTGCTGCACGGTCGACGAGCACCCAGGTGTCGCGCGACTCAAGCGCCCGAATCTCCGCATCCATTGCTTCGCGCCACTCCTTGCTGTGTGGGCCTGAGAGAGCTTGTCGTGGGTTCTTAGGCTCGATGATGCGCGGAGCAGTGGAGACGGCAGCGTGCAGTCCCAGGAGTTGAAGGCCAGTGATGGTGCTGTTATGGCGATGTTGGGTGAC
The DNA here is from genome assembly GCA_947471745.1 of Closterium sp. Naga37s-1. NCBI lineage: Eukaryota > Viridiplantae > Streptophyta > Zygnematophyceae > Desmidiales > Closteriaceae > Closterium > Closterium sp. Naga37s-1. The sequence goes on along the minus strand of CANJKZ010000122.1, from coordinate 1,412,750 downwards.
GACTTCCTGCACGTCGTCATCGTCGCTTTCTGGTTCAGGTGGTGCTGGTGGTGCTGTGTCTCCGCCGCTTCTGCTTCCTCCTGCTGCGCCTCCTCCCGCTGTGCCTCCTGTTGCGCCCGCTCCTCCTTCTCCTGAATCATCGTCGTCGTCGTCGTCGCGACGATCGCCCCTTGTGAACTCCCCTCTGGGATCCTGCTCCAGAATCGCCGCTGCAGCTTCGTCCTCAGGTGAAGCGTAGCTGTGGCCCTCGTTGGCGTAGACGCGGTTTGCGTTCGTCTGCTCGTCCTCACGGAATTGTTGCAAAAACAGCCGCTCGTAGAAGATAACGTCGCGCGCATTTTTTATTTTTTGGCTTAGGAGATCCAGGATGATCCATGCCTTGTGTTCGTGACTGATGCCGAGGTGGATTCCCCAGCGCGCCCGGCTCTTGAACTTCCCGATGGTTGACGTTGGCGTTCGGTATTGAACCATGCACCCCCAGACGCGGAGCATGGAGGTGTCTCCCTTTCTTCCCGTCCATTTCACATGCGGCGAGGAGTTGCCGGTGATTGCGGTGGTTGACAGCAGGTTGTGCACCCGCACAGCGTGGTGCATCGCGTAGGTCCAGTAGATCGGCGGGAGCTTCGCCTGCCTCATTAGCGCCCGCACCTTCGTCATGAGGGTGCGATTCGTGCGTTCTGCTACGCCCTGCTGCTGATGCGCGTAGGGGAGAGAGATGTGGTGCTCGATCCCCTTTTGCGCGAGGAAATCCTGCAGCTCCTTGCTCCTGAACTCCGCTGCGCCATCGGACTGCCAGATCTTCAATTTCTCCCCAGATTGCCGCTGCGCGTGTGCCAGCCACAGGCGGAATGCTTCGTAGGCTCTGCTGCGCGCTTCCACGTTTACGACCCATACGTGGCGCGTTCCGGCGTCGACGAAGGTGAGTGTGTAGAGCTCGTCGTTGATGCCGCAGTGACCTACGTTGAGGAAATCACTGTAAACCTTCTCCAGCTTGGCGTAGCGATTGGTCCCTGGTTCGAGTAGGGGGAAGGGCTGGTGACTCAGCGCGGCTTCGGGGCAGACGGTACAGCTGCGCGGGTGAGTTCCTCCTCTCACTTCGGAGCCATCAGGGCGCAGCAGCGCGCCAGGTGCGAAGACGCCGGCTTCGATGCAGTTCTTCAGAGTCGTGCGCGAAGGGTGACCTAAACGCTGATGCCAGATGGCGTCGTCGGCGCGGAATCCGGAGGTGCGCATGTAGCGCGCAAGTGCAGCTGCGGGGTCTTCGTCAGGTGCCGGTGCAGGTGTGGAAGCTGCTTCCTCATTCTCTTCTTCTTCCTCGTTCGCCGTTGTTAGCATGAGGGCGAGAAACTCTCTGTCGCGGATGATGGAGTAGGGGATGTTGGTTCCGGGGATCGTGCCGAGTACAAGTGTCGGTTCGCGCGGTTCAGGGGCAGGTCCGTAGACGGTGCGGCGCGGGGTGAGTGGTTCACTACCCCAGTCGATGGTGTCCCAGGGGTCACTACCTGAAGGGATGTCAGGGGGCGGAGGTCCTAATGCAGGGCGGCGCGGAGGGCGTCCGAGAGGGACAATAGGAGGTTCATCCTCAGCTTGCGCAGGTGCTGCTTCCGCTTCCCCCCTTTGTTCCTCGCGGAAGGCTCCCCAGCCGCTCGTCTCGCCGCCTTGTGCGGCGCCCCATCCGCCGGTTGCGTCGCCCCAGCCGCTTGTTGCGGCACCCCAACCGCTTGTGTTGCTCGTTCCCCATCCGCTGGCGCTCCCCCACCCCCCTTCATTGGAGGCGCTCTCCTCGTCCTGCTCCCAGGCGAGCGTTCCGCGTGCCTCGGCGAGGCTCTTCTGACGAAGCTCTTCGGCTTCGCGTTGCGCCAACGCCTCCTCTTCCGAAGGTGAGAGTCGTTTCTTCGAATCGCGCCGGTGAGCGTATATCTCTGCCGCCTTCTTCTCGGTGTAGGGCCGAGGGTTCCCATGGGCGTCGAAGGTGCCGACGCCGACGCCGCGGAGCATGCCTTGGAGATGCTGAGATGCGGGTCCGGGGAGAGGGTGTTCCGGTGTGCCGAAGACAACCCGCGTGGCTGTCTCAAGCTCGAGTTGGGAGAGGCCCTCCTCAGGCGGTGCGTCGCGCTCTGCTTCGCGAATGGCAGCAAGGCCATGTCCGGCGATCGCGCTCGTCGAGGTCGTCGGTGTGTGGCAGTCCCTGCAGACGCCGTCAGGATCGGGGTCGTGTAGCGCCAGCTCGCGCGGGTGTGGGTGGTGCGGCACCCAGGGGCGCCCATCGGGGTGCTTCCAATCGCGGCGAAGGATGTGTTCGAAGCGTAGGGGGACGAGGTCGATTAGCTCCTGCGAGTCGCCGCTGCAGTCGGGAATGTCGAAATCGAGAACGTATACGCCGTTCTCGGCGTGCGCCCGTCCGATCTGCTTGCGCGTTTTGTTTGGCATCGTGAAGTGGAGCAGGATGTCGCGCGTCTCGGGGTCGGTGCTGAGAAGGACTCCGCAATCCAGGAGTTGCGCCGCCGAAAGTAGATTAAAGCGTAGGTTCTGCACAATCAACACGTCGTTAAGTGTGATGTGCGTTCGGCTCCCTCGTGCCTTGAGCACCACGATGCCTTGTGCGCTTGCGCGCAGCCGCGTGTTGTTCGCCACTGTGACGTAAGTGACTTCGGGGGTGGCGACGGCGTTGGATATGTAACGCTCGGAGCCCACCATGTGCTGCCCACAGCAGCTGTCCAGGTACCACTTGTTGTAGCGCCTGTTGTCGTTTCGCGCGAGTAGCGCCAGTCGCGGAGTGACGATGTGCGGGGTGTCGACCCTTAGAAATTGTTCACGCGCGATCCAATCGATCGGTGCCGGCCGCATATCAGGTACGTGCGGAGGGCTCTCAAGCAGCGGGACTGGCAAATTCCAGTCCTGGTTGTCGTCATCGCTGTAGTCGTGACGCGTGCTGAACGGATTGTTGTTCGGGGACGCCTCGATTGGGTCAGGCGCCGTCTCCGGTGACAGCGAGCGCGCGCGCGGGCGACGAGAGCCGCTCGTCATGGTCATGTTCCCCATGACATTGCGAACGGGGGCAGTTTGTGATGGCTGCTGCTGCTGCTGAGATGTTGGATTCAAGTTGCGCGGTGGGGGTTGATACCCCTGGGCGGGACGCGTGTCGTTCCTCGCGTCTTGTCGGCCGGACCAGTTGCTCGGGTTGGTCTGGCGGGGACGAGATCGATGCTTGCATCGATCCGCCAAGTGCCCGAAATTTCTGCAGATTTTGCAGTAGAGGCGCCGCGGCCGTCGCTCTTCTGTGTTGTCGGCGAAGAATGCGAGGCGCTCCCTTTCTCGTCGCGGCGCTGGTCGCTGCTGGTCCATATCCCTTTGTTCGACGAGAAGGGCGGCGCAAAGAGCGGCCTCCGAGATGACCCCCTGCTGTCGAAGGAGCGCCTTGCAGGGCCGCCACTCTGGGCCTAGCCCTTGGAGCACGATGTTGACGAAGATTTCTTCAGAAATCGTGCTCCCCAATTTCGCGATTTGATCGCGTAAGCTTCGACAACGATTCAGGTAGCTGTTGGCCTTCTCTCCCGGTGCCATCTTTGTCTCCAGTAGCTGCTGGAGCAGGCGGCTCGACGACACGGAGTCCTTGGGTTGGTACACACCGTTTAGGTGGCGCCAGGCGTTGAGGGCGGGAGCAGGAGAAGTCTTGTATGAGCGAATGCTCAATTGCTCCGTCGGCGACATATTCCGCAGGAGAACCCCATACGCCATCAGGGACTCGTTGTAGTACTTGGTCTTTGCGTCGTCAGTGTCCTCCGTAGGGCCCGAGTAGCTCCCGTCGAAGTAATGATAAATCTGCGCGTTTTGCAGCAGCAGCTCCAGCTCGAAGCTCCAAGTATAGAAGTCTCTGCCGTCAAAGCACACACTTGTCTTTATTTTTTATATGCTCAAAAACCTTGATTGCGCAGATAGAATTGCTTCATCGCTGGGACAGGGAGTCTTGGGTGTTGAGCCATTTGTGTCAAGAGAGAAGCCTTGTGGGGCGGAGTTCTGGCCGTTTGACGCCGGTTGAGTGGGTTGGGAGGAAGTTCCCGCGTCGCCGTTCCGCAATGTCTGGAGTCCTTGCTCCAGGCTCGTGAGTCGCTGAAGCAGTTGTGCGAGGACGACGGAAGGGATCGTCGTCGTTTCCTCGCTTGTCGCAGCCGGGTTGGGCTGCGCTTCAGCCGTCAGATTCGTCTGACCTCCAGATCCTCCGGCCATTCTTACACGTGATCGTGTGCCGGACGCCACTTTCCGAATGTCGCAGATTTCGGAGATGGCGGTGCGAAGGATTCCTGAGTCGCTCTCATACCATGCTGCGATCAGAAGTTGATCGTAACCAGGATCTCCTCAGGAAGGTTCGCACACTTCTAATCTAGTGGTGGTGGGCCCTTGACCTCAATAGCAGAGTGAATGTAAATGCTTGAGATAATAAAAACATGCAGTACAAGGAATATAAATAAGAGTACAGGGGAATGCGAAACGACCTAGCTAGCCATGTACTCTAAGGGGTACATTCCCTTATTACAGCGAAATCCAACCGTGCGACTCCGGGTGGTTACGGAACTGTTCGGGCAGAATCCTCGCCACTGCTGCTGCCTGATGCTGTCTGCCCGGCGGTCAAGATGCTCCTCGTAACCGTCTGTCCCTTCGCATTACTTCTGCCCTTTCGTCTTTACTCTCGATACTGCGTGCTTCGGCTTCGCTACGGTGAGAAGTGATCAATAGTGTTTTCACTAACCACTATTAGTGATTTTACCCTGCCACAGACAGACTAAATGATTATCTACCCTGAATTTGTCCGGGTATTTTGTTTTTTACCCTAGCAGTCAGGGTAGGCCCGGTTCGGACCCTGATTTTCCAGGGTGGCCAAAAACCAATTTTGGGCCCTGGTGCTGGCGCGCTCGCCATGGGCAGAGCGTTACGGGTGGGCTGCGGGCAGAGCGCGACGGAAACAATGCCGGGCACGACATGGCTGACAATCTGTTTAGAGCCGAGCTCACATGCGACGATTTTACAGCAGAACCATAATTAACTGCTGTTACTGTTGCCGCTTGCCACACTACACGCAATTTTCCGCGCTTGCAGAGAAATAAGTGAAGTAAAATGTCGCCTTACAGCGACATGCGAGTGTTAGATGCGAGACTGATTACTACAGGTTGGCTTGATAGCGGGCCGTAGGAACACGCTCTTAGTAGGAGATAGTATCATTTTGAGAAAGAGCATGGAGAGGGAATTGGAGAATGGAGAGGATTCACTATAGTCGACAGGGTAAGCTAAGTTGAACATCTATTTGTTGGATTCACTCTGGAATCATTGATAACTCGATGCATTTGTATCTGGCCTACAAATACGCGGATATGTAACCATTGAGTTACCATGCAGATGGAGCATCCCTTTTCTTGGTTTCTCCGTCACCTCACCTCGAACCGCTCCTGTCGTCATTGCTTGTTCCTCAGTTAGCTCGGTCCGCCATAGGTAGCTAGTGAGTCTCGTCTCCTTGACCTCGAATGTGTCAACTGAATCGTTTCTCATTTGCTCCAATTCCTTCGCTGCTTTCGATGGCTTTCGCGTCCTTCAATCCGCTGGGCAAATCCCGTGCGCGAGGACAAGGGGGATCGTCGAAACATGCGATTCCACGTCAAGCTTCCACCGTTGGATCTCGTCGTCCCGTCCATCTCGATCGTCCACCTGATCCGGTCGCAATCGCGCCATCGTTATGGGAAGACGCGATCGAGCGAGTTTTGTTGTTACAGCGAGCGCCTTGGTTTTTCTTCCTTATGCTGTGCCGGTCGCAATGCGTCTCAGGCTGCCCGAGAATCTGAGGAACTCTCGAGTAGGCCTTCCTTGTATGGTGCCGGAGCAGTTGTTTATCCGTTTTTAGGAGCGAGTGAGAGCCCACAGAAACTGGAGCCGGACAGTTGAGCACCACCTTTCTCCGTGAAGCCAGATGGAGCCTCGCGAATGGTAGAGCTGCACGAGCGTGAGCAGTACGCGACTGTGTCGCACTGACGCTGTGCCGTGCTGTGCGATCCAGGCGACGACTGCAGCACCCACCCCATTGCGAGCCATTTGTAGCAGCAGCACGAGAAGCAGGAGCTCATCGCAGTATCAGCAGGACGAGCAGCAGCAGCAACACTAGCAAGAGCAGCAGCATCGTCAGCAGCAGCCGCAGCAGCAGCATCGTCAGCAGCAGCAGTCGCAGCAGCATCAGCAGCAGCATCAGGTGGCGATGGAGAACGTGATGGTGGCGGGGAGTCGCATGCGCAAGGAGCTCTCAGTGGCCGCCTCCATCGTCATCGATGACGTACGCTCTCCGTGCCGTTCGTGCCTGCATCTGTTGTTTCTGACTGATGCAATCTCAACATCCATTGTCGCTCGTGCCATGCCGTCTCAACATCCCTTGCAGCTGCCATGCGCCATCTGCCAGCAGGCCATCGGTGTGGAACGCAGAGGGCTCTGAGGTCGTAGCATGCCTTGAGACACGTCTCATCAGCAACCCCTTCCCCCTCCCCATCCAACCCTGACTACAGGACGTCTCGGGCCCATCCGAGTCACACGGGCAGCTGCCGTGCGCCATCTGCCAGCAGGCTATCGGGGTGGACGCGGAGGGGCGCGAGTTCGTGCCGTGCGAGTGCGCCTACCGCATCTGCCGCCCCTGCTACGAGTACATCCGCGCACACGAGGGCAACCGCTGCCCGCAGTGCCTCTCCAAGTACCACCGCCTCGCAGGTGAGGCCCCCCCCTTCCCGTCCTCCTCCCTCCTGTTACTCTCCGTACTCATGATTCGTTCCACTAATTTTCAGAGTGAAGCACGTTACTCGTGCCTCTCCACCTTGCTCCTTCCCTTCCCCTCCCCTCCTGCTCGCGTCGCTGCTTGCACTGCTGAATCCGGACCTTTCAGCCACGAATGTTCCCTCATTGTTTCTCGCTCCCATGCCATCCCACCGTATGTCATGTCCCCGTGCTGCTGTCTGCCGTGTCATGCATCTTGTCCGAGCAGGCAGTCCGCCAGTGGACGATGATCCACCAGAGGAGGTCATCCGCCATCTTGAGGAGTCCATTCCCGACGCCCCTGCGCCTGCCCCCCCCGCCATTGCCGCCCCTGCTCCCCCTCTCCCCAGTCCCTCTGCCCTCCCCGCACCCCACACCCTCACTTCCTCCCCTCTCCCACCGTCGTCCGTGCCTCTCGCCTCGCCGCTCTCCTCCTCCGCCCCTCACCTGGCACTGGAAGCCTCGTCGTCCTCCCCTTCATCTGCATCCCACGCGTCCGCATCACCAGCAGCAGGGCTTGTTGGTGGTGGTGCTGGTGGTGGTGGCGTCACTGGTGGTGGCGTAGGTGTTGGTGTTGCTGGCGCTAGTGCGGGCATTGGTGGTGGTGCGGCCTGTCCGGGCGGAGGGGGGGACGAGAGCCCCTCATCAGGCAGTGCGGGCAGCCCCTCCAGCTACGGCTATGGCAGCATCGTCTGGTTCACCCCCCGCCGCCAGTGGTCCGCCTTGGCTCCTAGTGGGGAGGCTGCTTCTGCTGCAGGTGTTTCTGCTGCAAGTGTTGCTGGTGCTGCTGTGGGTGCTGCTGCTGCTGGTGCTGGTGGTGTGGCTGAGAGCGGCCCCTCCACGGCCATTATCCCGGTGCATGATGCGGACGCCTCTGCAGGCGGGGTGGGAGGTGGCGGCGGTGGGATGGGTGTGATCCCCAATGATGGTGCTTCTGCTGACGGTTCGCCATTCATGTGCGGACGCCACGTTTCCCACCCCTGTGTTACGCTCTTGTCCATCCCTCTCCCTCCTCTCCTCTTCTAAACCCTCCATTTATGTCCGCTCGCACTGCTCCCCCTTATTCTTTGATGATGTTTCCACATGTTATTGCCCAGTTCTACCTGCTCTGCGCCACTCCTCCATCTGCATCTGCTGCTAACTTACTTACTCACACCTTATTGCCGCTTCGCCGCCGTCGCAGAGTGGACGACACACGCCGCCCCTTGTCGCGCAAGGTGCCAGTGCCGTCCAGCATGCTCAACCCCTACAGGTGGGTAGCATCACATCACAACAGTGCACGGACCTCGCCCTGTAGCCCTCAAACATCCCTTGCTCCCTCGTGCGCAACCTTGTCGACGCTTCCTTGTGTCTCTTTTCTTGCTCCTTGTGGCTTTGCATTGATTTTCAATGTTTGTTCCCCCCTGCCACCTTCGCCCCATGTGTGTGTGCGTGCTGTTTGTGTGGCATGTGTATGCGGCACACGGGAGCAGGTTCGCGGTGGTGGTGCGCTTTGTGGTGATGATTCTCTTCTTCAAGTTCCGAGTCACCAACCCCAACAACTCCGCCTTCCTGCTCTGGCTCGCCTCCGTCGTCTGCGAGATCTGGTCAGTCACACCCCTCAATTATCGCCTGCGAATTTTGGTCAGACCGACCTGCCGTGCCATCGGTCCCCGGTCCTTCATATCTTCTTTGTTCATTGCATCCGCTTTGAACCTTTCTCTGTGCTCCCTTAACCCTTACCCCTGGCTTCGTTTTCTCTCCTCTGTTGTTTTCACCTGGCGCCAGGTTTGGAATCTCCTGGATATTTGACCAGCTGCCCAAGTGGTCGCCCATCACCCGAGAGACCTTCCTCAACCGCCTCTCCCTCAGGTGCCTCTTCATTTTGTGTTTGGGGTTTCGGTCATTGTTCTCGTCAAAGCTGCAACCGGCCCTTGTACTAATGCTATCATTGCTCATTGCATCGCCTTCTTTCATATGATACCTGAACGCTGTCCTGAGTTACGAGTAAAAAGAATGTTCCACAAGATGCCTCAAGAGGCATGTTTTGTCAGCACCTCCTGATCACCTAACCTGGTCAGAGAGCCCACCTTTTCCTGTGAAGACGACCCGTGGGGTTCTAGACAATTCCGCAACCGCTCGTCTGTGCCCCATCCCCTCTCTCTTGTGCTCAGGTACGAGCAGGAGGGGCGGCCGTGCGAGCTGCCCCAGGTGGACGTGTTTGTGTCGACGGTCGACCCCTTCAAGGAGCCACCCCTCGTGACAATCCACCCACCCATGCGCTCTTACATGCTGCCACGCCCCTGCCGCTGTCCCTCACATCCCCCTCACTCCCACACAGGTACGAGCAGGAGGGGCGGCCGTGCGAGCTGCCACAAGTGGACGTGTTTGTGTCGACGGCCGACCCCTTCAAGGAGCCGCCTCTCGTGACGGCCAACGTGATCCTCTCCGTGCTCGCTGCTGACTACCCCGTTGACAAGTAAGCTGCCGCCACGCGGACCCGTAGAGTGCGCATGTGGGTGGTAGGACTGCTGGCAAGTGGATGAGGATGAGAGTGAGGTTCTCGTGAGGTGGCAGGCGGAATCTGAGAATCACGCGGAGAGTCATGCGACCTTTATGGATATCTGTCGGATGATGGTGCGTCTGTGCCGATAATCGAGTCTCTGCTAATCATTGCTCCCCGCCTCCCCCCTCTTCTGCCACCCTTCTCCCCATCCTGTATGCCCGCTCCCATCCCCAGGGTGGCGTGCTATCTATCAGACGATGGAGCGTCCATGCTGACATTCGAGGCGCTCATGGAAACGGCCAACTTCAGCCGCCTCTGGGTGCCGTTCTGTCGCAAGCACGCCATTGAGCCGCGCGCCCCCGAGATGTACTTCGCTGGCGGGGTGGACTACCTGCTGGGGAAGGTCAACGCTGACTTTGTCAAGGAGCGAAGGAGGATGAAGGTGAGAGGGCGGGGAAGGAAGGGAGGAGAGAGAGGGGGGAGAAAAGGGTTAGATGGGTGGAGAATGAAGCGCGGGGGTGTGGGGGGGAGAAGGGGGTTCGGCTGGGGTGGTGGTGGCGGCAGAAAGGGTGCCGTTTGGCCAGTGAGCCGTGCATGAATGTGCTGGTAGTAATTTGATTGATATACACCTTAAATAAAGACCAAATTTTTCTAACCCCAAACAACCCCCGCTCCTTTCCCACACTTCCTCCCTCCCCCCCTCTCCTCAGCGAGAGTATGACGAGTTCAAGGTGCGCGTGGACGCGCTGGGGTTTCAAATGCACCTCAAAGCCCCATTTTCCTATCCCCACCCCCCCGCACACACACCCTCCCCCCCCCTCTCTCCTCAGCGTGAGTACGACGAGCTCAAGGTGCGCATGAACGCACTGGTGGTGAAGGCACAGGACAGCCCTCGAGACGGGTGGGGTGGACCATGCCTCATGCTTTTGATGCTTCTCCCCCCCTCCCCTCCCCCCCCCCCCCCCTCCAGCGCGAGTACGATGAGTTCAAGGTGCGCATGAACGCGCTGGTGGTGAAGGCACAGGACAGCCCTCGAGACGGGTGGACCATGCCAGATGGCACCGCGTGGCCCGGCAACGACCGCTCCGACCACGTCGGCATGATCCAGGTGTGCAGCACGCACGCATGGTTCTAGTGGGGAGTGAGTGGTGGTGCGTGCGGGTAAATACGAACGCAGATGAGACAAGGCCTGTGTGATATTGGGCTGCTGCAGTCTTGCCGTTCTGCTTGTCTCTCTCTTTCCATCCCTACCTTACCCCACTCTCCTGCATTCTCCCTGACTCCTACCTGTCAGGTTTTTCTGCAGCCCAACGGAGAGACCAAGGATGTCAATGGCGACCCACTTCCCTACCTGGTAAGCACACTCGTTCCCTACCTTCTCCCCTTGTCTCCTGTTTACCTGCTCGTTTCTCCGCTGGCCTCATGACTCTCTGCTCGTCCCATTAACATCGGGCCTTGCCACGCTCCTCTCCCTCTCCCTTCCGGCTCCCTATGCACCGCACGGCAGGTGTATGTGTCGCGGGAGAAGCGCCCAAACTACGACCACAACAAGAAGGCCGGAGCCATGAATGCCATGGTGAGTGCGTGTGGTGTGTGGGTGCATGCAATGTGTGAGTGCGGTCTGGAAGTGCGGTGTGGGAATGAAGCTTAAGAAGTTTGGTGCGTGCATGAGTGGGACAGGGATAGTGGATCCTCTTGCAAGGCAAGTCAGTCAGGCACCCCACCAGCACTCATTCCCTCCATGCCTTGCCTTGTGCCACCACTTCCCACCGTCTCCCCCCATCCCTTCCCGTTCCCAATCTCACAACATTTTCACCCCACCCAACCATCCACCCATCCGCTCACCCACCCACCTCTCCCCGACCGTCGTCCCCATCCCCACCCCCGTGGGCACCCCTGCCCAACCACATGGCGGTGTGCACATCAGATGAGGGCATCAGCGCTGCTGACCAACGCGCCCTTCATCCTCAACCTAGACTGCGACCACTACGTCAACAACTCCGCCGCCATCCGCGAGGTGAGCGCCTTGCCTCCTTGACACGTCCTGAAAGTTGCACTCCTGTTGTATCCGTAAGGTGGGCCGGGTGGGATGTTTACCCTGTGCCTCCGAGCCGCTGTCCCAACGCGCCCTTCATCCTCAACCTCGACTGCGGCCACTACGTCAACTCATGCGCCATCCGCGAGATGGGGTGCCATCCATAAGCTGCAGCCCCATGTGCGATGCAATGGACCAGGTCAGCCACTGTGCTTGCCCGAGCTCGAGGCTCAGTTGATTCCCAGTCGTATAATGCGTGCTCCAATCACGATGCCATCTCAGCGCAGCGCACATATCTGCCTGCGTAACTCTTCTTTTGAAACGAGGTGCTCTTTGAGTCCGCCTAAAAGTTCCCTCCCCTCACCCTCCGCTCCCCAGGCCATCTGCTTCCTGGCAGACCCCCTGAACGGCGGGCGTGTGCTTTGTGCAGTTCCCTAAAAACGAGGTGCCCTTGGAGTCGATCCAAGTCCCCCCTTCCCCTCCCACCCACCTCCCTCCCCTCGCCCTCCGCTCCCCAGGCCATCTGCTTCCTAGCGGACCCGCTGAAGGGCGGGCGGGTGTGCTTTGTGCAGTTCCCGCAGCGCTTTGATGGCGTGGATAAGAGCGACCGCTACGCCAACCACAACACCGTCTTCTACGATGTGAGCCGCACCCACGTGCTTGTACGATATGGTCTGTGCTGCTGTTCGACTTGTCGGGATGCGTGCTGTGAGGCATGCTGTAAAGTTAGCCGCTTACAGCGCAAGGATTGCGCACCACATGCGTGTCACCACCACAAGCCAAACTTTCCATGAGCACATTTATAGTTGCAACTAGCGACACACTCTAACACCACTGGAGCGATCTCCTATCAACACCACTAAGGAGACTTGTCTCGACGCGCTTGTCATTATCCCGCCTAATGTGGCATGCAGGTGAACATGAAGGGGCTGGACGGGCAGCAAGGCCCCATGTATGTGGGCACGGGGTGTGTCTTCCGACGCCAGGTGAGACTTGACTTGACGGGTCACACAACTGACATGCCAGGTGAGACGATTGGCGTGCCAGGCGTGTGTTCAGGTGCCAAATCAGGTGTCATCATGAGTGCCTGGATTCCGTGTCCAGGCACAAATCAGTTTTTATTTGCCGCCAATTTCAGCGAGTAACTTTGATTTTGTTCCTCCCATCCATGCACCACACCGATCCCCACTTCTGCGCATCCTCCTCTATCCTCCCCTCCCTTCCCCATCGCCTCCACCCCAGGCGCTCTACGGCTTTGACCCATCCCCAGAACCATGTTCAAGCGCCCCACCTGCTGCTCCCTCTGCACTCCTGCTGATCGTCATCCTGTATCCCCCCCTCCTCTCCCCCTCGCCCTCTCCATTCTCCTCCCCCCTCCACCTCTTATTCCCCTCAGGCGCTCTATGGCTTCGACCCGCCCCCCAAGACCCCCACCAAGCGCCGCACGTGCTGCTCCCTCTGCCCCTCGTGGCTCTCCGGCCGCCCCTCCCCCGTGCGCCTGCCCTCCCATCTCGCTGCCGGCAGAGCTGCTGTTGGGGGAACACAGCAGGTTGGGCTGGGGGAAGACGGGGCAGGCGCGTTCACGTATGGCGGGAGGGTGAAGCGCCGGTGGTTTGGGCGCAGAGGGGGGAGGCGGGGGGAGGGGGAGCAAGGGGGGTTGTCAATGGGGGGGATGGAGGAGGGGAGAGGGGAGCGGATGGGGGAGCATGGGGGGGAGGGGAGCGGGGGGGAGAGGGGGAGGGAGGAGGGGGAGGAGGCGGCGTTGCTGCCGACTCGGTGGCATGTGAAGCGGTTTGGGCTGTGCCATAACTTCATCATGACCGTCTTTGATGGCGTGGGGGGGGGCATGGTGCGTACCATGCCATCTTGCTCCATCCATACTATCCTGCCTTCCTTGTTCCATTCTTTCTCCGGTGTGTTCTGCCATGCGCTGTAGTGTGGACAGTCTGCTGGCAGCACACTGCCGTACTGCAGAGATGTGCTGCCCTGCCCTACCACGCTCATATGTCTGCCCCCTCCTCTGTCATTCACCTTCCTGCCATGCCATGTTATGCATGTGCCATGCATGTGGAAAACCAGGCCACAGAGGACCCGCATGAGGTGCTGAGTGACGTCATCCTGGTGATATCATGTGGGTATGAGGACAACACCGAGTGGGGCACCAGTGTAAGTCGCAATGTGCAAGTCTCCGCATTCAAGGCTCTGCATGGAGTGCCACTGTATGTGTGGTGTGCAGGGAACTGCTCTATGTGCACAGCACATATGCACTCTACTCCACTCTCTTCTGCCACCCCAAACTTCCTCGCTCATCCCAAACCGTTATCCTCGTATTGATGTGTTCTTCTTATACTTCGTCGGCTCTGCCCTCCCAACTGCCATGATATTCCCCCCCACCCGTTGGGTTGGGCAGTGCGGCTGGGTGTACGGCAGTGTAACAGAGGACATAGTAACGGGGTACAAGATGCACACACGTGGCTGGCGCTCTGTCTACTGCATGCCGCCCCGCCCCGCCTTCAAGGTCAGCCATGAATTGAGCCCCCTCTGTAGCTCTCTCCTCGCGCCATATGTGCATTCAGGCTTCCATCCCAGTAAACACGATGGATCGACTTATGATCCTATCATTTTCCCCTTCTCCTCTCTCCTCCTCTGATCGCCCCCCATCTCTCCTCTGCAACTCCCTCTCCACCAGGGCTCAGCACCCATCAACATGACGGACCGGCTGGCGCAGGTGCTGCGGTGGGCGACGGGGTCGGTGGAGATATTCTTCTCGCAGCACAACCCCGTGTGGGCCGACTGCTGCTCCCACCTCAAACCCATCCAGCGCATCGCGTGAGCCTCCCCACGCCCTCCATGCCTCCCCACGCCCTCCATGCCTCCCCACGCCCTCCATGCCTCCCCACGCCCTCCATGCCTCCCCACGCCCTCCATGCCTCCCCACGCCCTCCATGCCTCCCCACGCCCTCCATGCCTCCCCACGCCCTCCATGCCTCCCCACGCCCTCCATGCCTCCCCACGCCCTCCATGCCTCCCCACGCCCTCCATGCCTCCCCACGCCCTCCATGCCTCCCCACGCCCTCCATGCCTCCCCACGCCCTCCATGCCTCCCCACGCCCTCCATGCCTCCCCACGCCCTCCATGCCTCCCCACGCCCTCCATGCCTCCCCACGCCCTCCATGCCTCCCCACGCCCTCCATGCCTCCCCACGCCCTCCATGCCTCCCCACGCCCTCCATGCCTCCCCACGCCCTCCATGCCTCCCCACGCCCTCCATGCCTCCCCACGCCCTCCATGCCTCCCCACGCCCTCCATGCCTCCCCACGCCCTCCATGCCTCCCCACGCCCTCCATGCCTCCCCACGCCCTCCATGCCTCCCCACGCCCTCCATGCCTCCCCACGCCCTCCATGCCTCCCCTCGTCCGTTCCCCTCGCCTTCTTCCCTTCCTTTCCCCCTTGTACCGATCGCGTCACCCCTCCTCCCCTCCCCGTCGCTACGTCAAGCCTCTTGTCCTATCTCAGCAGGATCATTGTGCGTTTTCACAATCCCTGGTGACCAACCTCTGTTGCAACATGCCCCCTCCTCCCCTCCCCTCCCCTCTCTTCCTCCATCGCAGCTACATGAACACGGCGCTGTACCCGTTCACGTCCATCGCGCTCACAGTCTACTGCTTCCTGCCCGCCATCAGCCTCTTCTCCGGCCAGTTCATCGTGCCCAATGTCAGTGTGCTGCCACTGCGTGTTGCGCTCAGTGATTGGGCACTGCATAGTCCACTCATGTTTTTCACACTCTGAGTGTGATACGATGGCTTGCATTCCTGCACCTGCAAATCCCCTGCCTATGCTCTCCCCCGGCGCATGCACGATCACCCCTCGGCGTGGTGGCAGATTGACAATTGGCCGGTGCTCTACTTCCTGGCGCTCTTCCTCTCCATCTTTGCCACTGCTCTGCTTGATCTTCCCTGTGCCCGTCCATGTGCGCCCCCCTGTCCGCCCTTGTTTGTGCCCCCTGCGGGACCTCGTGGTTCCCCGTGTGTATGCACACAGATTGACAACTGGGCAGTGCTCTACTTCCTCGCACTCTTCCTCTCCATCTTCGCCACGGCTCTGCTTGAGATTCGCTGGAGCGGTGAGCGCACAAATGTTCCCGCCATGCACTTCTCTGCCACTCAGAGTGCTGCAAATCATTTATCTTAGCTGTTTCTTGTTTCCCTAGTCACGTGTGAGGCCACCAGTCAACCCTGTTGTGCTGCTAAACTCTATTTGCCGTTGAAATGGGCAGGGGTGTCGTTGGAGGAGTGGTGGCGCAACGAGCAGTTCTGGGTGATTGGAGGCACCTCTGCACACTTTGCTGCCGTCATGCAGGTAATGCGGTGCAGTGGATTGTGTTGCGGTCATACAGCCTGTTAGACGCGTTGTAGCATGGTGATGTGGTGCACTCAAAACATCAGCCAAGTTTTGCTACCATCTCTTGAACTATATGCTGGAATAATTGCTGTGCTACAACATTCTCCTTCTTCGCTACATGTGCTAGCCATGCACGCGTGAAATTATGTGTGTATTGCTGTTAAAGATTGTATGCTGCATTTGTGCTCCCTTCTTCCCTGCCAATCCCCCGCCATGGATCCTCTCTCTGCCTGTCAAGATTGCCAAGCTTCTTCAGGTAACCCTCCCCAATCCCCATCTCGTTCAGCATCTGAAGCCCCTCCCTCCCCTCTGCTCACATCCCTCCCACCCCCGCCGCCATGACTCTCTCACCATGGCAGGGGCTGCTGAAGGTGGTGGCGGGAGTGGAGGTGCATTTCACGCTCACCTCTAAGGCCTCGCAGGACATGGAAGATGAGCTAGCTGAGCTCTACACCGTCAGGGTAGGTTCTCAGCTCTAAGCCACATGCCGTAAGCTGTATAACTGTTAGTGCTGCAGCAGGCTTTCATTGCGCGCCTTGTTTTCACGTTTTTTGTCATTGTTCTTGAGCAACTCTTAAAACCGGGGTGCACATTCAGCTGAATGTGCATCAAAGGTTATCCCTTGACTGAGTGGGTTACGAGGTGTGCTTTCAACCCCTTCAAGTCGAAATTCGTTTCCCCCCTCCCCCGCAATTTCGTTTCCCCACGCCCCCGCAATTTCATTTCCCCCTCCCCGTCGAAATTCGTTTCCCCCCTCCCCCGCAAATTTGTTTCCCCCCTCCCCCGCAATTTCGTTTCCCCCCCCTCCCGCCAATCTGTTTCATCCCTCCCGCCATTCGGTTTCACCCACTCCCGCCATTTCACCCCCTCCCGCCACCTACGAAATGCCCGAAGCTCTAGCGGAACCATTTTTTTGTCGCCCCTCGTGAGCCAATCACTGTTTTTCTCCAAACCCCCTTCCCAACATCTCAAGCCGAACCGCGTTGAATGTGCACCCTGGTTTTAACTCACTACTCCTCCCCTTTCCTCTCTTTCCCATTCCCCTCCTGTTGCCCCACCCCGTGTGCAGTGGACGTGGCTGTTCCTCATCCCGCTCACCATCATCATTGTGAATGCATTTGCCATACTGGCGGGAGTGGCGCACGCCATCAACAACTGGCAGTCCACCGACTCCACCATCAGCGGATACGGCCACCCCATCAAGGCGCCCACCTCCAATGCCGACCAGATCGGTACGCTTGACCTGTCCGTCCAGGCGGTTGCAGCCCCTGCATGTGCCGCTTTGGCTCCGTTGCTAGTGCTTTGCTGTGCCTCTCATGTGTAATATTGTTTCTGGCGTGCAGGTCAACTTGTCGGCCAAGTGTTCTTCTCTGTGTGGGTTCTTCTGCATCTGTACCCTTTTACTAAGGTGAGGTCATGAACTAGTTTTATATGGTATGTGCTAGTTTTGCTAACTGTCGCTGATTGAGGAATTTTATCTGTGGCTGGCAGGGTTTGATGGGTCGGAGCAGCCGCATGCCGACGCTTGTCATTGTCTGGGCTATGCTTCTGGCGATTGTACTGTCCCTGCTCTGGGCTCGTATTTCAATGACTTAGGTTGCATTCGAACCAAAAGCATGAGTGGTACATGTACATAGTTCTAAACTAGAGTGTACAAAATCTCTTTGGCACGCAATGGTGCAGCTATTAGCGAAGCACTTAGTGGCAGCGAGTCAATCGCCGAGAGCGACCGTTTGTGCGTCGCGAAGAATAACGGAAACTCTCCTCTCAGTTCGACGAAAGTCGCTCGTCGCCAGTTGGTCGCCCAGTGTGCAGTCGTCGAAATCCACCAATCACAGGCCTCGGTTAATCGACCTTTTCGCGGTTTCCTCCTTCCCTCCGGACCGCATTTTTCCTTCCACCTCAAAACACCGAACCGCACGCGCTCAATTTTCAAATTCCACTCACACAGCAAATTGCCCTCCTCTCCTCCCCCATATGAGTTCTGCGAGTCAGCGCCCTCTCAAGTACCACCGACTTGTTCTTTCACTGCTTTTTCCATTTCTTGCCCTTCACTCCATTCACCGAAACACACGGCCCACATTTCAGTTGAACGACACTGTTGCAACAGATTACAGACGTCCTTAGGGTGAATGTGGCGAAAAGCGAAGCATTAGCTCCGTCTCAAGCAATTGTGTAGCAATCACCAGACGCGATCGTTTTCACTTCGCCTTTAGAGGTAGCGGAGCAAGCATCAGCAACGGCAGACAACCCAGAACTCTTATCGACGCTTGTTGGCTCGACGCAGAAGTCACATAATAGTAGTATAGAAAGTATCCTCTCCATAGCATCGGCGTCTCTGCCAGCCCGCCATGGACGCGCGTCGCGTATGCACGAACGTGGCGGCGTTGGCGCTGGTGCTCCTTGTCGCGACACCCGAGATAATCTCCGACTCAGGCTTCCAGACCACCAGCGCCGTCCCCTACCGCCGCGAGCTAAGGTACCAACCTAGCTGTAGTAAATTTTGGCATGACTTGTAGGTTCGGAGAACCGTAAGAAATCGTACTTTTCGTCTTCCTTCAAACGGAAGCTAATCCCACTTCTCCCAATGCGCTCCTCCCGCTCCGCACGCGCAGAAAGCCTCAAGGACCGCTGCAATACAACGTGCAGGAGACCATGCAGCTGCTGCAGGAATCAGCCTCACTCGTCAACCGCGCCGCGCACCTGCTGCACGCCGATGCCTCCCCCCTCGCCTCCTCCTTTTGGCTCCGGCCAGCCGCCGTCGCTGCGGGCAGCCCGGCCGGGGGGGATGCGCGCGCGGGGGAGGCGGGGGGGCGCAAGTACTACGTGAATCTAGTGCAAACGGCGCGCGCACTGCAGAACGCGGTGGTGCTGCTGCGGCAGAAGCAGCGGCTGCTGGTAATGGGGCAGATCAACAACGCCATGGCCGCGATTGACGGCGTGAAAGTCGTGCTGGTGCCGCGCGAAGACCGCCAGGTGTTGGAGCATCTCAACGTCGCACGGCGATTCGCAGAGCATGCGAAGCTGTCGTTCATGGGGCAAGAACAGCGCGATTGAGTCGCAGAACCGTCGCACGCCTGATTCGTGTGTGCATAGCACGGAATGAAAGAGAGAGCAGCAGCAGAGAAGACTATCTCAGAGGCCCTTTACAAGAGACAGGGACACGCTTTGTGTCTAAACCGATGGTGTTTATCAGCCCTCGCCTGGCTTATCCAGGCACAATATATACTAGAACCCATCATTGTTGTAGCCATTTTTAGCTTGACATTCGAAATAGCCGACTGCCTAACACTGACTTGTTTTATTACATTGAAACGGGGACTTTACAGGGATTTATTGTGGCGCTTGGCGCTAGAGAGCTAATCTTGGCTTGTCAGCTCCTGAAATCGATACAAGTGGCGGATTCTCACGGCAGCTCGTGTGAGCGACGTACGTTGCAGAAACTGAATCCACCACCACGTACCCACGTCGCTAAGGCGTTTTTCCACGCCCACGTGACCTGACTCTCCCTGTGAAACCACCAGTCTGCCTGTGAGTGAAGCCGTCATTTACACTTCTCCATACCGCCGCACGATACTGCCACACTACACCTTTATCTCCTCCTGCTGCTCCGCATGGTGGCGAGGCGAGTAAGCCGTCTCTTATGGTCCTGCTGCTGCACCTCCTGCACCACCTCCACATCAGTGGGCGCCAGATACCGCGTGATGCTGGCTGCTGCAAAGCCAGGCAGCAGGGTCGCCACTGTGGCCAGCAGCACTATGAGGTAGTAGGCGGGGCGCGGCAGCAGCATGGGCGCCATGCCGTAGAAAGAGGCTGAGAGCGTGGAGGGTAGATAGCTTACGACGGGGAGGAAGATGAACCAGAGGGCGATGGAGCCCCATACCGCCATGTGGTGCATTATTGTCCAGTACTGTTGGGGGTGGGAAGGGGTGGTGAGAGGGGAGGAGGGTGCTGAATGAGTTTCACACAAGCCACCAGAGGAACCAGAGGGCAATGGAGCCCCATATGGCCATGTGGTGTATGAGCGTCCAGTACTGGTGGGGGTGGGAAGGGGTGGTGGAGGGATAGTGATTTGGCGGGTGCCGAATGTGGGCAGTGAGTGACTGGGAGAGGAGGCGGGGAAGCGGGGTACACAGGCGCTGGGCTTGCAGGTACGACAAGTGGCGTGAGGCACTGGGTGTGGGTGGGGAGTGGAGAAGCGGCTGGTGCCGTGCTGCAGGTGGCGTGAATGGTGTGGCGAGGTGACTTGTTCTACGTGGACAATTGAGTCGAGGGGAAAAAGGGGCTGACCTGGATGGTGATGGCGAGCTCGAGGTTGACAGCCAGCACGAGGGCAGTGAAGAGAATGGAGCCCTGCGCTGTGAGGTCCAGCACGCGCCCGTCGGCCCCGGAGGAGGAGAGCAGCAGCGGCAGGAAGGAGACCGCAAAGAGAATGGCCGCCTGCACCATGCCCTTGCCCATCGCCATGCCGATCGCCCCCACGGTAAACAGACGGTTGCGCTGGCTCTGGTGGTGGGGCAGGGGGGTGTGTGGGGGGGTCAAGGTGATTAGTTTGTGGGGAGTTTAGCAGCAGGAAGGGGGGTGCGAGGAGAATAGTCGCCTGCACCATGCCCTTGCCCATCGCCATGCCGATCTCCCCCACCGTGAAGAGCCAGTTGCGCTGGCTCTGGTGGTGGGGAAAGTGAAAGTGGGGTGGTCAGGGGAGATCAGTTGGCGTTTGAGAGTTGGCACAAGTCAGAAGAGTGGTAAGAGGGAGGGGTGAAAGGGAGCAGGTGGGAGACAAAAGGGCTGGCTTGGAGTGCTCGAGGGTTGAGGGAGACGGGAAAAGGGAGAAGGGAGAGGAGAGAAGGGAGAAGGGAGAAGAGAGAGGAGAGAGAAGAGAGGGGGAAGAGCAAGTGGAGACGCGTGCTCACCTGGGGTAGAGGCGCTCACCTGGGCGTAGAGGCGCTCACCTGGGCGTAGAGGCGCTCACCTGGGCGTAGAGGCGCTCACCTGGGCGTAGAGGCGCTCACCTGGGC
The DNA here is from genome assembly GCA_947471745.1 of Closterium sp. Naga37s-1. Lineage (NCBI taxonomy): Eukaryota > Viridiplantae > Streptophyta > Zygnematophyceae > Desmidiales > Closteriaceae > Closterium > Closterium sp. Naga37s-1. The sequence continues at coordinate 1,392,032 of CANJKZ010000122.1, read as the reverse complement.
GTAGAGGCGCTCACCTGGGCGTAGAGGCGCTCACCTGGGCGTAGAGGCGCTCACCTGGGCGTAGAGGCGCTCACCTGGGCGTAGAGGCGCTCACCTGGGCGTAGAGGCGCGGGTATCTGAGGTGGTAGATTGCCTTCACGTCTTGATCGAACGCTCCCACCGCTGCCACGGGCAGCGATGAAAACAGCACTTGGAACAGCACGAGCAGCCAATCAACGTACACCGCGCTGCCCGAAAACAGCGCGAGCCCGTTGAAGAAAAAGATGGTGAAGGCGAATGTGTGACACTTGTATAAGAAATATTTTATCATGTATGTAATTCGGGTGTAGCTCCACGCGCCGTGCACCAGCAGCAACCGCTCTACAAACCGAAACTGCCCGATTGCGAAGTCAGCAGCCATTACCGCCTGCTGCCCCTCCTCCCCCGCAATCCCCACGCCAATATGCGCCTTCTGAATCATCCCCACGTCGTTCGCGCCATCGCCGATTCCTAGGGTTATCATCCCGCCTTCCGAGCCTACGAGCTCCGTGACTTGCGCCTTCTGCTTGGGCGACACGCGGCAGCAGATGACGGACGCGCACGCGAGCGCGGCGCGGAGGAAGTCGCTGCGCAGGGCGGCGTCCGCCAGCACGTGGGCGAGCGCCTTGCCGTCGATGATGAGCGCGTGCGGCGCGGCGTGCGAGGCGCCCGGCGCCATGGCGGCGGACTTGGCGGAGAGGATCTGCGCGCGGATGGCGCTGGCTGCGAACTGGAAAAGGGGAAGGAGGTTAGGGGAAGGAGGAGAAGATTGGGGGGGGAAGGTGTTGGTAAAGCTCAGCCGCTAAGCATTAGCAGCAGAGGTTAGGCCTGAGGTGCTTCTGCATGTGTGAGGCTAGGCCGTTGCTGGGCGAGTGACAAATGCAGCAAGCAGCACGCAGCAAGCAGCACGCAGCAAGCAGCAAACAGCAAGCAGCAAGCAGCAAGCAGCATGCCACGCCCCCCGTCCCAGGCCCCAGCACCCCACAGCACCCCACAGCATCTCACCTCTGTGGGATCGGCTCCAGCAGCAGCAGCATCAGCGGCCAGCCTGTCATTGTCTTGGAGGAACACCACGTGCTGCTGCATGCCTGAGACACACACCCCATCCCCCCCACAGTGCCTTACCTCTGCAGGGTCGGCATCAGCAGCTGCGGCATCAGCAGCCAGCCTGTCATTATCCTCGAGAAAGGCAACGAGCTGCTGCATGCCGGGTCGCAGTTCCATCTTCAAAGGGGCAAATGCAGCATTCAGCAAGGCAACACCACTCTCACCTCTGCAGGGTCCGCGCCAGCAGCGGCCGCATCAGCAGTCAGCCTGTCATTATCCTCGAGGAACACCACGTGTTGCTGCATGCCGGGGCGCAGCAGGCGGCATGCGAAGCCGATGTTGACGGCCGTCTCGAGCTTGTCCCCTGTCAGCACCCACAGCCGGATGCCCGCTGCTGCCATGGCCTCGATGGCCTGTGGTACCCCCACCTGTCATGGGGAGAGGGTGGTAGAGGGTAAGAGATTTTACTCTAACTCTCAACAACAGCTTCTGCTCACCTGACACCCAAGCACTTGACACACACACACCACCCACCTATGCACCCCAAGCGCGCACCTGCAGCTTGTCTTCGATCGCGGTGCCCCCCAGCAGGACGAGCCCCCGCTCCATCTCGTCCGCCAGCGCCTCCAGCTCCGCTGCCTGCGCCTGACATCAAGCAACCACCTCACACGCACACCACGCACACCCGCATCCTCGCTCACACCTGCAGCTTGTCTTCGATAGCCGTGGCCCCCAGCGGGATGAGTCACCTCTCACACCTAACATGCAAGCACCTGACACACACACCAAGCGCGCACCTGCAGCTTGTCCTCGATGGCTGTGGCGCCCAGCAGGATGAGCCCCCTCTCCATCTCGTCCGCCAGGCCCTCCAGCTCCGCTGCCTGCGCTGCCACGTCCGCCACGTTGCCCTTGGCGCGCTCCCACCGCGCCTGCCATGCCATGGAACGCAGCGGGATGTGAGATGGTGCAACCACGTGTCATATGTCACATGGCATGTGTGTGGCATGTCATGTGCAAGCCATGCTTCATTTGCATGCTTTATCATGTCACGTGTGAGAGGCGAATGAGGCACATGCACGCACTTGTGCACCCCGTTCCTCTCTCCCCTCCGCCCGCCCAATCCGCACCTGCCAGCTGGCATACTCCTCCTCGCCAATCTCCTTCCACGCGATCGCCAGCGTGCGCAGCCCCGCTTCTGCGTACGTGCGCATGTGCTGCTCCGTGATTGGCCGGTGCCGCTGCGCCTCGACACTGCCGCCCAGGCGGTCCATGATGATGTTGTCCGCGCCCTTGCACAAAAGGACAAGATTTCCCTCTGGCGTGCGCACGATCACGCTCATGCGCTTCCTGTATGGGGAGGGTGATTGGAAAGGGGGGAACATGCGGGTATGGTGAGGACGGTGCAGGTGCGACGGCAAGGGGGATGACGGAGCCTGCGCAAACAGCGCACCCTGCGCCTAGCACACGCGCCATACCCGTGCCTTACACACGCACGCGCGCGCCCTACCTGTGGCTGGTGAATTCGATGGTGTGCAGCAGCGTGTAGCGCCGCTCGTCCTTTAGCACCCACCCCTCCGCGAACTCCTGCACGCGCACCTCGCGCCCCTGCCGCCCCGCGAACACCATCCCCATGCGCTTCCCCGCCACCACGAACGCCGCCTCGTCGGGGGACTCCGCCAGGTACCGCACCGCGTCGGGATCCGCGCCCACCGATCCTACCCCCGAGACTTCCCCCGCGCCTCCCCCGGTCATGTCGTGATCGCTCCCCGGCTCCGCCCTCATTGCCCCTTGCCTGGCGCCTTCGGATGAACCCAGGGAGTGGAACGAGTCTTGCGCGCTGCGCGCGTCGGCCGTGTGGTAGCTCGACATGCTGCCGCCCAGGCTGCGCATGCTGCCGCCCACGCTCACCATGCCGCCGTCGTCGCGCCACATGGCGGCCTCGTATTCGTCGTCGTCGTCGCTGCTGCTTTCACCGTCGCCTACGTGCCCCGCTGCGCCCGCCTCCCACCCCTCCGCCGCACCACCTCCAGCGCCACCCCCCGCGCCTGCCCCGCCACCACCGGCGCCGCCCTCCTTCCCCGCACCTCCCGCCGCATCCGCCGCGTCGCCCGTGTCTGCGATCACGGTGTGGCACACCGACATTACCTCGAGGAACCTCCTAATCTCCTCGGCTGTCGGCTGCGTCCGCCATTTCAGATCGTCCAGCCGGGGGTCCTTCATGTTGTACCCCTTTTCCAAGGGCTTTAGCGGGGTGTATACCCCCTCCTCCCCCTCCGTCTCCTCATCCTCGTCCGGGATTGGCTGGCCCATTCTCTCTGCCGCCGCTTTCTCTACCTCCGTCACTCCCGTGCCGTACGCTATCCCCGCTATAGAGCACTTGAAGAAATCCATCTGGTTGCGAGTTAACGTGCCCGTTTTATCCGACAAAACGGTGTGCACCATACCGAGCTCCTCGTTAAGGTTAGAGGTGCGCGCTGTAGTGGGGATATCCTTCTCCTCGTAATACATATGCAGGTCGAGCGCGATCGTCGCAGCCTGCACTAGCTTCACCAACTCCATAGTCACATACAGCGATATAGGCACAAAATACCCGTATAGCACGAGCGCCGTGAAAAACTGCATGAATCCCGCCAAAGCCGGCTGCTGCCAGTTATACATCGCCTTAGCCACGCCCGTCACGCCGGTGTAATCCTCGGGCCGCAGGTACCATTGCTGCGGCATGTAGTTGCCGAGATACACGCCGTACATCACGGAGGAGAACGTCGCCAGCCCCACCAGCACCACCAGCTCGAACATGATCACGAAATCCAGTCGCTTTTCCACGAAGCTTCGTTTGGACGGCGGGTCGGTGGAGTTCATCATGATCTTGGTCTCGCGGCCGGTGTATACGACAATCCCCACCGCCCACTTGGTGTTGCGCAGCCGCGAACCGCGCAGGAGAATATTCGCCGGAGTGATGAAAATCGGCGCCGCGTCACCAGACTGGCTGCCTTCGGAAGACTCGATGTCCGCGCTACTATCACTCCTCCCGCTAATAGCACCCTCGGTACTCGTTCTAAGCAGCATTTTCCCCGCGAACGTGTAGATGGACGCGTTCGGATGCTCGCATTCGACGCGCCCGCGCACCCGCGCGAGTTCCGCCGCGCTCATCGCGTGCGTCTCGAAGACCGCGCTGCGCATCTTGAGGTTCGTCTCGCCGTCCAGATTCATTGTTTCCACGTAGCACGCGCCGCCGTCGCCGCTCGTCGCGACGCAGATGATGTCGGCGGGCAGGAAGGCGTCGTGCGGCACGCGGATCAGCTCCCCCACGCGCAGATCGCGCCATCGCCGCGTCGCCTCCGTGCCGTCCGGCCGTATGACCGTTGCTTTCCGCTTATTCGTCTCGTAATCGGAGCTCCCGCGTTTAATATCCTCCCATAGCTCCTTAGCCATGGCGAGACCGATAACGAACACGAGCGGCGGGACCGTCGCCATGGGGCTGATGGAAGAGAGCGGCGTGAGCGACACGCACGCGTGGAAGAGAAAATACAAGTTGGCGACGCGGCGGAATTGCTCGAAGAGGCCGCGGGGGAGAAAGGTGTACCAGGTGTACTTGGTGGTGTAGATGCGGTTGCTGCTGAACCCGAACTCGTCGTTCCCCTCGGCGTCATTCACGAATAAAATGCGACTGGGACCCGGGTCTTTCTTTCTGAAAAGAGAGAGCAACCAGTCTCTAAACTGCCCCATTTTACGATACGGTCGATGCTGGGGCTAATTTGCTGCAGGCGCTTGTTTTGCTGGACGATGAAGGCAGGGGAATGTCTGCGAGAAGCAACTCGAGGCCAAGGCAATTCTTGGAAGCAGGACCACACAGCAGTTGCGAGGTTCTCGTCGATTGCAGCCTAGTATATAACAAGGAATAGGGAAGATCTGATGAGAAGACTGCGGTGTGTTGTTAGACCCTCAGGTTCAACAATCTTGCATCAGCGAAGGGATTAGGGCGTATTCCTGGGGTGGTGGCAGGGCAACTGTAGATGGCAGCCTGCCACCAACACATAGGACGTCAGGTTGGTGTCAGGAAACTGGTGCCCAAATACAGGTTCGTGATTGGGCAATGTCCCCAAAATGTCACCAAATTCGTGTGGCGCGCGCCTCGGAGAAAATGTTGGTGGCATGCGGTTTTCCCGCATGCCACCAACAGTGCCTGCTACAGTAGCCCTGCCACCACCCAGGGATACGCCCTTATACCAGTTTGTGTCCGAGTATCAAGGGAACAAGGGCAGAGGCAGGTGGGGGAAGACGGCCGTGTTTTGTAAGACATCCTGTTCTGGTGTGGTTCGCGTGGGGGGGACTCACCACACCACATGCTGTGTGTGCGAGTGAGCCTCCAATAATTGTCGAGCAGATGTGGAATTCAGAATGGGGGCTGATAATGGCCCAATAATTTCAGTTTGGAAAGGCGTCGCGCGGTCCGTGATCTTGATGTGCGCTTGTGAGTCCGACCGACCTCTACCCAGCGGGGGGTGGGGGGGGAGCAAGGAAGCAGAGCTGACGCAGATTCCTTGGCGGAGTCAGCCAGGTCAACGGGTCCACCAAACCACCCAAACTACACCGCCGAAGTCGAAGGAAGCGCCTTATCGGGCTAACACGACTAGTTTATTTCCATCACGAATCTGACAAATGGACGGAAACAATTATTGCAGGAGTTGGTATTAGTAATAATTCTGAGACACTTTCGAACAGTTGCCAGCTTATTCTCCTAAGATAATATATAGGCCAAGCATGCTGACACAGCACCTGGAGTAAACAAATGCTTCAGAGGTTCTATCTACCTCACAGATCCTAAAAATATGTTGAAGCACAAAATTCACACATTTTAGCACATATAGAGGTCCATCGTATGTGGCACGGCGCGCCCTCATTCAGCGGACGAGACTCTTCCCGCGGCCAAAAGTGAACCCACGGGTGCCGTCGGGCACACGAGGCCCAGCAGGTGCCACAGCACCTATCACAGGGCCATTAGTGGTTGGATTAGTGGCTGCGGTCGAATAAGGCAGATAAAGCTCCAGAGTGCGAACCACGCCCCCAGGAGCACCAATAGCAACTGTTGTGGCAGTTTTCCCACCAGCCCTCTTCGCATCCAAGCCACGGCCATTGCCCACGGAGGCCTGCGGCTGCTCCAGCTTCTGCCGCACCCAATCATCAGCCTCAGCCGAACCTCCTGCCTTGCTGCGCTTGCCCCCGTTGCGGTCAGCAGAGCGAGCAGCAGGCTTGGCCTCACCAGCCTTGGCCTGCTTGCCGCCCTTGCTGCTGCGACGCGCAGATGGACTCTTGCTGTTGTCCTGCGACTCCAGGAAATGCGGATGGTGGTACACCGCCGCAGCACCCGCGGCAGCAGAAGCTGACGTGGCAGACAACATCGGGAGGGAATCGCCCTGATCCAAGGCGTAAGAGACAGCGGAGAGCTGGGCGGGCGGGGAGGCATCGGGGGAGAAGAACTCGTCTAAGGGGGAACCGATGGTGAACGCCACTTGTTTTGACGCGCTAGTGAAACCGGCGACTGCGGGAGCGGAGGAGGTGGCGGACGGAGGGTGCGCGCAATCAGTGAGGGCGGAAAGGTATGGCGCGGCTTTCGGAGAGGCGATTGGGGAGGGCATGAGGGGGAATACGTCGGGGAGGATGACGCCGCTGGGCAATGGGGGGAAGTCGGCGGCCTCAGCCGCTGCGGATGCGGACTTCGCGGTGGGAGAGGGGGCGGGGTTCGGTTTCGGAGAGGGGGGTGCGCGAAGGGCTGCCGTAACAGCGGCAACAGTCGCGGCGGGTGGCGCGGCGGCGGGTTCAACGGCGGAACGGGGCGCGGTAGCGGAAGCATTGGTAGCATTGGCAGCGCGCCATGATTCCCGGTGCGAGTCCTTGAAGCGGCCGCTGAGAATGTCGTCTACGATCGCCTGAACGCCCCTCGGTGCTGCCGCGGCCACGCTCCCCGCCTTAGTAGCAGCGGGAGAATCCACGGCGGAGACGGGGCGGCGGCGGTAGGGACCAGCAGAGGGGCTAGCAGCGGCTGCTGACAGCACGGGGAGCGGGAGGACAAGCGGGGCGGAATCGGTAGCTTCCGCCGGGAGCTGTTCCCCCGGGGCAACAACTCCGTCGCTCGCGGGCAAGACATTGGCCCACGAGACGACGGGAACAGCGTCATCGACGGGAGGAGCCACGCACGTGTCGAGAATTGAGCCCACGAAGGTGGGCTGCGGAGCAGGTTGGAGGTTCAGGAGCAGAGGAACGACGGCCGGTGAGATAGCGGATGATGCGGGCCTGCGACTGAACTGGCTGCGGTATGGGCGATCGAGGTCACTGGAGGTTGCGGGGAGCGCGGGGGGAGTTGGGGTCGGTGGTTGCGGGGAGGAAAAGCTGGAGGGATCAGCGGCGGACGTAAATTTTGAAGCGGCAGATGCGACGTTGGTGGCTGCAGGGGATGGTGTGGCGGGCGGGTTTTTCAGCGGCCTGAGGAGATGCGCGATGAGGTTGTCGGAGAGCGGCGCGTGCTTCGCCCCCGCCGCGCGCGCTTGTGAGAGAATGACTCGCGATGCCATGGCGGTGTCACGAACATGTGCTGCGGTTAATTTGGTTAATCCTGATAAAGCTACTAGCACGAATAGCGAGCGAAGTTTAACGAATCGGCTGCTGCAGTAACGCGCTTGTCTTGCTAGGTGCGGCAGTAGCAGGAGAGGCAGCAGGGAGCCAAGAGCACGCGAGGAGCGCACCGAATTTGGCTACGCAGCAGACAGAAACGAGATGGAGACGAGGATGGAGGGTGCAGGCAACGCAAGCTGATGGACAGGCGGTGATTGTGAGAAATGCTCCAAAAATGAGCTTATGTTCTGGAAGTCCAAGACCAACTGCCGTTGGAGGGAAGGGACGAGGTGAGTGGAGTGAAGTTGGGTGGGTAGGTGCAGCTGGTGAGAGTTGAGCTGAAAACAGCAGAGCAAGGAGGAACACTGCTGGTGGATCATGACTCACGAAAATGCTGCTGCGATGCGATGAACAAATGAGTGGCGGTGCGGGCAACTCGCATGAGGTTAGGCTGGCGAAGGTGCGGAACCAGTGAACGGCGATGACATCGGTGTTGGTGTTCACGAAGGAGGATATCGACGGCTGTCATGACCACTAAGGAGTGTACGACTGGTTCGCCATGCATCGCTGGAACGGTGCGGCGCGATGGCAAGACAGCAGTGCGTGGATACATCTCCCAGATCATCGCTGTCGGAAAAATAGTCCACCCCAGATAGAATCGACGGCACATACGTGTTCAACACCTTGGATCCAACGACGGCCAATCGAAAGGGAAGCTTGTGGGAGCAGCCACCACACCAGCTAACATCGTGGTCATTCCGTTATCGTACAGAAACTAGGAGCTGTGAAACTGCTCCACTAGATTCTGCATGGGAAGTAAATAATAATCAAGCTTTTTTTTTTTTTCTCCAAAATCTAGTTACTTCATTCCAACCTACAATGGCATCATGGCGTCGTGTTCAACAGCGTGTAATATCTCCTTCTTTTTTAAGGGCCTCTAACTGAAAAATATTATGCAATATATATTCAGCACATGAATGCAACTCATGCTATACTTTTAACCATTTCAGGTATAGTCTCGTATGGATTTTCGAGTCTCCGAGATGAATCACATTAAACACTATCGAGGATTCTCGGCTGAGTGGGCGAGTGGCGACAAGACCGCATGTTGAAGCAGCAGAGCTGATGGCGGACGACGACAGCGGCCCACACTAGGCAATCTGGCATCATGCGCGTGGGAGCGAAGCGAGTGAACAGAGCTCAGCTCAGATTGGTGGTGCGTCCAGTTGACCTTCTGACTGTACAGTACAGTATCCTCCCTGCAAGAGAAATGACGACAAGAACGAAGAGGGATGATACCCTTTCACCATACGATATTCTGATCGTACCGCTTCAAATCTTTCAAAAACGTTCTCCAACTTTCTATAATCAATATACAGCGACCCACTTCCTGGAACACCAAAAGCTCTAGCAGCAACATCACGATTCTCATCACTCATCCACGCCGACACTGACGAGAACTCCTCAGAAAGTCGTCGGTGACTACCCATTTCTTATACATATTCTCAGGAACAGACGGACACTAACTTGACTTGACACCCTCAACGTCTAAAAGAACTTACTTAGTTTGTACGAAATTGGCTGCAGTCACTCGCATCGCATCGCAGTCTCATGCCATAGCGTGGAGTCGGCTCAACCGACTCCCTGTATATTCAGATTCGCTTTCGTTGGGCTCGGGCATCAGACAACCTTTCTTAAAAAAAAAAAAAAAAAAAAAAAAAAAAAAAGTACTCTTACCATTGCCCGTTTCTACTAATGCAGTACTCTTTCCGTTCTCATCCAAACACGTTGCTCGAACGATTATTATCTTCCTTCAAAATTTCCTGTTTAACGAATCTAGTCGAATCGAATTCTCGCCCATGCGCGCGGCAAGCGTCTGATCGAGATTCAAGCTCTATGTTTCGGCCGCCAATGGCGTCCCCGTTGGATGGTTTGACTCGGTCACTGAGCAGGAGTCTAGTAGCTTGGGCGGCATTGGTTGTCCTCATCGGCACGTTCGAATGCGCCGGTAGTCACGCGACGCGATTGCCGCTGACGGAGCAGCTGGACGACGGAGGTAGTCCGATTAATCTCACTGCGCCTGGCATTCAGAGCACTAGCGTTCCTGCGTTAGATCCGGCGGCAAACGCTGCGGTGGATCCGGCAGCGTCAGTTGCGGCGGAAGTTGCGCCAGAATCGCCGTTCGGTGGTTTTTGTCTAGGAAGTGAGGAGACGTGTTCGCCGACTCCCGCTGGTTCTCGTGAGCGCGAGGCGAAGGAGTTGTCGCGGATTGATGCAGCCGTCAACGACGGAGGGCAAGTCGATGACGATAACAGCTCCACCAGCACCAGCGGAAGCAGTGACGGCAGCAGCAGCAGCAGCGGCGGCGGCGGAAGCAGCGAGGCGGAGGTGGCGCGGCGCGTGAGCGAGCGAATGATGGCTTTAATCGCCGAGGGACGCGACCAGCTGGAAGGCGAGCGGCTCGAAGAGGCCGTCGCCACATACGACGAGGTGCGTGATGAAACGAGGCGCGAGGCAAGATGAAAACAGGTGCGCTAGCAAAGTGCGAGGCCAGATATAACGAGGTGAGAGGCAAGACGAGACGAGGTGCGAGCCCAGTCGTAACGAGGTGCGAGCACAGGTGTAACGAGGTGCGTGGCGAGTTTCACGAGGTGAGGTGCGAGATGTAACGAGGTGAGAGGCCAGATGTACCTAGGTGCAGCAAGGGAGTATCTCCAGCTCTTACCAGCCCTAAAAAAGGAAACTCCTTTTCTTCCCGTTCCATAACGCCGATTTCTTAAAAGCCTCCTCCCTTGAAGCCTCCTCCCTTGAAGCCTCCTCCCTCCGCTGCTCGCACCCGCCCCCTTCGCTGTCCCCACAGGCGGAGCGGCTGCTGCGGCGGCTGCACCAGCGGCTGTTGCACGGGCGCGGCGTGGCCAAGTCGCTGCTACAGATGCACGAGCCGGCTGTAGCAGACTTCGAGCAGGTGAGCGCGCCTGGTGTGAAACGTGTCATGTGAAGCGTGTCATGTGAAACGTGTCATGTGTGAAACGTGTCGTGTGAAACGTGTCGTGTGAAGCGTGTCATGTGAAACGTGTCGTGCGAAGCGTGTCGTGTGAAACGTGTCATGTGAAACGTGTCATGTGAAACGTGTCGTGTGAAGCGTGTCATGTGAAACGTGTCATGCGAAGCATGTCGTGCGAAGCATGTCGTGCGAAGCATGTCGTGCGAGCGAAGCATGTCGTGCGAAGCGTGTCGCGTGCTTCCTTTGGGCCCTTGCATGCGTGCTCTCTCGTCCCTCCTCCCCCACAGGCCGGGAGCGCCAACCCCAGCAGCGCAGAGCTGCGCAAGGAGGCGAGTTTCCAGGCGACCCAAAAACATCGCATCACAAAGGGTGCTTCTCTGGCCTCTCCTCCCCCACAGGCAGTGAGGGCCAACCTGGACGATGCAGAGCTGCGGATGGAGGTGGGGGCGGAGCGCGATGCACTAGGGCAACCCAAGAAGGCGTTTGAGCCATTCAGCTTCTAAGGCGCCTCAAAAGCCGTGCTCTCGGGCCTCTCCACTGCGCCCCTCCTCCCTCACAGGCAGTGAGCGCCAATCCGGACGATGCAGAGCTGTGGATGGAGGTGGGGGCGGAGCGCGAGGTGCTGGGGCAGCATGAGAGGGCGTTCGAGGCGTTCAGCCGCGCCCTGGAGCTGCTGCCCGGCGATGCAGGGGCGCTCAAACGACGAGGTGCGTGGCGAGTGGGGAGAGGGGAGGCATGGTGTACGGGCGAGCAGAGAATGGGTGTGCTGTGGTGCGCTGCAAGGTGGTGTGGTGTGGTGAGGTGCGTGGTGTGGTGTGTGTGTGAGTGCCAAGAAGAACGTGCATCAGCACTGCCACTGCCTGCTTAAGCGCTGCCCTGTCCCAACTCGCACCGCCCTCTCCCTTCACCTGCTCTGCCTTCCTCTTCTCCCCACCACATAGACCTCCCCTCCGCCACCATGCTGCCAATTTACCTCCCCACCGCCACCATGCTGCCACTTTACTGTCAAAACTTCCACCCCCATCCCTCCCCCTCTTGGCCCCTGGAGCACGGCTGAGTGTGTGCCCCTCCGCCTTTTTCCCCGTTCCCCCCACCTTCTTCCCCTCTCTGGAGCAGGGCTGAGCGCGTTCAACCTGTACCGCTTCAAGGACGCCCTCAAAGACCTCCTGCCTGCGCTGCACATGCTGCCGAACGACGCCGACCTCAACCGAGCTGTGGTGAGGCTTGCGTGAAGCAGCCCAGCTCAGCCCAGCGCAGCCCGCCAGGTGGACTGCCAGGTGGACGGCCAGGTGGATGGACTGCCAGGTGGACTGCCAGGTGGACTGCCAGGTGGGTGGACTGCCAGGTGGACTGCCAGGTGGACTGCTAGGTCAACCCACTCCAGCCACTGTTTCGCTTCAGCCATGCCTTCTCCTCCTCTGCCTCTCAGCACCGCTTCTCCCAGCCGCCTTCCCTACTGCCTTCCCGCTACACCCGTGGCTTTCCCCTCCTCCCCAGTCTCCTCCTCCTCCCCCTCTTTCTCCACTTTCTCCACTTTCACCACTTTCCCCTTTCCACACCAGGGAGTGGCATTCGTATGGTCAAACCTGTTCGACCAGCACAGCCGTACCTGGCGAGGGGGATATTTGAGACGACTCAAAACCTTAACCCCTGCTCACACCTCCCCTCCCGCTCACTCCCCCCCAGGGAATTGCATTTGTGCGGTCGAACCAGTTCCGGCCGGCACAGCCATACCTGGCGCGGGCGGTGGAGCTGCTCCCGGGGGATGCGGATGTGCGCAAGGAGAAGGGGCGGCTGCACCGCCTGCTGGGGGAGACGGACCAGGCTGAGAGGGACTTCCTGCTCTCACTTCAGCTCGGACAGTATGTACTCTTCTCTGCTCTTCTTTGCTCTTTGCTTCTCTGCCGGGGATGCGGATGTGCGCAAGGAGAAGGGGCGGCTGCACCGCCTGCTGGGGGAGACCGACCAGGCTGAGAGGGACTTTCTTCTCTCGCTTGAACTCGCGCAGTATGTGCTCTGCTTGCTCTGCTCTTCTTCTTTTGAGTCGACTCAAAAGTAGACTCATCGCCTGCTGGGGGAGACCGACCAGGTTGAGAAGGACTTTCTGCTCTCACTCGAGCTCGCACAGTATGCACTCTGCTTGCTCTGCTCTTCTTTGCTCTGTGCTTCTCTGCCCTCATCTGATCCTCGCGACCCCCCTCGCTGCCTCCCTCCCTGCCTGCCCGCCCGCCTCCCCGCCTCTCTGTCTTCCTTCCCGGACCCTTTCTATCAGCGCCCGAGTCGATGGACCGTCCGTTTGTCTCTCGTGCTCCGTCCGTCCATTCTTGTGCTTCCTACCTTCCGCCCCTCCCTCTACTTTCACTCGCTTACTCTGGCGTACTCACTCACTCGCTCACTAACTCTCTCGCTCTCTTACCAAATCCACTTCCCTGGCAGGATACCGGAGACACATCATAACCTGGTGCTGCAGAAGCGGCTGCTGGGAGATCATTGGTGAGCGCCCACTGCCCGCCACCCACCACCCACCACCCACCACCACCCACCACCCACCACTCACCACTCACCACCTCCCGCCCACCACCACCACCACCCACCACCCACAACCCACCCCTCCGCCCCTCCGCCCCTCCACCCCTCCTCCCGCATCGTCTCATCTCAAGTTCCTTCCACCCTCCAACTGCTCTCTATGTTCTCCCTCTCCCTCTCCCTCTCCCTCTCCCTCTCCCTCTCCTCCCCCGCACCTTGTCTCGTCTCGACTTCTATCCCAAAAACTCCTCTCCTTTCCTCCCCAGCTCCTTGTCTCGTCTCCCCATTCCCTCGCCAGGGGAGTGATTCGCATGGCAGATGCGGGGCTGAGGGCGTTGCCAGGCGAGCTCGAGATCATGCACGCCCTTCTCTCTGCGCCCCCTTCCCTGCCTGCATGCTGTCTCGCTGTGCCACTCTCAGGGGAGTGATTCGCATGGCAGACGCGGGGCTCAAGGCGTTCCCAGGCGAGCTGGAGATCATGCACGCCAAGGCGTCCAGCCTGCACGTGCTGGGGCAGCATGCTGCTGCTGTGAGTTACATTACATGTGCCCCCTCTCGCTCTCCCTCTCCCTCACATGCACCAACAACACCATGCTCATGCCATGCTCTCACCTGAATGCACGTGCACACCCCGCTGGCCGGGCGAGCTCGAGATCATGCACGCCAAGGCGTCCAGCCTGCACGTGCTGGGGCAGCATGCTGCTGCGGTAAGCCATTCGTGTTGCCCCTCCCTCGCTCGCACATACCATGCCCATGCCATGCTTTCACCTGCATGCACGTGCACACCCCCCTGACCGGGCGAGCTGGAGATCATGTTTTGAGTCGACTCAAAGCACGCCAAGGCGTCCCGCCTGCATGTGCTGGGGGAGCATGCTGCTGCCGCGAGTCTTGTGTGCCAGCTCGCTGACCTGCCACACCATGCCATGCCATGCCATGCCATGCTCTCACCTGCATGAACTAGCTCGTCCCCCTGACGGGGCAATCTGGACATGATGCACGCTAAGGCGTCCAGCCCAGCCTCCACGTGCTCAGCGACCATGCTGCTGCCGTCAGCCATCCGTCCCTCTCCCTCACATGCAGCAATGTTGCGCCACGCCATGCCCTGCCATGCCATGCCATGCAATACCATATCATACTACGCATGCCATGCACTCACCGTCTGCCACTTTCTCGACTCTCCATCCTGGCCCCACCCCACCCCACCCCACCCCACCCCACCCCACCGCACCCCACCAGATGCGGCTGTATGACGAGCTGCTGTCGTCTCCCGCCATCCGCGAGCAGTCCTCCTATCGCAAGAGAACCTTTCTTCAGCACCACTTGCTCGCCTACACCCGTTGCTTCCTCTTAGACGACTCAACAATCAATGTGCTCCCCTCCCTGGCCGCACCCCACCCCACCAGATGCGCCTGTACGATGAGCTGCTCTCCTCACCCGTCCAACCGAACGAGCAGACGACATACCGCGAGAGGACATTCTTCCAGCGCCACCTGCTGGCCTACACCATCTCCCGCTTGGACCAGCCCTTCTCTGCGTTCCGCATCGACGATGACCTGGATGAGGAGTGGCGGGTGAGACAAGGGATGGGGGAGGAGAGGGGGGCGGGGAGAAGGAGAGGGGGAGAGGGGGAGAGGGGGAGAGGCATTGGGGATGGCGTGAGGGGCGATCTGTGAGGGGGCAGCACGGGCTCCTTTCTTCACCCATCGGACTCATTGCCTTCCCACCACGCTCATTGCAGCGCAACGCATTGCACAATCATGCAAGCATAATGCATGCAAGTGAAAGAGCTTCAGCTTGCAACATAATTGTCTCCTCCTCCCCTCACCTCCCCTTCCCTCAACTCTCTCCCCCCTCCTCTCCTCTCCTCCCCTCTCCTCCCCTCTCCTCCCCTCCCCCCCTCCCCTCTCCTCCCACCTGCTCCCCTCTCCTCCCTGTCATGCCACCCATGCCACCCATGCCACGTGTGCCACGTGTGACAGGGCAAGTGGGCCACGGGGGGGAAGCCAGAGGACCTGCAGGGCTTCGTGCCGCTGGCAATTCCCGAGGACCAATTGCAAGCTGCCACGTGGCAGCACCTGCCACGTCTTTCAAGGGCGGCAGTGCAGCTGGTGGAAGCGGCGGACGTGATTGGTGCTCGCACGCACTACGACACCGATGGCATGCTGCTCAACACCCAACAGGTGCGCTTGAAATGGTGGCTTGGTGTGGTATTGCATGGTATGGTATGGCATGGCATAGCATGGCATGACGTGGCATGGCGTGGCGTGGCGTGGCGTGGCGTGACATTGCACAGGCAGTGTGATACTGGTTGTGATGCGTGTCTTGAGTCGACTCTAGCACACCTATGTGACAACCTCTGGGCATGCAAGGCTTGCTTGCAGCAGGGCTACATGCCCGCCTACATCACCATTACCATTACCATTACAATTACCTTTGCCATTACCATTACCATTACTATTACCACTACCATTACCATTACCATTACTATTACCATTATTATTATCATTACAATTACCTTTGCCATTACCATTACCATTACCACTACCATTACCACTACCATTACTAATACCATTACCATTACCATTACCATTACCATTACCATTACCATTACCATTACCATTACCTTTGCCATTATTATTACCATTACTATTATTATTACCATTACTATCACCATTACCATTACCATTACCATTACCATTACAATTACCTTTGCCATTACCATTACCATTACCATTACCATTACCATTACCACTACCACTACCATTACAATTACCATTACCTCTGTCATTACCATTACTATTATCATTACCATTACGATTACCACTACCATTACCATTACCATTACCATTACCTTTACCACTAACATTACCATTACCGTTGCCATTACCATTGCCATTATCACTACCATTACCATTATTATTATCATTACCATTACCACTCACCTCCAACTCCCTTCTCTCCTTCCCCCATCCCTTGATTTCTTCCTCCCTCCCTCCCTCCAGCTGCGCATGGCAGGGCTGGCAGCCCTGGATGTGATGCAGCAGGCGAGGCACACACTGCTGCTTATCCCTTTTAACTCTCCCATCCCCCACATGTCTCCCTCCCACCCCCCTCCTCCCACATACAGCTGCGCATGGCAGGACTAGCATCACTGGACGTGATGCAGCAGGTGAGGCGCACGCTGCTACTCATAGCGGATCAGATGCGCATCGCCCCGCTGCTCTTCGGCACCCACGGCCCGGATGGGGCAGATGAGCACTGGCAGCAGCAGCTGCAGCAGGCGCTTCAGGAGAGGCAACGCGGGCAGCTGGAGCAACCGCTTCAGGAGAGGCAAGGCGGGCAGCGCACGGGCCGCAGCCGACAAAGCAGCAGCAGCGGTGGCAGCAGCGGTGGTGGCGGCAGCGGGGGTGGGCGGAGTATTTTGGACCGGTCTGACCTGGTGACGAGCTGGAGGCACGTGTTCCGGGTGCTGGTGGCGTGGAGGCAGGTGTCAGACGCCATGGAGCCCATCGCATGGAAGGCCTTCGCCAAGGGGCAGCGCTGGCCGACCGACATGCTGTATCGCACCGACACACCCATCTTCACCTGGGTCATGGGCACCGCTCGCTACCTCGCCGTCTATCCCAAGTGAGTGGCCTCCCAGTCTGTCTTGAGCGAGTTGCCTTGTGCCGTGTCGTCCTAGCTCACATCATCATTCCCTGGCTGGTTTTGAAGAAAAGAAAAAAAAAACCCTTTTCGCTCCCCTGTTCCATCCCTTCATCCCCTTCCATCACAGGGTAGTGAACATCACGAGGCAAGGTCTGTGGCGTTCTGAGAGAGAGTTTAACGCCAAGGCGATCTTGATTCGACTAATGACAACCTCCCGAAAATTAACAAAGGCAGCTATTATTTCTTTTAGGTTCATGCCGCCTCCCATCCCTCGCCTCCATGCCCTCTTCCTTCCCTCCCTGCCCTTCCTTCTCTCCCCCCGTCCCCATCACAGGGCAGTGAATATCACGAGAAAGGGCCTGCTGCAGGCAGAGAGGGCGTTTGACACCAACACCCACCAGCCCTTTGACGTGCCTCGCTCCACCTTCGGCGCCAAGGTGTGCTCTCAACTCAACGGCACCACCCTCTCACATGCCTGCCGTGCCCCCATGCCCCGTGTCATTGGTCTGACCTTGGGACTAAATTGCTATTACCAATGCTCTCTGAACATTCCCTGAGCATGCTCTGTGAACGTTCTCTGTACATTCCAACAGCTGGAGGCAGCGGAGGATCACGAGGGGCTCTTCAACGTGATTGGTCGGGACTTTTACGTGCGGCTGCCATGCTACAGCCGGGCATTCCCAGGGTTAGTGCGCCTGCCGTGCTACAGCACACCACATCACGCTCAAGATGCTTTCATGCTCTCATGTACACCCTTCCCCTTACACCCCCTGCCCGCTGCATGCATCTGTTCTGGCTCTCAATCCTCACTTATTGCCCCTCCCCGCCCACCCTCTTGTGCAGGAAAGATTTGGCCGGCACAGAGTTTAGATTACGAAAACGGTGAGTCACACCATGCACACATGCACACATGCACACATGCACATACACACAACACACATGCACACATACATACATCTGCATACTCGAATCCAGCCCTTTGCCCTCTTCTCCTTACCCATTCACTCTCTCCTCTACCAATCACATCATCACCACCCCATCATCGTTCCACCCCACTCCATCCCAGCATGTTGGCAGTGGACTTTGACACTGCCAACAGTGGACCACAGTGGACTCGGCGCGGTGGAATGCACATCTCCTCTGCCCTCTCCCATTCACATCACACGCCCCCCCCCCGTTTCCCGGCCACACTCCCTCACCCCACTCGCCAACCCCCCCAGCCCGTTGGCAGTGGACTTTGACACATTCACCACGGTGGACGCAACGCGGTGGAACGCGTTTGACTCGGAGCTCACAGCGGCGTGGCAGGGGTTCATGGAGGCCGCACTGGACCACCGCACCAAGGCCACATCACCACACACGTACTGCCAGCGCATCCAGGATCATATCATCGCCATCGCTTACTACTGGTGGGTTTTCCTGACACCCGCCCGCCCACATGGGTATCCTTTTGTGTTTTTATTAGAATTCTCAGAGACTGCCCAAAGGCATATCGCCAGCGCGTCCAGGATCAGATAATTGCAATCGCCTAGTGGGTCCGCCTGCCGCCGACCCGTAGGGATTTGACTAGCGCATATAAGATCAGATCCTCGCCATCGCCTACTACTGGCAGGTCCACCTGCCGCCCGCGTGCATGCGTATCGCCAGCGCATCCAGGATCAGATGCTTGCGGTCATTTAGTATTGGCGGCCGCCGTCCCTGCAGCTCATTTACCCAGCACACCTCGCTGTCTAAACAAAAGTTGTCCACATTCTCTTCTCTGTGACCCGCAGGTTCCAACTTATGCCGCTGTCTCGTGGGTCAGCCATGGTGGGTCTGATGTCCATCATCAGCCTCTCAATGGCTGCCGACATGGAAACCACAACGCATGTTCCTCGAGATATCCTGGTGAGTAGTCCAGTCTGGTGACGCTTGTACCACCTCTGTCCTTAATCTCCATTCGATTGCCGCTGCTTGAGCTGCGTTTTGGCACCTCTTCTTCTCTTCTCGCTTCCTAATGCTGCTGGTAGAGCCTCCATTGCTCACCTCTCCCCTTCTGCATCTGAATTGCTGGCTGACTCATTGTATCCTTCTTCACCACACTCCACCCCTGATGGGACCACGGCAGGTGGATTGGGAAGGGCTACTAGCCACTAGCTTCGATGAGTTCAAGCGGGTTTTGACTCCATGGCTGTTTGAGAGGACACAACGAGCGCCGTTCCACCTGCCTAGTGTGCGAGACACGCTCCCCACGACACGGCACGTGATAGCTGCGTTGAGCGATGCTAGTGGGATGAGGGTGAGGGATACTGAATAGTGCATGACGCTCATGTATTGTGAATGAAGCCAAGCTGGTGTCAGGTCAGGTTGAAATGAGAATGGAGGGGCAGAAAGCCCACTCATATGCACCTGTGCATGCTCTGATGAAACTGACACACACTCATAGAATCGAACACACACTGCAAACTACCACATCAACAGTGGGATAAGCGACACACACACCAAACCTTCCCATCCCACACACCACACAACACAAGCCGCACAACCGTGGCAGGCACATACCAGTATACTGTACAAGGCTACACTCACCCACAAGATTTTTTAAGCATCTGTCTTATTACACGACCACAACCGCCCCAAGCTAAAGCTACGACGGGCAAAAGCACACACAGATTTTAGAGGCAGAATGCTACCAGCACCTCCCAACTACACGCCCCACCCAATGCGAAAACACAACCCAACCAACGCAACACTGAACGCCATCGCATGCCACGGCGGAAACCAGCCACCACACCGCGAGTACGTTCTTTGCCGCGACGAGCACTCTCAGCTGCGATAAAGCTGCCCGCGAATGGCGCCGTTGGGGTGCGAGGGGGACGTGACGAGCGCATAGTAAGCGTTGGGCTTCTTGAGAATAGCGCGCATCTCCTTCTCCAGAGTCTTCCCCGACGCCACTGTGATGCCCGACGCGTTCCTCCACTCCCCCGCGACCACGTATTTGTATATCTTCGTGCCGCGCACGGGCTGCGAGTTGTCCGTTTTGTTCTGCCAGTTTGTGGGAAACTTGATCTGAACCGCGCCGTTGGTGCCGTGCCTGCCGACGTTCACGGAGGCCAGGGTGGGGAAGGCGGCCTTGCCGCGCTGCGTGACGTGCACGGAGTAACGCACGTTGAAGACGATGTCTTCCGTCCTGCGCCGCGCGACAGAAGAGCGTGTGAATGGGAATGCGACGGTGCCGAATACGCGGGGTGGTCATTGCGACGGCGACGAATGCGACGACATGCGACGGTACGAGCGAGCGATGCGAGGAGGCGATGTCGGCGAAGGGAAAAATGCCGGTGAAGGCAAAACAGAGCACCCACCTGAAAATCGCCAGACCGAAATTACCCGTCGACTTGGTGTCGCCTGTTCTGCGCGGCACGACCCGGGCGCCATTCATTCTTGCCGACGCGCGCCCTGCGACACGCAACCCAAACATTGGCGAACCAAGGCGAACGACTCATGACGACAGATATCAGCTGAAGTAAGGAGCGCCAAAAGCGCACGGCAAGATGCATGCCAGTGGCATTTGAGGAAACGTTCGAGGCGAAAGGGCGGTTTACCGAGTCTCCGGCCGAAATCTTCCTCATCGGCGCAGGCGCACGCCGCAAGTGCGAGAAGCACAAGGGCGAGAAGCGGCTTGAAGGCCATCATCGTTGAGATGAAGAACCGAATAAGGGAAACGAGAAAAGGGTGCTTGAGGAAATGCCTTAGCTTGGCCCTGGAGGGGCTCAACGAGGGTTGCAGAGCTGTGACTGTTGAATAAGGAGCCGGTCTGATATCTGTCTCAGAATGACGATGAGACAGATATCAGCCTCAGACAACGTGAGTTTATATAATACGGACGGCCTTATTCTATGATGAGCCTTCAGGGGAACTTTCAGAATGAACCTTCAGGAGGAGACGTGTGTGGCGAGGGTGTATCAAGCAGCCACGCTTGGGGAGCTTGTTTGATTGGCGGGTGATGCTTGTAGATAAGATGGGATCCATCGTGGCACGCACGACGACGAACCGCAATGTTGACTGTGCGTGGCGCTCAGCGCCGAAAAAAAATACCACAGGCCTAAGGTGGAGACGAGATGGGGTGGGCCTCCACAAATAGTACCACCGTGGATGGAAACGACCGTACAATGGTTGAGCCTCTAGGATGCAGGGTTCGCGAAAGCACGAATCCTGGTTACTCCCCACCGTCGTCTCGTCAATGAGTTTTGGATTCGCAGAAGAGGGAGGCGGGGACCACTGCGACTGTTGCAGGTGGCAAGGCAGTGTGGTATGGACTCGGAAATACGCTTCAAAGACTTTCTCGGTGGATATAAATTATGTGACTACGCAGTTTGTTATGGAGCTAAACCTTCCACCTAGTAAACAAATGCTTGTGAGAGCCAGGTATTGCCACAAACATCACACTATATCAAACCACACACATGGCACCCGAATTACACCAGAGAACCGACAAAGGCACGCTTATTGCATTATTAGGAAACTTTACAAGCACGCTGAAGCAGACGCCACGGGTGCGGCCATGTCACAGGCGCAACTCTACTAGCTCATCCTACTGCATCGCACACACAAAGCTAAAACCCCCTACTGGCCGACTCGTTACAACACCAACACACACTGCAAGCACACCATTTGCGGTCACGAAAACAACAACACGCTCAGCCCTTATGGAGCTGCCCGCGAATGGCGCCGTCGGGGTACGAGGGGGACGTGACGAGCCCGTAGTAGGTGCGCGGCGCCTTGAGAATATCCATCATGAGAACACTCAGAGTCTTTCCCGAAGACGTGGTGATGCTCTCCGCGTTTTTCACCACGCCTTCCAGCACGTAATTGTAGACCTTGGCGACGGGCTGCGGGGTGAGGGTTCGGTTCTGCCAGTTGGTGGGAAGCTCGTACTGTACAGCGCCGTTGGCGCCGTATTTGCCGGCGTTTACGGTGGCCTTGGTGGGGAAGGCGGAATTGCCGGCCTGCGAGACTTTCACGGAGTAGCGCACCCAGTACGACTTTCCGAACCTGCGCAGGCGCCGCGCGGCGCGACAGAGGAGCGTTTATTATTGGTCATTGAGACGACGGCCAATGGCTCGGCAGTCAATGCGACGACGGCCAATGCGACGGCGGTCAATGCGACGGTGGCCAATGCGACGGTACGAGCGACTGATGCGAGGAGGCGATGACGGCGGGGGCGAGATTGAAGCACTCACCTGTAAAGCCCCAGTGCCAGGCTGCCCGTCGACTTCAAATCGCCCGTGCTGCCCACGACTTGCGCACCATTTAACAACGTCGACACGCGACCTGCGACGAGCAATTAACATCCAAAGCAAAACGAACGACTCGTGACGAGAACTACCAGCTGGAAGAAGAAAGAAGAGAAATAAAGCTGCGCACGGGCAAGATGCAAGCGGCACTCGCGGAAATGTTCAGGCGAGAAGGGACGACGTACCGATCCACTTGCCCCTAGCGCTAGAGGCGCACGCCAAAAGGACGAGAAGCACAAGGACGAACGGCTTGGAAGCCATGGTTGAGTTGAGACGCAGAACAAGAGAGTGAATAGGTAAATGTCTGTAGATTGGGTTGTCTTGTCAAATGTCTGACCAAAGGGGGTCCTTGTAGTGGAGCGGCATCACGTCACAACTCACGATGACCCGCGCTAGAGGCGCACGCCCCAAAATATCTGTTCTCTCGCACACACGTCAACGGAGCGCCATGGTGAGTTGCGCCGCTAGAGGCGACCCAAAAAAGGGGCACCAACGACTGGGAGTTGCGAAGCTGCGTTGCGAAACTGCGATTTGCGATGATCCTTGCGAAACCAGAAACCACGGCTACACCTTGCTTCATGCATTTGCGCAAATACAGAGTCAAATTCACATCCAGAAGATGCTTGTTGAATGACAGTAATGAAGTGCTCTCTGATTTAATGTATAACACGTGTGATTCCATCTAACCCTTGAAGCTTTATTTCCATCTGACATTATGGTTCTAAGCAGCATCTATCAGTTGGTGCACCTGCTGCTAGACTCTCTCACCTCACTCACTCTACAACCCACATTAACTCCCATAACTTGCCCGCAACGGTCCATCACTCACATCCCCAATGCATACCAGACATCATCACCGCCACGGCCCACGTTGCCACAAAAGCGATAGCAGAGCTGCTAGCGGGAACGATGAAACTGGGCGCGAATGGCACCGTCCGGGTGGGAAGGGGCCGTCACAAGCGCGTAGTACTGCCGCGGCGCTGCGATAATCGCCTTCATGGTCACCTCGAGAGACTTTCCATTGGCAGCCTTGACCTTCGCGACGTCGTGCCACACGCCCGCAATCACGTAAGTGTACAGCTTGGGGCGGTTGGGGCGCTGGTAGTTGCTGGTCATGTTGACCCATTTGTCGCTGGGAAACTCGATCTGAACAGGGCCCGTGGTGAAGCGCGTGCCGTAGTGCACGGTCGCCTTCTTGGGAATCTCGGGGCGGTCAAGCCGCCAGACGTGCACAGAGTAGCGAATGTTGTAGGTCTCGCCGTACCTGCATGATGGCATGACCGTGGGAGGGAGCGACACATTAGCAGGAGCAGTGACGGTGGCAGCACTGCTGATGAAAGCGGTCTGGTTATTCAGAAGTTGATATTCATGGATGGAAAAGTAACGACGAAACGAGCTATTTGGAATGGAAGGAGGCCAGGCGCACTGGCATGGCGCGCAAGGCAGAAGAGCAGAACGGGCCGCGCGCGACGCGAGAGGTCCCCTTGGAGTGACAAGTAACGCACTCCGTCGGTCGTGTCAGAAATGACGCGTCCAAGTCGCGGGGACTTACTTGAAAAAGGCCAGGGCGACGGTGCCCGTGGAGTTATAGTCGCCCCTGCTGCCCGTGACCTGCGAGGCTCGCATCTCTGACGTCACTTTACCTGAAACGCGCCACAATCAGAGCATCAGCAAAACAAGAAGAAGAAATCAAACAGGATGCGTCGAAAGAAAAGGCATTCGCTAGGAAACGGGACCAGGGGGCGAGCCAGGACGCTTACCGACTCGCCGGCCGAGGTACTGCGCGTCGCACGCACACGCCGCTAGGGCAAGCAGCACAACGGCCAGAAGCGACGGCCTGAACGCGGCCATGGCTCGCTCGGAGAGGCTCGGAGCAAAGAGACGCGTTGGACGGGTATGGGGAGGAGTTCACCGAGGGTTGCGAAGCTGTGGCTGTTGAATGAGGTGACGGTTTGATGCAAGAATAAATACTACGCGCGGCCTCATTTTTCAAGAGCCGTTCACGGTGAACGTTCAGTGCGAACCTTCAGAACCAGGCTTGTGGTGGGGGTGGGGTCTCGATCGGTCACGTTTCGGGGCTTGTTGGATTGGCGGATGATGCTTCTAGATAAGAAGGAATCCATCGTGGCACCACGACAGACCGCAACGCTGGATGTGTGGTGCTCGAGGGCTGGAAAAATAGGACCACAGGCCAAAGGGGGGGGAAGTAGGGAGGAGAGGGAAGGGGAGGAGACTCAAGGGAGTTGTGACAAATAGTAGAAGCACGACGGCACCGCGGTCGGGGTTCTAGAATGCAAAGTTAGCGAAACTAGGAATTACAGTTACCCCGTCGTCGCGCATCATCTCGCCAATTAGAGAGGGAGGTGGGACTACTACTCCGGGTGAGCAGCTCACTAGGTACAGTACAAACTTCCTCATACCACTTCTGCATCCACATGAAGTTGAGTGTACTCGTATATGAAGCTAGGCTTGCATTAAGAAAACAAGGAATAATTGGAAGTATGCAGAGATGCATGCATGCGTAAAATTGTGCAAATAATTGTGCATGCTGGAGGACAAAAACAAACATAGGCACTGCAAACAACAGCCACAGTAAGCGGCAATAATTCATCCATTTGCTTCAGGGATACCGTACCGTTACTACCGTACTACCCATGGTAACTAAAATGCCGCAATCATTTGGTGTGTGGTGGGTAAGACACTTTCTGATAGGGGCTTGATTCCAAGGTGAGAGTAGAGGAGAAGAGCCATGGGGCAGTGAGAGTCACGAGTAACGCTTCCCAATCCACCTGTTTAAAAGGGAGGAGGTGACCAAGGCATGCATCACACTCATACGTGTGAATCGTGTGGTGACTGATCATTGCAGAGCAGAAGACCCATCTTAGACTACTCCAGACTACCAGAGTCAAAATTTAGAGACGTGTTCGTCCTGTCCCTCTGAACTTACTGAACCGCTCTTGGTTTAGTTGTTGTTCCTTTGCTAGCATTCAAGCCACTCCTTGCTGCCAACAGTGCCATGTCCCACCGCAGGTTGCAGGGAAAGAAAAGCACTTTCCCGCCTAAAGTGCAACCATGCCCCCAGTAGCACATCTCATCCTACCTGCACCCCATGCGGGATAAACGTTGTGGTTTGCATGCCAGCCGCCATGGAGAGGCCATTCTTGAGGCGCTTGAAGTATAAGCCCATCTCAGCCTACCTGCAGGCTGCACCCCATGGGGGATGAGCGCAGTGGTTTGCATGCCAGCCGCCATGGAGAGGCCATTCTTGAGGCGCTTAGAGTATGAGCACTTCTCAGCCTACCTGCAGGCTGCACCCCATGGGGGATGAGCGCAGTGATTTGCATGCCAGGCCAGCAGCCACGGAGAGGCCGAGGATGGAAACAAGCCCCACCATGGCGGTCCATGTTGCTGGCGCGCCGGCGGCCCTCAAAGTACCGCTTCTTCTGGGCCCCTTCTTCCGTGTCCCGCCCCTCTTGCACCGAGCACCCATGGTTCGCCACACCCTATAGACAAAGGGACAACGGGACGAAAACAGTATGAGCAAGACGAACGGGCCCGGTGGGAGAGGGAGGGGCTGTGGGACGGAGATGGGGAGAGAGTGAGGGCTGAGGAATGGAAGGAGCGAGAAAATGGAAGACGCGAGAGAGAGGATTGAAGGAGCATAAAGCGCCAGTGAATGTATACCTGCCACACAGCAAAAGAGTGAGGTCCTAACCTAACGGAACCAGGAATGCGATACGTGTGCGAGCGAATCACATTCACGGGTACTCATTCTGATTCTCATTCACAGCATGCACGCACCAGTGAGCGTTCGGCCGAGAGAGTGAAAGGCGAGCAGCCCTGGCGCGGCTTGCTCTTGAGTGAGCAGCGGGACCAGCCGGATCAACCAAGTGTTGTGAGAGCATTTGCATTTGCATTTGCATTTGCATTTGCATTTGCAGCGAGAATTCGTCACATTGACCCCTCAGCGGGTTGCACACAGTGGGTGCATGACGACGCTGGCGCGGCGCGAGAGGTAGCGGCGCGTGACGGGCGGCAGGGGGGTGAGAGAAGCGTCATGCACATCCGCGATAAGAACAGGGGGGGAGACAAGCATAGGAATGGAGACGACGCATCGGAGAACAGGGGGGATGTGGGGGAAAGATGGGGGACGGGGGAATGGGGGAGAGGGAAGCGGTGAGGAGATGAGCGTTTGTGGCTTTTGCGAGAGATTCTGTGATTGCAGGGAGGAAACCTTCAAACGATTGTTTCCTCTTTCTTTAGCAGTATGTGTGCAATGAGAACAATCCACACAGGCCCACAGACTTGCACAGACGGGAGCGGGAAAACGCATGGGGAATATTGCAAAAGTAGTGGAAAGGGGGAAATGAAGGGGCGGGGAGGAGGAAGGAAGGGGGGAGAGAGGGGAGGAACTTAAGGCGTGGTGTAAACATTGTAACATTGTAACGTAGAAACATTGTAACATGGTAGACATGGTACCCTAAAACACGTGCCTCTGATGTTTAGCATTCCGTGTGCCAGTAGTATGTTTGAGCATGTAGAGCAACATTGTAACCCTTTTGTGAACTGCATGCACACGAGAGGAAGTGGGGCGGAGTGGGGGATAAAGGAGGTTCAGCGCTGAAGAGAGGGAGGATTTTGGGGCGGGGGATGGAAAGAGAGGGAGTGGCTGGGGTCGGGAGAGAAGGAGGGGCTGAAGAGAGGGAGGATTTTGGGGCGGGGGATGGAAAGAGTCACACTACCAGCACAGCATGCACGCACCAGTTAGCCTGCCGGTAGTTCTGCCGAGAGTGTGGAAGGCGAGCACGCGGTGCATGACGCTGGCGCGGCGCGTGAGGACGGGCGCGTGACGGGCGGCAGGGAGGTGAACGCGCCGTTGATGGGCGCGAGAAGCGTTACGCGCACGAGGGGAGGAGGAAAAGAACGGGGGATACTGCAAAAGCAGGGGGGGGGGAGGAAGGGGATGGGAGGAGGGGAGGGGAGGAGGGGAGCGGGGGAGAGGGGAGGAAGAGGGGGGAAAGGGAGAGGCGTTTCTAACGTGGAAAACAATTTCTAACATGGATTAGCATTCATGTGCCAATGGTATGTGCCAGCAACATCGTAACCTAGTTGATTCACAGCGGAGATCCGATATTGCGCTTCTAAAACCGGCGAGAATCGCGCGTCGCTATAACTCTTAAACGGCCAGACCTCGAGCGTTGATATTTCCGAATCTTACGAATTCGTTCACCGGCAGCGTCAAGTCAGACGGTATCGTCCGACGACCAGCAGCGTGAGCCCTTTCTCGCTGCCATCGCCGCGCAAGCGGCTTCCGCGTCGCACTCTTGTAACGAGTCCGCACCGACGTCAGCGTGTATCCCTGTAACGAGGATAACCCATGGAGCGGTGACTACGGCGCGAATCTGTATACTCGCGATGAATTCATTTTATGAGAATGTGCGCGGAGAGGAGATGAGCACCGACAAGGCATGGCGGGGCGTTTACGAAAAGCCTCTAACAGACCTTCCAAATCGTAACGATTTTGCTATAGTGACAGAGATCTCGCATTCACTCTGGCGTGTCTGAAACGCGGCGCGTTTTGTGGAAAGAAAGGGCACAATTGCTTTACAATACGAAAATCCATACTGATCATTAATTATACCGGTATGTGAGCTCTACTATAAATTTCAAAATCTACCAGAACGTTCTACAGCGACTAGAAAGTATTACATCTACCACTAGGAAGTTCCATAATTACTAGAAAGTCTTATATCTACTAGCAGTTGTATAAGGTGTCTACTAAAGTTCCATGTCTATTAATTGAGAACTAGATACTGATAGTCCACTAGGTATGAAAATAATTAATTAATCGTACTATTGTACTACCCATGCACTGTAGGTATGCATGGGGGGTTCCTCTTGGCCGCCAGGAGCAAGCTCCCAACGTTACACCCAAGCACCGCGGTGAGGTGGGAACCATCGCTCGGGACCCTGTTGGAGGGGGAGACAGAACACAAAAGGATACTGGATACTGCCCAGGGGCAGGTGAGAATTATTATGTAGTCTGTGACCCTGTTGGGGGGGTAGACAGAACACAAAAGGACACTGGATACTGCCCAGGGGCAGGTGAAAATTATTATGTGACCCTGTTGGGGGGGGGAGACAGAACACAAAAGGATACTGGGTATTGCCCAGGGGCATGTGAGAATTATTATGCGACCCTGTTGGGGGGGAGACAGAACACAAAAGGACACTGGATACTGCCCAGGGGCAGGTGAGGAGGAAGGGAGAGTTTTGAGTGTGAGTTTCGAGACGTCTCTCGAAACTCACAAGAGAAGAGAGTGTTCCTACCCTGCTTCGCTGCAACCTGTGTTCCCTGCAATCTGCTTCACCCACTACTCTGCTTCGCTGCACCTGTGTTCCCTGCAATCTGCTTCACCCACTACTCTGCTTCGCTGCAACCTGTGTTCCCTGCAATCTGCTTCACCCACTACTCTGCTTCGCTGCACCTGTGTTCCCTGCAATCTGCTTCACCCCCTACCCTGCTTCGCTGCAACCTGTGTTCCCTGCAACCTGCTTCACCCCCTACTCTGCTTCGCTGCAACCTGTGTTCCTTGCAATCTGCTTCATCAGCAAACGAAGCCCTCTGGAGTAGCACACGGGGAGTGTGGCCAGTCGTCTTCACTGCTTCTCTTCTGCTGACCGCTGGTGCCACTGCTGGTATTCCCTTCTGCTGGCACTGCGGGCCTCTCTTCTGCTCCCACTGCTGCTGCCACCGCTGCTGCCACTGCTGGCCTTCTCTTGTGCTCGCCGTCCCATCACTTCACAGCACCAGCAGCAGCACGCGGGAGGGAGGTAGGAGCGAGGGAGGTAGCACCTGCTTCATCCCCTTCACAGCTGCTTCACCCCCTTCACAGCTGCTTCATCCCCTTCACAGCTTTTTCACCCCCTTCCCAGATTCTTCATCCCCTTCACAGCACCAGCAGCAGCACGCGGGAGGGAGGGAGGAGCAACGGAGGCAGCAGCTGCTTCATCCCCTTCACAGCTGCTTCATCCCCTTCACAGCAGCTTCATCCCCTTCACAGCCGCTTCATCCCCTTCACAGCTTCTTCATCCCCTTCACAGCACCAGCAGCAGTACGCGGAGGGAGGTACGAGCGAGGGAGGCAGCAGCTGCTTCATCCCCTTCACAGCAGCTTCATCCCCTTCACAGCAGCTTCATCCCCTTCACAGCACCAGCAAGCGGCACGCGGGAGGGAGGTAGGAGCGAGGGAGGCAGCTGCTGCTTCATCCCCTTCACAGCTGCTTCGTCCCCTTCACAGCTGCTTCATCCCCTTCACAGCTACTGGTAGGTAAAGGTAGGTACAGCTCGCTGGCCCGCTCATGCCAGTCCAGCCGCCTTTCCTGCTCGCCTGTAGCAGCCGTCTGCTCTGCTCGCCTGTAGCAGCCGTCTCCTCTGCATCTCCACTGCTGATCCGTCTCGTCTGCTGCTCCCTCGCCCATTCGTCCTTCTGCGAAATGGGAGGAGAATGAATCAGACACGATGAGTGCAGTGCAAGGCACTGATTGCATCCAGTGCCAGGAAGGAACTCAGAGCAAATGCAAAACCAAGGCGACAAACAAAACAACTCAAGTGAAAAAGAGAATCACCGTCGGCAGTGAAGAGTTATCCACCACCGTGATCCTTCAATGCAGCACCACTCCCCCTCCACTGCAGCACCACTCCCCCTCCACTGCAGCACCACTCCCCCTCCACAGGAGCACCACTCCCCCTCCACTGCAGCACCACTACCCCTCCAGTGCAGCACCACTTGACCACTTCACAGCACCAGCAGCAGCACATGCGAGGGAGGTAGGAGTGAGGCAGCACAAGGCAGCAAAAGGTAGGTACAGCTTGCACCTTGCTGCTGCCAACTCTGGCCCCTTCTCTGCTCCTCTGCTCTATTCACCTGCTCATCACCTCTCCTGCAGTGGCCTCCCCTCCCAGCAGCTGCCAGTCGTCCCCTCTGCTCCTCTGCAGTAGCACACGGGAGGGAGGCAGCATCATTTTCTCCCACTGCTGCTCCTCTGCTCCTCTGCAGTGGCACACGGGAAGGGAGGCCTTCTCTTCTGCTGACTCTACTGCCACTGCTGGTGCCACAGTTTGCATTCCCTTCTGCCACTGCGGGCCTCCCTTCTGCTCCCACTGCTGCTGCCACCGCTGGTCCCACTGCGGGCCTCTCTTCTGCTCGCTGTCCTATCACTTCACAGCACCAGCAGCAGCACGTAAGAGGGAGGTAGGAGCGAGGAAGGTAACAGCTGCCGTCCCATCACTTCCCTCCATCACCTCCTTTGCCTCTCCTCTGCTGCTCGTCTCCTCTGCTACTCCGTCTGCTCTGCTGCTGTGAAATGGGAGGAGGCAGGTACAGAGCTGATGAGTGCATAGCCCCACTTACACCCCATCTTAAGAAAGGACACAATCTCACACGACAAGAAAGAAAGGACTTTGAGCATGAATAAGGCAAGAAAGGAAGGACTTGTGAAACGAAGGCAGCAACCACGCATCTGAACGAACAGAACACATACAGCAAGAAAGAGGATCGCCATTGGCAGCACATATTTACTCCACCACTGTGCTTCTTCGCTCCATCGCTCATTTGTTCCTCGTCTCCTCTTCTGCTGCTCCTCAGCTGCTCCTCAACTCCTCTGCTTCTCCACCTCCTCTGCTCCACCTATGCTCCATCTCCTCCTCTCCTCTGCTCCACCAATACTTCATCTCCTTCTCCTCTGATGCATCTCCTTCTCTCCTCTGCTCTGCTCCTCCTCCTCTGATACACCTCCTTCTCTGATGCTCCATCTCCTCATCTCCTCTGCTCCTCCTTCTCTGATGCACCTCCTTCTCTGATGCACCTCCTTCTCTGATGCATCTCCTTCTCTGATGCACCTCCTTCTCTGATGCATCTCCTTCTCTGATGCACCTCCTTCTCTGATGCATCTCCTTCTCTGATGCATCTCCTTCTCTGATGCACCTCCTTCTCTGATGCACCTCCTTCTCTGATGCACCTCCTTCTCTGATGCATCTCCTCTGCTCCTCCTCCTCTGATGCATATTCTTCGCTCCTCCTCCTCTGATGCATGTCCTCTGCTCCTCCTCCTCTGATGCATCTCCCCTGCTCCTCCTCCTCTGATGCATCTCCTCTGCTCCTCCTCCTCTGATGCATCTCCTCTGCTCCTCCTCCTCTGATGCATCTCCTCCTCCTCGTCTGATGCATCTCGTCTGCTCCTCCTCCTCGGATGCAGCTCATGGGCGGGGGGTAGGAGCGAGGGAGATAGCAGCTGGCCTTCTCTTCTGCTCCCAGCAGTTGCCAGTCGTCTCCTCTGTGTCAGAATATGTTGTTTGTGTAGCCTGCAGTGGGGTACTCTATAGTGAGTACAGCCCCTTAGGGTTTGCTATTTGTATCCTGCTGCTTGCTAGTTCAATCATTCCTTCTCAATTCTGTTCCTGCACACAATCCTAGCTCGTACTTGGCTCCTCGTTACTAGTCCTACTGTGGCCTAGGCTACTAAGCCTAGGCCGTACTCCTACTACTTCTGACATGGAATCAGAGACTGTTAAGTCCAGGCCTGTGGGCCCGCCTCACGCTTCCGCTACTGTTTTTCCGGTCGCGCGCCTCGGGCGCGTGGCGATTTTCGTCCTGTCCCGCGCCCGGGTGGCGCGTGACATCTTTTCTGCCCGTCGCGCGCCCCGTGGCACGCGACGGTGCCCTGCCCGTCGTGCGCCCCGTGGCACGCGACGGTGCCCTGAACTGCCCGTCGCGTGCCCCGTGGTGCGCGACGGTGCCCTGAGCCGCCGCGGAACCGCCCCTGGCGCCCGCGACGGTGCCTTGAGCCGCCGCGGACCCGCCCCTGGCGCCCGCGACGGTGACCTGAGCCGCCGCGGACCCGCCTCTGGCGCCCGCGACGGTGCCCTGAGCCGCCGCGGACCCGCCCCTGGCGCCCGCGACGGTGCCCTGAGCCGCCGCAGACACGCCCCTGGCGCCCGCGGCGGTGCCCTGAGCCGCCGCGGACCCGCCCCTGGCGCCCGCGACGGTGCCCCTGCCTCACCCGCGCCAGCACTCGGTGCAGCCGCCCCTGCACCACCCAGCGCCTGCCCTTGGAGCAGCCGCCCCCGCTCCTGCACTCGGTGCAGCCGCCTCTGCCTCACCCCGTGCCTGCACTCGCTGCAGCCGCCCCTGCCCTACCCGCGCCGACCCTCTGTATCCGCTCTGCGGCTTTCTCCCCGCCCACCCCCTCCTCCTTCGTCTCCCTGCAGCCGTGGGGGGGAGGGTATGGGGGTGGCGGGTGTGGGGGTGATGGGTGGTGTGCTTCCCTTCCCCTCCTCCTCCTTTCATTCCCACTGCTGCAGCTGCCGCTGGGGGGGAGGGTGTGCAGGAGTAGAAATTAGGGTGTTCAATCAGAAATTAGGGTTTCGCCGCCGCGCACCACGGGGCGCGCGGCGGACAGTACGGCAGCGGAAGCGGGTGGTGGGCCCATACACAGGAAGGCGGCAGACATGCCGCCCTCTGATACCATGTTGAATAGTAGGAGTAGGGCCTAGGCTTAGTAGCCTAGGCCAAAGGGAGTCGAGAGAGTTTAGCAAGAAGAAGTGAGAGTTTCACTATAGCAAACAAGGAACATATAGGCAAGAGAACAAGAACAAGAGGTGCACCACCAAAAGTTAATAATAACTACACTAAACTACAGCTACAGGCAGTTACACAAATATATTCTGACACTCTGCTCTTCTGCAGTAGCACGCGGGAGTGAGGAAGCATCATCTGCTCCCACTGCTGCTCCTACTGCTGCTGCCACTGCTGCTCCCACTGCTGCTGCCACCGCTGGTGTCACCAATGGACTTCTCTTCTGATGCTGCCTCTCCTTTTGTTGCTGGCCATCTCCTTTGCTGCTCCACTCCCCTTCACCTCTCATCCAATCACATCACACCTGTCGCTGCTGCAGGTTTCTGGTATTGCTGATGGTCCCACTGCTGCCGCTGCTGCTGCCAACACAGCAGCACCTCCCCACCTCCAACGCAGCAGTTTCGTAGCCCCAGCAGCAGCACAAGGAAGAGAGGTAGGAGCGAGGGAGGTAGCACCTGTCGGGGCTGCAGGTTTCTGGTATTGCTGGTGGTCCCACTGCTGCCGCTGCTGCTGCTGCCAACACAGCAGCACCTCTCCACCTCCAAAGCAGCAGTTTCGTAGCACTTGCAGCAGCTCAAGGGAGAGAGGTAGGCCGTGAACATCAGCCCCGTAAAATCTTATTCCACGTACTACGTCATCAGATTCAGCAGTTAACATCTCTTGTAATGTGAAAGCAGTTCCAAAAGCTGGAAATGTCGAGTATTCCATCTCCCTTGGTCTTTGACCATCACAATGGGACTTACCACAAAGAAGATGCTGTGTAACTAAGCTATCGGCCGTTATAGCTTAGTTACACAGCAACCTCATGGTGGTAAGTCTCATTTTGGTGGTCAAAGGTTTGAGGAGATGGAATGCTGGGCATTACAAGCTTATGGAGTTGCTTACGCATAAAAAGAGATGTTAACCATAAAATCTGATGACGTAGAAGGTAGAATCTGAATTTACGAGGTGAAGTGTTGTAGCCGACTCAAATGTTAGTGTCCGCACATTATGTCTTGACGTCGGCACCACTCCCCCTCCAGTGCAGCACCACTCCCCCTCCACTGCTGCTGCCACTGCTGGTGTCACCGCACGCCTCTCCCCTACTCCCACCGCTGGTGTCACTGTGGGTGCCACCTCCAATGCAGCAGCAGCAGCACCACCTCCACCTCCCAACGCAGCAGCAGCACCAATCCCCTTCCAGCAGCAGCACCACTCCACCACTTCACAGCAGCAGCAGCACATGGGAGGGAGGTAGGAGCGAGGCAGCACAAGGCAGCTAAAGGTAGGTACAGAGCGCACCTTGCTGCTGCCAACTCTGGCCCCTTCTCTGCTGCTCTATTCATCTGCTCATCACCTCTCCTGCAGTGGCCTTCTCTTCTGCATACGGGAGGGAGGCAGCATCATTTCTCCCACAGCTGCTCCTCTGCTCCTCTGCAGTAGCACACGAGAAGGGTGGCCTTCTCTTCTGCTCCCACTGCTGCTGCCACCGCTGGTACCACTGCTTGCATTCCCTTCTGCTGCCTCGGCTGCTGAAACCAGTATGTCACTGCGGGCCTCTCTTCTGCTCCCACTGCTGCTGCCACCGCTGGTACCACTGCTTGCATTCCCTTCTGCTGCCTCGGCTGCTGAAACCAGTATGTCACTGCGGGCCTCTCTTCTGCTCCCACTGCTGCTGCCACCGCTGATACCACTGCTTGCATTCCCTTCTGCTGCCTCGGCTGCTGAAACCAGTATGTCACTGCGGGCCTCTCTTCTGCTCCCACTGCTGCTGCCACCGCTGATACCACTGCTTGCATTCCCTTCTGCTGCCTCGGCTGCTGAAACCAGTATGTCACTGCGGGCCTCTCTTCTGCTCCCACTGCTGCTGCCACCGCTGGTGCCACTGCAGGCCTCTCTTCTGTTCGCTGTACCATCACTTCACAGCACCAGCAGCAGCGCGCGGGAGGGAGGTAGGAGCGAGGAAGGTAGCAGCTGCCGTCCCATCACTTCACAGCACCAGCAGCAGCATGCGGGAGGCAGTAACAGCTCGCAGCTTGCTGGTGTCAATTTCACAGCCGTGCCTGTGTGCCTTCTCCGCGCCGTGCCTTCTCCCCTCCGTACCTTATCCCCTCCATGCCTTCTACCCTCCGTGCCTTCTCTCCTCCGTGCAGCCAGCAGCGTTGGGGGGAATCGCAGCTGCACCGTTCTCTGCTCCTCTGCTCCTTTGGCCTTCTTCCCTCCGTTCCTTCTCTCCTCCGTGCCTCTCCTTCCTCTCCTCTGCTGCTCCATCTCCTCTGCTGCTCCGACTCGTCGGCTGCTGACTTCTCTCCTCCGTGCCTCTCCTTCCTCTCCTCTGCTGCTCCTCAGCTGAGCCAACTCCTCTGCTTCTCCACCTCCTTTGCTCCACCTATGCTCCATCTCCTCCTCCTCTGATGCATCTCATCTGCTCCTCCTCCTCTGATGCATCTCCGCTGCTCCTCCTCCTCTGATGCATCTCCTCTGCCCCTCCTCTGATGCATCTCCTCTGCCCCTCCTCTGATGCAGCTCATGGGCGGGAGGTAGGAGCGAGGGAGATAGCAGCTGGCCTTCTCTTCTGCTCCCAGCAGCTGCCAGTCGTCTCCTCTGCTCTTCTGCAGTAGCAAACGGGAGTGAGGCAGCATCAGCTGCTCCCACTGCTGCTGTCACCTATGGCCTTCTCTTGTGCTGCTGCCTCTCCTTTTGTTGCTGGCCATCTCCTTTGCTGCTCCACTCCACTTCACCTCTCATCCTATCACATCACACCAGCAGCAGCAGCACACTGGAGGGAGGAAGGAGCGCGGGAGGTAGCACCTGTTGCTGCTGCAGTTCTCTGGTATTGCTGGTGGTCCCACTGCTGCCGCTGCTGCTGCCAACACAGCAGCACCTCTCCACCTCCAACGCAGCAGTTTCGTAGCCCCAGCAGCAGCACAAGGGAGAGAGGTAGGCGCGCGGGAGGTAGCAGTAGCCGTCCCATCACTTGGTAGCAGCAGCTACAGCTCAAGGCATTAGCAGCAGGCAGCAACAGCTCCACCTTGCTCCTGTCAATACTGGCGCCTTCCCCCCTCCATAAGGCCAGCAGCGGTGGGGGCCACTGCAGCTCTGCTCTCCTCTGCTCCTCCTCCTCTGACGCATCTCCACTGCTCCTCCTCGTCTGATGCTCCGTCCCCAAAGGTGCATCTCCTGCAGAATGGGAAGGAAGGAAAAGCTAATGAGCACCCAGCGATTGCACCCAGAGCCAAAAACTGATTCAACGTCAAAGCCAAGCGAACAGCGCAACAAACAAAGGATCAAGAAAACGAAGGAAGGAAAGAAGATGCTCACCGGCAGTTCAATGGCAGGGAATTCTCCTTAGCGCCTCCTCTCCTCCGCGCCTCCTCTCCTCCACGCCTCCTCTCCTCCACGCCTCCTCTCCTCCACGCCTCCTCTCCTCCACGCCTCCTCTCCTCCACGCCTCCTCTGCTCCACCCGCGATCGAGTGCTCCAATGCTGGAACTTCTCCCTTGGAGCTGGAGGCGTCGTGAAGTCTCGCGGCTGTCTGAAACGGGAAGCAACAACGACATTAGTACATGTGGAAAACAGAAAGCAGAAACTTGGAGAGCACTTACCGAGGGGGCTGGAGGCGTCGTGAAGTCTCGCGGCTGTCTGAAACGGGAAGCAACAACGACATTAGTACATGTGGAAAACAGAAAGCAGAAACTTGGAGAGCACTTACCGAGGGGGCTGGAGGCGTCGTGAAGTCTCGCGGCTGTCTGAAACGGGAAGCAACAACGACATTAGTACATGTAGAAAACAGAAAGCAGAAACTTGGAGAGCACTTACCGAGGGGGCTGGAGGCGTCGTGAAGTCTCGCGGCTGTCTGAAACGGGAAGCAACAACGACATTAGTACATGTAGAAAACAGAAAGCAGAAACTTGGAGAGCACTTACCGAGGGGGCTGGAGGCGTCGTGAAGTCTCGCGGCTGTCTGAAACGGGAAGCAACAACGACATTAGTACATGTGGAAAACAGAAAGCAGAAACTTGGAGAGCACTTACCGAGGGAGCTGGAGGCGTCGTGAAGTCTCGCGGCTGTCTGAAACGGGAAGCAACAACGACATTAGTGCATGTGGAAAACAGAAAGCAGAAACTTGGAGAGCACTTACCGAGGGAGCTGGAGGCGTCGTGAAGTCTTCGTGACGGCTTAGACAAGAAGACACACACATAACAACATTAGGCATGAGACGACACAAGAAAGCAAACAAGACTGCAGCTTACAACGGGTCCTAGCTGCTGCGTCCCCGTGTTGCTCCCGCCTTGGTGTTGCCCCTGTACCTAGAAGAGGGGCGGCACAGAAATTATATATTGAAGGCGCCTCACTTGAAGGCGCCGCTCCACCTCCCGCTGCTCCTCGTGTGTTGATCCTTTGCCCCCCAGGGGGTCAAAGCGCCTCACTGGAAGGTGCTGCTTCTCCTCTTGCTGCTCCTCGTGTGTTGATCCTTTGCCCCCCAGGGGGTCAAAGCGCCTCACTGGAAGGTGCTGCTCCTCCTCTTGCTGCTCCTCTAGTGTTGATCCTTTGCCCCCCAGGGGGTCAAAGCGCCTCACTAGAAGGTGCTGCTCCTCCTTCTGCTGCTCAACAGGAGAAAACAATAACAATAACAACAACCACAACAAGTGTGAGTTTTGAGACGTTTTGCTCTCAAAACCCAAGTTTTGCTCACTGCAGCAAATCTGAAGTGAGGAAGGAGGAGGCGTGAGTTTTGAGATGTCACTCAAAACTAACCATTTGCGGAGTTTTGAGCTTCGAGCTTCCCTGCTAGCATCTGCTCCCAGTGCTAGCCTCCCTGCTAGCATCTGCTCCCACTACTGGTCTTCTCGTCTGCTCCCACTGCTGGTCTTCTCTTCTCGTCTGCTCCCACTACTGGTCTTCTCTTCTCATCTGCTCCCACTGCTAGCCTCCCTGCTAGCATCTGCTCCCAGTGCTAGCCTCCCTGCTAGCATCTGCTCCCACTACTGGTCTTCTCGTCTGCTCCCACTGCTGGTCTTCTCTTCTCGTCTGCTCCCACTACTGGTCTTCTCTTCTCATCTGCTCCCACTGCTAGCCTTCGCTGCTAGCATCTGCTCCCACTGCTGGTCTTCTCTTCTCGTCTGCTCCCACTGCTGGTCTTCTCTTCTCGTCTGCTCCCACTGCTAGCCATCCCTGCTAGCATCTGCTCCCACTACTGGTCTTCTCGTCTGCTCCCACTGCTGGTCTTCTCTTCTCGTCTGCTCCCACTACTGGTCCTCTCTTCTCATCCGCTCCCACTGCTAGCCTTCGCTGCTAGCATCTGCTCCCACTGCTAGCCATCCCTGCTAGCATCTGCTCCCACTACTGGTCTTCTCGTCTGCTCCCACTGCTGGTCTTCTCTTCTCGTCTGCTCCCACTACTGGTCTTCTCTTCTCATCTGCTCCCACTGCTAGCCTTCGCTGCTAGCATCTGCTCCCACTGCTAGCCTTCCCTTCTGCTGCCACCGCTGCTCCCACCGCTGCTGCCACCGCTGGTGTCACTGCTGGTCTTCTCTTCTGCTGCCAGCCACTGCTGCTGTCAGCTGTAGTGTCATTGCGGGCCTCTCTCCTTCTCCAACCGCTGCTGCCACCGCTGGTGTCACTGCTGGTCTTCTCTTCTGCTGCCAGCCACTGCTGCTGTCAGCTGTAGTGTCATTGCGGGCCTCTCTCCTTCTCCCACCGCTGCTGCCACCGCTGGTGTCACTGCTGGTCTTCTCTTCTGCTGCCAGCCACTGCTGCTGTCAGCTGTAGTGTCATTGCGGGCCTCTCTCCTTCTACCACCGCTGCTGCCACCGCTGGTGTCACTGCTGGTCTTCTCTTCTGCTGCCAGCCACTGCTGCTGTCAGCTGTAGTGTCATTGCGGGCCTCTCTCCTTCTCCCACCGCTGCTGCCACCGCTGGTGTCACTGCTGGTCTTCTATTCTGCTGCCAGCCACTGCTGCTGTCAGCTGTAGTGGCATTGCGGGCCTCTCTCTTTCTCCCACCGCTGCTTCCACCGCTGGTGTCACTGCTGGTCTTCTCTTCTACTGCCAGCCACTGCTGCTGTCAGCTGTAGTGGCATTGCGGGCCTCTTTCCTTCTCCCACCGCTGCTGCCACCGCTGGTGTCACTGCTGGTCTTCTATTCTGCTGCCAGCCACTGCTGCTGTCAGCTGTAGTGGCATTGCGGGCCTCTCTCCTTCTCCCACCGCTGCTTCCACCGCTGGTGTCACTGCTGGTCTTCTCTTCTACTGCCAGCCACTGCTGCTGTCAGCTGTAGTGGCATTGCGGGCCTCTTTCCTTCTCCCACCGCTGCTGCCACCGCTGGTGTCACTGCTGGTCTTCCCTTCTGCTGTTAGCCTCTGCTGCCAGCTGTACTGTCATTGCGGACCTGCTCCCACCTGCTCCCACCGCTGGTGTCACAGATGGTCTTCGCTTCTGCTGCCACTGCTGGTGTCACAGATGGTCTTCGCTGCTGCTGCCATTGCTGGTGTCTCCTTCTCCCACCTGCTGCCACCGCTGGTGTCACAGATGGTCTTCGCTTCTGCTGCCATTGCTGCTGTAAGGTGTAGTGTCATTGTGGGCCTCTCTCCTTCTCCCACCGCTGCTGCCACCGCTGGTGTCGCTTCACAGCACCAGCAGAAGCACGCGGGAGGTAGAAGCTCGTAGCTTGCCCCTGCTCACTTCACGCGGGAGGCGCTCGTCCACGCGGGAGGCGCTCGTCCTCTCCTCGCCAGCGCTCGTCCTCTCCTCGCCAGCACTCGTCCTCTCCTCGCCAGCACTCGTCCTCTCCTCGCCAGCGCTCGTCCTCTCCTCGCCAGCGCTCGTCCTCTCCTCGCCAGCGCTCGTCCTCTCCTCGCCAGCACTCGTCCTCTCCTCGCCAGCACTCGTCCTCTCCTCGCCAGCACTCGTCCTCTCCTCGCCAGCACTCGTCCTCTCCTCGCCAGCACTCGTCCTCTCCTCGCCAGCACTCGTCCTCTCCTCGCCAGCACTCGTCCTCTCCTCGCCAGCACTCGTCCTCTCCTCGCCAGCACTCGTCCTCTCCACGCCAGCACTCGTCCTCTCCTCGCCAGCACTCGTCCTCTCCTCGCCAGCACTCGTCCTCTCCTCGCCAGCACTCGTCCTCTCCTCGCCAGCACTCGTCCTCTCCTCGCCAGCACTCGTCCTCTCCTCGCCAGCACTCGTCCTCTCCTCGCCAGCACTCGTCCTCTCCTCGCCAGCACTCGTCCTCTCCTCGCCAGCACTCGTCCTCTCCTCGCCAGCACTCGTCCTCTCCTCGCCAGCACTCGTCCTCTCCTCGCCAGCACTCGTCCTCTCCTCGCCAGCACTCGTCCTCTCCTCGCCAGCACTCGTCCTCTCCTCGCCAGCACTCGTCCTCTCCTCGCCAGCACTCGTCCTCTCCTCGCCAGCACTCGTCCTCTCCTCGCCAGCGCTCCTCTCCTCGCCAACGCTCGTCCTCGCCAGCGCTCGTCCTCGCCAACGCTCGTCCTCGCCAACGCTCGTCCTCGCCAACGCTCGTCCTCGCCAACGCTCCTCCTCGCCAACGCTCCTCTCCTCGCCAACGCTCCTCTCCTCGCCAGCGCTCCTCTCCTCGCCAGCGCTCCTCTCCTCGCCAACGCTCGTCCTCGTCAGCGCTCGTCCTCGCCAACGCTCGTCCTCGCCAACGCTCGTCCTCGCCAACGCTTCTCCTCGCCAGCGCTCCTCTCCTCGCCAGCGCTCCTCTCCTCGCCAACGCTCCTCTCCTCGCCAGCGCTCCTCTCCTCGCCAGCGCTCGTCCTCGCCAACTCGTCCTCGCCAACGCTCCTCCTCGCCAGCGCTCCTCTCCTCGCCAGCGCTCCTCCTCGCCAACGCTCGTCCTCGCCAACGCTCGTCCTCGCCAACGCTCCTCCTCGCCAACGCTTCCCCCCGCTCCGCGCGTCCCGTCGTAGCGCCAGCTGCGTCACCCCCGTCATTGACAGCTCCCCCGCCACGCCCAGTCAGCCATCTCCTCTCGCCAGCAGCAACGCCAGCAAGCATGTTCTTGGCAAGAGACATCGCTCCAGCTCCAGTTCACTGCAGCATCGCTCCTGCACGGACAGAGACATTCGCAACATGTGAGATATCAAGAACGTCAGATATGCGACCGTCGGAAACGAAACGCGATCGTCAGAAGACTGAGCGGAAACGAGACACGAGCATCAAGAGAGCAGCAAAATAGCAACTCCTCTTCAATAGAGCGTTTCCTGAGAACATACGTCTGGGATCTGCACGAAAACTCACAGTAGTAGCGGCGCGAGCGGCGACGTATTCGCGTCGTCCAATCCACGAAGCTGCTGCTCCTCCGTCGATCAATATAATGGCTCCTCCTTCAAGATCGGGCCGTCGTAAGCTTCGTAGGGACGTCGCGAGCTTCGTAGGGACGTCGCGAGCTTCGTAGGGACGTCGCGCGCA
Organism: Closterium sp. Naga37s-1; assembly: GCA_947471745.1. Classification (NCBI taxonomy): domain Eukaryota; kingdom Viridiplantae; phylum Streptophyta; class Zygnematophyceae; order Desmidiales; family Closteriaceae; genus Closterium; species Closterium sp. Naga37s-1. The sequence continues at coordinate 1,350,868 of CANJKZ010000122.1, read as the reverse complement.
GCTCTTTTCTCCTCCGTCATCCCACCGTCGCGAGCGTCGACGGCCTCGCAAGCTCTTTCGGGTTGACGAAACGCTTCTCCGCCATCAGGGATTTCGCGAGCTTGGAAAGAGCATCCGCGTCGACTTCACGAAGCGTGTCATCGCGTAGAAGGACGGCGTCGCGTCGCGACTGCATCTGTTAGTTGTTGAAAGCGTAGTCATCAGCGTAGTCGGACGGCGTCGCGTCGCGTCGCGTCTTTGTTAACGTCGCTGTTGCGTCAACGATTCGTTGCTGGAAGCGACCATGCATGCTGCGAGACCAATATGTGCTTGTTGAAGAAAGATGCTGCGAGATTCGCACTCGGGAAGATGCTCTTTGCTTCATTTGCAGCGGAATGAAACTCCTCCTCTTCCGTCGCAACGTCGCGAACGCGAAATGCTAAGTCGAATCGTCCTACAAGAACCCTAAGAACGGAACGCCGTCGTAGGACGAAGAATGACCGACGGGAAACGTCATCGTGTAAGGAATGTTCAGGCCGAGAGTCTGACGTAAGTAGAAACTGATCTTAAACGAAGTTGATGGGATATTATTCGCTTAAACATAGTTGACGGAGACCTAGCTTCAAAATTCTATGGAAGTAACGAGTTGCTCGTCGTTGAACATGATTCAGGGATAATTCCACATTCTAGAGAAATCGATCTGACGGTCGTCCAGAAAATGATCTAACGGTCGTTTAATCAGGAATGTTTTATCAGAAGCCTAAGCTTAGTCTCGAGCGATTGCTATTTTTGACGCACGTGTCATTACTGACGAAGCGGCCATGGACGGACGTTACCAAGCAAGCGCCTGAAAGAACTCGCGGAGGACAACTAAGCGAGAGGGATCCTGGAATGGAAGGGAATGTGAGGTGAGTGGAAGTGAGTTCCAGCAGATTCACGAGTCACGACCCACGAGGCGGAGGGAATGATCCAGCGAAGGAGAGGAGAGGAGAGGGGTGAAGAGGAGAGGAGAAGGGTGGAGAGGAGAGGAGAGGGGTGGAGAGGAAAGGAGAGGGGTGGAGCGAAGAGGAGAGGAGTGGGGAGCCAAAAGGAAGGGATGTGAGGTAAGGGAAGTGAAGAGCCAAGTCGCCATGAACCCTTCCCTGGTGCAACCCCAAGGCGGGGAACGCCGTTGCAGAGTCTGGTTGCGGGAAATTTGCGCTGACAAGGCGGGAAGCTTTGGGAAGTTGGCGGAGGAGGTGCGCTGAACGGCGGGGAGTCGCGAAGGACGTCCGAAGCTCTGGCGAGTGGATTAAAGTTTTCGCCAGCGTTGGAAAGGCACCTTACTCCGCTGTGGAGATCATGTTACCGTGTTTTCGCGACGGAGGTGCTTCTGACATCTACGGCGTTGGATGGGGTGGTGATGGTGAGGTAAGGTTTGCTGTCAGGAAGCAACACTATTGGCTCGGATCTTGTGCAAGTGTCAGACCGCGGATTCGAATTTGAGTTGGCCGTCACGTCAACCGTCTGGAGGGAAAAGCCGTTTTCCGGCACCATGTCGTGGAAATCTCGTTATTAGTTGGAAGCGGTGGGTGATTGTTGATGCATGCTTTCATTTGTAAACCTGAGCCAACAGCAATTCATTCATATTTACTACAGAATCTGCACTGCCACGGATTGAAGCATTGAAACAAATACCGTACATGTAAATGCCTGTCAAGTCAATATTAATTGCTGAGAGCACTGAAAACATGATGGGTTGTGGGAAGTGCATCACGCACTAGGGGCAAATCCCAAGGTGCACGCTTCACACCCTTATATAGCCATGGCGCCACTGAATAATTGAACTTGGCAAACGTAGGAGAAAGCAGCGCTTCCCAATCAACCTGCAATGCGGAAAATTGCGATGCGCCATAATTACTGTACAGTAAAGAACAATCAAATGTGACGAACAATGGAATGCGAGGAACGATCTCTAGAACACGGACATCTTGCCCCATGTGTTCACATACCTGTACTCCCTCAGGGATGAAAGCAGTGGTTTCCATGTCAGCAGCCAGGGACAGACCCAGAATGGAGATCAGTCCCACCATGGCAGATCCTCTAGTGAGAGGCATGAACTGATACCTGCAGGCAACAGAAAGTTCACCAGTCAAACGCAACTGAGGCCAAAATGCAGCAGAGATACCCCGAACCAAGCATTCAGAGAATGGTGTAACCCCACTCTCCGGGCAAGAATAGCCATGCACAGTGTGCCGTACTGACCAGAAGTACCCCACGCGGAGGATGGCGTCTTGAATCCTCTGGCGGTAGCGATGCTGGTCCGCTGCCTCTGTGTGTGCGTCCAGCACTGCCGCACACAGCGCCTGGTGGGAGGGAGGACGGGAAATTAGAGGCATCAGTGCATGCAACACTGCCACACACTGGGACTGGCCAGAGGTGTCACAATGCAAGAAGGGAGTTACCAGAGCACCTGTGCTGCGCAGCACTGGTAAATGTTCGGAACAAGCACCACAGGGTGGAGATGTCAGCTAAGAAACGCCCGGCTAGCACCATGGCGCCCGGCTAGCACCATGGCGCCCGGCTAGCACCATGGCGCCCGGCTAGCATTGTCAGTGCACACGCACCTCCCATGCTGCTGTGAGCTCCAAGTCTAGGTGCTTCCATCGCGGCCGGTCCACTGACGTGCGAATGGCAAAGTCAAACGACCGAGCGCTGTAGGAATGGACAGGGAGAGGAAGGGAGGATGGCAGCAGATGCAGCGGCGTTTAACGAAGACGTTCTTTCTTGAAATTCTCAGAAGTGACTCCGATATAGATGCAGTGGTGGGCGAAGAGGAAGAAAATGGGGAGGGAGTGGAGGGTGGGGGCAGCAGATGCAGAAAGACGAAAAGTTCATTGGCACACGCAGGCAGGCAGAGGAAAATGAAGAAAACGAGTGAGAACTGTAAGCACAGGTAAAGCCCCAGAGGCAGGGAAGATGCAAGACCACAGGATAAGTAACAATGAAAGGCAAGTGCCCCACTCACGATGCGACAATGGAGAATTCTGTCCCAAGAATAGCTTTGCTGGAACATAGAGGAGGCAGGAGCCATAAAGGCAACGGGAGGGAGATGGGACGTGGAAGAGACGTGCAGGGAGGGAGAGGAAGACAGAGAGAGAAGACGGGAAATTGTAAAGGAAGAAAGAAAAAAAAAACGGAAATGGATTGATTGATTAGCTACAAATGGTGACAGCAAGAAACAACGTTGAAGCAACATTGACTAGCGCATAGGTGTTTTCCACAGCATTTCCGTTAACATTCTCCAAAATAGCACATCACCATGACCATTAGCATAGCCAACACAACGAGACACCCATCGGCCATAGCCACCAGAACTTACGCACAATATAAACGCTACACTGCGCCACTGCTCTTACTTACCCTGGAATGGCTTCGCTGAAGCACTGCGAGTTGATGAAGAAATCGCAGCCCACAACTGCATGGAGCTCCTGCAGCGTCTCTGCCTGCTTGATCTGGTGGCATCGTGCAGGGAAAGAAATGACAGCAGCAGAAGAATGTAAATTCCTGTGCAGAAGTGCCATGTTGTGAATAGAATACATTGAAGATACAACCGCCACATTCCACACTCGATTGCGTCACACCCCCTTATCCCACTCCTACATCAGCACACCACCTCACACCTTCAGTTCTCATCAATAACCCTTATGGCTCACCTTTTCACCATAGATGGCCTTTGGAATGCTGAACTTGCCTCCCAGGGCTGCACCCTGGAATAGGGGTGGAGAGAAAGCAGAGGGGGGGAGGGAGAGAAGCCGCAAGGAAAGTAAGGTGGAGGAAGTAGATAGGCAAGCGCAACACAGTGGAATGGAAACCATGAAACCACACATATCATGAATCCACACCATACCATACCATACCATGAGTTCGCACCATAGCATGACCCATCCCAACCCATACCATGAGCCCGTGCAAGCTCTTAGAGCTCATGGTCATGCCCGCCGCATTGAGATGAGATGATTTTTTTGGCGCCTAACAGAGCATACTATGAGTTCCAGCTATAGCAAGTCCCATCCCATCCCAAACCATGAGTTTGCACCTGACGTGCCCCATCCCCTACCATGAGCCCGTGCACGCTCCTAGAGCTCATGGTCATGCCTGCCTCATTGAGAAGATAATTTTTTGGCGCCTAAAAGAGCAGACTATGAGTTCCTGCTATAGCAAGTCCCATCCCATCCCATTCCATGAGTTTGCACCTAACGTGCCCCATCCCATACCATGAGCCCATGCACGCTCTTAGAGCTCATGGTCATGCCCGTTGCGTTGAAAGCTTCTTCTGCTTCCAGCAGCCGCTGCTTCACCACCTCCAACGTTCTGATTGGTCCATCGGATGGGAGACAGGTGGCATGTGGGACAGGAGATACACAATTTGTAGACACAATGCGCTGAAAATTGCGTGATGGCAACAGGGATGTGCTGGGAAATTAATAACAGAGAGTCACACTTTTCAGAGCTAAGCTAAGTCCCACTGGACCACGAATTGTTTGATGTGGTGGCTTTCGAATCAACACAACCGTCATACGGGGGCTTTGTTGAGCCTCACCTGTCCGTGAGTGGGTAGTACTTGACGTTCTGCATCTGGCCGACTTTTGAGGTGCCTCAAGAATCTCACCCTGTCCCTTATACCATCGTCAGATTGGGGCTCGGTTGGGCCTCACCTGTCCGTGAGTGGGTAGTACTTGACGTTCTGCATCTGGCCCACCTGAAGAGCTGTCAGGCCGCCATACCCCCTCTCGATCTCATTCCTGCTCGCAGCACACACCAACACAGACGAACAGGCAGGCAGTCAAAAACGCTTCCCACGCCCACAACCTCGGAATCAGACAAACTGGTGGTGAGTACTAAGGTCGCTTGCATCGCACACAGCTAAACTCACTCCAGCAGGTCGATCCAGGCCACAAAGTCAGTGGGCTCGCCTATCTGCCTCCACGGCACAACAATCACATTAAACACGTCCCTCCAGCTTGACATCAGCTGCTCTCTCCCACCTTCCCTCCCCACTTCTCTCCCCCATTCCCTTCCCCCTTCCTGCATCCACACCCCTTCAATCAAAACCCCCTTTTGAGACGTCCCAAGAGTCGGTATACTCACTCCAGCAGGTCGATCCAGGCCACCAGGTCAGTGGGCTCGCCTATCTGCCTCCACGGCACAATCACATTGAACACGTCCCTCCAACCCGACATCAGCCGCCCTCCCGCCTTCCCGCCTGCACGCCCCTTCAACCCTCCTTTAGCGCCCTCCTCTCCCTTCCGGCTGCCTCCTCGCGTCAGCTTGTAGAACGAGTCCGTGAAAGCCCTTCTTTCCATCTTTCCCCTCTTGCTTGTTCTTCGCCTGGATTGTGCCGACTTTGGGCTCGTTCCCTGAGGACTGGTCATGGACCCATCATCATCCTCACGCCCTCGCTCCTTCTCTTCCCCTCTTTCTACTGCTCCTCCCTCTCCTTCCTCGCCTTCTTCGCCCTCCTGTGCCATCTCCTCCCATGCAGTCCGAACCTGGCATGCCATACAATTGTAAGAAGGGAGGGAAGAAGGAAGCGAATGGGGAGTGGTTGAGGGGGAAAGCGAGGATAAACTGGGGGGATGGTGGTCGACAGAAGTTGCTAGAGAGCAAGGGAAAAGGAAAGGGAAGGACAGGCGGGAATGAACGGGTCTCACCTGCTGCATTACGTCTAGAGCTGCCAGCCCTGCCATGCGGAACTGCAGGAGGATAGGATCAGGGCAGACAGACGGCAGGAAGGAGAGGGCAGAAAGAGCGCTGACATTAGAATGTGCACAGACAACGTGCCCCTTTCAACCAGGTAGTGCTTCAGCCTATCCTCCCTCTACCCTTTCCACCGTTGTAACGCAGCACGAAAACCAGCCTGTTCAATCCAGGCGGACTAGATGATCAGCTCACCTGGCGCTTGTTGGGCATGAAGCCGTCCAGAAAGTACTGCGTCCGCTTCCCGATCTCATCCGCCCTGGCGATAAGCTCAAGGGCCCCCTCTGACAGCTCAGGTAGGCCAGAAGATTTGCCTTTGCTCCTGGCGCCTGGGGGGAGGTCTAGGGGGCGGTAGGTGCGGGGCAACACTGTGGGTGGTAGTCGGCGAATCCAAGCCTCCTGTAGATGCCGGGGAGGGGAGGGGAGTTGAGGAAAAAAGAGAAGGGATGAATTGGAAGGAGGAAAGAGAGCAGATACGGACCATGGTGGGAGGATGGCAAACAAAGGGAAAGAGGAGGGGGAGGGGGATGTTGTAAGGGAAGGGAGAGGGACAGACAGGAACGCAAGACAAGAACATCAATGTAGCACTCATGCGACAGGGATGCGAGTTTTTGGATTGGAGCACGTAAGGGCGGTAAGTGCCTTGAAGTTGACATCCAGGTCTCGGTCGATTTGGAAGTCCAGGAAAGGGCGGGCGAGCTTGGTCCATGTGTATGTGGCAATGTCCCTCTGAGGATGGGCAAAGAGAGAGGAAACGAGGGAGGTTATTTTGCATGTAAGGGGCGGTGGAAGGTGTGTGGTGTGCTGGGAGAAACCATGAGGGTATTGAAGAAGCTGTGAAGGATTCGACAACAAGAGAAAAGAGAGAGGGAGGGAAGAAGGGAGGGAGTGGCAGCAAGGAGGGGTGGAAAAATCATGGGGGGCCCCACCTGATAGAAGGCCAAGGACTGCTGGACCTGCGCATACTCGCTGGCTGCTTGAGCAGGCAATGATAGAATCACACTGTACTGCTTTATCTGCAGCAACCAATAGCGCGGATGCATACCGTGTTGGGGCGGGGAAAATGAGGGGAGGTGGGGGGTTGAGGAGGGGAAGGAAATGGAGTAGGCGGGTTAAGAAGGTGGCAAGTTCAGTTCAATATTCATGATAGTCATGTGTAAAAGCGATACGAACCCGTGAATTGCACGGAAAACGCGATCTGAATCCATGCTGGATCCTGTTTCTCAGCACCCATGAGATGACAGCCATGACTAACCACCCATGCCATGCTAAAGCAACTCGAACCCATGGGAATGAATGAAAATACTAGGCAAATCTTACTGCAGCATTGTAGTCCCCAACTGCATGCAGCGAGGAAGCTTCCAGGTAGTTGAGCTCAATGTCCATTGGCTTGAGCTTCAGCCCCTTGTGGGCGTACTTGATGGCGTCTCTAAAGGGGCAAAGGAAGAGAGGATGCACACAGGCAGACGGACGTGTTAGAGTCAACTCACAGCACACCTTGCAGGTGGCACTTGATGACGCTTCTGATGAGGGATGAGGGGAGAGAGGATACGCATAGGCAGACAAATGATGCGAGGAAAGGGTGTGAAACGAAGCTGAGATGAAAACAAGGGGAAAACGGAAGGAGTGGGGAAGTGGGCCGGAAGAATAATGGGAGGGGAAGAAGAAGCTGTGGTGGGAAGGAAGGGGGGGAAGAGGATAACAGAGAGAGGTTATAGACCAGGAATGTAGAAGACCCTTGTGATTCCCCGTTTCCCCCATCCCCCCCCCCCCCCTCTCCCTCCCTCCCCCTTCCCCCCTCCCCCTCCCCCTCCCCTTCCCCACCCCCTTCCTTGAGCTGGCCCAACCCTCCCGTGGTCCGGCTTGTGTAAACAGTCTCACCTGTGGTCCCCAATGCTCTGCAACTGAAGGCCCAGCCGTAGATATGCCTCTGGTGACCTGCACTCACCGCACTCATGCACCAATGCACCAATACACCCATACAAGTTGCATGCATGTGAAAATGCATGCATGCACATGTGTCGGACATGCACACATCCCAACATGCAAACATGCACACACACACGCATCCACAGACAGGCACACATGCACGCGGCCATCATACATGCATGCTCAAATACAACAAGAAGACACAGGAACACAGACACACGGGACGACATACACAAACAGCGTTAGTGTAGACACAAACAGCATATGTTCTCAGCCCCCTCCACCCACACACATCCTCCTCACCCCCCACCCCCCTGTGCACAGTGCCTTTGCCTGCCAACAATCTTGCTGCCTCTGACACTCTGCTGTCACCCACCAGGTCACCCCCCTTTCAACCCACTCTTCCAGCGCGAGTGCCTTGTGCAGTGCATCCACTGCAAGGTCCACCTGGCCCAAATGTTTTACATCCGAGTCGACTCAAAGATCTGCCTTCACACACACACCTACCTGGTCACCCCACCTCGACTCACTCTTCCAGCGCAAGCGCCTTGTGCAGTGCAGCCACTGCAAGGTCCGCCTGGCCCAGCTCCTTGTGCGCGCGGCCCTTGTCACTCCACAGCAGCGCCACTCGTGGGTGCCGCCTCACTGCCTCCTCCATCACCTCAACCGCGTCTCTCCACTGCCCTGCTCCTCCATAACTTAAGGCCTGAACGAAGCGGGGAGGAGAGGGAAGGAGGGAGCTTGAAGAGACCAAAAAAAGTACCGCAGGCTTCCAATTTTACACTATGTGACCAGCCCTTGTCACTCCATAGCAGAACCACCCCGTGGGTGCTGCCTCACTGCCTCCTCCATCCGCGTCCCTCTACTGACCCGCTCCTCCATAGCTTAGGGCCTGATTGAGGGAAGGGGAGGGGAGGGAAGGGGATGAGTTTGAGTCGACGAGTCAAAGGTGTGTTTGGCCTGGTGCTCTGATTGCGGTGCTATGAGGTGTGTGAAACTGCCACTTTTGAGCCATCTCAAAACTCACCACAGCACGGATGAGCATGGGGTCCTTGGGTTGGCGCTTGAGTGCGGCAGTGAGGTCGCTCATGCTCATGGTCACTCATGGTCTGCATAAGGTGACGGTTGAGGTGCCTCAGAAGTCAGAACTCACCACAGCACGGATGAGCATGGGGTCCTTGGGCTGGCGCTTGAGTGACGCAGCAAGGAGGCTGATTGGCGTCCTAAATGAGGTGCGTGCTAAAGCAACTATCAAGCCATCTCAGAACTCACCACGGCACGGATGAGCATGGGGTCCTTGGGCTGGCGCTTGAGTGCGGCAGTGAGGTCACTGATTGCCGTCCAGAAGTCACCCGCCTGGAAGGCCAGCACTCCTGAAGGCACACGGTACGGAGGGAGCAGCAGAGCATAGCATTCTTTTAGGGCGACTGTGTGTTAGGATGTCTGCTGGTTTCGTCGCTGTTGAGTTGATGACTGAACTCAGAGTGAAATGCCCTCAGAATGGGAAACGTACAGCCCAAAGCGGAAACATTGATCTTCAAATCTCAAGCAAGACTGGCATGACACTCCCTCATGGTCACCTCTGCAATCTCTCAAGGTGGTGTGGCTCGAGGTGCAGAGCGTGGGAGTAGCCGATGCTTGAGTCAACTCAAACACCCCTCACCTCTTTCCTGAATTGTCTCAGGGTGGTTAGGCTCGAGTTCTAGAGCACGAGAGTAGTCGCTAAGGGCGTCTGCCTGCCTCCCCATGGCCGCCAGCAGGTGCGCCCGGCGCCGCCAGAAGTCCGCCACATGTGGGTAGTGCTCTGTGCCCTGAGGGAGGGTGGGACCGTGGGGAGGCGGAAGCGTGGAGGAGGAGGGAAAGGGTTTCAAGAGATGCAGAGAAGTGTAAGCAGGGAAGAGGGCAGCAGCTGAGCCTGCAGTCACCAAAAAGTTGTGACACGTGGGCAACGTATTGTGCTGAGAGGGGTGCGGAAGATTTAAAATTGGACAGCGCAATCAGCCAAGTTATCCCTAAAGATGACTTAGCCACCATTGGAAGCCCCTCGAGTTGGTCAGGTCAATGAGAGAAGCCTTATCCGTGTGCCCCAGAAGTGTGAAGCTGCTTACCCGGGTGAGATCCTTTAGTGCCTTCTCCTTATGGCCCAGGAAAGTGTTGGCGATGCCTCGGCCCAACAGCACGTGCTGCTGCACCTCGGGATGATCCACTCTGTCCAGCTGCCAGGGGGAGCGAGTGGTGAGAGGGGAGAAAAAGGAGTGGGGGATGTGAACCCAAGTGATGAGACGTTTTGCAGCGTCTCAAGCCCCAACAGCACGTGCTGTTGCACCTCGGGATGATCCACTTTTTCAAGCTGCCAGCAGGGGATAATGGAGAAGGGGTGGGCTGTCAATACAGATAGCGAGGAGGAGCTGGAAGGAGCAAAGCTTCCCATCCCTCCCTTAACGAACCACCAATGAAGAAAAAAGCAATAATGCTCGCTTAAAGCCCCGGTCACTTCTGCTCACCTTGCTGAATTCAAGAGCAGCTTCCGAGTAGCTTCCCTGCCGTAACTGTTGGGTCGAGAACGGATGAAGGGGGAGGTAGAGACAATGTCATGAAAAGGTGAAGCAAAGCATAGTACAGGGTGTACATGTGAGCTGAAGCCACTCCTGCACTCTTCAGGTATATTCCTTTTGTTTCCTGAACAAAAACGTCCGCCAGCCTCACAATGCAGAGCTCCTTCATACCCTTCTCTCCGCCTTTCGACTCGCAACCAAATCAAAGTAGCACCGTCTCATCTTACCGCAGTAAACGCTCTGCCGAGCACCAAGTGGTGCGCGGGATCCGCTCTCAAGCCCTGAGCCCCACTGCCCAGCCCTTGCTTCGCTCTTGTCTGCCTCTGCTGCTTGTCCGCCTCTGCCTTCTGCTCCTGCTGCCTCATTATCCGCTTCAGCCTCTCCTCTTTCGTCTCCTCATTACCCTCCTCACTCTTCTTCCTCTCTGCCTCTGCTTTCCTCTCTTGTTTCTGCGTCGCCTGCCTCTCTATTCTCGTTCTCGTGATACCCGGTGCCTCTTCCAACCCGCTTCTGTTTTTTTCAACTGTCAACTTCTCCTCTGCCGCTCCACTCCTTGCCCGCCCTACATTTTCCAAGCTTCCCCCAGTGCCTCCCCCAGCGGTTCTTCCTTCTCCCCCTCCCCCATCCAGGCGCATCAGGGCGCACAGATCTGCTCCCCCCAGCAGCGGCTTCCCCCCTCGCACAAGGGAGGGGAGATCACAGGAGGGTGGAGGAGGCGAGGAGGGGGGAGGCGGAGGAAGGAGCTTGAACAGCTTAGTTCCTGTGGCAGGGAAAAGTGGGGGGGATCTCAAAGAAAAAGTTACGCAGGTGAGAATTAAAGGGAGCCAGACGGAGTGGGAAGGCAGAAAGGGAACGTTACGGGATGTTTTGTGAAAACTGTTCATGCATGCCTGCACCTTTTTTAGTGAATGGAAGAAGGCATATGTGATTATCCACGCGTTGACGACGGTCATTTGTTGTCAGTTGCTGAGCTGGCACTGACGCGAGCAAATGCACCTCCCAGTCACATAAAGACGGATTCCTGGGGATGACGTGCGGGTCAAGTATAATGGTGAGAAAGGAGTTAGAATTCCACGATGGTGAGCCCAACCAGAAGCAATTCAGAGCGACAAAAGCGGAGGAGAAGTACCAGGACATAAGACGAAGTCTAGAGGAAGAATGAGCTGAATGGGCTCCTGACGGATTTTAAGTCGTCTCGAAATCCATGCGCCAACGACAGCGAACAATAAGACCCATGTGACTGAGCGTTTGCAAATCGCACCATGTGAGCTTTTCCAAAGAAGGAAGCAAACCCTTGGCTCCGTTGGTCCTCTCATCCTCGTCGCAGCTGCGCGCCGAGCTCGGCAGCACGAACCCCGCTGTCGCCTCTGGCGATTCACCCTCCCGATTGCGAGTTGCGGGAGGGGCGAAATTCGTTGCGGTATAGTAGCGTCCGGTGAAGACATTGCACAGGGTGAGATTCAGCGAAAGGCATACGAACGTCGCACGAACTGCACGAGGCGAAGGCACCATCCTAAAGGGCCTAGGTGTGGCGGAGTCTTAAGTCCGAGGCGCCTCAGAACCATCAGTAAGAGGCGGCGGATGGACTCACGCCTACGATGGGATTACGAGGTTCCGACGTTCTTAGGAGGTCCGCATTGACGCAGGTCGATGTGCGGGTCAAGTGGGTCGAGCTCGCGACCGGACCCAGACTAAGCTTGTTTTGTCAGTCCTGCGACCAGGTCTGTTTCGTCAGTCCTACGACTAATGCGACTGGAAAGTCTGATGTGAAGCCTGCGACCAATGCGATCGAGTCTCCAGTGAAGTCCTGCGACGAAATCCTGCAGTAATCAGCTCGGTCACGCCCAAATTTTGATTCGGCTGCTGCGTGAACCAAACGGAGTGGAAAATACCCGCTTTGGTTCTCAGGCGAGGCGAGACTACGGCTTCAAATGAAAGAGGTGATGCATGGTGCTGGTCCTGGAAATACTGACATGTCAATCCTCGCATTAGAATGCTCGCTACAAGATTTGTAAGAAAAAAGGACGACAAAATGGAGCATGCTTGCACACTTACATTTGCAAACTGAGCACACCTAAATCTGCACTGCGAAGGCTTGAAGCATCCAGACGAACATGTGATAACTGACATATTATGGTCTGATAGGTCAATAAGTAATGCGTTGAGAACATGAAGTGTTTTGGGAAGTGCATCATGCACGCACGAGGCAAGTCCCAAGGTGCAGGCTTCAATCCCTCATACGGTGTATACCCATGGCGCCACAGAACTGATAAACGTTGCAAACGTTGAAAGAAGTGCGTCCCAATCAACCTGCAACGCACATATTTAGGATAGACCATAATCACATTCAAGAACAATCAAAAAGGAAATCATCAGAAATACATCCAGGGCTTGAGGGCTTCTTGACTTGACCGATGACTGCAAGGTGTGACAGAACGCACCTGCACTCCCTTAGGAATAAAAACAGTGGTTACCATGTCAGCAGTCAGGGACAGACCCAGAACGGAAATACCCGGCTTGAACTGATTCCTGCAGGCACCAGAGATTCACCAGTCAGACGCAACTGAGGCCAAAATGCAGCAGCTATACCCCGACCAGGCATGCACAGAACGTTGTAACTCCACCCACTGACCAGGCATGCACAGCACAGCAGTGTCTCCATTAGAATGGGTCAGGCCGACTTCCCTTACAATATATGCATCACTGCTGAGACTGGTGGGTAGCGGTTCAATCCTCATTGACTGTGTCTTGCATCAGGCAGTCAATACATCAAAGAAGCAACTGAGAGGATCCATGGTTGGTGGTAAAAATGCATGATTCAGAACAGTTGGCATGGCTTCGGAGTACGTATGACTGATAATGTGAACGATTTCATTAAATTCCTGACAGATACCTGCAACGACAGTCACTCTGTAAGTGAGCTACAATCTTGATTGACATAACACTCACCAATACATGCCCCACAGTAGCTTGTAGGTAATGGACAACAATCTGCATTGTTGATAAAGTCTCGCTCATCATTACCTGCAGAACACAGCAGAGTTCTGAACTATGCTCAGGCAACTAACCTGCATTCTTGACTTCAAACCCAGGGTTAATGACATGTTGACGGATCATACTCACCATTATTGTATCAATATCTTGTCCATAGCGCTGATAGGACCGGCACTTTTGGATTCAGGCTTGTTAAATATCCCCTAGAGCGAAACTTCGGGTTCTGCCAGATTCTCGCGGCATTATGGCCAGTTACGTGCACCGGTCACACGGCTCTTGCTGGCAATAACCTGAAAATACAGTCGACGTTAATGTCAATCATTGCGTGAAGCATCCATATTCTCATGATTAACAGAACACTGTCGCATTCACGCGTAAGTAAACCGCATTCTTGAGAATGGACTTGCTGATTACGAACTTCAGAACTCACTACGAATCATGAACTGAAAGCCTTAGACAGCCCGCTGCTCCTATCACGAAAACATTTACCGAGAAGCGTCGTGTGATCTCGAAAGATCTCTATCCATGGTATGACCCAGTTCACATCACCAGTTAGCCTAGCCAGGTGCTGTTTGAAGAATGAACACGTGATTTCGTTCAGGCGTTTCCTTGTGAAATGTGTGACATGCTTCATGCGCACTGGATGGGATCAGCAACGCAAACCCGTCAACATCGAGGCACCGCCGCGAACCACTTCACAAAGTAGAGGGGTGCGTTCTGAAAAAAACTACTATACAAGTGATAGAATTCATTTCTTAGATAGCACACATGGCATTACATGGCACGTACCTAAAATAAAGGACACCAGGACACGCATCATTTGTAGCTCAGAGCAGCCAGTACGTGGCGTGTGGTTGGCAGCGCCTCTCGCACAATAGGGAGGTGCCAAGGCGACCGCTTAACAGAAGAATAGAGCCAAGGAGCAACCGCATCGTAGAAGTCTTGAAAGCGAGTTGCAAACAGCCCTTCCCAGTCAACCTGACACACACCAGCAAGCAAACCGGAAAACAACCCTTAACGCCTCGCAATGTGGTGCCGCTGTGTCATTTACCGCACATCCTTATGGATGCGGGAGTGATTCACGCGGAGACATGGAGAGATGGAAAGCGGAAGCACTACCAGCAGCACTATACCGGACTCACCAAAACATCCCTTGGGATGCGCGCAGTGGTTTCCATGTCAGCAGCCATGGAAAGGCCGAGGATGGAAACAAGCCCCACCATGGCGGACCCGCGGGACAGCGGCATGAGCTGGAACCAGTAGTAGCTGATGCGCAGAATGTTCTCCCGAATGCGCTGCTGGTACAGGCTGCTGTCCGTGGCCCTCGTGGGCAGATCTAGCACCGCCGCCGACAGGCTCTGCATTGAGGAAGAGTTACATGGGGGAGAGGGAGAAGGGGAGGGGATCAGGAGTTATACGGGGAGTGTGGTGCCTGGAAGCACAACCATAAAGAGTGCCATCAGCGCACCTACCACCCGCACCTCAACTGCTTGCGCCACCAGCACAGCCAGCACCGGTACCAGCAGCACAGGCAATACTAGCAGCAGAACCATCACCAGTACCAGCACCAGCAGCACACCGGCACCAGCACCAGCAGCACAGGCAGCAGTACAGGCAATGACAGCGCTGACCTCCCAGGCCGCGGTGAGCTCATCATCCAGCTGACCCCACTGCGTGGCAGAGTTCTTGGTGTACGTCTGAAACACCATACCAGCAGCACAAGCACCAGCACCAGTACCAGCAGCACAGGCACCGCCACCAGTGACAGTAACGGTCACACTGACCTCCCAAGCTGAGGTGAGCTCGTCATCCAGCTGGCCCCACTGCATGGCAGAGTTCTTGGTGTTGGTCTGGAAGTCAATTTAACAGCACCACTGGTACCAGCAGTGCAACGCCATACCAGCAGCACAGGCACCAGCACCAGTACCAGCAAGAAAGCACACACCTCCCAGGCGGCAGTGAGCTCATCATCCAGCTGCCCCCACTGCGTGGCAGAGTTCTTGGTGTACGTCTGAAAGTCGATTGACAGCGCCCTGAGGAGCGGGACAAGCAGGATGGTTGGGCAGAACGGCGGGCGCGATTGAAGGAGGGGGTTGGAACAACCGGATGGATTGGGTAGAGGAGGGTAGCCGGGCGAAACGGGGGATGAAGCGTGGGTAGCAAGGAGGGTGAGAACATGGGACAATGAGGCCTTGAGATTGCAGAGTCGGAATGAGAGGGCGATAGAGAGAGGTGGTGCATGGAGGTGAGTGCTCACTTCTTTTCCAACTTGAACTCTGTTCCATGCAAGACCGTCCTGCATGCGCGGGAGGGAGACGAGGAGCATTCGAACGAGAAAGACGGGCCAGAGTTGGAGACAGGGGAGTGGGGACGTGTATTGCAGCCAGCAATTGGCATACCAGACAAACATCTGCCATCATGCGAGCACACAGGTCACATCGAGTGCGCAACCCCAGCATGGACGGAGGTAGGGGTGGGGCATGCTGATATAAGAGCACATATCAGCATGCACACATCACGTTGCAAATCAACTGATCCGGGGTTGGCCATACTGTGCACGGGCAAGCGCAGGTACAAGTCCAGACCGATTGCATGGTGCAGATTCTCGAGTCGACTCAGAAATCGGCTTGGTACAGAATTTCTAGTCGAGCGAAAAACTGGCATGGTGCCGACAATTGAGTCGAATCAACTGAGGGATGAACTGACCCAGGTTTGGCCATGCTGTGCAAGGGCAGGCGCAGATAGAAGTCCCGACCAATTGCATGGTACAGCCCCTCATGGCCCTTCGCTGCTTCTATCTGCCTCACACAGGGCAGGGAAGCACAGGGATGGAAAGAGCAGCAAGGAGGAGCACAATGAAGCATTGTACAGCCTCTCATGGGCCCCTGCTCATGGCATAATGGCACTGTAACAAGGTGACCCTTGAGGCAGGTATGAAGATCACGAGAGGTGCGCTTCACCTTGGGTCCATAGGTGTCGCGAGGGACAGGGATAACATTGTCAAATACTGATCCTCGTAGGTGTCATCCTCGTCCAGAGCATCCTGCCTCCAAGCAAATTCTGATCCTCTCCGGCTAGAAGCTCAAGTTACACCGCACCTTGGGTCCATACACGTCACGGGGGACAGGGATAACGTTGCCATCCTCATCCAATGCTTGCTGCCCCTCCAGTAGCCCCCTCCGCGTCACTTCCACTGCCCTGATGGGCTCACACACAGTGGGCAAAAAGGGCGAGGGTAGGGGGGTGGAACGGGAGAAAGGTAGGGACAAGGTAGGGTAGGGAGGTGGATGGGGGACCAAGTGCAATCTAACATGTCACAAGCAGCACTGCCTGCTTGACACAGCAAAGCTAGCATGTGCATCAGTCAACTATGTGGTGTTGTGAATAAACTTTTGAGGCGCCACAAAAGGCATGTGCCTCGGTCTACGTGGCACCACAACTGTCATAGCTAGCATTGTATTTTGCAACTGAGCTGCTTCCACATGCGGATTCCCCATCAGGTTCCCCATCAGGTTCCCCATCAGGTTCCCATCAGGTTCCCCATCAGCTTCCCCATCAGCTTCCCCATCAGGTTCCCCATCGGTTTCCCCATCGGTTTCCCCATCTTAGTTGGTCATTTACATTTGCGTTTACGTACGTACGTGTACGGGTACGTACGTTTACGCGGCTGTTGGGTTGGAGGCCTAATGTACGGGCAGGCGAAAAAATTTCTGGGCTGCCTGAACATGTATATTTTCTCTATAGTTCTCCCTCGTAATCATGATTTCCATCATATAGTGTAAACATTCCATCATGTAGTGTACATTTAGATTTGACTCAACGAATTGGTTTGACTCGAAGTTGGAATTCGCCGAAACCAGTGAAGCTCGGCGGTGACGAAACTGCCGAGCGGGTGAGATTCGCTTACCTTGCAAACGAAGCAATCGCGATCTGAGTCAAACTGTTCGCAATGTTCTATCGCGAACAGTTTGCACACATTCGGATCTACTCCCACCACAATTTCCTCCCTCCTCTCGACAGACTTAGCTATCGTGGTTCTACCGCCTTAGTCGACATAGTACGTAGGGTAGTCGCCACACCATAGCAACCCTAGCTAGCAACCTTCCTGTTTCTTACATTACTACTTTGAAAAACGTCGCGCCGTTTTGCTAACACGCTAACAGAGCACAGGTCCTCGGATTTTTTTTTTTTTTTTTTTTTTTTAAGTTTTTTCAAAAACCGTTTTCGAAGAAATTTCAACGCGAACTTTTTTTTTCTGACCTGCCCGGCGTACGTACACGTACGTACGCGTACGTACACGTAAACGTACATGTACGCGTACGTTACGTGTACGTGGGCTGAAATGGCGTAAATGACCAACTTAGTTCCCCATCAGGTTCCCCATCCGTTTCCCATCCGTTTCCCCATCAGTTTCCCCATCAGTTTCCCCATCAGGTTCCCCATCAGGTTCCCCATCAGGTTCCCCATCAGGTTCTCCATCATGTTCCCCATCAGGTTCCCCATCAGGTTCCCAATCAAATTCCCCATAAGGTTGCCCATCAGGTTCCCCATCAGGTTCCCCATCAGGTTCTCCATCAGGTTCCCCATCAGGTACCCCATCAGGTTCCCCACCCCATCAGGTTCCCCATCAGGTTGCCCATCAGGTTCCCCATCAGGTTCCCCATCAGGTTCTCCATCAGGTTCCCCA
The DNA here is from genome assembly GCA_947471745.1 of Closterium sp. Naga37s-1. NCBI lineage: Eukaryota > Viridiplantae > Streptophyta > Zygnematophyceae > Desmidiales > Closteriaceae > Closterium > Closterium sp. Naga37s-1. Next base: position 1,332,985 of record CANJKZ010000122.1, on the reverse strand, counting down.
TCAGGTACCCCATCAGGTTCCCCACCCCATCAGGTTCCCCATCAGGTTCCCCATCAGGTTCCCCATCAGGTTCCCCATCAGGTTCCCCATCAGGTTCCCCACCCCATCAGGTTCCCCATCAGGTTCCCACCCCATCAGGTTCCCCATCAGGTTCCCACCCCATCAGGTTCCCCATCAGGTTCCCCATCAGGTTCCCCATCAGGTACCCCATCAGGTTCCCCACCCCATCAGGTTCCACATCAGGTTCCCCATCAGGTTCCCCATTAGGTTCCCCATCAGGTTCCCCATCAGGTTCCCCACCCCATCAGGTTCCACATCAGGTTCCCCATCAGGTTCCCCCCATCAGGTTCCCCCATCAGGTTCCCCCCATCAGGTTCCCCCCATCAGGTTCCCCCCATCAGGTTCCCCCCATCAGGTTCCCCCCATCAGGTTCCCCCCATCAGGTTCCCCCCATCAGGTTCCCCCCATCAGGTTCCCTCCATCAGGTTCTCCCCATCAGGTTCCCCCCATCAGGTTCCCCCCATCAGGTTCCCCCCATCAGGTTCCCCCCATCAGGTTCCCCCCATCAGGTTTCCCCCATCAGGTTCCGGGATGGGATGGGAATGCTCAATATCTAAGATGTCATCTACATGCCATGTCACTGCACCTACAGGGCAGGGCGCCACCGCACCTGTCATAGATAGCATTGTATTTGGAGCTAAACTGCTTCCACGTGTGAATGGGAGTGTGCGAATGAAAGCTCCCCTGAAAGCGCTGGTTCCTGAAATGCAGGTGGGGGCAGCACAAGGGCAACAGAAGGGCAAGACAAGGGCACACCTGTCATAGATGGCATTGTACTTGGCGCTGAGCTGCTTCCACGTGTGGATCGGAGTGAACGACTGAAAATTGCCCTGGAATCGCTGGTTCCTGCGAGTCAGGGGACACAAGGGAGAAGAAAGGCTGCCATTCAGAGGTCGCTCAGAGGTCGCTCGGTGGTCGCTCGGAAGGAGTTTAAAGGCCGTTCAGGGGCGAACATATCAGCGCCGCGTGTTCGGCAAATCGGGCGAGCGCTAAGGAAAAGGAAAGGAAAGGCGGGTAAGAACGGAGGAGCAGGCAAGAGGGAGAGAGAAGAGGAGGCGGGCGGGACAGACTTGAACAATCCAAAGGCTCGGTGGGGTTGGAGGGGAAGGGGAAGCGAAGGGAAGGGAGGTTTAAAGGGAGGCAGCGAGCAGGCACGGCATGGAGGAGACAAAGAGGCAGCGAGCAGAGGAGGCGGGCGGGACGGACGCACTTGAACATGGCCTTCCAGAGAGGCGGCTCGGTGGGGTCGGAGAGTTGTCGCCACGGCACCATGACCTGGAACAGCTGCCTCCAACTGCCCACCAGCTGCACTGACTCGCCCCCACTGCTCCCTCCACTCCCACCACTGCCTGAAAAACGCTTCAGCGGCATCCTAGGGGGCGACGTGAGCTTGTCCCACTCCCCCTCGCCCTCCTCTTCTTCTCCGGCTCTCCCCTCCTTAGCCCCCTCGCCCTCCTCCCCCTCCTCGTCGTCGTCTTCCACAATGCTTGGCAGGCGCCCCCCGTCTGCTATGGCCTCCCACGTGGCCCGTACCTGCTGCATCACATCTAGGGCTGCCAGCCCTGCCATGCGCAGCTGAGGTGGGTGGGAGGATTGTGGGGAAGGGGGGAGCGGGAGGAGGAGGAGATGAATGGGTTGAGGAGGAAGGGGTGGGTGGGGGAGGCATCCCACGTGGAGGTTGCATCGTGTGACAGCTGGACATGATGCCACGTGTCATATCTGAACAGCTGGACTTGGTGCCACGTGTCTCACCTGCTGCTTGTTTGGCATCACGCCATCCGTATCGTAGTGGGCCCGCCATCCAATCTCATCGGCCGCTGCGATCACAGCCAACGCCGCCTCTGACAGCTGTGGCAGCAACTGCCACGTGGCACCCTCCAATTGGCTGGCGGGGACAGATAAATTCTGGTAGTTGGGCAGGCCTGGAGGCACCCTCCTGTTCAGCCACGCCACCTGCCAGGTCAGTGTCAGTCAACAGCAGTCAACGCCAGTCAACAGCAGTACATGGCATGCATGGTGGGGCCAGCCGGCATGCAAAGAGCACAGAGCATGAGTAGGGGCTGTAAGCATGCATGGATGGCACAGAGCGTGCGTAAAGGCTGCACTGTAGCATGCATGTCATGGTGGCATGACGTGGACAGACCTTGAAGTCCACATCCATGTCATCATCTATCTGAAAGGCTGAGAAGGGCTGGTGCAGCATGGGCCACTGGGGAAAGGACACTGGGGAAGGGCCATCGGGCCACTACAGTCCACGGCATGCAAGGCATGCATGGAATGGAACTGACCTTGAAGCCCACGTCCATGTCGTCTTCTATCTGAAAGGCTGAGAAGGGCAGGTGCAGCATGGGCCACTGGGGAAGGCCATCGAGCACTGGCATGCAAGGCATGGTAGTGACACACCTTGAAGTCCACATCCATGTCATCGTCTATCTGGAAGGCTGAGAAGGGCCGGTGACTTTTGAGTCGACCCTTGCGTTGACTCTCGAGTTGACCTTTTAGTTGACTTTTTAGTCGACTCAAAAGGCATGGCATGGCATGGCATGGCATGGCACACACCTTGAAGTCCACATCCATGTCGTCGTCTATCTGGAAGGCTGAGAAGGGCCGGTCGAGCCGCGCCACCGTGTATAGCAGCACCTCCCTCTGATGGGGTGCAGTTGTATGGGGGGACATACCGGGAGAAAGCATGGGAGAGGAAGAGTGAGGTTGAGAAGGGAGAGAGAGCGTTGAAAAGCAGGTGGAACGAGCAGGGAGGAGCGAGAGCGCTGAGAAGGGCAGGTGCAGCATGGGCACAATGTACGGCAGCAGCACCTCCCTCCCTTTGATATGCACCAGTTAATTTACACACAGGCCGGCGAGCAGGAGGGATGCGCGGACACGGGGGAGCAGGAGGGATGCGCGGACACGGGGGAGCAGGAGGGATGCGCGGACACGGGGGAGCAGGAGGGATGCGCGGACACGGGGGAGCAGGAGGGATGCGCGGACACGGGGGAGCAGGAGGGATGCGCGGACACGGGGGAGCAGGGAAAACGCACAGACAGGGCGAGCACAACGAATGAGCAGGTGGAAGGAGAGGGGTGGAGGGTACCTGGTAGTAGGAGACTGCCTGGTTGAACGTCATGTGCTGCTCTGTGGCCGTTGCGAGGAGATGGTCGTAAAAGGAGAGCTGCGACAGACGGATGCGCAGGGGAGAGAGGACAGAGGGACATAGGGACAGATGGACAGAGGGATAGAGTGACAGAGGGAACAAAACAGATGAAGCAGGGCAGGCAGAGGACAGAAAGAGCGCAGCACACTGAGACTTTTGAGTCGACACATCTGTAGCATTCACATCTGTAGACTCACGGCTGTAGCATGGTCGCCCAGCGTGTGGTGCGTGGAGGCGCGCACGTACAGCAGCATTGGTAGCCATAGCGGTCACATATGTAGCAGCAGGGACTCACAGCTGTAGGATGGACTCACGGCTGTAGCATGGTCGCCCAGCGCGTGGTGCATGGAGGCGCGCACGTACAGCAGCTCCTCGTCCTCTGGCCGGAACGCCAGCCCCTTGTTGCACCACTCGATGGCGCCCCTGTGCGGTTAGGTTGGGTGCGGTGCAGAGGGGTGCAGATAGGTGGAATGAGTTTCTAGGAGTCTCAGAGATCTCTCACAGGAGGTGCATGGAGCACGTACAGCACCTCGCTGTCTTCTGGGTGGAACGCCAGCCCCTTGTTGCACCACTCTATGGCGGTCCTGCGCGGTTGGGTGCGGTGCAGAGGGGTGGGGATGGGTGAGGTGCGTTCTGAGTCGACTTAGTAATCAGCTCTATGGCATTCATGTGTGGTTGGAGCGAAGGGGGTGGATGGGGGGGGGATGCAAGAGAGAAGGGAAAATGTGCTGCTGCGGAAAGCATGAAGGGAAACCAAGCCATTGCTTGCTGCTGCAGCACTTGTATGTAGCATGGTGACAGACACACACAGAACAGAACCAGCCCTTATTCAGAGTGCAAGGGTTTTGATGGTGCATGGTGTAGAGCTGGGTGTATTACAGGACTATTAAAAACCTTTTTCCCTGGCTCACCAGTGATCCCCTTGATAACGCCTCGTGGCTACCAGGTTGCGGTATGCATCAATGTTCCTGCCACCGCACACGACCGCGCACAACCACACACAACCACACACAACCACACACAACCACACACAGCCACGCACAACCACGCACAACCACACAGGGGAAAAAGCAGAGATACGCTAATAATTTGCTCTCACAGGCAGAGCAAATGACAGCAGCCCCCTCATTCCCCTTCCCACCGCTCCTCTCCCCTCCTCTCCACTTTCCTCCCTCCCCGCCAAGCCCACCTCTCCTCTCACCTCACCTGGTCCCCTTTGCCCAAGATGCAGTGCTATCCCCCCTTCTGCTGCACCCACGCCTCGCCCTCCCACAGGTGTGTCTTCCCTGAGTGTGCCTCCCCTGGCTGTGCCTGCACGTTTCTCCCATTCCCACCCATCCCACCACCCACCCACCCCATTTGGACAATGAGAGCGCCATGCCATGAAAGAGCGCCACATTCCCTCCCCTCCCCTCCCCACACTCTGCTCATCACCCACCCCACGCCACCCACCCCTCCCCACCCCTCCCCACCCCACCCACCCGCAGCACCTACTCTTGCACAGAGAGCGCCATGAGCAGCGAGTCCACAGCCTTGTCCCCCTCGCCCAGGATGCGGTGTGTGATGCCCTTCTGCACCCACGCCTCGCCCTCCTCCGGGTGTGCCTCCCCCAGGTGTGCCTCCCCCGGGCGTGCCTCCCCTGAGCTTTCCTCCCCTGGGTGCTCCTCCCCCGGGCGTGCCTCCCCAGGGTCCGCCTGCACGGCCGCCTCCCAGAACGGCTGTGACTCGCGGTAGCGGTTGAGGCGCAGCAGCGAGAGCCCGACCTGCGTGAGCAGCTGGGTGTTGGTCGGGTCGCGTGTGAGTGCAGGGACGAGGTCTTCCAGAGCTGCTGCGTAGTGCTCTATCTCAAACGCACTCATGCCTGTGATGAAAGGGGGAATGTGGAGGGGGCGGGGTAGGAGGATGGGTAGTTGAGGGAGGCGCAGCGGCGAGTAAGCCACCTGTGTGATAATAAACGGCTGCATATGTGGTGGTGTGGTGGTGTGGTGATGTGCTATTCGAGAAAATGCACAAGCTTTTCCTTCCCAACGCGACATTTCCCCGCCTTACCTCGGAATTGCCGGGCCCTGTCGTTGTGAGGGTCGAGCTCCACTGCCTTGACAAAGGCACTGTGCGCCTGATGGGGGGGGGAGTGTGGAGTGGAAGGCAAGGGGATGGAAGGACGCAGGAAGCAGGAGAGAACGAGAAGGGGGTTGTGAACATTCTCAAAAACCACCTGTTGTTGTGGGGGTCAAGCTCCACTGCCTTGACTTGACAAAGGCACTGTGCGCCTGATGGGGGGTGTGCAAGGCATGGGGGGGAAAGGACGCATGACACAGAAGTGTGTGTTATATCCCTACGCCAGGTTGACCCAGTACTCTGCCTTCTCTGTTGAGCCGACTCTCTCAGCATTGGGTAGCTCACTCACATGGCCATGGTGGTCCAGAATGGTGTATAGTATTCCTGTCCCACCTCCACCTCCACCCAGTATTTCCGAGTCATCTCAAGCATCAAGCAGCTTACTCACGTTGGCATAGTCGTTCAGAAGGGTGTACTCCTGCCCCAGATTTATCCAGTAGAATTGCCGTTTTTCCAAGTCACCTAAAGCATAGAGCAGCTTACTCACATTGGAGTAGTCGTTCAGAAGGGTGTACTCCTGCCCCAGCTCCACCCAGTAGTTTGCCTTGTGCGGCTGCTTCTCCACTGCCTGCAGTGAGCACAGCACAGCAGACAAGGAGGTGGGTGAGCAGGGATACGTACTCTCTCACACTCACACGCACATTCACACACAGAGAGAAAGGGATCAACCGAGTTGCACTGCTGGTGCTGCTTGAATCAGCACGGACACACGTTTTTAGGTGCTTTGATACAGGGTATAGGACTGACTGGCCTGCTTCAAGTCCAGAGCCGCCTGCTGGTGCTGCTTCAGCAGCATGGAGGCACGTTGCAAGGTGCCTAAAAAACGAAAGGCAAAGATATTAGGTGCCTTGACACAATATAAGGACTGACTGACTCGCCTGCTTCAAGTCCAGAGCCGCCTGCTGGTGCTGCTTCAGCATGGAGCAAGCAACGCCCCTGCCGTGCAGCATGGAGCCGTAGAGGCGCGACAGAACCGCATCCAGCTGAGCGGTGACGGGGGGCGAGAGAGGGGATCACAGGACGACAAGACAAGGGGGTGATGTGATGTGAGTGTGAATCAGATGATGGAAGGTACCCTGACGTGTAGCGGCGCACAAGGGCAACGGACGAAAGAAAACACATACCTTGAAGGCTTGAACCATCAGATACCACAAGGAAGGCAACGGAGAGGAATGCTGACCTTATTGTACGAGTCGATCGCCTCCTCATAGTTCCTCGCCTTGAGCTGTAGAGGCATGACGCACGTTGTGTGGTGACAGCATGTGAACGGCCACACAGGGATAGAGCAGAGTGGAGCGAGCTGGATTAGTATGGAGTAAAACTGATTGGAATGGAGCGAAAGGGAGCGAAAAGGAGCACACACAGGATCTCATACGATAAGCATTGAATACAAATGCGTGGACGCGTTGAGCGGGAGACCCGAATCGACAGTAAAATCACCTTGGCATGTCCGTCTGCCAATAACGCGTACGGATCCGCGCGAGCCTCCACGTCTTCACCAGATAAGCCGTCCACGTTTGAACGGTTCGCGTCCTTTTCTGTTGTCGCTGCTGCTTCCGCTGCGTTGTCGCCATTCGCGTCGCATTCCCCGGCGACGGCGCATGTACCCGGTAATTCGTCGGCTCTAAATTGCGATAAGGTGAGCAGAAGGAAGAAGAGAATCGACAGGAGCTGCATAGGCAATAGGGTGGACTGCTTTATAGTGCGCCGTGAGTCCATGCTGTCAGAATATCGATTACGATGCACAATATCACAATGCCTGTTCACCGCATTTCCGCAGAGTTACAGCACTACCGTTTGGAAAAAAAAAAAAAAAAAAAAAAAAAAAAAATCTAACGAAATTAATCTACCGCCTAGTGCTCTTTGATTGCCTTGTGTAATCGACAGCGCGCACTAGTCGCTATCCCGTAATCCTGGGGTTGAGATGGTGCTGCTGCTGGGAGCCAGGACGAAACGTGACTCAATCGCGAGAAGCATCTCGCCCGAGGGTTTATGGTCAAGCTCCACCAGGGAAGCAGCAGCACCTGGCGACAGAACTAATTACGCAATTAGGCGTTCATTCAGCGAAGTGAAGCTCGACGCAACGATCGACGTCGGTGACTACTGCGGACAAATACAACTGTGGCGAGGCGAGCTGATCAATGACTTGACCTTGCATTCAGCTAGCGCAATTTATGCTCTGCTTTCCACTTGTGGTGTGGCTGCTGGTGGGGCTTACAGGGAGCTGCTGTGGTGCGGAAATATCGGTGCTGTTCGCCAGCAAATCGTAGGCCTTGTTCGGTAGGCACCCAGTGAGAGTGGGCCCACTCGCACTGGCGAACCCTTCGTGAGGCTTCCCAGCCTCGGGCCTCAACTCGCACTGAAGGCACCTTCGCGTATGATCTCGTGAGCTTGCGCGACAATAGCGAGGTAACTTCACCCCTTGGGAAAACCGCCCTACATCCGAGCTGTCACTCGTGCTGGTGATGGCCCATTACAGGGGGGGGCCCGAAGTGGACTCGGACTGGTTTTTGCCAGGGAAAGAAAATTCTTTCGCAGCTTCGTCACGGCCAGTCCCATCACACTCAGACTAGCAAGTTGAGGCGTTAGGTAGCAAACTCTAACTGGTTAGGTTCGGTGTTCTACTAACGAGTTTGTGGGCTTTAAGCATTTACACATTCGAACTGGAGAGCCTGCCCTGAGCCATCCGCAGTCAGACTAGGCAGCCTACCGAACAAGGCCTTATTTGAAATGAAAAGGTTGGCCTCGGCAGCGCGACCCCATATGGAAACGGAGGCGGAACCCACCTCCGAGGTTTGGCCGTAATGCCGTTCAAGAAACTTCTGCGCCTGCGGTTGCGAAATTTCGCAACCGCATCAGGAACCTCCATCCCCACCTTCCCCCCGATCCCCTCTGAACGGCAATGCGACGGCTGTGCCATCGCTGTGCTTGGCATGGCTTGGGGATGGAACTTTGCCTGGGGACGAAGTTGCGTCCCCGCTTCCATATGCCGTCGAGCAGTTCGTTTTGGTTGACAAATGGGGGCGTTCGCCAGACACCCTGGTTGATTGTTGGTTTGGACGGTAGGTGAGGCTCGGCGCCTTTTTCACGGGCTGACCAGGCTGACGGAGGTAAACGAACTCTAACTGACGAGATCAGGAAGGCAAGACCCACCTTCCTGATCCCGTCGTTATCCCGTGGTTTTTGGCTTCACAGGTGCTGGTGAACAGCCCGAAAGAGCCCCTGGTGCATCCGTTTTCTCCCAGCTACCACGTAGTCGGCCGGTACTGCCGACTCCACCAAACCAAACTTCTTTCCTCTATACAATGATTTTGGGGTATATATAACAGGGGGGTAGTTGGGCGCACGCGACGGGAGCTTTTCCGGGCGGGAAACTGCGCGGCTGGGACGGTAACACTACCGAGTTCGGCCGCCCCACGGTAGCGTGGTCCCAGCGCTACCGAGTGGAACATACCCTAGAAAACGTATCAGTAACCAGACGCTCGGCGACCGATGATTGGCCGTTTTCCCCCCGATTTCTTACGCGGAAAACATCGGGGGAGGCTCTCGCGTTCACGTGTCCATGTCTCACTGGCTACTCACTTCGTTCCTTGCTTCGTGGCAGTTGACGATTAGCTTTAACATGATGGAACAATATGCCTGCACGTGGCATCGCGACAGCCTAAGAAGGGCTGACGCGTGGCCGCTGATTACTCGAGCGCGAAGCACTCACGAAGCAGTGCGATGCTCGTCAGTTCGAGTCTCCGCGACAGTGAGTCTCGTTTCTATTGTGCGACCACGGTAACCATAATCGGTGCACGCGGGGTACACAAGGATGAAAACTCTAGGAATCCATCAACGTTGCGTGGCGCAAGGGGTTACCCACGGAACGAGAGCTACTTCTCCGTTCCGTGCTCACTTTTCGCCGTTCGTGCCCAGTGGTCTCGTTTTAGTTCATCACCTTCTGCCTTGCTAAAGTCCCTTCAGATCTCCGGAGACCTGACACATCCGTAATCGTTGCTCCTGGTTCCACGCAACAATGCACCCTCCGACGGAGGGTGAGCGCGGTGCACGGGCACCAAGCGTACCACGCGCACCGAACGCGCATCGCCAGCGACACGCGAATGCTTCCGCGGAAGCAACTGCGGGCATCCATCCCGTGTACCAGAGCTCTGGATTTTATGGGAACCCCTCCGCAGGAACATTAGGGAATCAACCCGCGGGAATTCCGGGGAACCCTCCCACGAGAATTCATGTGAACCAACCTGCAGCAGGTATTCCTGGAAACCCACCCGCGGGTGTTCCATGGAACCCATACGCGGGTATTCCTGGAAATCCACCCGCGGGAATTTCAGGGTACCGACCAGCGGGTATTCCATGGAACCAATCCGCGGGAATTTTTGGAAACCCACCCGCGGGTGTTCTATGGTACCCACTCGCGGGTGTTCCTGGGAACCCATCCGCGGGAGTCTTACGAAACCCTCCCGCAAGAGTTCCAGAGATCCCACCAGCGGGTATTCCTGTGAACCCACCGGCGGGGGTTCCAGGAAATCCACCCGCGGGAGTTTCAGAGAACCCACGACCGAGTGTTCCTGTGAACCCACCCGCGGGGGTTCCTGGCCCACCCGCGGGAGTTTCAGAGAACCCACCACCGAGTGTTCCTGTAAACCCACCCGCGGGTGTTCCAGGGAACCCTCCAGCGGGTACCACGGGGAACACGCCCGCAGGAATTCCTGGGAACTCACCAGCAGGATTGCTTGAGTTCACACCGCGCGCAGCGGATTTGGACAGTGCAGCAATTGCAGTAGTTGGTCAGGCTGCATTACGTGGCAGTTGCCAATTCCGACTTCCGCCTGCTTTCGCGTGGGGTTCGTTTTTGCCCGCCAATGCGTTTCAACCATGATCCTCAGGAATTCCTCCAAACCTCCGCCCTGCCTCCCCCGGACAGCCTATGCATTATCGTGCACCGATGCCCGTTCTCCCTCACTTTGTCTCATCGCACGCGCGCCCGCGAGCGCCAAGCATGTTCTCAGCCATCAATCCTACAGGAGCACCGCAGGGCACAGAAGCCCAAGTGCCGGGACAATCGGAAAACGTGGAATTTGTGCCAACTGCAGTCACACCGCAACAGCCCCGGGGGAGAAGGCGTGTAAACGCGCGGCAAAATCGGGCTGGGCCGCGTGAAGGGGAACCAACTGCGGAACCAAGTACTAGAAGGCGTGTCAACGCGCGGCAAAATGGGGCTGAGCTGCGTGAAGGGGAACCAGCTGCGGAACCAAGTGCTAGAAGGCGTGTCAACGCGCGGCAAAATCGGGCTGAGCCGCGTCAAGGGGTTCCAACAGCGAAACCGAGTGCTGTTCCCACAACGCAAGCACCAGAAACCTCGGAAGCTTCTGAAGACGATGAACCGGAATCAGACGAGGAGGGAGCTGAAGTTGCTGCATCAGGGGAGCAAGAGGAGGGTGAGGGAGAGGGTGATAGGCCGCGGGCATTTCGAAGACCAGACGACGATGTCTCATAGGAGGATGAGAGGGAGGTTCGGGCGGAGATGGCAGCGGACGAGCGAGCAGACGCGGGTCTCGAAATTGAGGGGGGGGCGACTTATCGCGGATTGGACTAAAATTCGTGCAGGGCTGCCACAGCAGGAGAAGATCGATTTTGTCCGGGACGTTTTCGCGTCCCTGTCGTCGGAAACTCGGGAGCAATATTACTCTGTTATCTGAGAATTCAAGAGGTGGTGGTACCACGAAATGAGAAGGCTGCGTCAAAACGGACAGCTTCCCACGGAGGCTTTTCTAAAGCATCACGACGAGGTGGGGCACGCGTTAGGAAGGGACTGGGACTTTGGGGAGGACTGGGAGAAGAAGACGAAGAGGGAAGACTGCTGGCTGCACGGCCCGCGCATCACAAGGTGGCGGCTGAAGGTCTTCGTCGCGTACTGCACAACCGAAACGCAAGACCAGGCGGACGTGCTTGTGAGCCTAAACCCTGTCAGACCCATCCGAAAGCGCATAAAGATGACCGTGCCGATGCTTCTGGCGCGGCTTCGCGGACTAAACGCGCTGTGCAGGGCGGAGGCTGCACTTTTCGACGACCCGGGCCTTGTGCAAGAAGTGACACAGGTCCGGATACTTCAACGTCTCATGTTGACGCAGCAGTTCGAGAGATTCGTCGAGTAAGTATTGTTGGAAACATTCCGTCATCCTTCATTCACGTCATTTCCGCAAAGACCCTCACGATTTCATGGTTTTCGTGCTCTGCCCCAGGGAATGCGTCGACCGTCACCGCGGAAGACACGATGACACGTATACTCTGGACCAGTTTCGCCACATGATGCAAGTGACATTACCCGCGGATGCAGTGAAAAACTGGAAAGCCTTGGACCCGGAGCCATCAGCGAAACTCCACAGAGCACTTCTCACAAAAGTCATGCTGCTCACGTGCCATCACACCCTGTCCCGCGCGGGGAGTATTTGCGCTGCTCAGCTACCAGACCTGTCTTTCAAAGAAATGGGTTCCGTGTCGGAACATGATCCAATTCGCGAAGTAGTGGTGATGACCATCAACAGCCGAAGCGGAAAGACAAACCATCATTTTGGTCTCCAACGCCACGACTCCACGCGGCACATTGACTACAACCTCTGCCCCGTCGGAAACATGCTCCTTCTGCTGCACTGGCTCTACGACATGGCTCCTGAACACTATCAGCTGCCGCCACCGGATTTGGACTTCGGAGACCCGAAACAGTGGCACAAAGCCTACCTTTTCTGGTCGCTGAAAAGGGGGAACACGAAACGAGTTTCGGGTGCCACGTACCACCGATGGGTGGTCCACGCGTACAAAGAGGCGGTAATCGAGATTTCGTGCGTCACACATGGGCCGCGTGCATCTAACGCGAATATTCTCCGCATGATGGGGATTCACGACGACGAAATTCAAAAGCACGGCAACTGGAAAACAGACCCGATGATAGTCCACTATCTTGTCAGAATGTTATTGTATACATCACTTTATAACTGCCTGCAATGTAGACTTAGTGTAGTTACCTTGTTTGTTAGGTGGTGCACCTTGCTTCACTTCTTTCATATTTGTACCCTTGAACCTATAGTGAAACGCTCATTCCCCTTCACAACTTTCTCGACACTCTCCTCACCCTCGAACTTAACTACCAAGGCTCCTAAGCTATGGCTCCCAAGCCCACCTAACTCTACCTACTTCTCTCACATGGAATCAGAGCGACTACGCTCTTGGCCTGTGGGCCCCACGTGCTTCCGCTGCTTTCTTTTCTGTCGCGCGCCCCGTGGCGCGCGACACTTTTTTCTTCCCGCCACGCGCTCGGGGCGCGTGGCGGTTTTCCGCACGCCGTGCGCCCCGGACGCGCGGACGCCGCCCTTCTCGGCCCCTCACGGCCTCTTCGCGGCCCCGTCGCTGCTCCTCTCACGGCCCCTCGCGCTACCCTCGGTGGCCCCGTCGCCACACTTCGCGGCCCTGTCGCCGCCCCATCTCGGCACCGTCGCCGCCTTTAGCGGCCCCGTTGCCGCCCCTAGCGGCCCCGTCGCCGCTCTTCGCGGCCCCGTTGCCGCCCCTAGCGGCTCCGTTGCCGCCCCTTGTGGCCCTGTCACCTGCTCGTTGCGGCGCACCCCCCCCTGGCCGCCGCCTCTGCCTCCCTTGCGCCCGTGCCTGCTTTGCAGCAGCGCGCGGGCCTGCCTTGCAACAGCAGCCGCCCCTGGAGCAGCCACCCCAGCAGCAGCCGCCCCAGCAGCAGCCGCCCCTGGAGCAGCCGCCGCTGCAGCAGCCGCCCCTGGAGCCGCCGCCCCTGGAGCAGCCGTCACTGCAGCAGCCGCCCCTGGAGCCGCCACTGCAGCAGCAGCCCCTGGAGCAGCCGCCCCAGCAGCAGCCGCCCCTGGAGCAACCGCCGCTGCAGCAGCCGCCCCTGGAGCAGCCGTCACTGCAGCAGCCGCCCCTGGAGCCACCACTGCAGCAGCAGCCCCTGGAGCAGCCGCCACTGCAGCAGCCGCCCCAGCAGCCGCTACCCCTGCAGCAGCCGCCCCTGAAGCGGCCGCCCCTGCAGCAGCCGCCCCTGGAGCAGCCCGCAACTGCAGCAGCCGCCCCTGGAGCAGCCTGCACCTGCAGCAGCCGCCCCTGGAGCAGCCCTCAACCGCAGCAGCCGCCCCTGGAGCAGCCCGCACCTGCAGCAGCCGCCCCTGGAGCAGCCCGCAACTGCAGCAGCCGCCCCTGGAGCAGCCTGCACCTGCAGCAGCCGCCCCTGGAGCAGCCCTCAACCGCAGCAGCCGCCCCTGGAGCAGCCCGCACCTGCAGCAGCCGCCCCTGGAGCAGCCAGCAACTGCAGCAGCCGCCCCTGGAGCAGCCCGCACCTGCAGCGGCCGCCCCTGGAGCAGCCCGCACCTGCAGCCCGTCCCGTTCCCCCCCCCCCCGTGCATTCCGTGGTGCTGGGGGTGTGGGGTGCCGAGCATGGGGGTGGCGGGTGTGGGGGTGGCGGTTATGTGTTCCTCCCCTTGCTCCTCCTCCTCCCTCGTCTCCCACTGCTGCAGCTGTCGCTGAGGGGGGTGGGTGTGTGGGAGCCTAGGGTTTAGGGTTTAAGGGGGGTGCTGTGGGAGTGGAGCTAGGGTTTGAACAGGGAGTGTGTGAGAGGGGAGTGGGGCAGCTGGGGGAGGTTGTGTGAAGGTAGCTGTCGTGTCGCCTGCAGCGCCTGTAGTCCGTCGCCCTTGCTTCGGTAGCCAGTGAGCCTGTTGCACCAGTCGCCAGTGGGTCCGTTGCTCCTGCCGCTCGTCTATAGCCGCGGAGCCAGTCACTCCAGTAGTCCGTCGCCCTTGCTTCGGTAGCCACTGAGTCAGCCGCTCCTGTGCCCGTGCCTCTGCAGCTTCAGTCGTTGCCTCGCATCTTCTCTTCCTCCACAGTCTCTCCTCCTCATTTGCCCTCTCTGTCTGCTGCGCTCTACTTGGTGTACCCCTTCCGGGGGTGTTTCTGCACATGGTTCTTCACTGCAGGCAGTTAGGGGGTATGTCAGAATGTTATTGTATACATCACTTTATAACTGCCTGCAATGTAGACTTAGTGTAGTTACCTTGTTTGTTAGGTGGTGCACCTTGCTTCACTTCTTTCATATTTGTACCCTTGAACCTATAGTGAAACGCTCATTCCCCTTCACAACTTTCTCGACACTCTCCTCACCCTCGAACTTAACTACCAAGGCTCCTAAGCTATGGCTCCCAAGCCCACCTAACTCTACCTACTTCTCTCACATATCTGACAGGCGTGGCAAGGAAGGCGGTGCTCGCAACAGCAGGGTTCACAGGGGACGAGGGAGACTACCATATTGGGAGATCAAAGGTTCCGCCCTCGAAAAACCTCCTTACCACGATCAGATACCACATTTTTCCGTGGATTGAAGAGCAACTACAAAGGGTAAGAGGGTTTGAGTTCTCGGACCCCTCAACGAATTTGCCGCGCCTGCTTTGAATTGATTCTCCATCTCCGCGCGATGTCGTTTCAGGCGCGGGACTACAACGATTCATGCACCGAACGTGGCCGGCGTAACCTGGGCGCCATATACCTGCTCGAGAGTCTGCAAGAATGGGGTCGCCTTATTGTGGCGAAGGATCTGGCGATGATGTTCGTGCTCGATCGGAACCATCCATACGTGCAAGCATCGAAACTATGCGAGGACCCCGAGTTTCAACATTGGGCGCGGGTTGTCGCTTGGCGTGACGCGGTCGGTCGCGCTATGCGAGCAACAGCGACACCTTGTACCGAAGTTGTGAGCGTCTGATCCACGTGAGGACCGCGTGCTTGAGAACCTTGCTGACACGAGATTTGCCTTTCTTGTTGTGCGCTCAGGAAATAAATGTCCGCGTCCACGCGGAACATCGCGCAAGACAGCTTCAGGCGGAGTTGAACCGGGAAAAGTCAGCCCACGCGAATGACCTCGTCAAGCTTAAAGCCGCGGAGGATGCCAACGCAAAGCTGGTGGACCGGTGCGAGGCTCTCGAGACCGAAAGCAGACGGCTTCAACAGAAGCTGAAGAAGCGACGGGCGCGAGGGGAAGGTGGCTCACATACCAATGTGACGAACGAGGAAACAGAGACACCGCCGTCGGCCGAAACAAATGACAAAGATAAAAAAGGGAAAGAGAGCGGTGTGCCCCCACTTTCCGCGGAAGACGAGGCATTCAAGACTGAAATTATCATACCTTGGCGATCAGCGAAAACCATCACGTCTGCATGGACCTTGTGGAACCAGCCACATGGATCCGCGGCGAGAACGCTGCGGCAGGAGTACTCAGCCGAGGGTGGATGGGTCGCGCGATTTGCCCGCGGGGAGGAGCCCAACGAGGAGGCTGCAAAGCAGCGAATGTACCGTGTGAAAAGGGCGATGGACGCGGTGACGGAGTACGCGGCTAGGGATAACAGTGGAGGGGAGGATGCGGTCGTTGGGAAGCTCGCGGGCATGTCGTTCTCAACGGTGACGAGCAGTCTCACCGTGCGATCAGCGCCCGTCTGCGACAGCACGCTCGCGGATCTACTGAAGAGCGACCAAAAGAAACTTCATCTGCGGGCTGCACTATTGCTGGTGCAAACAGGCCTCGAAGGACCCGCGTGGGCAGAGAGACTCTTCCCCAATGCATGGAAAGAGTACGCGAAGGCTGAGGCTGAGAAAGCAGAGGCCGCGTCGAAAAAGCGCCCTAGAAAGGAGTATTTGTAACGATCCAGCGGAGGAATTGTTCATGCGCGATGTTTTGTATGCATAGGCTTTCCTGCATTCGCGGGATGCGTTTGTTCGCGTTTCCTGTGCTCTCGCGTTTTTTTGTACAGATTCATTCCAACAAAGTTGTACAAGTCCTAACTAGCATTACGCAAAACGACGCCCTTATCACGCGCAAACACTAAACTGGTGTCCAAACGAACGAAAATCACACAGTGGCATGAGCAGCAACAAATCCACGGAAAACGAAACAGCACCCAGATTCCGATGGACCACTGGCATCCCGCGGCACTTCATGCAAACTCCTCGCCGCCCTCCGATCCTTCCACCATCAACGTATCGTCATCCACGTCTTCTCCATCACTGTGCTCCGCCTCCTCGCCCTTCCTCTCATCCATATCGCTCTTCCCATCCTTCTCTCCCGCGCCCCCATTCTTGCCCTTCCCACGCGTCCCCTTCTTTTTCGGGTATTCCATGTAAAGGCCCACACCTTTCGTTGCCGGGAACACGGACGAACCGTAGTTCCAGTCGACCACCACCTGGATCAGCTGATGCACGACAACCTTGTCGGTCATGTCGAGCTCTTCCCCATACAACTTCAGCACCCTCTTCTGGATGCTCGCCGCGGCCTCCAGCTGATCACCTTGGTGTTTCCGGATGTCCAAGCACACGTCTCTCCAGCACACCTCCAAACCCTCCAGTTGATCCGCACTGGCGCGACACAGCTTTGCAGCGGCTGAGCCACTTTTGACCGCGGCAGCACGAACCTCCGCGGTGACTCTTTTCCAGGCCGATCTCGCACCACTTGCCGTGTTGCAGCGCGCATATTCCGCGGTCAGACTCCACACAGTAGCAAACGCGAACGCGACCGCGGCGGCGAATAACGTCTTCTGTTCTTTCCCCTTCACTTTCGCATCATCGTCCGCGACCTCTAGCCCAACTGCAGCACATAACGCGGACTGGACAGTGTTGTCCGAATCCGCTTCCACAAGTTCGCGACACGTTTTGAAAATGTTGAGCATCCTGTGGCACAATCAAAAAGCACGGGAGTTAGAACGAAACGGTTGAATGAACCGTGCATGCGGAAGCACGTCGTGCCTCTTGTGGTTGCCAGCCAGTTTCCGTAGAAAAAGATTTGAATATAGGCCCGCGGTCATCTTCCGCGCCAGGTCGAGATCTTCCGCCCAATCGGATTCCTCCTGATTGGAGAGCACCAACTCACGACTCTGAACGCGGTCGTGCCACACGGTCTGTGCCACCGCGGACAGGTAGCGCGCGGGCGTAGTACGCGAAAACGAGCCGAGATAGTAGCGCACCCCTCCGTGATGAAGCTCAACCGAGAACGGGTTTTTGTTCCCCGGAGTAAAGCGGACTCCGACCATCGCCGTCTGTGTGGCCGCGACGTTCTTATTGAGAAGAAACGAGGAATGAAATGACTAAGTGAAAGTTGGGTACAAGAAGCAAACCCTAGAAAACTGTACCCCATATGTGCTACCCCACTATAGCCTACAGTAGCTATGTCATATAAATCTGACACACCCCCATAGGCAAAGTGGGGGAGAACAAGGGGTCACAAGACCAGTCAAGCAAAGCAAAGCAAAAACAAGCTCAGGGTGGATCACAAAGTCACCACACATTCCGAGCACAAGTTCAAGGCCACAAGGCCAGTTCACAAGCAGGAGTACACATATATATAAAAAAGGCTAGACAAACAAGAGCAGGTATATATATATGTAACAGTACAAGCAAGGTCAAGAGGTGAGCAAGTGAGGCAAGGTAGGCACAAGGCCAAGCTGAGTACAGAAGCGCTGATGGTCACAAGGCGCAAGTGCCTTGGTGAAGATATCAGCAGTGTTGGCCTCAGAGGCCACGTACGCAAGACGCAGCTGACCACGCTGCTGCAGCTCACGAGCAAGAAAGTAGCGGAGAGCAATGTGCTTCGTTCTGTGCTCCAGTCGCTGCTCCCGACACAAGGCCAGCATGGCCTTGTTGTCTACGTACAGCACTGGAGGAGAACGAGGCAACTCTCCGAGGTCAGTCAGCAGGTAGGTGAGCCAGCGAAGCTCCTGTGCAGCCATGGCTCCTGCGTAGATCTCAGCCTCACAACTGGAGCCGAGAACAGAAGACGAGCGAGTAGCCCGCCACGAAACAGAGCCGGAACCAAGGCTGAAGGTGTAACCCTGTGACGACCGCTGCGTAGCCTGGTCGTCAGCCCAAGAAGCGTTTGCGTGCCCAGTAAGGACCACTGGACTCTGCCCTCCAAGCACAAGCCCCATGCCCGACGTACTGCACAAGTAGCGCAACACCCTCTTCGCTGCAGCCATGTGCTCCGGTCTGTGTCTCCCAGGAGCAACATAGCGTGCAAGAATGCTAAGAGGGTATGCAAGGTCAGGTCGTGTGCAGGTCATCAGGTACATGAGGCAGCCAACAAGCTCTGGGTACGGGCCACTCGACTCTACGGACTCATCCGAAGGCAGAGCTGAGAGCGAGTGGCGAGTAGGCAGAGGAGTGGCCTGAGGCGAGGAGTACGTGAAGCCGAAGCGCTGAAGGACCTGCTGCACCATGTGTGACTGAGTCAGGGTAATGGTGCGGCGTGCTCTGTCCCGAGTGATCTGCAAGCCAAGGTAGCTGCGCAGTTCACCCAGGTCAGTGCACGTGTGTCTCTTCTGCAGCTCGGACTTCACGTGGGCTAGTCCAGCAGTGTCAGCTGTGGCAAAGACCAAGTCGTCGACGTACACGAGGATGTAGAACGGCGGCAAAGAAGTGTCGGTGCGCAGAAACAGCGACGGGTCGGCAGTAGAGGGAGCAAACCCAAGAGCTGCAAGTGTAGTCCTCAGTGTGTCGTGCCACTCACGCGGTGCCTGGCGGAGACCGTAGACTGGCCGCCGTAGGCTCCACTGGGTGCCAGGAGGAAAAGACCCAGTGAAGCCAGGTGGGCGACGCAGCCAGATCTCCTCGTGCAGGCTGCCCTGCAAGAAAGCAGTGCTGAAGTCAAGAGAGTGTAGCTCGTAGTCACGGTGAGCAGCTACGTGCAGCAGTACCCGAAGAGTGGTCATCTTCGGGGTGGGAGAGAAGGTCTGAAAGTAGTCAACTCCCTGCCGCTGACTGAAGCCACGAGCCACGTAACGCGCCTTGAAGACAGGCGGAGAACCCGGCGGTCGCTTCACCCTGAAAATCCACATGCCACTGACGATGTTCGCCCCAGGAGGGGGAACAGCGTCAACGTAGGTGCCTGTGGACTTCCAGGAAGCCATCTCTGCGTCCATAGCTGCCTGCCACTGAGAGGAGTAGGGACCCTCTATCGCCTCCGCGTAAGAGCGCGGAGTCGGGATGTCAAGTGCATCCGGGTCTCCCTCAGGGGTAAGCAGTACGGACACGAGATGAGGTGAAGCAGCGGCCAAGCACTGGAACTCCTCCTGCCTGTCCTCAAGGACGTCCGTGCCAAGGGCACACTCACCCCCGACGGACGGAGGACAGATAGACTCAGACTCAGCAACAAGACTGGCGACGTAGTCTAGGCGACAGCGAGCAGCAAAGTCGACGAGCTCAGCAACTAGAGCAGACGCAGCAGTGGACTCAAAGGAAGGGTCAGTGACAACTGTAGCAAGGAGACGCGTGACAGTAGGACTGGCAGCGCGAAGAGAGTCCGACTCCGGGTCGGCAAGAGTAGGAAGAGAAGACTCAGGAGGAGAAGGTAAAGGGGCACGCAGAGGAGCAGTGGACGGACGCAGAGACATCCGGTGCGTGCCAGGGACAGGAGGAGGACGCTGACGCGAACCGCGACCACTAGTGCGAGCAGCACGGACAGGCGACGCAGGGCAAGACGCAGGCTCACGACGCTCAGCAAGACCTCCAGTAGGACCAGTGTAGGGAGACGGAGCAGGCAGTGGGGAGGCCGGCTGTAACTGTAACTGCGACGGGACAGGCTGTGGACACTCTAAGGGAGGAGGAGGACGAGTAGAAGGCGGGAGACCAAGAACCTGCTGAAGGAGCGGAACGAAGTACGGCCGAGGCCGCGCGGCGACTCCAGACACAGGAGGGACAGCACCAGCACCCGCAGGGGCAGCACCAGCACCAGTAGCAGCTCCAGCTCCAGAACCCCCAGCAGCACCAGTAGTACCCCCAGCAGGACCGCCTCCAAGACCGACAGCAGTAGCCTCCGCGCCAACACCCGCAGCAACTCCAGCTCCAGAAGTACCCGCAGGTCCAGCAGCTCCAGTACTCCCAGTACGAGCACCTCCGGGACCCGTGGCACCAGCTCCCTCAGAAGCAACAGAACCTCCAGTACCCGCAGCACCTCCAGCTCCAGCAGCTCCAGCAGCTCGCCTCCAGCGCCGGGCAAACCACTCACGTAGCTCCTGGGGAGAGAGTGGCTCTCGGCGAGAGGGAGCACCCGGTGAACCGCCAGGCACAGCACCACCAGGCGTAGCACCCCCAGGCTCAGCACCTCCAGGCGTAGTACCCCCAGGCTCAGCACCCCCAGACGCAGCACCCCCAGGCTCAGCACCTCCAGGCGTAGTACCCCCAGGCTCAGCACCCCCAGTCGTAGTACCCCCAGACTCAGCACCCCCAGGCTCAGCACCCCCAGGCTCAGCACCCCCAGGCGTAGCACCCACACGCTCAGCACCCCCAGAGTCAGCACCCCCAGGCTCAGCACCCTCAGCAGCACCAGAGTCACCAGCGACCTCGACAGGCTCAACAGCGTCTACCTGGGACACACCTGAAGGGGCAGGACCCTGAGGGGGGAGGGGGTCTACCGGGGGGGGACCTGGTACAAGGAAGAGCGGTGGCGGGGGGAGGGACGGAGTGCGGTAGGGGAAGAGGCGGTAGTAGGGGACCGAATCGTCGAACGTGACGTCCTGGGAGGACAGAACACGGCGAGAGGTGGGGTGGTAGAACTGCCACCCTGGGGCGTCAGGGGGGAAACCCAGGAAGACGCAAGGAGCAGCACGAGGGGACAGCTTGTCCGCAGACAAGTCGCGGACAAACGCCCGAGATCCCCAGACACGGAACGCAGACGCATCGCCAACCTTCCCCGTCCACAGCAAAGCTGGGGAGGTCTCCGGCATGGAGACCGTGGGCTGAAGGTTGATCTGATGCGCCGCGTACCGAACCGCAAACGGCCACAGAAAATGGGGGGCAGCCGCATGCATCATGGACGTACGGGCGACGTCCATGACCATGCCAATGCGGCGCTCAGCAATCCCATTTTGCTGTGGAGAGTCCGGAAGCGTGAAGGTCTGGCGGATGCCTCGTGCACGACAGTAGGCTCGCAGAAGGCCAGAGGAGAACTCTCCGCCTCTGTCAGAGTGCAGACGCAGAACAGGAAAGTCCGAGCCAAAGCTCCGCCTGAGCTGGAGACGAGCTGCGCAGATCCAGTCGATCAACACCTCAGTGACATCACCCTTGCTGCGCAAGGGGAAGACTGTGGTGTAACGCGAGTAGTCGTCAACCACCAGCAGGAAGTAGCGCTCGTGACCCTGTCCACGGACGCGGGCCGGGCCCCACACGTCCATGTGAAGCGTCTGCAGCGGGGCCTCTGTCGGAGGAAACTGGGAGGAGTGAGGGGTAGCCCGCTGCCGTCCCTCGACACAGGGGACGCAGGTAGGGCCTGGCCCCGGAGGAAGGGGAGGGAGGGACCGGGGAAGACCAGAGACAAGGACACGGGAGGCCATGCTCCGGAGACGAAGCAGGGAGGGGTGGCCAAGGCGGTGGTGCCAGAGGAGAGTCTCGTGAGACAGGAGGCGACACGAGCAGGGGGCAGACTCAGGACCAGACCTGGACGCTGCAGCAAACACCTGACCCGACGCAGCTATCTGACCAGACGCAGGGACTGGAGGAGACGCAGTGGTCAGTGTGTACAGGCTCGACCCTGGCCGACGTGTAAACGTGGCCAGGTGGCGGCCTGTCCGAGCGTCCGTGCAGTGGGTCACCCGCTGACTCGCAGGAGTGAACTGGTGAACCCCCGCATCCTGTAGGTCAGCACCACTCACCAAGTTCGTAGAGAACGAGGGGAGGTAGAGACCAGACAGGGTGCCAGAGGGGGCCGCCGGACACGGGAGGACAGTGGAGAAGTGAGCAAGGACAGGACCCCCAGAGGGGTCTGCCAGTGAGACCGCAACTGGCCGGCCAAGCGGCGTGAGTGTGGTGCGGTCTCGAAAGAAGGAGCGAGAAGCCCCCGAGTCAAGTGTGAAGGTGTGGGAGGCCGAAGCCGACGCAGAACCTGAGAGAGCAGACTCACCAGCACCTGAGGGAGCAGACGCACCTAGAGCAGCAGCCTCGCTAGCACCTAGAGCAGCAGCCTCACCAGTACCTAGAGCAGCAGTCTCAATGCCCGGGTCGGGCGGAAAACACCGGTAACAGTCACCCTCATCACTAATAGTCACAGTATACACGGCAGCAAGAATAGCATCAGAGTCAAGGTCAAAGACAGCTACACCCGCCCTAGACAGCTCACCCCAGCGGGGGATCTCAGTGGCCTCAGGGAACTGGTGACGCCAAGCGTCCGTGAGGCGGCCAAAGCAGCGCTGGGTGGAGTGCGCACCCCCGCACTGCTCACCCGCGCGGTCGCCGGTGCGCAGGACGTAGGTGCACGGACCAGCACCCCCACCCCTCTGGCGTGCAGTGTACCACTCACGGAGCTGCTGAGGGGAGGGGACGTCACGAGTGCGCTGCTGCTGCTGCTGCTGCTGCTGCTGCTGCTGCTGCTGGCGCTGACCACCACCGGAGCTGACCCTCTGCGCAGCGCCACCCCGACCAGCTCCACCTCCTCCGCCGCCTCCTCCTCCACCGCCGCCACCTCCGCTCCCTCCGCCACCGCCGCTGCCTCCTGCGCCTCCACTGCCGCCACCTACACCTCCACCCCCGCCACCACTCCCACCGCCACCCCCACCTCCTCCACTACCTCCACCGCGGCCTCCACCGCCCCCGCTAGCTCCTCCAGCGCCCCTGCCCCCCTTGCCCCTGCCAGGGCGGCGTCTCCCGCTAGGGGTAGACGCTGCCCCAACCGACTCCAAACCAGCGAGGTCGGCCGCAGCAGCAGAGGCAACAGAGGGCAAAAGAGGGGAGGGGGAACACCCCTCAAAGATGGGGGTGCGAGGGTCACCACGAGAGGCTCCTACAGCGACTATGCTCTTTTCTGCTGCTAGGAGGGCCTTCTCGAGGAGGTCAACGGTGAGAGTGGTGGGACAAACCGAGAGGAAGTGGTCCCTGACTACGCGAAGGGAGTCAGGGAGACGGGTGACTATGTAGTAGAGGGTGATGTACATGGGGGGGGGGTTCTTGGCGCAGAACTCAGCAGGAAGCGCAGCGCGGTAGCGAGTGTCACTAGAGCGGAGGTGCGTAATGAGGTCAGCGACTGTGGGAAAGGCAGCAAGGTCAGGGAAGAGGTACGGTAGCATGAGGCGGCTCAGTGCAGCAGTGGCAGGGGAGGAGTAGCGTGCAACTACAGCGTCGTACAAGGTCTGAGCACTCTTGTACTGGCTAAAGTGCGCACGCTCAGAGGTAGGGAGGTGGCGACGCACAGCAAGACGTGCAGCAGCATCGCGCGTGGCCCACTGTGAGCGAACGGTGGCGTCAGCATCAGCAGCGGGGGCAGGAGAGGCACCAGAAGTGAGGTCAAAGAGGGAGAGGCCGTCTGCTCTGTCGCACTGTAAGAAAAGCTGCAGGTCATCTATCCAGACGTCAAAGTCAATGGCCCGACCCTCAGCGTCAAAAGCGAGGACACTAGGGGTAGCCATGACAGCAGTAGACTAGCAGTGCAAACAGTAGGGCGAGGGCAGTGCTGTGAGAGAGGCGCTGCTCTTACCGGACAGGGCGGTTCGGGCGGCTCGGCTGCAGGGCGGCTCGGCGGCTCGGCGGCTGGGCGGCTCGGCGGCGGGGCGGCTCGGCTGCTGGGCGGCTCGGCTGCGGACAGGGCGGCTCGGCGGCTGGGCGGCTCGGCGGCTCGGCTGCTGGGCGGCTCGGCTGCTGGGCGGCTCGGCTGCTGGGCGGCTCGGCGGCTGGGCGGCTTGGCTGCTGGGCGGCTCGGCGGGGCCGCTGAGAGGGCGGCGTCCGGGGCCGCTGGGAGGAGGCGGCGGGGCCGCAAAGGTAAGTGGCGGGGCCGCGGAGGTAGGTGGCGGGGCCGCGAAGGTAGGTGGCGGGGCCGCGAAGGTAGGTGGCGGGGCCGCACAGGTAGGTGGCGGGGCCGCGGAGGTAGGTGGCGGGGGTGCACAGTGAGGTGGCGGGGCCGCGAAGGTAGGTGGCGGGGCCGCACAGGTAGGTGGCGGGGCCGCGGAGGTAGGTGGCGGGGCCGCACAGTGAGGTGGCGGGGCTGCGAAGGTAGGTGGCGGGGCCGCACAGGTAGGTGGCGGGGCCGCGGAGGTAGGTGGCGGGGCCGCACAGTGAGGTGGCGGGGCCGCGAAGGTAGGTGGCGGGGCCACACAGGTAGGTGGCGGGGCCGCACAGGTAGGTGGCGGGGCCGCGGAGGTAGGTGGCGGGGCCGCGGAGGTAGGTGGCGATGGGCGCGGCGGGCGCGACGGGCGCGACGGGCGCGACGGGCCGAAAGGGCGGCGCGACTCGGGCCGGCGCAAAACGCGCTCCGGGCAGGAAAAAAAATTTTCGTGGTGGTGGGCCCTAGGAATCGTTCCCATTAGGGAACCTGCTCGATACCATGAGAAGAAACGAGGAATGAAATGACTAAGTGAAAGTTGGGTACAAGAAGCAAACCCTAGAAAACTGTACCCCATATGTGCTACCCCACTATAGCCTACAGTAGCTATGTCATATAAATCTGACACTTATGCCCCCCCTCCACAGCACCGGTCCCAATACAAAGCTGGTCCTTCGGGTCCTTGGCCATTGCACCCCCACGTCCAGCACCCTTCACCGCAGCCCGGGCCGCAAGAAACCTTTTCCGCGATTCCAACGCCTCCGCATCCTCGTCGTCAGAAATGACTACCGCGCCCTCGTTCTTGCTCCCCGCAATGGCAAGCCTCGCAGCCGCGACTCCACCGTCCTTCACTGCAGCAGCCGCGGTAGATGAATCTTTTCCGGCGGCCTTCAACTTCTTCACGCGGCCCGTAGTAGCCTCGCCTTCGGCAGCTTGAGGTACAGGACGCTTCTCCTGACGCGCGGACTCACCACCCCCTGATAGGATGAGCGGGAGGCTCGTGACACCCGCTGGAGCCGCGGGGAGTGTGGGAATCCGACCCGCGGGCTGCTCGGGGCATGTAGTCGGCCCCAAATTACCCGCGAAGGACCCCATCACTGTCCTCAAGATCATAGCCCCCGCGCCCGCACCACGCTCAGCCGCGTTCGCAGTGGCGTTTTCAAAGCCGACGAGCTTCTGCCAGACCTCCGCGCGAGTCTGCTCTGCGGCACTGTTGAGCGCGGAAAAAATCGTGGACTTCAACTCCACCACCGCGGCCTCAAGGCGTGCAAATGTGAGCGCCGCCGTCTCCCTTTGAGAAGTCGCGTTCGCCCTCTCCACGCGCATTTCCTGGACCGCGTTTGCAACATCCTCGCGACCTCGCTTATCCGCATCGTCGACGCGGGCCACGAGGCGGTTCATGGTCGTCAATGCCCGTTCAAACCCCTCTTGGCTCTCCTCCGCGCGGCCCATCAACTCCGACATCGTATCCCGCTGGTGTGCCAATTGCCTTTCCTGCGCATTGGCCAACTCCTTCAGCCGACGGACTTTGGCCTCGAGACGCACCACCTCGTGCGCAAGCGTGAGCGCCGGCAACTTGGAGAGCTGTTCGGCGGAGCGGCCGCCGCTCCTTTTCGGCCATTTCCCACCTCTGCCACTAGCAACCTCCAACCGATTCTCGGTTACGCGGGGTGGACTGGCCTTGTCCACGTCGTCAGCTGCGGTGTTCTTCTCCGCGGTTGGCGCGGCAGGCCCCTTCTCGTTTCCCGCGTCATCCACCTTCCTGTTCTGGTTTCCCGCGGATGAATCACCCACAGCCTCCGATACCCTTTCCGCGTTGTCACCATCGGGTGTCTTACTCGCGGGTGGGTTTCCCTTTCCAGGGTCCGCGACCGTACCGGCAGCGCTGTCCACCGCGGCCGCGTGAAGCACCGTTGAGCGAGCGCCAGCCGTTTTGTGCAACGCGGGCTCCACTAGAACGATGTCGACGGCAAGATCACACGCGTGCTTGACGATCCTGTCCCTCAGAGACTTCAGGGACTTCGTCTTCGGGGCACGGACGACATCCGAACTGTTCCGCGACGCAAAATCATAATCTTGCAGCACGCGTTGAAAGCCGTAGACGACGATCATGCCGGACTTGGCGTTAGGATCGGTAACGTGGGTGAGGTCCTGCGGAAACACAGACAAAAAACATCTTTCAGACGCGAAGAGCAGGATCACAGGGGGACACGCGGAAACACGCAGCAAGAGCGTACCATCCACTCTCGCCTGAGCACCAGCGCCCGCTGCCGAACTTTCTTCTTGAGATCCGGCTCCAAGTTCCCCGATGCAACCACCCTCGCGAACCACCTGCGGGAAAACGCAACACGAAATGTGAACAGCCCCGCAATGAAGCAACTTTTAAAACGAACGAAACTCACCCGACCACGTCGTCCGCCAGCTTTGAATGTTTATCCTCGTCGGGAACTGACTCGATGTGAAGAACCCGCGTTCCGCAATTTTCCTCGTCAGGCGAAACGAGGTCGTCGGGGCGGATGACGAGCAGGATGCTGCAATGACAAGAACCATCGTCCAGACTGCACGCGCGACAGAATCAAGAACAATGAGCGAAAAAAACCACGACGGGCGTGCATAAAAAAGAAACTACCCGCGATCCACCCACCTGCTCCACAACGGAAACACGAGCAGGGATTTGCAGAGCAGGTCGTCGTTGATACTGTCCTTCTTTAGGAGCGGTGCAAGGACGTCGTGCGTATACACGAGAGGACTGTGTTCCAGGGGCGGAGGATGCCTGCCAAGCACATGGCTGTTGAAACCACGATGGATGGAACAAAAGAGTGTCAGAAAGCGCGATAACGCGAAAAAATGGCGCGGAAAAAACATCGGATTGCACTTACAGGCAAGCGAAATCAAGGCACGGCGCGGAAAAATCAGCGTCCTCGTTGAGCAAGATGTCCTTGTTCTCGCCCGCGAGACTAACAGATGCGCCACCGGCCACCAAAACAACGGCGTGACCCTTCAGAGCTTCCATGGATCCACGAGATTCCGGCGTTCGCGAAGCATCCTGCACGCGCAAAAAGGGTAACCGACGCGAGAACGCGAAAAATCCATCAGGATAGTCACCCGCGGAAACAAGCTCCGCGGAAAAGCCAGTACCACGGGTTTAACCGACTCACAACGGCACACGCGGAAATGAAAACGCTGGAATATAAACCCAGCGAATGAGGCGCACGTACATGGATGGGGGAAAACCGCACGCGGTTTCGAACGCGAGAAACCAGTACTGAAAAGCAAGCGCGAAAAGCAAGCGCGAATTCCGTAACGAGAGTTAATGAGAGTTAATGAGGACACGCAGCTGAATCGGATGAGGCAGATGCATGAACGAGGCACGTCGGAAGTACTTGCTAGAGATTCCGCGGCCGACTACCCGCGTGCAATAATCCAGCCGTGCGCATCGAAACTCAAAACAAAACACACAAGCGTGAACGCATACCTTACAAAAGCGGAGAGAGCAGAGACGTAGATTAAGGTCTGCGCAGAGAGCTGACCGAGAGGGATGAGGAAAGGCTGAATCGAAACGCAAAACAAAACACAAAAATGGGACTCGGAGGGCCTCCTATACCCCCTCCGGCCCTCCTGCCCCGTTCCTCGCTCGGAGCATCCCAACGCCCGTCGGCCCAGGGGTGCATCGGACGGGTGCCACGCGTCCACTGTAACATCGCGCATCCTCTTACGTACACTTTGTTTAACAACTCGTTGTTGTAGATTTAATACTCGTTGTATTCGAAAAAACACAAGGGAAAGGTCACGTAAGAACGCGAGTTTTTAATGTTATGGTGGGTGCGACTCTCTCGCGGGCTGCAGCCGTGTGCACATCCCAAGTGTTTTTCTCCCGCGTGAGGGTGTCATGCGTTGTTTTTCAATTCAAGGAAACAGCATCGGGAAACCGGAAGCACAAAATGCATGAAGGGAGATTCCGGCAGTGGGTGTGTCTCGCGGGGTGCCTATTTCCGGTTGCCCCGCACTAACGGGTCATTCGCGCGCGTGTCCCTTGGGGCGCTCCTGGCGAGGCCAACCGGGCCTCGGCAGGCACGGGCCGGGCCTCGCAGGCTCGCGAGCCCGGTGGTCCCAGTCCCCGTCACGCGGGGAGAGTGTTGTGTCATGCGGTCCCCGAGCCAGCTCGAAGGGCCGGAGCTGCGTCAGCCTGCTTCCCGCCCCGGACAGGCTGGCGAGCTCGGTTCCGGGCGGTCGAGTGCAGCACGCGGGCCCTCGCGTGCAGGGGGCTCGGAGCCCGGTAGCGCTACCGAGGCCGGTACCGAGCGACTACCGTTTTCGGAAGTGAAATGTATTGAGATGAGGTGAGGCAAATTCAGGAGCCGAAAGAAAGGGATGGGAGGGAAGGGAAGCGAAGAGCCAAGTCGCCAGGCACCCCTTCCCTGGTGTAACCCCAAGGCGCGGGACGCCGCTGCAGCGT
This sequence comes from Closterium sp. Naga37s-1, assembly GCA_947471745.1. Taxonomy (NCBI): domain Eukaryota; kingdom Viridiplantae; phylum Streptophyta; class Zygnematophyceae; order Desmidiales; family Closteriaceae; genus Closterium; species Closterium sp. Naga37s-1. The sequence goes on along the minus strand of CANJKZ010000122.1, from coordinate 1,304,350 downwards.
CTGGTTGCGGGAAATTTGCGCTGACAAGGCGGGAAGCTTTGGGAAGTTGGCGGAGGAGGTGCGCTGAACGGCGGGGAGCCGCGAAGAACGTCCGAAACGCTGGCGAGTGGACGAAGTTTTCGCCAGCATTGGAAAGACCCCTTATTCCGCTGTGGAGATGTGTTACCGAGTTTTCGCGGGGGATGTGCTCCTGACATCCACGGCGTTAGATGGGGTGGTGATGGTGAGGTGAGGTTTGCTGACAGGCAGCAACACTATTGGCTCGGATCTTGTGCAAGTGTCAGACCGCGGATTCGAGTTTGAGTTGGCCGTCACGTCAACCGTCTGGAGGGAAAAGCCGTTTTCCGCTACAACTACATAGTACGTGCTTCGATACGCAAATGTTGCTGTTCGCATGTTGATTCAAAGCAAGCATGCAGCAAATAAGGGACTAAACCATTAACAATCATGCAACTAAACCATTATTGTTCAAGGTGGCTAAATATAAGTTTCTGTGCTTCTCATAATTTCACTACCCTAATGTCGCAACATCAGTTATAGAAAATGTTGTGAAATAAGGCAACCAGCATTTAGTCACCTTTTATGCTTTTTATCGTAGTTCAACGCTGCAATCACATGGTGCGTGGTGGATAAGACGCCTTCAATAGGGGCAAGACCCCAGGGTGAGCTTTGAGTAGAGGCAAAGAGCCATGGGGAAATGGAGGCATTGAAGTCTTCAAAGCGAGACACGAGTAAAGCCTCCCAGTCCACCTAAATGGAAGTGACATGATGAAGGTGGTGTATGAATGGAGCTCATACGATTATTCGTGTGGTGACTGATCGGGTACCAAGGCATAAGGCCCACTATGAACTGCTCCTGTCGAGGACCTACCACACATGTTTTTTGACTGCGGACATGCACCCTCGGTGGTCGAGTCAATCCAACGGGTAGCCTCGCGACACCTCAACACTTCGGTTGAGGCTGTTGCGGTGTTTTTCCCACTTCCTCACCCGTCGAGCCTCACGGCCCCTTGGTGTCTACTCGTTGGTGCGGCTACCACCATTCTTTGGAGAGATCGCTGCGCCTTTCACTAAGAACAGACCTCCTACTCTCGCCTGGAGACTCTGCACCGAATACTGGCTCTGTTCCTGACAGCCTGCAAAATCTACTTCTCACGCCGTTCTTAGTGGTCTGACAAGAAGAAACGTGCCACCATCAACTGGGTCAAGGCAGCATCGTCGTTACGCCTCCTCGTCTTTAGTTCAGAGGGCTCCCCTCAGCTGCATCCAGATTTTCGAGACTCATGGCTTTTGAACGATACATTTCATCCTCCTTAGGAACAGCTTGGCTTTAGGTGTACATCCCGGTTTGTCAGAATGTAATTGTATACATCACTTTATAACTGCCTGCAATGTAGACTTAGTGTAGTTATCTTTCTTGTTAGGTGGTGCACCTTTCTTCTCTTCTTTCATATTTGTACCCTTGAGCCTATAGTGAAACCATCCTTTTCTCCTTGCAACTCTCTCGACATTCCCCTTCCACCCTAAACTTCAACTACTAAGCCACTAAAGCCATGGCTCCTAAGCCTAGCTGTACTTAGTATCTTAACACGGTTAAGGCCTTGGCCTTCATTCTACCATTCGGTGGGCAAGTAACACAGTTTGTGTAGGTCCTCTAGACCTTGGCTTTTGCCATGCTTGTGGTGTGTACTGTATGCGGTTACGACCATAATAAAAACTTAAACCACTATGAACTGCTCCAGACTTTGTGTGCCTAATGTTTCGTGCCCCGCGGAGATATCCGCGATTTCTCAGCTGCGTCAGCCTTTGTGTGCAGGCGAAAATCGCAGGTGAAATAAAAACTTGGGTGCATTATCTTTTTTTTGCCGTGTGTGTTTTGCTGGTTAAAATGTGTGTGCGTGTTATTTTGTTTTCGGGGTTTTTAAATTTCAACGGAACAACACGGAGACACAAAGCGGTGAGAACAAGAGCGATCGCAGCAAGGGGTGTGGCTCGCGGGGTGCCATTTTTCCGTTCCCCCGCATGTGCGTGTTTTCTTTTCAGGGTTATTAGTGTCAACGGAACAACACGGAGACACGGAGGCACGGAGAACAAGAGACATTGTTATTCCTCCGCGTGTTCCAGCAAGGTGGCTCGCGGGGTGCCTTTTTTCCGTTCCCCCGCGTGCGTGTTATTCCTCCGCGGGTGAGGCTGGCCCGGTGGTCCCTGGCCACGTCACTCCGGGAGCGTGCTGCGTCAGGCGGTCCCCGAGCCAGCTCGGAGACCCGGAGCTGCGTCAGCCTGCTTCCCGCCCGGGACAGGCTGGCGAGCTCGGTTCCGGGCGGTCCAGTGCAGCACGCGTGGTCTGGCGTGCTGGGAGCTCGGAGCCCGGTAGCGCTACCGAGGTCGCTACCGGGCGACTACCGGTTTACGATGTGAAATGTATTGTATAATACCAGGGCTCTCGTTATCAGACCAAATTGGTCTGATGGTCTGATTTTCAGACGTAGATTTTCGCTTTCATCTGATCTCTAAGACGATGCTTTTTATTTCGTCTGATCCGTAAGATGACTGATTTTAGTTCATCTGATATTTCAGAGCAAGCTCTTTACTTAGTCTGAAATTTCAAAGAAAGAGTTGTTTTTCGTCTGATACCGATCCCCCTCCCCCCAACCCTCCCTTTCCCCCCCGATCTCTCGCTACTCTACCAGCTCAGCCCCCCCTTCTATGCCCTCGCTCCTCTTCCAGGCCTAGTCCTGTCCAACCCTTCTCCCCCTTTTCCCAACCTGAGGTCTCTCCAGGTCTCGCTCCCAGCCTAGCCCGCTTTCATGCCCCTCGTAATGTCTCGCAGCCCAGCCCCCCCTTCCCTTCGCGTCCCTCCACCTCCACCCACCCTGATCCCTCGCGTCGCAGACCCTCATTGTCATGTGCGTGCCCCTCAATAGCCACACAGCTGTCTGTCAGCTAGCGATCTGTCAGCACCGCGCCAGGGGCGCGTTCATTAACAAAACAAGCGTATTTAGAAAGCTTGCTTTCTAATACTTAGCATTTGGCATCGTTCTCATTTCAACTGGCAAATTACAACATGCACCTCGAGCTAGACAATATAAGTGCTAGTACATGTCCTGATACTTCCTATCAATCATTCGTCAAGCTATCAATCCTAATAGGTGTGCGCTAACCCATATTGTACCACTTGTGTCCTCCTGTGTAAGCGGCGGCCTTGGTGTCCATCGGTGTTGGGGCGGGGGGTGGGAGAGTTGCATGAGCCGTTTGAAAAATGAGAGACGTGGGTGGAGGGAAATGAACTCCAACCCACGATTTGTAGTTGGAGAAGGGCGTTTAGCGCGCTTCGACGATGCCAAATTCGCGTTACAGTTAGCTGCGCTTTCGAAATACGTAATTAAAAAAAACACTGTGTGTTTAAAAATTATCATGATTATGTTAGACAAGTGTGTTAGCTAAATCAGACTGTGCAAATTGAATTGTATGAAGAATCAGACTAAGCTTTAACATTCGTCCAAAAAATCAGACCAAAAAAATATGCCCGTCTGAACGTCAGACGGAACGGTTTTTGTACTTAGGTATGTCAGACAGGCCCAAATCCTAGCAAGAGCCCTGTATAATACGTGACTCCAAGGCTATAATTTGTTCACCCTAACACAAAATACTACTATTCAAGAGCAAAACCATTTGTAGACGTGATGCCAACAAGTAGTAGTTACCAAATAAACATCATTAGTGAAGATTTTCTGGCTTCCTGCTATGAGTGTGATTAAAAAAGTGAAACGAGGGTTGCGCGTGTCCAGCGTGCACACTTTGAAAATATTACTTAAACTTTACGCATTCGGGTCCTCCTCTCCCTACGTATGTATACCACAATCAAAGACCCTCTTCCGCTCTCTTTCCGGTGGGTACTTTGTGTGCGGGATTACGGTATGTTGGAAGCGTCATTTGCTACGATGGATTAATGAAAACTCTTATAACTCAGTTCTTCCTACTTAGGCAAAGCAGTGGCAACAAACCTTGAAGTGCAGTGCTCAATATGTGCAGCCATGAAGGAAGAAAACAAGGTTGTAAGAGATTTGAAGGTGCGCGAGCCGGGTGCAGAGCTAGGGAAATGTTGATGGCAGCAGTCTGCATGGCTGACTGCACCCACTGCAGCACGTTTCCCTAGGGAAACGGATCAGGCAGGCGCCTGGGAAGGACGTTTGAGGCGCGTCACAACACGCGGGCCGGGTGCAGAGCTGGGGAAATGTCAATGGCAGCAGCCTGCATGGCCGCCTGCACCCACTGCGGCACGTCGCCCCGCGGGAACTGTTGGACATGGGGATGGGGGATGTGGGAAATGGGACAGGGGGATGGAGGGAAGGGGAGAAGTAAGGATGTAGGGTGGCAGCAGTCTGCATGGCTGCCTGCACCCACGGCGGCACGTCGCCCCGGGGGAACTGTTGGACCAAGCACATGAGGAGACGAGGATGGAGAGATGGGGATGGTTGGATTGGGGATTGGGATTTGGAATCTGGGATGGGGACTGGGCGGATTGGGGATGCGCGGATTGGGGGATGTGGGGATTGGGGGATGTAGGGATTGGGGGATGTGGGGATTGGGGGATGTAGAGATTGGGGGATGTGGGGATTGGGGGATGTGGGGATTGGGGGATGTAGGGATTGGGGGATGTGGGGATTGGGGGATGGGAGGATTGGGGTTGGGGATTGGGGGATGTTGGGGTTGGGGGTTGGGGTTGGGGATGTATGTGCGTGTGTGTGTGTGTGTGGAGTATGGATCTGTGGGGGGAAGCTGAAAAAGCGGAGGGTGGGAAGATGGAAAAGGGACGGGGAGAAAGCGCGAAAGGGCACACCTGTTTTTGGAGAAAATCAACCACAAAGCTGCAGGGAGCAGGGAGCAGGGGAGAAGAGGAGCAGAGGAACAGGGAGGAGGGAAGCAGGGAGGAGGAGAGCAGGGAGGAGGGGAGCAGGGAGGAGGCAAGTGCATGAGTATTGGACACACAGGGATGCAATGTGATTCTTCGATTATGAGAGAGAGATATGAGGGGCTACGAGGGATTATGTGGGATTAAGAGGGATGTAAATGGCGAGGAAGGAAGGGAGGCAAATGAAGGGAGGGAGGCACATGAAGGGAGAAAGGGAGGGAGGCATACCTGGGGAAGGTGTTATTAAGAATGGCGTTGTGCATTGACCTTGTGAGCTGCATTGCCAGGGAGGAGAGGGGGGCATGGGATGGGCGCAGAGACAAGCCCATTTCACATGTGAGCAGGGTGGACATGTGGGAGTAATGGGCCGGCTGAGAGGCATGCACTGTCTGTTAGACAATTACAACAGACAGTGCCCCCCGCAACTGCCATGCCCTACACCTCCCCCACATTCCAGTTTCACTCTCACTCGCACTCGTTCATAAACCCACTACTCCCCCAGCCAACTTCCGCTCTCAACATATGCTTCCACTCTCACCTCGTCTCACATCCCCAACATCTCCTACCCACCGCCTGTGCCATCCCAATCACATCTCATCTCATGCCACCTCTCTCGCTCTCTCCCCATCTCCACCCATAGCCCCCCTTCCCTCCCCCCCCCCCCCCCCCCCACCGAACTCCCCTCCAACCCCCCCACCTGCATCATGTAGGCGATGTTGTGGATGGTGAGCAGATGGTGGGATTTGTGCCTCATCCCACCCACCCATACCCCACCCCACCCCCCTCACCTGCATCATGTAAGCGATGTTATGGATGGTGAGCAGGTGGCAGCCAACAGGGTCCTTGGTCACCAGCGAGTGCAGGTAGGCGCGTGAGAAGCTGCGGCACGCCTGGAGGGTGCAGAGAGATGTAGTGTGGTGCAGTGGGGTGTGGGGGGTGCATTCAGGAGTGGGATGCGGTGGAAGGTGAAACCTGAGACGGTTTGACTGAGCAGGTGGCAGCCAACAGGGTCCTTGGTGACCAGTGAGTGCAGATAGGCGCGTGAGAAGCTGCGGCACGCCTGGAGGGGTGCAGAGGGATGTGGTGTTGGGGATGAGAGGCGAAGAGTGCAGATTCACAGGCGGAGAGCAGCAGGCAGCAAGGCAAACCCAGCAGGCAGGGCAGCAGTGCAACTCACCAGGCAGGAGCAGGAGGCGTCGATGGAGTGGTGGTTGGCAAGGAAACACTGACACAGACGCACCAGGAGCAAGGAGGGCGGCGGGGAGACGCACCAGGCAGGCAGCAGAGGGGCAGTGCGACCCACCAGGCAGGAGCAGGAGGGGTCGATGGGGCGGTGGTCATTCGCCATTGCAGCATGCTTGAGCTTCAACACGCCCTCTGGTATCAGAGCCGTGCCGAAGCGTGCCGTGCGCGTGGGGTAGACACAGTCGTACATGTCTGCCCCCAGGGCGGAGCACACCACTATGTCCAATGGGTACCCCACTCCCTGCACAGCCACACGCATGCACACACGCACGCATGCGCACATGCACACAAGCATGTTTGAGGTACACATTGGAGAAACAGTCGTACATGTCCGCTCCCAGGGCTGAGCAAACCACTATGTCCAATGGGTACCCCAATTTCTGTGGTGTTTGGACGGGAAAGGGGGAGGGTCACAGGTATGTCTGATACACAACATGCCATGCCATTCCATGCCATGCCATCCCATGCCATGCCGTACCATACCATGACGTATCTTGGCTTGTTGGCCGGCAGGGCTGCCGTGCACTGCGCCACTACACGCCAAAACGACTCCTTGTCCTCGCCGCCCGCCAACCCACCAATAGCGTACCTGGAAATGTTCAATGGAGTGAAGTATAATGGGTGGGATGGGAAGGTGGTGCGGATGAAGCAGACGCTGTGAGAGGCAATGGGACAGAGCTGCAATTCTGGATCATACAGAGCAACGCAGGCTGAAGCCACGAGCCAATACAAAATCATTGCCCAAACAGAACGGCATTAGCGGTGGTGACACTGCTGTGAACCAATCCGGACTCAGCTCTGATCGTGCGGGGGTAGGCCGCACGATCCACACTGACGTACCCGGGTAGGTCTCTGTCAATGAGCCCCTTCAGACAGATGTCCCTGCATGCATCAAGGGGGGAAGAGAGAGCGGAGAGAACAGGCGGCAGGCAATGGGAGAGGAAGATGGTAGCAGCAGGGAGCAGGAGAAGGGCGTGCAGGAGATGGAAGTGTGGTTGAGTCGATTCCGAAACTCCCCCAAAAGTGAATCTCATATTGCTGGTGGAGAAAGCGAAGCGAGAGAGGAAAGAGGAGAGAAGATGACGGAGATGTGCTGTGCTGACAACACTACTGCCTATGCCACACTGTCAGACGCCCTTCGGTTTGCCTTCACAAGAATTCACTCACCTGAACCTGCTATTCTAAATTATAACGCTGTTTCCACCTGAGCAGCTACCACCTGAGTTTTCACCTGAGCTTAGGGTCCAGCCCTCCCTGCACAATCCCAAAGAGGTTCTGATCGTGCGGCCGGCTGTGGGCTGCGGGGAGAGAGGGGAGGGAGGGGAGGCACAGCAGCATGCAGGAGACTGGAAGGCTGGGAGGTCGCTGGGAGGCTGGGAGGCTGGGAGAAAGAGGAGCGGGTGGGGCGCTGTGGAGAGCAAGCAGAGGAGAAATGACGAGCTGAACCTCACTGCCTGCTCTCAGTGACACTGGGAGGAATCCCAGTGTCATGTGATGGCTTGTGATGTGAATGCTTACTTGGACCCTCGTACCCCACGAGCCTTACAACCAGTGGCTTTTCTCAATTGGTACCCGCATAGTCACTACATTTAGTTTCACACATGATGCACATCTACGTCCACCTCACCCTGCCTGCACCCCTCACTCCACCCACCCTGGCCCCCCCCTGCCTGCACCCACCCCTGACTCCACCCACCTCGGCCCATGCCCCCCACCCTGCCTGCACCCCTCACTCCACCTCACCCTGCATGCATCGGTCCATCCACCTCAGCGTGCGATGTGTCGCCTCCTCGATGCGCGGGCCTGACACCAGGCTGCTGACCACGTCATCCAGAGCCATGATGATGTCAGCACCGATCTTGTTCTGCGCTCCTTCCAGGATACAGCCCATGAGTTAGTCACACAAGAGAAAACGCATGGCGGAGGGCTTTTAAGGGGTGTGATCTGGTGAAATGAATGGTGGGTGATGGAGGTAATTCAAAGTAAAACACACATGGTCGTTCATTAAAAGAGACCAAGCGGATCACCTGTAGTTCCCAATTCTAGTCCCCTCCCACAGTTCCCTCCCTCAGTTCCCTCCCACAGTTCCCTCCCACAGTTCCCTCCCTCAGTTCCCTCCCACAGTTCCCTCCCACAGTTCCCTCCCACAGTTCCCTCCCACAGTTCCCTCCCACAGTTCCCTCCCTCAGTTCCATCCCACAGTTCCCTCCCTCAGTTCCCTCCCTCAGTTCCATCCCACAGTTCCCTCCCACAGTTCCCTCCCTCAGTTCCATCCCACAGTTCCCTCCCTCAGTTCCCTCCCACAGTTCCCTCCCACAGTTCCCTCCCACAGTTCCCTCCCTCAGTTCCATCCCACAGTTCCCTCCCACAGTTCCCTCCCTCAGTTCCATCCCACAGTTCCCTCCCACAGTTCCCTCCCTCAGTTCCATCCCACAGTTCCCTCCCACAGTTCCCTCCCTCAGTTCCATCCCACAGTTCCCTCCCTCAGTTCCCTCCCACAGTTCCCTCCCTCAGTTCCCTCCCACAGTTCCATCCCACAGTTCCCTCCCACAGTTCCCTCCCACAGTTCCCTCCCACAGTTCCCTCCCACAGTTCCCTCCCACAGTTCCCTCCCACAGTTCCCTCCACAGTTCCCTCTCACAGTTCCCTCCCACAGTTCCCTCCCACAGTTCCCTCCCACAGTTCCCTCCCACAGTTCCATCCCACAGGCACCTGGATGGCGATGGACTCTTCTGTTGGCACTTTACACTGTTTCAGGTCGCGTAAACGCCCAAGCCCAACGCCCAACGCCCGTGCAGTGGAGAGCAGTGAATTGCAGTGGAGTGTGGTGGAGTGCGGTGGCCCGTGGGGGTTCGTGTGGGAGGCACCTGAATGGCGACGGACTCTTCTGGTGTGAGCAGCATGTGAGTGCCGTCCACAGGCGACTGGACTGGAACTCCACACCCTGCTCTGTGATGTCCGCCAGGCGCTGTGCTGGTGCAGAGTGGTGGAGTGCGGTGGAGTGCAGTGGAGTGCATTGGAGTGCAGTGGAGTGCGGTGGAGTGCGGTAGAGTGCGGTGGGGGTTCCTGTTGGATTCACCTGAATAGCAATGGACTCCTCAGGCGTGAGCAGCATGCGCGTGCCGTCCACTGGCGACTGGAACTCCACCCCCTGCTCTGTGATGTCCGCCAGGTGCAGCAACGACACCTGCCACGGTGCACAGCGGTGGAGAGGAGTGCAGGGCGGTGGAGGCCGGTGTGCGGCAAAGCACGCAGTGTGGTGGCGGCGGCAAGCAGCAGCAAGAGCACCCGGTGTGGGCCGGGCATGGCATGGTATGGCATGCAACAGCGCTGCAACAGAGGTACCTGGCTGCCGTTTGAGCAGTGTGTGCATTCCCCATGCCTATACTCCCTTCCCCGTGTCTACATTCTACCCCTCCCACCTTCTGCAAGCGAGGCACGCACAATCTAGGACCCGCCCGTGCCATCTTAAAGCCCACTCTCTCACCATTTGAAACCCCCCCGAGTCAGTGAGCAGTCCGCGCGGCCAGTCCATGAACGCACGTAGCCCGCCCGCGCCATCTTAAAGCCCCAACCCCTCACCATCTTAAAGCCCCATCCTCTCACCACCTTAAAGCCCCACCCCCCTCTCACCATCTGGAACCCCCCCGAGTCAGTGAGCAGGCCATGGGGCCAGTCCATGAACGCATGCAGCCCGCCCGCGCCATCTTAAAGCCCCAACCCCCCACCATCTTAAAGCCCCAACCCCCCACCATCTTAAAGCCCCCTCTCACCATCTGGAACCCCCCCGAGTCGGTGAGCAGTCCACGCGGCCAGTCCATGAACGCATGCAGCCCGCCCGCCTCAGCGATGACGTCAGCGCCGGGGCGGTTGGCGAGGTGGTATGTGTTCCCCAGCACCACCTGGCAGCCCAGCTCGCCTAATTGTTGCGCTGTCAGGCCTTTGATTGTGCCTGCTTGGGTCCAGCGAGGGTAGGGGACAGGGGAAGGAGAGAAGAAGGGTGCGGACAGGGAAGGAAGGGAAGCGGTTGGCAAGGTGGTCTGTGTTTCCCAGCACCACGTGGCAGCCCAGCTCTCCCAGCTGCTGCGCTGTTAGGCCCTTGATTGTACCTGCCTCGGTCCCGTGAAGGAAGGAAAAGGAAGGGGAGGATAAGGGTGCGGACAGGGAAGGACGGAAAGGGGTTGGCGAGGTGGTAGGTGTTTTCCTCCCCAGCACCACCTGGCAGCCCAGCTCGCCCAGCTGCTGCGCTGTCAACCCCTTGGTGGTCCCTGTTGTGGTGGCAGTCGGAACGGGGCGAGGACATGGGAGGGAAGGGAAGGTGTGGGTTGAGTGTCATAAGTCACATGGTCAGAGCCAAACTGGTTGGCGAGATGGTGACGGGGCTGCAAAAGCACCACCTGCGACCCAGCTCACGCAGCTGCTGGTCCGTCTAAACCCCCTTTAACCCCTCACAATCTCAACCACTCTCAGCACTCTCAACCATAGTAGGGAACCCACCTTGCGTGCCCACGGGCATGAACATGGGCGTGAGGCAGCTGCAGCCGCATTCTCGCTACATGCTGTCTAAGCCCCTCTCAGCCCATCTAAACCCCCTTCAACCCCTCTCAAAACCTGTCAACCACTCTCAACACCCGTCAAGGACCCACCTTGCGTGCCCACGGGCATGAACATGGGCGTGAGGCAGCTGTGGTGCGGCAGCGTCATTCGCGCCGCTCGCGCGCGCCCGTGGGTCGCCAGTACCTGCCGCCGCCGGCGGGAGAAGGGAGGGGCGGGGCGGGGGAAAGGAGGGCGGGGGGAAGGAGGGCGGGGGGAAGCGAGGCGCGGGGGAAGGGAGGGGCGCACGCGGGAAAGGAGCCCAAAAACGCAACAGTTTCGCGTGTGCGTGACAACAGTGGTTGCGAGAAGAACCAACAGGGGAAGAATGGGGCGGGGGGGAACGGGACAAGAGGCGGAAGGTTTGCACTCAGTTCAGTTGACGAACGCGCACCTCGAATTCTAGCGCCATGCTGCTGCTGCTGGCGCCGCCGCCGCTGCCGCGACTGCCGCTGCTGACGCTGCTGCTGCTGCAGCCGTTGCTTATGCTGGCGTCGCTGTGGGCGACGGCATTCAGCCGATTTGCTGCACCATGCGCTGTGGATTGGCCGTGAAGGCCTTGCCGTAAGGAATGGTACCGGCAATGGCGGCGGTGTGGCGGCGACAGACGAGGTGTCGCGACGGGCGACAAGACGAGACGGAGTGACCAGCGGACACTCGCAAGCTGCGACATTTACGATCACAACACGAATCCTCCTGTGGACCCGTCAAAACAGACTTGTTAATATGTTGTAAATATAAACGTTTGAAGAACTCTCAGCCGCCCTAGCTCAGTTGGTAGAGCGCAAGGCTCTTAACCTTGTGGTCGTGGGTTCGAGCCCCACGGGCGGCGAATTTTACCTCTGTATACACGTTTTCATTTTCCTGCTTTTTGTCTTGAGTATATGTGATGGTTGTGTGTAACGCGGATGTGAACTCCAAGCCTCAAGGCTTCTACGTGGAGCATCTTTGTAGGTCAAGAAACTGTCGCACGTTCCATTTACTTTGCCCCGCCCCCAATCGTGCACCAATTGCTGTCGCCATCGCAGGGGCAAGCAGAGCCGCGTGCGAGCCGGGATTCGGGAAATCGCACACGGTGGAACATCGAAGCGCGGCAAACCAATCAGAAATGCGCCCCTTTCACAACGCAACTCGTCACTCCCATCCCACGCACTCCCATCCCACGTTTCTCATTCCTTGCTATTTTCCACCACATCTCCAGCGCAACATTTTACACCTCGCTCGAACGAGGAGCTCCACTGCTGCTGCTGCTGAGCAGGGCTGTGCCGTCACTTGATAGTCGCATCCGAAGCGCGCCAGTCGTGATCCGCTGACAAGTCAGCAAGGGTGTGCTGAGTTGCGTCCCGTCCCGTGGCGAGCCGAGTAGCCAAGTCTCTTTCTGCCATGGCCACTCCACTGACAACGCCAGAACCCCGCTGCACCGTGCCCTCCTTCAGTTGTTTACCGCCATATCCACCCTCGCTTCAGTCCCACGTGATACGATGTTAGCTCCATTCGCTAGTGTGAGGCAGCGCTCCTAAGAACCGCAACGCGAGAATGGACCAGAGCATACAATGTGCGGCGCGGCAGAAACGCGTTTCAGCAATACGATCTTATTAATCGGCTAACACAGCTACTAGGCACGCCACTCCAGCATCGCGTGCAAGTGTAATCAGCAATCCTACTAGCGCCTGGTAAACTTGAGATAAGTAATCACGCCTAGTAAACTTGAGATAAGTAATCACAAAGGTACTGACTATCTCTAGCGGAGGTTTCCACTACCTCCATATACAGCCTCTGCGCGAGCTGCAGTGTAGAACCGTCCATACACCCGCCGATCTGCGCGAGTCGCGGGGATGAACTCTGCCGCGCTGCTGCTTCTCCCGCTCCTCACCCGCCTCCTTCCGCGCCAGCTCGGCGCGCTTCACGCAGAGGGGAGCTCGAGCGCCCTCGTGCTCTCTCCTGATTGGCGGGCGGACGCAGGAAATGGGGGAAGGGCTGTGGGGGAGCAAGGAGGGGCAACACGGGGGGAAGGCGGGGTTGTAGTCCGGGAAGAAATGAGACAGCTGGGGGAAGTCCGCCAAGGGGGGAAAATGGCAGCGGCGCACCGGTTGCTGGTGGTGAATGGCGGGAGAAATCAAAGTGGCGCTGGGAAGCGCCGGGGGAGGGGGAAGGGGAGGGAAACGGCGGCCACGGCAGCGGAAAGAAAAGGGGCGAGAGGGGCGAGGGGAGTGGCAGGAAGAATAGGAGCTACCCCGTCGGAAGCATCGCCGCCTCGCAACCACGCTGTAGGTCGCGCCAAAGGGAAAGGGCACAAGGGGGAGAAGAGGCATGGGAGGGGCGCAAGGAGCGGAGCGAGGCAGGCTGCTCGAGGGGGAGGCGTGCGCACGGGAAAGATTCTGACCAGTCGGACGCAGCCGCTGCGTCACTCCCAGAGGAGGCCAGCTACGGTGCAACGAAAAAGAGGGCAACGTCAGAAAGGGGCGAAGAAAAGTTTGAAGAGGCGGGTCCCGAAGGGGGTTGTGAGTCAGCAGTACAACGCAATGCAGAAGCCAAGCAGGGAGGGACAGCGCAGGACAGGCGCAGCAGCGGGGGGGGCACAAGGGGGAGGCAAGGCGGCGAAACGCCCTAGCGGTGGCCGCGGAGAGGAGCAGTTGCCGGAAGCACAGCTCGTGCGCGGGCGGACGGGGACAACAGGGGGGGGAGGGAGGCGAGGCGGAAGAGGAAATAGCAAACGCGGCGTGGGATCAGTGGAGCTGCCTACACCGTATGGTTATGTTCCCACTTGAAGCTGACATGTTTGTGCCGCCTACTAACTGCCTAACAACTGGAACTAGCTAGGGGAGTGCCTTGTAGTCAGGTTTTATGCAGCTCATCTTGCTGTTGGAAACTCCTCAGGTGCAGGGCTCTTGCTGTTGCCATACCAAAACGTGTCAATGGAATGTATTTGGCCTAACATGATCGCACATATGCACTGCAGCGCAGCATTTGCTCAAAGGCTTGCATTGCAAACATAACCACATGCAAGCTGGGCCTAAAGAACTAGACTAGCAGGGGTGAACTAGCAACTGGCCACCACACAAAGGGAGCTCCAGGCGGAATCTAATGAAAACCCCACTGAAGCAAAGCGGGGGGGCATAGTAACACAAGCATCTCACTAGCCTAGCCTGATCACTGCTGCCGGTACCTGCGACCCAATGGTGGGGCAGCTTCGTCTTGCTCTTTACACGCCTAGGAGCGAGCAGCGGAGGGAGCACGGGAGGATGTTGGGGGCGAGGAGAGGGCGGCAACAGCAGACGCGACGGTGGGCAGGGTGGAGGTGAGCAAGGGGAAGGAGGGCAGCGTGGGGTCGGTGAGGGGCGTGACTGAGGGGGAGAGCCATGGCATGACTGCCGAGGCAAAGGTTTCAAAGCGCGATGAGAGAATCGCCTCCCAGTCCACCTGCCGACGTTTGGGGAGAGCAGGGAAGGGGGGGAAGGAGATGGGTGGGGCGGGGTAAGGATTCGTGAGGACAGGCGAGTTTACAAGAAGGATAAAACGGTGGACATGAGCGCGGGCAGGCAGAAGCGGTGACAACACATGCAGAAATGCCACACATGTGTCTCTTGCTCCCTTCCACACATGTGCTGGAGTGCATGCCTGCCCCCACACACATGCAACAGGCCTGCACATCGCCATAACCCCAACGCTCCACAGAACCAGATAAGAAAGTCACAGACGTGAAACCGCATCGATTCCCACAAACCTGCAGTTTGCGCGGAATGGTGGCGGTGACCTGCAGCTAGGTGAGGCGATTCTTAAATTGAGTAACGTCTCAGCACACGCACAGCTTACACACCTGCAGTTTGGCCGGGATGGTGGCGGTGACCTGAAGTTGGGCCGCGAGGAAGAGCGCCAGTGTCACCACATACCCCACCATGGCTGTTCCACGTGCCAACGGCATGAAGTTGTACCTGCAGCAGAGGGAGTGGTGCAGTGGTGCAGAATGGTGCAAGAGTTATGCAGAGAGCCAGTGTCACCACATACCCCACCATGGCTGTTCCACGTGCCAGTGGCATGAAGTTGTACCTGCAGCAGAGGGAGTGGTGCAGTGGTGCAGAATGGTGCAAGAGTTATGCAGAGAGCCAGTGTCACCACATACCCCACCATGGCTGTTCCACGTGCCAGTGGCATGAAGTTGTACCTGCAGCAGAGGGAGTGGTGCAGTGGTGCAGAATGGTGCAAGAGTTATGCAGAGAGCCAGTGTCACCACATACCCCACCATGGCTGTTCCACGTGCCAGTGGCATGAAGTTGTACCTGCAGCAGAGGGAGTGGTGCAGTGGTGCAGAATGGTGCAAGAGTTATGCAGAGAGCCAGTGTCACCACATACCCCACCATGGCTGTTCCACGTGCCAGTGGCATGAAGTTGTACCTGCAGCAGAGGGAGTGGTGCAGTGGTGCAGAATGGTGCAAGAGTTATGCAGAGAGCCAGTGTCACCACATACCCCACCATGGCTGTTCCACGTGCCAGTGGCATGAAGTTGTACCTGCAGCAGAGGGAGTGGTGCAGTGGTGCAGAATGGTGCAAGAGTTATGCAGAGAGCCAGTGTCACCACATACCCCACCATGGCTGTTCCACGTGCCAGTGGCATGAAGTTGTACCTGCAGCAGAGGGAGTGGTGCAGTGGTGCAGAATGGTGCAAGAGTTATGCAGAGAGCCAGTGTCACCACATACCCCACCATGGCTGTTCCACATGCCAGTGGCATGAAGTTGTACCTGCAGCAGAGGGAGTGGTGCAGTGGTGCAGAATGGTGCAAGAGTGAGCCAGTGTCACCACATACCCCACCATGGCTGTTCCACGTGCCAGTGGCATGAAGTTGTACCTGCAGCAGAGGGAGTGGTGCAGTGGTGCAGAATGGTGCAAGAGTTATGCAGAGAGCCAGTGTCACCACATACCCCACCATGGCTGTTCCACGTGCCAGTGGCATGAAGTTGTACCTGCAGCAGAGGGAGTGGTGCAGTGGTGCAGAATGGTGCAAGAGTTATGCAGAGAGCCAGTGTCACCACATACCCCACCATGGCTGTTCCACGTGCCAGTGGCATGAAGTTGTACCTGCAGCAGAGGGAGTGGTGCAGTGGTGCAGAATGGTGCAAGAGTTATGCAGAGAGCCAGTGTCACCACATACCCCACCATGGCTGTTCCACGTGCCAGTGGCATGAAGTTGTAAGCAGAGGGAGTGGTGCAGTGGTGCAGAATGGTGCAAGAGTTATGCAGAGAGCCAGTGTCACCACATACCCCACCATGGCTGTTCCACGTGCCAGTGGCATGAACTTGTACCTGCAGCAGAGGGAGTGGTGCAGTGGTGCAGAATGGTGCAAGAGTTATGCAGAGAGCCAGTGTCACCACATACCCCACCATGGCTGTTCCACGTGCCAGTGGCATGAAGTTGTACCTGCAGCAGAGGGAGTGGTGCAGTGGTGCAGAATGGTGCAAGAGTTATGCAGAGAGCCAGTGTCACCACATACCCCACCATGGCTGTTCCACGTGCCAACGGCATGAAGTTGTACCTGCAGCAGAGGGAGTGGTGCAGTGGTGCAGAATGGTGCAAGAGTTATGCAGAGAGCCAGTGTCACCACATACCCCACCATGGCTGTTCCACGTGCCAACGGCATGAAGTTGTACCTGCAGCAGAGGGAGTGGTGCAGTGGTGCAGAATGGTGCAAGAGTTATGCAGAGAGCCAGTGTCACCACATACCCCACCATGGCTGTTCCACGTGCCAGTGGCATGAAGTTGTACCTGCAGCAGAGGGAGTGGTGCAGTGGTGCAGAATGGTGCAAGAGTTATGCAGAGAGCCAGTGTCACCACATACCCCACCATGGCTGTTCCACGTGCCAGTGGCATGAAGTTGTACCTGCAGCAGAGGGAGTGGTGCAGTGGTGCAGAATGGTGCAAGAGTTATGCAGAGAGCCAGTGTCACCACATACCCCACCATGGCTGTTCCACGTGCCAGTGGCATGAAGTTGTACCTGCAGCAGAGGGAGTGGTGCAGAATGGTGCAAGAGTTATGCAGAGAGCCAGTGTCACCACATACCCCACCATGGCTGTTCCACGTGCCAGTGGCATGAAGTTGTACCTGCAGCAGAGGGAGTGGTGCAGTGGTGCAGAATGGTGCAAGAGTTATGCAGAGAGCCAGTGTCACCACATACCCCACCATGGCTGTTCCACGTGCCAGTGGCATGAAGTTGTACCTGCAGCAGAGGGAGTGGTGCAGTGGTGCAGAATGGTGCAAGAGTTATGCAGAGAGCCAGTGTCACCACATACCCCACCATGGCTGTTCCACGTGCCAACGGCATGAAGTTGTACCTGCAGCAGAGGGAGTGGTGCAGAATGGTGCAAGAGTTATGAAGAGAGCCAGTGTCACCACATACCCCACCATGGCTGTTCCACGTGCCAGTGGCATGAAGTTGTACCTGCAGCAGAGGGAGTGGTGCAGTGGTGCAGAATGGTGCAAGAGTTATGCAGAGAGCCAGTGTCACCACATACCCCACCATGGCTGTTCCACGTGCCAGTGGCATGAAGTTGTACCTGCAGCAGAGGGAGTGGTGCAGTGGTGCAGAATGGTGCAAGAGTTATGCAGAGAGCCAGTGTCACCACATACCCCACCATGGCTGTTCCACGTGCCAGTGGCATGAAGTTGTACCTGCAGCAGAGGGAGTGGTGCAGTGGTGCAGAATGGTGCAAGAGTTATGCAGAGAGCCAGTGTCACCACATACCCCACCATGGCTGTTCCACGTGCCAACGGCATGAAGTTGTACCTGCAGCAGAGGGAGTGGTGCAGTGGTGCAGAATGGTGCAAGAGTTATGCAGAGAGCCAGTGTCACCACATACCCCACCATGGCTGTTCCACGTGCCAGTGGCATGAAGTTGTACCTGCAGCAGAGGGAGTGGTGCAGTGGTGCAGAATGGTGCAAGAGTTATGCAGAGAGCCAGTGTCACCACATACCCCACCATGGCTGTTCCACGTGCCAACGGCATGAAGTTGTACCTGCAGCAGAGGGAGTGGTGCAGAATGGTGCAAGAGTTATGAAGAGAGCCAGTGTCACCACATACCCCACCATGGCTGTTCCACGTGCCAGTGGCATGAAGTTGTACCTGCAGCAGAGGGAGTGGTGCAGTGGTGCAGAATGGTGCAAGAGTTATGCAGAGAGCCAGTGTCACCACATACCCCACCATGGCTGTTCCACGTGCCAGTGGCATGAAGTTGTACCTGCAGCAGAGGGAGTGGTGCAGTGGTGCAGAATGGTGCAAGAGTTATGCAGAGAGCCAGTGTCACCACATACCCCACCATGGCTGTTCCACGTGCCAGTGGCATGAAGTTGTACCTGCAGCAGAGGGAGTGGTGCAGTGGTGCAGAATGGTGCAAGAGTTATGCAGAGAGCCAGTGTCACCACATACCCCACCATGGCTGTTCCACGTGCCAACGGCATGAAGTTGTACCTGCAGCAGAGGGAGTGGTGCAGTGGTGCAGAATGGTGCAAGAGTTATGCAGAGAGCCAGTGTCACCACATACCCCACCATGGCTGTTCCACGTGCCAGTGGCATGAAGTTGTACCTGCAGCAGAGGGAGTGGTGCAGTGGTGCAGAATGGTGCAAGAGTTATGCAGAGAGCCAGTGTCACCACATACCCCACCATTGGCCGTTCCACGTGCCAGTGGCATGAAGTTGTACCTGCAGCAGAGGGAGTGGTGCAGTGGTGCAGAATGGTGCAAGAGTTATGCAGAGAGCCAGTGTCACCACATACCCCACCATGGCTGTTCCACGTGCCAGTGGCATGAAGTTGTACCTGCAGCAGAGGGAGTGGTGCAGTGGTGCAGAATGGTGCAAGAGTTATGCAGAGAGCCAGTGTCACCACATACCCCACCATGGCTGTTCCACGTGCCAGTGGCATGAAGTTGTACCTGCAGCAGAGGGAGTGGTGCAGTGGTGCAGAATGGTGCAAGAGTTATGCAGAGAGCCAGTGTCACCACATACCCCACCATGGCTGTTCCACGTGCCAGTGGCATGAAGTTGTACCTGCAGCAGAGGGAGTGGTGCAGTGGTGCAGAATGGTGCAAGAGTTATGCAGAGAGCCAGTGTCACCACATACCCCACCATGGCTGTTCCACGTGCCAGTGGCATGAAGTTGTACCTGCAGCAGAGGGAGTGGTGCAGTGGTGCAGAATGGTGCAAGAGTTATGAAGAGAGCCAGTGTCACCACATACCCCACCATGGCTGTTCCACGTGCCAGTGGCATGAAGTTGTACCTGCAGCAGAGGGAGTGGTGCAGTGGTGCAGAATGGTGCAAGAGTTATGAAGAGAGCCAGTGTCACCACATACCCCACCATGGCTGTTCCACGTGCCAGTGGCATGAAGTTGTACCTGCAGCAGAGGGAGTGGTGCAGTGGTGCAGAATGGTGCAAGAGTTATGCAGAGAGCCAGTGTCACCACATACCCCACCATGGCCGTTCCACGTGCCAGTGGCATGAAGTTGTACCTGCAGCAGAGGGAGTGGTGCAGTGGTGCAGAATGGTGCAAGAGTTATGCAGAGAGCCAGTGTCACCACATACCCCACCATGGCTGTTCCACGTGCCAGTGGCATGAAGTTGTACCTGCAGCAGAGGGAGTGGTGCAGTGGTGCAGAATGGTGCAAGAGTTATGAAGAGAGCCAGTGTCACCACATACCCCACCATGGCCGTTCCACGTGCCAGTGGCATGAAGTTGTACCTGCAGCAGAGGGAGTGGTGCAGTGGTGCAGAATGGTGCAAGAGTTATGAAGAGAGCCAGTGTCACCACATACCCCACCATGGCTGTTCCACGTGCCAGTGGCATGAAGTTGTACCTGCAGCAGAGGGAGTGGTGCAGTGGTGCAGAATGGTGCAAGAGTTATGAAGAGAGCCAGTGTCACCACATACCCCACCATGGCCGTTCCACGTGCCAGTGGCATGAAGTTGTACCTGCAGCAGAGGGAGTGGTGCAGTGGTGCAGAATGGTGCAAGAGTTATGCAGAGAGCCAGTGTCACCACATACCCCACCATGGCCGTTCCCCGTGCCAACGGCATGAAGTTGTACCTGCAGCAGAGGGAGTGGTGCAGAGCGGTGCAATGATGGAATGGTGGCTTACAGCTACAGAGGCAGCCCGCTGCAGCCTGCAGCTTCAATGAACAAATCAAATACGACACAGGCCAGCCACTGATAGATGGTGTAAATATATGCGGCCTATAATGACGAGACAACGGCATCAAGACAAGCAAAGAGTTGAAGGGGTGCTTGGAGTTCAGGCTTTCATGGTAAGGTATGGAGTTTAGGATGCGTGGTTACCAGTAGTAGGCGAGGCGCAGCACGGCTCGCTGGAATCGTGCCATAGAAGGACCAAGAGGCGGCCTCCATGCCCCCCCCTGCATCTTCTCCCCCACCACTGCGCACAAGTCCTGGGTTGGCCAGGGTGGGAAAGGGGGAGGAGAGGACAGAGAGAGCACAGGAGGGAGGAGGGCAGGGCTAGAACTGGAGAAGCTTTCTTCTCACTGCTCCCCTTTCAGCAGCCGTGCTGCCAGCATGACTCTGACATGAAACAACTGCAGAGTGTGACAATACCTTCAGCGGGGTACGATCAGGAGGGGAATCACAGAGGCCGCACACTGGCACATGCATCCGTGCGTCACGCTGCTTGCTGTCAGAAGCACACTTCCTGCCACGTCCGCAGCATTCACACCATTGGCCCTCCCTCACCAACAACCCACCCCACCCCACCCCACCCCACCCCACTCTACCCCATCCCACCCCATCCCACCCCACCCCACCCCACTCCACCCCATCCCACCCCATCCCACCCCACCCCACCCAACCCCATTCTACCCCACGCACCTCCCATGCAGCTGCCATCTCTGCGTCGTAGTCCGCCCAGCGTGAGGGCGTGCCGGGCGTGCGGATGGCAAAGTCAAACCCCGTGGGGCTGCGGGCGCATGCAGAGAGAGGGCGCGTGAGAGAAACAGCACGGGAACGGGGAGGTGCGTGAGGGGAAAAACGGAAGGCAGAGTTATTAAGGAAGGACATGAAAGGAAAGCAGGTTGAGGAGGACAGTGTGAGTATGCTAGGGTGATGAATGGGAAACGAGAAGAGGACAATGGAACCGAGATAGCAGAAGGGACTGAGAGAGCTAAGGGGGTTGAGAGAGCTAAGGGGGTTGAGAGAGCTAAGGGGGTTGAAAGAGCTAAGGGGGTTGAGAGAGCTAAGGGGGTTGAGAGAGCTAAGGGGGTTGAGAGAGCTAAGGGGGTTGAGAGAGCTAAGGGGGTTGAGAGAGCTAAGGGGGTTGAGAGAGCTAAGGGGGTTGAGAGAGCTAAGGGGGTTGAGAGAGCTAAGGGGGTTGAGAGAGCTAAGGGGGTTGAGAGAGCTAAGGGGGTTGAAAGAGCTAAGGGGGTTGAAAGAGCAAAGGGCGAGAGCAAAGTGGACTGAGAGGAGAATGAGGACAGAGAGCAATCGGCTGGGCTGCTTACGTCTTCACAAGGGTGAGTCGTGTGCCCTCGAGAACCTTCCTGGAAGGGTGGAAAATGACACAAGTGACACATGCAGGCAGAAAGAGGAACGGACAAAGGTGGTCAGAGCAGTGGAAGCAGGAAGTGGATTGAGAAAACAGTGGGTTCTCAGTAAGGCGAGACAGACTCACTACAACCACTCAAAAGCAGTAACTCAAGCTCATCCATGCTCAGCCACTCACCCCGGGTCCACCATGCTGTAGCAGGGCGTGACGATCCAGAAATCCTCCCCCACCACCCGATACAGATCCTCACACGCCTTGGCTGAGGCCACCTGTGAGCCAAGGGGCGGGTGCCGGAGAGAGGTTCGGAGAGAGGGTGGGTGAGTGGGGAACTGGGATAGGAGAGTGACGAGAGGGAGAAAGGAAAGGTTTATCCTGAGGCTGCAACAAGGATTAGCATGGGTGGGTGAGAGAGCCAACGGATAAGAACGGATTCAGACGGGGCGGCATGGAAAGCATGGGTTTGGAGTGGAGGAGTATAATTTGAGCGCAGGGGGGCTAAGAGAGTGGGTGAACTGACAGCTGCTTTCTGGGCGGGTGCATCGACGGCCACTCGGTTGTTAGCAGCGTTGTGCACCGCACCCGACCGCAGCATCTCCTCCTTCATTATTGCAAACGCCCTGCGAGCACCCCGCACACAGGCACACACAGGCAGGCACACAGTCCTTAGGCGCCTCCAAAACTACTTCACTATGGCATTGCCATGCGCGCAGCGGAGACGAAGGCAGAAAATGAAGGAGGAGTTGAGAGACCAAATGATGTAGACACGAATGGCAGGGGGGTGCACACACAAATAACAGCACTGAGAGGTGAGGTGGGGGACGGTAGGGTAGCAAGGAGGGTATGAGTTGAGAGGGAGCGCACCTGTCGAAGTTAGCATGGTAGCGCACCACCTTAGTCTGCCCAATAAGTATGGGTGTGTGAGACCCAAAGCCCGCTCGAAACTCTTTCTCCCTGCGACACAAGGGTAGCGACGGGAGGTTGTATGTGACGGGAGAGGTCACTGATACAATCACAACACACTCTGCTACGCATCCCATAGAGTCACACCCAGCACACACGACCATGATATGATACTGCCGCAATGTCCATGAGAAACTCACGGCCTGGACTTGTCCTTAACTCCAGCAAACGAGGCATCATCCATGCGACATGTCTTGCATGCACTAACTAATCACGTGAGCATGTCCACCCATACAGCCCGGTCACTCACACAGCTCTGACACTGCTTTCTGAGTCGACCAAAAAACCATGCATGCAGCATGCCTCACATCATCACACTACTCACGTGAGCATGTCCACCCATACAGCCGGGTCACACGGCTCTGACAGCTGCCTCCAGCGCACAGCAATGGAGTATGCATCCCTCCACCCCTTTATCTGCACTCCCTTTGTTGTCACACCCCCCTTCCCTTGCCCTGCGCCTGAGCCTGCCCCAACCCCTGCTGCGCTTGCAGAGACACCTTTCCCTCCGCTTCCACCTCCTCCTTTGCCCCGCCCTCCTCCCTTTCCGCCCTTGCTCTTCCCTCCTTTTCCCCCACCACTTTTCCCTCCCTTCCTCCTCTCCTCCTGACTTCTGCTTCCGCCTGCCACTGCCTCGCTTCCACTGCTGCTACCCCCATCATCCATCAGAGAATCGTCCAAATGAAGTGATGACACGTCATCAGAGGAAGGCACAGGAGACAATGACACGTCAGCAGATGATGACTTGGAGAAGGACGACATGTCAGTGCCTCCATCCTCCAGCTCAGCAAGAACGGCTGCTGCTGCAGCGGAAGCAGGAGATGCGCTACCAGCAGCTGTAGCAGCAGCGGCAGCAGCTGTAGCAGCAGCAGCCTCCTCCTCGCGCTGTTCCCAAGCGGCTGCTACAGCCTGGGCGATTTCTATGGCAGCAAGGCCCGCCATGCGATACTGGCAGGAAACAACATGCATCACGGGTGGACGGGGCATCGCAAAGGTCCAAGAGGCAGGCATGAAGGAACGGGAGGAGAGGAGAGTGGGCGGGATGGCGGGGAGCAGATGTGCGTGTCTATGTAAAGGTTTCTCCAACAGACAGGCATCGCAGGATATACAGGATAACACTGTGTGATATCTTTGTGTGGAGGCAGATTTATTTCACCGAATAGTTCAAGAGGCACTTCTAAATCCCACCCGGCGGACGTTGGCGTGGAAGCCAGGGCATGAGTACTGCGTGAGCCGGCCTCTCCGATCAACTCCAGCAGCCTATGCACCTCAGGATTCCCACTGTGTGAGAGTCACAGGTACATGCACTAGAGTCTCACCTGGCGGACGTTGGCATGGAAGCCAGGGCACGAGTACTGCGTGAGCCGGCCTATCCGATCAGCTAGTTCCAGCAGCCTCTGCACCTCGGGATTCCCACCGCTCTTGCCGCCCCCACCGCCACCACCGCCGCCACTGCCGCTGCTGCTGCCACCGCCGCTGCTGCTGCCCCCTGCAGCAGAGGAGGCTTTCTTGCCCAGACGCACGGCGATGGAGGGTGGGACTGGCTGGGTGGTGTAGCCTGGGAAGAGCAGCGTGGGGGGAAGCTTCTTGCACCACGCTTCCTGTGGATTAGAAGAGGCAGTTGAAGGGAGGGTTGTACGGACAGGATAACACAGACCATGTTCGTCCATATATTGTGCAACAGATGCAAAACACAAAAACTGGTATGTAGAATAAGATTGCAGCATAGATGGACACGCAATGAGCAAGCGTGGCCTGACCTTGAAGAAGGGGTCAAGGTCCCTGTCGAGGCTGAAGTGGGCGAGCGGCTGCGAGTGCTTGGAGAGCGTGTAAAGGGCAATCTTTGCCAAGTCCCAAAACACAGATAGGGAGGAGTACAATAGGTGGTTGTGCTCTCACCTTGAAGAAGGGTTCAAGGTCCCTGTCGAGGCTGAAGTGGGAGAGCGGCTGAAAGTGCTTGGAGAGCGTGTAAAGTGCAATGCCAACTCTCATAACACATATATAAAGGAGTCCTATGGGTGAGTGTGCTCTGACCTTGAAGAAGGGGTCGAGGTCTCTGTCAAGGCTGAAGTGGGCGAGCGGGTGGGAGTGCTTGGAGAGAGTGTAGAGAGCAATCTCGCGCTGGTAGAAGCCGAGGAACTGCAGCAGCTTCGACTCCGAGTCTGTCTCCACGCCCAGCATCTCATCATACGTGCGCACCTGGTGGGGGAGGGGATCAGGGAAGGGGAAAGGGACAGGGGCAGGGGGAAGGTGACTCGTGAGTCGTCTCAAAAGCCATCGTGCAGCAGCAAGCCCGTATCACAAGACAAGGCGTATGTATGCTCCAGCATGCGATGCATTTCCTCGTCACTTTGAGTGTTCCCCCACACCACATGACACGATCACCACCCTTTGTATCTCCCCCCACACGACACACTCACGGCAGTGGCCAACTCATTCCCCTCACGAGTGACCCACTCACGGCAGTGGCGTATTCCCCCACGGCATGCTCGGAGGAGGCATACGAGTACATGAGCTCGATGTTGCTCCTCTCCAACCTCAGCCCCTTTTGCGCCATCTGGGACGCGCCTCTGGTGTGGTGCCACAGAGCGTAGGGGGGGGGGGGGGGGGGAGAAACAGCAGCACGAGACGCACGGAAGGGAAATGGATGATTTTTTAGGCGCCTCAAAGCTCGATGTTGCTCCTCTCCAGCCTCAGCCCTTTTTGCGCCATCTGTGACGCGCCCCTGGTGCCACGGATGGAGGGGAGGGGGTGCAGCAGTGGGGGGAGGGAAGGGGTTGGGGAAGCAGTAGCACAAGACGCACGAAAGGGAGGTGGATGTATGTGTCAGGTAGGGTGAAGAGGCGGGATGCGAGAAGTGAGTGGCGAGAGAGTGAGCGAAGGAAGAGGTGGGTAAGATTTGTTGCTCTGCATAACTGTAGCACTTATTCATACATGCATAGGGGTGGGGGGAAGGGGGGCGCGGAGGGGAAAGGGGGGAGGGAGGGAAAGGGGGGAAGGTGGGGAAGTGGGAAAACGAGGGGAGGGAAGCGGGGAAAGGGGATGCAAAGGCATGTGGTTGCTGACTCACCTGTGGTCGCCCACGCCATGCTTGAGCAGCGCCCAGTAGCGGTACACCGTCGCAAAGCTGCAGTGCCGAGAGGGGCAACGTGACCTTTGAAAATTCTTGTAAGTCACAGCAATATGTGTGGCGCTCACCTGTGGTCGCCCACGCCGTGCTTGAGCAGCGCCCAGTAGCGGTACACCGTGGCAAAGCTGCAGTGCCGCGAGGGGCGAGGGGAAGAATGGAGGGGGGGTTGGACAGGAGACGCTGTAAGACGAGGGGAGCACGTGGGATATAACCAAGGCGGGGTAATGGAGAGGCGGGGGCAGATACTGGCAATATCCACATTTGCACGATCCCTTCGCTTGGAAAGCAAAACACTCACCTTGAGTCCGCGTCCAATGCCTTCTGGTAGCACTTGGCTGCGTTTTCTGCATCGCCGTACTCCTTATAAGCCTGCCCCATGTTAACCCACGCATCCTTGAAATCTGCGCGCAGGGCCACAGCCTTCTTGTACGCCGCAACGCCCTCCATGCACGCCCCTGTGCCCGTCAGCGCCAAGCCCTGCAGGAGAGATGACAGAGAAGGGGAGGGGTGGCATGGAGGCACGCGAGGAATAGGAGAGGAATGAGGAGGTGGAACGCGTTACACAAGCGGGTAACCGAGGTGGGAAAGCAGGACTGACGGACATTCAGCGTCGAAGTGGAGGGCGAAGAAGAATGTGGGAGGCAAGCAGCTCGGATGATATGCAGCCTGCCATGATGAGATTTACAGCCCTCCGATCCCATCACAGGGCGTCGTCAGCGCGTGGCAGCCATGGTGGCCGTACAATCAGTCAGTGGTGGTTACTGGGAGAAGAGACGCAGTACCAGGAAGTTATACGCGTTGGCATCTTTCGGATTGGAATCCAGAGAGGTCTTTAGATCCGAAATGGCTGCACGGTAGTTGCGCTGCTTCACATACACCACTCCTGCACGCACACACACAGACAGCACAGCAGCACGCAGACATTGCAGCAGCACACACAGATACCACAGCAGCAACACAGCAGTGTGGGCATTGAAAAGGTGCACTTTCAGTGCTTCGGTGTACCTCCTCAATACACTTGAGACGATAACATGCTCTCATACAAAAATGAAAATTGCCAAGAGGCAAGCAGCCAGGACTCAAGGCAGCTCCACGTGCAATGGAGGCAAGCTGCACCTGAAAGAGCCTCATCTCATTCACACACCAAGGACCACCCCATCCTTTCCGCACAGCAAGAGCACAGCAAGACACTCACCCCTCTCAGCTAGCACATCCGTGGACGAGGGGTCGATGGTGAACGCTCGAGTGAAATCCTCAATCACCTGAACGTGCAGCAAGGACCACATACATATATCAAGTTGACTTTTGAGTCGACTCAAAAGTCACCTAGCAAGAAGCACACACATATATCAGAACGTCACACAGAGAACGGCGAGGGGGAAGCGGGGAGGGAGTAGGCGAACAAAGAGGGGCATTAGCTCGTTATAAATCACTCAGTTCAACTGCCCTATTCACTTCTCACCTCGTCCATCTGCCCCAGAGCAGCCCTCGCCTGCGCTCGCCGCTTCCACGCCTCTGCTGCCCGCGGCTCAATCTCAATCGCCTGAGATAAAATAAGAGGACAGCAAAGACATGCATTAGCTGGAGGAATGAATGCAAACGCACTGTTTTCTGACGAATTATACAGCAAGCATGTAAAACTTACAGCAGTGAAATCAGCCACGGCCTCTTTGAGCTTGCGCTGCAGAGCCCGTGCTGTGCCCCGCCCCACCAGCGCACCCAGCGCCCGCCCGTCTGTCTCCAGAACCTGCACGCAATACAGAAGGAAGGTGGGTTCAGTTCAGGAGAAGCAGCAGCCACTGTCCAGAGGAAACATTGATCGAACCAATAAGAGACAGACAAAGGAACGTGGTTGGTTGTGTTGTGATAGGCTGATAGCGATGTACCTGATTGAAGGTCTTGACAGCATCGTCAAGCTTGCCTGAATTGACCTGCCAAGGGAAACAGGAACGACCTGTAAGGTGAACTGATAATGACGAGGCACTTACAACGCACACAATATGCTCTACTATGCAGCGCTCCTGCGTTCAGCTTAGAAGAGGCTGGATGTGGAAAGGTCAACGAAAAAACGCAATGTAATTTCTTTTTTTCTTACTTGGTTGATCCCAAGGGAAATCAACAAATCCAATGCCAGGCTGCCGCGTGCTCCTCCCAACCCCTTCCCTCCGCCACTGCTCCCTTTCCCTCTGTCCTCGCCTCCGCCACTCCCTTCCCTTCTCTCTCCTTCTCGACCCCCCTTCTTCTTCCCCTCTTTCTTCTGCTCCTTAGGTGAAGCATCTCCCCGCGCCTCCACAGTTGCAACCTCCCCATTGGCCCCCTTCTCTTTTGCTCTACGTGATGATGCATCCCCAGAGCCCGTCTCTACAATCACACACCCATTCTGGGCAGCAGAAGTGGCAGCAGGAGCGCGATGTGAGGACGAGGGAGACGGTGTGCGAGGGGGATTCGCAGAGGAAGGAGACGCAGGAGACGCGTTTGCAGAGGGAGTCTGCTGAGAGGGAGAAGCGAGCTTGGGCGTTGGGGATAGCGGGGAGGAGGGGTCGAGGGAGAGCGTGTGCAGGCGCAGCGCGAACTCAAGGTCAACGCAGGAGGACGCGGGGAGGGGAGTGGTGGCGGCAGCGCTACTGCCGGTGGTGGTTGCGGCTTGGTAGCCTTGGGTGAAGGCGGCCTTGGCTTCGTCCTTCTTGCCCAACGCCAGCCACGCCGCACCTGCATCGCCAACACGGGAGAAACGAGGAAAGAATAAGATATGCCAGTCAAAACAAAGAGAGACTCGGTCAATTCAGCGAGTACACACGATCCGTTTTCACAACAGCGTTCAATGAGTGATCAATGAGGCAGGCGACAGTCACGGGGCAGCACGCCGGCCATTTTTCTCGGAAAGGCAGGGAACAGGGGACCTCGAAACAGAGGAGCGGCGAGCGGGGTGGAAGTGCGGGTCACCTTGGCGCATGAAGGCGAGAGGCTGGTTTGGAGCGAGCTGCGTGGCCCTCATAGCGTCCTTGAGCGCGTGCTTGTTGAGATCCAAGTGCAGATAGCACCACGCGCGATTGCTGCACAAATCAGATTGAAAACGTAGGGGGGGTGGGTCATATGAAAAGATTCGTTCATGATCGTTGGAGTGAAGTGGTAATTTGAGATAACCCCTTGAAAATGCAGAAATCTCTGACAGACTGTAATTCAACCACATTCTCGCTAAACAGAACCAAATTGATGGTAATTGAGATGAATAGAGGTTTGAAACGCACCAGAGGAACATCGCGACTTCGGCTGGACTCCTGCTGGCCTCTTCCGCCTCCGTTATTTGCGCAGTCAGCAGCTTAACGGCGCGCGACCACTGCTGCTGAGCGCAAGCCTCGACCACCTCCTGCGCCATACCGGCGACGAGACGTGTGGCAGGAATTGACTAAGCTATGAAACAGAGAAACGGAAGCTTAACGGAATCAGTCTGTGCTCTACCCTTGTCGATCACCAGTCTCCAGAGCCCTCACAACCGCACAAAGTGAAGCCTATAAGTCGTATCGTGGCTAGTAGGTCCGAGATACCAGAATTGAATTCTTTCCTAAGTCTAGTCCAAACCCGATCTACAACTACTGATACATCAAGCTCACTCAACGGCGGAAAGTCGCTTTCACTCGACCAGCTTCACAGATCTATGGTGCGAAGCCTGCTAACATGCAGGCCTGACAATCGACGTCCGTGAATCCCATTCGTTGCGACCGAGCCTACAAAGATGGAAGCCTGGAGAGCCGTTGCCTGATCTCAAAGGTGTCCATCTGCTGATCTGCCTGACGTCCGTCAAAACCTTGAGAAATTTGGCGAACGTACAAAGTTCGCACCCTCGACCCTGCAATCCGCGACATTCACGACGTCGATTTGCGACAAGTGAATGGACCCCTGTTGGGAAATCCGTTGGCTTCCGTCAAGTGCGTCGTTCCACGTCGGATGCTGAACACCATGAAAATTGGGCCTAGTGCAACTCCTCCTACACCATGGAAATCATTCAGTGTACGTTCTTTCTCCCACCAGGCTAGCCTAATAACGCGTACTGGAAACTAGTGTTGCAAATCCTTCAAATGTAGTAGAGCCATTGTTGCTACTGTTCACAGAAAGACTCTCAGTGAGGACGCGTCACCTCAACGCCGATCGCAGGATCGATCCTACGTAGGATCTAATTTTCACGTGGTTTAATTTGCATCTAGAAGTTTTTACTACGATGCGCGTAGTTTCAATGCGGTGGAAGATCGATATTGACGATCGATCGCAGGATCGGCGTTCAGGTGACGCGTCCTAAGCCATTGCACCTACGTTGAGGCTTCTGATGATGATTGGTCTACGTTATGACTCCATAGTTAAATAATCACCACGTCTTGACGGCCGATTCGAAGTTCGCATCCATCACATTTCCATGCAACATGTCAACATAGAATGGCTCCTGCCATTCGTGCGACGTTTGTGTGCCTCTCGCTGAATTTGACGCTATGCTGTAACAAGTGGGGGCTGCACTAGAGGCAGCGTGAAGCGCACGGGAGGCGAAAGCATGCAGCAGCAGCGTGCAACTGCGAACGTGGGCAGCAAAGGGACGGAAGTGAGCAGGACGAGGGGGACCCACGTGAGAAGGGCGAAACTGAGGTTTCGTGCCTTGACTGACTTGGGGGGACTTCCGCGTGGGACAGGTGGCGAAAGTCCAGACTTGGAGGAATAGAAATGTAACACGTGTGTGGGTGCAGTGAGGTGTACAAACTTGAGTAGAAATATGGAATGCGGCTCGATGTTGGGGCTGGCCACCCGAATCGACATTCCGAGCCGCATGTCTGAATTGTAAATGTACTGTACATATAAAAATGCATTCGTAGGAATTAGAGAGTAGTTGCTGTTTCTCTTTCTGTTTGTTCTTCCTTGCTTCTAAGGAAATTCTCTTGGGAAGAATTCTCAGCCAGAAATAACTTGAACAAGCCCAAGTGCCGTGAGCTTGTTCCACTTGGTATCAGAGCCTGTTTTTTCCTCGTGAGTTGCTGCCGGGAGATTTTTGCACCATGGCCGATTCAGAGCGTGATGCCGCGGTTCGAGAGCTCGTAGCCAAGGAGGTGCAGGCTGCCCTGCAGAACGCAGCTGCACAACAAATCGTAGCTACAGCTCCGGGAAGCGTAGTGGGATCTCTTTCCCATGTGAGAGCATCGATGCCGGACACCTTTGTTCCAGGGAAAGGACAACCGGTGGTTCGACGATGGCTCTTCCTAGTGGAAGAATATCTACGCTTGAGCCATGTGGCTGGTGAGGAGTGGGCGCCGTTTGCTGGAACCCTACTCCGAGGCTCTGCGGTTGCATGGTGGCAATCGGTGCGACCTGCTATCCAAACCTGGCAGCAATTCAAGGAAGCTCTCGTTGCGTCATACGAACCTATCAACGCGATGGCAAGGGCGCGTGATCGACTTGCAAATCTGCGGCAGCGTACTTCTGTAGCAGATTACATCGCTGAATTTCGTGACATCTACACCGAAATTTCAGACCTTTCAACGGCTGAGGCGCTGGACAAGTTTAAGCGCGGGTTGAAGGATGACGTTAGGATGGAATTAGAGGTGCAGGGCTGTAGTTCGCTTGAGGAGATGGCGCGTGTCGCTGAACGATACGATGAGATTCATTTCGGTAACCGTCGCAACCGTTTTAACCGTGGGATGCGGTTCAGTCCGAACATGTTCCAGCCTTTCCATGGGGAGCAGCGTGGTGGTGCAGGACCGACACCGATGGAGCTGGATACGGTTGACAAGAATAAGGAGAAGCGGAAGGGCTTTGCTGGAAATTGTTTCAAGTGTGGGAAGCGTGGCCACAAAGCACTCAACTGCTCTACCAAGCCAAGGCAGCCGGGAAACAAGCCTCACCAGTAGCTTCGGGGCGAGTTGCTGGTGGTGAGGAGTGCCCCACCTTGCTGACTCCATCCTCAACGCCGCTGCAGCAGGAGTCGGAAGGAGCCATAGTACTTCGGGGGCAGATTCGTGGTAAGGAGGTAAAGATGTTGCTGGATAGTGGTGCTTCATCCAATTTCATTTCTTCTTGGCTGGTGCATGAATTGAAGTTACCTGTGCAAAGCAGTACAGTGGAGAGTACGGTGCGCATGGCGGATGGTGTAGTGAGGAGCTGTGTACCCGGTCAACTGCAACATAGGGGAGTTTCATGGAAAAATCCCTTTCCAACAGATCTGGCTTGACGGTCATGACATCATCTTGGGCAGGAACTGGTTGGCAGCAGTGAACCCTCAGGTTGATTGGAGAACCAGGGAGGTGAAGGTGCTGTTTGGGGGGAGGTTTGTTCGCCTACCAGTGGTGCAGCAGCAGGAAGGGATGTCCTTGCAGCTGATTAGTGCGAAGCAGTTTGGTAAGGCCATTCGGGGGGAGGAAGCAGTTTTTCTAGGTCTCATCACAGAGGTCCAGCCTACATCACCTGACGCAGTAACACCAACGGTTTCAGCATCACATGAGGATGAGGAGTTAACACGGGGTGTAGAGAAGCTGCTGGAAAAATTTTCAGGGGTGTTTCCCGAGGACTTACCGGCTGGACTTCCTCCTAAGCGAGCTGCAGATCAAAGGATAGAGTTGATTCCTGGATCTACCCCACCGGTTAGACCGACCTACAAGATGAGTGCAGTGGAGCTGAAGGAGCTGAAGAAGCAGTTAGAGGACCTGTTAGCTAAGGAGTTCATTCAGCCTAGTTCTTCTCCGTATGCTTCTCCGGTGCTGTTCGTGCGGAAGAAGGACGGTTCTCTGCGGATGTGTGTAGATTACCGCGGGCTGAACAAGATAACAGTGAAGAACCGATACCCACTGCCACGGATAGATGAGTTGTTTGAGTAAGTTGGTGAGGCACGGTACTTCTCAAAGTTGGATCTGCGTTCGGGGTATCATCAGGTGCGGATTCAGAGTGAGGACATCCCAAAAACAGCATTCCGAACACGGTACGGTCACTATGAGTTTCGAGTGTTGCCCTTTGGTCTCACCAACGCTCCAGCCAATTTCCAAGGCATGATGCAGAGCATTTTCAGTGATTTCATTGACAAGTTTCTGGTGGTTTTCATTGATGATTTGCTGGTTTACAGTCGCACTCGTGAGGAGCATCTAAAGCACCTTGAGCTGGTCCTTGCACGCCTGAGTGAGCACAGATTGTATGCCAAGCGTTCCAAGTGTGAGTTTGCAAAGACCAAGCTATCTTTCTTGGGTCATGTCATTTCACATGGGAAGCTGGAAGTAGACAACAACAAGGTAGCAGTCCTGAAGGAGTGGAAGCAGCCGAGTACAGTGAAGGAGGTGCAGGCTTTCTTGGGGTTAGCTAACTACTACCGGCGGTTTGTGAAGGGATTTGCAGCAGTGGCAGCACCTCTGACCGATCTCTTGCGGAAGGACTCATCATTCAGTTGGGGACCATTGCAGCAGCAAGCTTTTGAGCAGCTCAAAACTTCTCTTATTTCACCCCCTGCCCTAGCAGTACCGAATCCAGAGCTCCCATACTTCATTTGGTGTGATGCATCAGACGTTGCCCTTGGAGCAATTATCTGCCAGGAGCAGGAAGCTGGGCTGCAGCCAATAGCCTTTGAGTCACGAAAGCTCACTGCTGCAGAGCGCACATACCCCATTCACGAGAGAGAGGCACTTGCTGTGGTGCACGCACTGAAGAAGTGGCGCTGTTATGTGGAGATGCAGCCCGTTACAGTTTTCACTGATCACCGAACACTGGAGTACCTGAAAACACAGTCACAGATCACACCACGGCAGGCGCGGTGGGTTCAGTTTTTGGAGCAGTACGTTCCCAATCTTCAGATTGTGTACAAACCAGGGCGCTTCAATCCGGCGGATGTTCTGTCACGGCCAGCAGCAGAGGAGCTGAATGTCATGGGAGTGGTTACATGGGACCGCAACTTCATCACTCGTTTCAGCCGTGGTTACAACCGTGATCAGCTGTACCAACAGAAAGCCCCCCATGACCCATCCTTTCTTTTTAGCAATCCCTTTTGGACCCGTGCAGATTCTGGTACTGTGTGTGTACCTGATGACTCCAAGCTTCGCCAGCTGCTACTACACGAGTACCATGACAACCGGTCACACTTTGGCAGTGACAAGACATATGCTGCCATTTCTCGTGACTACTACTGGCCTGGACTGTCCCGGAGTGTAGCAGAGTATGTTTCTTCAGGTCAACAAGGCTCGCACCACTGCACCGGCTGGTCTGCTGCAACCATTGGAGATACCCACAGCCCCCTGGACTTGTGTTTCTCTGGATTTTATCACAGACCTACCCCGCACCCCTACAGGCTTTGACAGCATTCTTGTGGTGATTGACAAGCTGTCCAAGATGGCTCACTTCATCCCTACAACCGGCACAGTGACTGCTGCTGAAACTGCCAAGCTGTTTTTCACGCATGTGGTGAGGCTACACGGACTGCCCTCAGCCATAATCAGTGACAGAGACACACGGTTCCTCAGCAACTTCTGGACCGCACTGTTTCAACTGTTGGGCACACAGATTCGACTCTCTACAGCCTACCACCCTGAAACTGACGGTCAGACAGAGCGCATGAACAGAACCTTGGAGGATGCGCTACGCTCGTGTGTGAATTCTATGCAAACTGACTGGGATCAGCACTTGGCAGCAGTGGAGTTTGCCTACAACAGCAGCCCCAACATTGCCACAGGAGAGCCACCGTTTCTTTTAGCTACTGGACAGCTACCACGCTCAGTCACATCCCTCCCTCACCCTCTTCATTCCCCTAACCCCACAGCAGCAGATTTCATCTCTTCTCATCACCGCATTCTCCAACTTGCCCGAAGGAAGCTTCAGCTTGCACAAGAGCGCCAAGTTCGCTATGCCAACCAGCATAGGCATCACACCACTTTCAGAGTTGGTGATTTGGTGCTGCTTTCAACGGCTAACCTGCCCCTGCTGAATGCTGGAACTTCTCGCAAGCTCGCACCCAGATTCGTTGGACCATTCCCCATCACCAAGGTTCTCTCATCGGTCAGCTACCGCCTTCAACTTCCTCCTCACATGACCATACACCCTGTTTTCCATGTTCACCTTCTTCGACCTTACCGTACTCCCTCTCACCCATTCCAGCCCCGTCCACCCATGTTCTCTGCCCATCCGGACCTGCATGAGGTCGAGACCATCCTCTCACACCGTGACACCCCGGTTGGCCGAGAATACCTCATTCACTGGCGCAACACATCTGCATCTGAAGATTCATGGGAGCCATTCTCCAACCTCAGCCATGCTCCTCGTGCCATTGGAGTGTATCTTGCCTCATTGGCACCGAGGACGGTGCCTTCAGGGAGGGGAGGTAATGTAACAAGTGGGGGCTGCACTAGAGGCAGCGTGAAGCGCACGGGAGGCGAAAGCATGCAGCAGTAGCGTGCAACTGCGAACGTGGGCAGCAAAGGGACGGAAGTGAGCAGGACGTGGGGGACCCACGTGAGAAGGGCGAAACTGAGGTTTCGTGCCTTGACTGACTTGGGGGGACTTCCGCGTGGGACAGGTGGCGAAAGTCCAGACTTGGAGGAATAGAAATGTAACACGTGTGTGGGTGCAGTGAGGTGTACAAACGTGAGTAGAAATATGGAATGCGGCTCGATGTTGGGGCTGGCCACCCGAATCGACATTCCGAGCCGCATGTCTGAATTGTAAATGTACTGTACATATAAAAATGCATTCGTAGGAATTAGAGAGTAGTTGCTGTTTCTCTTTCTGTTTGTTCTTCCTTGCTTCTAAGGAAATTCTCTTGGGAAGAATTCTCAGCTAGAAATAACTTGAACAAGCCCAAGTGCCGTGAGCTTGTTCCATATGCACGGTCTTCAATGGTCGATACTACACAGCTCCACCGTTCTCAAACCATGCCGTTACAGTTAATTTAGCCGGCGCGAACAAGGGTGGAGGTAGTACGAGAGGTGCGGAGACGGCAGACCAGACAGCGGGGTTCGTCCTTCCAAGCTCGGCGCGCAGGTGCAATGCAGAGGAACAGACCGATGCCGCTGCAGGGCTCCTCTCGTCTCTTGAAATGCTGAGCTGGTGAGACTGCCAACCAGCACTTCAGAGTGTCAGAGCATTACTGGATATCGACGCACTGACACTTTCGTCATTTGCACTGCGATCGACACATTGATGTGTACGGGAATCTCGTCGCACATCAGAATCTTCAGTGCCGTGCATCATGGTCATGCATCATGGTCATGCATCATGGTCATGCATCATGGTCATGCATCATGGTCATGTATCATGGTCATGCATCATGGTCATGCATCATGGTCATGCATCATGGTCATGCCTCATCGTCATGCCTCATCGTCATGCATCAACGTCATGCATCCACCCAGGAGCCCCTGTCTTTGCGAATGGGAGGCGCGTCTGATAGCGTCAGTGCCACATCATCACCCTCTGCCCAGGCGGCCCGCCTGCATTACTCCATTCATCAGAAAAGGTGATGAAAACAACATATTGAACGAAGGTGCAGCTGCTGCAGAGCCAATGAACTTATTTCTCAACTTTCGGCTTGAGCTCAGAAGCCAACGTACTTATTTCGCGTCTAATTTTTACAATTTTTTTGCTCCCGTGTTATCGCTTGCTCACACATGCGCCATCATCCTGGAAACCCCCCGGTACTATACCTCCCTCCCCCCCCCGCTGTTCATTCCACCGCCCTATCCATCGCAGCAACCAAACTGTATCGCCTGCAGCAGCCACCGGTACCAGCGATCGCCGACTCTCCCACTAGTATGTTGGTCGGCCGAGAAGGAAGAGAGGGAGGTGACAGCCAGGCAGTACGGGGCCTGCGGTGTGAGGAAAGCTCCGTGGGGCGGTTGAGACAGCTGGAGAGCACTGAGCTCTGTGGCTTGCTGCTGCTGGGCGATAGTCCTGGACCTTCTAATGCTGCGATGAGGGAGCAAAGAAGGGTGCATGAGAATAAGCATGGAAGGGGAGGTCTGGAGGGGAGCAGCACAAGGGCGACTGTAGAAGATGTGAACAACGGTGAAGCGGAACAGAAGCAGACGAAGGAGGAGGAAGCGCAGGTGACAAGCAAGCAGCTTGAGATGTTGCAGCAGGCGAACGATGAGGTGAGTGCGGTGGTGGTGGAGTGGATGGGCATGGGGGAAGTGGATGGGAAAACGGATGGGCAAAAGGATGGGCAAAAAGAATGGGTAAAAAGGGTGGGCAAAAAGGCTGTTTATTGCTTCGTCCTAGTATTGTTTGTATGAGTATCCACCACACCACATCGTATGAGCATCAGTTAAGTAGCCAGCGTGTGAGCTCAAGTCCCATTTGGATTCAAGTCTTGATTGTTCAGGCTCATGTACCTGTTCCGTTTCACCTCTTGATTTGCTGCTGCCTGCTCCCGTCCCATGCAGATAGAACGAGGGGGATATATGGAGGCAATTGCTATCTACAACAAGGTCAGGAATGCAACCCTATACCCTGCAGATTTGTCTTGTCGCCTCAATGAACGCTTCTGCTTCTGATTTACCACGGTTCGTCCGTATTCCACCTTTCTGTTCAATCACAAAACCGCAATTTTCCCTTCACGTACCTGCCTCTGCTTCCCATGCATGGCTCATTCCAGTCCGTTTGTCCATTAATCCTCCAATCATTGCCCGAGAGCTGGCCTCCATTCCCTCTGTGAAGGATCAGGTGCTTGTTGGCCGAAGCTCCTGTTACGATGCATTGGGGCAGTTTGACAAGGCCGTCGCTGACCTGTCCGCTGTAAGGAATACATGTCTTCTGTCCCCTCCGCTTCATCCCTTCTTATGTCCCATTGACCAGTTATTCTGTTGCCAGCAGCCACATGATTAAGTTAACCCATCAAACTCGTGTGCGATGCGATGCTCCGCTGGCAGGCTCTGTCAGCAAACCCCACAAGCGCAGCTGGCTTCATGGCGCGAGCAGGCATTTATTTCAAAATGAACAAGCCTGTCGAGGTAGACATCACATCATGATGTATGTATGGTGACACCGTGAGGTAGGCATCATGATGTATGTATGGTGACACCATGGTGCCATCGCATCGGGTAGACCAGCCCAGATGTGCAACCATGTGGTTTTTGAGGCGCCTCAAAAGCCAGATGTGCAACCATGTGGTTTTTGAGGCGCCTCAAAAGCCAGATGTGCAACCATGTGGTTTGCCGCCTTCATCCGTGCATGACACGCAAACACAAGCTGCGATGGTCCATACTTCCATTATACATGTTGACATTGTGCTCCTGCCCTATCACACCACACCAGATTCTGTCATGATGCATCCGCCTTTGAATTATGCTGCCTGCCAGCGGGCTGCCTGGAAGCAATCCCTTATTGCATCTAGTGCCTCTTCCTTCTGTGTTTGATCCACACCCACATGCCATGTCGTGAAGGCCATAGCGGACTACTCTCGCGTCATTGACCTGGACCCCTCCAATGCTGAAGCACTCAGGTGGCGAGGTGAGCATACATATGTGCTGGGCGAGTCAGTGTTGGTGGTTTAGTTGTGTTCACTGCCGCGTTCCTCTCAGCTGCACATGCTTCCATTCCAACTGCAACCATCTCACATCCCTTGTGAGTGATTTTTGAGAATTCTCAAACATCACTCACTTCAAGACCCTCGCTCTCTCTCCATCTTCATCCCTCCTTTCCCTCGTGTCTCCTCCCAATCCCCCTGCCAGGCATCTTGTCCTTTAACCTGAAGGACTACCATGCAGCAGAGAAGGACTTTCAGGAAGCCATTCACCTTGACCCCTCTCAGTCTTTCGTCTTTCGAGGCCTTGTAAGTCTCCCTCATGCTACTTATTCAGTCTTCTGACTCCTTCCGATTCTCGTTCCTTATCACTGTGTGGTTATTTTTCCACCTCATACCTCGTTCTCCCTTGTGATAACCCGTCCCTTGCTATTCCACTTTTCTTATATGACTGCTGGTTTTCTCGTTGCCCCTGTCCAAAGACAGGCTTTCATTTCATAAGCATTATGGCTTCCTCCTTCCTTCCATACATCCAGCATGCATGGCTTGTTCCTCAACTGTTCCTCCCAGCACCTTTTTCCTCTCTCTTCTTCCTCCCTTTTGATCAATCCCTCTCCTCTCCCAACCCCCTCACTCCCTTCCCCCCTCCCACTTCCTCACCCTAGGCCCTAGCCATAGGGGGCAGTGGGAGGTGGCGGGAGTCCCTGGCAGTGTTTGCAGAGGGTGTGAGGCGGCACCCTCAGGATGCGGACCTGTGGCATTCCAAGGGGCGCGCGCACAAGGAGGTGGGCGAGGTGGATCAAGCCATAGAGGCGCTGCAACGAGCGCTGCAGATCAGAAAGTGAGTGCCGTGGATGTGTTTGCAGCCATGGTGAGTTCTTTTTGGTGCCCGTAGTGCGGGTCCAGACATAGCTTGGAATCATTCCCTGCATGCATCCTTCTCAACTCTCAATTTCTCAAATTTTCAATCTCTCAATTTCTAAAATTCCCTGCTTCCATTTCAAAACTCCCTGCATCGCATCTGTGCTGGCATTTCATATGTCCTTCTATAATGTCACTGCATCCATCCATCCGTCCCTATTCTCCCAAGCATCCTTTCATTCCCGTGTCAACACCCATACTGGGGGCCATGCACGCGTGTGCAAGGAGTCACAGTTAACCACTCCCTCTACTCACATCCATGCATTGCTGCGTGCACGGCATAGGGCAGTGGCGACCTATCAGGAGCTCGTCGCTGTCAGCCAATTGGTGGGCGACTACAGGTGCGCTCATCTCGCATTTGCACCATGCAGGATTGGTTTTCTGCCAGTTTAGTTCTCTTATCAACGTTTGGATAAATACCACTTAAAAAACATCATCCCGATGTTTGATTGTGGGCTCGATGTTGAGCCCTATTAGATGACCACATTTCTGCTCTGCCTTGTCCTTTCTTCTTTCTCTAGCCCGGCCTCTTCACCCCTCTCTCCCTCCTTGCAGGGCCGCCATACGCTATGCAAGAGAGGGGTTGCAGCTGGACAGGGGAGACATGGAGCTCGCTCATGCCCACGCCAGCAGCCTGCATGCTCTGGGGGACCTTGCTGAAGCTGTGAGAGTTCCACACCTCCTCCTCAAGCTGTGTGCTGCCCAATAGTGAGTCGCTACACGCTGTGTGCCGTTCACATTCACAGGCTTGCATAGTGCATTTTTTAAATCACGATCTCGCACGCACCACACACACACACACTTGCATCACGACGACCCACCACCCTCATCTGGATACCCCTGTGCTGCCCTGCCCACAGATGCGCAAGTACCAGGCAGCGTTGGCACTGCAACCCAGGGATCAGGACGGACAGGTTCTGCAACACTCCATGTTCTACCAGGCATGTTCTACCAGACATGTTCTACCAGGCATGTTCTACCAGGCATGTTAAACGTTTCAGTGCTTTTGTTGTGTTTTTTGCTCCCCGACCAGCCCCTCGCCACTCCCACTCATCTCCCTTCCTCATATGCTCCCTGCCTCCCATGACTGCCATTCCAACTGCCCTCCCCCTCCCAGAGGGAGGTACTGTCCTACACCGTTGCTCGCTTGCAGCAGCCGCTCTCCTCTATCCAATTCGACTGGGACTTCACTCTGACATACTTCCAGTGAGCAGCAATGCTTAGGTTTAGGCTTAAGCAAGTAGGAAAAAACAGTGAAACTCTTAACACTAGCTAATAGCCGAGAGTCTGTGAAGCCGGAACTCTTCTCGTTAACAGGATTTAAAACAAGACAAACATGTTTCGGCTGGAGGGCATCCCCTACCAGTCCTTCATCAGTGCCTACGAGAATGAAAAACATAGTGGAGCAGAAGCCTTAAAAGAAAAGCTAACGCCTCCAGTAAAACAAAACTCAAGGTTATCTACACCCTGGCCCGTTCCAAAAAGTTCGGGACCAATCCAGGTAGCTCTGGTGAACACCAAGAGCCACGTCTTCAACCCTCGAGGGTGTCATCATTGGGAGCAGAGTCCAACCTTTCGCCATGCAGCAACTTCGGTAGTCGCGCGCGCACCAAAAGCTTTAACAAGCTACACCCAATCGTCCAAGCAACAAAAAATCTCTCAACATAAAATCCGTGTGTGATGAGCCTATTTTTGAGTCGACTCAAAACGACCCCTAGCCGGAGGCGCGCAGTCCAAGGAGTGAACTGTGCCTTCAGGACTAGGGGCCCATGGGAAGAGAGAGATTGCTGTTGCTTGAGTAACTGGGTGGTGGCGAGAAGGTCGGGCCGTTGAGCGAAACAGACACGCTTGAAGAGTGGGAGTAGAAAAGCTGGTGGGTAACCACGATCCCGAAGTACGGCTATCCAATTCGACTGGGACTTCACTTCTGAGTTCAGAGTACGGCCACGCCTTACTACATCCCTCAACCCTTTATCACCCTCAACCCTTTATCGCCCTCAACCCTTTATCGCCCTCAACCCTTTATCGCCCTCAACCCTTTATCGCCCTCAACCCTTTATCGCCCTCAACCCTTTATCGCCCTCAACCCTTTATCGCCCTCAACCCTTTATCGCCCTCAACCCTTTATCGCCCTCAACCCTTTATCGCCCTCAACCCTTTATCGCCCTGAACACAGCCATCTTCATCACCCATGCTGTGGCGTCTGTTTCCCATTGGCACGCCCATTCTCAGTGCCCTTTGCTCAGACGTAGAATCATCTCACATTGCTCAACCAAGAGGCATCACCACCACATCCCATCACAATACCTTTTTATCACATCCCAACCTTGCTACTCCCCTTCAGTCCCCCCTTGCTACATTCCCGACTCATATCCCCCTCCCCCACCGTGGCACAGGAGGCATGGACCAATAGTGACCCTATAGCAACACTGCCAGGATACCAGCCGCTCTCGGTCAGTTCACGCCAGTTACAGCGCGCCAAACTACTATCCCTGCCCAAGCTGTCACGAGAAGCGTTGGATCTGATCGAAGCAGCGGACAGGATCGGCCAGCGGGCCCACTACCACTGTGATGCCTTCATGGCAAACAGGCAGCAGGTAACAGCAGAGACATGCCAGCATGCTTTGTTTGTTGTTTTCTGTCTTCACCCCCCATATCCTCACTTCCCTAATACTGCCTGCATGAACTTTGTTCCTGTGCTCACTCCATTCCCCTCGCCCTCCCTCCACCCCTCAGCTGCGCATGGCAGGGCTGGCAGCTCTTGACGTGATGCAGCAGGTGAGACTCTTCCGCTTCCTTTCCACCCACGTCCTTCTCTCATCTGCCCCCATTCACTTTGATGGTGTTCAGGCCACTCGTAAATCCCCAGGGCTGGCAGCTCTTGACGAGATGCAGCTGGTTATTCAATGCTGCTTTTGCAAATGCTAGTCACTAAAGACAGTGTTGCAAGTGTGGAGATCTTTCATGCTCTTTCAATTGCTCCATGTGTGCATGTGCCGTGGCACAGGCAAGGGCAAGTTGGGATGCTATGGCACAGGAGCTGCAGGGGAGGGAGTCAGCAGCTGGAAACACAGTTACAGACACGACAACAACCAAGGAAAAAGATGCACTAGCAGGAGGAGGCGGAAGGGTAGAGAGCACGGCGAAGCAGAGGCAGAAGGCAAGTGAAAACTCAGGCAAAGACAGTGGGAAGAGCCGCAGCAGAAGCAAGGTGTCAGGCGGTGGGGTGCTCAAAGGCTGGAGGGATGTTTACGAGATGATCACCAGATGGAGACAGATCGCCGATCCAACGGCTGCTATTCTCTGGAACGACCAACTGAAGTACGTGCCACTGGGATGGCTCTTCCCGTTCTTATTGATT
The DNA here is from genome assembly GCA_947471745.1 of Closterium sp. Naga37s-1. Lineage (NCBI taxonomy): Eukaryota > Viridiplantae > Streptophyta > Zygnematophyceae > Desmidiales > Closteriaceae > Closterium > Closterium sp. Naga37s-1. Next base: position 1,262,229 of record CANJKZ010000122.1, on the reverse strand, counting down.
TGATTCTCAATGGTTTCCTGATGGCATGCGATCATGTCTCATGGGGGGGAAAGGGTGCTCCGTCTGCTTTCCTCTGCAGAAAAAGCTTTGCGCGGGGCGTTCGGTCGTCCACGCCCATCAAGGTGTGGGATCTGCAGACCGTCAAGTACTATCCCGTCTTCAACAAGTGGGTCCCTCACTAACCACTCACTTTCTTTCTCGGCCTTTCAGCCTGCCAAACCCACACACTCCCCCCACCACTCATACCTCCTAGCACGCATACCTCTCTTGCACTGACTCCGCTTCTCTGCAGTCACTTTCCCTGCAGTCACTTTCCCTGCAGTCACTTTCCCTGCAGTGTTTTTTTGTCGTCTCAAGGCGCCTCCTGTTGAATGTGTGGCAGGTCGTTTGAGGCCATGCGTGAAGCTCTGCTGGAGTCAGAGCGGGCCTTTTCAAACGACCAGCCCTTCGCTGTGCCGCGTAACTCACGTCACATGGTGAGTGGGGTGTGCCTGTTTCTTGCAACATGCATGGCCACATGGGGTGAGTGGGCTGCATCGGCCATGGCAGCAACCGTGGTGCAGAGACATATTATGCAGACATGCACCGCCCTGACTCCGTTTCTGTCCCCATGCACGTCACATATCAACTTGCCTCCTCGTCAGCATTAACCAACTCCTCCCTCCACGACTCTTCAAGCATCCCAGTCTCCCCTCAAACTCGTCACCTTCCTCCCTTCTCCCATCCCCTCTTCTTTTCTTCCCCTCGCCCACTGCTCCCCATCCTTCCTCAGATCACCAGGGCAGCTGACCTGCAGGCGCTTCACCAAGCTGTGGGAAAGGACTTTCTCGTCCAAGCACCCTGCTACAGCCATGTCTTCCCAGGGTGCGCCTTCCCTGCTACAGCCATGCCGTTCCAGGGTGCGCCTTCCCTGCTACAGCCATGTCTTCCCAGCATACGCCTTTCCTGAAACAGTCATCCCCAGGGTATCCTTCCCTGCTACAGCTGAGCACTTGCGAAGCGTTGTATCTGCTGTTCTTGCTCCAGCCATGAGCTTTCAGAGTTCACGTCACACGTATCAATCTGTATTTCCACCTCTTCAGATGATGGGAGGATGATGGCCTCAAAAGCCTTGCTCCAGCCATGAGCTTTCAAAGTACATGTCACGCGTGTTACTCTGTATTTCCACCTCCTTGTCTCTCTATTTCCACCTCCTCGTCTTTGTAACCTCCTCACCTCCTCCCATTGCATGCATGCCCATGCAGGAAGGACCTGACCGGGTCAATGTTTGAAATCCTTAAGAGGTAAGTAAGCCATTGCCTCGTGCTTTTTCTAATTTGCCACTTCCCCACGCATCAGGCAGAGCACACTGTTTATCAATCACCCAGTTCCCGCAGTTTACCATGCGAGAGCATGTGAATCTCTCCCAGCATGTTCCTCCTCACATGCTCTCTTTTCCCTCCACACCATCTTTCCCTATCGATTCCAACCTCGCCCTTCTCTCCTCCGCCTCTGGAGCTCCATCTGTCTTTCACTCACCTATCCTCCCTCCCTTTTTCTGCATGCACGCATTGAACCACCCACACACCACATTCACGCGCTCCTGTTCCTCTGTCTGCACCATACCAGCACCCACGCGTTCAACTTCTACTCGCACACGCCAATCAGCGCTCATCGGTGGCACGGCTTCGACCACGAGCTCACTGCTGCATGGCAGGTCAGGCGTGCATGACTCATACGCATCTGCATGGCAGGTCAGGCGTGCATGACTCATACGCATCTGCATGGCAGGTCAGGCGTGCATGACTCATACGCATCTGCATGGCAGGTCAGGCGTGCATGACTCATACGCATCTGCATGGCAGGTCAGGCGTGCATGACACATACGCATCTGCATGGCAGGTCAGGCGTGCATGACTCATACGCATCTGCATGGCAGGTCAGGCGTGCATGACTCATACGCATCTGCATGGCAGGTCAGGCGTGCATGACTCATACGCATCTGCATGGCAGGTCAGGCGTGCATGACTCATACGCATCTCTGCATGGCAGGTCAGGCGTGCATGACTCATACGCAACTGCGTCTCCTTATACCTGTCATGTCAGTCCTCTCATGTCAGTCCCCCTTGCCATGCACACCAATCCCTCCTCTCTTGAATCCCGGTCACACCTACCTTGCTCCGCCTGCCATTTCACTTTGAGGCGACTGCTGCACTTCAGTTCTGAACAAGCGGATACGCGTCTGATCTCTGTCCCATCCACTCCTGATCCCCCATCCCCCCTCCCTCACACCAGGCGCTGTGTGCGGCAGTGCTGGACGCACACACAGAGGCAGCGGACCCGCATCGCTACCGCCAGAGGATTCAAGACGCCATCCTCCGCCTGGGGTACTTCTGGTCAGTACGGCACACTGCCATGGGGTGCTCTCTCGTGGCTGGGGTACGTCTGGGGCATGCTGTGCTGTGCTGTGCTGTGCTGTGCTGTGCTGTGCTGTGCTGTGCTGTGCTGTGCTGTGTTGTGCTGTGCTGTGTTGTGCTGTGCTGTGCTGTGCTGTGCTGTGTTGTGCTGTGCGTGGCCAGTGGGGTACACACGCTGTGCCTGGCTGCTAATGCAAGGGGTACTCTGCGCGTTTGTGGGAGGGGTCACGCATGTAGCTGCCTTGCACAGTGATACACACAGCGCAGACTCACTCCTGTTTTGGATCTGAAACTCCTTTCACACATCATGCCCGCATGACCCTCACTCATCACCCTCTCCGCCTTCGCTACACACCAGGTTCCAGCTCATGCCGCTGACGCGCGGGTCCGCCATGGTGGGGCTGGTCTCCATCCTCGGCCTCTCCATGGCTGCTGACATGCAAACCACAACGCTCGTCCCCCACGGGGTGCAGGTAGGCTGAGCCGTGCTATTGGACGCATGGTTGCCCTTTGGGGCTGGAACATTCTTTTCTTTTTCTGCCACGTGTGTTGACTTGACACATGATCACGCCGTTGTCAGCAAGGGATGGCTTATACTCAACAGCAAGACACATCAGATAGCGCCCCAGCGGTTCAGTTAAAATTACAATGACAAGAAGAGCACACTCTCGTCTCTCGAGGTTTGCATAGAGCCTTTTCCCTGGCACGATCAATCACTGAGTAATTGTTTCGTTCATACCTCTACCATTCAGGTTGACTGGGAGGCGTTACTCGTGTCTCGCTTTGAAGACTTCAATGCCTCTGTTGCCCCATGGCTCTTCGCCTCCACTCAAAGCTCACCCTGGGATCTAGCCCCTATCGAGGGTGCCTTGCCCACCACGCACCATGTGATTGCGGCATTGAGTTACAATGTGATGCATGAAAAGTGACCAATGCTGGTTGCCCTCTCTTGCAACATTGTTGTATTGTTTGTTTCATGTTGTAATAATGCAAAAGCGGTGGTCAAACGATTGCTGATTCTGTGGTTGATGCTGCTTTTCTTTTGCAATAGTGGAATAACCGGATGGGTGAAACTTGAGATGTGTGCGTTTGTTTGTGTCTTCCCAGTGGAAAATCACTTCATTGATTCATTGAATGTAGATTCGTTTCTTTGGTTTTCTCTGTCCAAGTGTATCGATTACGAGGAAATGCGTCAAGAGTGTTCTAGCCTGTCGCGCAGGCAGGTGCAGCAGTCTCTCTGTCTCCCTCTCCTACGAAGCCGATCAGGGCCGACGCACGACGCTGACGAGGGGTAACTGTGATTCGTGCTTTCGCGAATTCTACATCATGAGCTCTACCATTTTGAACTAAGGGAGGTCCAGCTCGTACATTTACTGTTCGTAAACCCCTCAGTTACCACATTTTTTGTGGTAACCCTTTTTTGAACGTGTCCAGCGGACACAATCAGCTTCTGTTCGCAAGACGGCACGCCCCATGCACGTACCTAGAGTCGTCTGACTCACGTTACTGGAATCAGCAGGGACGCGAACAAGGGTACAGCACCGCGTCCTGGCCACTACAGTTCGTTTCCCTTGGATCGCTTGCACGATTTCGTCAGTGGTTCGCTCTACTCGCCAGCGCCCCCTGCGCCTGCACAAAAATTTTCAAGCTATGATTGACGAGGGAAACTGTTACCTCGTTTTCAACGTGGTCAGAGCACTGTTGATTCGTGTGGCGGGGAATGTGTCCGCGCTTCTGAAATTACAGGATGGTTGGACTCCACTCACAACGCATTCGTTTCTAGGTACGGTAGTTATTTTTGAACCTTGATACGTGCGTTGGCACGAAAAATCCCGAAATGAACGAAATGGACACGCCCTAACAAGGTATTGGCTCAATCCAGCATTCCTTCAGTCAGAGCTCATCCTTCATGAACAACATGACAGTCACGAAGAGCAAGACCAGAAGAGCCAGCTGCATTGCATCGCGGAGTCCTGAAGGCCTCCGACGATGACCAGCTTTCGTTTAGACGAAGATTTTCAGTAGTCACATTTCGTTTAACGCAGTCGATGTGAATCACATTTTCGTGCAACGTCCGCATAGAATGGCTCCTACCGTTCGTGCCATTCGTGCGACGTTCGTGTGCCTTTCGCTGAATTTGACGCTATGCACGGTCTTCAATGGTCGATACTACACAGCTCCTCCGGTTTCAAACCACGCTGTTCCAGTTAACATAGCCGGCGCGAACAAGGGTAAAGGTAGTACGACGGCAGACCAGACAGCAGGGTTCGTCCTTCCAAGCTCGGCGCGCAGGTGTAATGCAGAGGAACAAACCGATGCCGCTGCAGGGCTCCTCTCGTCTCTTGAAATGCTGAGCTGGTGAGATTGCCAGCACTTCAGAGTGTCAGAACATGACTTTTTATCGATACGGGGACGCTTCGTAAAGTAAATTTGTCATTTCAACTGCGATCGACACAATGCTGTGATGGGTGTGGGAATCTCGTCGGACATCATAAACTCGTCTGACATTTCTCAGCGCCGTGCCTCATCGTCATGCCTCATCGTCATGCATCATCGCCATGCCTCATCGTCATGCCTCATCGTCATGCATCATCGTCATGCATCATCGTCATGCCTCATCGTCATGCATCATCGTCATGCCTCATCGTCATGCCTCATCGTCATGCCTCATCGTCATGCATCATCGTCATGCCTCATCGTCATGCCTCATCGTCATGCATCATCGTCATGCATCATCGTCATGCATCATCGTCATGCCTCATCGTCATGCCTCATCGTCATGCCTCATCGTCATGCATCATCGTCATGCCTCATCGTCATGCCTCATCGTCATGCATCATCGTCATGCATCATCGTCATGCCTCATCGTCATGCCTCATCGTCATGCCTCATCGTCATGCATCATCGTCATGCCTCATCGTCATGCCTCATCGTCATGCATCATCGTCATGCATCATCGTCATGCCTCATCGTCATGCATCATCGTCATGCCTCATCGTCATGCCTCATCGTCATGCCTCATCGTCATGCATCATCGTCATGCCTCATCGTCATGCCTCATCGTCATGCATCATCGTCATGCATCATCGTCATGCATCATCGTCATGCCTCATCGTCATGCCTCATCGTCATGCCTCATCGTCATGCATCATCGTCATGCCTCATCGTCATGCCTCATCGTCATGCATCATCGTCATGCATCATCGTCATGCCTCATCGTCATGCATCATCGTCATGCCTCATCGTCATGCCTCATCGTCATGCCTCATCGTCATGCATCATCGCCATGCCTCATCGTCATGCCTCATCGTCATGCATCATCGTCATGCATCATCGTCATGCCTCATCGTCATGCATCATCCTCATGCCTCATCGTCATGCCTCATCGTCATGCATCATCGTCATGCATCATCGTCATGCATCATCGTCATGCCTCATCGTCATGCCTCATCGTCATGCCTCATCGTCATGCATCATCGTCATGCCTCATCGTCATGCCTCATCGTCATGCATCATCGTCATGCATCATCGTCATGCCTCATCGTCATGCATCATCGTCATGCATCATCGTCATGCCTCATCGTCATGCCTCATCGTCATGCATCATCGTCATGCCTCATCGTCATGCCTCATCGTCATGCATCATCGTCATGCATCATCGTCATGCATCATCGTCATGCCTCATCGTCATGCCTCATCGTCATGCCTCATCGTCATGCATCATCGTCATGCCTCATCGTCATGCCTCATCGTCATGCCTCATCGTCATGCATCATCGTCATGCCTCATCGTCATGCCTCATCGTCATGCATCATCGTCATGCATCATCGTCATGCATCATCGTCATGCCTCATCGTCATGCCTCATCGTCATGCCTCATCGTCATGCATCATCGTCATGCCTCATCGTCATGCCTCATCGTCATGCATCATCGTCATGCATCATCGTCATGCCTCATCGTCATGCATCATCGTCATGCATCATCGTCATGCCTCATCGTCATGCCTCATCGTCATGCATCATCGTCATGCCTCATCGTCATGCCTCATCGTCATGCATCATCGTCATGCATCTGTTGTAATTTCATATTTCATACAACATACATAGGCTAGAAGTGTAGCACATTTATAAATTGGGGGGTTGCTTAGTGTACCCTCCAACCACATTTTGTGGTTGGTTGGGATTGGTCCTTAGCTCAACCAATCCCAACCAACACACATTTGTGGTTGCTTGGGTCACAAGCAAGCTCACCCATTGGCCAACTTATTGGCCAATAGGGTAAGCTTCCCTCTCATCTCTCTCTTGCTCATTGTTTGTACTAAAGAGCCTCTTGGCTCATTATTCAATGTATCAATTCTAGCTTTCCTACATGGTATCATGAGCTATTGGCTCACGCCTTGATCCCTCGCTCCTTAGGCCACCCTCTCCTCCCCGTCCCTCAGACGTAGTCCTACTACGGTGCTCCCAAGCTCAGATTCACTCCTCCCGAGCTCACATCTCCTCCTCCCGAGCTCCGATCTACTCCTCCCCAGCTCAGATCTACTCCTCCCGAGCTCAGATCTACTCCTCCCCAGCTCAGATCTACTCCTCCCGAGCTCAGATCTACTCCTCCCGAGCTCAAATCTACTCCTCCCCAGCTCAGATCTACTCCTCCCGAGCTCAGATCTACTCCTCCCGAGCTCAGATCTACTCCTCAACAGCTCAGATCTACTCCTCCCGAGCTCAGATCTACTCCTCCCGAGCTCACATCTCCTCCTCCCGAGCTCAGATCTACTCCTCCCGAGCTCAGATCTACTCCTCCCGAGCTCAGATCTACTCCTCCCTAGCTCAGGTCTACTCCTCCCGAGCTCAGATCTACTCCTCCCGAGCTCAGATCTACTCCTCAACAGCTCAGATCTACTCCTCCCCAGCTCAGATCTACTCCTCCCGAGCTCAGATCTACTCCTCCCCAGCTCAGATCTACTCCTCCGCAGCTCAGATCTACTCCTCCCGAGCTCAGATCTACTCCTCCCGAGCTCAGATCTACTCCTCAACAGCTCAGATCTACTCCTCCCGAGCTCAGATCTACTCCTCCCGAGCTCAGATCTACTCCTCCCGAGCTCCCATCTCCTCCTCCCGAGCTCAGAATTACTCCTCCCGAGCTCAGATCTACTCCTCCCCAGCTCAGATCTACTCCTCCCGAGCTCAGATCTACTCCTCCCGAGCTCAGATCTACTCCTCCCGAGCTCAGATCTACTCCTCCCCAGCTCAGATCTACTCCTCCCGAACTCAGATCTACTCCTCCCGAGCTCACACCTCCTCCTCCCGAGCTCAGATCTACTCCTCCCGCGCCCTGCTCTACTCCTCCTGCCCTCAGATCTGCGCATTTCGCGCTCAGATCTGCACATTCCGCACTCAGATCTACTCTCCCGCGCCCAAATCTGCATTCCGCGTGCTCAGATCTGCAACTCGCACGCCCTTGCTAGTCCGACCGCGCGCCCTGGTCGTCCGCCCTCTGCTCGTCCGCCCTTCGCGTCCCCGCCCTGCCCGTCCGCACGCCCTGCTCGTCCGCGCCCTGCCCGTCCGCACGCCCTGCTCATCCGCCCTTCGCGTCCGCGCCCTGCCCGTCCGCGCGCCCCAGTCATCCGCACCCTGGCCGTCCGCGCGCCCTGTTCGTCTGCACGCGCATACAGCACATCAGACAGCACATACCGCACACCTGACAGCACATACCGCACACCTGACAGCACATACCGCACATCTGACAGCACATACCGCACACCTGACAGCACATACCGCACACCTGGGAGCACATACAGCACACCCGCCTGCGCATACCGTCAGCTGCCTGCGCACACCTTCATGCCCTGCTCGCCTGCGCCATGCCGTGACCGCCCACACCCCACATTGCTTCCCCCATGGCAACAGTTGCGCTGGCATGCATCAGCAGTGGTGCCGGTGGGCATGGAGGAGGGCATAGTGGCAGCTGTGGTGGTGGTCAAGGGAGACTCGCAGGATATTGTGGTGTCAGGGGTTTGAGCGCAGGCTGCGGCGCAGCAGCAGCCTTCTCTCCTCGTGAATATGTGCCTCGCTATGGCCCGACTCGGGGACTTCAGTGTAAGCTTTCCACCCAAGCCCACCATGCCCCGAGTCAACCCTTCTCTCTACCTCCTCCTCCTCCTCCTCCTCCTCCTCCTCCTCCTCCTCCTCCTCCTCCGCAGCAGCAACAGCAGCAACAGCAGCAGCAGCAGCAGCAGCAGCAGCAGCAGCAGCAGCAGCAACCGCAGCAACAGCAGCACCAGCAGCAGCTCTGGCACCTCCTCCTCCAGCTCCAGCAGTTGCTTCACCGCCTGCAGCAGCACCTTGACCTACAACCGCAGCTGCCTCTTCCTCCTCCTCCCCCAACTTCCCAGCAGAACTCAGTTCCGCATTGTTCCACAAGCTCCGCCACTTCAAGCATCGTCCCATCTTTCTCATCCGTTGGTATCGCTGGTATGGTCAATCAAGCCACATCAACTGCACCTGCCACATACTCCTCTAGCACTAACGAAACTGCGTTCGAGTCCTCTGTCCCTTCCTCCTCCCTCTCCTCCACTGTCGATTTTGTCCTCGACAGCGGCGCCACTGACACAGTTCTTCGCGATGCTGGCACCTTGCGCCCCCTCCCAACGCCTACCTCCCTCCTTGGTGCCGACAGCAGCTTCTGTATCCCCTGCCATAACACCTCGACTCTCCCCTGCCCACTCTTCCCCTCAGGCACTGTCACCGGTCTCCACATACCCTCTCTTCGCGCTAATCTCCTTTCGCAAAGGTCCCTTCAGCAAGCCGGTATCACCACAGTATTCCCAGCTCATGCTAACTATTGCGCTCTCTATCATTCCGCCACCGGTCAGTTCGTTTCTCGCATTCCCTTTTTCCCTCGCTCCCGTCTGTACACCCTTCGGGTTCCTCGCCTCCCCTCCTGTCAGGTCATCTCTCGTCCCCCCCTCCACCCTCTCATCCCACCTCCTCCTCTCCCTCCCACTAACCCGGACCTCCCTTCCCGCCCCCCCCTTGACTCCTCTTGCTCCTGTCGCTCCCTCTCCCACCATGCCGTCCTCCTCCATCACAGGCTAGGTCACCCTAACTTCGCTACTCTACGCTCCTCTGTTTCCACCGGTCTCCTCCACGGTCTCCCCTCCTCCCTCCCTCCCCTCCCCAAATCCCCTGCCCCCCCCTGCACCGTCTGCGTTCAGAGCAAGCTCAAGCAGCAGCCGCACCGGAGCTCCCCCTCCGCTGCTGCTCAGCCACTTGATCTTGTTCACATGGACCTCTGGGGCCCCAATCCCTCTCCCACTCGCCAGGGCCATCGATACCTCCTCGTACTCGTCGATGATCACAGTCGGTACTCGTCCGTCTCTCTCCTTCGGACGAAGGCAGATGCCCCGGCTGCGATCATCGCCTGGCTCGAGCGTGCAAATACCCATTTTGGGCGCCCTGTTCGCCGCCTTCACTCTGATGGTGGTGGTGAGTTCCTTAACAACCAAATATCCTCCTATTGTCAGTCTCATGGCATTCTTCAGACTTACACCCTCCCTCACTCCCCACAGCAGAACGGTGTGGCTGAAAGTCGTGTTCGAGAGATCACCAAAACTGCCTGGTGTCTTCTTTTCCACGCCTCCTGCCCTCCTTCTCTGTGGGGCTACGCCCTCCTTCATGCCGCCCTCCTTACTAACCTTTACCCTCACCCTCTTCTCCCATCCACCACCCCCACTGAGCTGTGGACGAACAACAAACCTGATGTCTCGTCTCTTCGTGTCTGGGGCTCAAAGGCTTATGTTCTCCTTCACCCCACTGACCGCTCCCGCTCTATGGGAAAGCTTGCCCCTCGTACCCTTCCCTGCATCTTTCTTGGTCATAACTCCTCCTCACCTGACTACCTTTTCCTCCATCCCCCCTCAGGTCGTCTATTCCGCAGTAGGGATGTGGTCTTTGATGAGTCCACTCCCTACTACTCCTCTCCCCCATCCACTGACCCACTCCCCCGTCTTCCCCGTCCCCTTGTCTGGTCTGACACCACCCCTCCCCCACTACTTCCTCCTCCCCCCATCCTCCCTCCCCCCCCCCCACCGTCGTCCCCATCCCACGGTGCCCCTCCCTCGTCTGGTAATATATTTGACCCGGAACCTCTGTCCTCTCCCGTCTCCCCCACACATTCCTCTCCTAGTGCCCCTCCCGCCCCTCGTTCACCTCCCTCGCCGCCGACTCGTCCTTCCCCCCCTCCCCGCACCGTACTTACCCGGTACCCCCATACCAGGTCACGTGACAGTATCCTTGGTGCACCGCCCCCTGTTACCCTCTCTACCTCTACCCTCCCCCCACTCTCCCCTCTCCTTCACCACTTCTTCCAGGCTGTTCTGCATCAACCTCCTCCTGCAGCAGCCCCCTCTGCCACCTCTCCAGCAGCGGCGCCAGCAGCAGCGTCCGCAACGGCACCCGCAGCGGCACCAGCAGCAGGACCAGCAGTGGCACCTGCAGCAGGACCAGCAGCGGCACCAGCAGCGGGACCAGCAGCGGGACCAGCAGCGGCACTAGCAGCGGCACCAGCAGCGGCACCAGCAGCGGCACTAGCAGCGGCACCAGCAGCGGCACCAGCAGCGGCACCAGCAGCGGCACCAGCAGCGGCACCAGCAGCGGCACCAGCAGCGGCACCAGCAGCGGCACCAGCATCGGCACCAGCAGCGGCACCAGCAGCGGCACCAGCAGCGGCACCAGCAGCGGCACCAGCAGCGGCACGTGCAGCGGCACCAGCGGCACCAACGGTCATCCGCTCCTTCCACACCTCCCTCTCCGAGGACTCGCATGAGGAGTTCCTTGACCTCCACCTCTGTGACCCTTCCCTTCTACCCATCACCTTTGACCTTTCTGGGACACCAGTATTCGCATTCTCCTCTGCTCCCTCCGTTTTCATCCCTACCACGTATGAGGAGGCCATGGCTTGCCCCGACGCCCCACTCTGGCTCGCCGCCATTATCAAGGAGCTGGAGGCCTTTGTCGCCAACTCCTCCTTCGTTGATGTGCCTCGCCCTCCCTCCTCTACGAACGTGGTGAAAGGGAAGTGGGTGTTTCGCGTCAAACAGCTGCCAGGGGAGCCGCCCGTCTATAAGGCTCGTTACTGTGCCAAGGGGTTCACGCAGCGGTATGGTTTTGATTTCTTCGATACCTTCTCTCCCACTGCCAAGCCTGCTACTGTTCGCGCCGTGCTCGACCTCGCCGCTCGCCTCAATATGGAGATCCACTCGATGGACGTCTCTAACGCTTTCCTCCAAGGCGTCCTCCGCGAGAAAGAAAGAAAGAAAGAAAGAAAGAAAGAAAGAAAGAAAGAAAGAAAGAAAGAAAGAAAGAAAGAAAGAAAGAAAGAAAGAAAGAGCGTCCAGCCGGTTTTCACCTTCCCTTCCCTGCAGACTCTGTCTGGCAGCTGCGTCGCCCTGTGTATGGGCTTCGACAGGCCCCGAGGGAGTGGTATGCTAAGCTTGCCGCCACCCTTGCTGAACTTGGGTTCCGCACCTCCCGCTCTGACGCCAGCCTCTTCCTCCGCACCTGCCCCTCCCCGTTCTACATCCTTGTGTATGTCGATGACATGATTCTGCTCACTGCCGACCTTGGCGAATTGGAGCGTGTTAAGGCTGAGTTGGGCAGCCGTCTCAAATGCAAGGACTTGGGCGAGCTGCAGCATTACCTGGGCATGACCATCACCCGCGACCGCTCCGCCCGCACCATCTCTCTCTCCCAGGGTCATTACTTGCAGCAGGTCTTGGAGCGGTTTGACATGGTCCGCGGTGGCGCCCAACCTACTCCTCTTTCTGTCGGGCACCACCTCTCTCCACCCACCTCCCCCTCAGCCTCCTCCCATCCTTATCCCGAGCTCATCGGCTCCCTCATGTACGCCATGGTCTCCACTCGCCCTGACCTTGCCTACCCCATCAGCGCCCTCGCTCGTTTTGTTGGCGCAAGCAAGCATACGGAAGAGCACTGGCAGGCCGCCAAGCGTGTCCTCCGGTACCTTCGTGGCACCAAGGACTATGTCCTTACTCTTGGCGGCCCCTCCCCACCTCTTCTCAGCGGCTACAGTGACTCCTCCTGGGCTGATTCCCGGCCAGATCGTCGCTCCTCCCAGGGCTATGGCTTCTCTCTTGGCAGCGGCCTTATCAGCTGGCGCTCCACCCGCTCCTCGGCTGCAGCCCTCTCCTCCTGCGAGGCGGAATTGTATGCCGCCACCATGGCTGCGCAAGAGGCCCGCTGGCTCACCTTCCTTCTTGAGGAACTTGGTGCCCCCCAGCGCTGTCCCACAATTTGGTGTGACAATGCTAGTACCATTCACCTCACCAAAGATGCTGTGTTTCACGGGCGCTCCAAGCACATTGAGCTCCGTCATTTCTTCATTCGCGATCTTGTTCAGGCGGGGCACCTTCGCCTCGACAAGGTTGACTCGGCGGCCAACCTTGCCGACATCTTCACAAAAGCTCTTCCTCATGCCGCTCACTCTTTCCTACTTCGTCTTCTTGGCCTCACTCCTCCTAAGTCGCCTCCCGCCTCTTGATTCTAGCCTTCTAGCCTTATGCATGTTGGGGGGTTGTGTTGTAATTTCATATTTCATACAACATACATAGGCTAGAAGTGTAGCACATTTATAAATTGGGGGGTTGCTTAGTGTACCCTCCAACCACATTTTGTGGTTGGTTGGGATTGGTCCTTAGCTCAACCAATCCCAACCAACACACATTTGTGGTTGCTTGGGTCACAAACAAGCTCACCCATTGGCCAACTTATTGGCCAATAGGGTAAGCTTCCCTCTCATCTCTCTCTTGCTCATTGTTTGTACTAAAGAGCCTCTTGGCTCATTATTCAATGTATCAATTCTAGCTTTCCAACAGCATCATCGTCATGCATCATCGTCATGCCTCATCGTCATGCCTCATCGTCATGCCTCATCGTCATGCCTCATCGTCGTGCCTCATCGTCATGCCTCATCGTCATGCCTCATTGCCCTCAGGAACCCCTGTCTTTGCGATTGGGAGGCACATCTGATAGCGTCAGTACCAGCCCGGGCAGAACATCAGTCTCTGGCTAGTCGGCCCGCCTGCATCACTCCATTCATCCGAAAAGGTCAGAAAACAACACCGCGAACAAAGGTGCTGCTGGTAACTGGGTAGGTGTGGCTGCTGCAGAGCCTTGCTGCCTTAGCCTCAGCTGCATCTGCCCTGAATCTGACTCCATTCCAGCAGCCAGCACACTCTATCCGTTCCGCCTCGACCCCATGGGCTTTCACCGATTACTTTTCCGCTTCTGACTTGCAAAGCTCCTCTGCTCCCGCTGTTGTCGCTTCTCCGCGTCCTCTCCAGGCGCCCAGCCAATGTGCTGAGAGTCCCCCTACCAAGTCTCCAAGACTCCATCCCTCTCCCCCTATTCATTCCACCGCCCTGCCCATCGCAGCAACCAAGGTGTATCGCCTGCAGCAGCCACCGGTCTCGGCTATCGCCGAGTCTCCTGGTAGTGGCTTGATAGGCCGAAAAGGAAGAGAGAGAGGTGACAGCCAGGCATTATCGGGCCTGCGGTGTGAAGAAAGCTCACTGGGGCGGCTGAGACAGCTGGAGAGCACTGAGCTCTGTGGCTTGCTGCTGCTGGGCGATGGACCTGCTAATGTGGGTACAAGGGCGCAAAGAGAGGTGCATGAGAAGGGAAGTCTGGGCGGAAGCAGCACAAGGGCGACTGCAGAAGACGTGAACAAGGGTGAAGCGGGACGGAAGCAGAAGAAGGGGGGGGAAGTGCAGGCGACAAGCAAGCAGCTTGAGATGTTGCAGCAGGCGAACGATGAGGTGGGTGCGGTGGTGGGTGCGGCGGTGGGTGAGGTGGATGGGTGAGGTGGTGAGTGAGGGCAGTCATCGCCCAGCAATGGGTTGGAAGCGCCCTGACAAATTGGTCAGATCAATCCGTTCCCTCTTCGTCCATACGCATCTCACTATATAGCAGGCAGGATAAAAAAGGCCATCCATTTCTCCTTCAAATTCAACTGTTGACTGTTCAATCTAATGTACCTGTTCCATCGCTCGATCTGCTGCTGTCTGCTCCCATCCTATGCAGATGGCACGAGGGCGATACACGGAGGCAATCGCCATCTACAACAAGGTCAGTCAGGGACGCAGCCTAATAACCGTCACCATTTTCTTGTCTCCTTGATAGCAGATTCTACTCTAAGTCACTGCAGTTCATCCATCTTCCTCCATCCCACATTCCTTTATCAGACTGCAGTTCTCCCTTCACACGTGACGTGACATGTCCGCCCTTGCCTTCCATGTATGGACCCTTCCCGCCTGTTTGTCCGTTGATCCCCCAATCATTGCCTGACAGCTGGCGTCGACTCCCTCTCTCAAGGGTCAAGTGCTTGTGGGTCGAGGCTCCTGCCACAGTGCATTGGGGCAGTTTGACAAGGCCCTCGCTGACCTGTCCTCTGTAAGGATTGCACTCCGTCCACTTCCTTCCTTCTTATGAGACGTCTCAAAAGTCTGCCACAGTGCACTGGGGCAGTTCGACAAGGCCCTCGCTGACCTGTCCTCTGTAAGGAGTCTTCTGCTCCCTCCACTTCCTCCTTCTTATCTCCAGTTGTCCACTTATTGAGTGATCAGCAGCCCCATGATTTATCAACCCTTCCAACTCTTGTGCTGTGCTCCACTGGCAGGCTCTGGCAACAAACCCCACAAGCACAGCCGCTTTCATGGCTCGAGCAGGCACTTATTTCAAGATGAACAAGAATGTTGAGGTACATGTGATGATGTATGGTGGCGACGAGGGGTAGGGGGGGGACCACATCATTAGGTAATGGCATCATACATGCATGATGTCTCATCGAGTAGATGGGACAAGATACGCTGTCATCCTCTTACTTACTGCATGATGTCATTAGGTTCACAGGTAGACTAGATCAATTGTGCAGCCGTGTGGATTGCTATCATCATTCGTACATATGACAGACATGCTGCCATGGTCCATAGTTCCAATACGCATGTTGCCATTGTGCTCCTGATCACACCAGATTCTGTCCCGACTCTTGGCCATTGGCCTTGCTGTCAGCAGGCATCCTGCAGTGACACAGCTGCTGCCATCCCTCGTTGCATCTCGCCCTTCTGCCCTCTGTTTTATTCCACACCAACTGTCATGTCGTGAAGGCCATAGTGGACTACTCACGAGTCATTGACCTGGACCCCTCCAACGCCGAAGCTGTCAGGTGGCGAGGTGAGGACTGGTGGTGGGTGCGAGACACAGCACTGCTGGCTTAGTTGTTCTCACTTCCACGTGCTTCCATCTGCAACCGTCTCCCCTCGTTCCCTTCAACACACTCGCTCTCCCTTCTCATCGCTATCTTCATCCGCTCATCCCACCCCTCCTGTCTCCTCTCTATCTCACTGCCAGGCATCTTGTCATTCAACCTAAAGTACTACTATGCAGCTGAGAAGGACTTTCAGCAAGCCATTCAGCTCGACCCCTCTCTTCCCTTCGTCTTTAAAGGCCTTGTATGTTATTCCTCACTCACGATGCTTCCTCATTCTTCTGATCTGTTGACGCTTTTAAATCCTCATTCTTTTGGGTTTGGGGGCATTTTTTATTGCTTCTTCCCTCCTACCATATGTCCAACATGCATTACCTGTTCATTAGGTGTTTCTCCCAGCACCCAAATTCCACTCTCCTCTTCTCCCTTTCGATCCATCCCCACTGTGACACTGTCCTCCGCTCCCCTCTCTCTAACGATCCTCACTCCCATTTCCTCTAGGGCCTCGCCATAGGAGGCAGTGGGAGGTGGCGGGAGTCGTTGCCAGTGTTTGCAGAGGGAGTGAGGCGCCACCCCCAGGATGCGGACCTGTGGCATTCCAAGGGGCGCGCGCACAAGGAGGTGGGCGAGGTGGCGAACGCCTTAGAGGCGCTGCAGCGAGCACTGCAGATCAGAAAGTGAGTGCCGTGAATGTGACTGCTTACAGTCCCCGCGTCCTTCTTTTCCCTTGTTAGTACCCATTCTGGGGGCACGCGTAAATGATACCACTGACCACACCCTGTGCTCACACCCGTGCATTTCTGCGTGTACTTTACAGGGCAGTGGCGACCTATCAGGAGCTTGTGTCTGTCAGCCGATTCGTGGGTGACTACAGGTGAGCTACCCGCACTTGCACAGTCAGGGTGTTTTCTTTTGTTCTGGGGAAGCTTTGTGTTTTCTTGTTGGCTGGATGAATATGACC
Source organism: Closterium sp. Naga37s-1 (assembly GCA_947471745.1). Taxonomy (NCBI): domain Eukaryota; kingdom Viridiplantae; phylum Streptophyta; class Zygnematophyceae; order Desmidiales; family Closteriaceae; genus Closterium; species Closterium sp. Naga37s-1. The sequence goes on along the minus strand of CANJKZ010000122.1, from coordinate 1,245,590 downwards.
TATGGAGCTCCATCCCTACTTTCCCTCTCTTCTTCTCCCCTCGCTCCCACCCCACAGGGCCGCCATACGCTATGCAAGAGAGGGCCTGCAGCTGGACAGGGGAGACATGGAGCTCGTTCATGCCCACGCCAGCAGCCTGCATGCCCTGGGGGACCTCGCTGAAGCTGTGAGCATCGCACACCCACACCCACCCCAAGCTGTGTGCTGTCCATTAGTGAGCTGCTACACGCCCTTCTGTTCACGTTCTTGTATAGTCTCCTTTCCAATCACGATCTCCCAGCACACCAGCCTCATCAGGACCGCCCACCCCTCATCTGCACACCTGTGATGTGTTGCCCACAGATGCGCAAGTACCAGGCAGCGCTGGCAATGCAGCCCAGGGACCAGGAGGGACAGGCTCTCCAGCACTCCATGTTCTACCAGGCATGTTCTACCAGGCATGTTCCAAAAGTTCAGCGGTTTTGTTGTGCTTTTTGTCCCACGGACAGTGCCTTGCCCGGTATCTTTCCCTTCCTCATCTGCTCCCTCCTTCCCCTATCTGCAATTACGACTCCCCTCCCCCTCCCAGAGGGAGGTACTGGCCTACACCATTGCTCGCTTGCAGCAGCCGCTCCCCTCCATCCGCTTCGACTGGGATTTCACTGCTGAGTTCAGAGTATGGCCACCCCTTACCACCCCCAACACAGCCGTCCTCATCACCTGTTGCATTTATTTCCGTCAGTACAACCATATTCAGTGGCTTTTCTTTGTTTGCTTGCTATTGCTATTGCCATGTTTCTCCCTCCCCCTCATACGTATTTTCCCCCTCTCCAATAACTCACATACCCTCCCCCCCAACCACAACAGGAGGCATGGACTAAGAAGGACCCTATAGCAACGCTGCCAGGCTACCAACCCCTCTCAGTCACTGCACGCCAATCACAGCGCGCCACGTTGCAGTCCCTGCCCACGCTGTCTCGTGAAGCGTTGGATCTGATCGAAGCAGCGGACAGGATCGGCCAGCGGGCCCACTACCACTGCGATGCATTCATGGCAAACAGGCAGCAGGTAACAGGCAGCAGGTAACAGGCAGCAGGTAACAGCAGAGATATGCCAAGATGCTTTTCCCTCTTTCTTTTTGTCTCTCCCCCTCTCACTTCCCCTTATTGCCCTCATTAAATCTGTTCCTGTTTTGACTCCGCCCCCTCCTCCTCCCTTCACCCCTCAGCTGCGCATGGCAGGGCTGGCAGCTCTTGACGTGATGCAGCAGGTGAGATTCTTCCCCTTTTTTTCCACCCTCGCCCTTCTCTCATCTGCCCCCATTCACTTTGATGGTGTTCAGTTCACTCGTACATCCCCAGGCCTGGCAGCTCTTGACGTGACGCAGCAGGTTAGTCAATGCTGCCCTTTCCCAACGCTTGTCTTCTAAGGACAGTGTAGGAGGTGTGCGTACATTTACGCATTCAAGGTAGTCTCTGGCTGGTAGTGCCTTGTGACTGAAGGAGCTGGTGTCGTTATGTAAGCTTACAAGCCTTCCTATGTATGTGTGCCATTCATTTGTCTCTCCGTGTGTGCATGTGCCATGGCGCAGGCAAGGGCAACATGGGATGCCATGGCAAAGGAGCAGCAGGGGAGGGGGGAGTCGGCGGCTGGTGACACAGTTCCAGACACCACAACAACCATGGAAACTGATGCACCAGGAGGGGGGGGAGAAGGAGGAGGAGGAAGCGTAGGGATAGAAAGCAGGGCGAAGCAGAGTCAGAGGGGAAGTGACAGCTCCGGCAAGGGCAGTCGGAAAAGCAGTAGCGGAGGCAAGGGGTCGGGCGGTGGGGTGCTGAAGGGGTGGAGGGATGTGTACGAGGTGATCACGAGATGGAGACAGATCTCCGATCCAACGGATGCTGTGCTCTGGAAGGACCAACTCAAGTACGTGCCACTGTGATTGCCTCTGTGATGCCATGCCATGCCATTGTGGTCTCTGAGAATGCTCAAAGTCGGTTTATGAGAACTCTCTGGGTTTTGACAATTCAACGGATGCTGTGCTCTGGAAGGACCAGCTCAAAGTGGCTGTGCCCTGTACAGCCACTATGGTTTCTCGTCTCAGTTCTTTGTTTATTACACTGTATGGTTTTCTGATAGCATGTGATCATATCATGTCTCATGTGTGACGCTGCTCCATCTGCTTTCCTCTGCAGGAATCGCTTTGCGCAGGGCTTTCGGTCGTCCACGCCCATCAAGGTGTGGGATCTGCAGACCGTCAAGTACTACCCTGTGTTCAACAAGTGAGTACTAGTGCTACCTCCTAGCGCACCTCTCCTGCACTGCCTCCGCTTCTCTGTGGTCCCTCGCCACGTTTTCCACTCCTGAAATCCGGTTCAATGTGTGGCAGGTCGTTTGAGGCCATGCGTGAGGCTCTACTGGAGTCAGAGCAGGCCTTCACAAACAACCAGCCATTTTCTGTGCCGCGCAACACACGTGGCGACATGGTGCGTGGGGTGCACGTGTCCCATGAAACACACATGGCGATATGCCGAGTGAAATGCGCATGTCTCTTGAAACACGAGTGGCGAGCACCAGCACATGAGCACCAGCAGCGTTTGAGCGGGTGGTGCAGCGTATGAGCGTGTGCGGTGCAGCGTATGAGCGGGCGGTGCAGCGTATAAGCTGGCGGTGCAGCATATGAGCGGGCGGTGCAGCGTATGAGCGGGCGGTGCAGCCCTTCATGAGGCTGTGGGAAAGGACTTTCTGGTGTTCAGGCGCCTCAACACTAGATTCCTCTCGCCCACTTCTCCCCATCCTTCCTGAGATCACCAGGGCGGCTGACCTCCAGGCAATTCACCAGGCTGTGGGAAAGGAATTCACCAGGCTGTGGGAAAGGAATTCACCAGGCTGTGGGAAAGGAATTCACCAGGCTGTGGGAAAGGACTTCCTCTCAACCTTGCCACCTTGCGCCCGTCTCCCGTCCCCTCCTCTTCGCCTCCCCATCCTTCCTCAGATCACCAGAGCGGCTGACCTGCAGGCACTTCACCAAGCTGTGGGAAAGGACTTTCTCGTGCAAGCACCCTGCTACAGCCATGCCGTTCCAGGGTACGCCTTCGCTGCTACAGCTGAGCATTTGAGCAGTACTGTATGTCCTGTTCCATGCCCCAGCCATGAGGTCTCAAAGTGCACACCATGCCGCACGTATTGCTCTGTATTCTCATCACATCGTCTCGGTAACCTCCTCACCTTTTCCCATCTCATGCACGCCCATGCCCATGCAGGAAGGACCTGACCGGGTCAATGTTTGAAATCCTTAAGAGGTAAGTAAGCCATTGCCTCATGCTTTCTCAATTCTGCCGCTTCCCCCACGCATCAGCTAGAGCACACTGTTTACCGCCCAGTTCTGATCAGCTTTCTTTGCTTGCACATTCTCGTAATTAGCCGCTTACTCACTGAATCTATGACACGTGAGGCCATGTGCTAACCCGCATTTTCCCCTCACATACTCTCTCATCCCTCCACACCATCTTTCCCTGTCCATTCACCCCCCCCCTCCTTTTCCACTGAAGCTCCATCTGTCTTTCACTCACCACATTCACGCGCTCCTGTTTGTCTGCATGCACCATCCCAGCACCCATGCCTTCAGCTTCTACACGCACACACCAGTGAGCCCTCAACGGTGGCACGACTTCGACCAAGAGCTCACTGCTGCATGGCAGGTCAGGCATGCGGTTTCCCCCTGCCCATTCATGCAATGATTACATGGAAAGATGCATCTGATATGATATTCCATTTGTTCCTGGTTTTACATCCTCCCTCTCACCAGGCGTTGTGTGTGGCAGTGCTGCACGCACAGATGCCTCTGAAATTGTAGTCCATCCATTCCTGACTCCCTATCCTCCCTCCCACCAGGCGCTGTGTGCGGCAGTGCTGGACGCACACACAGAAGCAGTGGATCCCCATCGCTACCGCCAGAGGATTCAAGATGCCATCCTCCGCCTGGGGTACTTCTGGTATGCACTGGGTCCTCTACCCCTCAGCATACGTGTGGGAGAGGTCACGTCTATAGCTCCCCTTGTACAGAGATACACGTCATAAGCTCACAACAATCCTGGACTCCATCTTGGACCTGATTGTCACCCGTCATGCTCACATCACCCTCACGCATCTGTGCATTTCCACCGTACTTCTCTCCCTCTCGGCCATCACGACAACAGGTTCCAGCTGATGCCGTTGACTCGTGGCTCTGCCATGGTGGGGCTGGTCTCCATCCTCGGCCTCTCCATGGCTGCTGACATGCAGACCACAACGCTAATCCCACATGGGGTGCAGGTAGGCTGGGATGTGCTGCTTCTTTAAAGCGCCTCCAAAATGGCCTCTTTATGGCTGTTGACATGAAAACCACTACGCTCGTCCCCCATGGGGTGCAGGTAGGCTGAGGTGTGCGAGGTAGTTGCACTTGGGGCTGGGATGCACTTTTCTTTATTTGCAACCTGCAGTGACACATGGTATTGTATGCAGTAAGGAGTGGCTTGTAGTCAACCAGCAAATACGCACCAGATAGTAGTTCGGTAGAAGCAGGGTGAGAGGAAGAACACACACTTGAGCTCTGACTCTAGTCCGGAGTCTTTAGCAGTTCATTAAAGTGGGTCTTTTGCCCTGGTACGATCAGTCACCACATGATCAGGTCTTTGATCGTATGAGTTTCATTCATACACCACCTTGTCACTTCCAGGTGGACTGGGAGGCTTTACTCGTGTCTCACTTTGAAGACTTCAATGCCTCCATTGCCCCATGGCTCTTCGCCTCTACTCAAAGCTCACCCTGGGGTCTTGCCCCTATTGAGGGCGTCTTATCCACAATGCACCATGTTATTGCAGCGTTGAGCTACGATATAAAGCATAAAGGGTGACCATATGCTGGTTGCCTTATTTCACAACGTTGTCTATAACTGATTCTGCGACATTTCGCAATTATGAGAAGCACAAAAACTGATAGTTAGCCACCTTGGACCCATAACATATTTGTTAACGCTTTAGTCCCTGATTTATCCGTATGCTTGCTTTGAATTAACATGTGAACAGCAACATTTGTATATCGACACACACAATACCGTATGTCGTAGTGCACTCGAGGGGGCATGGTGCCGGAAAACGTCTTTTCCCTCCAGACGGTTGACGTGACGGCCAACTCAAATTCGAATCCGCGGTCTGACACTTGCACAAGATCCGACCCAATAGTGTTGCTGCCTGTCAGCAAGCCTCACCTCACCATCACCACCCCATCCAACGCCGTAGATGTCAGGAGCACCTCCACCGCAAAAACACGGTTACATGATTTGCACAACGGGGTAAGGTAAATTCCTATCTTTAGCGAAAGCTCAAACCTCTCGCCAGCCTTCGCGGCTCCCCGCCGTTCACCACAACCCCTCCGCCAACTTCCCAAAGCTTCCCGCCTTGTCAGCGCAAATCTCCCGCAACCCGACTCTGCAGCGGCGTCTCCCGCCTTGGGATTCCCTCGGCTTGCATGGCGACTCGACTCTTCGCTTCCCTCCCCTCACATCCGTCTCTTCAGCTCTCCTCTCCCTCTCCTCTCTCCCCTCCACCTCAGCTTTCCTTCCGCCTTGTGACTTGGTTGCATCGCGGATGCCGTGGCTTCTCACCGTCTCCATTCCATTCCCATTCCTTTCCACGATCCTCTCCCTTAGTCCTGCTCGCGAGTTCTCTCAGGCGCGCTTACTAACTCGGTCCGTCCGTCCATGGCCGCTTCTTCAGTAGTGACTCGTGCGTCATAACTAGCAATCGCTTGAGCTAAGCTTAGGTTTCAGGTCAAAACGCTCTGCTCTGGACGACCGTCATATCGTTTTCTGGACGACCATTTGGTAGAATGCGAATCATCGCGTGGATATGTTTTAACGACGATCAGTTCGTTACGTTCATCAACACTAGAACCTAGGACTCATCGAACGAGATCCCATCAATCAATCCCTTCGATCCGCTCTTATAGTTATTCCTAGTCCGAATCTATAAGCTAGAACTCATTAATTGATATCCCATCACTACGGTTTTCGATCAGCTCTTCGTCAGGTACTCGACGCGCATCAGCTGTTTCGTGAGACATTATCTCGTGTCCCGCTCGCAACTTGAACATTCCTTCCGCGATGACGTTTCCCGTCGGTCATGCTTCGTCCTACGACGCCGTTCGCGTGGTTAGGGTTCTTCGTAGGACGATGCGAATCAGCATTTCTCGCTCGCGATGTTGCGACGGAAGAGGAGGGTTTTGATTCGTATAGAATGAAGCATGATATAGCATCTTCAAGAGTGCGAATCTCGCAGCATCTTTCTTCAACAAGCATGCATGGTCCAACAACGATTCGTTGTCTCCTCCGAAGAGGCGACGCGACGCTGATGTCGATCGCTGATGACTACGCTCTCAACAACTAATACGGTCCGACTCTGACGTCCGACGTAGACACGCGAAGACATCTGACGTCTGAACACCGCTTTCAACCGACGCTACTACTACGCCGACGTCCGACGTAAACACTTGCGACGTTAACGAAGATGATCATGCGACGAATAAGGTTCCTGCGGAGGAGCAGCTTCGTGAAGAGGCGGCGGTAGAGTTCGTGAATGCGTCGACGCTCGCGAAGGCTCGCAAATGCTTCATGGAAAAGATGTCGACGGTGGACGCTCTTCGGCTGCTCTGACCAAGCTCGCGAAATGCTGACGGAGTAGCATTTTTGGTCAAGCTCGTCGCCTCCGCTACTCTTGGTCGAACCGGAAGAGCTCGCGAGGCCGTCGACGCTCGCGATGGTGGGACGACGGAGGCGGAGGAGCGTCGGGAGATGCTCTCAATACGGTGGAAAGGAGCTTCGTCGTGAGCGACGGCGGAGGAGCCCGCGACGACCGTGCGAAAATGCGGGCCTTGTAAATCTCGCCGATGCGAGAGCTAACGAAGGCGCCGTTTTCCTGGCCGCGAATGCGTCGACGTTCGCGCCGCTACCTGGTTGTGGTAAGCTTTCGTCCAAACCCCGAACGCTTGTTTCTAGGCAACGGTGTTCTTAGGGTTAATCTATCTCTTTCGGTCGCTATTTTCTGATCTTTTGGCAATCCCGTTTCGCTTCATTCAGTCTGGCGTATTTTCCGTTTCCGTTCCATTCCAATCATGGGGTTTCTCACTGGCTGCGACTTCTGCTGTCTCCGTCCGTCCGTGCAGAAGCGGGAGCTGGTCAGAAGCAAAGAGGGGAGCAGCGCCAGGCCTGCCCCCTGGCGCTGGGGGCGGCGGGGGAGGAGCTGTTTCGGGCGGCAGGGGCTGTTTCGTGCGGCGTGGGGGACGACAGCGGGCGGCGCAGCAGCGGCGCGGCGGCAATCAATGTCGACGGGAGGTACGACGCGCGACGACGGGACGAGCACTGACGGTGCTTCATAGCGTGCCACTTCCAGGTACTTCTTGTTTTCACCTTGTTTGCGAGGAGGAGCGTTGGCGAGGAGAGGAGCGTTGGCGAGGAGAGGAGCGTTGGAGCGTTGGCGAGGAGAGGAGCGTTGGAGCGTTGGCGAGGAGAGGAGCGTTGGAGCGTTGGCGAGGAGAGGAGCGTTGGAGCGTTGGCGAGGAGAGGAGCGTTGGAGCGTTGGCAAGGAGAGGAGCGTTGGAGCGTTGGCGAGGAGAGGAGCGTTGGAGCGTTGGGGAGGAGAGGAGCGTTGGAGCGTTGGCGAGGAGAGGAGCGTTGGAGCGTTGGCGAGGAGAGGAGCGTTGGAGCGTTGGCGAGGAGAGGAGCGTTGGAGCGTTGGCGAGGAGAGGAGCGTTGGAGCGTTGGCGAGGAGAGGAGCGTTGGAGCGTTGGCGAGGAGAGGAGCGTTGGAGCGTTGGCGAGGAGAGGAGCGTTGGAGCGCTGGCGAGGAGAGGAGCGTTGGAGCGCTGGCGAGGAGAGGAGCGTTGGAGCGTTGGCGAGGAGAGGAGCGTTGGAGCGTTGGCGAGGAGAGGAGCGTTGGAGCGTTGGCGAGGAGAGGAGCGTTGGAGCGTTGGCGAGGAGAGGAGCGTTGGAGCGTTGGCGAGGAGAGGAGCGTTGGAGCGTTGGGGAGGAGAGGAGCGTTGGAGCGTTGGCGAGGAGAGGAGCGTTGGAGCGTTGGCGAGGAGAGGAGCGTTGGAGCGTTGGCGAGGAGAGGAGCGTTGGAGTGTTGGCGAGGAGAGGAGCGTTGGAGCGTTGGCGAGGAGAGGAGCGTTGGAGCGTTGGCGAGGAGAGGAGCGTTGGAGCGTTGGCGAGGAGAGGAGCATTGGAGCGTTGGCGAGGAGAGGAGCGTTGGAGCGTTGGCGAGGAGAGGAGCGTTGGAGCGTTGGCGAGGAGAAGAGCGTTGGAGCGTTGGCGAGGAGAGGAGCGCTGGAGCGTTGGCGAGGAGAGGAGCGTTGGAGCGTTGGCGAGGAGAGGAGCGTTGGAGCGAGCTTTGGAGCGTTGGCGAGGAGAGGAGCGTTGGAGCGTTGGCGAGGAGAGGAGCGTTGGAGCGTTGGCGAGGAGAGGAGCGTTGGAGCGTTGGCGAGGAGAGGAGCGTTGGAGCGTTGGCGAGGAGAGGAGCGTTGGAGCGTTGGCGAGGAGAGGAGCGTTGGAGCGTTGGCGAGGAGAGGAGCGTTGGAGCGTTGGCGAGGAGAGGAGCGTTGGAGCGTTGGCGAGGAGAGGAGCGTTGGAGCGTTGGCGAGGAGAGGAGCGTTGGAGCGTTGGCGAGGAGAGGAGCGTTGGAGCGTTGGCGAGGAGAGGAGCGTTGGAGCGCTGGCGAGGAGAGGAGCGTTGGAGCGCTGGCGAGGAGAGGAGCGTTGGAGCGTTGGCGAGGAGAGGAGCGTTGGAGCGTTGGCGAGGAGAGGAGCGTTGGAGCGTTGGCGAGGAGAGGAGCGTTGGAGCGTTGGCGAGGAGAGGAGCGTTGGAGCGTTGGCGAGGAGAGGAGCGTTGGAGCGTTGGGGAGGAGAGGAGCGTTGGAGCGCTGGCGAGGAGAGGAGCGTTGGAGCGTTGGCGAGGAGAGGAGCGTTGGAGCGTTGGCGAGGAGAGGAGCGTTGGAGCGTTGGCGAGGAGAGGAGCGTTGGAGCGTTGGCGAGGAGAGGAGCGTTGGAGCGTTGGCGAGGAGAGGAGCGTTGGAGCGTTGGCGAGGAGAGGAGCGTTGGAGCGTTGGCGAGGAGAGGAGCGTTGGAGCGCTGGTGAGGAGAGGAGCGTTGGAGCGCTGGCGAGGAGAGGAGCGTTGGAGCGTTGGCGAGGAGAGGAGCGTTGGAGCGTTGGGGAGGAGAGGAGCGTTGGAGCGTTGGCGAGGAGAGGAGCGTTGGAGCGTTGGCGAGGAGAGGAGCGTTGGAGCGTTGGCGAGGAGAGGAGCGTTGGAGCGTTGGCGTGGAGAGGAGCGTTGGAGCGAGCTTTGGAGCGTTGGCGAGGAGAGGAGCGTTGGAGCGTTGGCGAGGAGAGGAGCGTTGGAGCGTTGGCGAGGAGAGGAGCGTTGGAGCGTTGGCGAGGAGAGGAGCGTTGGAGCGTTGGCGAGGAGAGGAGCGTTGGAGCGTTGGCGAGGAGAGGAGCATTGAAGCGAGCGTTGGAGCGTTGGCGAGGAGAGGAGCGTTGGAGCGTTGGCGAGGAGAGGAGCGTTGGAGCGTTGGCGAGGAGAGGAGCGTTGGAGCGTTGGCGAGGAGAGGAGCGTTGGAGCGTTGGAGCGTTGGCGAGGAGAGGAGCGTTGGAGCGTTGGCGAGGAGAGGAGCGTTGGAGCGTTGGCGAGGAGAGGAGCGTTGGAGCGTTGGCGAGGAGAGGAGCGTTGGAGCGTTGGCGAGGAGAGGAGCGTTGGAGCGTTGGCGAGGAGAGGAGCGTTGGAGCGTTGGCGAGGAGAGGAGCGTTGGAGCGTTGGCGAGGAGAGGAGCGTTGGAGCGTTGGCGAGGAGAGGAGCGTTGGAGCGTTGGCGAGGAGAGGAGCGTTGGAGCGTTGGCGAGGAGAGGATCGTTGGAGCGTTGGCGAGGAGAGGAGCGTTGGAGCGTTGGCGAGGAGAGGAGCGTTGGAGCGTTGGCGAGGAGAGGAGCGTTGGAGCGTTGGCGAGGAGAGGAGCGTTGGAGCGCTGCCGAGGAGAGGAGCGTTGGAGCGTTGGCGAGGAGAGGAGCGTTGGAGCGTTGGCGAGGAGAGGAGCGTTGGAGCGTTGGCGAGGAGAGGAGCGTTGGAGCGCTGGTGAGGAGAGGAGCGTTGGAGCGCTGGCGAGGAGAGGAGCGTTGGAGCGTTGGCGAGGAGAGGAGCGTTGGAGCGTTGGGGAGGAGAGGAGCGTTGGAGCGTTGGCGAGGAGAGGAGCGTTGGAGCATTGGCGAGGAGAGGAGCGTTGGAGCGTTGGCGAGGAGAGGAGCGTTGGAGCGTTGGCGTGGAGAGGAGCGTTGGAGCGAGCTTTGGAGCGTTGGCGAGGAGAGGAGCGTTGGAGCGTTGGCGAGGAGAGGAGCGTTGGAGCGTTGGCGAGGAGAGGAGCGTTGGAGCGTTGGCGAGGAGAGGAGCGTTGGAGCGTTGGCGAGGAGAGGAGCGTTGGAGCGTTGGCGAGGAGAGGAGCGTTGGAGCGTTGGCGAGGAGAGGAGCGTTGGAGCGTTGGCGAGGAGAGGAGCGTTGGAGCGCTGGCGAGGAGAGGAGTGTTGGAGCGCTGGCGAGGAGAGGAGCGTTGGAGCGTTGGCGAGGAGAGGAGCGTTGGAGCGTTGGCGAGGAGAGGAGCGTTGGAGCGTTGGCGAGGAGAGGAGCGTTGGAGCGTTGGCGTGGAGAGGAGCGTTGGAGCGAGCTTTGGAGCGTTGGCGAGGAGAGGAGCGTTGGAGCGTTGGCGAGGAGAGGAGCGTTGGAGCGTTGGCGAGGAGAGGAGCGTTGGAGCGTTGGCGAGGAGAGGAGCGTTGGAGCGTTGGGGAGGAGAGGAGCGTTGGAGCGCTGGCGAGGAGAGGAGCGTTGGAGCGTTGGCGAGGAGAGGAGCGTTGGAGCGTTGGCGAGGAGAGGAGCCTTGGAGCGTTGGCGAGGAGAGGAGCGTTGGAGCGTTGGCGAGGAGAGGAGCGTTGGAGCGTTGGCGAGGAGAGGAGCGTTGGAGCGTTGGCGAGGAGAGGAGCGTTGGAGCGTCGGCGAGGAGAGGAGCGTTGGAGCGTCGGCGAGGAGAGGAGCGTTGGAGCGCTGGTGAGGAGAGGAGCGTTGGAGCGCTGGCGAGGAGAGGAGCGTTGGAGCGTTGGCGAGGAGAGGAGCGTTGGAGCGTTGGGGAGGAGAGGAGCGTTGGAGCGTTGGCGAGGAGAGGAGCGTTGGAGCGTTGGCGAGGAGAGGAGCGTTGAAGCGTTGGCGAGGAGAGGAGCGTTGGAGCGTTGGCGTGGAGAGGAGCGTTGGAGCGAGCTTTGGAGCGTTGGCGAGGAGAGGAGCGTTGGAGCGTTGGCGAGGAGAGGAGCGTTGGAGCGTTGGCGAGGAGAGGAGCGTTGGAGCGTTGGCGAGGAGAGGAGCGTTGGAGCGTTGGCGAGGAGAGGAGCGTTGGAGCGTTGGCGAGGAGAGGAGCGTTGGAGCGTTGGCGAGGAGAGGAGCGTTGGAGCATTGGCGAGGAGAGGAGCGTTGGAGCGTTGGCGAGGAGAGGAGCGTTAGAGCGAGCGTTGGAGCGTTGGCGAGGAGAGGAGCGTTGGAGCGTTGGCGAGGAGAGGAGCGTTGGAGCGTTGGCGAGGAGAGGAGCGTTGGAGCGTTGGCGAGGAGAGGAGCGTTGGAGCGTTGGCGAGGAGAGGAGCGTTGGAGCGTTGGCGAGGAGAGGAGCGTTGGAGCGTTGGCGAGGAGAGGAGCGTTGGAGCGTTGGCGAGGAGAGGATCTTTGGAGCGTTGGCGAGGAGAGGATCGTTGGAGCGTTGGCGAGGAGAGGAGCGTTGGAGCGTTGGCGAGGAGAGGAGCGTTGGAGCGTTGGCGAGGAGAGGAGCGTTGGAGCGTTGGCGAGGAGAGGAGCGTTGGAGCGTTGGCGAGGAGAGGAGCGTTGGAGCGTTGGCGAGGAGAGGAGCGTTGGAGCGTTGGCGAGGAGAGGAGCGTTGGAGCGTTGGCGAGGAGAGGAGCGTTGGAGCGTTGGCGAGGAGAGGAGCGTTGGAGCGTTGGCGAGGAGAGGAGCGTTGGAGCGCTGGTGAGGAGAGGAGCGTTGGAGCGCTGGCGAGGAGAGGAGCGTTGGAGCGTTGGCGAGGAGAGGAGCGTTGGAGCGTTGGCGAGGAGAGGAGCGCTGGAGCGTTGGCGTGGAGAGGAGCGTTGGAGCGAGCTTTGGAGCGTTGGCGAGGAGAGGAGCGTTGGAGGGTTGGCGAGGAGAGGAGCGTTGGAGCGTTGGCGAGGAGAGGAGCGTTGGAGCGTTGGCGAGGAGAGGATCGTTGGAGCGTTGGCGAGGAGAGGAGCGTTGGAGCGTTGGCGAGGAGAGGAGCGTTGGAGCGTTGGCGAGGAGAGGAGCGTTGGAGCGTTGGCGAGGAGAGGAGCATTGAAGCGAGCGTTGGAGCGTTGGCGAGGAGAGGAGCGTTGGAGCGTTGGCGAGGAGAGGAGCGTTGGAGCGTTGGCGAGGAGAGGAGCGTTGGAGCGTTGGCGAGGAGAGGAGCGTTGGAGCGTTGGCGTGGAGAGGAGCGTTGAAGCGAGCTTTGGAGCGTTGGCGAGGAGAGGAGCGTTGGAGCGTTGGCGAGGAGAGGAGCGTTGGAGCGTTGGCGAGGAGAGGAGCGTTGGAGCGTTGGCGAGGAGAGGAGCGTTGGAGCGTTGGCGAGGAGAGGAGCGTTGGAGCGTTGGTGAGGAGAGGAGCGTTGGAGCGCTGCCGAGGAGAGGAGCGTTGGAGCGTTGGCGAGGAGAGGAGCGTTGGAGCGTTGGCGAGGAGAGGAGCGTTGGAGCGTTGGCGAGGAGAGGAGCGTTGGAGCGCTGGTGAGGAGAGGAGCGTTGGAGCGCTGGCGAGGAGAGGAGCGTTGGAGCGTTGGCGAGGAGAGGAGCGTTGGAGCGTTGGGGAGGAGAGGAGCGTTGGAGCGTTGGCGAGGAGAGGAGCGTTGGAGCGTTGGCGAGGAGAGGAGCGTTGGAGCGTTGGCGAGGAGAGGAGCGTTGGAGCGCTGGTGAGGAGAGGAGCGTTGGAGCGTTGGCGTGGAGAGGAGCGTTGGAGCGAGCTTTGGAGCGTTGGCGAGGAGAGGAGCGTTGGAGCTTTGGCAAGGAGAGGAGCGTTGGAGCGTTGGCGAGGAGAGGAGCGTTGGAGCGTTGGCGAGGAGAGGAGCGTTGGAGCGTTGGCGAGGAGAGGAGCGTTGGAGCGTTGGCGAGGAGAGGAGCGTTGGAGCGTTGGCGAGGAGAGGAGCGTTGGAGCGTTGGCGAGGAGAGGAGCGTTGGAGCGCTGGCGAGGAGAGGAGTGTTGGAGCGCTGGCGAGGAGAGGAGCGTTGGAGCGTTGGCGAGGAGAGGAGCGTTGGAGCGTTGGCGAGGAGAGGAGCGTTGGAGCGTTGGCGAGGAGAGGAGCGTTGGAGCGTTGGCGTGGAGAGGAGCGTTGGAGCGAGCTTTGGAGCGTTGGCGAGGAGAGGAGCGTTGGAGCGTTGGCGAGGAGAGGAGCGTTGGAGCGTTGGCGAGGAGAGGAGCGTTGGAGCGTTGGCGAGGAGAGGAGCGTTGGAGCGTTGGCGAGGAGAGGAGCGTTGGAGCGTTGGCGAGGAGAGGAGCGTTGGAGCGTTGGCGAGGAGAGGAGCGTTGGAGCGTTGGCGAGGAGAGGAGCGTTGGAGCGTTGGCGAGGAGAGGAGCGTTGGAGCGCTGGTGAGGAGAGGAGCGTTGGAGCGCTGGCGAGGAGAGGAGCGTTGGAGCGTTGGCGAGGAGAGGAGCGTTAGAGCGAGCGTTGGAGCGTTGGCGAGGAGAGGAGCGTTGGAGCGTTGGCGAGGAGAGGAGCGTTGGAGCGTTGGCGAGGAGAGGAGCGTTGGAGCGTTGGCGAGGAGAGGAGCGTTGGAGCGTTGGCGAGGAGAGGAGCGTTGGAGCGTTGGCGAGGAGAGGAGCGTTGGAGCGTTGGCGAGGAGAGGAGCGTTGGAGCGTTGGCGAGGAGAGGAGCGCTGGAGCGTTGGCGAGGAGAGGATCGTTGGAGCGTTGGCGAGGAGAGGAGCGTTGGAGCGTTGGCGAGGAGAGGAGCGTTGGAGCGTTGGCGAGGAGAGGAGCGTTGGAGCGTTGGCGAGGAGAGGAGCGTTGGAGCGCTGCCGAGGAGAGGAGCGTTGGAGCGTTGGCGAGGAGAGGAGCGTTGGAGCGTAGGCGAGGAGAGGAGCGTTGGAGTGTTGGCGAGGAGAGGAGCGTTGGAGCGTTGGCGAGGAGAGGAGCGTTGGAGCGTTGGCGAGGAGAGGAGCGTTGGAGCGTTGGCGAGGAGAGGAGCGTTGGAGCGTTGGCGAGGAGAGGAGCGTTGGAGCGTTGGCGAGGAGAGGAGCGTTGGAGCGTTGGCGAGGAGAGGAGCGTTGGAGCGTCGGCGAGGAGAGGAGCGTTGGAGCGTCGGCGAGGAGAGGAGCGTTGGAGCGCTGGTGAGGAGAGGAGCGTTGGAGCGCTGGCGAGGAGAGGAGCGTTGGAGCGTTGGCGAGGAGAGGAGCGTTGGAGCGTTGGGGAGGAGAGGAGCGTTGGAGCGTTGGCGAGGAGAGGAGCGTTGGAGCGTTGGCGAGGAGAGGAGCGTTGAAGCGTTGGCGAGGAGAGGAGCGTTGGAGCGTTGGCGTGGAGAGGAGCGTTGGAGCGAGCTTTGGAGCGTTGGCGAGGAGAGGAGCGTTGGAGCGTTGGCGAGGAGAGGAGCGTTGGAGCGTTGGCGAGGAGAGGAGCGTTGGAGCGTTGGCGAGGAGAGGAGCGTTGGAGCGTTGGCGAGGAGAGGAGCGTTGGAGCGCTGGCGAGGAGAGGAGTGTTGGAGCGCTGGCGAGGAGAGGAGCGTTGGAGCGTTGGCGAGGAGAGGAGCGTTGGAGCGTTGGCGAGGAGAGGAGCGTTGGAGCGTTGGCGAGGAGAGGAGCGTTGGAGCGTTGGCGTGGAGAGGAGCGTTGGAGCGAGCTTTGGAGCGTTGGCGAGGAGAGGAGCGTTGGAGCGTTGGCGAGGAGAGGAGCGTTGGAGCGTTGGCGAGGAGAGGAGCGTTGGAGCGTTGGCGAGGAGAGGAGCGTTGGAGCGTTGGCGAGGAGAGGAGCGTTGGAGCGTTGGCGAGGAGAGGAGCGTTGGAGCGTTGGCGAGGAGAGGAGCGTTGGAGCGTTGGCGAGGAGAGGAGCGTTGGAGCGTTGGCGAGGAGAGGAGCGTTGGAGCGCTGGTGAGGAGAGGAGCGTTGGAGCGCTGGCGAGGAGAGGAGCGTTGGAGCGTTGGCGAGGAGAGGAGCGTTAGAGCGAGCGTTGGAGCGTTGGCGAGGAGAGGAGCGTTGGAGCGTTGGCGAGGAGAGGAGCGTTGGAGCGTTGGCGAGGAGAGGAGCGTTGGAGCGTTGGCGAGGAGAGGAGCGTTGGAGCGTTGGCGAGGAGAGGAGCGTTGGAGCGTTGGCGAGGAGAGGAGCGTTGGAGCGTTGGCGAGGAGAGGAGCGTTGGAGCGTTGGCGAGGAGAGGAGCGCTGGAGCGTTGGCGAGGAGAGGATCGTTGGAGCGTTGGCGAGGAGAGGAGCGTTGGAGCGTTGGCGAGGAGAGGAGCGTTGGAGCGTTGGCGAGGAGAGGAGCGTTGGAGCGTTGGCGAGGAGAGGAGCGTTGGAGCGCTGCCGAGGAGAGGAGCGTTGGAGCGTTGGCGAGGAGAGGAGCGTTGGAGCGTAGGCGAGGAGAGGAGCGTTGGAGTGTTGGCGAGGAGAGGAGCGTTGGAGCGTTGGCGAGGAGAGGAGCGTTGGAGCGTTGGCGAGGAGAGGAGCGTTGGAGCGTTGGCGAGGAGAGGAGCGTTGGAGCGTTGGCGAGGAGAGGAGCGTTGGAGCGTTGGCGAGGAGAGGAGCGTTGGAGCGTTGGCGAGGAGAGGAGCGTTGGAGCGTCGGCGAGGAGAGGAGCGTTGGAGCGTCGGCGAGGAGAGGAGCGTTGGAGCGCTGGTGAGGAGAGGAGCGTTGGAGCGCGGGTGGGAGGGTTGGCGAGGAGAGGAGCGTTGGAGCGTTGGCGAGGAGAGGAGCGTTGGAGCGTTGGGGAGGAGAGGAGCGTTGGAGCGTTGGCGAGGAGAGGAGCGTTGGAGCGTTGGCGAGGAGAGGAGCGTTGAAGCGTTGGCGAGGAGAGGAGCGTTGGAGCGTTGGCGTGGAGAGGAGCGTTGGAGCGAGCTTTGGAGCGTTGGCGAGGAGAGGAGCGTTGGAGCGTTGGCGAGGAGAGGAGCGTTGGAGCGTTGGCGAGGAGAGGAGCGTTGGAGCGTTGGCGAGGAGAGGAGCGTTGGAGCGTTGGCGAGGAGAGGAGCGTTGGAGCGTTGGCGAGGAGAGGAGCGTTGGAGCGTTGGCGAGGAGAGGAGCGTTGGAGCATTGGCGAGGAGAGGAGCGTTGGAGCGTTGGCGAGGAGAGGAGCGTTAGAGCGAGCGTTGGAGCGTTGGCGAGGAGAGGAGCGTTGGAGCGTTGGCGAGGAGAGGAGCGTTGGAGCGTTGGCGAGGAGAGGAGCGTTGGAGCGTTGGCGTGGAGAGGAGCGTTGAAGCGAGCTTTGGAGCGTTGGCGAGGAGAGGAGCGTTGGAGCGTTGGCGAGGAGAGGAGCGTTGGAGCGTTGGCGAGGAGAGGAGCGTTGGAGCGTTGGCGAGGAGAGGAGCGTTGGAGCGTTGGCGAGGAGAGGAGCGTTGGAGCGTTGGTGAGGAGAGGAGCGTTGGAGCGCTGCCGAGGAGAGGAGCGTTGGAGCGTTGGCGAGGAGAGGAGCGTTGGAGCGTTGGCGAGGAGAGGAGCGTTGGAGCGTTGGCGAGGAGAGGAGCGTTGGAGCGCTGGTGAGGAGAGGAGCGTTGGAGCGCTGGCGAGGAGAGGAGCGTTGGAGCGTTGGCGAGGAGAGGAGCGTTGGAGCGTTGGGGAGGAGAGGAGCGTTGGAGCGTTGGCGAGGAGAGGAGCGTTGGAGCGTTGGCGAGGAGAGGAGCGTTGGAGCGTTGGCGAGGAGAGGAGCGTTGGAGCGCTGGTGAGGAGAGGAGCGTTGGAGCGTTGGCGTGGAGAGGAGCGTTGGAGCGAGCTTTGGAGCGTTGGCGAGGAGAGGAGCGTTGGAGCTTTGGCAAGGAGAGGAGCGTTGGAGCGTTGGCGAGGAGAGGAGCGTTGGAGCGTTGGCGAGGAGAGGAGCGTTGGAGCGTTGGCGAGGAGAGGAGCGTTGGAGCGTTGGCGAGGAGAGGAGCGTTGGAGCGTTGGCGAGGAGAGGAGCGTTGGAGCGTTGGCGAGGAGAGGAGCGTTGGAGCGTTGGCGAGGAGAGGAGCGTTGGAGCGCTGGCGAGGAGAGGAGTGTTGGAGCGCTGGCGAGGAGAGGAGCGTTGGAGCGTTGGCGAGGAGAGGAGCGTTGGAGCGTTGGCGAGGAGAGGAGCGTTGGAGCGTTGGCGAGGAGAGGAGCGTTGGAGCGTTGGCGTGGAGAGGAGCGTTGGAGCGAGCTTTGGAGCGTTGGCGAGGAGAGGAGCGTTGGAGCGTTGGCGAGGAGAGGAGCGTTGGAGCGTTGGCGAGGAGAGGAGCGTTGGAGCGTTGGCGAGGAGAGGAGCGTTGGAGCGTTGGCGAGGAGAGGAGCGTTGGAGCGTTGGCGAGGAGAGGAGCGTTGGAGCGTTGGCGAGGAGAGGAGCGTTGGAGCGTTGGCGAGGAGAGGAGCGTTGGAGCGTTGGCGAGGAGAGGAGCGTTGGAGCGCTGGTGAGGAGAGGAGCGTTGGAGCGCTGGCGAGGAGAGGAGCGTTGGAGCGTTGGCGAGGAGAGGAGCGTTAGAGCGAGCGTTGGAGCGTTGGCGAGGAGAGGAGCGTTGGAGCGTTGGCGAGGAGAGGAGCGTTGGAGCGTTGGCGAGGAGAGGAGCGTTGGAGCGTTGGCGAGGAGAGGAGCGTTGGAGCGTTGGCGAGGAGAGGAGCGTTGGAGCGTTGGCGAGGAGAGGAGCGTTGGAGCGTTGGCGAGGAGAGGAGCGTTGGAGCGTTGGCGAGGAGAGGAGCGCTGGAGCGTTGGCGAGGAGAGGATCGTTGGAGCGTTGGCGAGGAGAGGAGCGTTGGAGCGTTGGCGAGGAGAGGAGCGTTGGAGCGTTGGCGAGGAGAGGAGCGTTGGAGCGTTGGCGAGGAGAGGAGCGTTGGAGCGCTGCCGAGGAGAGGAGCGTTGGAGCGTTGGCGAGGAGAGGAGCGTTGGAGCGTAGGCGAGGAGAGGAGCGTTGGAGTGTTGGCGAGGAGAGGAGCGTTGGAGCGTTGGCGAGGAGAGGAGCGTTGGAGCGTTGGCGAGGAGAGGAGCGTTGGAGCGTTGGCGAGGAGAGGAGCGTTGGAGCGTTGGCGAGGAGAGGAGCGTTGGAGCGTTGGCGAGGAGAGGAGCGTTGGAGCGTTGGCGAGGAGAGGAGCGTTGGAGCGTTGGCGAGGAGAGGAGCGTTGGAGCGTTGGCGAGGAGAGGAGCGTTGGAGCGTTGGCGAGGAGAGGAGCGTTGGAGCGTTGGCGAGGAGAGGAGCGTTGGAGCGCTGCCGAGGAGAGGAGCGTTGGAGCGTTGGCGAGGAGAGGAGCGTTGGAGCGTTGGCGAGGAGAGGAGCGTTGGAGCGTTGGCGAGGAGAGGAGCGTTGGAGCGCTGGTGAGGAGAGGAGCGTTGGAGCGCTGGCGAGGAGAGGAGCGTTGGAGCGTTGGCGAGGAGAGGAGCGTTGGAGCGTTGGGGAGGAGAGGAGCGTTGGAGCGTTGGCGAGGAGAGGAGCGTTGGAGCGTTGGAGCGTTGGCGAGGAGAGGAGCGTTGGAGCGTTGGCGTGGAGAGGAGCGTTGGAGCGAGCTTTGGAGCGTTGGCGAGGAGAGGAGTGTTGGAGCGTTGGCGAGGAGAGGAGCGTTGGAGCGTTGGCGAGGAGAGGAGCGTTGGAGCGTTGGCGAGGAGAGGAGCGTTGGAGCGTTGGCGAGGAGAGGAGCGTTGGAGCGTTGGCGAGGAGAGGAGCGTTGGAGCGTTGGCGAGGAGAGGAGCGTTGGAGCGTTGGCGAGGAGAGGAGCGTTGGAGCGTTGGCGAGGAGAGGAGTGTTGGAGCGCTGGCGAGGAGAGGAGTGTTGGAGCGCTGGCGAGGAGAGGAGCGCTGGAGCGTTGGCGAGGAGAGGAGCGTTGGAGCGTTGGCGAGGAGAGGAGCGTTGGAGCGTTGGCGAGGAGAGGAGCGTTGGAGCGTTGGCGAGGAGAGGAGCGTTGGAGCGTTGGCGAGGAGAGGAGCGTTGGAACGTTGGGGAGGAGAGGAGCGTTGGAGCGCTGGCGAGGAGAGGAGCGTTGGAGCGTTGGCGAGGAGAGGAGCGTTGGAGCGTTGGCGAGGAGAGGAGCGTTGGAGCGTTGGCGAGGAGAGGAGCGTTGGAGCGTTGGCGAGGAGAGGAGCGTTGGAGCGTTGGCGAGGAGAGGAGCGTTGGAGCGTTGGCGAGGAGAGGAGCGTTGGAGCGTTGGCGAGGAGAGGAGCGTTGGAGCGCTGGTGAGGAGAGGAGCGTTGGAGCGCTGGCGAGGAGAGGAGCGTTGGAGCGTTGGCGAGGAGAGGAGCGTTGGAGCGTTGGGGAGGAGAGGAGCGTTGGAGCGTTGGCGAGGAGAGGAGCGTTGGAGCGTTGGCGAGGAGAGGAGCGTTGAAGCGTTGGCGAGGAGAGGAGCGTTGGAGCGTTGGCGTGGAGAGGAGCGTTGGAGCGAGCTTTGGAGCGTTGGCGAGGAGAGGAGCGTTGGAGCGTTGGCGAGGAGAGGAGCGTTGGAGCGTTGGCGAGGAGAGGAGCGTTGGAGCGTTGGCGAGGAGAGGAGCGTTGGAGCGTTGGCGAGGAGAGGAGCGTTGGAGCGTTGGCGAGGAGAGGAGCGTTGGAGCGTTGGCGAGGAGAGGAGCGTTGGAGCGTTGGCGAGGAGAGGAGCGTTGGAGCGTTGGCGAGGAGAGGAGCGTTGGAGCGTTGGCGAGGAGAGGAGCGTTGGAGCGTTGGCGAGGAGAGGAGCGTTGGAGCGTTGGCGAGGAGAGGAGCGTTGGAGCGTTGGCGAGGAGCGTTGGAGCGTTGGCGAGGAGAGGAGCGTTGGAGCGTTGGCGAGGAGAGGAGCGTTGGAGCGTTGGCGAGGAGAGGAGCGTTGGAGCGTTGGCGAGGAGAGGATCGTTGGAGCGTTGGCGAGGAGAGGATCGTTGGAGCGTTGGCGAGGAGAGGAGCGTTGGAGCGTTGGCGAGGAGAGGAGCGTTGGAGCGTTGGCGAGGAGAGGAGCGTTGGAGCGTTGGCGAGGAGAGGAGCGTTGAAGCGTTGGCGAGGAGAGGAGCGTTGGAGCGTAGGCGAGGAGAGGAGCGTTGGAGTGTTGGCGAGGAGAGGAGCGTTGGAGCGTTGGCGAGGAGAGGAGCGTTGGAGCGTTGGCGAGGAGAGGAGCGTTGGAGCGTTGGCGAGGAGAGGAGCGTTGGAGCGTTGGCGAGGAGAGGAGCGTTGGAGCGTTGGCGAGGAGAGGAGCGTTGGAGCGTTGGCGAGGAGAGGAGCGTTGGAGCGCTGGCGAGGAGAGGAGCGTTGGAGCGTTGGCGAGGAGAGGAGCGTTGGAGCGTTGGCGAGGAGAGGAGCGTTGGAGCGTTGGCGAGGAGAGGAGCGTTGGAGCGTTGGCGAGGAGAGGAGCGTTGGAGCGTTGGCGAGGAGAGGAGCATTGGAGCGTTGGCGAGGAGAGGAGCGTTGGAGCGTTGGCGAGGAGAGGAGCGTTGGAGCGCTGGTGAGGAGAGGAGCGTTGGAGCGCTGGCGAGGAGAGGAGCGTTGGAGCGTTGGCGAGGAGAGGAGCGTTGGAGCGTTGGGGAGGAGAGGAGCGTTGGAGCGTTGGCGAGGAGAGGAGCGTTGGAGCGTTGGCGAGGAGAGGAGCGTTGGAGCGTTGGCGAGGAGAGGAGCGTTGGAGCGTTGGCGAGGAGAGGAGCGTTGGAGCGTTGGCGAGGAGAGGAGCGTTGGAGCGTAGGCGAGGAGAGGAGCGTTGGAGTGTTGGCGAGGAGAGGAGCGTTGGAGCGTTGGCGAGGAGAGGAGCGTTGGAGCGTTGGCGAGGATAGGAGCGTTGGAGCATTGGCGAGGAGAGGAGCGTTGGAGCTAGCGTGGAGCGTTGGCGAGGAGAGGAGCGTTAGAGCGAGCGTTGGAGCGTTGGCGAGGAGAGGAGCGTTGGAGCGTTGGCAAGGAGAGGAGCGCTGGAGCGAGCGTTGGAGCGTTGGCGAGGAGAGGAGTGTGGAGCGTTGGCGAGGAGAGGAGCGTTGGAGCGTTGGCGATGAGAGGAGCGCTGGAGCGTTGGCGATGAGAGGAGCGTTGGAGCGAGCGTTGGAGCGTTGGCGAGGAGAGGAGCGTTAGAGCGAGCGTTGGAGCGTTGGCGAGGAGAGGAGCGTTGGAGCGTTGGCGAGGAGAGGAGCGTTGGAGCGTTGGCGAGGAGAGGAGCGTTGGAGCGTTGGCGAGGAGAGGAGCGTTGGAGCTAGCGTGGAGCGTTGGCGAGGAGAGGAGCGTTAGAGCGAGCGTTGGAGCGTTGGCGAGGAGAGGAGCGTTGGAGCGTTGGCAAGGAGAGGAGCGTTGGAGCGAGCGTTGGAGCGTTGGCGAGGAGAGGAGCGTTGGAGCGTTGGCGAGGAGAGGAGCGTTGGAGCGTTGGCGATGAGAGGAGCGCTGGAGCGTTGGCGATGAGAGGAGCGTTGGAGCGAGCGTTGGAGCGTTGGCGAGGAGAGGAGCGTTGGAGCGTTGGCGAGGAGAGGAGCGTTGGAGCGAGCGTTGGAGCGTTGGCGAGGAGAGGAGCGTTGGAGCGCTGGTGAGGAGAGGAGCGTTGGTGCATTGGCGAGGAGAGGAGCGTTGGAGCGTTGGCGTGGAGAGGAGCGTTGGAGCGTTGGCGAGGAGAGGAGCGTTGGAGCGTTGGCGACGAGAGGAGCGTTGGAGCGTTGGTGAGGAGAGTAGCGTTGGAGTGTTGGCGAGGAGAGGAGCGTTGGAGCGTTGGCGAGGAGAGGAGCGTTGGAGCGTTGGCGAGGAGAGGAGCGTTGGAGCGTTGGCGAGGAGAGGAGCGTTGGAGCGTTGGCGAGGAGAGGAGCGTTGGAGCGTTGGCGAGGAGAAGAGCGTTGGAGCGTTGGCGAGGAGAGGAGCGTTGGAGCGTTGGCGAGGAGAGGAGCGTTGGAGCGAGCGTTGGAGCGTTGGCAAGGAGAGGAGCGTTAGAGCGAGCGTTGGAGCGTTGGCGAGGAGAGGAGCGTTGGAGCGTTGGCGAGGAGAGGAGCGTTGGAGCGTTGACGAGGAGAGGAGCGTTGGAGCGAGCGTTGGAGCGTTGGCGAGGAGAGGAGCGTTCGAGCGTTGGCGAGGAGAGGAGCGTTGGAGCTAGCGTGGAGCGTTGGCGAGGAGAGGAGCGTTAGAGCGAGCGTTGGAGCGTTGGCGAGGAGAGGAGCGTTGGAGCGTTGGCAAGGAGAGGAGCGTTGGAGCGAGCGTTGGAGCGTTGGCGAGGAGAGGAGCGTTGGAGCGTTGGCGAGGAGAGGAGCGTTGGAGCGTTGGCGATGAGAGGAGCGCTGGAGCGTTGGCGATGAGAGGAGCGTTGGAGCGAGCGTTGGAGCGTTGGCGAGGAGAGGAGCGTTAGAGCGAGCGTTGGAGCGTTGGCGAGGAGAGGAGCGTTGGAGCGTTGGCGAGGAGAGGAGCGTTGGAGCGTTGGCGAGGAGAGGAGCGTTGGAGCGTTGGCGAGGAGAGGAGCGTTGGAGCGTTGGCGAGGAGAGGAGCGTTGGAGCGTTGGCGAGGAGAGGAGCGTTGGAGCGTTGGCGAGGAGAGGAGCGTTGGAGCGTTGGCGAGGAGAGGAGCGTTGGAGCGAGCGTTGGAGCGTTGGCGAGGAGAGGAGCGTTAGAGCGAGCGTTGGAGCGTTGGCGAGGAGAGGAGCGTTGGAGCGTTGGCGAGGAGAGGAGCGTTGGAGCGTTGACGAGGAGAGGAGCGTTGGAGCGTTGGCGAGGAGAGGAGCGTTCGAGCGTTGGCGAGGAGAGGAGCGTTGGAGCGTTGGGGAGGAGAGGAGCGTTGGAGCTAGCGTGGAGCGTTGGCGAGGAGAGGAGCGTTAGAGCGAGCGTTGGAGCGTTGGCGAGGAGAGGAGCGTTGGAGCGTTGGCGAGGAGAGGAGCGTTGGAGCGTTGGCGAGGAGAGGAGCGTTGGAGCGTTGGCGATGAGAGGAGCGCTGGAGCGTTTGCGAGGAGAGGAGCGTTGGAGCGTTGGCGATGAGAGGAGCGTTGGAGCGAGCGTTGGAGCGTTGGCGAGGAGAGGAGCGTTAGAGCGAGCGTTGGAGCGTTGGCGAGGAGAGGAGCGTTGGAGCGTTGGCGAGGAGAGGAGCGTTTGAGCGAGCGTTGGAGCGTTGGCGAGGAGAGGAGCGTTGGAGCGCTGGTGAGGAGAGGAGCGTTGGAGCGTTGGCGAGGAGAGGAGCGCTGGAGCGTTGGCGAGGAGAGGAGCGTTGGAGCGTTGGCGAGGAGAGGAGCGTTGGAGCGTTGGCGAGGAGAGGAGCGTTGGAGCGTTGGCGAGGAGAGGAGCGTTGGAGCGTTGGCGAGGAGAGGAGCGCTGGAGCGTTGGCGAGGAGAGGAGCGTTGGAGCGTTGGCGAGGAGAGGAGCGTTGGAGCGTTGGCGAGGAGAGGAGCGTTGGAGCGTTGGCGAGGAGAGGAGCGCTGGAGCGTTGGTGAGGAGAGGAGCGTTGGAGCGTTGGCGAGGAGAGGAGCGTTGGAGCGTTGGCGAGGAGAGGAGCGTTGGAGCGTTGGCGAGGAGAGGAGCGTTAAAGCGTTGGCGAGGAGAGGAGCGTTGGAGCGGAGCGTTGGAGCGTTGGCGAGGAGAGGAGCGTTGGAGCGTTGGCGAGGAGAGGAGCGTTGGAGCGTTGGCGAGGAGAGGAGCGTTGGAGCGTTGGCGAGGAGAGGAGCGTTGGAGCGTTGGCGAGGAGAGGAGCGTTGGAGCGTTAGCGAGGAGAGGAGCGTTGGAGCGTTGGCGAGGAGAGGAGCGCTGGAGC
The DNA here is from genome assembly GCA_947471745.1 of Closterium sp. Naga37s-1. NCBI lineage: Eukaryota > Viridiplantae > Streptophyta > Zygnematophyceae > Desmidiales > Closteriaceae > Closterium > Closterium sp. Naga37s-1. Next base: position 1,221,729 of record CANJKZ010000122.1, on the reverse strand, counting down.
GTTGGCGAGGAGAGGAGCGTTGGAGCGTTGGCGAGGAGAGGAGCGTTGGAGCGGAGCGTTGGAGCGTTGGCGAGGAGAGGAGCGTTGGAGCGTTGGCGAGGAGAGGAGCGTTGGAGCGTTGGCGAGGAGAGGAGCGTTGGAGCGTTGGCGAGGAGAGGAGCGTTGGAGCGTTGGCGAGGAGAGGAGCGTTGGAGCGTTGGCGAGGAGAGGAGCGTTGGAGCGGAGCGTTGGAGCGTTGGCGAGGAGAGGAGCGTTGGAGCGGAGCGTTGGAGCGTTGGCGAGGAGAGAAGCGTTTGAGCGGAGCGTTGGAGCGTTGGCGAGGAGAGGAGTGTTGGAGCGTTGGCGAGGAGAGGAGCGTTGGCGAGGAGAGGAGCGTTGGAGCGTTGGCGAGGAGAGGAGCGTTGGAGCGTTGGCGAGGAGAGGAGCGTTGGAGCGTTGGCGAGGAGAGGAGCGTTGGAGCGTTGGCGAGGAGAGGAGCATTGGAGCGTTGGCGAGGAGAGGAGCGTTGGAGCGTTGGCATGGGGAAGGTGTGTTTGGCGGGGAGTGTGTATGTAAGGTAAAGGTAAAGCATGGGTGCAAGCATGCAGTGCACTTTCCTAAGGGCAGCGCCCTTGGGTGGTTTGTGGCTTTTTGTGCGGGGGTGGTTGGGGAACTAGCGCGGCGACGGCCCTCGGTGCTCAAGTAACGAACCTGCGCCTTTAAGGCACAATAGGCCCTGCTGGAGCCGAGCCGGCCGGCTCTGGTTCGGGCAAGCTCATGCTACGCCAGGGGGTGGATTTGAGTCTTGTGCCAGTTCGCGCTTTTCCGCTTCCGCTCTTTGCACCTCAAAATACATCCACTCGAGACGTGATGTTTCCTAAGGGGGGTGTCTGTGTGTTTCTCCTTTTGCTATGAAGGTGTTATGGGGTGGTATGTGTGTGTGTTGGTAATGGGAACAGGTAAAGCATGGGAGGTTGTATGCAGCTCATTTCCTTAGGGGCAGTGCCCTTGGGTGGTTTGTGGCTTGTTGTGCGGGGGTGGTTGGGGAACTAGCGCGACGACGGCCCTCGGTGCTCAAGTAACGAACCTGCGCGTTTAAGGCACAATAGGCCCTGCTGGAGCCGAGCCGGCCGGCTCTGGTTCGGGCAAGCTCATGCTACGCCAGGGGGTGGATTTGAGTCTTGTGCCAGTTCGCGCTTTTCCGCTTCCTCTCTTTGCACCTCAAAATACATCCACTCGAGACGTGATGTTCCCGAAAGGGGGTGACTGTATGCTCCTCCTTGTGCTGGCAAGGTGGTGACCGATGGCCATCGGTGGTAAACATTTTTTCCCGAACGTCGAACCTCCACCTCAACGTGGTGTTCGGGTGAACATCGGGGCAGCAGTCCTGATGGCCAAGAGAGGTTCATTGTGGTCCCATGCCTTTCTTTTATATGCGGAGTCTGTCTGATTGATCTCTACCGGTATCCTGAATTTGTTTTGAAGCGATAATTTCGTTGGACATTTTGTGTCACGTACCGTAGTTTGTACATTGTTGTGAATGTTTCTGTTAGGGTATTGGCTTTGAGCATTGTGCCTTCAGACATTGGACACTGGACTTCAGGCAGTGTGTGCCTTGTTCTCTCCTGATTATCCTTTGGTAGGGCATGGTTATGTGAGGTGTAAGCATTCTGCAACAATTATCGTACATGATAGAAACGTAAGCACTGGCACAATAAGTACAGAATGTAAATCACAGAACATTCTATGCATTACCGGAGCCTAGACATAGGGGGACAGCATTTCCTCAAATAGGGGCTGGCCCTGGGAACGCACTCACTTAGCTGCAAGGCTTCACAACAGAATTGTTCGCAGGAGTGTCGCAACAACTTTAGTCGCTGACTATGTCACAAGACTCCGTGCGACGTTCGTGTGCCTGTCGCTGAACCTGACCCTGTGCAATGTCTTCACCGGACGCTACTATACCGCGTCAAATCTCGCCTCTCCCGCAACTCGCAATTCTGAGGTTGAATCGGCGGAGGCGGCAGCGGGGTTCGTGCTGCCGAGCTCGGCGCGCAGCTGCGACGACGATGAGAGGATCAGCGGAGCCACTGGTTTGGTACCCTCACTGAACGAACTCACCTGGTGCGTTTCACTCTGACGTTCCTTCTGCTTCGGTTGGCCCTGCCCTGGTTTGGTTGCGCTCGTTAACCCCTCTTTATTCCGTTCCTCCGCTTCCCATCCCCAGTCCGCTGACCTGCATTCCCCGTTCCTCCCATCCCCATTCCGCTGCTTTCCCCATTCACCTGCACTCCTTGCTTTGAGTTTTGAAGGCAATTCTTCTGATGCAGTCCCTTGTTCTGTCTCCCTTGTTGTCTGGCTGCCATGTCATCGTGATTCCAATACCCCCGTCATGCCACGTCGCCCCCTGACATGCCACGTCATGTGCAGGAGTCCCGGTTTATGCGACTGGGAAATGCACCTGATTGCATCAGTGCCAAAGCAGAGGACCGCAGCACAGCGCCAGGATCACCAACGCAGGGGCGTCCGCACCTGCCTCCTCCCTCTCATTAAAAAGGGTACGCCAACAATGCTCTCACAACCTCCACACCCCACACCCCTCCCCTCCCATCAACCATACCTCCCCCGCCCCCCCCCACCCGCCTCCCCTTTACCAACACCCCCCCCCCCCCCCCTCCTCCCCCTGTGCACCTGTGACCTGCCCCCATGCCATGTTCACCACTGCTTTCTCCTTGCATTTTTGGGACGTCTTATCGCACCAACATCTATCTCTCTTTTCACCATTGCGGCATTCAACAACCATTGCACCTTGTAAACTTCAACTTTTTCCTCCTCATCTCCATTCTCCGCCATTCCAACTCCTCCCTCCCCACCACAGGAACCAAGCTGTTCAAACTCCTTTCTCCGCCGTCCCCCTCTGCTCCCCCTCCCCCCGCGTGTGGTTCCCCCTCCTCTGGCCGAGGGGAGAAGCTGCTGCTGGGGGGAGCGGACCTGTGCGCTCTGATGCGCGCGGATGGGGGGAAGAGTGGCTTGGCTGGCGGTGGGGGAAAGGGAGCGGCGGAGGAGATCAAGGGGGAGCGCAGAGGAGCGGCGGGGGGTTCAGAAGCAACCGTTGAGAAGGGGGGAAAGAGAGGAGATGCGTCGAAAAGAAGGGGACATGGGGGGGAGCAGAAGAAAGGACGTGGGGGCAGTGGGGACCAAAAAGAGCATGAAACGACCAGGAGGCGCAAGGGAGAGGAGGAGGAGGGTGAGGATGAGGAGGAGAGAGACAGGGTATTGAAAGGAAGGGAAGGAGTGAAGAAAGGGAGGGAGCAGGCGAAGCCGACAGTCAAGGGAAGTGAAAGCAGGGATGAGAAGGGGAGTGGTGGTGGTGGGGTTGGGGAAAAGAGAAAAGGGGTGAAGGGGAAGGAAGGGGGGCGTGAGAAGGAGAAGCAAGGCGGGCAGGTGAACAAGGAGATGATGATTCGAGCAGCCATCAGCATGGTGAGTGCTGCAATCAGCAAGAAACTTCGCATATTCCACCCTACATTGCAGCACATGCCATCCATCGTACGCCATTCGCATGCCAAAATGCCACACTACAATGCATCCTTCCGGTACTCTCAATTCATCATACGTCCCTCCTCTCCCCCATTGTGGCTTGATCTCTCGCCCCCATTGTGGCTTGATCTCTCGCCCCCATTGTGGCTTGATCTCTCGCCCCCATTGTGGCTTGATCTTATTCATGCCCTCAGATGCAAGCCAAGAAGTTCCAGGAAGCGATCAACCTCTTCAACCAGGTGCGGCCCCCCACTCACCCTCGTGAGCCCACCCCACTCACCCTCGTGAGCCCACCCCACTCACCCTCGTGAGCCCACCCCACTCACCCTCGTGAGCCCACCCCACTCACCCTCGTGAGCCCACCCCACTCACCCTCGTGAGCCCACCCCACTCACCCTCGTGAGCCCACCCCACTCACTCTCCACTCCCCACCAGGCTCTCTGAGTCGCCTTCACTCGCTTTATCTCGGGGTCTGTCTACCCCTCCCCATCTCGCATGTCTATTCCACTCTCTCTTTCTGCTCTGGCTGGCTTACTCAACCCCCGCACCGCACTCAACCCCTCGCTTATTCCTCCCTTACGCCGTTTACCTCGCTTTCCCCTCCCCTCCTATTACCACATCCCCCCCGCCCTTTCCACCCTGTTCTGTCTCCCCTCCCACTCGTCCTCCTCTAACCTCCCCTTGAGGCGCCTCAGAAATAGAGGTCGTCCTTTATATACCCTCTCCACCTTTCCTGTCTTCCCTCCTTCCTTCTCCCTCCTCCCTCCTCCCTCTTCCCGTCTCTCCCTCACAGGTGGAAGCAGAGGGCGGCGAGCTGTCGGATCAGCTGTACATCGGCAGGGGTCTCTGCCACCTGTTCCTCAAGCGGAGGGGGATGGGGCAGGGGTCTTCTTACAGGTTTCCTTCCTTCCTCCCCTCTCTCTACCTTCTCGACAGGTGGAAGCGGAGGGCGGCGAGCTGTCGGATCAGCTGTTCATCGGCAGGGGCCTCTGCCACCTGTTTCTCAAGCGATTCGATGAGGCAGAAGACGACTTCACAGAGGTGAGCTCATTTTCCTTTTTTGGCGCCTCAAAGTCTGGCGCCTACTTCTAGGGGCCTCTGCCATCTGTTGCTAAAGCGGTTGGATGAGGCAGAAGACGACTTCACAGAGGTAACCTGGTTTCGAGTTCCCAACTCTTCAATCCGCCCGGTCTACCTGGTTCAACCCACCCACCTGTATTGCAACTTCTGAGTCGTCTGAGCTCTCTCCCACCCCATCCCCGTCTCCCTGCTGCCCCACACCACAGGGTATTCAGCGCTTCCCCAGGAGTGGGAGCTGTACAGGCGGAGGGCCATGCTGCACATTCAGTGACTCCTACGGTGACTCCTAAGTCGACTTAAGAGTCACCACTCCCCACCTCTCACCACCCCTCTGCTGTCCCACACCACAGGGCATTCAGCGCTTCCCCAGGAGTGCGGAGCTGTACAGGCGGAGGGCTATGCTGTATATTGAGCGACTCTGCAAGGTTGACTCCTGAGTCTGACACTCACCTCTCCCCACCTCTCATCACCCCACCTCCCTCACACCACCCCACACCACACCACACCACACCACACCACAGGGCATTCAGCGCTTCCCCAGGAGTGCGGAGCTGTACAGGCGGAGGGCCATGCTGCATATTGAGAGGAACGAGCGCGAGACGGTGCGTGCCTCAGCTGCTCTGTCTTCCCATGAATGGCACAGTGTGGGGTTGAGTGTTCATGTGAGCGCATGCGAGTGAGTGTGTGAGCGGGAGGGAATAAGTGAGTGTGTGGGTGTGCATGTTTGCATGTGGATGAAGGCGCCTCAACACAACACAACAATCCTCATGCCGCGATCTCCATAGACGTCTGCCCAGATGTTGGGGCAGTCCTAAAATATGCATCTCTCTTCTTGCACCTCTGCCCATTGCCCATTATCCCACACCCAACGGCAGGCCGTGGAGGATCTGAGTCGGTCGCTGGAGATCGAGCCTGACAACCAGGACGCGCTGCAGCACCGCGGTGAGGCTTGTGTGCTGTAGAGGGGATGTGATGCTGCACCCTTGGCATGGCATGGCATGGCATGGCATGCCTAACAGCAGGCTGTGGAGGATCTGACCCGGTCACTGGAGATTGAACCCGACAACCAGGACGCCCTGGAGCACCGAGGTGCGTTGGCAGCACCGAGGTGCGGCATGTGTGCTGGCAGAAGCGGTGTGAGGCTGCACCCTTGACATGGCACACCCAACGGCAGGCAGGCATCATGGCCCTCCACCTGCATTTGTTCAGCACGGCCCTTGCAACCAACGTTGTGTGACCCACAGCCAGCGCCGTTCCCCCTCTACCCGTGTCCCCCCCATGCATGCAGGCATCATCGCCTTCCGCATACACCTGTACAGCATGGCCATTGCAACTGGCCCCTCCCAACCAACATTGTCTGATCTTGTCCAAAGCCAGCCCCGTTCCCCCTTTACCCATGCACCCCCCTTGCCCCCATGCATGCAGGCATCATCGCCTTCCACATAACATACACCTGTACGGCATGGCCATTGCATGCAACCTCATGCAGCTGAGCCCATGTGACCCACTGCAAGCCCCGTTCCCCCTCTACCCGTGCCCCACCCCTTGCAGGCATCATCGCCTTCCACATACACCTGTACGGCATGGCCATCGCTGATCTATCCAGGGCGCTCGACATGCGACCCATGGATGCCTACCTCATCCGCGCCAAGGTACCACCACTGCTCCCTAGGCCTGCCTTGACTTGCCTTGACTTGCATGGATCTGGGTCATTCTGGCCATTGCTGATCTCTCCAGGGTCCTTGACATGCGACCCATGGATGCCTACCTCATCCGCGCCAAGGTGTGAACTTCTGCTCTTGCATTGTGTTGACCTGTGTTGACCTGCGTTGACTTCTATTGACCTGGGTCATAATGGTCATTGCTGCTGATCTCTCCAGGGCGCTTGACATGCGCCCCATGGCCTGCATTGACTTGCATTCACCTGTATGGCGTGCCTCCCCTCCTCCCCTCCCTTCCCCCCTCCCTCCCCCCCACCACAGGGGCAGGGCAATGGCGCAATGCGAGCGCCATGTTTGCGGAGGAAGTGAAGCGCCACCCGATGCCTGGCCTTTCAGTCAACCCTTTTCTTCGTCGTCCCCTCCGTCTTCCACTCCATCCTCCCCTCCCTCCTCCCCACCACAGGGCATAGCCCTGGCGGGGGCAGGGCAGTGGCGCAACGCCAGCGCCGTGTTTGCGGAGGCAGTGAAGCGCCACCCGATGTCGGCGCACCTGTGGACGGAGAAGGGCCGCGTGCACAAGGAGCTGGGGGAGGTGGACTTGGCCCTTGCTGCCCTGCACAAAGCCCTAGCGCTGGAAGAGTGAGTGGGGGAGTGGGAGAGGCCGAGCTGGGCTGGGAAAAAGGGAGATTGGGGGTTGGGAGAAGGGGCACTAAGGCGCCACCCGATGTCGGCGCACCTGTGGACAGAGAAGGGCCGCGTGCACAAGGAGCTGGGGGAGGTGGACTTGGCTCTGGCTGCCCTGCATAAAGCCGTGGCTCTGGCAGAGTGAGTGGAGGCTAGGGGATGGGGAGAGGCCGAGCTGGGCTGGAAAGGGATTGGGGGTAAGGAGGAGAGGCAGCGAAGCGCCACCCGATGTCAGCCCACCTCTGGCAGTGAAGGGATTCGGGGTTGGGGATGCTTGAAGTCAGGTCTGACGTCAAGTTTGAGATTCGGTTTGACGTCAAGTTTGAGATCAGGTTTGACGTCAAGTTTGAGATCAGGTTTGACGTCAAGTTTGAGGTCAGGTTTGATGTCAAGTTTGAGGTCAGGTTTGACGTCAAGTTTGAGATCCGGTTTGACGTCAAGTTTGAGGTCAGGTTTGACGTCAAGTTTGAGGTCAGGTTTGACGTCAAGTTTGAGATCAGGTTTGACGTCAAGTTTGAGATCCGGTTTGACGTCAAGTTTGAGGTCAGGTTTGACGTCAAGTTTGAGGTCAGGTTTGACGTCAAGTTTGAGATCAGGTTTGACGTCAAGTTTGAGATCCGGTTTGACGTCAAGTTTGAGATCCGGTTTTACGTCAAGTTTGAGATCCGGTTTGACGTCAAGTTTGAGATCAGGTTTGACGTCAAGTTTGAGGTCAGGTTTGACGTCAAGTTTGAGATTCGGTTTGACGTCAAGTTTGAGATCCGGTTTGACGTCAAGTTTGAGATCCGGTTTGACGTCAAGTTTGAGATTCGGTTTGACGTCAAGTTTGAGGTCAGGTTTGACGTCAAGTTTGAGATCCGGTTTGACGACAAGTTTGAGATCCGGTTTGACGTCAAGTTTGAGATCCGGTTTTACGTCAAGTTTGAGATCCGGTTTGACGTCAAGTTTGAGGTCCGGTTTGACGTCAAGTTTGAGGTCAGGTTTGACGTCAAGTTTGAGATTCGGTTTGACGTCAAGTTTGAGATCCGGTTTGACGTCAAGTTTGAGATCCGGTTTGACGTCAAGTTTGAGATCCGGTTTGACGTCAAGTTTGAGGTCAGGTTTGACGTCAAGTTTGAGGTCAGGTTTGACGTCAAGTCTGAGATCCGGTTTGACGTCAAGTTTGAGATCAGGTTTGACGTCAAGTTTGAGGTCAGGTTTGACGTCAAGTTTGAGGTCAGGTTTGACGTCAAGTTTGAGATCAGGTTTGACGTCAAGTTTGAGGTCAGGTTTGACGTCAAGTTTGAGGTCAGGTTTGACGTCAAGTTTGAGGTCAGGTTTGACGTCAAGTTTGAGATCCGGTTTGACGTCAAGTTTGAGATCCGGTTTGACGTCAAGTTTGAGGTCAGGTTTGACGTCAAGTTTGAGGTCAGGTTTGACGTCAAGTTTGAGATCAGGTTTGACGTCAAGTTTGAGATCAGGTTTGACGTCAAGTTTGAGGTCAGGTTTGACGTCAAGTTTGAGATCCGGTTTGACGTCAAGTTTGAGATCCGGTTTGACGTCAAGTTTGAGATCAGGTTTGACGTCAAGTTTGAGGTCAGGTTTGACGTCTAGTTTGAGATCCGGTTTGACGTCAAGCTTGAGATCCGGTTTGACGTCAAGTTTGAGGTCAGGTTTGACGTCAAGTTTGAGATCCGGTTTTACGTCAAGTTTGAGATCCGGTTTGACGTGAAGTTTGAGGTCAGGTTTGACGTCAAGTTTGAGGTCAGGTTTGACGTCAAGTTTGAGGTCCGGTTTGACGTCAAGTTTGAGATCCGGTTTGACGTCAAGTTTGAGGTCAGGTTTGACGTCAAGTTTGAGGTCAGGTTTGACGTCAAGTTTGAGGTCAGGTTTGACGTCAAGTTTGAAGTCAGGTTTGACGTCAAGTTTGAGATCCGGTTTGACGTCAAGTTTGAGGTCAGGTTTGACGTCAAGTTTGAGGTCAGGTTTGACGTCAAGTTTGGGGTCAGGTTTGACGTCAAGTTTGAGATCCGGTTTGACGTCAAGTTTGAGATCCGGTTTGACGTCTAGTTTGAGATCCGGTTTGACGTCAAGTTTGAGGTCAGGTTTGACGTCAAGTTTGAGGTCAGGTTTGACGTCAAGTTTGAGGTCAGGTTTGACGTCAAGTTTGAGATCAGGTTTGACGTCAAGTTTGAGATCAGGTTTGACGTCTAGTTTGAGATTCGGTTTGACGTCAAGTTTGAGATCCGGTTTGACGTCAAGTTTGAGGTCAGGTTTGACGTCAAGTTTGAGATCCGGTTTGACGTCAAGTTTGAGATCAGGTTTGACGTCAAGTTTGAGGTCAGGTTTGACGTCTAGTTTGAGATCCGGTTTGACGTCAAGTTTGAGATCCGGTTTGACGTCAAGTTTGAGGTCAGGTTTGACGTCAAGTTTGAGATCCGGTTTTACGTCAAGTTTGAGATCCGGTTTGACGTCAAGTTTGAGGTCCGGTTTGACGTCAAGTTTGAGGTCAGGTTTGACGTCAAGTTTGAGATTCGGTTTGACGTCAAGTTTGAGATCCGGTTTGACGTCAAGTTTGAGATCCGGTTTGACGTCAAGTTTGAGATCCGGTTTGACGTCAAGTTTGAGGTCAGGTTTGACGTCAAGTTTGAGGTCAGGTTTGACGTCAAGTCTGAGATCCGGTTTGACGTCAAGTTAGAGATCAGGTTTGACGTCAAGTTTGAGGTCAGGTTTGACGTCAAGTTTGAGGTCAGGTTTGACGTCAAGTTTGAGATCAGGTTTGACGTCAAGTTTGAGGTCAGGTTTGACGTCAAGTTTGAGGTCAGGTTTGACGTCAAGTTTGAGGTCAGGTTTGACGTCAAGTTTGAGATCCGGTTTGACGTCAAGTTTGAGATCCGGTTTGACGTCAAGTTTGAGGTCAGGTTTGACGTCAAGTTTGAGGTCAGGTTTGACGTCAAGTTTGAGATCAGGTTTGACGTCAAGTTTGAGATCAGGTTTGACGTCAAGTTTGAGGTCAGGTTTGACGTCAAGTTTGAGATCCGGTTTGACGTCAAGTTTGAGATCCGGTTTGACGTCAAGTTTGAGATCAGGTTTGACGTCAAGTTTGAGGTCAGGTTTGACGTCTAGTTTGAGATCCGGTTTGACGTCAAGTTTGAGATCCGGTTTGACGTCAAGTTTGAGGTCAGGTTTGACGTCAAGTTTGAGATCCGGTTTTACGTCAAGTTTGAGATCCGGTTTGACGTGAAGTTTGAGGTCAGGTTTGACGTCAAGTTTGAGGTCAGGTTTGACGTCAAGTTTGAGGTCCGGTTTGACGTCAAGTTTGAGATCCGGTTTGACGTCAAGTTTGAGGTCAGGTTTGACGTCAAGTTTGAGGTCAGGTTTGACGTCAAGTTTGAGGTCAGGTTTGACGTCAAGTTTGAGATCCGGTTTGACGTCAAGTTTGAGATCCGGTTTGACGTCTAGTTTGAGATCCGGTTTGACGTCAAGTTTGAGGTCAGGTTTGACGTCAAGTTTGAGGTCAGGTTTGACGTCAAGTTTGAGGTCAGGTTTGACGTCAAGTTTGAGATCAGGTTTGACGTCAAGTTTGAGATCAGGTTTGACGTCTAGTTTGAGATTCGGTTTGACGTCAAGTTTGAGATCCGGTTTGACGTCAAGTTTGAGGTCAGGTTTGACGTCAAGTTTGAGATCCGGTTTGATGTCAAGTTTGAGGTCAGGTTTGACGTCAAGTTTGAGGTCAGGTTTGACGTCAAGTTTGAGATCAGGTTCGACGTCTAGTTTGAGATCCGGTTTGACGTCAAGTTTGAGATGCGGTTTGACGTCAAGTTTGAGATCCGGTTTGACGTCAAGTTTGAGGTCAGGTTTGACGTCAAGTTTGAGGTCAGGTTTGACGTCAAGTTTGAGGTCAGGTTTGACGTCAAGTTTGAGGTCAGGTTTGACGTCAAGTTTGAGATCAGGTTTGACGTCAAGTTTGAGATCAGGTTTGACGTCTAGTTTGAGATTCGGTTTGACGTCAAGTTTGAGATCCGGTTTGACGTCAAGTTTGAGGTCAGGTTTGACGTCAAGTTTGAGATCCGGTTTGACGTCAAGTTTGAGGTCAGGTTTGACGTCAAGTTTGAGATCCGGTTTGACGTCAAGTTTGAGATTCGGTTTGACGTCAAGTTTGAGATTCGGTTTGACGTCAAGTTTGAGATCCGGTTTGACGTCAAGTTTGAGGTCAGGTTTGACGTCAAGTTTGAGATCCGGTTTGACGTCAAGTTTGAGATCCGGTTTGACGTCAAGTTTGAGGTCAGGTTTGACGTCAAGTTTGAGATCCGGTTTGACGTCAAGTTTGAGGTCAGGTTTGACGTCAAGTTTGAGGTCAGGTTTGACGTCAAGTTTGAGGTCAGGTTTGACGTCAAGTTTGAGATCAGGTTTGACGTCAAGTTTGAGATCAGGTTTGACGTCTAGTTTGAGATCAGGTTTGACGTCTAGTTTGAGATTCGGTTTGACGTCAAGTTTGAGGTCCGGTTTGACGTCAAGTTTGAGATCCGGTTTGACGTCAAGTTTGAGATCCGGTTTGACGTCAAGTTTGAGGTCAGGTTTGACGTCAAGTTTGAGGTCAGGTTTGACGTCAAGTTTGAGATCAGGTTTGACGTCTAGTTTGAGATCCGGTTTGACGTCAAGTTTGAGATTCGGTTTGACGTCAAGTTTGAGATCCGGTTTGACGTCAAGTTTGAGGTCAGGTTTGACGTCAAGTTTGAGGTCAGGTTTGACGTCAAGTTTGAGGTCAGGTTTGACGTCAAGTTTGAGATCAGGTTTGACGTCTAGTTTGAGATCCGGTTTGACGTCAAGTTTGAGATGCGGTTTGACGTCAAGTTTGAGATCCGGTTTGACGTCAAGTTTGAGGTCAGGTTTGACGTCAAGTTTGAGGTCAGGTTTGACGTCAAGTTTGAGATCCGGTTTGACGTCAAGTTTGAGATCAGGTTTGACGTCTTGTTTGAGGTCCGGTTTGACGTCAAGTTTGAGATTCGGTTTGACGTCAAGTTTGAGATCAAGTTTGACGTCAAGTTTGAGGTCAGGTTTGACGTCAAGTTTGAGATCCGGTTTGACGTCAAGTTTGAGGTCAGGTTTGACGTCAAGTTTGAGATCCGGTTTGACGTCAAGTTTGAGGTCAGGTTTGACGTCAAGTTTGATATCCGGTTTGACGTCAAGTTTGAGATTCGGTTTGACGTCAAGTTTGAGATTCGGTTTGACGTCAAGTTTGAGATCCGGTTTGACGTCAAGTTTGAGATCCGGTTTGACGTCAAGTTTGAGATCCGGTTTGACGTCAAGTTAGAGATCAGGTTTGACGTCAAGTTTGAGGTCAGGTTTGACGTCAAGTTTGAGGTCAGGTTTGACGTCAAGTTTGAGATCAGGTTTGACGTCAAGTTTGAGGTCAGGTTTGACGTCAAGTTTGAGGTCAGGTTTGACGTCAAGTTTGAGGTCAGGTTTGACGTCAAGTTTGAGATCCGGTTTGACGTCAAGTTTGAGGTCAGGTTTGACGTCAAGTTTGAGATCCGGTTTGACGTCAAGTTTGAGGTCAGGTTTGACGTCAAGTTTGAGATCCGGTTTGACGTCAAGTTTGAGATTCGGTTTGACGTCAAGTTTGAGATTCGGTTTGACGTCAAGTTTGAGATCCGGTTTGACGTCAAGTTTGAGATCCGGTTTGACGTCAAGTTTGAGATCCGGTTTGACGTCAAGTTAGAGATCAGGTTTGACGTCAAGTTTGAGGTCAGGTTTGACGTCAAGTTTGAGGTCAGGTTTGACGTCAAGTTTGAGATCCGGTTTGACGTCAAGTTTGAGGTCAGGTTTGACGTCAAGTTTGAGGTCAGGTTTGACGTCAAGTTTGAGATCAGGTTTGACGTCAAGTTTGAGATCAGGTTTGACGTCAAGTTTGAGGTCAGGTTTGACGTCAAGTTTGAGATCCGGTTTGACGTCAAGTTTGAGATCCGGTTTGACGTCAAGTTTGAGATCAGGTTTGACGTCAAGTTTGAGGTCAGGTTTGACGTCTAGTTTGAGATCCGGTTTGACGTCAAGTTTGAGATCCGGTTTGACGTCAAGTTTGAGGTCAGGTTTGACGTCAAGTTTGAGATCCGGTTTTACGTCAAGTTTGAGATCCGGTTTGATGTGAAGTTTGAGGTCAGGTTTGACGTCAAGTTTGAGGTCAGGTTTGACGTCAAGTTTGAGGTCCGGTTTGACGTCAAGTTTGAGATCCGGTTTGACGTCAAGTTTGAGGTCAGGTTTGACGTCAAGTTTGAGGTCAGGTTTGACGTCAAGTTTGAGGTCAGGTTTGACGTCAAGTTTGAAGTCAGGTTTGACGTCAAGTTTGAGATCCGGTTTGACGTCAAGTTTGAGGTCAGGTTTGACGTCAAGTTTGAGGTCAGGTTTGACGTCAAGTTTGGGGTCAGGTTTGACGTCAAGTTTGAGATCCGGTTTGACGTCAAGTTTGAGATCCGGTTTGACGTCTAGTTTGAGATCCGGTTTGACGTCAAGTTTGAGGTCAGGTTTGACGTCAAGTTTGAGGTCAGGTTTGACGTCAAGTTTGAGGTCAGGTTTGACGTCAAGTTTGAGATCAGGTTTGACGTCAAGTTTGAGATCAGGTTTGACGTCTAGTTTGAGATTCGGTTTGACGTCAAGTTTGAGATCCGGTTTGACGTCAAGTTTGAGGTCAGGTTTGACGTCAAGTTTGAGATCCGGTTTGACGTCAAGTTTGAGGTCAGGTTTGACGTCAAGTTTGAGATCCGGTTTGACGTCAAGTTTGAGATTCGGTTTGACGTCAAGTTTGAGATTCGGTTTGACGTCAAGTTTGAGATCCGGTTTGACGTCAAGTTTGAGGTCAGGTTTGACGTCAAGTTTGAGATCCGGTTTGACGTCAAGTTTGAGATCCGGTTTGACGTCAAGTTTGAGGTCAGGTTTGACGTCAAGTTTGAGGTCAGGTTTGACGTCAAGTTTGAGGTCAGGTTTGACGTCAAGTTTGAGGTCAGGTTTGACGTCAAGTTTGAGATCAGGTTTGACGTCAAGTTTGAGATCAGGTTTGACGTCTAGTTTGAGATTCGGTTTGACGTCAAGTTTGAGATCCGGTTTGACGTCAAGTTTGAGGTCAGGTTTGACGTCAAGTTTGAGATCCGGTTTGACGTCAAGTTTGAGGTCAGGTTTGACGTCAAGTTTGAGATCCGGTTTGACGTCAAGTTTGAGATTCGGTTTGACGTCAAGTTTGAGATTCGGTTTGACGTCAAGTTTGAGATCCGGTTTGACGTCAAGTTTGAGGTCAGGTTTGACGTCAAGTTTGAGATCCGGTTTGACGTCAAGTTTGAGATCCGGTTTGACGTCAAGTTTGAGGTCAGGTTTGACGTCAAGTTTGAGATCCGGTTTGACGTCAAGTTTGAGGTCAGGTTTGACGTCAAGTTTGAGGTCAGGTTTGACGTCAAGTTTGAGGTCAGGTTTGACGTCAAGTTTGAGATCAGGTTTGACGTCAAGTTTGAGATCAGGTTTGACGTCTAGTTTGAGATCAGGTTTGACGTCTAGTTTGAGATTCGGTTTGACGTCAAGTTTGAGGTCCGGTTTGACGTCAAGTTTGAGATCCGGTTTGACGTCAAGTTTGAGATCCGGTTTGACGTCAAGTTTGAGGTCAGGTTTGACGTCAAGTTTGAGGTCAGGTTTGACGTCAAGTTTGAGATCAGGTTTGACGTCTAGTTTGAGATCCGGTTTGACGTCAAGTTTGAGATTCGGTTTGACGTCAAGTTTGAGATCCGGTTTGACGTCAAGTTTGAGGTCAGGTTTGACGTCAAGTTTGAGGTCAGGTTTGACGTCAAGTTTGAGGTCAGGTTTGACGTCAAGTTTGAGATCAGGTTTGACGTCTAGTTTGAGATCCGGTTTGACGTCAAGTTTGAGATGCGGTTTGACGTCAAGTTTGAGATCCGGTTTGACGTCAAGTTTGAGGTCAGGTTTGACGTCAAGTTTGAGGTCAGGTTTGACGTCAAGTTTGAGGTCAGGTTTGACGTCAAGTTTGAGATCAGGTTTGACGTCTTGTTTGAGGTCCGGTTTGACGTCAAGTTTGAGATTCGGTTTGACGTCAAGTTTGAGATCAAGTTTGACGTCAAGTTTGAGGTCAGGTTTGACGTCAAGTTTGAGATCCGGTTTGACGTCAAGTTTGAGGTCAGGTTTGACGTCAAGTTTGAGATCCGGTTTGACGTCAAGTTTGAGGTCAGGTTTGACGTCAAGTTTGAGATCCGGTTTGACGTCAAGTTTGAGATTCGGTTTGACGTCAAGTTTGAGATTCGGTTTGACGTCAAGTTTGAGATCCGGTTTGACGTCAAGTTTGAGGTCAGGTTTGACGTCAAGTTTGAGATCCGGTTTGACGTCAAGTTTGAGATCCGGTTTGACGTCAAGTTTGAGGTCAGGTTTGACGTCAAGTTTGAGATCCGGTTTGACGTCAAGTTTGAGGTCAGGTTTGACGTCAAGTTTGAGGTCAGGTTTGACGTCAAGTTTGAGGTCAGGTTTGACGTCAAGTTTGAGATCAGGTTTGACGTCTAGTTTGAGATCAGGTTTGACGTCTAGTTTGAGATTCGGTTTGACGTCAAGTTTGAGGTCCGGTTTGACGTCAAGTTTGAGATCCGGTTTGACGTCAAGTTTGAGATCCGGTTTGACGTCAAGTTTGAGGTCAGGTTTGACGTCAAGTTTGAGGTCAGGTTTGACGTCAAGTTTGAGATCAGGTTTGACGTCTAGTTTGAGATCCGGTTTGACGTCAAGTTTGAGATTCGGTTTGACGTCAAGTTTGAGATCCGGTTTGACGTCAAGTTTGAGGTCAGGTTTGACGTCAAGTTTGAGGTCAGGTTTGACGTCAAGTTTGAGGTCAGGTTTGACGTCAAGTTTGAGATCAGGTTTGACGTCTTGTTTGAGGTCCGGTTTGACGTCAAGTTTGAGATTCGGTTTGACGTCAAGTTTGAGATCAAGTTTGACGTTAAGTTTGAGGTCAGGTTTGACGTCAAGTTTGAGATCCGGTTTGACGTCAAGTTTGAGGTCAGGTTTGACGTCAAGTTTGAGATCCGGTTTGACGTCAAGTTTGAGATCCGGTTTGACGTCAAGTTTGAGGTCAGGTTTGACGTCAAGTTTGAGATCCGGTTTGACGTCAAGTTTGAGATCCGGTTTGACGTCAAGTTTGAGGTCAGGTTTGACGTCAAGTTTGAGATCCGGTTTGACGTCAAGTTTGAGGTCAGGTTTGACGTCAAGTTTGAGATCCGGTTTGACGTCAAGTTTGAGGTCAGGTTTGACGTCAAGTTTGAGATCCGGTTTGACGTCAAGTTTGAGGTCAGGTTTGACGTCAAGTTTGAGATCCGGTTTGACGTCAAGTTTGAGATTCGGTTTGACGTCAAGTTTGAGATCCGGTTTGACGTCAAGTTTGAGATCAGGTTTGACGTCAAGTTTGAGGTCAGGTTTGACGTCAAGTTTGAGGTCAGGTTTGACGTCAAGTTTGAGGTCAGGTTTGACGTCAAGTTTGAGATCCGGTTTGACGTCAAGTTTGAGATCCGGTTTGACGTCAAGTTTGAGGTCAAATTTTACGTCAAGTTTGAGGTCAGGTTTGACGTCAAGTTTGAGATCCGGTTTGACGTCAAGTTTGAGATCCGGTTTGACGTCAAGTTTGAGGTCAGGTTTGACGTCAAGTTTGAGATCAGGTTTGATGTCAAGTTTGAGATCAGGTTTGACGTCAAGTTTGAGGTCAGGTTTGACGTCAAGTTTGAGATCCGGTTTGACGTCAAGTTTGAGGTCAGGTGTGACGTCAAGTTTGAGATCCGGTTTGACGTCAAGTTTGAGATCCGGTTTGACGTCAAGTTTGAGCTCCGGTTTGACGTCAAGTTTGAGATCCGGTTTGACGTCAAGTTTGAGATCCGGTTTGACGTCAAGTTTGAGGTTAGGTTTGACGTCTAGTTTGAGATCCGGTTTGACATCAAGTTTGAGATCCGGTTTGACGTCAAGTTTGAGGTCAGGTTTGACGTCAAGTTTGAGATCCGGTTTTACGTCAAGTTTGAGATCCGGTTTGACGTGAAGTTTGAGGTCAGGTTTGACGTCAAGTTTGAGGTCAGGTTTGACGTCAAGTTTGAGGTCCGGTTTGACGTCAAGTTTGAGATCCGGTTTGACGTCAAGTTTGAGGTCAGGTTTGACGTCAAGTTTGAGGTCAGGTTTGACGTCAAGTTTGAGGTCAGGTTTGACGTCAAGTTTGAGATCCGGTTTGACGTCAAGTTTGAGGTCAGGTTTGACGTCAAGTTTGAGGTCAGGTTTGACGTCAAGTTTGAGGTCAGGTTTGACGTCAAGTTTGAGGTCAGGTTTGACGTCAAGTTTGAGATCCGGTTTGACGTCAAGTTTGAGATCCGGTTTGACGTCTAGTTTGAGATCCGGTTTGACGTCAAGTTTGAGGTCAGGTTTGACGTCAAGTTTGAGGTCAGGTTTGACGTCAAGTTTGAGGTCAGGTTTGACGTCAAGTTTGAGATCAGGTTTGACGTCAAGTTTGAGATCAGGTTTGACGTCTAGTTTGAGATTCGGTTTGACGTCAAGTTTGAGATCCGGTTTGACGTCAAGTTTGAGGTCAGGTTTGACGTCAAGTTTGAGATCCGGTTTGACGTCAAGTTTGAGGTCAGGTTTGACGTCAAGTTTGAGATCCGGTTTGACGTCAAGTTTGAGGTCAGGTTTGACGTCAAGTTTGAGATCCGGTTTGACGTCAAGTTTGAGATCAGGTTTGACGTCAAGTTTGAGGTCAGGTTTGACGTCAAGTTTGAGGTCAGGTTTGACGTCAAGTTTGAGGTCAGGTTTGACGTCAAGTTTGAGATCCGGTTTGACGTCAAGTTTGAGATCCGGTTTGACGTCAAGTTTGAGGTCAAATTTTACGTCAAGTTTGAGGTCAGGTTTGACGTCAAGTTTGAGATCCGGTTTGACGTCAAGTTTGAGATCCGGTTTGACGTCAAGTTTGAGGTCAGGTTTGACGTCAAGTTTGAGATCAGGTTTGATGTCAAGTTTGAGATCAGGTTTGACGTCAAGTTTGAGGTCAGGTTTGACGTCAAGTTTGAGATCCGGTTTGACGTCAAGTTTGAGGTCAGGTGTGACGTCAAGTTTGAGATCCGGTTTGACGTCAAGTTTGAGATCCGGTTTGACGTCAAGTTTGAGCTCCGGTTTGACGTCAAGTTTGAGATCCGGTTTGACGTCAAGTTTGAGATCCGGTTTGACGTCAAGTTTGAGGTTAGGTTTGACGTCTAGTTTGAGATCCGGTTTGACATCAAGTTTGAGATCCGGTTGACGTCAAGTTTGAGGTCAGGTTTGACGTCAAGTTTGAGATCCGGTTTTACGTCAAGTTTGAGATCCGGTTGACGTGAAGTTTGAGGTCAGGTTTGACGTCAAGTTTGAGGTCAGGTTTGACGTCAAGTTTGAGGTCCGGTTTGACGTCAAGTTTGAGATCCGGTTTGACGTCAAGTTTGAGGTCAGGTTTGACGTCAAGTTTGAGGTCAGGTTTGACGTCAAGTTTGAGGTCAGGTTTGACGTCAAGTTTGAGATCCGGTTTGACGTCAAGTTTGAGGTCAGGTTTGACGTCAAGTTTGAGGTCAGGTTTGACGTCAAGTTTGAGGTCAGGTTTGACGTCAAGTTTGAGGTCAGGTTTGACGTCAAGTTTGAGATCCGGTTTGACGTCAAGTTTGAGATCCGGTTTGACGTCTAGTTTGAGATCCGGTTTGACGTCAAGTTTGAGGTCAGGTTTGACGTCAAGTTTGAGGTCAGGTTTGACGTCAAGTTTGAGGTCAGGTTTGACGTCAAGTTTGAGATCAGGTTTGACGTCAAGTTTGAGATCAGGTTTGACGTCTAGTTGAGATTCGGTTTGACGTCAAGTTTGAGATCCGGTTTTGACGTCAAGTTTGAGGTCAGGTTTGACGTCAAGTTTGAGATCCGGTTTGACGTCAAGTTTGAGGTCAGGTTTGACGTCAAGTTTGAGATCCGGTTTGACGTCAAGTTTGAGATTCGGTTTGACGTCAAGTTTGAGATCCGGTTTGACGTCAAGTTTGAGATCAGGTTTGACGTCAAGTTTGAGATCCGGTTTGACGTCAAGTTTGAGATCAGGTTTGACGTCAAGTTTGAGATCCGGTTTGACGTCAAGTTTGAGGTCAGGTTTGACGTCAAGTTTGAGGTCAGGTTTGACGTCAAGTTTGAGGTCAGGTGTGACGTCGAGTTTGAGATCAGGTTTGACGTCAAGTTTGAGATCCGATTTGACGTCAAGTTTGAGGTCAGGTTTGACGTCAAGTTTGAGGTCAGGTTTGACGTCAAGTTTGAGGTCAGGTTTGACGTCAAGTTTGAGATCCGGTTTGACGTCAAGTTTGAGATCCGGTTTGACGTCAAGTTTGAGATTCGGTTTGACGTCAAGTTTGAGGTCAGGTTTGACGTCAAGTTTGAGATTCGGTTTGACGTCAAGTTTGAGATCCGGTTTGACGTCAAGTTTGAGGTCAGGTTTGACGTCAAGTTTGAGATCCGGTTTGACGTCAAGTTTGAGGTCAGGTTTGACGTCAAGTTTGAGGTCAGGTTTGACGTCTAGTTTGAGATCCGGTTTGACGTCAAGTTTGAGGTCAGGTTTGACGTCAAGTTTGAGGTCAGGTTTGACGTCAAGTTCGAGATCAGGTTTGACGTCTAGTTTGAGATCCGGTTTGACGTCAAGTTTGAGATTCGGTTTGACGTCAAGTTTGAGATCCGGTTTGACGTCAAGTTTGAGGTCAGGTTTGACGTCAAGTTTGAGGTCAGGTTTGACGTCAAGTTTGAGATCCGGTTTGACGTCAAGTTTGAGATCCGGTTTGACGTCAAGTTTGAGATTCGGTTTGACGTCAAGTTTGAGGTCAGGTTTGACGTCAAGTTTGAGATTCGGTTTGACGTCAAGTTTGAGATCCGGTTTGACGTCAAGTTTGAGGTCAGGTTTGACGTCAAGTTTGAGATCAGGTTTGACGTCAAGTTTGAGGTCAGGTTTGACGTCAAGTTTGAGATCAGGTTTGACGTCAAGTTTGAGATCAGGTTTGTCGTCAAGTTTGAGGTCAGGTTTGACGTCAAGTTTGAGGTCAGGCTTGACGTCAAGTTTGAGGTCAGGTTTGACGTCAAGTTTGAGATCAGGTTTGACGTCAAGTTTGAGATCAGGTTTGACGTCAAGTTTGAGGTCAGGTTTGACGTCAAGTTTGAGGTCAGGCTTGACGTCAAGTTTGAGGTCAGGTTTGACGTCAAGTTTGAGATCAGGTTTGACGTCAAGTTTGAGATCAGGTTTGACGTCAAGTTTGAGATCCGGTTTGACGTCAAGTTTGAGATCAGGTTTGACGTCAAGTTTGAGATCCGGTTTGACGTCAAGTTTGAGATCCGGTTTGACGTCAAGTTTGAGATCAGGTTTGACGTCAAGTTTGAGATCAGGTTTGATGTCAAGTTTGAGGTCAGGTTTGACGTCAAGTTTGAGATCAGGTTTGACGTCAAGTTTGAGATCAGGTTTGACGTCAAGTTTGAGGTCAGGTTTGACGTCAAGTTTGAGGTCAGGTTTGACGTCAAGTTTGAGATCAGGTTTGACGTCAAGTTTGAGGTCAGGTTTTGACGTCAAGTTTGAGGTCAGTTTGACGTCAAGTTTGAGATCAGGTTTGACGTCAAGTTTGAGGTCAGGTTTGACGTCAAGTTTGAGATTCGGTTTGACGTCAAGTTTGAGATCCGGTTTGACGTCAAGTTTGAGGTCAGTTTGACGTCAAGTTTTGAGATCCGGTTTGACGTCAAGTTTGAGGTCCGGTTTTGACGTCAAGTTTGAGGTCAGGTTTGACGTCAAGTTTGAGGTCAGGTTTGACGTCTAGTTTGAGATCCGGTTTGACGTCAAGTTTGAGGTCAGGTTTGACGTCAAGTTTGAGGTCAGGTTTGACGTCAAGTTTGAGATCAGGTTTGACGTCTAGTTTGAGATCCGGTTTGACGTCAAGTTTGAGATTTGGTTTGACGTCAAGTTTGAGATCCGGTTTGACGTCAAGTTTGAGGTCAGGTTTGACGTCAAGTTTGAGGTCAGGTTTGACGTCAAGTTTGAGATCCGGTTTGACGTCAAGTTTGAGATCCGGTTTGACGTCAAGTTTGAGATTCGGTTTGACGTCAAGTTTGAGGTCAGGTTTGACGTCAAGTTTGAGATTCGGTTTGACGTCAAGTTTGAGATCCGGTTTGACGTCAAGTTTGAGGTCAGGTTTGACGTCAAGTTTGAGATCAGGTTTGACGTCAAGTTTGAGGTCAGGTTTGACGTCAAGTTTGAGATCAGGTTTGACATCAAGTTTGAGATCAGGTTTGACGTCAAGTTTGAGGTCAGGTTTGACGTCAAGTTTGAGGTCAGGCTTGACGTCAAGTTTGAGGTCAGGTTTGACGTCAAGTTTGAGATCAGGTTTGACGTCAAGTTTGAGATCAGGTTTGACGTCAAGTTTGAGGTCAGGTTTGACGTCAAGTTTGAGGTCAGGTTTGACGTCAAGTTTGAGGTCAGGTTTGACGTCAAGTTTGAGATCAGGTTTGACGTCAAGTTTGAGATCAGGTTTGACGTCAAGTTTGAGATCAGGTTTGACGTCAAGTTTGAGATCAGGTTTGACGTCAAGTTTGAGATCCGGTTTGACGTCAAGTTTGAGATCAGGTTTGACGTCAAGTTTGAGATCCGGTTTGACGTCAAGTTTGAGATCCGGTTTGACGTCAAGTTTGAGATCAGGTTTGACGTCAAGTTTGAGATCAGGTTTGACGTCAAGTTTGAGGTCAGGTTTGAATCAAGTTTGAGATCAGGTTTGACGTCAAGTTTGAGATCAGGTTTGACGTCAAGTTTTGAGGTCAGGTTTGACGTCAAGTTTGAGGTCAGGTTTGACGTCAAGTTTGAGATCAGGTTTGACGTCAAGTTTGAGGTCAGGTTTGACGTCAAGTTTGAGGTCAGGTTTGACGTCAAGTTTGAGATCAGGTTTGACGTCAAGTTTGAGGTCAGGTTTGACGTCAAGTTTGAGATCAGGTTTTGACGTCAAGTTTGAGATCAGGTTTGACGTCAAGTTTGAGGTCAGGTTTGACGTCAAGTTTGAGGTCAGGCTTGACGTCAAGTTTGAGGTCAGGTTTTGACGTCAAGTTTGAGATCAGGTTTGACGTCAAGTTTGAGATCAGGTTTGACGTCAAGTTTGAGATCCGGTTTGACGTCAAGTTTTGAGAATCAGGTTTGACGTCAAGTTTGAGATCCGGTTTGACGTCAAGTTTGAGGTCAGGTTTGACGTCAAGTTTGAGATCCGGTTTGACGTCAAGTTTGAGGTCAGGTTGACGTCAAGTTTGAGATCCTGTTTGACGTCAAGTTTGAGGTCAGGTTTGACGTCAAGTTTGAGATCCGGTTTGACGTCAAGTTTGAGGTCAGGTTTGACGTCAAGTTTGAGATCCGGTTTTGACGTCAAGTTTGAGATCAGGTTTGACGTCAAGTTTGAGATCAGGTTTGACGTCAAGTTTGAGGTCAGGTTTGACGTCAAGTTTGAGATCAGGTTTGACGTCAAGTTTGAGATCAGGTTTGACGTCAAGTTTGAGGTCAGGTTTGACGTCAAGTTTGAGGTCAGGTTGACGTCAAGTTTGAGATCAGGTTTGACGTCAAGTTTGAGGTCAGGTTTGACGTCAAGTTTGAGGTCAGGTTTGACGTCAAGTTTGAGATCAGGTTTGACGTCAAGTTTGAGATCAGGTTTGACGTCAAGTTTGAGGTCAGGTTTGACGTCAAGTTTGAGGTCAGGTTTGACGTCAAGTTTGAGGTCAGGTTTGACGTCAAGTTTGAGATCCGGTTTGACGTCAAGTTTGAGATCAGGTTTGACGTCAAGTTTGAGATCAGGTTTGACGTCAAGTTTGAGATCCGGTTTGACGTCAAGTTTGAGGTCAGGTTTGACGTCAAGTTTGAGATCCGGTTTGACGTCAAGTTTGAGATCAGGTTTGACGTCAAGTTTGAGATCCGGTTTGACGTCAAGTTTGAGATCAGGTTTGACGTCAAGTTTGAGATCAGGTTTGACGTCAAGTTTGAGGTCAGGTTTGACGTCAAGTTTGAGATCCGGTTTGACGTCAAGTTTGAGATCCGGTTTGACGTCAAGTTTGAGATCCGGTTTGACGTCAAGTTTGAGATCAGGTTTGACGTCAAGTTTGAGGTCAGGTTTGACGTCAAGTTTGAGATCAGGTTTGACGTCAAGTTTGAGATCCGGTTTGACGTCAAGTTTGAGATCAGGTTTGACGTCAAGTTTGAGATCAGGTTTGACGTCAAGTTTGAGGTCAGGTTTGACGTCAAGTTTGAGATCCGGTTTGACGTCAAGTTTGAGGTCAGGTTTGACGTCAAGTTTGAGATCCGGTTTGACGTCAAGTTTGAGGTCAGGTTTGACGTCAAGTTTGAGATCAGGTTTGACGTCAAGTTTGAGGTCAGGTTTGACGTCAAGTTTGAGGTCAGGTTTGACGTCAAGTTTGAGATCCGGTTTGACGTCAAGTTTGAGATCAGGTTTGACGTCAAGTTTGAGGTCAGGTTTGACGTCAAGTTTGAGATCCGGTTTGACGTCAAGTTTGAGATCCGGTTTGACGTCAAGTTTGAGATCAGGTTTGACGTCAAGTTTGAGATCCGGTTTGACGTCAAGTTTGAGGTCAGGTTTGACGTCAAGTTTGAGGTCAGGTTTGACGTCAAGTTTGAGGTCAGGTTTGACGTCAAGTTTGAGGTCAGGTTTGACGTCAAGTTTGAGATCAGGTTTGACGTCAAGTTTGAGATCAGGTTTGACGTCAAGTTTGAGGTCAGGTTTGACGTCAAGTTTGAGGTCAGGTTTGACGTCAAGTTTGAGGTCAGGTTTGACGTCAAGTTTGAGGTCAGGTTTGACGTCAAGTTTGAGATCCGGTTTGACGTCAAGTTTGAGATCAGGTTTGACGTCAAGTTTGAGATTCGGTTTGACGTCAAGTTTGAGGTCAGGTTTGACGTCAAGTTTGAGATTCGGTTTGACGTCAAGTTTGAGATCCGGTTTGACGTCAAGTTTGAGGTCAGGTTTGACGTCAAGTTTGAGATCAGGTTTGACGTCAAGTTTGAGGTCAGGTTTGACGTCAAGTTTGAGATCAGGTTTGACGTCAAGTTTGAGATCACCAAGTTTGAGGTCAGGTTTGACGTCAAGTTTGAGGTCAGGTTTGACGTCAAGTTTGAGATCAGGTTTGACGTCAAGTTTGAGATCAGGTTTGACGTCAAGTTTGAGATCCGGTTTGACGTCAAGTTTGAGATCAGGTTTGACGTCAAGTTTGAGATCCGGTTTGACGTCAAGTTTGAGGTCAGGTTTGACGTCAAGTTTGAGATCCGGTTTGACGTCAAGTTTGAGGTCAGGTTTGACGTCAAGTTTGAGATCCGGTTTGACGTCAAGTTTGAGGTCAGGTTTGACGTCAAGTTTGAGATCCGGTTTGACGTCAAGTTTGAGGTCAGGTTTGACGTCAAGTTTGAGATCAGGTTTGACGTCAAGTTTGAGATCAGGTTTGACGTCAAGTTTGAGGTCAGGTTTGACGTCAAGTTTGAGATCAGGTTTGACGTCAAGTTTGAGATCAGGTTTGACGTCAAGTTTGAGGTCAGGTTTGACGTCAAGTTTGAGGTCAGGTTTGACGTCAAGTTTGAGGTCAGGTTTGACGTCAAGTTTGAGATCAGGTTTGACGTCAAGTTTGAGATCAGGTTTGACGTCAAGTTTGAGGTCAGGTTTGACGTCAAGTTTGAGATCAGGTTTGACGTCAAGTTTGAGATCAGGTTTGACGTCAAGTTTGAGATCAGGTTTGACGTCAAGTTTGAGGTCAGGTTTGACGTCAAGTTTGAGATCCGGTTTGACGTCAAGTTTGAGATCAGGTTTGACGTCAAGTTTGAGATCCGGTTTGACGTCAAGTTTGAGATCAGGTTTGACGTCAAGTTTGAGATCAGGTTTGACGTCAAGTTTGAGATCAGGTTTGACGTCAAGTTTGAGATCAGGTTTGACGTCAAGTTTGAGATCAGGTTTGACGTCAAGTTTGAGATCAGGTTTGACGTCAAGTTTGAGGTCAGGTTTGACGTCAAGTTTGAGGTCAGGTTTGACGTCAAGTTTGAGGTCAGGTTTGACGTCAAGTTTGAGATCAGGTTTGACGTCAAGTTTGAGATCAGGTTTGACGTCAAGTTTGAGATCAGGTTTGACGTCAAGTTTGAGATCAGGTTTGACGTCAAGTTTGAGATCAGGTTTGACGTCAAGTTTGAGATCAGGTTTGACGTCAAGTTTGAGATCAGGTTTGACGTCAAGTTTGAGATCAGGTTTGACGTCAAGTTTGAGATCCGGTTTGACGTCAAGTTTGAGATCAGGTTTGACGTCAAGTTTGAGATCAGGTTTGACGTCAAGTTTGAGATCAGGTTTGACGTCAAGTTTGAGGTCAGGTTTGACGTCAAGTTTGAGGTCAGGTTTGACGTCAAGTTTGAGGTCAGGTTTGACGTCAAGTTTGAGATCAGGTTTGACGTCAAGTTTGAGATCAGGTTTGACGTCAAGTTTGAGATCCGGTTTGACGTCAAGTTTGAGGTCAGGTTTGACGTCAAGTTTGAGGTCAGGTTTGACGTCAAGTTTGAGATCGGTTTGACGTCAAGTTTGAGATCCGGTTTGACGTCAAGTTTGAGATCAGGTTTGACGTCAAGTTTGAGGTCAGGTTTGACGTCAAGTTTGAGATCGGTTTGACGTCAAGTTTGAGATCAGGTTTGACGTCAAGTTTGAGATCAGGTTTGACGTCAAGTTTGAGATCAGGTTTGACGTCAAGTTTGAGATCAGGTTTGACGTCAAGTTTGAGATCAGGTTTGACGTCAAGTTTGAGATCAGGTTTGACGTCAAGTTTGAGATCAGGTTTGACGTCAAGTTTGAGGTCAGGTTTGACGTCAAGTTTGAGGTCAGGTTTGACGTCAAGTTTGAGATCAGGTTTGACGTCAAGTTTGAGATCAGGTTTGACGTCAAGTTTGAGATCAGGTTTGACGTCAAGTTTGAGATCAGGTTTGACGTCAAGTTTGAGGTCAGGTTTGACGTCAAGTTTGAGATCAGGTTTGACGTCAAGTTTGAGATCAGGTTTGACGTCAAGTTTGAGATCAGGTTTGACGTCAAGTTTGAGATCAGGTTTGACGTCAAGTTTGAGATCAGGTTTGACGTCAAGTTTGAGATCAGGTTTGACGTCAAGTTTGAGATCAGGTTTGACGTCAAGTTTGAGATCAGGTTTGACGTCAAGTTTGAGATCAGGTTTGACGTCAAGTTTGAGGTCAGGTTTGACGTCAAGTTTGAGGTCAGGTTTGACGTCAAGTTTGAGATCAGGTTTGACGTCAAGTTTGAGATCAGGTTTGACGTCAAGTTTGAGGTCAGGTTTGACGTCAAGTTTGAGGTCAGGTTTGACGTCAAGTTTGAGATCAGGTTTGACGTCAAGTTTGAGATCAGGTTTGACGTCAAGTTTGAGATCAGGTTTGACGTCAAGTTTGAGATCAGGTTTGACGTCAAGTTTGAGATCAGGTTTGACGTCAAGTTTGAGATCAGGTTTGACGTCAAGTTTGAGATCAGGTTTGACGTCAAGTTTGAGGTCAGGTTTGACGTCAAGTTTGAGATCAGGTTTGACGTCAAGTTTGAGGTCAGGTTTGACGTCAAGTTTGAGATCAGGTTTGACGTCAAGTTTGAGATCAGGTTTGACGTCAAGTTTGAGATCCGGTTTGACGTCAAGTTTGAGATCAGGTTTGACGTCAAGTTTGAGATCCGGTTTGACGTCAAGTTTGAGGTCAGGTTTGACGTCAAGTTTGAGATCAGGTTTGACGTCAAGTTTGAGGTCAGGTTTGACGTCAAGTTTGAGATCAGGTTTGACGTCAAGTTTGAGGTCAGGTTTGACGTCAAGTTTGAGATCAGGTTTGACGTCAAGTTTGAGGTCAGGTTTGACGTCAAGTTTGAGATCAGGTTTGACGTCAAGTTTGAGATCAGGTTTGACGTCAAGTTTGAGATCAGGTTTGACGTCAAGTTTGAGGTCAGGTTTGACGTCAAGTTTGAGATCAGGTTTGACGTCAAGTTTGAGATCAGGTTTGACGTCAAGTTTGAGGTCAGGTTTGACGTCAAGTTTGAGGTCAGGTTTGACGTCAAGTTTGAGATCAGGTTTGACGTCAAGTTTGAGGTCAGGTTTGACGTCAAGTTTGAGGTCAGGTTTGACGTCAAGTTTGAGATCAGGTTTGACGTCAAGTTTGAGATCAGGTTTGACGTCAAGTTTGAGGTCAGGTTTGACGTCAAGTTTGAGGTCAGGTTTGACGTCAAGTTTGAGATCAGGTTTGACGTCAAGTTTGAGATCCGGTTTGACGTCAAGTTTGAGGTCAGGTTTGACGTCAAGTTTGAGATCAGGTTTGACGTCAAGTTTGAGATCCGGTTTGACGTCAAGTTTGAGGTCAGGTTTGACGTCAAGTTTGAGATCCGGTTTGACGTCAAGTTTGAGATCAGGTTTGACGTCAAGTTTGAGATCCGGTTTGACGTCAAGTTTGAGATCAGGTTTGACGTCAAGTTTGAGATCCGGTTTGACGTCAAGTTTGAGGTCAGGTTTGACGTCAAGTTTGAGATCCGGTTTGACGTCAAGTTTGAGATCAGGTTTGACGTCAAGTTTGAGATCAGGTTTGACGTCAAGTTTGAGATCAGGTTTGACGTCAAGTTTGAGGTCAGGTTTGACGTCAAGTTTGAGATCAGGTTTGACGTCAAGTTTGAGATCAGGTTTGACGTCAAGTTTGAGATCAGGTTTGACGTCAAGTTTGAGATCAGGTTTGACGTCAAGTTTGAGGTCAGGTTTGACGTCAAGTTTGAGATCAGGTTTGACGTCAAGTTTGAGGTCAGGTTTGACGTCAAGTTTGAGATCAGGTTTGACGTCAAGTTTGAGGTCAGGTTTGACGTCAAGTTTGAGGTCAGGTTTGACGTCAAGTTTGAGGTCAGGTTTGACGTCAAGTTTGAGGTCAGGTTTGACGTCAAGTTTGAGATCAGGTTTGACGTCAAGTTTGAGATCAGGTTTGACGTCAAGTTTGAGATCAGGTTTGACGTCAAGTTTGAGATCAGGTTTGACGTCAAGTTTGAGATCAGGTTTGACGTCAAGTTTGAGATCAGGTTTGACGTCAAGTTTGAGATCCGGTTTGACGTCAAGTTTGAGGTCAGGTTTGACGTCAAGTTTGAGGTCAGGTTTGACGTCAAGTTTGAGGTCAGGTTTGACGTCAAGTTTGAGGTCAGGTTTGACGTCAAGTTTGAGATCAGGTTTGACGTCAAGTTTGAGATCCGGTTTGACGTCAAGTTTGAGATCAGGTTTGACGTCAAGTTTGAGGTCAGGTTTGACGTCAAGTTTGAGATCAGGTTTGACGTCAAGTTTGAGATCAGGTTTGACGTCAAGTTTGAGATCCGGTTTGACGTCAAGTTTGAGATCAGGTTTGACGTCAAGTTTGAGATCGGTTTGACGTCAAGTTTGAGGTCAGGTTTGACGTCAAGTTTGAGATTCGGTTTGACGTCAAGTTTGAGATCAGGTTTGACGTCAAGTTTGAGGTCAGGTTTGACGTCAAGTTTGAGATCAGGTTTGACGTCAAGTTTGAGGTCAGGTTTGACGTCAAGTTTGAGATCAGGTTTGACGTCAAGTTTGAGATCAGTCAAGTTTGAGTCAGGTTTGACGTCAAGTTTGAGGTCAGGTTTGACGTCAAGTTTGAGATCAGGTTTGACGTCAAGTTTGAGATCAGGTTTGACGTCAAGTTTGAGATCCGGTTTGACGTCAAGTTTGAGATCAGGTTTGACGTCAAGTTTGAGATCCGGTTTGACGTCAAGTTTGAGGTCAGGTTTGACGTCAAGTTTGAGATCCGGTTTGACGTCAAGTTTGAGGTCAGGTTTGACGTCAAGTTTGAGATCCGGTTTGACGTCAAGTTTGAGGTCAGGTTTGACGTCAAGTTTGAGATCCGGTTTGACGTCAAGTTTGAGGTCAGGTTTGACGTCAAGTTTGAGATCAGGTTTGACGTCAAGTTTGAGATCAGGTTTGACGTCAAGTTTGAGATCAGGTTTGACGTCAAGTTTGAGATCAGGTTTGACGTCAAGTTTGAGATCAGGTTTGACGTCAAGTTTGAGGTCAGGTTTGACGTCAAGTTTGAGATCAGGTTTGACGTCAAGTTTGAGGTCAGGTTTGACGTCAAGTTTGAGATCAGGTTTGACGTCAAGTTTGAGATCAGGTTTGACGTCAAGTTTGAGGTCAGGTTTGACGTCAAGTTTGAGATCAGGTTTGACGTCAAGTTTGAGATCAGGTTTGACGTCAAGTTTGAGATCAGGTTTGACGTCAAGTTTGAGGTCAGGTTTGACGTCAAGTTTGAGATCAGGTTTGACGTCAAGTTTGAGATCAGGTTTGACGTCAAGTTTGAGATCAGGTTTGACGTCAAGTTTGAGATCAGGTTTGACGTCAAGTTTGAGGTCAGGTTTGACGTCAAGTTTGAGATCAGGTTTGACGTCAAGTTTGAGATCAGGTTTGACGTCAAGTTTGAGATCAGGTTTGACGTCAAGTTTGAGATCAGGTTTGACGTCAAGTTTGAGGTCAGGTTTGACGTCAAGTTTGAGGTCAGGTTTGACGTCAAGTTTGAGATCAGGTTTGACGTCAAGTTTGAGATCAGGTTTGACGTCAAGTTTGAGATCCGGTTTGACGTCAAGTTTGAGGTCAGGTTTGACGTCAAGTTTGAGATCAGGTTTGACGTCAAGTTTGAGATCAGGTTTGACGTCAAGTTTGAGGTCAGGTTTGACGTCAAGTTTGAGATCAGGTTTGACGTCAAGTTTGAGGTCAGGTTTGACGTCAAGTTTGAGATCCGGTTTGACGTCAAGTTTGAGATCAGGTTTGACGTCAAGTTTGAGATCAGGTTTGACGTCAAGTTTGAGGTCAGGTTTGACGTCAAGTTTGAGATCAGGTTTGACGTCAAGTTTGAGATCAGGTTTGACGTCAAGTTTGAGGTCAGGTTTGACGTCAAGTTTGAGGTCAGGTTTGACGTCAAGTTTGAGATCCGGTTTGACGTCAAGTTTGAGATCAGGTTTGACGTCAAGTTTGAGATCGGTTTGACGTCAAGTTTGAGGTCAGGTTTGACGTCAAGTTTGAGATCGGTTTGACGTCAAGTTTGAGATCAGGTTTGACGTCAAGTTTGAGGTCAGGTTTGACGTCAAGTTTGAGATCAGGTTTGACGTCAAGTTTGAGATCAGGTTTGACGTCAAGTTTGAGGTCAGGTTTGACGTCAAGTTTGAGATCAGGTTTGACGTCAAGTTTGAGATCAGGTTTGACGTCAAGTTTGAGATCAGGTTTGACGTCAAGTTTGAGATCCGGTTTGACGTCAAGTTTGAGATCAGGTTTGACGTCAAGTTTGAGATCAGGTTTGACGTCAAGTTTGAGGTCAGGTTTGACGTCAAGTTTGAGGTCAGGTTTGACGTCAAGTTTGAGATCAGGTTTGACGTCAAGTTTGAGATCAGGTTTGACGTCAAGTTTGAGATCAGGTTTGACGTCAAGTTTGAGATCAGGTTTGACGTCAAGTTTGAGGTCAGGTTTGACGTCAAGTTTGAGATTCGGTTTGACGTCAAGTTTGAGATCCGGTTTGACGTCAAGTTTGAGGTCAGGTTTGACGTCAAGTTTGAGATCAGGTTTGACGTCAAGTTTGAGGTCAGGTTTGACGTCAAGTTTGAGATCAGGTTTGACGTCAAGTTTGAGATCAGGTTTGACGTCAAGTTTGAGGTCAGGTTTGACGTCAAGTTTGAGGTCAGGTTTGACGTCAAGTTTGAGGTCAGGTTTGACGTCAAGTTTGAGATCAGGTTTGACGTCAAGTTTGAGATCAGGTTTGACGTCAAGTTTGAGGTCAGGTTTGACGTCAAGTTTGAGGTCAGGTTTGACGTCAAGTTTGAGGTCAGGTTTGACGTCAAGTTTGAGATCAGGTTTGACGTCAAGTTTGAGATCAGGTTTGACGTCAAGTTTGAGATCAGGTTTGACGTCAAGTTTGAGATCAGGTTTGACGTCAAGTTTGAGATCCGGTTTGACGTCAAGTTTGAGATCAGGTTTGACGTCAAGTTTGAGATCCGGTTTGACGTCAAGTTTGAGGTCAGGTTTGACGTCAAGTTTGAGATCCGGTTTGACGTCAAGTTTGAGGTCAGGTTTGACGTCAAGTTTGAGATCCGGTTTGACGTCAAGTTTGAGGTCAGGTTTGACGTCAAGTTTGAGATCCGGTTTGACGTCAAGTTTGAGGTCAGGTTTGACGTCAAGTTTGAGATCAGGTTTGACGTCAAGTTTGAGATCAGGTTTGACGTCAAGTTTGAGATCAGGTTTGACGTCAAGTTTGAGATCAGGTTTGACGTCAAGTTTGAGATCAGGTTTGACGTCAAGTTTGAGATCAGGTTTGACGTCAAGTTTGAGGTCAGGTTTGACGTCAAGTTTGAGGTCAGGTTTGACGTCAAGTTTGAGATCAGGTTTGACGTCAAGTTTGAGATCAGGTTTGACGTCAAGTTTGAGGTCAGGTTTGACGTCAAGTTTGAGATCAGGTTTGACGTCAAGTTTGAGATCAGGTTTGACGTCAAGTTTGAGATCAGGTTTGACGTCAAGTTTGAGGTCAGGTTTGACGTCAAGTTTGAGATCCGGTTTGACGTCAAGTTTGAGATCCGGTTTGACGTCAAGTTTGAGGTCAGGTTTGACGTCAAGTTTGAGATCCGGTTTGACGTCAAGTTTGAGATCAGGTTTGACGTCAAGTTTGAGATCCGGTTTGACGTCAAGTTTGAGGTCAGGTTTGACGTCAAGTTTGAGATCCGGTTTGACGTCAAGTTTGAGATCAGGTTTGACGTCAAGTTTGAGATCCGGTTTGACGTCAAGTTTGAGATCAGGTTTGACGTCAAGTTTGAGATCCGGTTTGACGTCAAGTTTGAGGTCAGGTTTGACGTCAAGTTTGAGATCCGGTTTGACGTCAAGTTTGAGATCAGGTTTGACGTCAAGTTTGAGATCAGGTTTGACGTCAAGTTTGAGATCAGGTTTGACGTCAAGTTTGAGATCCGGTTTGACGTCAAGTTTGAGATCAGGTTTGACGTCAAGTTTGAGATCCGGTTTGACGTCAAGTTTGAGGTCAGGTTTGACGTCAAGTTTGAGATCCGGTTTGACGTCAAGTTTGAGGTCAGGTTTGACGTCAAGTTTGAGATCCGGTTTGACGTCAAGTTTGAGGTCAGGTTTGACGTCAAGTTTGAGATCAGGTTTGACGTCAAGTTTGAGGTCAGGTTTGACGTCAAGTTTGAGATCCGGTTTGACGTCAAGTTTGAGATCAGGTTTGACGTCAAGTTTGAGGTCAGGTTTGACGTCAAGTTTGAGATCAGGTTTGACGTCAAGTTTGAGATCAGGTTTGACGTCAAGTTTGAGGTCAGGTTTGACGTCAAGTTTGAGGTCAGGTTTGACGTCAAGTTTGAGGTCAGGTTTGACGTCAAGTTTGAGATCAGGTTTGACGTCAAGTTTGAGATCAGGTTTGACGTCAAGTTTGAGGTCAGGTTTGACGTCAAGTTTGAGATCAGGTTTGACGTCAAGTTTGAGATCAGGTTTGACGTCAAGTTTGAGATCAGGTTTGACGTCAAGTTTGAGGTCAGGTTTGACGTCAAGTTTGAGATCAGGTTTGACGTCAAGTTTGAGATCGGTTTGACGTCAAGTTTGAGGTCAGGTTTGACGTCAAGTTTGAGATCCGGTTTGACGTCAAGTTTGAGGTCAGGTTTGACGTCAAGTTTGAGATCCGGTTTGACGTCAAGTTTGAGGTCAGGTTTGACGTCAAGTTTGAGATCCGGTTTGACGTCAAGTTTGAGATCAGGTTTGACGTCAAGTTTGAGATCCGGTTTGACGTCAAGTTTGAGATCAGGTTTGACGTCAAGTTTGAGATCAGGTTTGACGTCAAGTTTGAGGTCAGGTTTGACGTCAAGTTTGAGATCAGGTTTGACGTCAAGTTTGAGATCAGGTTTGACGTCAAGTTTGAGATCAGGTTTGACGTCAAGTTTGAGATCAGGTTTGACGTCAAGTTTGAGGTCAGGTTTGACGTCAAGTTTGAGATCCGGTTTGACGTCAAGTTTGAGATCAGGTTTGACGTCAAGTTTGAGATCAGGTTTGACGTCAAGTTTGAGGTCAGGTTTGACGTCAAGTTTGAGATCAGGTTTGACGTCAAGTTTGAGATCCGGTTTGACGTCAAGTTTGAGGTCAGGTTTGACGTCAAGTTTGAGATCCGGTTTGACGTCAAGTTTGAGGTCAGGTTTGACGTCAAGTTTGAGATCCGGTTTGACGTCAAGTTTGAGGTCAGGTTTGACGTCAAGTTTGAGATCCGGTTTGACGTCAAGTTTGAGATCAGGTTTGACGTCAAGTTTGAGATCAGGTTTGACGTCAAGTTTGAGATCAGGTTTGACGTCAAGTTTGAGATCAGGTTTGACGTCAAGTTTGAGATCAGGTTTGACGTCAAGTTTGAGATCCGGTTTGACGTCAAGTTTGAGGTCAGGTTTGACGTCAAGTTTGAGATCCGGTTTGACGTCAAGTTTGAGGTCAGGTTTGACGTCAAGTTTGAGATCCGGTTTGACGTCAAGTTTGAGGTCAGGTTTGACGTCAAGTTTGAGATCCGGTTTGACGTCAAGTTTGAGGTCAGGTTTGACGTCAAGTTTGAGATCCGGTTTGACGTCAAGTTTGAGATCAGGTTTGACGTCAAGTTTGAGGTCAGGTTTGACGTCAAGTTTGAGATCAGGTTTGACGTCAAGTTTGAGATCAGGTTTGACGTCAAGTTTGAGGTCAGGTTTGACGTCAAGTTTGAGGTCAGGTTTGACGTCAAGTTTGAGGTCAGGTTTGACGTCAAGTTTGAGATCAGGTTTGACGTCAAGTTTGAGATCAGGTTTGACGTCAAGTTTGAGGTCAGGTTTGACGTCAAGTTTGAGATCAGGTTTGACGTCAAGTTTGAGATCAGGTTTGACGTCAAGTTTGAGATCAGGTTTGACGTCAAGTTTGAGGTCAGGTTTGACGTCAAGTTTGAGATCAGGTTTGACGTCAAGTTTGAGATCCGGTTTGACGTCAAGTTTGAGGTCAGGTTTGACGTCAAGTTTGAGATCCGGTTTGACGTCAAGTTTGAGGTCAGGTTTGACGTCAAGTTTGAGATCAGGTTTGACGTCAAGTTTGAGATCCGGTTTGACGTCAAGTTTGAGGTCAGGTTTGACGTCAAGTTTGAGATCCGGTTTGACGTCAAGTTTGAGGTCAGGTTTGACGTCAAGTTTGAGATCCGGTTTGACGTCAAGTTTGAGGTCAGGTTTGACGTCAAGTTTGAGATCCGGTTTGACGTCAAGTTTGAGATCAGGTTTGACGTCAAGTTTGAGATCCGGTTTGACGTCAAGTTTGAGATCAGGTTTGACGTCAAGTTTGAGATCAGGTTTGACGTCAAGTTTGAGATCAGGTTTGACGTCAAGTTTGAGATCAGGTTTGACGTCAAGTTTGAGGTCAGGTTTGACGTCAAGTTTGAGATCCGGTTTGACGTCAAGTTTGAGGTCAGGTTTGACGTCAAGTTTGAGATCCGGTTTGACGTCAAGTTTGAGGTCAGGTTTGACGTCAAGTTTGAGATCCGGTTTGACGTCAAGTTTGAGGTCAGGTTTGACGTCAAGTTTGAGATCAGGTTTGACGTCAAGTTTGAGATCAGGTTTGACGTCAAGTTTGAGGTCAGGTTTGACGTCAAGTTTGAGATCAGGTTTGACGTCAAGTTTGAGATCAGGTTTGACGTCAAGTTTGAGGTCAGGTTTGACGTCAAGTTTGAGGTCAGGTTTGACGTCAAGTTTGAGGTCAGGTTTGACGTCAAGTTTGAGATCAGGTTTGACGTCAAGTTTGAGATCAGGTTTGACGTCAAGTTTGAGGTCAGGTTTGACGTCAAGTTTGAGATCAGGTTTGACGTCAAGTTTGAGATCAGGTTTGACGTCAAGTTTGAGATCAGGTTTGACGTCAAGTTTGAGGTCAGGTTTGACGTCAAGTTTGAGATCAGGTTTGACGTCAAGTTTGAGATCAGGTTTGACGTCAAGTTTGAGGTCAGGTTTGACGTCAAGTTTGAGATCCGGTTTGACGTCAAGTTTGAGGTCAGGTTTGACGTCAAGTTTGAGATCCGGTTTGACGTCAAGTTTGAGGTCAGGTTTGACGTCAAGTTTGAGATCAGGTTTGACGTCAAGTTTGAGATCAGGTTTGACGTCAAGTTTGAGATCCGGTTTGACGTCAAGTTTGAGATCAGGTTTGACGTCAAGTTTGAGATCCGGTTTGACGTCAAGTTTGAGGTCAGGTTTGACGTCAAGTTTGAGATCCGGTTTGACGTCAAGTTTGAGATCAGGTTTGACGTCAAGTTTGAGATCAGGTTTGACGTCAAGTTTGAGGTCAGGTTTGACGTCAAGTTTGAGATCAGGTTTGACGTCAAGTTTGAGATCAGGTTTGACGTCAAGTTTGAGATCAGGTTTGACGTCAAGTTTGAGATCAGGTTTGACGTCAAGTTTGAGGTCAGGTTTGACGTCAAGTTTGAGATCAGGTTTGACGTCAAGTTTGAGATCAGGTTTGACGTCAAGTTTGAGATCAGGTTTGACGTCAAGTTTGAGATCCGGTTTGACGTCAAGTTTGAGATCAGGTTTGACGTCAAGTTTGAGATCCGGTTTGACGTCAAGTTTGAGGTCAGGTTTGACGTCAAGTTTGAGATCCGGTTTGACGTCAAGTTTGAGATCAGGTTTGACGTCAAGTTTGAGATCAGGTTTGACGTCAAGTTTGAGGTCAGGTTTGACGTCAAGTTTGAGATCCGGTTTGACGTCAAGTTTGAGATCAGGTTTGACGTCAAGTTTGAGATCCGGTTTGACGTCAAGTTTGAGATCAGGTTTGACGTCAAGTTTGAGGTCAGGTTTGACGTCAAGTTTGAGATCAGGTTTGACGTCAAGTTTGAGATCAGGTTTGACGTCAAGTTTGAGATCAGGTTTGACGTCAAGTTTGAGATCCGGTTTGACGTCAAGTTTGAGATCAGGTTTGACGTCAAGTTTGAGATCAGGTTTGACGTCAAGTTTGAGGTCAGGTTTGACGTCAAGTTTGAGATCAGGTTTGACGTCAAGTTTGAGATCAGGT
This sequence comes from Closterium sp. Naga37s-1, assembly GCA_947471745.1. Taxonomy (NCBI): domain Eukaryota; kingdom Viridiplantae; phylum Streptophyta; class Zygnematophyceae; order Desmidiales; family Closteriaceae; genus Closterium; species Closterium sp. Naga37s-1. The sequence continues at coordinate 1,185,673 of CANJKZ010000122.1, read as the reverse complement.
TTGACGTCAAGTTTGAGATCAGGTTTGACGTCAAGTTTGAGATCAGGTTTGACGTCAAGTTTGAGGTCAGGTTTGACGTCAAGTTTGAGATCAGGTTTGACGTCAAGTTTGAGATCAGGTTTGACGTCAAGTTTGAGATCAGGTTTGACGTCAAGTTTGAGGTCAGGTTTGACGTCAAGTTTGAGATCCGGTTTGACGTCAAGTTTGAGATCCGGTTTGACGTCAAGTTTGAGGTCAGGTTTGACGTCAAGTTTGAGATCCGGTTTGACGTCAAGTTTGAGGTCAGGTTTGACGTCAAGTTTGAGATCCGGTTTGACGTCAAGTTTGAGGTCAGGTTTGACGTCAAGTTTGAGATCCGGTTTGACGTCAAGTTTGAGATCAGGTTTGACGTCAAGTTTGAGATCAGGTTTGACGTCAAGTTTGAGATCAGGTTTGACGTCAAGTTTGAGATCAGGTTTGACGTCAAGTTTGAGATCAGGTTTGACGTCAAGTTTGAGATCCGGTTTGACGTCAAGTTTGAGGTCAGGTTTGACGTCAAGTTTGAGATCCGGTTTGACGTCAAGTTTGAGGTCAGGTTTGACGTCAAGTTTGAGATCCGGTTTGACGTCAAGTTTGAGGTCAGGTTTGACGTCAAGTTTGAGATCCGGTTTGACGTCAAGTTTGAGGTCAGGTTTGACGTCAAGTTTGAGATCCGGTTTGACGTCAAGTTTGAGATCAGGTTTGACGTCAAGTTTGAGGTCAGGTTTGACGTCAAGTTTGAGATCAGGTTTGACGTCAAGTTTGAGATCAGGTTTGACGTCAAGTTTGAGGTCAGGTTTGACGTCAAGTTTGAGGTCAGGTTTGACGTCAAGTTTGAGGTCAGGTTTGACGTCAAGTTTGAGATCAGGTTTGACGTCAAGTTTGAGATCAGGTTTGACGTCAAGTTTGAGGTCAGGTTTGACGTCAAGTTTGAGATCAGGTTTGACGTCAAGTTTGAGATCAGGTTTGACGTCAAGTTTGAGATCAGGTTTGACGTCAAGTTTGAGGTCAGGTTTGACGTCAAGTTTGAGATCAGGTTTGACGTCAAGTTTGAGATCAGGTTTGACGTCAAGTTTGAGGTCAGGTTTGACGTCAAGTTTGAGATCAGGTTTGACGTCAAGTTTGAGGTCAGGTTTGACGTCAAGTTTGAGATCAGGTTTGACGTCAAGTTTGAGATCAGGTTTGACGTCAAGTTTGAGGTCAGGTTTGACGTCAAGTTTGAGATCAGGTTTGACGTCAAGTTTGAGGTCAGGTTTGACGTCAAGTTTGAGATCAGGTTTGACGTCAAGTTTGAGGTCAGGTTTGACGTCAAGTTTGAGATCAGGTTTGACGTCAAGTTTGAGATCAGGTTTGACGTCAAGTTTGAGATCAGGTTTGACGTCAAGTTTGAGATCAGGTTTGACGTCAAGTTTGAGATCCGGTTTGACGTCAAGTTTGAGATCAGGTTTGACGTCAAGTTTGAGATCCGGTTTGACGTCAAGTTTGAGGTCAGGTTTGACGTCAAGTTTGAGATCCGGTTTGACGTCAAGTTTGAGGTCAGGTTTGACGTCAAGTTTGAGATCCGGTTTGACGTCAAGTTTGAGGTCAGGTTTGACGTCAAGTTTGAGATCCGGTTTGACGTCAAGTTTGAGGTCAGGTTTGACGTCAAGTTTGAGATCCGGTTTGACGTCAAGTTTGAGATCAGGTTTGACGTCAAGTTTGAGATCAGGTTTGACGTCAAGTTTGAGATCAGGTTTGACGTCAAGTTTGAGATCAGGTTTGACGTCAAGTTTGAGGTCAGGTTTGACGTCAAGTTTGAGGTCAGGTTTGACGTCAAGTTTGAGGTCAGGTTTGACGTCAAGTTTGAGATCAGGTTTGACGTCAAGTTTGAGATCAGGTTTGACGTCAAGTTTGAGGTCAGGTTTGACGTCAAGTTTGAGATCAGGTTTGACGTCAAGTTTGAGATCAGGTTTGACGTCAAGTTTGAGATCAGGTTTGACGTCAAGTTTGAGTCAGGTTTGACGTCAAGTTTGAGATCAGGTTTGACGTCAAGTTTGAGATCAGGTTTGACGTCAAGTTTGAGGTCAGGTTTGACGTCAAGTTTGAGATCCGGTTTGACGTCAAGTTTGAGGTCAGGTTTGACGTCAAGTTTGAGATCCGGTTTGACGTCAAGTTTGAGGTCAGGTTTGACGTCAAGTTTGAGATCAGGTTTGACGTCAAGTTTGAGATCAGGTTTGACGTCAAGTTTGAGATCAGGTTTGACGTCAAGTTTGAGATCAGGTTTGACGTCAAGTTTGAGATCCGGTTTGACGTCAAGTTTGAGGTCAGGTTTGACGTCAAGTTTGAGATCAGGTTTGACGTCAAGTTTGAGATCAGGTTTGACGTCAAGTTTGAGATCAGGTTTGACGTCAAGTTTGAGGTCAGGTTTGACGTCAAGTTTGAGATCAGGTTTGACGTCAAGTTTGAGATCAGGTTTGACGTCAAGTTTGAGATCAGGTTTGACGTCAAGTTTGAGATCAGGTTTGACGTCAAGTTTGAGGTCAGGTTTGACGTCAAGTTTGAGATCCGGTTTGACGTCAAGTTTGAGATCAGGTTTGACGTCAAGTTTGAGATCAGGTTTGACGTCAAGTTTGAGGTCAGGTTTGACGTCAAGTTTGAGGTCAGGTTTGACGTCAAGTTTGAGGTCAGGTTTGACGTCAAGTTTGAGATCAGGTTTGACGTCAAGTTTGAGATCAGGTTTGACGTCAAGTTTGAGATCGGTTTGACGTCAAGTTTGAGGTCAGGTTTGACGTCAAGTTTGAGATCAGGTTTGACGTCAAGTTTGAGATCAGGTTTGACGTCAAGTTTGAGGTCAGGTTTGACGTCAAGTTTGAGATCAGGTTTGACGTCAAGTTTGAGGTCAGGTTTGACGTCAAGTTTGAGATCAGGTTTGACGTCAAGTTTGAGATCAGGTTTGACGTCAAGTTTGAGATCCGGTTTGACGTCAAGTTTGAGGTCAGGTTTGACGTCAAGTTTGAGATCCGGTTTGACGTCAAGTTTGAGGTCAGGTTTGACGTCAAGTTTGAGATCAGGTTTGACGTCAAGTTTGAGGTCAGGTTTGACGTCAAGTTTGAGATCAGGTTTGACGTCAAGTTTGAGATCAGGTTTGACGTCAAGTTTGAGATCAGGTTTGACGTCAAGTTTGAGATCAGGTTTGACGTCAAGTTTGAGATCAGGTTTGACGTCAAGTTTGAGGTCAGGTTTGACGTCAAGTTTGAGATCAGGTTTGACGTCAAGTTTGAGATCAGGTTTGACGTCAAGTTTGAGATCAGGTTTGACGTCAAGTTTGAGGTCAGGTTTGACGTCAAGTTTGAGATCAGGTTTGACGTCAAGTTTGAGATCAGGTTTGACGTCAAGTTTGAGATCAGGTTTGACGTCAAGTTTGAGATCAGGTTTGACGTCAAGTTTGAGGTCAGGTTTGACGTCAAGTTTGAGATCAGGTTTGACGTCAAGTTTGAGATCAGGTTTGACGTCAAGTTTGAGATCAGGTTTGACGTCAAGTTTGAGATCAGGTTTGACGTCAAGTTTGAGATCAGGTTTGACGTCAAGTTTGAGGTCAGGTTTGACGTCAAGTTTGAGATCCGGTTTGACGTCAAGTTTGAGATCAGGTTTGACGTCAAGTTTGAGATCAGGTTTGACGTCAAGTTTGAGGTCAGGTTTGACGTCAAGTTTGAGATCAGGTTTGACGTCAAGTTTGAGATCAGGTTTGACGTCAAGTTTGAGATCAGGTTTGACGTCAAGTTTGAGATCAGGTTTGACGTCAAGTTTGAGGTCAGGTTTGACGTCAAGTTTGAGATCAGGTTTGACGTCAAGTTTGAGATCAGGTTTGACGTCAAGTTTGAGATCAGGTTTGACGTCAAGTTTGAGATCAGGTTTGACGTCAAGTTTGAGATCAGGTTTGACGTCAAGTTTGAGATCAGGTTTGACGTCAAGTTTGAGATCAGGTTTGACGTCAAGTTTGAGATCAGGTTTGACGTCAAGTTTGAGGTCAGGTTTGACGTCAAGTTTGAGATCAGGTTTGACGTCAAGTTTGAGGTCAGGTTTGACGTCAAGTTTGAGATCCGGTTTGACGTCAAGTTTGAGGTCAGGTTTGACGTCAAGTTTGAGATCAGGTTTGACGTCAAGTTTGAGATCAGGTTTGACGTCAAGTTTGAGATCCGGTTTGACGTCAAGTTTGAGATCAGGTTTGACGTCAAGTTTGAGATCAGGTTTGACGTCAAGTTTGAGGTCAGGTTTGACGTCAAGTTTGAGATCCGGTTTGACGTCAAGTTTGAGATCAGGTTTGACGTCAAGTTTGAGATCAGGTTTGACGTCAAGTTTGAGATCAGGTTTGACGTCAAGTTTGAGATCAGGTTTGACGTCAAGTTTGAGATCAGGTTTGACGTCAAGTTTGAGATCAGGTTTGACGTCAAGTTTGAGATCAGGTTTGACGTCAAGTTTGAGATCAGGTTTGACGTCAAGTTTGAGATCAGGTTTGACGTCAAGTTTGAGATCAGGTTTGACGTCAAGTTTGAGATCCGGTTTGACGTCAAGTTTGAGATCAGGTTTGACGTCAAGTTTGAGATCAGGTTTGACGTCAAGTTTGAGGTCAGGTTTGACGTCAAGTTTGAGATCAGGTTTGACGTCAAGTTTGAGATCAGGTTTGACGTCAAGTTTGAGATCAGGTTTGACGTCAAGTTTGAAGGTTTGACGTCAAGTTTGAGGTTTGACGTCAAGTTTGAGATCAGGTTTGACGTCAAGTTTGAGATCAGGTTTGACGTCAAGTTTGAGATCAGGTTTGACGTCAAGTTTGAGATCAGGTTTGACGTCAAGTTTGAGATCAGGTTTGACGTCAAGTTTGAGATCAGGTTTGACGTCAAGTTTGAGATCAGGTTTGACGTCAAGTTTGAGATCAGGTTTGACGTCAAGTTTGAGATCAGGTTTGACGTCAAGTTTGAGATCAGGTTTGACGTCAAGTTTGAGATCAGGTTTGACGTCAAGTTTGAGATCAGGTTTGACGTCAAGTTTGAGATCAGGTTTGACGTCAAGTTTGAGATCCGGTTTGACGTCAAGTTTGAGGTCAGGTTTGACGTCAAGTTTGAGATCCGGTTTGACGTCAAGTTTGAGGTCAGGTTTGACGTCAAGTTTGAGATCAGGTTTGACGTCAAGTTTGAGGTCAGGTTTGACGTCAAGTTTGAGATCCGGTTTGACGTCAAGTTTGAGATCAGGTTTGACGTCAAGTTTGAGATCAGGTTTGACGTCAAGTTTGAGATCAGGTTTGACGTCAAGTTTGAGATCCGGTTTGACGTCAAGTTTGAGATCAGGTTTGACGTCAAGTTTGAGATCAGGTTTGACGTCAAGTTTGAGGTCAGGTTTGACGTCAAGTTTGAGATCCGGTTTGACGTCAAGTTTGAGGTCAGGTTTGACGTCAAGTTTGAGATCAGGTTTGACGTCAAGTTTGAGGTCAGGTTTGACGTCAAGTTTGAGATCAGGTTTGACGTCAAGTTTGAGATCAGGTTTGACGTCAAGTTTGAGATCAGGTTTGACGTCAAGTTTGAGATCAGGTTTGACGTCAAGTTTGAGGTCAGGTTTGACGTCAAGTTTGAGATCAGGTTTGACGTCAAGTTTGAGATCAGGTTTGACGTCAAGTTTGAGATCAGGTTTGACGTCAAGTTTGAGGTCAGGTTTGACGTCAAGTTTGAGATCAGGTTTGACGTCAAGTTTGAGATCAGGTTTGACGTCAAGTTTGAGATCAGGTTTGACGTCAAGTTTGAGATCAGGTTTGACGTCAAGTTTGAGATCAGGTTTGACGTCAAGTTTGAGATCAGGTTTGACGTCAAGTTTGAGATCAGGTTTGACGTCAAGTTTGAGATCAGGTTTGACGTCAAGTTTGAGATCAGGTTTGACGTCAAGTTTGAGATCAGGTTTGACGTCAAGTTTGAGGTCAGGTTTGACGTCAAGTTTGAGATCAGGTTTGACGTCAAGTTTGAGGTCAGGTTTGACGTCAAGTTTGAGATCAGGTTTGACGTCAAGTTTGAGGTCAGGTTTGACGTCAAGTTTGAGATCCGGTTTGACGTCAAGTTTGAGATCAGGTTTGACGTCAAGTTTGAGATCAGGTTTGACGTCAAGTTTGAGATCAGGTTTGACGTCAAGTTTGAGATCCGGTTTGACGTCAAGTTTGAGGTCAGGTTTGACGTCAAGTTTGAGATCAGGTTTGACGTCAAGTTTGAGATCAGGTTTGACGTCAAGTTTGAGATCAGGTTTGACGTCAAGTTTGAGATCAGGTTTGACGTCAAGTTTGAGATCAGGTTTGACGTCAAGTTTGAGATCCGGTTTGACGTCAAGTTTGAGATCAGGTTTGACGTCAAGTTTGAGATCAGGTTTGACGTCAAGTTTGAGGTCAGGTTTGACGTCAAGTTTGAGATCAGGTTTGACGTCAAGTTTGAGATCAGGTTTGACGTCAAGTTTGAGATCAGGTTTGACGTCAAGTTTGAGATCAGGTTTGACGTCAAGTTTGAGGTCAGGTTTGACGTCAAGTTTGAGGTCAGGTTTGACGTCAAGTTTGAGGTCAGGTTTGACGTCAAGTTTGAGATCAGGTTTGACGTCAAGTTTGAGATCAGGTTTGACGTCAAGTTTGAGGTCAGGTTTGACGTCAAGTTTGAGGTCAGGTTTGACGTCAAGTTTGAGATCAGGTTTGACGTCAAGTTTGAGATCAGGTTTGACGTCAAGTTTGAGATCAGGTTTGACGTCAAGTTTGAGATCAGGTTTGACGTCAAGTTTGAGATCAGGTTTGACGTCAAGTTTGAGGTCAGGTTTGACGTCAAGTTTGAGATCAGGTTTGACGTCAAGTTTGAGATCAGGTTTGACGTCAAGTTTGAGATCAGGTTTGACGTCAAGTTTGAGATCAGGTTTGACGTCAAGTTTGAGATCAGGTTTGACGTCAAGTTTGAGGTCAGGTTTGACGTCAAGTTTGAGATCAGGTTTGACGTCAAGTTTGAGATCAGGTTTGACGTCAAGTTTGAGATCAGGTTTGACGTCAAGTTTGAGGTCAGGTTTGACGTCAAGTTTGAGATCAGGTTTGACGTCAAGTTTGAGATCAGGTTTGACGTCAAGTTTGAGATCAGGTTTGACGTCAAGTTTGAGATCAGGTTTGACGTCAAGTTTGAGATCAGGTTTGACGTCAAGTTTGAGATCAGGTTTGACGTCAAGTTTGAGGTCAGGTTTGACGTCAAGTTTGAGGTCAGGTTTGACGTCAAGTTTGAGATCAGGTTTGACGTCAAGTTTGAGATCAGGTTTGACGTCAAGTTTGAGATCAGGTTTGACGTCAAGTTTGAGATCGGTTTGACGTCAAGTTTGAGGTCAGGTTTGACGTCAAGTTTGAGATCAGGTTTGACGTCAAGTTTGAGATCAGGTTTGACGTCAAGTTTGAGGTCAGGTTTGACGTCAAGTTTGAGATCAGGTTTGACGTCAAGTTTGAGGTCAGGTTTGACGTCAAGTTTGAGATCAGGTTTGACGTCAAGTTTGAGATCAGGTTTGACGTCAAGTTTGAGATCAGGTTTGACGTCAAGTTTGAGGTCAGGTTTGACGTCAAGTTTGAGATCAGGTTTGACGTCAAGTTTGAGATCAGGTTTGACGTCAAGTTTGAGATCAGGTTTGACGTCAAGTTTGAGGTCAGGTTTGACGTCAAGTTTGAGATCAGGTTTGACGTCAAGTTTGAGGTCAGGTTTGACGTCAAGTTTGAGATCAGGTTTGACGTCAAGTTTGAGATCAGGTTTGACGTCAAGTTTGAGATCAGGTTTGACGTCAAGTTTGAGATCAGGTTTGACGTCAAGTTTGAGATCAGGTTTGACGTCAAGTTTGAGATCAGGTTTGACGTCAAGTTTGAGATCAGGTTTGACGTCAAGTTTGAGGTCAGGTTTGACGTCAAGTTTGAGATCCGGTTTGACGTCAAGTTTGAGGTCAGGTTTGACGTCAAGTTTGAGATCCGGTTTGACGTCAAGTTTGAGGTCAGGTTTGACGTCAAGTTTGAGATCAGGTTTGACGTCAAGTTTGAGGTCAGGTTTGACGTCAAGTTTGAGATCAGGTTTGACGTCAAGTTTGAGATCAGGTTTGACGTCAAGTTTGAGGTCAGGTTTGACGTCAAGTTTGAGATCAGGTTTGACGTCAAGTTTGAGATCAGGTTTGACGTCAAGTTTGAGGTCAGGTTTGACGTCAAGTTTGAGGTCAGGTTTGACGTCAAGTTTGAGGTCAGGTTTGACGTCAAGTTTGAGATCAGGTTTGACGTCAAGTTTGAGATCAGGTTTGACGTCAAGTTTGAGGTCAGGTTTGACGTCAAGTTTGAGATCAGGTTTGACGTCAAGTTTGAGATCAGGTTTGACGTCAAGTTTGAGATCAGGTTTGACGTCAAGTTTGAGGTCAGGTTTGACGTCAAGTTTGAGATCAGGTTTGACGTCAAGTTTGAGATCAGGTTTGACGTCAAGTTTGAGGTCAGGTTTGACGTCAAGTTTGAGATCAGGTTTGACGTCAAGTTTGAGGTCAGGTTTGACGTCAAGTTTGAGATCCGGTTTGACGTCAAGTTTGAGGTCAGGTTTGACGTCAAGTTTGAGATCCGGTTTGACGTCAAGTTTGAGATCAGGTTTGACGTCAAGTTTGAGATCCGGTTTGACGTCAAGTTTGAGATCAGGTTTGACGTCAAGTTTGAGATCAGGTTTGACGTCAAGTTTGAGGTCAGGTTTGACGTCAAGTTTGAGATCCGGTTTGACGTCAAGTTTGAGATCAGGTTTGACGTCAAGTTTGAGATCAGGTTTGACGTCAAGTTTGAGATCAGGTTTGACGTCAAGTTTGAGGTCAGGTTTGACGTCAAGTTTGAGATCCGGTTTGACGTCAAGTTTGAGATCAGGTTTGACGTCAAGTTTGAGATCAGGTTTGACGTCAAGTTTGAGGTCAGGTTTGACGTCAAGTTTGAGATCAGGTTTGACGTCAAGTTTGAGATCAGGTTTGACGTCAAGTTTGAGATCAGGTTTGACGTCAAGTTTGAGATCAGGTTTGACGTCAAGTTTGAGGTCAGGTTTGACGTCAAGTTTGAGATCCGGTTTGACGTCAAGTTTGAGGTCAGGTTTGACGTCAAGTTTGAGATCAGGTTTGACGTCAAGTTTGAGATCAGGTTTGACGTCAAGTTTGAGATCAGGTTTGACGTCAAGTTTGAGATCAGGTTTGACGTCAAGTTTGAGATCAGGTTTGACGTCAAGTTTGAGATCAGGTTTGACGTCAAGTTTGAGATCAGGTTTGACGTCAAGTTTGAGGTCAGGTTTGACGTCAAGTTTGAGATCCGGTTTGACGTCAAGTTTGAGGTCAGGTTTGACGTCAAGTTTGAGATCAGGTTTGACGTCAAGTTTGAGGTCAGGTTTGACGTCAAGTTTGAGATCCGGTTTGACGTCAAGTTTGAGGTCAGGTTTGACGTCAAGTTTGAGATCGGTTTGACGTCAAGTTTGAGGTCAGGTTTGACGTCAAGTTTGAGATCGGTTTGACGTCAAGTTTGAGATCAGGTTTGACGTCAAGTTTGAGGTCAGGTTTGACGTCAAGTTTGAGATCAGGTTTGACGTCAAGTTTGAGGTCAGGTTTGACGTCAAGTTTGAGGTCAGGTTTGACGTCAAGTTTGAGATCAGGTTTGACGTCAAGTTTGAGATCAGGTTTGACGTCAAGTTTGAGGTCAGGTTTGACGTCAAGTTTGAGGTCAGGTTTGACGTCAAGTTTGAGGTCAGGTTTGACGTCAAGTTTGAGATCAGGTTTGACGTCAAGTTTGAGATCAGGTTTGACGTCAAGTTTGAGATCAGGTTTGACGTCAAGTTTGAGATCAGGTTTGACGTCAAGTTTGAGGTCAGGTTTGACGTCAAGTTTGAGATCCGGTTTGACGTCAAGTTTGAGGTCAGGTTTGACGTCAAGTTTGAGATCAGGTTTGACGTCAAGTTTGAGGTCAGGTTTGACGTCAAGTTTGAGATCCGGTTTGACGTCAAGTTTGAGATCAGGTTTGACGTCAAGTTTGAGATCAGGTTTGACGTCAAGTTTGAGGTCAGGTTTGACGTCAAGTTTGAGATCAGGTTTGACGTCAAGTTTGAGGTCAGGTTTGACGTCAAGTTTGAGATCAGGTTTGACGTCAAGTTTGAGATCAGGTTTGACGTCAAGTTTGAGGTCAGGTTTGACGTCAAGTTTGAGGTCAGGTTTGACGTCAAGTTTGAGATCAGGTTTGACGTCAAGTTTGAGATCAGGTTTGACGTCAAGTTTGAGGTCAGGTTTGACGTCAAGTTTGAGGTCAGGTTTGACGTCAAGTTTGAGGTCAGGTTTGACGTCAAGTTTGAGATCAGGTTTGACGTCAAGTTTGAGATCAGGTTTGACGTCAAGTTTGAGATCAGGTTTGACGTCAAGTTTGAGATCAGGTTTGACGTCAAGTTTGAGATCAGGTTTGACGTCAAGTTTGAGGTCAGGTTTGACGTCAAGTTTGAGATCCGGTTTGACGTCAAGTTTGAGGTCAGGTTTGACGTCAAGTTTGAGATCCGGTTTGACGTCAAGTTTGAGGTCAGGTTTGACGTCAAGTTTGAGATCAGGTTTGACGTCAAGTTTGAGGTCAGGTTTGACGTCAAGTTTGAGATCGGTTTGACGTCAAGTTTGAGATCAGGTTTGACGTCAAGTTTGAGGTCAGGTTTGACGTCAAGTTTGAGATCAGGTTTGACGTCAAGTTTGAGATCAGGTTTGACGTCAAGTTTGAGATCAGGTTTGACGTCAAGTTTGAGATCAGGTTTGACGTCAAGTTTGAGATCAGGTTTGACGTCAAGTTTGAGGTCAGGTTTGACGTCAAGTTTGAGATCAGGTTTGACGTCAAGTTTGAGATCAGGTTTGACGTCAAGTTTGAGATCAGGTTTGACGTCAAGTTTGAGATCAGGTTTGACGTCAAGTTTGAGATCAGGTTTGACGTCAAGTTTGAGATCCGGTTTGACGTCAAGTTTGAGGTCAGGTTTGACGTCAAGTTTGAGATCCGGTTTGACGTCAAGTTTGAGGTCAGGTTTGACGTCAAGTTTGAGATCCGGTTTGACGTCAAGTTTGAGGTCAGGTTTGACGTCAAGTTTGAGATCCGGTTTGACGTCAAGTTTGAGGTCAGGTTTGACGTCAAGTTTGAGATCAGGTTTGACGTCAAGTTTGAGATCAGGTTTGACGTCAAGTTTGAGATCAGGTTTGACGTCAAGTTTGAGGTCAGGTTTGACGTCAAGTTTGAGATCAGGTTTGACGTCAAGTTTGAGATCAGGTTTGACGTCAAGTTTGAGATCAGGTTTGACGTCAAGTTTGAGATCAGGTTTGACGTCAAGTTTGAGATCAGGTTTGACGTCAAGTTTGAGATCAGGTTTGACGTCAAGTTTGAGGTCAGGTTTGACGTCAAGTTTGAGGTCAGGTTTGACGTCAAGTTTGAGGTCAGGTTTGACGTCAAGTTTGAGATCAGGTTTGACGTCAAGTTTGAGATCAGGTTTGACGTCAAGTTTGAGATCAGGTTTGACGTCAAGTTTGAGATCAGGTTTGACGTCAAGTTTGAGATCAGGTTTGACGTCAAGTTTGAGGTCAGGTTTGACGTCAAGTTTGAGATCCGGTTTGACGTCAAGTTTGAGGTCAGGTTTGACGTCAAGTTTGAGATCCGGTTTGACGTCAAGTTTGAGGTCAGGTTTGACGTCAAGTTTGAGATCCGGTTTGACGTCAAGTTTGAGGTCAGGTTTGACGTCAAGTTTGAGATCAGGTTTGACGTCAAGTTTGAGATCAGGTTTGACGTCAAGTTTGAGATCAGGTTTGACGTCAAGTTTGAGGTCAGGTTTGACGTCAAGTTTGAGGTCAGGTTTGACGTCAAGTTTGAGATCAGGTTTGACGTCAAGTTTGAGATCAGGTTTGACGTCAAGTTTGAGGTCAGGTTTGACGTCAAGTTTGAGATCAGGTTTGACGTCAAGTTTGAGGTCAGGTTTGACGTCAAGTTTGAGATCAGGTTTGACGTCAAGTTTGAGGTCAGGTTTGACGTCAAGTTTGAGATCAGGTTTGACGTCAAGTTTGAGGTCAGGTTTGACGTCAAGTTTGAGATCCGGTTTGACGTCAAGTTTGAGATCAGGTTTGACGTCAAGTTTGAGATCGGTTTGACGTCAAGTTTGAGGTCAGGTTTGACGTCAAGTTTGAGATCCGGTTTGACGTCAAGTTTGAGATCAGGTTTGACGTCAAGTTTGAGGTCAGGTTTGACGTCAAGTTTGAGATCAGGTTTGACGTCAAGTTTGAGATCAGGTTTGACGTCAAGTTTGAGGTCAGGTTTGACGTCAAGTTTGAGATCAGGTTTGACGTCAAGTTTGAGATCAGGTTTGACGTCAAGTTTGAGGTCAGGTTTGACGTCAAGTTTGAGGTCAGGTTTGACGTCAAGTTTGAGGTCAGGTTTGACGTCAAGTTTGAGATCAGGTTTGACGTCAAGTTTGAGATCAGGTTTGACGTCAAGTTTGAGATCAGGTTTGACGTCAAGTTTGAGATCAGGTTTGACGTCAAGTTTGAGATCCGGTTTGACGTCAAGTTTGAGGTCAGGTTTGACGTCAAGTTTGAGATCCGGTTTGACGTCAAGTTTGAGGTCAGGTTTGACGTCAAGTTTGAGATCCGGTTTGACGTCAAGTTTGAGATCAGGTTTGACGTCAAGTTTGAGATCAGGTTTGACGTCAAGTTTGAGATCAGGTTTGACGTCAAGTTTGAGATCAGGTTTGACGTCAAGTTTGAGGTCAGGTTTGACGTCAAGTTTGAGATCAGGTTTGACGTCAAGTTTGAGATCAGGTTTGACGTCAAGTTTGAGATCAGGTTTGACGTCAAGTTTGAGGTCAGGTTTGACGTCAAGTTTGAGATCAGGTTTGACGTCAAGTTTGAGGTCAGGTTTGACGTCAAGTTTGAGATCAGGTTTGACGTCAAGTTTGAGATCAGGTTTGACGTCAAGTTTGAGATCGGTTTGACGTCAAGTTTGAGGTCAGGTTTGACGTCAAGTTTGAGATCGGTTTGACGTCAAGTTTGAGATCAGGTTTGACGTCAAGTTTGAGGTCAGGTTTGACGTCAAGTTTGAGATCAGGTTTGACGTCAAGTTTGAGGTCAGGTTTGACGTCAAGTTTGAGGTCAGGTTTGACGTCAAGTTTGAGATCAGGTTTGACGTCAAGTTTGAGATCAGGTTTGACGTCAAGTTTGAGATCAGGTTTGACGTCAAGTTTGAGATCAGGTTTGACGTCAAGTTTGAGGTCAGGTTTGACGTCAAGTTTGAGATCAGGTTTGACGTCAAGTTTGAGATCAGGTTTGACGTCAAGTTTGAGATCAGGTTTGACGTCAAGTTTGAGATCAGGTTTGACGTCAAGTTTGAGATCCGGTTTGACGTCAAGTTTGAGGTCAGGTTTGACGTCAAGTTTGAGATCCGGTTTGACGTCAAGTTTGAGGTCAGGTTTGACGTCAAGTTTGAGATCCGGTTTGACGTCAAGTTTGAGGTCAGGTTTGACGTCAAGTTTGAGATCAGGTTTGACGTCAAGTTTGAGGTCAGGTTTGACGTCAAGTTTGAGATCGGTTTGACGTCAAGTTTGAGATCAGGTTTGACGTCAAGTTTGAGGTCAGGTTTGACGTCAAGTTTGAGATCAGGTTTGACGTCAAGTTTGAGGTCAGGTTTGACGTCAAGTTTGAGGTCAGGTTTGACGTCAAGTTTGAGATCAGGTTTGACGTCAAGTTTGAGATCAGGTTTGACGTCAAGTTTGAGGTCAGGTTTGACGTCAAGTTTGAGGTCAGGTTTGACGTCAAGTTTGAGGTCAGGTTTGACGTCAAGTTTGAGATCAGGTTTGACGTCAAGTTTGAGATCAGGTTTGACGTCAAGTTTGAGATCAGGTTTGACGTCAAGTTTGAGATCAGGTTTGACGTCAAGTTTGAGATCAGGTTTGACGTCAAGTTTGAGGTCAGGTTTGACGTCAAGTTTGAGATCAGGTTTGACGTCAAGTTTGAGGTCAGGTTTGACGTCAAGTTTGAGATCAGGTTTGACGTCAAGTTTGAGATCAGGTTTGACGTCAAGTTTGAGGTCAGGTTTGACGTCAAGTTTGAGATCAGGTTTGACGTCAAGTTTGAGATCAGGTTTGACGTCAAGTTTGAGATCAGGTTTGACGTCAAGTTTGAGGTCAGGTTTGACGTCAAGTTTGAGATCAGGTTTGACGTCAAGTTTGAGATCAGGTTTGACGTCAAGTTTGAGATCAGGTTTGACGTCAAGTTTGAGGTCAGGTTTGACGTCAAGTTTGAGGTCAGGTTTGACGTCAAGTTTGAGATCAGGTTTGACGTCAAGTTTGAGATCAGGTTTGACGTCAAGTTTGAGATCAGGTTTGACGTCAAGTTTGAGGTCAGGTTTGACGTCAAGTTTGAGATCAGGTTTGACGTCAAGTTTGAGATCAGGTTTGACGTCAAGTTTGAGGTCAGGTTTGACGTCAAGTTTGAGATCAGGTTTGACGTCAAGTTTGAGGTCAGGTTTGACGTCAAGTTTGAGGTCAGGTTTGACGTCAAGTTTGAGATCAGGTTTGACGTCAAGTTTGAGATCAGGTTTGACGTCAAGTTTGAGGTCAGGTTTGACGTCAAGTTTGAGGTCAGGTTTGACGTCAAGTTTGAGGTCAGGTTTGACGTCAAGTTTGAGATCAGGTTTGACGTCAAGTTTGAGATCAGGTTTGACGTCAAGTTTGAGATCAGGTTTGACGTCAAGTTTGAGATCAGGTTTGACGTCAAGTTTGAGATCCGGTTTGACGTCAAGTTTGAGGTCAGGTTTGACGTCAAGTTTGAGATCCGGTTTGACGTCAAGTTTGAGGTCAGGTTTGACGTCAAGTTTGAGATCCGGTTTGACGTCAAGTTTGAGGTCAGGTTTGACGTCAAGTTTGAGATCCGGTTTGACGTCAAGTTTGAGGTCAGGTTTGACGTCAAGTTTGAGATCCGGTTTGACGTCAAGTTTGAGATCAGGTTTGACGTCAAGTTTGAGATCAGGTTTGACGTCAAGTTTGAGGTCAGGTTTGACGTCAAGTTTGAGATCAGGTTTGACGTCAAGTTTGAGATCAGGTTTGACGTCAAGTTTGAGATCAGGTTTGACGTCAAGTTTGAGGTCAGGTTTGACGTCAAGTTTGAGATCAGGTTTGACGTCAAGTTTGAGGTCAGGTTTGACGTCAAGTTTGAGATCAGGTTTGACGTCAAGTTTGAGGTCAGGTTTGACGTCAAGTTTGAGATCAGGTTTGACGTCAAGTTTGAGATCAGGTTTGACGTCAAGTTTGAGATCCGGTTTGACGTCAAGTTTGAGATCAGGTTTGACGTCAAGTTTGAGATCCGGTTTGACGTCAAGTTTGAGGTCAGGTTTGACGTCAAGTTTGAGATCCGGTTTGACGTCAAGTTTGAGGTCAGGTTTGACGTCAAGTTTGAGATCCGGTTTGACGTCAAGTTTGAGGTCAGGTTTGACGTCAAGTTTGAGATCCGGTTTGACGTCAAGTTTGAGGTCAGGTTTGACGTCAAGTTTGAGATCCGGTTTGACGTCAAGTTTGAGATCAGGTTTGACGTCAAGTTTGAGATCAGGTTTGACGTCAAGTTTGAGGTCAGGTTTGACGTCAAGTTTGAGATCAGGTTTGACGTCAAGTTTGAGATCAGGTTTGACGTCAAGTTTGAGGTCAGGTTTGACGTCAAGTTTGAGGTCAGGTTTGACGTCAAGTTTGAGATCAGGTTTGACGTCAAGTTTGAGGTCAGGTTTGACGTCAAGTTTGAGGTCAGGTTTGACGTCAAGTTTGAGATCAGGTTTGACGTCAAGTTTGAGATCAGGTTTGACGTCAAGTTTGAGGTCAGGTTTGACGTCAAGTTTGAGGTCAGGTTTGACGTCAAGTTTGAGGTCAGGTTTGACGTCAAGTTTGAGATCAGGTTTGACGTCAAGTTTGAGGTCAGGTTTGACGTCAAGTTTGAGATCAGGTTTGACGTCAAGTTTGAGATCAGGTTTGACGTCAAGTTTGAGGTCAGGTTTGACGTCAAGTTTGAGATCAGGTTTGACGTCAAGTTTGAGATCAGGTTTGACGTCAAGTTTGAGATCCGGTTTGACGTCAAGTTTGAGATCAGGTTTGACGTCAAGTTTGAGATCAGGTTTGACGTCAAGTTTGAGATCAGGTTTGACGTCAAGTTTGAGATCAGGTTTGACGTCAAGTTTGAGATCAGGTTTGACGTCAAGTTTGAGGTCAGGTTTGACGTCAAGTTTGAGATCAGGTTTGACGTCAAGTTTGAGATCAGGTTTGACGTCAAGTTTGAGATCAGGTTTGACGTCAAGTTTGAGATCAGGTTTGACGTCAAGTTTGAGATCAGGTTTGACGTCAAGTTTGAGATCAGGTTTGACGTCAAGTTTGAGATCGGTTTGACGTCAAGTTTGAGGTCAGGTTTGACGTCAAGTTTGAGATCAGGTTTGACGTCAAGTTTGAGATCAGGTTTGACGTCAAGTTTGAGGTCAGGTTTGACGTCAAGTTTGAGATCAGGTTTGACGTCAAGTTTGAGATCAGGTTTGACGTCAAGTTTGAGGTCAGGTTTGACGTCAAGTTTGAGATCAGGTTTGACGTCAAGTTTGAGATCAGGTTTGACGTCAAGTTTGAGATCAGGTTTGACGTCAAGTTTGAGATCAGGTTTGACGTCAAGTTTGAGGTCAGGTTTGACGTCAAGTTTGAGATCAGGTTTGACGTCAAGTTTGAGATCAGGTTTGACGTCAAGTTTGAGATCAGGTTTGACGTCAAGTTTGAGATCAGGTTTGACGTCAAGTTTGAGGTCAGGTTTGACGTCAAGTTTGAGATCCGGTTTGACGTCAAGTTTGAGGTCAGGTTTGACGTCAAGTTTGAGATCCGGTTTGACGTCAAGTTTGAGATCAGGTTTGACGTCAAGTTTGAGATCAGGTTTGACGTCAAGTTTGAGGTCAGGTTTGACGTCAAGTTTGAGATCAGGTTTGACGTCAAGTTTGAGATCAGGTTTGACGTCAAGTTTGAGGTCAGGTTTGACGTCAAGTTTGAGATCAGGTTTGACGTCAAGTTTGAGATCAGGTTTGACGTCAAGTTTGAGGTCAGGTTTGACGTCAAGTTTGAGATCAGGTTTGACGTCAAGTTTGAGATCAGGTTTGACGTCAAGTTTGAGGTCAGGTTTGACGTCAAGTTTGAGATCAGGTTTGACGTCAAGTTTGAGATCAGGTTTGACGTCAAGTTTGAGATCAGGTTTGACGTCAAGTTTGAGATCAGGTTTGACGTCAAGTTTGAGATCAGGTTTGACGTCAAGTTTGAGATCAGGTTTGACGTCAAGTTTGAGATCAGGTTTGACGTCAAGTTTGAGGTCAGGTTTGACGTCAAGTTTGAGATCAGGTTTGACGTCAAGTTTGAGGTCAGGTTTGACGTCAAGTTTGAGATCAGGTTTGACGTCAAGTTTGAGATCAGGTTTGACGTCAAGTTTGAGATCAGGTTTGACGTCAAGTTTGAGATCAGGTTTGACGTCAAGTTTGAGATCAGGTTTGACGTCAAGTTTGAGATCAGGTTTGACGTCAAGTTTGAGGTCAGGTTTGACGTCAAGTTTGAGATCCGGTTTGACGTCAAGTTTGAGGTCAGGTTTGACGTCAAGTTTGATCAGGTTTGACGTCAAGTTTGAGGTCAGGTTTGACGTCAAGTTTGAGATCCGGTTTGACGTCAAGTTTGAGATCAGGTTTGACGTCAAGTTTGAGATCAGGTTTGACGTCAAGTTTGAGGTCAGGTTTGACGTCAAGTTTGAGATCAGGTTTGACGTCAAGTTTGAGATCAGGTTTGACGTCAAGTTTGAGGTCAGGTTTGACGTCAAGTTTGAGATCAGGTTTGACGTCAAGTTTGAGATCAGGTTTGACGTCAAGTTTGAGGTCAGGTTTGACGTCAAGTTTGAGATCAGGTTTGACGTCAAGTTTGAGATCAGGTTTGACGTCAAGTTTGAGATCAGGTTTGACGTCAAGTTTGAGATCAGGTTTGACGTCAAGTTTGAGGTCAGGTTTGACGTCAAGTTTGAGATCAGGTTTGACGTCAAGTTTGAGATCCGGTTTGACGTCAAGTTTGAGATCAGGTTTGACGTCAAGTTTGAGATCCGGTTTGACGTCAAGTTTGAGGTCAGGTTTGACGTCAAGTTTGAGATCCGGTTTGACGTCAAGTTTGAGGTCAGGTTTGACGTCAAGTTTGAGATCCGGTTTGACGTCAAGTTTGAGGTCAGGTTTGACGTCAAGTTTGAGATCCGGTTTGACGTCAAGTTTGAGGTCAGGTTTGACGTCAAGTTTGAGATCGGTTTGACGTCAAGTTTGAGATCAGGTTTGACGTCAAGTTTGAGGTCAGGTTTGACGTCAAGTTTGAGATCAGGTTTGACGTCAAGTTTGAGATCAGGTTTGACGTCAAGTTTGAGGTCAGGTTTGACGTCAAGTTTGAGATCAGGTTTGACGTCAAGTTTGAGATCAGGTTTGACGTCAAGTTTGAGATCAGGTTTGACGTCAAGTTTGAGATCAGGTTTGACGTCAAGTTTGAGGTCAGGTTTGACGTCAAGTTTGAGATCAGGTTTGACGTCAAGTTTGAGATCAGGTTTGACGTCAAGTTTGAGATCAGGTTTGACGTCAAGTTTGAGATCAGGTTTGACGTCAAGTTTGAGATCAGGTTTGACGTCAAGTTTGAGGTCAGGTTTGACGTCAAGTTTGAGATCAGGTTTGACGTCAAGTTTGAGGTCAGGTTTGACGTCAAGTTTGAGATCAGGTTTGACGTCAAGTTTGAGATCAGGTTTGACGTCAAGTTTGAGATCAGGTTTGACGTCAAGTTTGAGATCAGGTTTGACGTCAAGTTTGAGATCAGGTTTGACGTCAAGTTTGAGATCAGGTTTGACGTCAAGTTTGAGATCAGGTTTGACGTCAAGTTTGAGATCAGGTTTGACGTCAAGTTTGAGATCAGGTTTGACGTCAAGTTTGAGGTCAGGTTTGACGTCAAGTTTGAGGTCAGGTTTGACGTCAAGTTTGAGGTCAGGTTTGACGTCAAGTTTGAGATCAGGTTTGACGTCAAGTTTGAGATCAGGTTTGACGTCAAGTTTGAGATCAGGTTTGACGTCAAGTTTGAGGTCAGGTTTGACGTCAAGTTTGAGATCAGGTTTGACGTCAAGTTTGAGATCAGGTTTGACGTCAAGTTTGAGGTCAGGTTTGACGTCAAGTTTGAGATCAGGTTTGACGTCAAGTTTGAGGTCAGGTTTGACGTCAAGTTTGAGGTCAGGTTTGACGTCAAGTTTGAGATCAGGTTTGACGTCAAGTTTGAGATCAGGTTTGACGTCAAGTTTGAGGTCAGGTTTGACGTCAAGTTTGAGATCAGGTTTGACGTCAAGTTTGAGATCAGGTTTGACGTCAAGTTTGAGATCAGGTTTGACGTCAAGTTTGAGATCAGGTTTGACGTCAAGTTTGAGATCCGGTTTGACGTCAAGTTTGAGATCAGGTTTGACGTCAAGTTTGAGATCAGGTTTGACGTCAAGTTTGAGGTCAGGTTTGACGTCAAGTTTGAGATCCGGTTTGACGTCAAGTTTGAGGTCAGGTTTGACGTCAAGTTTGAGATCAGGTTTGACGTCAAGTTTGAGGTCAGGTTTGACGTCAAGTTTGAGATCCGGTTTGACGTCAAGTTTGAGGTCAGGTTTGACGTCAAGTTTGAGATCCGGTTTGACGTCAAGTTTGAGATCAGGTTTGACGTCAAGTTTGAGATCAGGTTTGACGTCAAGTTTGAGGTCAGGTTTGACGTCAAGTTTGAGATCAGGTTTGACGTCAAGTTTGAGATCAGGTTTGACGTCAAGTTTGAGGTCAGGTTTGACGTCAAGTTTGAGATCAGGTTTGACGTCAAGTTTGAGATCAGGTTTGACGTCAAGTTTGAGGTCAGGTTTGACGTCAAGTTTGAGGTCAGGTTTGACGTCAAGTTTGAGGTCAGGTTTGACGTCAAGTTTGAGATCAGGTTTGACGTCAAGTTTGAGATCAGGTTTGACGTCAAGTTTGAGATCCGGTTTGACGTCAAGTTTGAGATCAGGTTTGACGTCAAGTTTGAGATCCGGTTTGACGTCAAGTTTGAGGTCAGGTTTGACGTCAAGTTTGAGATCCGGTTTGACGTCAAGTTTGAGGTCAGGTTTGACGTCAAGTTTGAGATCCGGTTTGACGTCAAGTTTGAGGTCAGGTTTGACGTCAAGTTTGAGATCCGGTTTGACGTCAAGTTTGAGGTCAGGTTTGACGTCAAGTTTGAGATCCGGTTTGACGTCAAGTTTGAGATCAGGTTTGACGTCAAGTTTGAGATCAGGTTTGACGTCAAGTTTGAGGTCAGGTTTGACGTCAAGTTTGAGATCAGGTTTGACGTCAAGTTTGAGATCAGGTTTGACGTCAAGTTTGAGGTCAGGTTTGACGTCAAGTTTGAGGTCAGGTTTGACGTCAAGTTTGAGATCAGGTTTGACGTCAAGTTTGAGGTCAGGTTTGACGTCAAGTTTGAGGTCAGGTTTGACGTCAAGTTTGAGATCAGGTTTGACGTCAAGTTTGAGATCAGGTTTGACGTCAAGTTTGAGGTCAGGTTTGACGTCAAGTTTGAGATCAGGTTTGACGTCAAGTTTGAGATCAGGTTTGACGTCAAGTTTGAGATCAGGTTTGACGTCAAGTTTGAGGTCAGGTTTGACGTCAAGTTTGAGATCAGGTTTGACGTCAAGTTTGAGATCAGGTTTGACGTCAAGTTTGAGGTCAGGTTTGACGTCAAGTTTGAGATCAGGTTTGACGTCAAGTTTGAGATCAGGTTTGACGTCAAGTTTGAGATCCGGTTTGACGTCAAGTTTGAGATCAGGTTTGACGTCAAGTTTGAGATCCGGTTTGACGTCAAGTTTGAGATCAGGTTTGACGTCAAGTTTGAGATCAGGTTTGACGTCAAGTTTGAGATCAGGTTTGACGTCAAGTTTGAGATCAGGTTTGACGTCAAGTTTGAGATCAGGTTTGACGTCAAGTTTGAGATCAGGTTTGACGTCAAGTTTGAGATCAGGTTTGACGTCAAGTTTGAGATCAGGTTTGACGTCAAGTTTGAGATCAGGTTTGACGTCAAGTTTGAGATCAGGTTTGACGTCAAGTTTGAGATCAGGTTTGACGTCAAGTTTGAGATCAGGTTTGACGTCAAGTTTGAGATCAGGTTTGACGTCAAGTTTGAGATCAGGTTTGACGTCAAGTTTGAGATCAGGTTTGACGTCAAGTTTGAGATCAGGTTTGACGTCAAGTTTGAGGTCAGGTTTGACGTCAAGTTTGAGGTCAGGTTTGACGTCAAGTTTGAGATCAGGTTTGACGTCAAGTTTGAGATCAGGTTTGACGTCAAGTTTGAGATCAGGTTTGACGTCAAGTTTGAGATCAGGTTTGACGTCAAGTTTGAGGTCAGGTTTGACGTCAAGTTTGAGATCAGGTTTGACGTCAAGTTTGAGATCAGGTTTGACGTCAAGTTTGAGGTCAGGTTTGACGTCAAGTTTGAGATCAGGTTTGACGTCAAGTTTGAGATCAGGTTTGACGTCAAGTTTGAGATCAGGTTTGACGTCAAGTTTGAGATCAGGTTTGACGTCAAGTTTGAGATCAGGTTTGACGTCAAGTTTGAGGTCAGGTTTGACGTCAAGTTTGAGGTCAGGTTTGACGTCAAGTTTGAGGTCAGGTTTGACGTCAAGTTTGAGATCAGGTTTGACGTCAAGTTTGAGATCAGGTTTGACGTCAAGTTTGAGATCCGGTTTGACGTCAAGTTTGAGATCAGGTTTGACGTCAAGTTTGAGATCAGGTTTGACGTCAAGTTTGAGGTCAGGTTTGACGTCAAGTTTGAGATCCGGTTTGACGTCAAGTTTGAGGTCAGGTTTGACGTCAAGTTTGAGATCAGGTTTGACGTCAAGTTTGAGGTCAGGTTTGACGTCAAGTTTGAGATCAGGTTTGACGTCAAGTTTGAGATCAGGTTTGACGTCAAGTTTGAGATCAGGTTTGACGTCAAGTTTGAGATCAGGTTTGACGTCAAGTTTGAGATCAGGTTTGACGTCAAGTTTGAGGTCAGGTTTGACGTCAAGTTTGAGATCAGGTTTGACGTCAAGTTTGAGATCAGGTTTGACGTCAAGTTTGAGATCAGGTTTGACGTCAAGTTTGAGATCAGGTTTGACGTCAAGTTTGAGGTCAGGTTTGACGTCAAGTTTGAGATCAGGTTTGACGTCAAGTTTGAGATCAGGTTTGACGTCAAGTTTGAGATCAGGTTTGACGTCAAGTTTGAGATCAGGTTTGACGTCAAGTTTGAGATCAGGTTTGACGTCAAGTTTGAGATCCGGTTTGACGTCAAGTTTGAGGTCAGGTTTGACGTCAAGTTTGAGATCCGGTTTGACGTCAAGTTTGAGATCAGGTTTGACGTCAAGTTTGAGATCCGGTTTGACGTCAAGTTTGAGGTCAGGTTTGACGTCAAGTTTGAGATCCGGTTTGACGTCAAGTTTGAGGTCAGGTTTGACGTCAAGTTTGAGATCCGGTTTGACGTCAAGTTTGAGATCAGGTTTGACGTCAAGTTTGAGATCAGGTTTGACGTCAAGTTTGAGATCAGGTTTGACGTCAAGTTTGAGATCAGGTTTGACGTCAAGTTTGAGATCAGGTTTGACGTCAAGTTTGAGATCAGGTTTGACGTCAAGTTTGAGATCAGGTTTGACGTCAAGTTTGAGATCAGGTTTGACGTCAAGTTTGAGATCAGGTTTGACGTCAAGTTTGAGGTCAGGTTTGACGTCAAGTTTGAGGTCAGGTTTGACGTCAAGTTTGAGGTCAGGTTTGACGTCAAGTTTGAGATCAGGTTTGACGTCAAGTTTGAGATCAGGTTTGACGTCAAGTTTGAGATCAGGTTTGACGTCAAGTTTGAGATCAGGTTTGACGTCAAGTTTGAGATCAGGTTTGACGTCAAGTTTGAGGTCAGGTTTGACGTCAAGTTTGAGATCAGGTTTGACGTCAAGTTTGAGATCAGGTTTGACGTCAAGTTTGAGATCAGGTTTGACGTCAAGTTTGAGATCAGGTTTGACGTCAAGTTTGAGATCAGGTTTGACGTCAAGTTTGAGATCAGGTTTGACGTCAAGTTTGAGATCAGGTTTGACGTCAAGTTTGAGATCAGGTTTGACGTCAAGTTTGAGGTCAGGTTTGACGTCAAGTTTGAGGTCAGGTTTGACGTCAAGTTTGAGATCAGGTTTGACGTCAAGTTTGAGATCAGGTTTGACGTCAAGTTTGAGGTCAGGTTTGACGTCAAGTTTGAGGTCAGGTTTGACGTCAAGTTTGAGGTCAGGTTTGACGTCAAGTTTGAGATCAGGTTTGACGTCAAGTTTGAGATCAGGTTTGACGTCAAGTTTGAGATCCGGTTTGACGTCAAGTTTGAGATCAGGTTTGACGTCAAGTTTGAGATCCGGTTTGACGTCAAGTTTGAGGTCAGGTTTGACGTCAAGTTTGAGATCCGGTTTGACGTCAAGTTTGAGGTCAGGTTTGACGTCAAGTTTGAGATCCGGTTTGACGTCAAGTTTGAGGTCAGGTTTGACGTCAAGTTTGAGATCCGGTTTGACGTCAAGTTTGAGGTCAGGTTTGACGTCAAGTTTGAGATCCGGTTTGACGTCAAGTTTGAGATCAGGTTTGACGTCAAGTTTGAGATCAGGTTTGACGTCAAGTTTGAGGTCAGGTTTGACGTCAAGTTTGAGATCAGGTTTGACGTCAAGTTTGAGATCAGGTTTGACGTCAAGTTTGAGGTCAGGTTTGACGTCAAGTTTGAGGTCAGGTTTGACGTCAAGTTTGAGATCAGGTTTGACGTCAAGTTTGAGGTCAGGTTTGACGTCAAGTTTGAGGTCAGGTTTGACGTCAAGTTTGAGATCAGGTTTGACGTCAAGTTTGAGATCAGGTTTGACGTCAAGTTTGAGGTCAGGTTTGACGTCAAGTTTGAGGTCAGGTTTGACGTCAAGTTTGAGGTCAGGTTTGACGTCAAGTTTGAGATCCGGTTTGACGTCAAGTTTGAGGTCAGGTTTGACGTCAAGTTTGAGATCCGGTTTGACGTCAAGTTTGAGATCAGGTTTGACGTCAAGTTTGAGGTCAGGTTTGACGTCAAGTTTGAGATCCGGTTTGACGTCAAGTTTGAGATCAGGTTTGACGTCAAGTTTGAGATCCGGTTTGACGTCAAGTTTGAGATCAGGTTTGACGTCAAGTTTGAGATCCGGTTTGACGTCAAGTTTGAGGTCAGGTTTGACGTCAAGTTTGAGATCCGGTTTGACGTCAAGTTTGAGATCCGGTTTGACGTCAAGTTTGAGATCAGGTTTGACGTCAAGTTTGAGATCAGGTTTGACGTCAAGTTTGAGGTCAGGTTTGACGTCAAGTTTGAGATCCGGTTTGACGTCAAGTTTGAGATCAGGTTTGACGTCAAGTTTGAGATCAGGTTTGACGTCAAGTTTGAGGTCAGGTTTGACGTCAAGTTTGAGATCCGGTTTGACGTCAAGTTTGAGATCAGGTTTGACGTCAAGTTTGAGATCAGGTTTGACGTCAAGTTTGAGATCAGGTTTGACGTCAAGTTTGAGATCAGGTTTGACGTCAAGTTTGAGGTCAGGTTTGACGTCAAGTTTGAGATCAGGTTTGACGTCAAGTTTGAGATCAGGTTTGACGTCAAGTTTGAGGTCAGGTTTGACGTCAAGTTTGAGGTCAGGTTTGACGTCAAGTTTGAGATCAGGTTTGACGTCAAGTTTGAGATCAGGTTTGACGTCAAGTTTGAGATCAGGTTTGACGTCAAGTTTGAGATCAGGTTTGACGTCAAGTTTGAGGTCAGGTTTGACGTCAAGTTTGAGATCAGGTTTGACGTCAAGTTTGAGATCAGGTTTGACGTCAAGTTTGAGATCAGGTTTGACGTCAAGTTTGAGATCAGGTTTGACGTCAAGTTTGAGATCAGGTTTGACGTCAAGTTTGAGGTCAGGTTTGACGTCAAGTTTGAGATCAGGTTTGACGTCAAGTTTGAGGTCAGGTTTGACGTCAAGTTTGAGATCAGGTTTGACGTCAAGTTTGAGGTCAGGTTTGACGTCAAGTTTGAGATCCGGTTTGACGTCAAGTTTGAGGTCAGGTTTGACGTCAAGTTTGAGATCAGGTTTGACGTCAAGTTTGAGATCAGGTTTGACGTCAAGTTTGAGATCAGGTTTGACGTCAAGTTTGAGGTCAGGTTTGACGTCAAGTTTGAGATCAGGTTTGACGTCAAGTTTGAGATCAGGTTTGACGTCAAGTTTGAGGTCAGGTTTGACGTCAAGTTTGAGATCAGGTTTGACGTCAAGTTTGAGATCAGGTTTGACGTCAAGTTTGAGGTCAGGTTTGACGTCAAGTTTGAGGTCAGGTTTGACGTCAAGTTTGAGATCAGGTTTGACGTCAAGTTTGAGATCAGGTTTGACGTCAAGTTTGAGGTCAGGTTTGACGTCAAGTTTGAGGTCAGGTTTGACGTCAAGTTTGAGGTCAGGTTTGACGTCAAGTTTGAGATCAGGTTTGACGTCAAGTTTGAGGTCAGGTTTGACGTCAAGTTTGAGATCAGGTTTGACGTCAAGTTTGAGATCAGGTTTGACGTCAAGTTTGAGGTCAGGTTTGACGTCAAGTTTGAGATCAGGTTTGACGTCAAGTTTGAGATCAGGTTTGACGTCAAGTTTGAGATCAGGTTTGACGTCAAGTTTGAGATCAGGTTTGACGTCAAGTTTGAGATCAGGTTTGACGTCAAGTTTGAGGTCAGGTTTGACGTCAAGTTTGAGATCAGGTTTGACGTCAAGTTTGAGATCAGGTTTGACGTCAAGTTTGAGATCAGGTTTGACGTCAAGTTTGAGATCAGGTTTGACGTCAAGTTTGAGATCAGGTTTGACGTCAAGTTTGAGATCAGGTTTGACGTCAAGTTTGAGATCAGGTTTGACGTCAAGTTTGAGATCAGGTTTGACGTCAAGTTTGAGATCAGGTTTGACGTCAAGTTTGAGATCAGGTTTGACGTCAAGTTTGAGATCCGGTTTGACGTCAAGTTTGAGGTCAGGTTTGACGTCAAGTTTGAGATCCGGTTTGACGTCAAGTTTGAGGTCAGGTTTGACGTCAAGTTTGAGATCAGGTTTGACGTCAAGTTTGAGATCAGGTTTGACGTCAAGTTTGAGGTCAGGTTTGACGTCAAGTTTGAGGTCAGGTTTGACGTCAAGTTTGAGATCAGGTTTGACGTCAAGTTTGAGGTCAGGTTTGACGTCAAGTTTGAGGTCAGGTTTGACGTCAAGTTTGAGATCAGGTTTGACGTCAAGTTTGAGATCAGGTTTGACGTCAAGTTTGAGGTCAGGTTTGACGTCAAGTTTGAGGTCAGGTTTGACGTCAAGTTTGAGGTCAGGTTTGACGTCAAGTTTGAGATCAGGTTTGACGTCAAGTTTGAGGTCAGGTTTGACGTCAAGTTTGAGATCAGGTTTGACGTCAAGTTTGAGATCAGGTTTGACGTCAAGTTTGAGGTCAGGTTTGACGTCAAGTTTGAGATCAGGTTTGACGTCAAGTTTGAGATCAGGTTTGACGTCAAGTTTGAGATCCGGTTTGACGTCAAGTTTGAGGTCAGGTTTGACGTCAAGTTTGAGATCCGGTTTGACGTCAAGTTTGAGGTCAGGTTTGACGTCAAGTTTGAGATCCGGTTTGACGTCAAGTTTGAGGTCAGGTTTGACGTCAAGTTTGAGATCGGTTTGACGTCAAGTTTGAGGTCAGGTTTGACGTCAAGTTTGAGATCAGGTTTGACGTCAAGTTTGAGATCAGGTTTGACGTCAAGTTTGAGGTCAGGTTTGACGTCAAGTTTGAGATCAGGTTTGACGTCAAGTTTGAGATCAGGTTTGACGTCAAGTTTGAGGTCAGGTTTGACGTCAAGTTTGAGGTCAGGTTTGACGTCAAGTTTGAGATCAGGTTTGACGTCAAGTTTGAGATCAGGTTTGACGTCAAGTTTGAGGTCAGGTTTGACGTCAAGTTTGAGATCAGGTTTGACGTCAAGTTTGAGGTCAGGTTTGACGTCAAGTTTGAGATCAGGTTTGACGTCAAG
Organism: Closterium sp. Naga37s-1; assembly: GCA_947471745.1. Classification (NCBI taxonomy): domain Eukaryota; kingdom Viridiplantae; phylum Streptophyta; class Zygnematophyceae; order Desmidiales; family Closteriaceae; genus Closterium; species Closterium sp. Naga37s-1. The sequence goes on along the minus strand of CANJKZ010000122.1, from coordinate 1,158,542 downwards.
TTTGAGGTCAGGTTTGACGTCAAGTTTGAGATCAGGTTTGACGTCAAGTTTGAGATCAGGTTTGACGTCAAGTTTGAGGTCAGGTTTGACGTCAAGTTTGAGATCCGGTTTGACGTCAAGTTTGAGATCAGGTTTGACGTCAAGTTTGAGATCAGGTTTGACGTCAAGTTTGAGATCAGGTTTGACGTCAAGTTTGAGATCAGGTTTGACGTCAAGTTTGAGGTCAGGTTTGACGTCAAGTTTGAGATCAGGTTTGACGTCAAGTTTGAGATCAGGTTTGACGTCAAGTTTGAGATCAGGTTTGACGTCAAGTTTGAGATCAGGTTTGACGTCAAGTTTGAGGTCAGGTTTGACGTCAAGTTTGAGATCAGGTTTGACGTCAAGTTTGAGATCAGGTTTGACGTCAAGTTTGAGATCAGGTTTGACGTCAAGTTTGAGATCAGGTTTGACGTCAAGTTTGAGATCAGGTTTGACGTCAAGTTTGAGATCAGGTTTGACGTCAAGTTTGAGGTCAGGTTTGACGTCAAGTTTGAGATCAGGTTTGACGTCAAGTTTGAGATCAGGTTTGACGTCAAGTTTGAGATCAGGTTTGACGTCAAGTTTGAGGTCAGGTTTGACGTCAAGTTTGAGATCAGGTTTGACGTCAAGTTTGAGATCAGGTTTGACGTCAAGTTTGAGTCAGGTTTGACGTCAAGTTTGAGATCAGGTTTGACGTCAAGTTTGAGATCAGGTTTGACGTCAAGTTTGAGATCAGGTTTGACGTCAAGTTTGAGATCAGGTTTGACGTCAAGTTTGAGATCAGGTTTGACGTCAAGTTTGAGATCAGGTTTGACGTCAAGTTTGAGATCAGGTTTGACGTCAAGTTTGAGATCAGGTTTGACGTCAAGTTTGAGGTCAGGTTTGACGTCAAGTTTGAGGTCAGGTTTGACGTCAAGTTTGAGATCAGGTTTGACGTCAAGTTTGAGATCAGGTTTGACGTCAAGTTTGAGGTCAGGTTTGACGTCAAGTTTGAGGTCAGGTTTGACGTCAAGTTTGAGGTCAGGTTTGACGTCAAGTTTGAGATCAGGTTTGACGTCAAGTTTGAGATCAGGTTTGACGTCAAGTTTGAGATCAGGTTTGACGTCAAGTTTGAGATCAGGTTTGACGTCAAGTTTGAGATCAGGTTTGACGTCAAGTTTGAGGTCAGGTTTGACGTCAAGTTTGAGATCAGGTTTGACGTCAAGTTTGAGGTCAGGTTTGACGTCAAGTTTGAGATCCGGTTTGACGTCAAGTTTGAGGTCAGGTTTGACGTCAAGTTTGAGATCCGGTTTGACGTCAAGTTTGAGGTCAGGTTTGACGTCAAGTTTGAGATCCGGTTTGACGTCAAGTTTGAGATCAGGTTTGACGTCAAGTTTGAGATCAGGTTTGACGTCAAGTTTGAGGTCAGGTTTGACGTCAAGTTTGAGATCAGGTTTGACGTCAAGTTTGAGATCAGGTTTGACGTCAAGTTTGAGATCAGGTTTGACGTCAAGTTTGAGGTCAGGTTTGACGTCAAGTTTGAGATCAGGTTTGACGTCAAGTTTGAGGTCAGGTTTGACGTCAAGTTTGAGATCAGGTTTGACGTCAAGTTTGAGATCAGGTTTGACGTCAAGTTTGAGATCAGGTTTGACGTCAAGTTTGAGGTCAGGTTTGACGTCAAGTTTGAGGTCAGGTTTGACGTCAAGTTTGAGGTCAGGTTTGACGTCAAGTTTGAGATCAGGTTTGACGTCAAGTTTGAGGTCAGGTTTGACGTCAAGTTTGAGATCAGGTTTGACGTCAAGTTTGAGATCCGGTTTGACGTCAAGTTTGAGGTCAGGTTTGACGTCAAGTTTGAGATCCGGTTTGACGTCAAGTTTGAGATCAGGTTTGACGTCAAGTTTGAGATCAGGTTTGACGTCAAGTTTGAGATCAGGTTTGACGTCAAGTTTGAGATCAGGTTTGACGTCAAGTTTGAGATCAGGTTTGACGTCAAGTTTGAGATCAGGTTTGACGTCAAGTTTGAGATCAGGTTTGACGTCAAGTTTGAGATCAGGTTTGACGTCAAGTTTGAGGTCAGGTTTGACGTCAAGTTTGAGATCAGGTTTGACGTCAAGTTTGAGATCAGGTTTGACGTCAAGTTTGAGATCAGGTTTGACGTCAAGTTTGAGGTCAGGTTTGACGTCAAGTTTGAGATCAGGTTTGACGTCAAGTTTGAGATCAGGTTTGACGTCAAGTTTGAGATCAGGTTTGACGTCAAGTTTGAGATCAGGTTTGACGTCAAGTTTGAGGTCAGGTTTGACGTCAAGTTTGAGATCAGGTTTGACGTCAAGTTTGAGATCAGGTTTGACGTCAAGTTTGAGGTCAGGTTTGACGTCAAGTTTGAGATCAGGTTTGACGTCAAGTTTGAGATCAGGTTTGACGTCAAGTTTGAGATCAGGTTTGACGTCAAGTTTGAGGTCAGGTTTGACGTCAAGTTTGAGATCAGGTTTGACGTCAAGTTTGAGATCAGGTTTGACGTCAAGTTTGAGATCAGGTTTGACGTCAAGTTTGAGATCAGGTTTGACGTCAAGTTTGAGGTCAGGTTTGACGTCAAGTTTGAGGTCAGGTTTGACGTCAAGTTTGAGATCAGGTTTGACGTCAAGTTTGAGATCAGGTTTGACGTCAAGTTTGAGGTCAGGTTTGACGTCAAGTTTGAGGTCAGGTTTGACGTCAAGTTTGAGATCAGGTTTGACGTCAAGTTTGAGATCAGGTTTGACGTCAAGTTTGAGGTCAGGTTTGACGTCAAGTTTGAGATCAGGTTTGACGTCAAGTTTGAGGTCAGGTTTGACGTCAAGTTTGAGATCAGGTTTGACGTCAAGTTTGAGATCAGGTTTGACGTCAAGTTTGAGATCAGGTTTGACGTCAAGTTTGAGGTCAGGTTTGACGTCAAGTTTGAGATCAGGTTTGACGTCAAGTTTGAGATCAGGTTTGACGTCAAGTTTGAGATCAGGTTTGACGTCAAGTTTGAGATCAGGTTTGACGTCAAGTTTGAGATCAGGTTTGACGTCAAGTTTGAGATCAGGTTTGACGTCAAGTTTGAGATCAGGTTTGACGTCAAGTTTGAGATCAGGTTTGACGTCAAGTTTGAGATCAGGTTTGACGTCAAGTTTGAGATCCGGTTTGACGTCAAGTTTGAGATCAGGTTTGACGTCAAGTTTGAGATCCGGTTTGACGTCAAGTTTGAGGTCAGGTTTGACGTCAAGTTTGAGATCCGGTTTGACGTCAAGTTTGAGGTCAGGTTTGACGTCAAGTTTGAGATCAGGTTTGACGTCAAGTTTGAGGTCAGGTTTGACGTCAAGTTTGAGATCCGGTTTGACGTCAAGTTTGAGATCAGGTTTGACGTCAAGTTTGAGATCAGGTTTGACGTCAAGTTTGAGGTCAGGTTTGACGTCAAGTTTGAGATCAGGTTTGACGTCAAGTTTGAGATCAGGTTTGACGTCAAGTTTGAGATCAGGTTTGACGTCAAGTTTGAGGTCAGGTTTGACGTCAAGTTTGAGATCAGGTTTGACGTCAAGTTTGAGGTCAGGTTTGACGTCAAGTTTGAGATCAGGTTTGACGTCAAGTTTGAGATCAGGTTTGACGTCAAGTTTGAGATCAGGTTTGACGTCAAGTTTGAGGTCAGGTTTGACGTCAAGTTTGAGGTCAGGTTTGACGTCAAGTTTGAGGTCAGGTTTGACGTCAAGTTTGAGATCCGGTTTGACGTCAAGTTTGAGGTCAGGTTTGACGTCAAGTTTGAGATCCGGTTTGACGTCAAGTTTGAGATCAGGTTTGACGTCAAGTTTGAGGTCAGGTTTGACGTCAAGTTTGAGATCAGGTTTGACGTCAAGTTTGAGATCAGGTTTGACGTCAAGTTTGAGATCAGGTTTGACGTCAAGTTTGAGATCAGGTTTGACGTCAAGTTTGAGATCAGGTTTGACGTCAAGTTTGAGATCAGGTTTGACGTCAAGTTTGAGATCAGGTTTGACGTCAAGTTTGAGATCAGGTTTGACGTCAAGTTTGAGATCAGGTTTGACGTCAAGTTTGAGGTCAGGTTTGACGTCAAGTTTGAGATCAGGTTTGACGTCAAGTTTGAGATCAGGTTTGACGTCAAGTTTGAGGTCAGGTTTGACGTCAAGTTTGAGGTCAGGTTTGACGTCAAGTTTGAGGTCAGGTTTGACGTCAAGTTTGAGATCAGGTTTGACGTCAAGTTTGAGATCAGGTTTGACGTCAAGTTTGAGATCAGGTTTGACGTCAAGTTTGAGATCAGGTTTGACGTCAAGTTTGAGATCAGGTTTGACGTCAAGTTTGAGGTCAGGTTTGACGTCAAGTTTGAGATCAGGTTTGACGTCAAGTTTGAGGTCAGGTTTGACGTCAAGTTTGAGATCAGGTTTGACGTCAAGTTTGAGGTCAGGTTTGACGTCAAGTTTGAGATCAGGTTTGACGTCAAGTTTGAGATCAGGTTTGACGTCAAGTTTGAGATCAGGTTTGACGTCAAGTTTGAGATCAGGTTTGACGTCAAGTTTGAGATCCGGTTTGACGTCAAGTTTGAGGTCAGGTTTGACGTCAAGTTTGAGATCAGGTTTGACGTCAAGTTTGAGATCAGGTTTGACGTCAAGTTTGAGATCAGGTTTGACGTCAAGTTTGAGATCAGGTTTGACGTCAAGTTTGAGGTCAGGTTTGACGTCAAGTTTGAGATCAGGTTTGACGTCAAGTTTGAGATCAGGTTTGACGTCAAGTTTGAGATCAGGTTTGACGTCAAGTTTGAGATCAGGTTTGACGTCAAGTTTGAGATCAGGTTTGACGTCAAGTTTGAGGTCAGGTTTGACGTCAAGTTTGAGATCAGGTTTGACGTCAAGTTTGAGATCAGGTTTGACGTCAAGTTTGAGATCAGGTTTGACGTCAAGTTTGAGATCAGGTTTGACGTCAAGTTTGAGGTCAGGTTTGACGTCAAGTTTGAGATCAGGTTTGACGTCAAGTTTGAGATCAGGTTTGACGTCAAGTTTGAGATCAGGTTTGACGTCAAGTTTGAGGTCAGGTTTGACGTCAAGTTTGAGGTCAGGTTTGACGTCAAGTTTGAGATCAGGTTTGACGTCAAGTTTGAGATCAGGTTTGACGTCAAGTTTGAGGTCAGGTTTGACGTCAAGTTTGAGATCAGGTTTGACGTCAAGTTTGAGGTCAGGTTTGACGTCAAGTTTGAGGTCAGGTTTGACGTCAAGTTTGAGGTCAGGTTTGACGTCAAGTTTGAGATCAGGTTTGACGTCAAGTTTGAGATCAGGTTTGACGTCAAGTTTGAGGTCAGGTTTGACGTCAAGTTTGAGATCAGGTTTGACGTCAAGTTTGAGATCAGGTTTGACGTCAAGTTTGAGATCAGGTTTGACGTCAAGTTTGAGATCAGGTTTGACGTCAAGTTTGAGGTCAGGTTTGACGTCAAGTTTGAGATCAGGTTTGACGTCAAGTTTGAGATCAGGTTTGACGTCAAGTTTGAGATCAGGTTTGACGTCAAGTTTGAGATCAGGTTTGACGTCAAGTTTGAGGTCAGGTTTGACGTCAAGTTTGAGATCAGGTTTGACGTCAAGTTTGAGATCAGGTTTGACGTCAAGTTTGAGATCAGGTTTGACGTCAAGTTTGAGATCAGGTTTGACGTCAAGTTTGAGGTCAGGTTTGACGTCAAGTTTGAGGTCAGGTTTGACGTCAAGTTTGAGGTCAGGTTTGACGTCAAGTTTGAGATCAGGTTTGACGTCAAGTTTGAGATCAGGTTTGACGTCAAGTTTGAGATCAGGTTTGACGTCAAGTTTGAGGTCAGGTTTGACGTCAAGTTTGAGGTCAGGTTTGACGTCAAGTTTGAGATCAGGTTTGACGTCAAGTTTGAGATCAGGTTTGACGTCAAGTTTGAGATCAGGTTTGACGTCAAGTTTGAGGTCAGGTTTGACGTCAAGTTTGAGATCAGGTTTGACGTCAAGTTTGAGATCAGGTTTGACGTCAAGTTTGAGGTCAGGTTTGACGTCAAGTTTGAGATCAGGTTTGACGTCAAGTTTGAGGTCAGGTTTGACGTCAAGTTTGAGATCAGGTTTGACGTCAAGTTTGAGGTCAGGTTTGACGTCAAGTTTGAGATCAGGTTTGACGTCAAGTTTGAGGTCAGGTTTGACGTCAAGTTTGAGATCAGGTTTGACGTCAAGTTTGAGATCCGGTTTGACGTCAAGTTTGAGATCAGGTTTGACGTCAAGTTTGAGATCAGGTTTGACGTCAAGTTTGAGATCAGGTTTGACGTCAAGTTTGAGATCAGGTTTGACGTCAAGTTTGAGATCAGGTTTGACGTCAAGTTTGAGATCAGGTTTGACGTCAAGTTTGAGATCAGGTTTGACGTCAAGTTTGAGATCAGGTTTGACGTCAAGTTTGAGATCAGGTTTGACGTCAAGTTTGAGGTCAGGTTTGACGTCAAGTTTGAGATCAGGTTTGACGTCAAGTTTGAGATCAGGTTTGACGTCAAGTTTGAGGTCAGGTTTGACGTCAAGTTTGAGGTCAGGTTTGACGTCAAGTTTGAGATCAGGTTTGACGTCAAGTTTGAGGTCAGGTTTGACGTCAAGTTTGAGATCAGGTTTGACGTCAAGTTTGAGATCAGGTTTGACGTCAAGTTTGAGATCAGGTTTGACGTCAAGTTTGAGGTCAGGTTTGACGTCAAGTTTGAGATCAGGTTTGACGTCAAGTTTGAGATCAGGTTTGACGTCAAGTTTGAGATCAGGTTTGACGTCAAGTTTGAGTCAGGTTTGACGTCAAGTTTGAGATCAGGTTTGACGTCAAGTTTGAGATCAGGTTTGACGTCAAGTTTGAGATCAGGTTTGACGTCAAGTTTGAGATCAGGTTTGACGTCAAGTTTGAGATCAGGTTTGACGTCAAGTTTGAGGTCAGGTTTGACGTCAAGTTTGAGGTCAGGTTTGACGTCAAGTTTGAGGTCAGGTTTGACGTCAAGTTTGAGATCAGGTTTGACGTCAAGTTTGAGATCAGGTTTGACGTCAAGTTTGAGATCAGGTTTGACGTCAAGTTTGAGATCAGGTTTGACGTCAAGTTTGAGATCCGGTTTGACGTCAAGTTTGAGGTCAGGTTTGACGTCAAGTTTGAGATCCGGTTTGACGTCAAGTTTGAGGTCAGGTTTGACGTCAAGTTTGAGATCCGGTTTGACGTCAAGTTTGAGGTCAGGTTTGACGTCAAGTTTGAGATCAGGTTTGACGTCAAGTTTGAGGTCAGGTTTGACGTCAAGTTTGAGATCCGGTTTGACGTCAAGTTTGAGATCAGGTTTGACGTCAAGTTTGAGATCAGGTTTGACGTCAAGTTTGAGATCAGGTTTGACGTCAAGTTTGAGATCAGGTTTGACGTCAAGTTTGAGATCAGGTTTGACGTCAAGTTTGAGGTCAGGTTTGACGTCAAGTTTGAGGTCAGGTTTGACGTCAAGTTTGAGATCAGGTTTGACGTCAAGTTTGAGGTCAGGTTTGACGTCAAGTTTGAGGTCAGGTTTGACGTCAAGTTTGAGATCAGGTTTGACGTCAAGTTTGAGATCAGGTTTGACGTCAAGTTTGAGGTCAGGTTTGACGTCAAGTTTGAGGTCAGGTTTGACGTCAAGTTTGAGGTCAGGTTTGACGTCAAGTTTGAGATCAGGTTTGACGTCAAGTTTGAGGTCAGGTTTGACGTCAAGTTTGAGATCAGGTTTGACGTCAAGTTTGAGATCAGGTTTGACGTCAAGTTTGAGGTCAGGTTTGACGTCAAGTTTGAGATCAGGTTTGACGTCAAGTTTGAGATCAGGTTTGACGTCAAGTTTGAGATCAGGTTTGACGTCAAGTTTGAGATCAGGTTTGACGTCAAGTTTGAGATCAGGTTTGACGTCAAGTTTGAGGTCAGGTTTGACGTCAAGTTTGAGATCAGGTTTGACGTCAAGTTTGAGATCAGGTTTGACGTCAAGTTTGAGATCAGGTTTGACGTCAAGTTTGAGATCAGGTTTGACGTCAAGTTTGAGGTCAGGTTTGACGTCAAGTTTGAGATCAGGTTTGACGTCAAGTTTGAGATCAGGTTTGACGTCAAGTTTGAGATCAGGTTTGACGTCAAGTTTGAGGTCAGGTTTGACGTCAAGTTTGAGGTCAGGTTTGACGTCAAGTTTGAGATCGGTTTGACGTCAAGTTTGAGATCAGGTTTGACGTCAAGTTTGAGGTCAGGTTTGACGTCAAGTTTGAGATCAGGTTTGACGTCAAGTTTGAGATCAGGTTTGACGTCAAGTTTGAGGTCAGGTTTGACGTCAAGTTTGAGATCAGGTTTGACGTCAAGTTTGAGATCAGGTTTGACGTCAAGTTTGAGATCCGGTTTGACGTCAAGTTTGAGGTCAGGTTTGACGTCAAGTTTGAGATCCGGTTTGACGTCAAGTTTGAGGTCAGGTTTGACGTCAAGTTTGAGATCAGGTTTGACGTCAAGTTTGAGATCAGGTTTGACGTCAAGTTTGAGATCAGGTTTGACGTCAAGTTTGAGGTCAGGTTTGACGTCAAGTTTGAGGTCAGGTTTGACGTCAAGTTTGAGATCAGGTTTGACGTCAAGTTTGAGATCAGGTTTGACGTCAAGTTTGAGGTCAGGTTTGACGTCAAGTTTGAGATCAGGTTTGACGTCAAGTTTGAGATCAGGTTTGACGTCAAGTTTGAGGTCAGGTTTGACGTCAAGTTTGAGATCAGGTTTGACGTCAAGTTTGAGATCAGGTTTGACGTCAAGTTTGAGGTCAGGTTTGACGTCAAGTTTGAGATCAGGTTTGACGTCAAGTTTGAGGTCAGGTTTGACGTCAAGTTTGAGATCCGGTTTGACGTCAAGTTTGAGATCAGGTTTGACGTCAAGTTTGAGGTCAGGTTTGACGTCAAGTTTGAGATCCGGTTTGACGTCAAGTTTGAGATCAGGTTTGACGTCAAGTTTGAGATCCGGTTTGACGTCAAGTTTGAGATCAGGTTTGACGTCAAGTTTGAGATCCGGTTTGACGTCAAGTTTGAGGTCAGGTTTGACGTCAAGTTTGAGATCCGGTTTGACGTCAAGTTTGAGATCAGGTTTGACGTCAAGTTTGAGATCCGGTTTGACGTCAAGTTTGAGATCAGGTTTGACGTCAAGTTTGAGGTCAGGTTTGACGTCAAGTTTGAGATCAGGTTTGACGTCAAGTTTGAGGTCAGGTTTGACGTCAAGTTTGAGATCAGGTTTGACGTCAAGTTTGAGATCAGGTTTGACGTCAAGTTTGAGGTCAGGTTTGACGTCAAGTTTGAGGTCAGGTTTGACGTCAAGTTTGAGATCAGGTTTGACGTCAAGTTTGAGATCAGGTTTGACGTCAAGTTTGAGATCAGGTTTGACGTCAAGTTTGAGGTCAGGTTTGACGTCAAGTTTGAGGTCAGGTTTGACGTCAAGTTTGAGGTCAGGTTTGACGTCAAGTTTGAGATCAGGTTTGACGTCAAGTTTGAGGTCAGGTTTGACGTCAAGTTTGAGATCCGGTTTGACGTCAAGTTTGAGATCAGGTTTGACGTCAAGTTTGAGATCCGGTTTGACGTCAAGTTTGAGATCAGGTTTGACGTCAAGTTTGAGATCCGGTTTGACGTCAAGTTTGAGGTCAGGTTTGACGTCAAGTTTGAGATCCGGTTTGACGTCAAGTTTGAGGTCAGGTTTGACGTCAAGTTTGAGATCCGGTTTGACGTCAAGTTTGAGATCAGGTTTGACGTCAAGTTTGAGATCAGGTTTGACGTCAAGTTTGAGATCAGGTTTGACGTCAAGTTTGAGATCAGGTTTGACGTCAAGTTTGAGATCAGGTTTGACGTCAAGTTTGAGATCAGGTTTGACGTCAAGTTTGAGATCAGGTTTGACGTCAAGTTTGAGGTCAGGTTTGACGTCAAGTTTGAGGTCAGGTTTGACGTCAAGTTTGAGATCAGGTTTGACGTCAAGTTTGAGGTCAGGTTTGACGTCAAGTTTGAGGTCAGGTTTGACGTCAAGTTTGAGATCAGGTTTGACGTCAAGTTTGAGATCAGGTTTGACGTCAAGTTTGAGGTCAGGTTTGACGTCAAGTTTGAGGTCAGGTTTGACGTCAAGTTTGAGATCAGGTTTGACGTCAAGTTTGAGATCCGGTTTGACGTCAAGTTTGAGGTCAGGTTTGACGTCAAGTTTGAGATCCGGTTTGACGTCAAGTTTGAGATCAGGTTTGACGTCAAGTTTGAGATCAGGTTTGACGTCAAGTTTGAGATCAGGTTTGACGTCAAGTTTGAGATCAGGTTTGACGTCAAGTTTGAGATCAGGTTTGACGTCAAGTTTGAGATCAGGTTTGACGTCAAGTTTGAGATCAGGTTTGACGTCAAGTTTGAGATCAGGTTTGACGTCAAGTTTGAGATCAGGTTTGACGTCAAGTTTGAGATCAGGTTTGACGTCAAGTTTGAGATCAGGTTTGACGTCAAGTTTGAGATCAGGTTTGACGTCAAGTTTGAGATCAGGTTTGACGTCAAGTTTGAGATCAGGTTTGACGTCAAGTTTGAGATCAGGTTTGACGTCAAGTTTGAGGTCAGGTTTGACGTCAAGTTTGAGATCAGGTTTGACGTCAAGTTTGAGATCAGGTTTGACGTCAAGTTTGAGATCAGGTTTGACGTCAAGTTTGAGATCAGGTTTGACGTCAAGTTTGAGATCAGGTTTGACGTCAAGTTTGAGATCAGGTTTGACGTCAAGTTTGAGATCAGGTTTGACGTCAAGTTTGAGATCAGGTTTGACGTCAAGTTTGAGATCAGGTTTGACGTCAAGTTTGAGATCAGGTTTGACGTCAAGTTTGAGGTCAGGTTTGACGTCAAGTTTGAGATCAGGTTTGACGTCAAGTTTGAGATCAGGTTTGACGTCAAGTTTGAGATCAGGTTTGACGTCAAGTTTGAGATCAGGTTTGACGTCAAGTTTGAGGTCAGGTTTGACGTCAAGTTTGAGTCAGGTTTGACGTCAAGTTTGAGGTCAGGTTTGACGTCAAGTTTGAGATCAGGTTTGACGTCAAGTTTGAGATCAGGTTTGACGTCAAGTTTGAGATCAGGTTTGACGTCAAGTTTGAGATCAGGTTTGACGTCAAGTTTGAGATCAGGTTTGACGTCAAGTTTGAGGTCAGGTTTGACGTCAAGTTTGAGATCAGGTTTGACGTCAAGTTTGAGGTCAGGTTTGACGTCAAGTTTGAGATCAGGTTTGACGTCAAGTTTGAGGTCAGGTTTGACGTCAAGTTTGAGATCAGGTTTGACGTCAAGTTTGAGATCAGGTTTGACGTCAAGTTTGAGATCCGGTTTGACGTCAAGTTTGAGATCAGGTTTGACGTCAAGTTTGAGATCAGGTTTGACGTCAAGTTTGAGGTCAGGTTTGACGTCAAGTTTGAGATCAGGTTTGACGTCAAGTTTGAGGTCAGGTTTGACGTCAAGTTTGAGATCAGGTTTGACGTCAAGTTTGAGGTCAGGTTTGACGTCAAGTTTGAGATCAGGTTTGACGTCAAGTTTGAGGTCAGGTTTGACGTCAAGTTTGAGATCAGGTTTGACGTCAAGTTTGAGATCAGGTTTGACGTCAAGTTTGAGATCAGGTTTGACGTCAAGTTTGAGGTCAGGTTTGACGTCAAGTTTGAGATCAGGTTTGACGTCAAGTTTGAGATCAGGTTTGACGTCAAGTTTGAGGTCAGGTTTGACGTCAAGTTTGAGGTCAGGTTTGACGTCAAGTTTGAGATCAGGTTTGACGTCAAGTTTGAGATCAGGTTTGACGTCAAGTTTGAGGTCAGGTTTGACGTCAAGTTTGAGATCAGGTTTGACGTCAAGTTTGAGATCAGGTTTGACGTCAAGTTTGAGGTCAGGTTTGACGTCAAGTTTGAGGTCAGGTTTGACGTCAAGTTTGAGATCAGGTTTGACGTCAAGTTTGAGATCCGGTTTGACGTCAAGTTTGAGGTCAGGTTTGACGTCAAGTTTGAGATCCGGTTTGACGTCAAGTTTGAGGTCAGGTTTGACGTCAAGTTTGAGATCAGGTTTGACGTCAAGTTTGAGATCAGGTTTGACGTCAAGTTTGAGATCAGGTTTGACGTCAAGTTTGAGATCAGGTTTGACGTCAAGTTTGAGATCAGGTTTGACGTCAAGTTTGAGATCAGGTTTGACGTCAAGTTTGAGATCAGGTTTGACGTCAAGTTTGAGATCCGGTTTGACGTCAAGTTTGAGATCAGGTTTGACGTCAAGTTTGAGATCCGGTTTGACGTCAAGTTTGAGGTCAGGTTTGACGTCAAGTTTGAGATCAGGTTTGACGTCAAGTTTGAGATCCGGTTTGACGTCAAGTTTGAGATCAGGTTTGACGTCAAGTTTGAGATCAGGTTTGACGTCAAGTTTGAGGTCAGGTTTGACGTCAAGTTTGAGATCAGGTTTGACGTCAAGTTTGAGATCCGGTTTGACGTCAAGTTTGAGATCAGGTTTGACGTCAAGTTTGAGATCAGGTTTGACGTCAAGTTTGAGATCAGGTTTGACGTCAAGTTTGAGATCCGGTTTGACGTCAAGTTTGAGGTCAGGTTTGACGTCAAGTTTGAGATCCGGTTTGACGTCAAGTTTGAGGTCAGGTTTGACGTCAAGTTTGAGATCAGGTTTGACGTCAAGTTTGAGATCAGGTTTGACGTCAAGTTTGAGATCAGGTTTGACGTCAAGTTTGAGATCAGGTTTGACGTCAAGTTTGAGATCAGGTTTGACGTCAAGTTTGAGGTCAGGTTTGACGTCAAGTTTGAGGTCAGGTTTGACGTCAAGTTTGAGATCAGGTTTGACGTCAAGTTTGAGATCAGGTTTGACGTCAAGTTTGAGGTCAGGTTTGACGTCAAGTTTGAGATCAGGTTTGACGTCAAGTTTGAGGTCAGGTTTGACGTCAAGTTTGAGATCAGGTTTGACGTCAAGTTTGAGATCAGGTTTGACGTCAAGTTTGAGATCCGGTTTGACGTCAAGTTTGAGATCAGGTTTGACGTCAAGTTTGAGATCCGGTTTGACGTCAAGTTTGAGGTCAGGTTTGACGTCAAGTTTGAGATCCGGTTTGACGTCAAGTTTGAGGTCAGGTTTGACGTCAAGTTTGAGATCCGGTTTGACGTCAAGTTTGAGGTCAGGTTTGACGTCAAGTTTGAGATCCGGTTTGACGTCAAGTTTGAGGTCAGGTTTGACGTCAAGTTTGAGATCCGGTTTGACGTCAAGTTTGAGATCAGGTTTGACGTCAAGTTTGAGATCAGGTTTGACGTCAAGTTTGAGGTCAGGTTTGACGTCAAGTTTGAGATCAGGTTTGACGTCAAGTTTGAGGTCAGGTTTGACGTCAAGTTTGAGGTCAGGTTTGACGTCAAGTTTGAGGTCAGGTTTGACGTCAAGTTTGAGATCAGGTTTGACGTCAAGTTTGAGGTCAGGTTTGACGTCAAGTTTGAGGTCAGGTTTGACGTCAAGTTTGAGATCAGGTTTGACGTCAAGTTTGAGATCAGGTTTGACGTCAAGTTTGAGGTCAGGTTTGACGTCAAGTTTGAGGTCAGGTTTGACGTCAAGTTTGAGGTCAGGTTTGACGTCAAGTTTGAGATCAGGTTTGACGTCAAGTTTGAGGTCAGGTTTGACGTCAAGTTTGAGATCAGGTTTGACGTCAAGTTTGAGATCAGGTTTGACGTCAAGTTTGAGGTCAGGTTTGACGTCAAGTTTGAGATCCGGTTTGACGTCAAGTTTGAGATCAGGTTTGACGTCAAGTTTGAGATCCGGTTTGACGTCAAGTTTGAGATCAGGTTTGACGTCAAGTTTGAGATCCGGTTTGACGTCAAGTTTGAGGTCAGGTTTGACGTCAAGTTTGAGATCCGGTTTGACGTCAAGTTTGAGATCCGGTTTGACGTCAAGTTTGAGATCAGGTTTGACGTCAAGTTTGAGATCAGGTTTGACGTCAAGTTTGAGATCAGGTTTGACGTCAAGTTTGAGATCCGGTTTGACGTCAAGTTTGAGATCAGGTTTGACGTCAAGTTTGAGATCAGGTTTGACGTCAAGTTTGAGGTCAGGTTTGACGTCAAGTTTGAGATCAGGTTTGACGTCAAGTTTGAGATCAGGTTTGACGTCAAGTTTGAGATCAGGTTTGACGTCAAGTTTGAGATCAGGTTTGACGTCAAGTTTGAGGTCAGGTTTGACGTCAAGTTTGAGATCAGGTTTGACGTCAAGTTTGAGATCAGGTTTGACGTCAAGTTTGAGATCAGGTTTGACGTCAAGTTTGAGATCAGGTTTGACGTCAAGTTTGAGGTCAGGTTTGACGTCAAGTTTGAGATCGGTTTGACGTCAAGTTTGAGATCCGGTTTGACGTCAAGTTTGAGTCAGGTTTGACGTCAAGTTTGAGATCAGGTTTGACGTCAAGTTTGAGGTCAGGTTTGACGTCAAGTTTGAGTCAGGTTTGACGTCAAGTTTGAGGTCAGGTTTGACGTCAAGTTTGAGATCAGGTTTGACGTCAAGTTTGAGATCAGGTTTGACGTCAAGTTTGAGGTCAGGTTTGACGTCAAGTTTGAGATCAGGTTTGACGTCAAGTTTGAGGTCAGGTTTGACGTCAAGTTTGAGATCAGGTTTGACGTCAAGTTTGAGATCAGGTTTGACGTCAAGTTTGAGGTCAGGTTTGACGTCAAGTTTGAGATCAGGTTTGACGTCAAGTTTGAGGTCAGGTTTGACGTCAAGTTTGAGATCAGGTTTGACGTCAAGTTTGAGATCAGGTTTGACGTCAAGTTTGAGATCCGGTTTGACGTCAAGTTTGAGATCAGGTTTGACGTCAAGTTTGAGATCAGGTTTGACGTCAAGTTTGAGATCAGGTTTGACGTCAAGTTTGAGATCAGGTTTGACGTCAAGTTTGAGGTCAGGTTTGACGTCAAGTTTGAGATCAGGTTTGACGTCAAGTTTGAGATCAGGTTTGACGTCAAGTTTGAGATCAGGTTTGACGTCAAGTTTGAGGTCAGGTTTGACGTCAAGTTTGAGATCAGGTTTGACGTCAAGTTTGAGGTCAGGTTTGACGTCAAGTTTGAGGTCAGGTTTGACGTCAAGTTTGAGATCAGGTTTGACGTCAAGTTTGAGATCAGGTTTGACGTCAAGTTTGAGGTCAGGTTTGACGTCAAGTTTGAGGTCAGGTTTGACGTCAAGTTTGAGATCAGGTTTGACGTCAAGTTTGAGATCAGGTTTGACGTCAAGTTTGAGGTCAGGTTTGACGTCAAGTTTGAGATCAGGTTTGACGTCAAGTTTGAGATCAGGTTTGACGTCAAGTTTGAGGTCAGGTTTGACGTCAAGTTTGAGATCAGGTTTGACGTCAAGTTTGAGATCAGGTTTGACGTCAAGTTTGAGATCCGGTTTGACGTCAAGTTTGAGATCAGGTTTGACGTCAAGTTTGAGATCAGGTTTGACGTCAAGTTTGAGGTCAGGTTTGACGTCAAGTTTGAGATCAGGTTTGACGTCAAGTTTGAGATCAGGTTTGACGTCAAGTTTGAGGTCAGGTTTGACGTCAAGTTTGAGATCAGGTTTGACGTCAAGTTTGAGATCAGGTTTGACGTCAAGTTTGAGATCAGGTTTGACGTCAAGTTTGAGATCAGGTTTGACGTCAAGTTTGAGATCAGGTTTGACGTCAAGTTTGAGGTCAGGTTTGACGTCAAGTTTGAGGTCAGGTTTGACGTCAAGTTTGAGGTCAGGTTTGACGTCAAGTTTGAGATCAGGTTTGACGTCAAGTTTGAGATCAGGTTTGACGTCAAGTTTGAGATCCGGTTTGACGTCAAGTTTGAGATCAGGTTTGACGTCAAGTTTGAGATCCGGTTTGACGTCAAGTTTGAGGTCAGGTTTGACGTCAAGTTTGAGATCCGGTTTGACGTCAAGTTTGAGGTCAGGTTTGACGTCAAGTTTGAGATCCGGTTTGACGTCAAGTTTGAGGTCAGGTTTGACGTCAAGTTTGAGATCCGGTTTGACGTCAAGTTTGAGGTCAGGTTTGACGTCAAGTTTGAGATCAGGTTTGACGTCAAGTTTGAGATCAGGTTTGACGTCAAGTTTGAGATCAGGTTTGACGTCAAGTTTGAGGTCAGGTTTGACGTCAAGTTTGAGATCAGGTTTGACGTCAAGTTTGAGGTCAGGTTTGACGTCAAGTTTGAGGTCAGGTTTGACGTCAAGTTTGAGGTCAGGTTTGACGTCAAGTTTGAGATCAGGTTTGACGTCAAGTTTGAGGTCAGGTTTGACGTCAAGTTTGAGGTCAGGTTTGACGTCAAGTTTGAGATCAGGTTTGACGTCAAGTTTGAGATCAGGTTTGACGTCAAGTTTGAGGTCAGGTTTGACGTCAAGTTTGAGATCAGGTTTGACGTCAAGTTTGAGATCAGGTTTGACGTCAAGTTTGAGGTCAGGTTTGACGTCAAGTTTGAGATCAGGTTTGACGTCAAGTTTGAGGTCAGGTTTGACGTCAAGTTTGAGATCAGGTTTGACGTCAAGTTTGAGATCAGGTTTGACGTCAAGTTTGAGGTCAGGTTTGACGTCAAGTTTGAGATCAGGTTTGACGTCAAGTTTGAGATCAGGTTTGACGTCAAGTTTGAGATCAGGTTTGACGTCAAGTTTGAGATCAGGTTTGACGTCAAGTTTGAGGTCAGGTTTGACGTCAAGTTTGAGGTCAGGTTTGACGTCAAGTTTGAGATCAGGTTTGACGTCAAGTTTGAGATCAGGTTTGACGTCAAGTTTGAGGTCAGGTTTGACGTCAAGTTTGAGGTCAGGTTTGACGTCAAGTTTGAGGTCAGGTTTGACGTCAAGTTTGAGATCAGGTTTGACGTCAAGTTTGAGGTCAGGTTTGACGTCAAGTTTGAGATCAGGTTTGACGTCAAGTTTGAGATCAGGTTTGACGTCAAGTTTGAGGTCAGGTTTGACGTCAAGTTTGAGATCCGGTTTGACGTCAAGTTTGAGATCAGGTTTGACGTCAAGTTTGAGATCCGGTTTGACGTCAAGTTTGAGATCAGGTTTGACGTCAAGTTTGAGATCAGGTTTGACGTCAAGTTTGAGGTCAGGTTTGACGTCAAGTTTGAGATCAGGTTTGACGTCAAGTTTGAGATCAGGTTTGACGTCAAGTTTGAGATCAGGTTTGACGTCAAGTTTGAGATCAGGTTTGACGTCAAGTTTGAGATCAGGTTTGACGTCAAGTTTGAGATCAGGTTTGACGTCAAGTTTGAGATCAGGTTTGACGTCAAGTTTGAGATCAGGTTTGACGTCAAGTTTGAGGTCAGGTTTGACGTCAAGTTTGAGGTCAGGTTTGACGTCAAGTTTGAGGTCAGGTTTGACGTCAAGTTTGAGATCAGGTTTGACGTCAAGTTTGAGATCAGGTTTGACGTCAAGTTTGAGATCCGGTTTGACGTCAAGTTTGAGATCAGGTTTGACGTCAAGTTTGAGATCAGGTTTGACGTCAAGTTTGAGGTCAGGTTTGACGTCAAGTTTGAGATCCGGTTTGACGTCAAGTTTGAGGTCAGGTTTGACGTCAAGTTTGAGATCCGGTTTGACGTCAAGTTTGAGGTCAGGTTTGACGTCAAGTTTGAGATCCGGTTTGACGTCAAGTTTGAGGTCAGGTTTGACGTCAAGTTTGAGATCCGGTTTGACGTCAAGTTTGAGATCAGGTTTGACGTCAAGTTTGAGATCAGGTTTGACGTCAAGTTTGAGGTCAGGTTTGACGTCAAGTTTGAGATCAGGTTTGACGTCAAGTTTGAGATCAGGTTTGACGTCAAGTTTGAGATCAGGTTTGACGTCAAGTTTGAGGTCAGGTTTGACGTCAAGTTTGAGATCAGGTTTGACGTCAAGTTTGAGGTCAGGTTTGACGTCAAGTTTGAGGTCAGGTTTGACGTCAAGTTTGAGATCAGGTTTGACGTCAAGTTTGAGATCAGGTTTGACGTCAAGTTTGAGGTCAGGTTTGACGTCAAGTTTGAGGTCAGGTTTGACGTCAAGTTTGAGATCAGGTTTGACGTCAAGTTTGAGATCAGGTTTGACGTCAAGTTTGAGGTCAGGTTTGACGTCAAGTTTGAGATCAGGTTTGACGTCAAGTTTGAGATCAGGTTTGACGTCAAGTTTGAGGTCAGGTTTGACGTCAAGTTTGAGATCCGGTTTGACGTCAAGTTTGAGATCAGGTTTGACGTCAAGTTTGAGATCCGGTTTGACGTCAAGTTTGAGATCAGGTTTGACGTCAAGTTTGAGATCCGGTTTGACGTCAAGTTTGAGGTCAGGTTTGACGTCAAGTTTGAGATCAGGTTTGACGTCAAGTTTGAGATCAGGTTTGACGTCAAGTTTGAGGTCAGGTTTGACGTCAAGTTTGAGATCAGGTTTGACGTCAAGTTTGAGATCAGGTTTGACGTCAAGTTTGAGATCAGGTTTGACGTCAAGTTTGAGATCAGGTTTGACGTCAAGTTTGAGATCAGGTTTGACGTCAAGTTTGAGGTCAGGTTTGACGTCAAGTTTGAGATCAGGTTTGACGTCAAGTTTGAGATCAGGTTTGACGTCAAGTTTGAGATCAGGTTTGACGTCAAGTTTGAGATCAGGTTTGACGTCAAGTTTGAGGTCAGGTTTGACGTCAAGTTTGAGATCAGGTTTGACGTCAAGTTTGAGATCAGGTTTGACGTCAAGTTTGAGATCAGGTTTGACGTCAAGTTTGAGGTCAGGTTTGACGTCAAGTTTGAGGTCAGGTTTGACGTCAAGTTTGAGATCGGTTTGACGTCAAGTTTGAGATCAGGTTTGACGTCAAGTTTGAGGTCAGGTTTGACGTCAAGTTTGAGATCAGGTTTGACGTCAAGTTTGAGGTCAGGTTTGACGTCAAGTTTGAGATCAGGTTTGACGTCAAGTTTGAGGTCAGGTTTGACGTCAAGTTTGAGATCGGTTTGACGTCAAGTTTGAGATCAGGTTTGACGTCAAGTTTGAGATCAGGTTTGACGTCAAGTTTGAGGTCAGGTTTGACGTCAAGTTTGAGATCCGGTTTGACGTCAAGTTTGAGGTCAGGTTTGACGTCAAGTTTGAGATCAGGTTTGACGTCAAGTTTGAGGTCAGGTTTGACGTCAAGTTTGAGATCAGGTTTGACGTCAAGTTTGAGATCAGGTTTGACGTCAAGTTTGAGATCAGGTTTGACGTCAAGTTTGAGGTCAGGTTTGACGTCAAGTTTGAGGTCAGGTTTGACGTCAAGTTTGAGGTCAGGTTTGACGTCAAGTTTGAGATCAGGTTTGACGTCAAGTTTGAGGTCAGGTTTGACGTCAAGTTTGAGATCAGGTTTGACGTCAAGTTTGAGATCAGGTTTGACGTCAAGTTTGAGATCAGGTTTGACGTCAAGTTTGAGATCAGGTTTGACGTCAAGTTTGAGATCAGGTTTGACGTCAAGTTTGAGATCAGGTTTGACGTCAAGTTTGAGGTCAGGTTTGACGTCAAGTTTGAGATCAGGTTTGACGTCAAGTTTGAGATCAGGTTTGACGTCAAGTTTGAGGTCAGGTTTGACGTCAAGTTTGAGATCCGGTTTGACGTCAAGTTTGAGATCAGGTTTGACGTCAAGTTTGAGATCAGGTTTGACGTCAAGTTTGAGATCAGGTTTGACGTCAAGTTTGAGATCCGGTTTGACGTCAAGTTTGAGGTCAGGTTTGACGTCAAGTTTGAGATCAGGTTTGACGTCAAGTTTGAGATCAGGTTTGACGTCAAGTTTGAGATCCGGTTTGACGTCAAGTTTGAGATCAGGTTTGACGTCAAGTTTGAGGTCAGGTTTGACGTCAAGTTTGAGATCCGGTTTGACGTCAAGTTTGAGATCAGGTTTGACGTCAAGTTTGAGATCAGGTTTGACGTCAAGTTTGAGGTCAGGTTTGACGTCAAGTTTGAGATCAGGTTTGACGTCAAGTTTGAGATCCGGTTTGACGTCAAGTTTGAGATCAGGTTTGACGTCAAGTTTGAGGTCAGGTTTGACGTCAAGTTTGAGATCCGGTTTGACGTCAAGTTTGAGATCAGGTTTGACGTCAAGTTTGAGATCAGGTTTGACGTCAAGTTTGAGGTCAGGTTTGACGTCAAGTTTGAGATCAGGTTTGACGTCAAGTTTGAGATCAGGTTTGACGTCAAGTTTGAGATCAGGTTTGACGTCAAGTTTGAGGTCAGGTTTGACGTCAAGTTTGAGATCAGGTTTGACGTCAAGTTTGAGGTCAGGTTTGACGTCAAGTTTGAGATCAGGTTTGACGTCAAGTTTGAGGTCAGGTTTGACGTCAAGTTTGAGATCAGGTTTGACGTCAAGTTTGAGATCAGGTTTGACGTCAAGTTTGAGATCAGGTTTGACGTCAAGTTTGAGGTCAGGTTTGACGTCAAGTTTGAGGTCAGGTTTGACGTCAAGTTTGAGGTCAGGTTTGACGTCAAGTTTGAGATCCGGTTTGACGTCAAGTTTGAGGTCAGGTTTGACGTCAAGTTTGAGATCAGGTTTGACGTCAAGTTTGAGATCAGGTTTGACGTCAAGTTTGAGGTCAGGTTTGACGTCAAGTTTGAGATCAGGTTTGACGTCAAGTTTGAGGTCAGGTTTGACGTCAAGTTTGAGATCAGGTTTGACGTCAAGTTTGAGATCAGGTTTGACGTCAAGTTTGAGATCAGGTTTGACGTCAAGTTTGAGATCAGGTTTGACGTCAAGTTTGAGATCAGGTTTGACGTCAAGTTTGAGATCAGGTTTGACGTCAAGTTTGAGATCAGGTTTGACGTCAAGTTTGAGGTCAGGTTTGACGTCAAGTTTGAGATCAGGTTTGACGTCAAGTTTGAGATCAGGTTTGACGTCAAGTTTGAGGTCAGGTTTGACGTCAAGTTTGAGGTCAGGTTTGACGTCAAGTTTGAGATCAGGTTTGACGTCAAGTTTGAGGTCAGGTTTGACGTCAAGTTTGAGGTCAGGTTTGACGTCAAGTTTGAGATCAGGTTTGACGTCAAGTTTGAGATCAGGTTTGACGTCAAGTTTGAGGTCAGGTTTGACGTCAAGTTTGAGGTCAGGTTTGACGTCAAGTTTGAGATCAGGTTTGACGTCAAGTTTGAGATCAGGTTTGACGTCAAGTTTGAGGTCAGGTTTGACGTCAAGTTTGAGATCAGGTTTGACGTCAAGTTTGAGATCAGGTTTGACGTCAAGTTTGAGGTCAGGTTTGACGTCAAGTTTGAGATCCGGTTTGACGTCAAGTTTGAGATCAGGTTTGACGTCAAGTTTGAGATCCGGTTTGACGTCAAGTTTGAGGTCAGGTTTGACGTCAAGTTTGAGATCCGGTTTGACGTCAAGTTTGAGTCAGGTTTGACGTCAAGTTTGAGATCCGGTTTGACGTCAAGTTTGAGATCAGGTTTGACGTCAAGTTTGAGATCCGGTTTGACGTCAAGTTTGAGGTCAGGTTTGACGTCAAGTTTGAGATCAGGTTTGACGTCAAGTTTGAGATCAGGTTTGACGTCAAGTTTGAGATCCGGTTTGACGTCAAGTTTGAGATCAGGTTTGACGTCAAGTTTGAGGTCAGGTTTGACGTCAAGTTTGAGATCAGGTTTGACGTCAAGTTTGAGATCAGGTTTGACGTCAAGTTTGAGATCAGGTTTGACGTCAAGTTTGAGATCAGGTTTGACGTCAAGTTTGAGGTCAGGTTTGACGTCAAGTTTGAGATCAGGTTTGACGTCAAGTTTGAGATCAGGTTTGACGTCAAGTTTGAGATCAGGTTTGACGTCAAGTTTGAGATCAGGTTTGACGTCAAGTTTGAGATCAGGTTTGACGTCAAGTTTGAGGTCAGGTTTGACGTCAAGTTTGAGATCAGGTTTGACGTCAAGTTTGAGATCAGGTTTGACGTCAAGTTTGAGATCAGGTTTGACGTCAAGTTTGAGGTCAGGTTTGACGTCAAGTTTGAGGTCAGGTTTGACGTCAAGTTTGAGATCAGGTTTGACGTCAAGTTTGAGATCAGGTTTGACGTCAAGTTTGAGGTCAGGTTTGACGTCAAGTTTGAGATCAGGTTTGACGTCAAGTTTGAGGTCAGGTTTGACGTCAAGTTTGAGGTCAGGTTTGACGTCAAGTTTGAGGTCAGGTTTGACGTCAAGTTTGAGATCAGGTTTGACGTCAAGTTTGAGATCAGGTTTGACGTCAAGTTTGAGATCAGGTTTGACGTCAAGTTTGAGATCAGGTTTGACGTCAAGTTTGAGATCAGGTTTGACGTCAAGTTTGAGGTCAGGTTTGACGTCAAGTTTGAGATCCGGTTTGACGTCAAGTTTGAGGTCAGGTTTGACGTCAAGTTTGAGATCCGGTTTGACGTCAAGTTTGAGGTCAGGTTTGACGTCAAGTTTGAGATCCGGTTTGACGTCAAGTTTGAGGTCAGGTTTGACGTCAAGTTTGAGATCCGGTTTGACGTCAAGTTTGAGATCAGGTTTGACGTCAAGTTTGAGATCAGGTTTGACGTCAAGTTTGAGGTCAGGTTTGACGTCAAGTTTGAGATCAGGTTTGACGTCAAGTTTGAGATCAGGTTTGACGTCAAGTTTGAGGTCAGGTTTGACGTCAAGTTTGAGGTCAGGTTTGACGTCAAGTTTGAGATCAGGTTTGACGTCAAGTTTGAGGTCAGGTTTGACGTCAAGTTTGAGGTCAGGTTTGACGTCAAGTTTGAGATCAGGTTTGACGTCAAGTTTGAGATCAGGTTTGACGTCAAGTTTGAGGTCAGGTTTGACGTCAAGTTTGAGGTCAGGTTTGACGTCAAGTTTGAGGTCAGGTTTGACGTCAAGTTTGAGATCCGGTTTGACGTCAAGTTTGAGGTCAGGTTTGACGTCAAGTTTGAGATCAGGTTTGACGTCAAGTTTGAGATCAGGTTTGACGTCAAGTTTGAGGTCAGGTTTGACGTCAAGTTTGAGATCCGGTTTGACGTCAAGTTTGAGATCAGGTTTGACGTCAAGTTTGAGATCCGGTTTGACGTCAAGTTTGAGATCAGGTTTGACGTCAAGTTTGAGATCCGGTTTGACGTCAAGTTTGAGATCAGGTTTGACGTCAAGTTTGAGATCCGGTTTGACGTCAAGTTTGAGGTCAGGTTTGACGTCAAGTTTGAGATCCGGTTTGACGTCAAGTTTGAGATCAGGTTTGACGTCAAGTTTGAGATCAGGTTTGACGTCAAGTTTGAGATCAGGTTTGACGTCAAGTTTGAGGTCAGGTTTGACGTCAAGTTTGAGATCAGGTTTGACGTCAAGTTTGAGATCAGGTTTGACGTCAAGTTTGAGATCAGGTTTGACGTCAAGTTTGAGGTCAGGTTTGACGTCAAGTTTGAGGTCAGGTTTGACGTCAAGTTTGAGATCAGGTTTGACGTCAAGTTTGAGATCGGTTTGACGTCAAGTTTGAGGTCAGGTTTGACGTCAAGTTTGAGATCAGGTTTGACGTCAAGTTTGAGGTCAGGTTTGACGTCAAGTTTGAGGTCAGGTTTGACGTCAAGTTTGAGATCAGGTTTGACGTCAAGTTTGAGGTCAGGTTTGACGTCAAGTTTGAGGTCAGGTTTGACGTCAAGTTTGAGATCCGGTTTGACGTCAAGTTTGAGATCAGGTTTGACGTCAAGTTTGAGATCAGGTTTGACGTCAAGTTTGAGGTCAGGTTTGACGTCAAGTTTGAGGTCAGGTTTGACGTCAAGTTTGAGATCAGGTTTGACGTCAAGTTTGAGGTCAGGTTTGACGTCAAGTTTGAGATCAGGTTTGACGTCAAGTTTGAGGTCAGGTTTGACGTCAAGTTTGAGATCAGGTTTGACGTCAAGTTTGAGATCAGGTTTGACGTCAAGTTTGAGATCAGGTTTGACGTCAAGTTTGAGGTCAGGTTTGACGTCAAGTTTGAGATCAGGTTTGACGTCAAGTTTGAGATCAGGTTTGACGTCAAGTTTGAGATCAGGTTTGACGTCAAGTTTGAGATCAGGTTTGACGTCAAGTTTGAGATCCGGTTTGACGTCAAGTTTGAGGTCAGGTTTGACGTCAAGTTTGAGATCAGGTTTGACGTCAAGTTTGAGGTCAGGTTTGACGTCAAGTTTGAGGTCAGGTTTGACGTCAAGTTTGAGGTCAGGTTTGACGTCAAGTTTGAGATCAGGTTTGACGTCAAGTTTGAGGTCAGGTTTGACGTCAAGTTTGAGATCAGGTTTGACGTCAAGTTTGAGATCAGGTTTGACGTCAAGTTTGAGGTCAGGTTTGACGTCAAGTTTGAGATCAGGTTTGACGTCAAGTTTGAGATCAGGTTTGACGTCAAGTTTGAGATCAGGTTTGACGTCAAGTTTGAGGTCAGGTTTGACGTCAAGTTTGAGGTCAGGTTTGACGTCAAGTTTGAGATCGGTTTGACGTCAAGTTTGAGATCAGGTTTGACGTCAAGTTTGAGGTCAGGTTTGACGTCAAGTTTGAGATCAGGTTTGACGTCAAGTTTGAGATCAGGTTTGACGTCAAGTTTGAGGTCAGGTTTGACGTCAAGTTTGAGATCAGGTTTGACGTCAAGTTTGAGATCAGGTTTGACGTCAAGTTTGAGGTCAGGTTTGACGTCAAGTTTGAGGTCAGGTTTGACGTCAAGTTTGAGATCAGGTTTGACGTCAAGTTTGAGGTCAGGTTTGACGTCAAGTTTGAGATCAGGTTTGACGTCAAGTTTGAGATCAGGTTTGACGTCAAGTTTGAGGTCAGGTTTGACGTCAAGTTTGAGATCAGGTTTGACGTCAAGTTTGAGATCAGGTTTGACGTCAAGTTTGAGATCAGGTTTGACGTCAAGTTTGAGGTCAGGTTTGACGTCAAGTTTGAGATCAGGTTTGACGTCAAGTTTGAGATCAGGTTTGACGTCAAGTTTGAGATCAGGTTTGACGTCAAGTTTGAGATCAGGTTTGACGTCAAGTTTGAGGTCAGGTTTGACGTCAAGTTTGAGATCCGGTTTGACGTCAAGTTTGAGGTCAGGTTTGACGTCAAGTTTGAGATCAGGTTTGACGTCAAGTTTGAGGTCAGGTTTGACGTCAAGTTTGAGATCAGGTTTGACGTCAAGTTTGAGATCAGGTTTGACGTCAAGTTTGAGATCAGGTTTGACGTCAAGTTTGAGGTCAGGTTTGACGTCAAGTTTGAGATCAGGTTTGACGTCAAGTTTGAGATCAGGTTTGACGTCAAGTTTGAGATCAGGTTTGACGTCAAGTTTGAGATCAGGTTTGACGTCAAGTTTGAGATCAGGTTTGACGTCAAGTTTGAGGTCAGGTTTGACGTCAAGTTTGAGATCAGGTTTGACGTCAAGTTTGAGGTCAGGTTTGACGTCAAGTTTGAGGTCAGGTTTGACGTCAAGTTTGAGGTCAGGTTTGACGTCAAGTTTGAGATCAGGTTTGACGTCAAGTTTGAGGTCAGGTTTGACGTCAAGTTTGAGATCAGGTTTGACGTCAAGTTTGAGATCAGGTTTGACGTCAAGTTTGAGGTCAGGTTTGACGTCAAGTTTGAGATCCGGTTTGACGTCAAGTTTGAGATCAGGTTTGACGTCAAGTTTGAGATCCGGTTTGACGTCAAGTTTGAGGTCAGGTTTGACGTCAAGTTTGAGATCCGGTTTGACGTCAAGTTTGAGATCAGGTTTGACGTCAAGTTTGAGATCCGGTTTGACGTCAAGTTTGAGATCAGGTTTGACGTCAAGTTTGAGATCCGGTTTGACGTCAAGTTTGAGGTCAGGTTTGACGTCAAGTTTGAGATCAGGTTTGACGTCAAGTTTGAGATCAGGTTTGACGTCAAGTTTGAGATCCGGTTTGACGTCAAGTTTGAGATCAGGTTTGACGTCAAGTTTGAGGTCAGGTTTGACGTCAAGTTTGAGATCAGGTTTGACGTCAAGTTTGAGATCAGGTTTGACGTCAAGTTTGAGATCAGGTTTGACGTCAAGTTTGAGGTCAGGTTTGACGTCAAGTTTGAGGTCAGGTTTGACGTCAAGTTTGAGATCGGTTTGACGTCAAGTTTGAGATCAGGTTTGACGTCAAGTTTGAGGTCAGGTTTGACGTCAAGTTTGAGATCCGGTTTGACGTCAAGTTTGAGGTCAGGTTTGACGTCAAGTTTGAGGTCAGGTTTGACGTCAAGTTTGAGGTCAGGTTTGACGTCAAGTTTGAGGTCAGGTTTGACGTCAAGTTTGAGATCCGGTTTGACGTCAAGTTTGAGATCAGGTTTGACGTCAAGTTTGAGATCAGGTTTGACGTCAAGTTTGAGGTCAGGTTTGACGTCAAGTTTGAGATCAGGTTTGACGTCAAGTTTGAGATCAGGTTTGACGTCAAGTTTGAGGTCAGGTTTGACGTCAAGTTTGAGGTCAGGTTTGACGTCAAGTTTGAGATCAGGTTTGACGTCAAGTTTGAGGTCAGGTTTGACGTCAAGTTTGAGGTCAGGTTTGACGTCAAGTTTGAGATCAGGTTTGACGTCAAGTTTGAGATCAGGTTTGACGTCAAGTTTGAGATCAGGTTTGACGTCAAGTTTGAGGTCAGGTTTGACGTCAAGTTTGAGATCAGGTTTGACGTCAAGTTTGAGATCCGGTTTGACGTCAAGTTTGAGGTCAGGTTTGACGTCAAGTTTGAGATCAGGTTTGACGTCAAGTTTGAGATCAGGTTTGACGTCAAGTTTGAGGTCAGGTTTGACGTCAAGTTTGAGATCCGGTTTGACGTCAAGTTTGAGATCAGGTTTGACGTCAAGTTTGAGATCCGGTTTGACGTCAAGTTTGAGATCAGGTTTGACGTCAAGTTTGAGATCCGGTTTGACGTCAAGTTTGAGATCAGGTTTGACGTCAAGTTTGAGATCCGGTTTGACGTCAAGTTTGAGGTCAGGTTTGACGTCAAGTTTGAGATCAGGTTTGACGTCAAGTTTGAGATCAGGTTTGACGTCAAGTTTGAGATCAGGTTTGACGTCAAGTTTGAGATCAGGTTTGACGTCAAGTTTGAGGTCAGGTTTGACGTCAAGTTTGAGATCAGGTTTGACGTCAAGTTTGAGATCAGGTTTGACGTCAAGTTTGAGATCAGGTTTGACGTCAAGTTTGAGGTCAGGTTTGACGTCAAGTTTGAGGTCAGGTTTGACGTCAAGTTTGAGATCGGTTTGACGTCAAGTTTGAGATCGGTTTGACGTCAAGTTTGAGGTCAGGTTTGACGTCAAGTTTGAGATCCGGTTTGACGTCAAGTTTGAGGTCAGGTTTGACGTCAAGTTTGAGGTCAGGTTTGACGTCAAGTTTGAGATCAGGTTTGACGTCAAGTTTGAGGTCAGGTTTGACGTCAAGTTTGAGGTCAGGTTTGACGTCAAGTTTGAGATCCGGTTTGACGTCAAGTTTGAGATCAGGTTTGACGTCAAGTTTGAGATCAGGTTTGACGTCAAGTTTGAGGTCAGGTTTGACGTCAAGTTTGAGGTCAGGTTTGACGTCAAGTTTGAGATCCGGTTTGACGTCAAGTTTGAGGTCAGGTTTGACGTCAAGTTTGAGATCAGGTTTGACGTCAAGTTTGAGGTCAGGTTTGACGTCAAGTTTGAGATCAGGTTTGACGTCAAGTTTGAGATCAGGTTTGACGTCAAGTTTGAGGTCAGGTTTGACGTCAAGTTTGAGGTCAGGTTTGACGTCAAGTTTGAGATCAGGTTTGACGTCAAGTTTGAGATCAGGTTTGACGTCAAGTTTGAGATCCGGTTTGACGTCAAGTTTGAGATCAGGTTTGACGTCAAGTTTGAGATCAGGTTTGACGTCAAGTTTGAGGTCAGGTTTGACGTCAAGTTTGAGATCAGGTTTGACGTCAAGTTTGAGGTCAGGTTTGACGTCAAGTTTGAGGTCAGGTTTGACGTCAAGTTTGAGATCAGGTTTGACGTCAAGTTTGAGATCAGGTTTGACGTCAAGTTTGAGGTCAGGTTTGACGTCAAGTTTGAGATCAGGTTTGACGTCAAGTTTGAGATCAGGTTTGACGTCAAGTTTGAGGTCAGGTTTGACGTCAAGTTTGAGATCCGGTTTGACGTCAAGTTTGAGATCAGGTTTGACGTCAAGTTTGAGATCCGGTTTGACGTCAAGTTTGAGGTCAGGTTTGACGTCAAGTTTGAGATCCGGTTTGACGTCAAGTTTGAGATCAGGTTTGACGTCAAGTTTGAGATCCGGTTTGACGTCAAGTTTGAGATCAGGTTTGACGTCAAGTTTGAGATCCGGTTTGACGTCAAGTTTGAGGTCAGGTTTGACGTCAAGTTTGAGATCCGGTTTGACGTCAAGTTTGAGATCAGGTTTGACGTCAAGTTTGAGATCAGGTTTGACGTCAAGTTTGAGATCAGGTTTGACGTCAAGTTTGAGGTCAGGTTTGACGTCAAGTTTGAGATCAGGTTTGACGTCAAGTTTGAGATCAGGTTTGACGTCAAGTTTGAGATCAGGTTTGACGTCAAGTTTGAGGTCAGGTTTGACGTCAAGTTTGAGGTCAGGTTTGACGTCAAGTTTGAGATCAGGTTTGACGTCAAGTTTGAGATCAGGTTTGACGTCAAGTTTGAGGTCAGGTTTGACGTCAAGTTTGAGATCAGGTTTGACGTCAAGTTTGAGGTCAGGTTTGACGTCAAGTTTGAGGTCAGGTTTGACGTCAAGTTTGAGGTCAGGTTTGACGTCAAGTTTGAGGTCAGGTTTGACGTCAAGTTTGAGATCAGGTTTGACGTCAAGTTTGAGATCAGGTTTGACGTCAAGTTTGAGATCAGGTTTGACGTCAAGTTTGAGATCAGGTTTGACGTCAAGTTTGAGGTCAGGTTTGACGTCAAGTTTGAGATCCGGTTTGACGTCAAGTTTGAGGTCAGGTTTGACGTCAAGTTTGAGATCCGGTTTGACGTCAAGTTTGAGGTCAGGTTTGACGTCAAGTTTGAGATCCGGTTTGACGTCAAGTTTGAGGTCAGGTTTGACGTCAAGTTTGAGATCCGGTTTGACGTCAAGTTTGAGATCAGGTTTGACGTCAAGTTTGAGATCAGGTTTGACGTCAAGTTTGAGGTCAGGTTTGACGTCAAGTTTGAGATCAGGTTTGACGTCAAGTTTGAGATCAGGTTTGACGTCAAGTTTGAGGTCAGGTTTGACGTCAAGTTTGAGATCAGGTTTGACGTCAAGTTTGAGATCAGGTTTGACGTCAAGTTTGAGGTCAGGTTTGACGTCAAGTTTGAGATCAGGTTTGACGTCAAGTTTGAGATCAGGTTTGACGTCAAGTTTGAGATCAGGTTTGACGTCAAGTTTGAGATCAGGTTTGACGTCAAGTTTGAGATCAGGTTTGACGTCAAGTTTGAGATCAGGTTTGACGTCAAGTTTGAGATCAGGTTTGACGTCAAGTTTGAGGTCAGGTTTGACGTCAAGTTTGAGATCAGGTTTGACGTCAAGTTTGAGGTCAGGTTTGACGTCAAGTTTGAGATCAGGTTTGACGTCAAGTTTGAGATCAGGTTTGACGTCAAGTTTGAGGTCAGGTTTGACGTCAAGTTTGAGATCAGGTTTGACGTCAAGTTTGAGATCAGGTTTGACGTCAAGTTTGAGATCCGGTTTGACGTCAAGTTTGAGATCAGGTTTGACGTCAAGTTTGAGATCAGGTTTGACGTCAAGTTTGAGATCAGGTTTGACGTCAAGTTTGAGATCAGGTTTGACGTCAAGTTTGAGGTCAGGTTTGACGTCAAGTTTGAGATCAGGTTTGACGTCAAGTTTGAGATCAGGTTTGACGTCAAGTTTGAGATCAGGTTTGACGTCAAGTTTGAGATCAGGTTTGACGTCAAGTTTGAGGTCAGGTTTGACGTCAAGTTTGAGATCCGGTTTGACGTCAAGTTTGAGATCAGGTTTGACGTCAAGTTTGAGATCAGGTTTGACGTCAAGTTTGAGGTCAGGTTTGACGTCAAGTTTGAGATCAGGTTTGACGTCAAGTTTGAGGTCAGGTTTGACGTCAAGTTTGAGATCCGGTTTGACGTCAAGTTTGAGGTCAGGTTTGACGTCAAGTTTGAGATCCGGTTTGACGTCAAGTTTGAGGTCAGGTTTGACGTCAAGTTTGAGATCCGGTTTGACGTCAAGTTTGAGATCAGGTTTGACGTCAAGTTTGAGATCAGGTTTGACGTCAAGTTTGAGGTCAGGTTTGACGTCAAGTTTGAGATCAGGTTTGACGTCAAGTTTGAGATCAGGTTTGACGTCAAGTTTGAGATCAGGTTTGACGTCAAGTTTGAGATCAGGTTTGACGTCAAGTTTGAGATCAGGTTTGACGTCAAGTTTGAGATCAGGTTTGACGTCAAGTTTGAGGTCAGGTTTGACGTCAAGTTTGAGGTCAGGTTTGACGTCAAGTTTGAGATCAGGTTTGACGTCAAGTTTGAGATCAGGTTTGACGTCAAGTTTGAGATCAGGTTTGACGTCAAGTTTGAGATCAGGTTTGACGTCAAGTTTGAGATCAGGTTTGACGTCAAGTTTGAGGTCAGGTTTGACGTCAAGTTTGAGATCAGGTTTGACGTCAAGTTTGAGGTCAGGTTTGACGTCAAGTTTGAGATCAGGTTTGACGTCAAGTTTGAGATCAGGTTTGACGTCAAGTTTGAGGTCAGGTTTGACGTCAAGTTTGAGATCCGGTTTGACGTCAAGTTTGAGATCAGGTTTGACGTCAAGTTTGAGATCAGGTTTGACGTCAAGTTTGAGATCAGGTTTGACGTCAAGTTTGAGATCCGGTTTGACGTCAAGTTTGAGATCAGGTTTGACGTCAAGTTTGAGATCCGGTTTGACGTCAAGTTTGAGGTCAGGTTTGACGTCAAGTTTGAGATCAGGTTTGACGTCAAGTTTGAGATCAGGTTTGACGTCAAGTTTGAGATCAGGTTTGACGTCAAGTTTGAGATCAGGTTTGACGTCAAGTTTGAGGTCAGGTTTGACGTCAAGTTTGAGATCAGGTTTGACGTCAAGTTTGAGATCAGGTTTGACGTCAAGTTTGAGATCAGGTTTGACGTCAAGTTTGAGGTCAGGTTTGACGTCAAGTTTGAGGTCAGGTTTGACGTCAAGTTTGAGATCAGGTTTGACGTCAAGTTTGAGATCAGGTTTGACGTCAAGTTTGAGGTCAGGTTTGACGTCAAGTTTGAGATCCGGTTTGACGTCAAGTTTGAGGTCACGTCAAGTTTGAGATTCGGTTTGACGTCAAGTTTGAGGTCAGGTTTGACGTCAAGTTTGAGATCAGGTTTGACGTCAAGTTTGAGGTCAGGTTTGACGTCAAGTTTGAGATCAGGTTTGACGTCAAGTTTGAGGTCAGGTTTGACGTCAAGTTTGAGGTCAGGTTTGACGTCAAGTTTGAGGTCAGGTTTGACGTCAAGTTTGAGATCAGGTTTGACGTCAAGTTTGAGATCAGGTTTGACGTCAAGTTTGAGATCAGGTTTGACGTCAAGTTTGAGGTCAGGTTTGACGTCAAGTTTGAGGTCAGGTTTGACGTCAAGTTTGAGATCCGGTTTGACGTCAAGTTTGAGGTCAGGTTTGACGTCAAGTTTGAGATCAGGTTTGACGTCAAGTTTGAGATCAGGTTTGACGTCAAGTTTGAGATCAGGTTTGACGTCAAGTTTGAGATCAGGTTTGACGTCAAGTTTGAGATCAGGTTTGACGTCAAGTTTGAGGTCAGGTTTGACGTCAAGTTTGAGATCAGGTTTGACGTCAAGTTTGAGATCAGGTTTGACGTCAAGTTTGAGATCCGGTTTGACGTCAAGTTTGAGATCAGGTTTGACGTCAAGTTTGAGATCAGGTTTGACGTCAAGTTTGAGGTCAGGTTTGACGTCAAGTTTGAGATCAGGTTTGACGTCAAGTTTGAGGTCAGGTTTGACGTCAAGTTTGAGATCAGGTTTGACGTCAAGTTTGAGGTCAGGTTTGACGTCAAGTTTGAGATCCGGTTTGACGTCAAGTTTGAGGTCAGGTTTGACGTCAAGTTTGAGATCAGGTTTGACGTCAAGTTTGAGATCAGGTTTGACGTCAAGTTTGAGGTCAGGTTTGACGTCAAGTTTGAGATCAGGTTTGACGTCAAGTTTGAGATCAGGTTTGACGTCAAGTTTGAGATCCGGTTTGACGTCAAGTTTGAGGTCAGGTTTGACGTCAAGTTTGAGATCCGGTTTGACGTCAAGTTTGAGATCAGGTTTGACGTCAAGTTTGAGATCCGGTTTGACGTCAAGTTTGAGGTCAGGTTTGACGTCAAGTTTGAGATCCGGTTTGACGTCAAGTTTGAGATCAGGTTTGACGTCAAGTTTGAGATCAGGTTTGACGTCAAGTTTGAGATCAGGTTTGACGTCAAGTTTGAGGTCAGGTTTGACGTCAAGTTTGAGATCAGGTTTGACGTCAAGTTTGAGATCAGGTTTGACGTCAAGTTTGAGATCAGGTTTGACGTCAAGTTTGAGGTCAGGTTTGACGTCAAGTTTGAGGTCAGGTTTGACGTCAAGTTTGAGATTCGGTTTGACGTCAAGTTTGAGATCCGGTTTGACGTCAAGTTTGAGGTCAGGTTTGACGTCAAGTTTGAGATCCGGTTTGACGTCAAGTTTGAGGTCAGGTTTGACGTCAAGTTTGAGGTCAGGTTTGACGTCAAGTTTGAGGTCAGGTTTGACGTCAAGTTTGAGGTCAGGTTTGACGTCAAGTTTGAGATCCGGTTTGACGTCAAGTTTGAGGTCAGGTTTGACGTCAAGTTTGAGATCCGGTTTGACGTCAAGTTTGAGATCAGGTTTGACGTCAAGTTTGAGATCAGGTTTGACGTCAAGTTTGAGGTCAGGTTTGACGTCAAGTTTGAGATCAGGTTTGACGTCAAGTTTGAGGTCAGGTTTGACGTCAAGTTTGAGGTCAGGTTTGACGTCAAGTTTGAGATCAGGTTTGACGTCAAGTTTGAGGTCAGGTTTGACGTCAAGTTTGAGGTCAGGTTTGACGTCAAGTTTGAGATCAGGTTTGACGTCAAGTTTGAGATCAGGTTTGACGTCAAGTTTGAGGTCAGGTTTGACGTCAAGTTTGAGGTCAGGTTTGACGTCAAGTTTGAGGTCAGGTTTGACGTCAAGTTTGAGATCCGGTTTGACGTCAAGTTTGAGGTCAGGTTTGACGTCAAGTTTGAGATCAGGTTTGACGTCAAGTTTGAGGTCAGGTTTGACGTCAAGTTTGAGATCAGGTTTGACGTCAAGTTTGAGATCAGGTTTGACGTCAAGTTTGAGGTCAGGTTTGACGTCAAGTTTGAGGTCAGGTTTGACGTCAAGTTTGAGATCAGGTTTGACGTCAAGTTTGAGATCAGGTTTGACGTCAAGTTTGAGATCAGGTTTGACGTCAAGTTTGAGATCAGGTTTGACGTCAAGTTTGAGGTCAGGTTTGACGTCAAGTTTGAGATCAGGTTTGACGTCAAGTTTGAGATCAGGTTTGACGTCAAGTTTGAGATCAGGTTTGACGTCAAGTTTGAGGTCAGGTTTGACGTCAAGTTTGAGATCCGGTTTGACGTCAAGTTTGAGATCAGGTTTGACGTCAAGTTTGAGATCCGGTTTGACGTCAAGTTTGAGATCAGGTTTGACGTCAAGTTTGAGATCCGGTTTGACGTCAAGTTTGAGATCAGGTTTGACGTCAAGTTTGAGATCCGGTTTGACGTCAAGTTTGAGGTCAGGTTTGACGTCAAGTTTGAGATCCGGTTTGACGTCAAGTTTGAGATCAGGTTTGACGTCAAGTTTGAGATCAGGTTTGACGTCAAGTTTGAGATCAGGTTTGACGTCAAGTTTGAGGTCAGGTTTGACGTCAAGTTTGAGATCCGGTTTGACGTCAAGTTTGAGATCAGGTTTGACGTCAAGTTTGAGATCAGGTTTGACGTCAAGTTTGAGGTCAGGTTTGACGTCAAGTTTGAGGTCAGGTTTGACGTCAAGTTTGAGATCGGTTTGACGTCAAGTTTGAGATCGGTTTGACGTCAAGTTTGAGGTCAGGTTTGACGTCAAGTTTGAGATCCGGTTTGACGTCAAGTTTGAGGTTTGACGTCAAGTTTGAGATCGGTTTGACGTCAAGTTTGAGGTCAGGTTACCCAACCCGGTTTGACGCTCAGTTTGAGGTCAGGTTTTGACGTCAAGTTTGAGGTCAGGCTTTGACGTCAAGTTTGAGGTCAGGTTTGGACGTCAAGTTTGAGGTCCAGGTTTGACGTCAAGTTTGAGATCCGGTTTGACGTCAAGTTTGAGATCCGTTTGACGTCAAGTTTGAGATCCGGTTTGACGTCAAGTTTGAGGTCAGGTTTGACGTCAAGGTTTGAGGTCAGGTTTGACGTCAATTTTGAGATCCGGTTTGACGTCAAGTTTGAGGTCAGGTTTGAACGTCAAGTTTGAGATCAGGTTTGACGTCAAAGTTTGAGGTCAGGTTTGACGTCAAGTTTGAGATCAGGTTTGACCGTCAAGTTTGAGATCAGGTTTGACGTCAAGTGTGAGAGTCAGGTTTGACGTCAAGTTTTGAGGTCAGGTTTGACGTCAAGTTTGAGATCAGGTTTGACGTCAAGTTTGAGATCAGGTTTGACGTCAAGTTTGAGATCCGGTTTGACGTCAAGTTTGAGATCAGGTTTGACGTCAAGTTTGAGATCCGGTTTGACGTCAAGTTTGAGGTCAGGTTTGACGTCAAGTTTGAGATCAGGTTTGACGTCAAGTTTGAGGTCAGGTTTGACGTCAAGTTTGAGGTCAGGCTTGACGTCAAGTTTGAGGTCAGGTTTGACGTCAAGTTTGAGATCCGGTTTGACGTCAAGTTTGAGGTCAGGTTTGACGTCAAGTTTGAGATCCGGTTTGACGTTAAGTTTGAGATCCGGTTTGACGTCAAGTTTGAGGTCAGGTTTGACGTCAAGTTTGAGATCCGGTTTTACGTCAAGTTTGAGATCAGGTTTGACGTCAAGTTTGAGATCCGGTTTGACGTCAAGTTTGAGGTCAGGTTTGACGTCAAGTTTGAGATCCGGTTTGACGTCAAGTTTGAGATCAGGTTTGACGTCAAGTTTGAGATCCGGTTTGACGTCAAGTTTGAGGTCAGGTTTGACGTCAAGTTTGAGATCCGGTTTTGACGTCAAGTTTGAGATCCGGTTTGACGTCTAGTTTGAGATCCGGTTTGACGTCAAGTTTGAGATCAGGTTTGACGTCAAGTTTGAGGTCAGGTTTGACGTCAAGTTTGAGATCTGGTTTTACGTCAAGTTTGAGATCCGGTTTGACGTCAAGTTTGAGATCAGGTTTGACGTCAAGTTTGAGGTCAGGTTTGACGTCAAGTTTGAGGTCAGGTTTGACGTCAAGTTTGAGATTCGGTTTTGACGTCAAGTTTGAGATCCGGTTTGACGTCACGTTTGAGGTCAGGTTTGACGTCAAGGTTTGAGATCCGGTTTGACGTCAAGTTTGAGGTCAGGTTTGACGTCAAGTTTGAGGTCAGGTTTGACGTCAAGTTTGAGGTCAGGTTTGACGTCAAGTTTGAGGTCAGGTTTGACGTCAAGTTTGAGATTCCGGTTTGACGTCAAGTTTGAGGTCAGGTTTGACGTCAAGTTTGAGAGTCCGGTTTGACGTCAAGTTTGAGATCAGGGTTTGACGTCAAGTTTGAGGATCAGGTTTGACGTCAAGTTTGAGGTCAGGTTTGACGTCAAGTTTGAGATCAGGTTTGACGTCAAGTTTGAGGTCAGGTTGACGTCAAGTTTGAGATCAGGTTTGACGTCAGTTTGAGGTCAGGTTTGACGTCAAGTTTGAGATCAGGTTTGACGTCAAGTTTGAGATCAGGTTTGACGTCAGTTTGAGATCAGGTTGACGTCAGTTTGAGGTCAGGTTTGACGTCAAGTTTGAGGTCAGGCTTGACGTCAAGTTGAGTCAGGTTTGACGTCAAGTTTGAGATCCGGTTGACGTCAAGTTTGAGGTCAGGTTTGACGTCAAGTGTGAGATCAGGTTTGACGTCAAGTTTTGAGGTCAGGTTTGACGTCAAGTTTGAGATCAGGTTTGACGTCAAGTTTGAGATCAGGTTTGACGTCAAGTTTGAGATCAGGTTTGACGTCAAGTTTGAGGTCAGGTTTGACGTCAAGTTTGAGATCAGGTTTGACGTCAAGTTTGAGATCAGGTTTGACGTCAAGTTTGAGATCAGGTTTGACGTCAAGTTTGAGATCAGGTTTGACGTCAAGTTTGAGATCAGGTTTGACGTCAAGTTTGAGATCAGGTTTGACGTCAAGTTTGAGATCAGGTTTGACGTCAAGTTTGAGATCAGGTTTGACGTCAAGTTTGAGGTCAGGTTTGACGTCAAGTTTGAGGTCAGGTTTGACGTCAAGGTCAGGTTTGACGTCAAGTTTGAGATCAGGTTTGACGTCAAGTTTGAGATCAGGTTTGACGTCAAGTTTGAGGTCAGGTTTGACGTCAAGTTTGAGGTCAGGTTTGACGTCAAGTTTGAGGTCAGGTTTGACGTCAAGTTTGAGATCAGGTTTGACGTCAAGTTTGAGATCAGGTTTGACGTCAAGTTTGAGATCAGGTTTGACGTCAAGTTTGAGGTCAGGTTTGACGTCAGTTTGAGATCACGGTTTGACGTCAAGTTTGAGATCCGGTTTTGACGTCAAGTTTGAGGTCAGGTTTGACGTCACGTTTGAGATCCGGTTTGACGTCAAGTTTGAGGTCAGGTTGACGTCAAGTTTGAGATCCGGTTTTGACGTCAAGTTTGAGTCAGGTTTGACGTCAAGTTTGAGATCCGGTTTGACGTCAAGTTTGAGATCCGGTTTGACGTCAAGTTTGAGATCCGGTTTGACTTCAAGTTTGAGATCAGGTTTGACGTCAAGTTTGAGGTCAGGTTGACGTCAAGTTGAGATCCGGTTTACGTCAAGTTTGAGATTCCGGTTTGACGTCAAGTTTGAGATCAGGTTTGACGTCAAGTTTGAGGTCAGGTTGACGTCAAGTTTGAGGTCAGGTTTGACCGTCAATTTTGAGATCCGGTTTGAAGTCACGTTTGAGGTCCGGTTTGACGTCACAGTTGAGGTCAGTTTGACGTCAAGTTTGCGGTCAGGGTTTGACGTCACGTTTGAGGATCAGGTTTGACGTCAAGTTTGAGGTCAGGTTTGACGTCAAGTTTGAGGTCAGGTTTGACGTCAAGTTTGAGATCCGGTTTGACGTCAAGTTTGAGATCCGGTTTTGACGTCTAGTTTGAGATCCGGTTTGACGTCAAGTTTGAGATCAGGTTTGACGTCAAGTTTGAGGTCAGGTTTGACGTCAAGTTTGAGATCCGGTTTGACGTCAAGTTTGAGGTCAGGTTGACGTCAAGTTTGAGATCCGGTTTGACGTCAAGTTTGAGGTCAGGTTGACGTCAAGTTTGAGATCCGGTTTGGACGTCAAGTTTGAGAATCAGGTTTGACGTCAAGTTTGAGATCAGGTTTGACGTCAAGTTTGAGGTCAGGTTTGACGTCAAGTTTGAGATCAGGTTTTGACGTCAAGTTTGAGATCAGGTTTGACGTCAGTTTGAGGTCAGGTTTGACGTCAAGTTTGAGGTCAGGTTTGACGTCAAGTTTGAGATCAGGTTTGACGTCAAGTTTGAGGTCAGGTTTGACGTCAAGTTTGAGGTCAGGTTTGACGTCAAGTTTGAGGATCAGGTTTGACGTCAAGTTTGAGATCAGGTTTGACGTCAAGTTTGAGGTCAGGTTTGACGTCAAGTTTGAGGTCAGGCTTGACGTCAAGTTTGAGGTCAGGTTTGACGTCAAGTTGAGATCCGGTTTTGACGTCACGTTTGAGGTCAGGTTTGACGTCAAGTTTGAGATCCGGTTTGACGTCAAGTTTGAGATCAGGTTTGACGTCAAGTTTGAGATCCGGTTTTGACGTCAAGTTTGAGATCAAGGTTTGACGTCAAGTTTGAGATCCGGTTTGACGTCAAGTTTGAGGTCAGGTTTGACGTCAAGTTTGAGATCCGGTTTGACGTCAAGTTTGAGATCCGGTTTGACGTCAAGTTTGAGGTCAGGTTTGACGTCAAGTTTGAGATCCGGTTTGACGTCAAGTTTGAGGTCAGGTTTGACGTCAAGTTTGAGATCCGGTTTGACGTCAAGTTTGAGGTCAGGTTTGACGTCAAGTTTGAGATCCGGTTTGACGTCAAGTTTGAGATCAGGTTTGACGTCAAGTTTGAGGTCAGGTTTGACGTCAAGTTTGAGATCCGGTTTGACGTCAAGTTTGAGGTCAGGTTTGACGTCAAGTTTGAGATCCGGTTTGACGTCAAGTTTGAGGTCAGGTTTGACGTCAAGTTTGAGATCCGGTTTGACGTCAAGTTTGAGATCAGGTTTGACGTCAAGTTTGAGATCAGGTTTGACGTCAAGTTTGAGGTCAGGTTTGACGTCAAGTTTGAGATCAGGTTTGACGTCAAGTTTGAGATCAGGTTTGACGTCAAGTTTGAGGTCAGGTTTGACGTCAAGTTTGAGGTCAGGTTTGACGTCAAGTTTGGAGATCAGGTTTGACGTCAAGTTTGAGGTCAGGTTTGACGTCAAGTTTGAGGTCAGGTTTGACGTCAAGTTTGAGATCAGGTTTGACGTCAAGTTTGAGATCAGGTTTGACGTCAAGTTTGAGGTCAGGTTTGACGTCAAGTTTGAGGTCAGGCTTGACGTCAAGTTTGAGGTCAGGTTTGACGTCAAGTTTGAGATCCGGTTTGACGTCAAGTTTGAGGTCAGGTTTGGACGTCAAGTTTGAGATCCGGTTTGACGTCAAGTTTGAGATCAGGTTTGACGTCAAGTTTGAGATCCGGTTTGACGTCAAGTTTGAGATCAGGTTTGACGTCAAGTTTGAGATCCGGTTTGACGTCAAGTTTGAGGTCAGGTTTGACGTCAAGTTTGAGATCCGGTTTGACGTCAAGTTTGAGATCCGGTTTGACGTCTAGTTTGAGATCCGTTTGACGTCAAGTTTGAGATCAGGTTTGACGTCAAGTTTGAGGTCAGGTTTGACGTCAAGTTTGAGATCCGGTTTTAACGTCAAGTTTGAGATCCGGTTTGACGTCAAGTTTGAGATCAGGTTTGGAAGTCATTTGAGGTCAGGTTTGACGTCAAGTTTGAGGTCAGGTTTGACGTCAAGTTTGAGATTCGGTTTGACGTCAAGTTTGAGATCCGGTTTGACGTCACGTTTGAGGTCAGGTTTGACGTCAAGTTTGAGATCCGGTTTGACGTCAAGTTT
This sequence comes from Closterium sp. Naga37s-1, assembly GCA_947471745.1. Classification (NCBI taxonomy): domain Eukaryota; kingdom Viridiplantae; phylum Streptophyta; class Zygnematophyceae; order Desmidiales; family Closteriaceae; genus Closterium; species Closterium sp. Naga37s-1. Next base: position 1,119,501 of record CANJKZ010000122.1, on the reverse strand, counting down.
GAGGTCAGGTTTGACGTCAAGTTTGAGGTCAGGTTTGACGTCAAGTTTGAGGTCAGGTTTGACGTCAAGTTTGAGGTCAGGTTTTGACGTCAAGTTTGAGATCCGGTTTGACGTCAAGTTTGAGATCCGGTTTGACGTCTAGTTGAGATCCGGTTTGACGTCAAGTTTGAGATCAGGTTTGACGTCAAGTTTGAGGTCAGGTTTGACGTCAAGTTTGAGATCCGGTTTGACGTCAAGTTTGAGGTCAGGTTTGACGTCAAGTTTGAGATCCGGTTTGACGTCAAGTTTGAGGTCAGGTTTGACGTCAAGTTTGAGATCCGGTTTGACGTCAAGTTTGAGATCAGGTTTGACGTCAAGTTTGAGATCAGGTTTGACGTCAAGTTTGAGGTCAGGTTTGACGTCAAGTTTGAGATCAGGTTTGACGTCAAGTTTGAGATCAGGTTTGACGTCAAGTTTGAGGTCAGGTTTGACGTCAAGTTTGAGGTCAGGTTTGACGTCAAGTTTGAGATCAGGTTTGACGTCAAGTTTGAGGTCAGGTTTGACGTCAAGTTTGAGGTCAGGTTTGACGTCAAGTTTGAGATCAGGTTTGACGTCAAGTTTGAGATCAGGTTTGACGTCAAGTTTGAGGTCAGGTTTGACGTCAAGTTTGAGGTCAGGCTTGACGTCAAGTTTGAGGTCAGGTTTGACGTCAAGTTTGAGATCCGGTTTGACGTCAAGTTTGAGGTCAGGTTTGACGTCAAGTTTGAGATCCGGTTTGACGTCAAGTTTGAGATCAGGTTTGACGTCAAGTTTGAGATCCGGTTTGACGTCAAGTTTGAGATCAGGTTTGACGTCAAGTTTGAGATCCGGTTTGACGTCAAGTTTGAGGTCAGGTTTGACGTCAAGTTTGAGATCCGGTTTGACGTCAAGTTTGAGATCCGGTTGACGTCTAGTTTGAGATCCGGTTTGACGTCAAGTTTGAGATCAGGTTTTGACGTCAAGTTTGAGGTCAGGTTTGACGTCAAGTTTGAGATCCGGTTTTACGTCAAGTTTGAGATCCGGTTTGACGTCAAGTTTGAGATCAGGTTTGACGTCAAGTTTGAGGTCAGGTTTGACGTCAAGTTTGAGGTCAGGTTTGACGTCAAGTTTGAGATTCGGTTTGACGTCAAGTTTTGAGATCCGGTTTGACGTCACGTTTGAGGTCAGGTTTGACGTCAAGTTTGAGATCCGGTTTGACGTCAAGTTTGAGGTCAGGTTTGACGTCAAGTTTGAGGTCAGGTTTGACGTCAAGTTTTGAGGTCAGGTTTGACGTCAAGTTGAGGTCAGGTTTGACGTCAAGTTTGAGATCCGGTTTGACGTCAAGTTTGAGATTTGGTTTGACGTCTAGTTTGAGATCCGGTTTGACGTCAAGTTTGAGGTCAGGTTTGACGTCAAGTTTGAGATCCGGTTTTTACGTCAAGTTTGAGATCCGGTTTGACGTCTAGTTTGAGATCCGGTTTGACGTCAAGTTGAGATCCGGTTTTGACGTCAAGTTTGAGATCCGGTTTGACGTCAAGTTTGAGGTCAGGTTTGACGTCAAGTTTGAGATCCGGTTTGACGTCAAGTTTGAGATCCGGTTTTTGACGTCTAGTTTGAGAATCCGGTTTGACGTCAAGTTTGAGTGTCAGGTTTGACGTCAAGTTTGAGGTCACGTTTGACGTCAAGTTTGAGATCCGGTTTTACGTCAAGTTTGGAGATCCGGTTTGACGTCAAGTTTGAGGTCAGGTTTGACGTCAAGTTTGAGATTCGGTTGACGTCAAGTTTGAGATCCGGTTTGACGTCAAGTTTGAGGTCAGGTTTGACGTCAAGTTTGAGATCCGGTTTTACGTCAAGTTTTGGACGTCTAAGTTTTGAGATCCGGTTTTGACGTCAAGTTTGAGATCCGGTTTTGACGTCAAGTTTGAGGATCCGGTTTGACGTCAAGTTTGAGGTCAGGTTTGACGTCAAGTTTGAGATCCGGTTTTGACGTCAAGTTTGAGATCCGGTTTGACGTCTAGTTGAGATCCGGTTTGACGTCAAGTTTGAGATCCGTTTTGACGTCAAGTTTGAGGTCAGGTTTGACGTCAAGTTTGAGATCAGGTTTGACGTCAAGTTTGAGGTCAGGTTTGACGTCAAGTTTGAGATCAGGTTTGACGTCAAGTTTGAGATCAGGTTTGAAGTCAAGTTTGAGGTCAGGTTTGACGTCAAGTTTGAGGTCAGGTTTGACGTCAAGTTTGAGATCAGGTTTGACGTCAAGTTTGAGATCAGGTTTGACGTCAAGTTTGAGATCCGGTTTTACGTCAAGTTTGAGATCCGGTTTGACGTCAAGTTTGAGATCAGGTTTGACGTCAAGTTTGACGTCAAGTTTGAGGTCAGGTTTGACGTCAAGTTTGAGGTCAGGTTGACGATCAAGTTTGACGTCAAGTTTGAGATTCGGTTTGACGTCAAGTTTGAGATCCGGTTTGACGTCACGTTTGAGGTCAGGTTGACGTCAAGTTTGAGATCCGGTTTGACGTCAAGTTTGAGGTCAGGTTTGACGTCAAGTTTGAGGTCAGGTTTGACGTCAAGTTTGAGGTCAGGTTTGACGTCAAGTTTGAGGTCAGGTTTGACGTCAAGTTTGAGATCCGGTTTGACGTCAAGTTTGAGATCCGGTTTGACGTCTAGTTTGAGATCCGGTTTGACGTCAAGTTTGAGATCAGGTTTGACGTCAAGTTTGAGGTCAGGTTTGACGTCAAGTTTGAGATCCGGTTTGACGTCAAGTTTGAGGTCAGGTTTGACGTCAAGTTTGAGATCCGGTTTGACGTCAAGTTTGAGGTCAGGTTTGACGTCAAGTTTGAGATCCGGTTTGACGTCAAGTTTGAGGTCAGGTTTGACGTCAAGTTTGAGATCCGGTTTGACGTCAAGTTTGAGATCAGGTTTGACGTCAAGTTTGAGATCAGGTTTGACGTCAAGTTTGAGGTCAGGTTTGACGTCAAGTTTGAGATCAGGTTTGACGTCAAGTTTGAGATCAGGTTTGACGTCAAGTTTGAGGTCAGGTTTGACGTCAAGTTTGAGGTCAGGTTTGACGTCAAGTTTGAGATCAGGTTTGACGTCAAGTTTGAGGTCAGGTTTGACGTCAAGTTTGAGGTCAGGTTTGACGTCAAGTTTGAGATCAGGTTTGACGTCAAGTTTGAGATCAGGTTTGACGTCAAGTTTGAGGTCAGGTTTGACGTCAAGTTTGAGGTCAGGCTTGACGTCAAGTTTGAGGTCAGGTTTGACGTCAAGTTTGAGATCCGGTTTGACGTCAAGTTTGAGGTCAGGTTTGACGTCAAGTTTGAGATCCGGTTTGACGTCAAGTTTGAGATCAGGTTTGACGTCAAGTTTGAGATCCGGTTTGACGTCAAGTTTGAGATCAGGTTTGACGTCAAGTTTGAGATCCGGTTTGACGTCAAGTTTGAGGTCAGGTTTGACGTCAAGTTTGAGATCCGGTTTGACGTCAAGTTTGAGGTCAGGTTTGACGTCAAGTTTGAGATCCGGTTTGACGTCAAGTTTGAGATCAGGTTTGACGTCAAGTTTGAGATCAGGTTTGACGTCAAGTTTGAGGTCAGGTTTGACGTCAAGTTTGAGATCAGGTTTGACGTCAAGTTTGAGATCAGGTTTGACGTCAAGTTTGAGGTCAGGTTTGACGTCAAGTTTGAGGTCAGGTTTGACGTCAAGTTTGAGATCAGGTTTGACGTCAAGTTTGAGGTCAGGTTTGACGTCAAGTTTGAGGTCAGGTTTGACGTCAAGTTTGAGATCAGGTTTGACGTCAAGTTTGAGATCAGGTTTGACGTCAAGTTTGAGGTCAGGTTGACGTCAAGTTTGAGGTCAGGCTTGACGTCAAGTTTGAGGTCAGGTTTGACGTCAAGTTTGAGATCCGGTTTGACGTCAAGTTTGAGATCAGGTTTGACGTCAAGTTTGAGATCCGGTTTGACGTCAAGTTTGAGGTCAGGTTTGACGTCAAGTTTGAGATCCGGTTTGACGTCTAGTTTGAGATCCGGTTTGACGTCAAGTTTGAGATCAGGTTTGACGTCAAGTTTGAGGTCAGGTTTGACGTCAAGTTTGAGGTCAGGTTTGACGTCAAGTTTGAGGTCAGGTTTGACGTCAAGTTTGAGGTCAGGTTTGACGTCAAGTTTGAGATTCGGTTTGACGTCAAGTTTGAGATCCGGTTTGACGTCACGTTTGAGGTCAGGTTTGACGTCAAGTTTGAGATCCGGTTTGACGTCAAGTTTGAGGTCAGGTTAGACGTCAAGTTTGAGGTCAGGTTTGACGTCAAGTTTGAGATCAGGTTTGACGTCAAGTTTGAGGTCAGGTTTGACGTCAAGTTTGAGGTCAGGTTTGACGTCAAGTTTGAGATCAGGTTTGACGTCAAGTTTGAGATCAGGTTTGACGTCAAGTTTGAGGTCAGGTTTGACGTCAAGTTTGAGATCCGGTTTGACGTCAAGTTTGAGATCCGGTTTGACGTCAAGTTTGAGATCAGGTTTGACGTCAAGTTTGAGGTCAGGTTTGACGTCAAGTTTGAGATCAGGTTTGACGTCAAGTTTGAGATCAGGTTTGACGTCAAGTTTGAGGTCAGGTTTGACGTCAAGTTTGAGGTCAGGTTTGACGTCAAGTTTGAGGTCAGGTTTGACGTCAAGTTTGAGGTCAGGTTTGACGTCAAGTTTGAGATCAGGTTTGACGTCAAGTTTGAGGTCAGGTTTGACGTCAAGTTTGAGATCAGGTTTGACGTCAAGTTTGAGGTCAGGTTTGACGTCAAGTTTAGGTCAGGTTTGACGTCAAGTTTGAGATCAGGTTTGACGTCAAGTTTGAGGTCAGGTTTGACGTCAAGTTTGAGGTCAGGTTTGACGTCAAGTTTGAGATCAGGTTTGACGTCAAGTTTGAGATCAGGTTTGACGTCAAGTTTGAGGTCAGGTTTGACGTCAAGTTTGAGGTCAGGCTTGACGTCAAGTTTGAGGTCAGGTTTGACGTCAAGTTTGAGATCCGGTTTGACGTCAAGTTTGAGGTCAGGTTTGACGTCAAGTTTGAGATCCGGTTTGACGTCAAGTTTGAGATCCGGTTTGACGTCAAGTTTGAGGTCAGGTTTGACGTCAAGTTTGAGATCCGGTTTGACGTCAAGTTTGAGATCAGGTTTGACGTCAAGTTTGAGATCCGGTTTGACGTCAAGTTTGAGATCAGGTTTGACGTCAAGTTTGAGATCCGGTTTGACGTCAAGTTTGAGGTCAGGTTTGACGTCAAGTTTGAGATCCGGTTTGACGTCAAGTTTGAGATCCGGTTTGACGTCTAGTTTGAGATCCGGTTTGACGTCAAGTTTGAGATCAGGTTTGACGTCAAGTTTGAGGTCAGGTTTGACGTCAAGTTTGAGATCCGGTTTTACGTCAAGTTTGAGATCCGGTTTGACGTCAAGTTTGAGATCAGGTTTGACGTCAAGTTTGAGGTCAGGTTTGACGTCAAGTTTGAGGTCAGGTTTGACGTCAAGTTTGAGATTCGGTTTGACGTCAAGTTTGAGATCCGGTTTGACGTCACGTTTGAGGTCAGGTTTGACGTCAAGTTTGAGATCCGGTTTGACGTCAAGTTTGAGGTCAGGTTTGACGTCAAGTTTGAGGTCAGGTTTGACGTCAAGTTTGAGGTCAGGTTTGACGTCAAGTTTGAGGTCAGGTTTGACGTCAAGTTTGAGATCCGGTTTGACGTCAAGTTTGAGATCCGGTTTGACGTCTAGTTTGAGATCCGGTTTGACGTCAAGTTTGAGATCAGGTTTGACGTCAAGTTTGAGGTCAGGTTTGACGTCAAGTTTGAGATCCGGTTTGACATCAAGTTTGAGGTCAGGTTTGACGTCAAGTTTGAGATCCGGTTTGACGTCAAGTTTGAGGTCAGGTTTGACGTCAAGTTTGAGATCCGGTTTGACGTCAAGTTTGAGGTCAGGTTTGACGTCAAGTTTGAGATCCGGTTTGACGTCAAGTTTGAGATCAGGTTTGACGTCAAGTTTGAGATCAGGTTTGACGTCAAGTTTGAGGTCAGGTTTGACGTCAAGTTTGAGATCAGGTTTGACGTCAAGTTTGAGATCAGGTTTGACGTCAAGTTTGAGGTCAGGTTTGACGTCAAGTTTGAGGTCAGGTTTGACGTCAAGTTTGAGATCAGGTTTGACGTCAAGTTTGAGGTCAGGTTTGACGTCAAGTTTGAGGTCAGGTTTGACGTCAAGTTTGAGATCAGGTTTGACGTCAAGTTTGAGATCAGGTTTGACGTCAAGTTTGAGGTCAGGTTTGACGTCAAGTTTGAGGTCAGGCTTGACGTCAAGTTTGAGGTCAGGTTTGACGTCAAGTTTGAGATCCGGTTTGACGTCAAGTTTGAGGTCAGGTTTGACGTCAAGTTTGAGATCCGGTTTGACGTCAAGTTTGAGATCCGGTTTGACGTCAAGTTTGAGGTCAGGTTTGACGTCAAGTTTGAGGTCAGGTTTGACGTCAAGTTTGAGGTCAGGTTTGACGTCAAGTTTGAGGTCAGGTTTGACGTCAAGTTTGAGATCCGGTTTGACGTCAAGTTTGAGATCCGGTTTGACGTCTAGTTTGAGATCCGGTTTGACGTCAAGTTTGAGATCAGGTTTGACGTCAAGTTTGAGGTCAGGTTTGACGTCAAGTTTGAGATCCGGTTTGACATCAAGTTTGAGGTCAGGTTTGACGTCAAGTTTGAGATCCGGTTTGACGTCAAGTTTGAGGTCAGGTTTGACGTCAAGTTTGAGATCCGGTTTGACGTCAAGTTTGAGATCCGGTTTGACGTCACGTTTGAGGTCAGGTTTGACGTCAAGTTTGAGATCCGGTTTTGACGTCAAGTTTGAGGTCAGGTTAGACGTCAAGTTTGAGGTCAGGTTTGACGTCAAGTTTGAGATCAGGTTTGACGTCAAGTTTGAGGTCAGGTTTGACGTCAAGTTTGAGGTCAGGTTTGACGTCAAGTTTGAGATCAGGTTTGACGTCAAGTTTGAGATCAGGTTTGACGTCAAGTTTGAGGTCAGGTTTGACGTCAAGTTTGAGATCCGGTTTGACGTCAAGTTTGAGATCCGGTTTTGACGTCAAGTTTGAGATCCGGTTTGACGTCAAGTTTGAGATCAGGTTTGACGTCAAGTTTGAGGTCAGGTTTGACGTCAAGTTTGAGGTCAGGTTTGACGTCAAGTTTGAGATTCGGTTTGACGTCAAGTTTGAGATCCGGTTTGACGTCACGTTTGAGGTCAGGTTTGACGTCAAGTTTGAGATCCGGTTTGACGTCAAGTTTGAGGTCAGGTTAGACGTCAAGTTTGAGGTCAGGTTTGACGTCAAGTTTGAGATCAGGTTTGACGTCAAGTTTGAGGTCAGGTTTGACGTCAAGTTTGAGGTCAGGTTTGACGTCAAGTTTGAGATCAGGTTTGACGTCAAGTTTGAGATCAGGTTTGACGTCAAGTTTGAGGTCAGGTTTGACGTCAAGTTTGAGATCCGGTTTGACGTCAAGTTTGAGATCCGGTTTTGACGTCAAGTTTGAGATCCGGTTTGACGTCAAGTTTGAGATCAGGTTTGACGTCAAGTTTGAGGTCAGGTTTGACGTCAAGTTTGAGGTCAGGTTTGACGTCAAGTTTGAGGTCAGGTTGACGTCAAGTTTGAGATCCGGTTTGACGTCAAGTTTGAGATCCGGTTTGACGTCTAGTTTGAGATCCGGTTTGACGTCAAGTTTGAGATCAGGTTTGACGTCAAGTTTGAGGTCAGGTTTGACGTCAAGTTTGAGATCCGGTTTGACGTCAAGTTTGAGGTCAGGTTTGACGTCAAGTTTGAGATCCGGTTTGACGTCAAGTTTGAGGTCAGGTTTGACGTCAAGTTTGAGATCCGGTTTGACGTCAAGTTTGAGGTCAGGTTTGACGTCAAGTTTGAGATCCGGTTTGACGTCTAGTTTGAGATCCGGTTTGACGTCAAGTTTGAGATCAGGTTTGACGTCAAGTTTGAGGTCAGGTTTGACGTCAAGTTTGAGATCCGGTTTTACGTCAAGTTTGAGATCCGGTTTGACGTCAAGTTTGAGATCAGGTTGACGTCAAGTTTGAGGTCAGGTTTGACGTCAAGTTTGAGGTCAGGTTTGACGTCAAGTTTGAGATTCGGTTTGACGTCAAGTTTGAGATCCGGTTTGACGTCACGTTTGAGGTCAGGTTTGACGTCAAGTTTGAGATCCGGTTTGACGTCAAGTTTGAGGTCAGGTTAGACGTCAAGTTTGAGGTCAGGTTTGACGTCAAGTTTGAGATCAGGTTTGACGTCAAGTTTGAGGTCAGGTTTGACGTCAAGTTTGAGGTCAGGTTTGACGTCAAGTTTGAGATTCGGTTTGACGTCAAGTTTGAGATCCGGTTTGACGTCACGTTTGAGGTCAGGTTTGACGTCAAGTTTGAGATCCGGTTTGACGTCAAGTTTGAGGTCAGGTTTGACGTCAAGTTTGAGGTCAGGTTTGACGTCAAGTTTGAGGTCAGGTTTGACGTCAAGTTTGAGGTCAGGTTTGACGTCAAGTTTGAGATCCGGTTTTACGTCAAGTTTGAGATCCGGTTTGACGTCTAGTTTGAGATCCGGTTTGACGTCAAGTTTGAGATCCGGTTTGACGTCAAGTTTGAGATCCGGTTTGACGTCAAGTTTGAGGTCAGGTTTGACGTCAAGTTTGAGATCCGGTTTGACGTCAAGTTTGAGATCCGGTTTGACGTCTAGTTTGAGATCCGGTTTGACGTCAAGTTTGAGGTCAGGTTTGACGTCAAGTTTGAGGTCACGTTTGACGTCAAGTTTGAGATCCGGTTTTACGTCAAGTTTGAGATCCGGTTTGACGTCAAGTTTGAGATCAGGTTTGACGTCAAGTTTGAGGTCAGGTTTGACGTCAAGTTTGAGGTCAGGTTTGACGTCAAGTTTGAGATTCGGTTTGACGTCAAGTTTGAGATCCGGTTTGACGTCACGTTTGAGGTCAGGTTTGACGTCAAGTTTGAGATCCGGTTTGACGTCAAGTTTGAGGTCAGGTTTGACGTCAAGTTTGAGGTCAGGTTTGACGTCAAGTTTGAGGTCAGGTTTGACGTCAAGTTTGAGGTCAGGTTTGACGTCAAGTTTGAGATCCGGTTTGACGTCAAGTTTGAGATCCGGTTTGACGTCTAGTTTGAGATCCGGTTTGACGTCAAGTTTGAGATCAGGTTTGACGTCAAGTTTGAGGTCAGGTTTGACGTCAAGTTTGAGATCCGGTTTGACGTCAAGTTTGAGGTCAGGTTTGACGTCAAGTTTGAGATCCGGTTTGACGTCAAGTTTGAGGTCAGGTTTGACGTCAAGTTTGAGATCCGGTTTGACGTCAAGTTTGAGGTCAGGTTTGACGTCAAGTTTGAGATCCGGTTTGACGTCAAGTTTGAGATCAGGTTTGACGTCAAGTTTGAGATCAGGTTTGACGTCAAGTTTGAGGTCAGGTTTGACGTCAAGTTTGAGATCAGGTTTGACGTCAAGTTTGAGATCAGGTTTGACGTCAAGTTGAGGTCAGGTTTGACGTCAAGTTTGAGGTCAGGTTTGACGTCAAGTTTGAGATCAGGTTTGACGTCAAGTTTGAGGTCAGGTTTGACGTCAAGTTTGAGGTCAGGTTTGACGTCAAGTTTGAGATCAGGTTTGACGTCAAGTTTGAGATCAGGTTTGACGTCAAGTTTGAGGTCAGGTTTGACGTCAAGTTTGAGGTCAGGCTTGACGTCAAGTTTGAGGTCAGGTTTGACGTCAAGTTTGAGATCCGGTTTGACGTCACGTTTGAGGTCAGGTTTGACGTCAAGTTTGAGATCCGGTTTGACGTCAAGTTTGAGGTCAGGTTAGACGTCAAGTTTGAGGTCAGGTTTGACGTCAAGTTTGAGATCAGGTTTGACGTCAAGTTTGAGGTCAGGTTTGACGTCAAGTTTGAGGTCAGGTTTGACGTCAAGTTTGAGATCAGGTTTGACGTCAAGTTTGAGATCAGGTTTGACGTCAAGTTTGAGGTCAGGTTTGACGTCAAGTTTGAGATCCGGTTTGACGTCAAGTTTGAGATCCGGTTTTGACGTCAAGTTTGAGATCAGGTTTGACGTCAAGTTTTGAGGTCAGGTTTGACGTCAAGTTTGAGATCAGGTTTGACGTCAAGTTTGAGATCAGGTTTGACGTCAAGTTTGAGGTCAGGTTTGACGTCAAGTTTGAGGTCAGGTTTGACGTCAAGTTTGAGGTCAGGTTTGACGTCAAGTTTGAGGTCAGGTTTGACGTCAAGTTTGAGATCAGGTTTGACGTCAAGTTTGAGGTCAGGTTTGACGTCAAGTTTGAGATCAGGTTTGACGTCAAGTTTGAGGTCAGGTTTGACGTCAAGTTTGAGGTCAGGTTTGACGTCAAGTTTGAGATCAGGTTTGACGTCAAGTTTGAGGTCAGGTTGTGACGTCAAGTTTGAGGTCAGGTTTGACGTCAAGTTTGAGATCAGGTTTGACGTCAAGTTGAGATCAGGTTTTGACGTCAAGTTTGAGGTCAGGTTTGACGTCAAGTTTGAGGTCAGGCTTGACGTCAAGTTTGAGGTCAGGTTTGACGTCAAGTTTGAGATCCGGTTTGACGTCAAGTTTGAGGTCAGGTTTGACGTCAAGTTTGAGATCCGGTTTGACGTCAAGTTTGAGATCCGGTTTGACGTCAAGTTTGAGGTCAGGTTTGACGTCAAGTTTGAGATCCGGTTTGACGTCAAGTTTGAGATCAGGTTTGACGTCAAGTTTGAGATCCGGTTTGACGTCAAGTTTGAGATCAGGTTTGACGTCAAGTTTGAGATCCGGTTTTGACGTCAAGTTTGAGGTCAGGTTTGACGTCAAGTTTGAGATCCGGTTTTGACGTCAAGTTTGAGATCCGGTTTGACGTCTAGTTTGAGATCCGGTTTGACGTCTAGTTTGAGATCCGGTTTGACGTCAAGTTTGAGATCAGGTTTGACGTCAAGTTTGAGGTCAGGTTTGACGTCAAGTTTGAGATCCGGTTTGACGTCAAGTTTGAGATCCGGTTTGACGTCAAGTTTGAGGATCAGGTTTGACGTCAAGTTTGAGGTCAGGTTTGACGTCAAGTTTGAGGTCAGGTTTGACGTCAAGTTTGAGATTCGGTTTGACGTCAAGTTTGAGATCCGGTTTGACGTCACGTTTGAGGTCAGGTTTGACGTCAAGTTTGAGATCCGGTTTGACGTCAAGTTTGAGGTCAGGTTTGACGTCAAGTTTGAGGTCAGGTTTGACGTCAAGTTTGAGGTCAGGTTTGACGTCAAGTTTGAGATTCGGTTTGACGTCAAGTTTGAGATCCGGTTTGACGTCACGTTTGAGGTCAGGTTTGACGTCAAGTTTGAGATCCGGTTTGACGTCAAGTTTGAGGTCAGGTTAGACGTCAAGTTTGAGGTCAGGTTTGACGTCAAGTTTGAGATCAGGTTTGACGTCAAGTTTGAGGTCAGGTTTGACGTCAAGTTTGAGGTCAGGTTTGACGTCAAGTTTGAGATCCGGTTTTACGTCAAGTTTGAGATCCGGTTTGACGTCAAGTTTGAGATCAGGTTTGACGTCAAGTTTGAGGTCAGGTTTGACGTCAAGTTTGAGGTCAGGTTTGACGTCAAGTTTGAGATTCGGTTTGACGTCAAGTTTGAGATCCGGTTTGACGTCACGTTTGAGGTCAGGTTTGACGTCAAGTTTGAGATCCGGTTTGACGTCAAGTTTGAGGTCAGGTTAGACGTCAAGTTTGAGGTCAGGTTTGACGTCAAGTTTGAGATCAGGTTTGACGTCAAGTTTGAGGTCAGGTTTGACGTCAAGTTTGAGGTCAGGTTTGACGTCAAGTTTGAGATTCGGTTTGACGTCAAGTTTGAGATCCGGTTTGACGTCACGTTTGAGGTCAGGTTTGACGTCAAGTTTGAGATCCGGTTTGACGTCAAGTTTGAGGTCAGGTTTGACGTCAAGTTTGAGGTCAGGTTTGACGTCAAGTTTGAGGTCAGGTTTGACGTCAAGTTTGAGGTCAGGTTTGACGTCAAGTTTGAGATCCGGTTTTACGTCAAGTTTGAGATCCGGTTTGACGTCTAGTTTGAGATCCGGTTTGACGTCAAGTTTGAGATCCGGTTTGACGTCAAGTTTGAGATCCGGTTTGACGTCAAGTTTGAGGTCAGGTTTGACGTCAAGTTTGAGATCCGGTTTGACGTCAAGTTTGAGATCCGGTTTGACGTCTAGTTTGAGATCCGGTTTGACGTCAAGTTTGAGGTCAGGTTTGACGTCAAGTTTGAGGTCACGTTGACGTCAAGTTTGAGATCCGGTTTTACGTCAAGTTTGAGATCCGGTTTGACGTCAAGTTTGAGATCAGGTTTGACGTCAAGTTTGAGGTCAGGTTTGACGTCAAGTTTGAGGTCAGGTTTGACGTCAAGTTTGAGATTCGGTTTGACGTCAAGTTTGAGATCCGGTTTGACGTCACGTTTGAGGTCAGGTTTGACGTCAAGTTTGAGATCCGGTTTGACGTCAAGTTTGAGGTCAGGTTTGACGTCAAGTTTGAGGTCAGGTTTGACGTCAAGTTTGAGGTCAGGTTTGACGTCAAGTTTGAGGTCAGGTTTGACGTCAAGTTTGAGATCCGGTTTGACGTCAAGTTTGAGATCCGGTTTGACGTCTAGTTTGAGATCCGGTTTGACGTCAAGTTTGAGATCAGGTTTGACGTCAAGTTTGAGGTCAGGTTTGACGTCAAGTTTGAGATCCGGTTTGACGTCAAGTTTGAGGTCAGGTTTGACGTCAAGTTTGAGATCCGGTTTGACGTCAAGTTTGAGGTCAGGTTTGACGTCAAGTTTGAGATCCGGTTTGACGTCAAGTTTGAGGTCAGGTTTGACGTCAAGTTTGAGATCCGGTTTGACGTCAAGTTTGAGATCAGGTTTGACGTCAAGTTTGAGATCAGGTTTGACGTCAAGTTTGAGGTCAGGTTTGACGTCAAGTTTGAGATCAGGTTTGACGTCAAGTTTGAGATCAGGTTTGACGTCAAGTTTGAGGTCAGGTTTGACGTCAAGTTTGAGGTCAGGTTTGACGTCAAGTTTGAGATCAGGTTTGACGTCAAGTTTGAGGTCAGGTTTGACGTCAAGTTTGAGGTCAGGTTTGACGTCAAGTTTGAGATCAGGTTTGACGTCAAGTTTGAGATCAGGTTTGACGTCAAGTTTGAGGTCAGGTTTGACGTCAAGTTTGAGGTCAGGCTTGACGTCAAGTTTGAGGTCAGGTTTGACGTCAAGTTTGAGATCCGGTTTGACGTCACGTTTGAGGTCAGGTTTGACGTCAAGTTTGAGATCCGGTTTGACGTCAAGTTTGAGGTCAGGTTAGACGTCAAGTTTGAGGTCAGGTTTGACGTCAAGTTTGAGATCAGGTTTGACGTCAAGTTTGAGGTCAGGTTTGACGTCAAGTTTGAGGTCAGGTTTGACGTCAAGTTTGAGATCAGGTTTGACGTCAAGTTTGAGATCAGGTTTGACGTCAAGTTTGAGGTCAGGTTTGACGTCAAGTTTGAGATCCGGTTTGACGTCAAGTTTGAGATCCGGTTTGACGTCAAGTTTGAGATCAGGTTTGACGTCAAGTTTGAGGTCAGGTTTGACGTCAAGTTTGAGATCAGGTTTGACGTCAAGTTTGAGATCAGGTTTGACGTCAAGTTTGAGGTCAGGTTTGACGTCAAGTTTGAGGTCAGGTTTGACGTCAAGTTTGAGGTCAGGTTTGACGTCAAGTTTGAGGTCAGGTTTGACGTCAAGTTTGAGATCAGGTTTGACGTCAAGTTTGAGGTCAGGTTTGACGTCAAGTTTGAGATCAGGTTTGACGTCAAGTTTGAGGTCAGGTTTGACGTCAAGTTTGAGGTCAGGTTTGACGTCAAGTTTGAGATCAGGTTTGACGTCAAGTTTGAGGTCAGGTTTGACGTCAAGTTTGAGGTCAGGTTTGACGTCAAGTTTGAGATCCGGTTTGACGTCAAGTTTGAGATCCGGTTTGACGTCTAGTTTGAGATCCGGTTTGACGTCAAGTTTGAGATCAGGTTTGACGTCAAGTTTGAGGTCAGGTTTGACGTCAAGTTTGAGATCCGGTTTGACGTCAAGTTTGAGGTCAGGTTTGACGTCAAGTTTGAGATCCGGTTTGACGTCAAGTTTGAGGTCAGGTTTGACGTCAAGTTTGAGATCCGGTTTGACGTCAAGTTTGAGGTCAGGTTTGACGTCAAGTTTGAGATCCGGTTTGACGTCTAGTTTGAGATCCGGTTTGACGTCAAGTTTGAGATCAGGTTTGACGTCAAGTTTGAGGTCAGGTTTGACGTCAAGTTTGAGATCCGGTTTTACGTCAAGTTTGAGATCCGGTTTGACGTCAAGTTTGAGATCAGGTTTGACGTCAAGTTTGAGGTCAGGTTTGACGTCAAGTTTGAGGTCAGGTTTGACGTCAAGTTTGAGATTCGGTTTGACGTCAAGTTTGAGATCCGGTTTGACGTCACGTTTGAGGTCAGGTTTGACGTCAAGTTTGAGATCCGGTTTGACGTCAAGTTTGAGGTCAGGTTTGACGTCAAGTTTGAGGTCAGGTTTGACGTCAAGTTTGAGGTCAGGTTTGACGTCAAGTTTGAGGTCAGGTTTGACGTCAAGTTTGAGATTCGGTTTGACGTCAAGTTTGAGATCCGGTTTGACGTCACGTTTGAGGTCAGGTTTGACGTCAAGTTTGAGATCCGGTTTGACGTCAAGTTTGAGGTCAGGTTAGACGTCAAGTTTGAGGTCAGGTTTGACGTCAAGTTTGAGATCAGGTTTGACGTCAAGTTTGAGATCAGGTTTGACGTCAAGTTTGAGGTCAGGTTTGACGTCAAGTTTGAGATCCGGTTTTACGTCACGTTTGAGGTCAGGTTTGACGTCAAGTTTGAGATCCGGTTTGACGTCAAGTTTGAGGTCAGGTTAGACGTCAAGTTTGAGGTCAGGTTTGACGTCAAGTTTGAGATCAGGTTTGACGTCAAGTTTGAGGTCAGGTTTGACGTCAAGTTTGAGGTCAGGTTTGACGTCAAGTTTGAGATCAGGTTTGACGTCAAGTTTGAGATCAGGTTTGACGTCAAGTTTGAGGTCAGGTTTGACGTCAAGTTTGAGATCCGGTTTGACGTCAAGTTTGAGATCCGGTTTGACGTCAAGTTTGAGATCAGGTTTGACGTCAAGTTTGAGGTCAGGTTTGACGTCAAGTTTGAGATCAGGTTTGACGTCAAGTTTGAGGTCAGGTTTGACGTCAAGTTTGAGATCAGGTTTGACGTCAAGTTTGAGATCAGGTTTGACGTCAAGTTTGAGGTCAGGTTTGACGTCAAGTTTGAGGTCAGGTTTGACGTCAAGTTTGAGATCAGGTTTGACGTCAAGTTTGAGATCAGGTTTGACGTCAAGTTTGAGATCCGGTTTGACGTCAAGGTTTGACGTCAAGTTTGAGATCAGGTTTGACGTCAAGTTTGAGATCCGGTTTGACGTCACGTTTGAGGTCAGGTTTGACGTCAAGTTTGAGATCCGGTTTGACGTCAAGTTTGAGGTCAGGTTAGACGTCAAGTTTGAGGTCAGGTTTGACGTCAAGTTTGAGATCAGGTTTGACGTCAAGTTTGAGATCAGGTTTGACGTCAAGTTTGAGGTCAGGTTTGACGTCAAGTTTGAGATCCGGTTTTACGTCACGTTTGAGGTCAGGTTTGACGTCAAGTTTGAGATCCGGTTTGACGTCAAGTTTGAGGTCAGGTTTGACGTCAAGTTTGAGATCCGGTTTGACGTCAAGTTTGAGATCAGGTTTGACGTCAAGTTTGAGATCCGGTTTGACGTCAAGTTTGAGATCAGGTTTGACGTCAAGTTTGAGATCCGGTTTGACGTCAAGTTTGAGGTCAGGTTTGACGTCAAGTTTGAGATCCGGTTTGACGTCAAGTTTGAGGTCAGGTTTGACGTCAAGTTTGAGATCCGGTTTGACGTCAAGTTTGAGATCAGGTTTGACGTCAAGTTTGAGATCAGGTTTGACGTCAAGTTTGAGGTCAGGTTTGACGTCAAGTTTGAGATCAGGTTTGACGTCAAGTTTGAGATCAGGTTTGACGTCAAGTTTGAGGTCAGGTTTGACGTCAAGTTTGAGGTCAGGTTTGACGTCAAGTTTGAGATCAGGTTTGACGTCAAGTTTGAGGTCAGGTTTGACGTCAAGTTTGAGGTCAGGTTTGACGTCAAGTTTGAGATCAGGTTTGACGTCAAGTTTGAGATCAGGTTTGACGTCAAGTTTGAGGTCAGGTTTGACGTCAAGTTTGAGGTCAGGCTTGACGTCAAGTTTGAGGTCAGGTTTGACGTCAAGTTTGAGATCCGGTTTGACGTCAAGTTTGAGATCAGGTTTGACGTCAAGTTTGAGATCCGGTTTGACGTCAAGTTTGAGGTCAGGTTTGACGTCAAGTTTGAGATCCGGTTTGACGTCTAGTTTGAGATCCGGTTTGACGTCAAGTTTGAGATCAGGTTTGACGTCAAGTTTGAGGTCAGGTTTGACGTCAAGTTTGAGGTCAGGTTTGACGTCAAGTTTGAGGTCAGGTTTGACGTCAAGTTTGAGGTCAGGTTTGACGTCAAGTTTGAGATTCGGTTTGACGTCAAGTTTGAGATCCGGTTTGACGTCACGTTTGAGGTCAGGTTTGACGTCAAGTTTGAGATCCGGTTTGACGTCAAGTTTGAGGTCAGGTTAGACGTCAAGTTTGAGGTCAGGTTTGACGTCAAGTTTGAGATCAGGTTTGACGTCAAGTTTGAGGTCAGGTTTGACGTCAAGTTTGAGGTCAGGTTTGACGTCAAGTTTGAGATCAGGTTTGACGTCAAGTTTGAGATCAGGTTTGACGTCAAGTTTGAGGTCAGGTTTGACGTCAAGTTTGAGATCCGGTTTGACGTCAAGTTTGAGATCCGGTTTGACGTCAAGTTGAGATCAGGTTTGACGTCAAGTTTGAGGTCAGGTTTGACGTCAAGTTTGAGATCAGGTTTGACGTCAAGTTTGAGATCAGGTTTGACGTCAAGTTTGAGGTCAGGTTTGACGTCAAGTTTGAGGTCAGGTTTGACGTCAAGTTTGAGGTCAGGTTTGACGTCAAGTTTGAGGTCAGGTTTGACGTCAAGTTTGAGATCAGGTTTGACGTCAAGTTTGAGGTCAGGTTTGACGTCAAGTTTGAGATCAGGTTTGACGTCAAGTTTGAGGTCAGGTTTGACGTCAAGTTTGAGGTCAGGTTTGACGTCAAGTTTGAGATCAGGTTTGACGTCAAGTTTGAGGTCAGGTTTGACGTCAAGTTTGAGGTCAGGTTTGACGTCAAGTTTGAGATCAGGTTTGACGTCAAGTTTGAGATCAGGTTTGACGTCAAGTTTGAGGTCAGGTTTGACGTCAAGTTTGAGGTCAGGCTTGACGTCAAGTTTGAGGTCAGGTTTGACGTCAAGTTTGAGATCCGGTTTGACGTCAAGTTTGAGGTCAGGTTTGACGTCAAGTTTGAGATCCGGTTTGACGTCAAGTTTGAGATCCGGTTTGACGTCAAGTTTGAGGTCAGGTTTGACGTCAAGTTTGAGATCCGGTTTGACGTCAAGTTTGAGATCAGGTTTGACGTCAAGTTTGAGATCCGGTTTGACGTCAAGTTTGAGATCAGGTTTGACGTCAAGTTTGAGATCCGGTTTGACGTCAAGTTTGAGGTCAGGTTTGACGTCAAGTTTGAGATCCGGTTTGACGTCAAGTTTGAGATCCGGTTTGACGTCTAGTTTGAGATCCGGTTTGACGTCAAGTTTGAGATCAGGTTTGACGTCAAGTTTGAGGTCAGGTTTGACGTCAAGTTTGAGATCCGGTTTTACGTCAAGTTTGAGATCCGGTTTGACGTCAAGTTTGAGATCAGGTTTGACGTCAAGTTTGAGGTCAGGTTTGACGTCAAGTTTGAGGTCAGGTTTGACGTCAAGTTTGAGATTCGGTTTGACGTCAAGTTTGAGATCCGGTTTGACGTCACGTTTGAGGTCAGGTTTGACGTCAAGTTTGAGATCCGGTTTGACGTCAAGTTTGAGGTCAGGTTTGACGTCAAGTTTGAGGTCAGGTTTGACGTCAAGTTTGAGGTCAGGTTTGACGTCAAGTTTGAGGTCAGGTTTGACGTCAAGTTTGAGATCCGGTTTGACGTCAAGTTTGAGATCCGGTTTGACGTCTAGTTTGAGATCCGGTTTGACGTCAAGTTTGAGATCAGGTTTGACGTCAAGTTTGAGGTCAGGTTTGACGTCAAGTTTGAGATCCGGTTTGACATCAAGTTTGAGGTCAGGTTTGACGTCAAGTTTGAGATCCGGTTTGACGTCAAGTTTGAGGTCAGGTTTGACGTCAAGTTTGAGATCCGGTTTGACGTCAAGTTTGAGGTCAGGTTTGACGTCAAGTTTGAGATCCGGTTTGACGTCAAGTTTGAGATCAGGTTTGACGTCAAGTTTGAGATCAGGTTTGACGTCAAGTTTGAGGTCAGGTTTGACGTCAAGTTTGAGATCAGGTTTGACGTCAAGTTTGAGATCAGGTTTGACGTCAAGTTTGAGGTCAGGTTTGACGTCAAGTTTGAGGTCAGGTTTGACGTCAAGTTTGAGATCAGGTTTGACGTCAAGTTTGAGGTCAGGTTTGACGTCAAGTTTGAGGTCAGGTTTGACGTCAAGTTTGAGATCAGGTTTGACGTCAAGTTTGAGATCAGGTTTGACGTCAAGTTTGAGGTCAGGTTTGACGTCAAGTTTGAGGTCAGGCTTGACGTCAAGTTTGAGGTCAGGTTTGACGTCAAGTTTGAGATCCGGTTTGACGTCAAGTTTGAGGTCAGGTTTGACGTCAAGTTTGAGATCCGGTTTGACGTCAAGTTTGAGATCCGGTTTGACGTCAAGTTTGAGGTCAGGTTTGACGTCAAGTTTGAGGTCAGGTTTGACGTCAAGTTTGAGGTCAGGTTTGACGTCAAGTTTGAGGTCAGGTTTGACGTCAAGTTTGAGATCCGGTTTGACGTCAAGTTTGAGATCCGGTTTGACGTCTAGTTTGAGATCCGGTTTGACGTCAAGTTTGAGATCAGGTTTGACGTCAAGTTTGAGGTCAGGTTTGACGTCAAGTTTGAGATCCGGTTTGACATCAAGTTTGAGGTCAGGTTTGACGTCAAGTTTGAGATCCGGTTTGACGTCAAGTTTGAGGTCAGGTTTGACGTCAAGTTTGAGATCCGGTTTGACGTCAAGTTTGAGGTCAGGTTTGACGTCAAGTTTGAGATCCGGTTTGACGTCAAGTTTGAGATCAGGTTTGACGTCAAGTTTGAGATCAGGTTTGACGTCAAGTTTGAGGTCAGGTTTGACGTCAAGTTTGAGATCAGGTTTGACGTCAAGTTTGAGATCAGGTTTGACGTCAAGTTTGAGGTCAGGTTTGACGTCAAGTTTGAGGTCAGGTTTGACGTCAAGTTTGAGATCAGGTTTGACGTCAAGTTTGAGGTCAGGTTTGACGTCAAGTTTGAGGTCAGGTTTGACGTCAAGTTTGAGATCAGGTTTGACGTCAAGTTTGAGATCAGGTTTGACGTCAAGTTTGAGGTCAGGTTTGACGTCAAGTTTGAGGTCAGGCTTGACGTCAAGTTTGAGGTCAGGTTTGACGTCAAGTTTGAGATCCGGTTTGACGTCAAGTTTGAGGTCAGGTTTGACGTCAAGTTTGAGATCCGGTTTGACGTCAAGTTTGAGATCCGGTTTGACGTCAAGTTTGAGGTCAGGTTTGACGTCAAGTTTGAGATCCGGTTTGACGTCAAGTTTGAGATCAGGTTTGACGTCAAGTTTGAGATCCGGTTTGACGTCAAGTTTGAGATCAGGTTTGACGTCAAGTTTGAGATCCGGTTTGACGTCAAGTTTGAGGTCAGGTTTGACGTCAAGTTTGAGATCCGGTTTGACGTCAAGTTTGAGATCCGGTTTGACGTCTAGTTTGAGATCCGGTTTGACGTCAAGTTTGAGATCAGGTTTGACGTCAAGTTTGAGGTCAGGTTTGACGTCAAGTTTGAGATCCGGTTTTACGTCAAGTTTGAGATCCGGTTTGACGTCAAGTTTGAGGTCAGGTTTGACGTCAAGTTTGAGATTCGGTTTGACGTCAAGTTTGAGATCCGGTTTGACGTCACGTTTGAGGTCAGGTTTGACGTCAAGTTTGAGATCCGGTTTGACGTCAAGTTTGAGGTCAGGTTTGACGTCAAGTTTGAGGTCAGGTTTGACGTCAAGTTTGAGGTCAGGTTTGACGTCAAGTTTGAGGTCAGGTTTGACGTCAAGTTTGAGATCCGGTTTGACGTCAAGTTTGAGATCCGGTTTGACGTCAAGTTTGAGGTCAGGTTTGACGTCAAGTTTGAGATCCGGTTTTACGTCAAGTTTGAGATCCGGTTTGACGTCAAGTTTGAGATCAGGTTTGACGTCAAGTTTGAGGTCAGGTTTGACGTCAAGTTTGAGGTCAGGTTTGACGTCAAGTTTGAGATTCGGTTTGACGTCAAGTTTGAGATCCGGTTTGACGTCACGTTTGAGGTCAGGTTTGACGTCAAGTTTGAGATCCGGTTTGACGTCAAGTTTGAGGTCAGGTTTGACGTCAAGTTTGAGGTCAGGTTTGACGTCAAGTTTGAGGTCAGGTTTGACGTCAAGTTTGAGGTCAGGTTTGACGTCAAGTTTGAGATCCGGTTTTACGTCAAGTTTGAGATCCGGTTTGACGTCTAGTTTGAGATCCGGTTTGACGTCAAGTTTGAGATCCGGTTTGACGTCAAGTTTGAGATCCGGTTTGACGTCAAGTTTGAGGTCAGGTTTGACGTCAAGTTTGAGATCCGGTTTGACGTCAAGTTTGAGATCCGGTTTGACGTCTAGTTTGAGATCCGGTTTGACGTCAAGTTTGAGGTCAGGTTTGACGTCAAGTTTGAGGTCACGTTTGACGTCAAGTTTGAGATCCGGTTTTACGTCAGTTTGAGATCCGGTTTGACGTCAAGTTTGAGATCAGGTTTGACGTCAAGTTTGAGGTCAGGTTTGACGTCAAGTTTGAGGTCAGGTTTGACGTCAAGTTTGAGATTCGGTTTGACGTCAAGTTTGAGATCCGGTTTGACGTCACGTTTGAGGTCAGGTTTGACGTCAAGTTTGAGATCCGGTTTGACGTCAAGTTTGAGGTCAGGTTTGACGTCAAGTTTGAGGTCAGGTTTGACGTCAAGTTTGAGGTCAGGTTTGACGTCAAGTTTGAGGTCAGGTTTGACGTCAAGTTTGAGATCCGGTTTGACGTCAAGTTTGAGATCCGGTTTGACGTCTAGTTTGAGATCCGGTTTGACGTCAAGTTTGAGATCAGGTTTGACGTCAAGTTTGAGGTCAGGTTTGACGTCAAGTTTGAGATCCGGTTTGACGTCAAGTTTGAGGTCAGGTTTGACGTCAAGTTTGAGATCCGGTTTGACGTCAAGTTTGAGGTCAGGTTTGACGTCAAGTTTGAGATCCGGTTTGACGTCAAGTTTGAGGTCAGGTTTGACGTCAAGTTTGAGATCCGGTTTGACGTCAAGTTTGAGATCAGGTTTGACGTCAAGTTTGAGATCAGGTTTGACGTCAAGTTTGAGGTCAGGTTTGACGTCAAGTTTGAGATCAGGTTTGACGTCAAGTTTGAGATCAGGTTTGACGTCAAGTTTGAGGTCAGGTTTGACGTCAAGTTTGAGGTCAGGTTTGACGTCAAGTTTGAGATCAGGTTTGACGTCAAGTTTGAGGTCAGGTTTGACGTCAAGTTTGAGGTCAGGTTTGACGTCAAGTTTGAGATCAGGTTTGACGTCAAGTTTGAGATCAGGTTTGACGTCAAGTTTGAGGTCAGGTTTGACGTCAAGTTTGAGGTCAGGCTTGACGTCAAGTTTGAGGTCAGGTTTGACGTCAAGTTTGAGATCCGGTTTGACGTCAAGTTTGAGGTCAGGTTTGACGTCAAGTTTGAGATCCGGTTTGACGTCAAGTTTGAGATCAGGTTTGACGTCAAGTTTGAGATCCGGTTTGACGTCAAGTTTGAGATCAGGTTTGACGTCAAGTTTGAGATCCGGTTTGACGTCAAGTTTGAGGTCAGGTTTGACGTCAAGTTTGAGATCCGGTTTGACGTCAAGTTTGAGGTCAGGTTTGACGTCAAGTTTGAGATCCGGTTTGACGTCAAGTTTGAGATCAGGTTTGACGTCAAGTTTGAGATCAGGTTTGACGTCAAGTTTGAGGTCAGGTTTGACGTCAAGTTTGAGATCAGGTTTGACGTCAAGTTTGAGATCAGGTTTGACGTCAAGTTTGAGGTCAGGTTTGACGTCAAGTTTGAGGTCAGGTTTGACGTCAAGTTTGAGATCAGGTTTGACGTCAAGTTTGAGGTCAGGTTTGACGTCAAGTTTGAGGTCAGGTTTGACGTCAAGTTTGAGATCAGGTTTGACGTCAAGTTTGAGATCAGGTTTGACGTCAAGTTTGAGGTCAGGTTTGACGTCAAGTTTGAGGTCAGGCTTGACGTCAAGTTTGAGGTCAGGTTTGACGTCAAGTTTGAGATCCGGTTTGACGTCAAGTTTGAGATCAGGTTTGACGTCAAGTTTGAGATCCGGTTTGACGTCAAGTTTGAGGTCAGGTTTGACGTCAAGTTTGAGATCCGGTTTGACGTCTAGTTTGAGATCCGGTTTGACGTCAAGTTTGAGATCAGGTTTGACGTCAAGTTTGAGGTCAGGTTTGACGTCAAGTTTGAGGTCAGGTTTGACGTCAAGTTTGAGGTCAGGTTTGACGTCAAGTTTGAGGTCAGGTTTGACGTCAAGTTTGAGATTCGGTTTGACGTCAAGTTTGAGATCCGGTTTGACGTCACGTTTGAGGTCAGGTTTGACGTCAAGTTTGAGATCCGGTTTGACGTCAAGTTTGAGGTCAGGTTAGACGTCAAGTTTGAGGTCAGGTTTGACGTCAAGTTTGAGATCAGGTTTGACGTCAAGTTTGAGGTCAGGTTTGACGTCAAGTTTGAGGTCAGGTTTGACGTCAAGTTTGAGATCAGGTTTGACGTCAAGTTTGAGATCAGGTTTGACGTCAAGTTTGAGGTCAGGTTTGACGTCAAGTTTGAGATCCGGTTTGACGTCAAGTTTGAGATCCG
The DNA here is from genome assembly GCA_947471745.1 of Closterium sp. Naga37s-1. Taxonomy (NCBI): domain Eukaryota; kingdom Viridiplantae; phylum Streptophyta; class Zygnematophyceae; order Desmidiales; family Closteriaceae; genus Closterium; species Closterium sp. Naga37s-1. Next base: position 1,096,463 of record CANJKZ010000122.1, on the reverse strand, counting down.
GTTTGACGTCAAGTTTGAGATCCGGTTTGACGTCAAGTTTGAGATCAGGTTTGACGTCAAGTTTGAGGTCAGGTTTGACGTCAAGTTTGAGGTCAGGTTTGACGTCAAGTTTGAGATTCGGTTTGACGTCAAGTTTGAGATCCGGTTTGACGTCACGTTTGAGGTCAGGTTTGACGTCAAGTTTGAGATCCGGTTTGACGTCAAGTTTGAGGTCAGGTTAGACGTCAAGTTTGAGGTCAGGTTTGACGTCAAGTTTGAGATCAGGTTTGACGTCAAGTTTGAGGTCAGGTTTGACGTCAAGTTTGAGGTCAGGTTTGACGTCAAGTTTGAGATCAGGTTTGACGTCAAGTTTGAGATCAGGTTTGACGTCAAGTTTGAGGTCAGGTTTGACGTCAAGTTTGAGATCCGGTTTGACGTCAAGTTTGAGATCCGGTTTGACGTCAAGTTTGAGATCCGGTTTGACGTCAAGTTTGAGATCAGGTTTGACGTCAAGTTTGAGGTCAGGTTTGACGTCAAGTTTGAGGTCAGGTTTGACGTCAAGTTTGAGGTCAGGTTTGACGTCAAGTTTGAGATCCGGTTTGACGTCAAGTTTGAGATCCGGTTTGACGTCTAGTTTGAGATCCGGTTTGACGTCAAGTTTGAGATCAGGTTTGACGTCAAGTTTGAGGTCAGGTTTGACGTCAAGTTTGAGATCCGGTTTGACGTCAAGTTTGAGGTCAGGTTTGACGTCAAGTTTGAGATCCGGTTTGACGTCAAGTTTGAGGTCAGGTTTGACGTCAAGTTTGAGATCCGGTTTGACGTCAAGTTTGAGGTCAGGTTTGACGTCAAGTTTGAGATCCGGTTTGACGTCTAGTTTGAGATCCGGTTTGACGTCAAGTTTGAGATCAGGTTTGACGTCAAGTTTGAGGTCAGGTTTGACGTCAAGTTTGAGATCCGGTTTTACGTCAAGTTTGAGATCCGGTTTGACGTCAAGTTTGAGATCAGGTTTGACGTCAAGTTTGAGGTCAGGTTTGACGTCAAGTTTGAGGTCAGGTTTGACGTCAAGTTTGAGATTCGGTTTGACGTCAAGTTTGAGATCCGGTTTGACGTCACGTTTGAGGTCAGGTTTGACGTCAAGTTTGAGATCCGGTTTGACGTCAAGTTTGAGGTCAGGTTAGACGTCAAGTTTGAGGTCAGGTTTGACGTCAAGTTTGAGATCAGGTTTGACGTCAAGTTTGAGGTCAGGTTTGACGTCAAGTTTGAGGTCAGGTTTGACGTCAAGTTTGAGATCAGGTTTGACGTCAAGTTTGAGATCAGGTTTGACGTCAAGTTTGAGGTCAGGTTTGACGTCAAGTTTGAGGTCAGGCTTGACGTCAAGTTTGAGGTCAGGTTTGACGTCAAGTTTGAGATCCGGTTTGACGTCAAGTTTGAGGTCAGGTTTGACGTCAAGTTTGAGGTCAGGTGTGACGTCGAGTTTGAGATCAGGTTTGACGTCAAGTTTGAGATCCGGTTTGACGTCAAGTTTGAGGTCAGGTTTGACGTCAAGTTTGAGGTCAGGTTTGACGTCAAGTTTGAGGTCAGGTTTGACGTCAAGTTTGAGGTCAGGTTTGACGTCAAGTTTGAGATCCGGTTTGACGTCAAGTTTGAGATCCGGTTTTGACGTCTAGTTTGAGATCCGGTTTGACGTCAAGTTTGAGATCAGGTTTGACGTCAAGTTTGAGGTCAGGTTTGACGTCAAGTTTGAGATCCGGTTTGACGTCAAGTTTGAGGTCAGGTTTGACGTCAAGTTTGAGATCCGGTTTGACGTCAAGTTTGAGGTCAGGTTTGACGTCAAGTTTGAGATCCGGTTTGACGTCAAGTTTGAGGTCAGGTTTGACGTCAAGTTTGAGATCCGGTTTGACGTCAAGTTTGAGATCAGGTTTGACGTCAAGTTTGAGATCAGGTTTGACGTCAAGTTTGAGGTCAGGTTTGACGTCAAGTTTGAGATCAGGTTTGACGTCAAGTTTGAGATCAGGTTTGACGTCAAGTTTGAGGTCAGGTTTGACGTCAAGTTTGAGGTCAGGTTTGACGTCAAGTTTGAGATCAGGTTTGACGTCAAGTTTGAGGTCAGGTTTGACGTCAAGTTTGAGGTCAGGTTTGACGTCAAGTTTGAGATCAGGTTTGACGTCAAGTTTGAGATCAGGTTTGACGTCAAGTTTGAGGTCAGGTTTGACGTCAAGTTTGAGGTCAGGCTTGACGTCAAGTTTGAGGTCAGGTTTGACGTCAAGTTTGAGATCCGGTTTGACGTCAAGTTTGAGGTCAGGTTTGACGTCAAGTTTGAGATCCGGTTTGACGTCAAGTTTGAGATCAGGTTTGACGTCAAGTTTGAGATCCGGTTTGACGTCAAGTTTGAGATCAGGTTTGACGTCAAGTTTGAGATCCGGTTTGACGTCAAGTTTGAGGTCAGGTTTGACGTCAAGTTTGAGATCCGGTTTGACGTCAAGTTTGAGGTCAGGTTTGACGTCAAGTTTGAGATCCGGTTTGACGTCAAGTTTGAGATCAGGTTTGACGTCAAGTTTGAGATCAGGTTTGACGTCAAGTTTGAGGTCAGGTTTGACGTCAAGTTTGAGATCAGGTTTGACGTCAAGTTTGAGATCAGGTTTGACGTCAAGTTTGAGGTCAGGTTTGACGTCAAGTTTGAGGTCAGGTTTGACGTCAAGTTTGAGATCAGGTTTGACGTCAAGTTTGAGGTCAGGTTTGACGTCAAGTTTGAGGTCAGGTTTGACGTCAAGTTTGAGATCAGGTTTGACGTCAAGTTTGAGATCAGGTTTGACGTCAAGTTTGAGGTCAGGTTTGACGTCAAGTTTGAGGTCAGGCTTGACGTCAAGTTTGAGGTCAGGTTTGACGTCAAGTTTGAGATCCGGTTTGACGTCAAGTTTGAGGTCAGGTTTGACGTCAAGTTTGAGATCCGGTTTGACGTCAAGTTTGAGATCAGGTTTGACGTCAAGTTTGAGATCCGGTTTGACGTCAAGTTTGAGGTCAGGTTTGACGTCAAGTTTGAGATCCGGTTTGACGTCTAGTTTGAGATCCGGTTTGACGTCAAGTTTGAGATCAGGTTTGACGTCAAGTTTGAGGTCAGGTTTGACGTCAAGTTTGAGATCCGGTTTTACGTCAAGTTTGAGATCCGGTTTGACGTCAAGTTTGAGATCAGGTTTGACGTCAAGTTTGAGGTCAGGTTTGACGTCAAGTTTGAGGTCAGGTTTGACGTCAAGTTTGAGATTCGGTTTGACGTCAAGTTTGAGATCCGGTTTGACGTCACGTTTGAGGTCAGGTTTGACGTCAAGTTTGAGATCCGGTTTGACGTCAAGTTTGAGGTCAGGTTAGACGTCAAGTTTGAGGTCAGGTTTGACGTCAAGTTTGAGATCAGGTTTGACGTCAAGTTTGAGGTCAGGTTTGACGTCAAGTTTGAGGTCAGGTTTGACGTCAAGTTTGAGATCAGGTTTGACGTCAAGTTTGAGATCAGGTTTGACGTCAAGTTTGAGGTCAGGTTTGACGTCAAGTTTGAGGTCAGGCTTGACGTCAAGTTTGAGGTCAGGTTTGACGTCAAGTTTGAGATCCGGTTTGACGTTAAGTTTGAGGTCAGGTTTGACGTCAAGTTTGAGATCCGGTTTGACGTCAAGTTTGAGATCAGGTTTGACGTCAAGTTTGAGATCCGGTTTGACGTCAAGTTTGAGATCAGGTTTGACGTCAAGTTTGAGATCCGGTTTGACGTCAAGTTTGAGGTCAGGTTTGACGTCAAGTTTGAGATCCGGTTTGACGTCAAGTTTGAGGTCAGGTTTGACGTCAAGTTTGAGATCCGGTTTGACGTCAAGTTTGAGATCAGGTTTGACGTCAAGTTTGAGATCAGGTTTGACGTCAAGTTTGAGGTCAGGTTTGACGTCAAGTTTGAGATCAGGTTTGACGTCAAGTTTGAGATCAGGTTTGACGTCAAGTTTGAGGTCAGGTTTGACGTCAAGTTTGAGGTCAGGTTTGACGTCAAGTTTGAGATCAGGTTTGACGTCAAGTTTGAGGTCAGGTTTGACGTCAAGTTTGAGGTCAGGTTTGACGTCAAGTTTGAGATCAGGTTTGACGTCAAGTTTGAGATCAGGTTTGACGTCAAGTTTGAGGTCAGGTTTGACGTCAAGTTTGAGGTCAGGCTTGACGTCAAGTTTGAGGTCAGGTTTGACGTCAAGTTTGAGATCCGGTTTGACGTCAAGTTTGAGGTCAGGTTTGACGTCAAGTTTGAGATCCGGTTTGACGTCAAGTTTGAGATCAGGTTTGACGTCAAGTTTGAGATCCGGTTTGACGTCAAGTTTGAGATCAGGTTTGACGTCAAGTTTGAGATCCGGTTTGACGTCAAGTTTGAGGTCAGGTTTGACGTCAAGTTTGAGATCCGGTTTGACGTCTAGTTTGAGATCCGGTTTGACGTCAAGTTTGAGATCAGGTTTGACGTCAAGTTTGAGGTCAGGTTTGACGTCAAGTTTGAGATCCGGTTTTACGTCAAGTTTGAGATCCGGTTTGACGTCAAGTTTGAGATCAGGTTTGACGTCAAGTTTGAGGTCAGGTTTGACGTCAAGTTTGAGATTCGGTTTGACGTCAAGTTTGAGATCCGGTTTGACGTCACGTTTGAGGTCAGGTTTGACGTCAAGTTTGAGATCCGGTTTGACGTCAAGTTTGAGGTCAGGTTTGACGTCAAGTTTGAGGTCAGGTTTGACGTCAAGTTTGAGGTCAGGTTTGACGTCAAGTTTGAGATCAGGTTTGACGTCAAGTTTGAGGTCAGGTTTGACGTCAAGTTTGAGATCAGGTTTGACGTCAAGTTTGAGATCAGGTTTGACGTCAAGTTTGAGGTCAGGTTTGACGTCAAGTTTGAGATCAGGTTTGACGTCAAGTTTGAGGTCAGGTTTGACGTCAAGTTTGAGATCAGGTTTGACGTCAAGTTTGAGATCAGGTTTGACGTCAAGTTTGAGGTCAGGTTTGACGTCAAGTTTGAGATCCGGTTTGACGTCAAGTTTGAGGTCAGGTTTGACGTCAAGTTTGAGATCAGGTTTGACGTCAAGTTTGAGGTCAGGTTTGACGTCAAGTTTGAGATCAGGTTTGACGTCAAGTTTGAGATCAGGTTTGACGTCAAGTTTGAGGTCAGGTTTGACGTCAAGTTTGAGGTCAGGTTTGACGTCAAGTTTGAGATCAGGTTTGACGTCAAGTTTGAGATCAGGTTTGACGTCAAGTTTGAGATCCGGTTTGACGTCAAGTTTGAGATCAGGTTTGACGTTAAGTTTGAGGTCAGGTTTGATGTCAAGTTTGAGATCAGGTTTGACGTCAAGTTTGAGATCAGGTTTGACGTCAGGTTTGAGGTCAGGTTTGACGTCAAGTTTGAGGTCAGGTTTGACGTCAAGTTTGAGGTCAGGTTTGACGTCAAGTTTGAGATCAGGTTTGACGTCAAGTTTGAGATCAGGTTTGACGTCAAGTTTGAGGTCAGGTTTGACGTCAAGTTTGAGGTCAGGCTTGACGTCAAGTTTGAGGTCAGGTTTGACGTCAAGTTTGAGATCAGGTTTGACGTCAAGTTTGAGATCAGGTTTGACGTCAAGTTTGAGATCAGGTTTGACGTCAAGTTTGAGGTCAGGTTTGACGTCAAGTTTGAGATCCGGTTTGACGTCAAGTTTGAGATCCGGTTTGACGTCAAGTTTGAGGTCAGGTTTGACGTCAAGTTTGAGATCCGGTTTGACGTCAAGTTTGAGGTCAGGTTTGACGTCAAGTTTGAGATCCGGTTTGACGTCAAGTTTGAGGTCAGGTTTGACGTCAAGTTTGAGATCCGGTTTTACGTCAAGTTTGAGATCCGGTTTGACGTCTAGTTTGAGATCCGGTTTGACGTCAAGTTTGAGATCCGGTTTGACGTCAAGTTTGAGGTCAGGTTCGATGTCAAGTTTGAGGTCAGGTTTGACGTCAAGTTTCAGGTCAGGTTTGACGTCAAGTTTGAGATCAGGTTTGACGTCAAGTTTGAGATCCGGTTTGACGTCAAGTTTGAGGTCAGGTTTGACGTCAAGTTTGAGATCCGGTTTGACGTCAAGTTTGAGGTCAGGTTTGACGTCAAGTTTGAGGTCAGGTTTGACGTCAAGTTTGAGATCCGGTTTGACGTCAAGTTTGAGGTCAGGTTTGACGTCAAGTTTGAGATCAGGTTTGACGTCAAGTTTGAGGTCAGGTTTGACGTCAAGTTTGAGATCAGGTTTGACGTCAAGTTTGAGATCAGGTTTGACGTCAAGTTTGAGGTCAGGTTTGACGTCAAGTTTGAGGTCAGGTTTGACGTCAAGTTTGAGATCAGGTTTGACGTCAAGTTTGAGATCAGGTTTGACGTCAAGTTTGAGATCCGGTTTGACGTCAAGTTTGAGATCAGGTTTGACGTCAAGTTTGAGGTCAGGTTTGATGTCAAGTTTGAGATCAGGTTTGACGTCAAGTTTGAGATCAGGTTTGACGTCAGGTTTGAGGTCAGGTTTGACGTCAAGTTTGAGGTCAGGTTTGACGTCAAGTTTGAGGTCAGGTTTGACGTCAAGTTTGAGATCAGGTTTGACGTCAAGTTTGAGATCAGGTTTGACGTCAAGTTTGAGATCAGGTTTGACGTCAAGTTTGAGGTCAGGTTTGACGTCAAGTTTGAGATCCGGTTTGACGTCAAGTTTGAGATCCGGTTTGACGTCAAGTTTGAGATCCGGTTTGACGTCAAGTTTGAGGTCAGGTTTGACGTCAAGTTTGAGGTCAGGTTTGACGTCAAGTTTGAGATCCGGTTTGACGTCAAGTTTGAGGTCAGGTTTGACGTCAAGTTTGAGATCAGGTTTGACGTCAAGTTTGAGGTCAGGTTTGACGTCAAGTTTGAGATCAGGTTTGACGTCAAGTTTGAGATCAGGTTTGACGTCAAGTTTGAGGTCAGGTTTGACGTCAAGTTTGAGGTCAGGTTTGACGTCAAGTTTGAGATCAGGTTTGACGTCAAGTTTGAGATCAGGTTTGACGTCAAGTTTGAGATCCGGTTTGACGTCAAGTTTGAGATCAGGTTTGACGTCAAGTTTGAGGTCAGGTTTGATGTCAAGTTTGAGATCAGGTTTGACGTCAAGTTTGAGATCAGGTTTGACGTCAGGTTTGAGGTCAGGTTTGACGTCAAGTTTGAGGTCAGGTTTGACGTCAAGTTTGAGGTCAGGTTTGACGTCAAGTTTGAGGTCAGGTTTGACGTCAAGTTTGAGGTCAGGTTTGACGTCAAGTTTGAGGTCAGGTTTGACGTCAAGTTTGAGATCCGGTTTGACGTCAAGTTTGAGATCCGGTTTGACGTCAAGTTTGAGATCCGGTTTGACGTCAAGTTTGAGGTCAGGTTTGACGTCAAGTTTGAGGTCAGGTTTGACGTCAAGTTTGAGATCCGGTTTGACGTCAAGTTTGAGGTCAGGTTTGACGTCAAGTTTGAGATCAGGTTTGACGTCAAGTTTGAGGTCAGGTTTGACGTCAAGTTTGAGATCAGGTTTGACGTCAAGTTTGAGATCAGGTTTGACGTCAAGTTTGAGGTCAGGTTTGACGTCAAGTTTGAGGTCAGGTTTGACGTCAAGTTTGAGATCAGGTTTGACGTCAAGTTTGAGATCAGGTTTGACGTCAAGTTTGAGATCCGGTTTGACGTCAAGTTTGAGATCAGGTTTGACGTCAAGTTTGAGGTCAGGTTTGATGTCAAGTTTGAGATCAGGTTTGACGTCAAGTTTGAGATCAGGTTTGACGTCAGGTTTGAGGTCAGGTTTGACGTCAAGTTTGAGGTCAGGTTTGACGTCAAGTTTGAGGTCAGGTTTGACGTCAAGTTTGAGATCAGGTTTGACGTCAAGTTTGAGATCAGGTTTGACGTCAAGTTTGAGATCAGGTTTGACGTCAAGTTTGAGGTCAGGTTTGACGTCAAGTTTGAGATCCGGTTTGACGTCAAGTTTGAGATCCGGTTTGACGTCAAGTTTGAGATCCGGTTTGACGTCAAGTTTGAGGTCAGGTTTGACGTCAAGTTTGAGGTCAGGTTTGACGTCAAGTTTGAGATCCGGTTTGACGTCAAGTTTGAGGTCAGGTTTGACGTCAAGTTTGAGATCAGGTTTGACGTCAAGTTTGAGGTCAGGTTTGACGTCAAGTTTGAGATCAGGTTTGACGTCAAGTTTGAGATCAGGTTTGACGTCAAGTTTGAGGTCAGGTTTGACGTCAAGTTTGAGGTCAGGTTTGACGTCAAGTTTGAGATCAGGTTTGACGTCAAGTTTGAGATCAGGTTTGACGTCAAGTTTGAGATCCGGTTTGACGTCAAGTTTGAGATCAGGTTTGACGTCAAGTTTGAGGTCAGGTTTGATGTCAAGTTTGAGATCAGGTTTGACGTCAAGTTTGAGATCAGGTTTGACGTCAGGTTTGAGGTCAGGTTTGACGTCAAGTTTGAGGTCAGGTTTGACGTCAAGTTTGAGGTCAGGTTTGACGTCAAGTTTGAGATCAGGTTTGACGTCAAGTTTGAGATCAGGTTTGACGTCAAGTTTGAGATCAGGTTTGACGTCAAGTTTGAGGTCAGGTTTGACGTCAAGTTTGAGATCCGGTTTGACGTCAAGTTTGAGATCCGGTTTGACGTCAAGTTTGAGGTCAGGTTTGACGTCAAGTTTGAGGTCAGGTTTGACGTCAAGTTTGAGATCAGGTTTGACGTCAAGTTTGAGATCAGGTTTGACGTCAAGTTTGAGATCCGGTTTGACGTCAAGTTTGAGATCAGGTTTGACGTCAAGTTTGAGGTCAGGTTTGATGTCAAGTTTGAGATCAGGTTTGACGTCAAGTTTGAGATCAGGTTTGACGTCAGGTTTGAGGTCAGGTTTGACGTCAAGTTTGAGGTCAGGTTTGACGTCAAGTTTGAGGTCAGGTTTGACGTCAAGTTTGAGATCAGGTTTGACGTCAAGTTTGAGATCAGGTTTGACGTCAAGTTTGAGATCAGGTTTGACGTCAAGTTTGAGGTCAGGTTTGACGTCAAGTTTGAGATCCGGTTTGACGTCAAGTTTGAGATCCGGTTTGACGTCAAGTTTGAGGTCAGGTTTGACGTCAAGTTTGAGGTCAGGTTTGACGTCAAGTTTGAGATCCGGTTTGACGTCAAGTTTGAGGTCAGGTTTGACGTCAAGTTTGAGATCAGGTTTGACGTCAAGTTTGAGGTCAGGTTTGACGTCAAGTTTGAGATCAGGTTTGACGTCAAGTTTGAGATCAGGTTTGACGTCAAGTTTGAGGTCAGGTTTGACGTCAAGTTTGAGGTCAGGTTTGACGTCAAGTTTGAGATCAGGTTTGACGTCAAGTTTGAGATCAGGTTTGACGTCAAGTTTGAGATCCGGTTTGACGTCAAGTTTGAGATCAGGTTTGACGTCAAGTTTGAGGTCAGGTTTGATGTCAAGTTTGAGATCAGGTTTGACGTCAAGTTTGAGATCAGGTTTGACGTCAGGTTTGAGGTCAGGTTTGACGTCAAGTTTGAGGTCAGGTTTGACGTCAAGTTTGAGGTCAGGTTTGACGTCAAGTTTGAGATCAGGTTTGACGTCAAGTTTGAGATCAGGTTTGACGTCAAGTTTGAGATCAGGTTTGACGTCAAGTTTGAGGTCAGGTTTGACGTCAAGTTTGAGATCCGGTTTGACGTCAAGTTTGAGATCCGGTTTGACGTCAAGTTTGAGGTCAGGTTTGACGTCAAGTTTGAGATCCGGTTTGACGTCAAGTTTGAGGTCAGGTTTGACGTCAAGTTTGAGATCCGGTTTGACGTCAAGTTTGAGGTCAGGTTTGACGTCAAGTTTGAGATCCGGTTTGACGTCAAGTTTGAGATCAGGTTTGACGTCAAGTTTGAGATCCGGTTTGACGTCAAGTTTGAGATCAGGTTTGACGTCAAGTTTGAGGTCAGGTTTGACGTCAAGTTTGAGATCCGGTTTTACGTCAAGTTTGAGATCCGGTTTGACGTCAAGTTTGAGATCAGGTTTGACGTCAAGTTTGAGGTCAGGTTTGACGTCAAGTTTGAGGTCAGGTTTGACGTCAAGTTTGAGATTCGGTTTGACGTCACGTTTGAGATCCGGTTTGACGTCACGTTTGAGGTCAGGTTTGACGTCAAGTTTGAGATCCGGTTTGACGTCAAGTTTGAGGTCAGGTTTGACGTCAAGTTTGAGGTCAGGTTTGACGTCAAGTTTGAGGTCAGGTTTGACGTCAAGTTTGAGGTCAGGTTTGACGTCAAGTTTGAGATCCGGTTTGACGTCAAGTTTGAGATCCGGTTTGACGTCTAGTTTGAGATCCGGTTTGACGTCAAGTTTGAGATCAGGTTTGACGTCAAGTTTGAGGTCAGGTTTGACGTCAAGTTTGAGATCCGGTTTGACGTCAAGTTTGAGGTCAGGTTTGACGTCAAGTTTGAGATCCGGTTTGACGTCAAGTTTGAGGTCAGGTTTGACGTCAAGTTTGAGATCCGGTTTGACGTCAAGTTTGAGGTCAGGTTTGACGTCAAGTTTGAGATCCGGTTTGACGTCAAGTTTGAGATCAGGTTTGACGTCAAGTTTGAGATCAGGTTTGACGTCAAGTTTGAGATCAGGTTTGACGTCAAGTTTGAGGTCAGGTTTGACGTCAAGTTTGAGGTCAGGTTTGACGTCAAGTTTGAGATCAGGTTTGACGTCAAGTTTGAGGTCAGGTTTGACGTCAAGTTTGAGGTCAGGTTTGACGTCAAGTTTGAGATCAGGTTTGACGTCAAGTTTGAGATCAGGTTTGACGTCAAGTTTGAGGTCAGGTTTGACGTCAAGTTTGAGGTCAGGCTTGACGTCAAGTTTGAGGTCAGGTTTGACGTCAAGTTTGAGATCCGGTTTGACGTCAAGTTTGAGGTCAGGTTTGACGTCAAGTTTGAGATCCGGTTTGACGTCAAGTTTGAGATCAGGTTTGACGTCAAGTTTGAGATCCGGTTTGACGTCAAGTTTGAGATCAGGTTTGACGTCAAGTTTGAGATCCGGTTTGACGTCAAGTTTGAGGTCAGGTTTGACGTCAAGTTTGAGATCCGGTTTGACGTCTAGTTTGAGATCCGGTTTGACGTCAAGTTTGAGATCAGGTTTGACGTCAAGTTTGAGGTCAGGTTTGACGTCAAGTTTGAGATCCGGTTTTACGTCAAGTTTGAGATCCGGTTTGACATCAAGTTTGAGATCAGGTTTGACGTCAAGTTTGAGGTCAGGTTTGACGTCAAGTTTGAGATTCGGTTTGACGTCAAGTTTGAGATCCGGTTTGACGTCACGTTTGAGGTCAGGTTTGACGTCAAGTTTGAGATCCGGTTTGACGTCAAGTTTGAGGTCAGGTTTGACGTCAAGTTTGAGGTCAGGTTTGACGTCAAGTTTGAGGTCAGGTTTGACGTCAAGTTTGAGGTCAGGTTTGACGTCAAGTTTGAGATCCGGTTTGACGTCAAGTTTGAGATCCGGTTTGACGTCTAGTTTGAGATCCGGTTTGACGTCAAGTTTGAGGTCAGGTTTGACGTCAAGTTTGAGATCCGGTTTTACGTCAAGTTTGAGATCCGGTTTGACGTCTAGTTTGAGATCCGGTTTGACGTCAAGTTTGAGATCCGGTTTGACGTCAAGTTTGAGATCCGGTTTGACGTCAAGTTTGAGGTCAGGTTTGATGTCAAGTTTGAGATCCGGTTTGACGTCAAGTTTGAGATCCGGTTTGACGTCTAGTTTGAGATCCGGTTTGACGTCAAGTTTGAGGTCAGGTTTGACGTCAAGTTTGAGGTCAGGTTTGACGTCAAGTTTGAGATCCGGTTTTACGTCAAGTTTGAGATCCGGTTTGACGTCAAGTTTGAGGTCAGGTTTGACGTCAAGTTTGAGATTCGGTTTGACGTCAAGTTTGAGATCCGGTTTGACGTCAAGTTTGAGGTCAGGTTTGACGTCAAGTTTGAGATCAGGTTTGACGTCAAGTTTGAGGTCAGGTTTGACGTCAAGTTTGAGATCAGGTTTGACGTCAAGTTTGAGATCAGGTTTGACGTCAAGTTTGAGGTCAGGTTTGACGTCAAGTTTGAGGTCAGGTTTGACTTCAAGTTTGAGATCAGGTTTGACGTCAAGTTTGAGATCAGGTTTGACGTCAAGTTTGAGATCCGGTTTGACGTCAAGTTTGAGATCAGGTTTGACGTCAAGTTTGAGGTCAGGTTTGACGTCAAGTTTGAGATCAGGTTTGACGTCAAGTTTGAGATCAGGTTTGACGTCAAGTTTGAGGTCAGGTTTGACGTCAAGTTTGAGGTCAGGTTTGACGTCAAGTTTGAGGTCAGGTTTGACGTCAAGTTTGAGATCAGGTTTGACGTCAAGTTTGAGATCAGGTTTGACGTCAAGTTTGAGGTCAGGTTTGACGTCAAGTTTGAGGTCAGGCTTGACGTCAAGTTTGAGGTCAGGTTTGACGTCAAGTTTGAGATCAGGTTTGACGTCAAGTTTGAGATCAGGTTTGACGTCAAGTTTGAGATCAGGTTTGACGTCAAGTTTGAGGTCAGGTTTGACGTCAAGTTTGAGATCCGGTTTGACGTCAAGTTTGAGATCCGGTTTGACGTCAAGTTTGAGGTCAGGTTTGACGTCAAGTTTTAGATCCGGTTTGACGTCAAGTTTGAGGTCAGGTTTGACGTCAAGTTTGAGATCCGGTTTGACGTCAAGTTTGAGGTCAGGTTTGACGTCTAGTTTGAGATCCGGTTTGACGTCAAGTTTGAGATCAGGTTTAACGTCAAGTTTGAGATCCGGTTTGACGTCAAGTTTGAGGTCAGGTTTGACGTCAAGTTTGAGGTCAGGTTTGACGTCAAGTTTGAGGTCAGGTTTGACGTCAAGTTTGAGATCAGGTTTGACGTCTTGTTTGAGGTCCGGTTTGACGTCAAGTTTGAGATTCGGTTTGACGTCAAGTTTGAGGTCAAGTTTGACGTCAAGTTTGAGGTCAGGTTTGACGTCAAGTTTGAGATCCGGTTTGACGTCAAGTTTGAGGTCAGGTTTGACGTCAAGTTTGAGATCCGGTTTGACGTCAAGTTTGAGGTCAGGTTTGACGTCAAGTTTGAGATCCGGTTTGACGTCAAGTTTGAGGTTAGGTTTGACGTCAAGTTTGAGAGGTCAGGTTTGACGTCAAGTTTGAGGTCAGGCTTGACGTCCAGTTTGAGGTCAGGTTTGACGTCAAGTTTGAGATCAGGTTTGACGTCAAGTTTGAGATCAGGTTTGACGTCAAGTTTGAGATCAGGTTTGACGTCAAGTTTGAGATCAGGTTTGACGTCAAGTTTGAGGTCAGGTTTGACGTCAAGTTTGAGATGAGGTTTGACGTCAAGTTTGAGGTCAGGTTTGACGTCAAGTTTGAGGTCAGGTTTGACGTCAAGTTTGAGATCAGGTTTGACGTCAAGTTTGAGGTCAGGTTTGACGTCAAGTTTGAGATCCGGTTTGACGTCAAGTTTGAGGTCAGGTTTGACGTCAAGTTTGAGGTCAGGTTTGACGTCAAGTTTGAGATCAGGTTTGACGTCAAGTTTGAGATCAGGGTTGACGTCAAGTTTGAGGTCAGGTTTGACGTCAAGTTTGAGATGCGGTTTGACGTCAAGTTTGAGATACGATTTGACGTCAAGTTTGAGATCCGGTTTGACGTCAAGTTTGAGATACGGTTTGACGTCAAGTTTGAGGTCAGGTTTGACGTCAAGTTTGAGATCCGGTTTGACGTCAAGTTTGAGGTCAGGTTTGACGTCAAGTTTGAGATCAGGCTTGACGTCAAGTTTGAGGTCAGGTTTGACGTCAAGTTTGAGATGAGGTTTGACGTCAAGTTTGAGATCAGGTTTGATGTCAAGTTTGAGATCCGGTTTGACGTCAGTAGCATGTGGGAGAGTGAATGGGCTTGGGATGGGAGGGAGGCGCCACCCTATGTCGGCGCACCTGTGGTCGGAGAAGGGCCGCGTGCACAAGGAGCTGGGGGAGGTTGATTTGGCTTTAGCTGCCCTTCATAAGGCACTGGCGCTGGAAGAGTGAGTGGGGGAGTGGGAGAGCAGTGGATGAAGTTAGAAAGGGGGGTTGTTCTGTTGTGACGAAACTGAACTCAGTGACTTACCCTTTTCATGCTCACATGACATCCTGCCTGTGCCGCCTGGGTTCGCCACCTCCTCCACCCACGCCTTCCCCGTTCTTCCCCATGCTCCCCCAATGTGCCCCGCATGCTCCCCGCATGCGCCCCCCATGTTCCACCCATGCTCCCCTCCCCCCATCCTCCCCCCATCCTCCCCCCATCCTCCCCCCATCCTCCCCCCATCCTCCCCCCATCCTCCCCCCATCCTCCCCCCATCCTCCCCCCATCCTCCCCCCATCCTCCCCCCAGCACGCTGGAGGCGTACATACGCCTCACGTCCCTCATGCAGCTCGTGGGCCGCCACAGGTGAGGCTGAGGGAGTCTTTAGTGATTGTGACTTGAGCTCTCGGTAAGTTTCATCTGGCTCAAATGACTTGAATTCGGTAGTTGCGGGCCGTTCATCAGCCTCTACTGCTCTGCAGGCGTACATCCGCCTCACATCCCTCATGCAGCTCGTGGGCCGCCACAGGTGAGACTTATGGAGCTCTTGGTGACTCTAAGGGGCCCCTTGGTGGGACCAACTCATCTGGCTCAGGATTACAGGGTTCCATTCTGCAGGCCTTTATTTTCCTCACCTGCTCTTCATGAATTCCCTCTATCAACTCCTGCTGACTCTCATTGACTCCCGTTGACCACTGTTGACTTTTTTGGACTCTTCTTTACTCTTTTGCTAATATGGCGCCTGTTGATTTCCTATGGCTATTCGTACTCCCCTTGGCTCCCCTTCACTCCCCTTGGCTCCCCTTCACTCCACTTGACTCTCCTTCACTCCGTTTGACTCCCGTTGACTCCCGTTGACGCCCGTTGACCGCCGTTGACGCAGGGAGGTGATAACCACGGCAAGGAGGGGTTTGAAGCTGAACCCCGACGACATAGAGCTCAACTACCTGGAAGCTTCCGCGCACCATGCACTGGGTGACTTTGAGGCAGCAGTAAGCTCCAATCTGCCTGCCCTCTCAGTTGCTTCCCTCTTCTCCTCGGTCTCTGTCCCTCGCTGGTGGTTTGCTGCTGTGTCAATCACTCACTCACTCCGCCCACCCTCCACCCACCCTTCTCTGTCCCCCTCCTTATCTACCCATCCACAGCTGCATCAGTATACGCGCATCCTCGGTCTCTCACCCACAGACAGCAACACCGGCACTCTCCAGGGCATGGCGTTCTACCAGGTGATGTGCGGTTCCATGTTGTGTTGAGCGGTGCTGTGCTTTTGACAGTGGTGCTGTGCAGTGCTGTGTGATGCTGGTAATCAGCCCGCCAGCACAAAGCTGGACCTGCCCGTTCCACTCATGCTGTCACTCACAACGGCTCTTCCTTCGCTGAGCGGGTGGGTGGAGGGTGGGCGGAGTGAGTGAGTCGACTTAAAACATTGCTGCCATAGTCCCTCCAAGGGTCATTCCAGAGTAGTTTACAGCCAAGTTGGATTAGACCTTGTTGGCCCACCTATCCTTCTCCTCTCGTCTCTTTTTGAGTCGACTCAAAAATGGACCTTGTTGGCCCACCTATCCTTCTCTCCTCTCCTCGTTTCCCCCGGTCCGGCCCCCTCCTATGTCTTCCACCATCAGAGGGAGATAGCAGCGTACACAGTATCCAAGCTGGACCTTGATGGCCCACCTATTCTTCTCTCATTGTCTCCCCCTCCCCGTCCCATCGCGTCCACCATCAGAGGGAGATCGCAGCGTACACGGTATCCAAGCTGGACCTACCATTTTCTCAGTTCCGCCTCGACTACGAGCTCAACAATGAACTCAAGGTGTGCCCCTCCTGCAGTGCAGTGCAGTGCAGTGCAGTGCAGCGCAGTGCAGTGCAGCGCAGCGCAGTGCAGTGCAGTGCAGTGCATTGCAGTGCAGTTTACCGTTTTCATCCTCCCCGTCTACCAACACCTCCCCATCCGCCTCCACCGCAACCCCCCTCGCATCTCCCTTTTGCACCCCCAGTGTGCACGCTGATTGTCTTGCGAACACATTTTGAGTCCCCTCCTGCTTTCTTTTCCCCTGTACCCCCCCTTCCCTCTGCCAGGAAGCATGGGTGCGAAAGCAGTCGCCCCTCTCCATCCTTCCCGCCTACCGCCCCCTCCCCATCCGCCTTGTTCGCAACCCCCCTCGCATCCGCTTCTCCCCCCAAGTGCGCGCTCTCATTGCCAAGGCGGACGAAATCGGGCGGCGCACGCAGTACTTTGTGGATGGCTTCATGCCGCACAAAAGACAACACCGCATGGCGGGGCTTGCCGCCCTGGATCTGATGCAGAGGGTGAATGCCACGTGGCAGCATATGATTGAGGAACGGAAGGCGAGGGATGGGAACGGGGAGGGGGATGGTGAAGGACTAGGGGATGATGAAGCAGCGCAGAGGAGGAGGGCTGATGGCAGTAGGGTCGACGGTCGTAATGGTGATGATGGTGATGATAGGGATTCAGAGGATGGTGATAGTGACAATGGCGAAGGGAGCAGTAGAGGAAGGAGCAGCACGGGCAGCAGGGCGGGTGGGAGGGGCACCCAAAGAGGGTCCCGACGGAAAACACCTCGCGTGTCCCTCAAATCCTCTGCAGCAGGGAAGAGATCCAACGGCCGAGATAACCCCGCCGGCTCATCCGGCCGATCCAACGGTGCACAGCTGATCTCCGGGTGGAGAGACATGTTCGATGGGATCATACGGTGGAGGCAGCACGCTGAGCCCTGCGATACAATCACATGGATCGACCAGCTCAAAAACGAGTACCCCAAGGGCTTCGGTACAATCACAGCCATGCGGGTGGGGCAGATGCATAACCTGAAATACTACCCGTTTCAAGACTGGGCGTTTGAAGTTATGAGATCCGTTCTGCTGGAGACTGAAATGGCTTCGAATGCAACCAACTGGCCGCTGCCGGTGCCGCGGCGGGTGCACGGGAAGGCGATAGAGGCGGCGGGGGACTTTGGGGATTTACACCGCGTGGTTGGGGAGAACTTCTATGTTACCACTCAGTGTTACAGCGAGGCGTTTCCCGGGCGAGTGATGAACGGCACCCAGCTCACTCTCGTGGAGGCCTCAGGTGTGTTGAGGCTCTTTGAAAGTGATCTTCTCTTTTAACGCTGCCCCCTGCCTGTGCGATTGTTCCCAGAATCCCCCTCTGCTAGTGGGTTGCTGCTGGTTTTCCACTAGCTAGAATTGTTCCAACAATTCTAGCACGGAACAGACCAGATTCTCCCTTTGTCATATATTGACTCTACTTTTTCAGCAACCACTTAAAGCCCTATTCTTCCAATGGCTTCATCACTCATCCAACCTTCCTTCTACCCAACCAGGCTCGTACGACTTCACCATTCGCACGGCAGTCACGCCCGAGCGCAGTGCAGAGTTCTTTCAGGAGCTGCAGAGGACATGGGAGGAGCTCAGTGAGGCCGCCACAGACACGCACATGTGGCACTGCCCCTTTTTCCCACTCCCACCCCCTGCCCCAGGCTCATATGACTTCACCATTCGTACAGCCGTCACACCCGAGCGCAGTGCAGAGTTCTTCCAGGAGCTGCAGAGGACATGGGAGGAGCTCAGTGAAGCAGCCACTGACACGCACTTGCGGGCCACTGACTTTCACCTGTACCGGCGGCGAGTGAGGGAGGGTGTGCTGAGGATGGGGTACTACTGGTACCAGTTCATGCCGCTCACCCGCGGGTCGGCAATGGTCGGCATTATTTCTATTCTCGGCCTCTCTCTGGCTGCTGACATGGAGACGCTCTCACTCATCCCCAAGGATGTTCAGGTGCGCGCCAAGTTGGGCTGACATGGGGTGTGAGCAGGGAGAACTTACCCTAGCAGCTATGGACACAGACATGCGGGCCACCGACGTGCACCTGTACCGGCGGCGAGTGAGGGAGGGCGTGCTGAGAATGGGGTACTACTGGTACCAGTTCATGCCGCTCACCCGCGGGTCGGCGATGGTCGGCATTATCTCCATCCTCGGCCTCTCGCTTGCTGCTGACATGGAGACGCTTTCACTCATCCCCAAGGACGTTCAGGTGCGCTGTGCCTTGGCTGGAGTGGGAGTGCTGGCAGTGAGTGTTTACCCATGCTCTGCTGTCCCCACTCCCTCCCCTCTTTTTGGCTGCTGACATAGAGATGCTTTCACTCATCCCCAAGGACGTTCAGGTGTGTCCTGAGCTGTGGTTGAAAATCCTCACAAGTTCAGTTGGCGCTGAGTTGAGCTCAAGTGAGGTGTCAGCTAGGGAGAGGCTTAGTCATGCCTCCGCATTTCCCTCTCCCCTCTCCCCTCTCCCCTCTCCCCCTCTCCCCTCTCCCCTCTCCCCTCTCCCCTCTCACCTCTCCCCTCTCCCCTCTCCCCTCTCCCCTCTCCCCTCTCCCCTCTCCCCTCTCCCCTCTTCCCTCTCACCTCTTCCATCTCCCCTTTCTTACCATATGCCCTCACTCCTTCCTTCGCTCTCCTCATGCCCCCGTTGGACTTTCTCCCTTCTTCCTATCGTCACCCAGGTGGACTGGGAGGCGATATTGAATCCGCGTTTTAAGCAGTTCAACGACTCGGTATCGCCCTGGTTTTACGGCAAGGTTGCCCCCGCGCCCTGGCACTTGCCACGTGTCAGCGAGGCATTGCCCACCACTCGCCACGTCATCGCTGCACTCAGTTACGACCTGGAATCTGACGACTATGACGATGATAAAGCTGGCAACAATGATGATGACAAAGATGGTGATGATTATGAGGATTGAGGGGTTATTGTTGACATTCACATGGATTATTATTAAAACATTAGTGATAGTTTGGCATGCAGATTTATCTGTTGAAGGCAGCTAACAGTGCAACATTTTATTTCTGTACCTGTACTGTTACCGCGGTTATTCGTATGGAGAGGATTCACGTGTGCCTGCGCCAAGTGACCTTGTTGGCCAGATTCGCGCCCCTCCGCGGAGGGGCTTGAAGCTGAATCCCGACGTCAAGAGAAACCGCGCGCCACTCAATCAAGTGCCGCCATGCTTCGCGCTCGAGCCGTTCTCCCGCGGGAATTCCCGCACCCTAAGGTCCCGCGGGGGAGTCACGGCGGGGAAATCTCCCCCGCCTTTCTTTCTCTTGCCGAACTTCCCATAGACCTCCCGTGCAGCGCAGGCGCGCAGCGATCGCCGGCAATCCCTTGGTTTAGAGCCAGGGTCTCGTGCGCCGCGCAGCCGCGCTCCGTTGCGCTAATAACTCCCCGCGCCGTGCCATCGTACAGCACGCGGCATTTTCCCGCGCCCGCCTGTCCTGCTGTAGGGCGCAACTCCCGCGCAATACTACCCCGCGCCAGTAGCCGCGCGGATTTCCCTTGCGCGGATTCAGGCGCTCGGTTTCCGCGCGCAGACAGGCGGGATTCTGACTCAGATTCGATTAGATCGTGTTTCTCATGGGGGCTGAGGCCGCTGACGTGGCAGCAGTATCAGCGGCGGCAGCAGGACGAGAGGCGAGGGGTTCAGGGTAGCAGAGGGGGCAAGGAGGCGCGGCGGGGGTTCAGGGTTTATGCAGGAGCGAATTCCGGGGAGGAGCGGTGGAGTCTGAAACGAGCGGGAAGCGGGCTGGATAAAAGTGATACTAACGAAAATGACTCGAATGACGTCAATGCCAGGGGTGACTCTAAGGGGGCCGGGTTGGAGAGTGAGGGAAGCGGAGAGGAGGAGAGAGGAGAAGGAGTGAAGGCGGAAGGAGGGGAGGTGGTTGGAGAGGGAGAGGAGGTGGGGCAGGGTCAAGTGAAGAAGCCACTTCACGTGGTGCTCGTGTGCCCTCAGGTGATTGGCTCATGTGCTGCCACCTGTGATTACATTTCCTAACTTTCCAATCCCCCCCTCCCCCCTCCCCACTACTCACTCCCCACTTCCCACTCCTCTTTCGCACTTCCCCCCTCCCCCACACGCTCGCTTAGGTCCCTGAACAATACCGGGTGCATTTGTTCAAACTGGCTTTTCAAGAAACGCTCTAGCTCGCATTGGACCAGGTTTTTTCCTTCCGCCCATCTAACCCATGGGGTTTGTCTCGTTTTCCTAAGAACAACAAGAGTTGATGGAAATAAGGCCTCCGCGGCCCACCAGTCCACACGCTCGCTTAGATCCCTGAACAATACAGGGTGCACATATGGCGTGACGACTGTGTGCATGCAAAACAGCTCACTATTGTTAGATCCCCTTAAATCTCCTCCCCTTCCTCTCCCCCCTCTCTCCCCCTCCCCCACTCACAGATCCCCGGCAACACAGGGTCTATTGCACGCACATGTGCTGCCCGCCTGTGGCTGTGTGCGCGCATGGCAACACGCCATCAATAACCCCACCCTTCCTCCTTCCTCCTCCCCTCCCCCATACAAACACTCAGATCCCCGGCAACACAGGGTCTATTGCACGCACATGTGCTGCCACGGCCGTTCCCCTGCACCTGGTCAAGGTGGGAGTGTGGGATGGGATGGGATGGGATGGAATGGGATGGGATGGAATGGGATGGGATGGGATGGGATGGGATGGGATGGGATGGGATGGGATGGGATGGGATGGGATGGGATGGGATGGGATGGGGTGGGGTGGGGTGGGATGGGATGGGATGGGATGGGATGGGATGGGATGGGATGGGATGGGATGGGATGGGATGGGATGGGATGGATGAGGGTGTTGGAGGAGGTGTGGGTGCAGACTCAAGAGAGCTCTCTTGAATCAGCTGAAAAGTCGTTTCATTGCACCTGGTCAAGGTGGGTGCATGCTGGGGAAAATGGGAGAAGGGAAAAAAGGGTGTGGGATTGGGCAATGGGAGGAGGCGTGGGTTGGGGAAAGGGAAAAGCATGCTGTCTTGGCTCTTCTGGCACCATGCTGCACTGCTCCTACTGCCGTATTGCCTCTGCTGCAGTCAGTGCATGCCGTAACCATGTAACCCCTGGGATTCGACATCACGGACTCAAGCTCAAGAGGGCAGGGCTGGACTACTGGCTGGGTGAACTCCTTATAGCACACACTATGCACAACATCTCCTTGTGCTCCCCTCCCTGCTCCCCCTCTCCTTCCTGTCCTCCAGCCCCTGGGATTTGACATCACGGATTCAAAGCTCAAGAGAGCGGGGCTGGACTACTGGCCGCGCGTGGTGGTGACCTCCTTATAGCACACACTATGCACGACATCTCCTTGTGTTCCAGCCTCTGGGGTTTTATATCACGGACTCTAAGCTCAAGCGGGCTGTGCTGGACTAGTGGCCGTACGTGGTGGTGAACTTCTTATAGCACACTCCATGCACGACATCTCCTTGTGCTCCCCTCCCTGCTCCCCCTCCCCCCGCCGTGCAGCCCCTGGGATTTGACATCACGGATTCAAAGCTCAAGAGAGCTGGGCTGGACTACTGGCCGTACGTGGTGGTGAACGTGCATGAGAGCTGGGGCGCGTTCATGGAGTATTTCGGGCAGCAGGTGAGCCTGTTGGGGCGAGTTCGGAATTGACTTATAGTTTGAGAGGGCTGGGCTGGACTACTGGCCGTACGTGGTGGTGAACGTGCACGACAGCTGGGGTGCATTCGTGGAGTATTTCACCCAGCAGGTGAGCCCAAGTGTCTGATTGTCTCTCAACTTAGACGATGAGGAAGTTTCAGATGAAATCTACTGGATCAGTTCTCGGAATCCTCACAATCCATTCTCTGCCCACCCCTCCTCTGCCCACAGAGGTGTATTTTGAGGCGCCTCAAAATAGCTTTCAGATGAAATCTACTGGATCAGTTCTAGGAATCCTCACAATCCATTCTCTGCCCGCCGCTCCTCTGCCCACAGCCGGAGCCCAAGCGCCTGATTGCCTTCTCCAAACGAGGCTCGGTGCCCCACCATGTGAGTTGTGGCTACCAAGAGTGGTGGAGGAGAGCATGGGTGATGGTGGGGGGAGGGATGGGGTAGGGAAAAGGAGGGAGTGGTGGAAGTGTGGGTGGGACTGTGGAAGGTCGTGGGGGAAAGCTGCCATCCACACTTGATGCATGAAAGCACCATCATATTCCTGTCTATCATCTTTCTCTTGATGTCCCCTTTCCATCACTCCATTATAAAGGGTCTGCCCTGCTTTGTGTCTTATTCTTCTGCAGGATATTCAATATCAACCAGGTGATTGGCTGCTGTTTGGAGCTGAAACGTTCGGCCTACCACCAGAGGCCATTACAGAGTGCTCAGCTGGGGAGCATGGAGGGGGGGTTGCTCGCATTCCTATAGACGAAACGTATGTGCGCTCTTTGAACCTCGCGGTTTCTGCAGGAGTAGGAGTGTACGAGGCATTGCGACAGATTGAATGTCATGCAGGCAATACTACTAGTAATAGGAATTAGTCATCTCATGTAATTACTACTGCATTTTCTTCAATTGTATGTTCTGGCTATTTTCATTGCTGTCCCCACACACCCTACATAGGCAATGCCAAACCAACAGCGAAACTTACCTTCCAGGTCTCTCAAGTCTTGGGCATTTCGCACGCCAGATTCCTTACCTTGCCACCTCACATCTCACAAGTGAGTCTTGGGCATCCCACACCACGCCAGATTCCTTGCCACATCACAACTGACCAGTACGTTTTTTGTTATCCGCAGATCCCCATGATCCACCCTCGAAAATCTTGGAGGCTGATGGGTGGTAGTTCAACTGTGTCCTCCAGCACTCTGCTGTGGTGTTCTGCCACTTACTTTCCTCACGGTTATCTTTTACGAAGAAACTTCTGATTGCGCTGTGCGATTCCTTTGGCTATATCAAACTTTTCTATCATGGACGGATCGCAAAACACTCCCCAAGTACAAGGTAGCCAGGAACGATAGCCTCGAGATTATTATTTGTGCCAATGCGTGGATGGAACATTGCTGCTCCTTCCCTGCACGGAAGGGAATACAACCAACCAACCCTCGGCGTTCCGTACACATTGACTATAAAACCGTTTTTTTCCCATCTAACAACAAGGCAAGTGCACAGTTACGACTGGGAATGTATTTGCATTGGTTATAGTGCAGACGCATTCAATCAAAAAAAAAAAAAAAAACAACAACAACAACAACAACAACAAGGCAAGTGCAAGTTGGAGAATCTGCAGAGGGCGAGAGGAGGAACTTTCTTGTAAACGGGAAAACTATCTGTTTGGATTCTCCTTCGAAGAAACCAAAGAGCAGTGGAAAAGGCAGCGGGCACCAAATGGCCACCTAAGTTCTTTCTAAGTGTTGATTCAAGGCGGGTGCCTTGGGACACCAGCTGGTGCCTGAAGCGAGCGCTTTGCGACCCGTCTTGGGGGGTTCCACAAAGTGCTTGACAACATGCTGACACGGCTAAACACAATTGGATCGTCTGTCAAAGCCTTGACTAATATTTCCGGGGACTTCGATTGAATTCTGTCATCAAGGGCGACGACACATCCAGCTGAGATGACGTAAGCTCAAATTGAAGACAGCATGGCAGTCGTCGAAAGTCGGCCTGCAAATTTTGAGCGATTCGACCTGAATCGAGAAATGCGCGGTGCGCTCATACCACCAAACACCGTCAATCTCTGATGTTGGGTCTCCCTTCCCACCGCATCCTTCAAAACCAGCCACAGCTAAATACAAGTCTGATATCTTCCATTTCCTTGCAGTACAATAAGTGCTCTCTTCATTGAACCCCTTTCACCACCTGTCTTCATTTAACCCGCATCGCCGTCATCCTAAGAGCCCCAACCGTTCCCCCATTGTGAGGCTCAACCCAGAAGACGCGAAATTTTAAACCAGCTTCTGCATCTGCCACCAATTCGTTGCTCGCAACGATGACGCGTGGCCTCAGCAGTGCCGCCGCAGCATTTTGGCTCCTGGCTCTCATCGCCGCCCCGGCTGTTGCGGTTAGCCCCCAAGAAAGCGCTCCGCACGGGCCAATTACCACTTCGCGCGGATGCTACGACTGCACCAACTTAAAAATGGGGTACTACATCGCGAGCTCACAGGACATGACGGCGTCCGGGCCGACTTACACAGCTGCGACCTACAACTTCGAGCGCTACGTGTTCGACGCGACCGCGCCGGCACCCCTCGGCACTACTGTAATCCTCTCTTACCCTCGTCCATCGTTTTCTTCGCAGGCCGCAGTACAAGAATGTAACGCGGACATTACTCTTGATGCTACTTGACTTAATCATGCTTTCTAATCCTACCCTCTCCTGTCGTTTGCGTCCTGCAGAGCACGAATCTTGAGTCGGATTGTTGCCGCGCCTGCGCCGCGAAAGTCGGCTGCCAATACTAGCGACTGAGCAAGCTGACGTAAGCAGCAGATTTGATATGTTGTTTCTTGTTTTCCAAGGGCATTTGACACGTCCCTCACTTTCATCCTCGATCCACTAACGACGCCTCGCGCTCTAACATGCAGTAACCCGGGCGTTTGCACCCTGCTGGGATCGCTAACGGGACTAACCACGACCAACTGGGTGAAGACCGTGGATCCGACGTACCTCGGCGGAATCTGCAATCCCCTCGCCAACACCAACGGCGACCCGCATTTCCGCGGCGCGGACGGAACGCGCTTCGACTTCAACGGCCTGCTCGACCGCTCCTTTTGTCTGATTTCCGACCGTCGGATCCACATCAACATGGGGATCAAGGGCTACCGTCCGATTGGAAACCTTCCAGGCACTGCCACGTCATTGGATGAAAAAACGCTCGCCGCGGCGATAAAAGCGGCGGCGAATGAGTTCAAGCCACGTCACATTCAGGAGCTGCAGGAGGAAGCGTTAAGCGCGGCGGAAGTGGCGGGACTGGTGCAGATGCGCGACAACGGGAGCTTACCCGAGACGGAGAGAGTATCAGAGGCGCTCGAGCGCGAGGTGGGGAGGCTCCGCGGAAGCAGCGGGGCGGCGGAATATGCGGGGGAGCATGGAGGGGCTCGGGAGGAGTCTGCGACGATCCGAGCTTCGGAGGAGCGGAATTCGATTCAGTACGCGAAGCACGAGCTGGAAGCGAGGCTGCTCAAAGGGAAGCCGATCCGCAGCTGGATCAGGTGCGTGTCGCGTCCTGACGGTGTCGTGAATGCCTGTAGGTGATAGCATGTCCGGAGATCAGTGAATCAATGTGACCAATCCCATGCGTCCATTTTCCTGACATGGTTCTCCTCTCATTTTGTTCCTCACCATTCTCCTCTCCCACTCACCAGGGAGCTTCAAGTGATGTGGCACGATGCAACAGGCGCACAGCACTCAGCATTCCTCAAGGCGCGGGACGGCAAGGAGCAGGGCCGAGGCGCCTCCGGATTCATCCAACGGATGGTGATCGACGGCCAAGAAGTGGCCCCTCCGTTTTACCCTGGGAGTTCCATCTCCGCGGACGGAGGCTTTAACCTGCTGCTGGCGGAGAGCAGGAGCCGGCCTGGGAGGGTAGAAGACGAGTTCCACCTGAAAATAGAGGGCGTGGTGGATCTGGGTGTGACGGCGCGGGTGGCCCATCCGCTCATGCAGACTGCGACTGAGGCTCAGGCGCATTTCAACGTGCATATCGTGCAGCTCAATGTAAGCTTTTACCATTTCTCAATGTACTTGAGACGCAATTCGGCATGTCACGCAGAACATGCCATTCGGTATGACGCAATTCGGCATGTCGCGGTGGAATGTTAGTATATCCGCCGTGCTCCTACATTCCACCTCCCTTCTCTGAACGTCCTGGCCCTCTCCCTCATACCCCTTCCCTCGTAACCCCCCTCCCCCCCCCCCACCCCCCCCCCCCTAACCAGCACACGGAGGCCATTCACGGAGTATTGAGGCAGACCTTTCGCAGCGAGACTTCCCGCGCCGTGCGGTCGCTGCGGCACCGCCTGCTCACTCGCCTGCTGCGGGAGCCAGTAGACGTGGAGAGCAGTGAGGGGGGCAATGGGCTGCTGGATGGGATCGTGCAGGACTATCTCACCTCGGGAATTGCTGTGACAGATTGTGTGTTCTCTGCCGCGTGGAGGAGGGGAGATCCGGATATCTGGATGGGCGACGATGGGCTTGATTTCATGCGATGATGAGTGTGTGCGATGATGTGTGCGCGAGGAGGGGAGGGGGGAGGGGCTGCGGCGGACTGCTGGATGGGCGCGTGCAGGACTATCTCACCTCAGGGATTGCCGCCACGGACTGTGCATTCGCTGCTGCGTGGAGGAGGGGAGAGCACGAGAGTGAGATTGGGGACGACGGGGTTGATTCGATGTGATATGAGTGTGTGAGAGATGAGGTGTGCCGTCGCTGTGTGTTCCCTGCTGCATGGAGGATTGGAGAGCAGGGGATTGGGAGTGGCGACAACAACGAGTAGCGGTTCATGAGATGATTGAGTGGCTGGGTGATTAGTGCTTGATGTGAAGCTTTGCTTTGCTGGTAGATAGAGCATGAGGAGGAGAACTCTCCCTCTTGGGCATGGGTGTGAGGCTGCAGCATCTTAGGAGAGTCGTTTTTGCAATGCTTCTTTCTGGAATGAAATGAATGTACGTCTCTGCTGCTTCTGTGGTACGGTAGTTGGAGCACTTGCAGCGTGACAAAAAGGCAAAGGAAATTCACTAATACTACCCTTTCATCGGATAAACCAACACAAGTTATAAACTTCGCGAAAACAAGTGAGCGGTGAACCTCAGCTGTTGCTAACTGGAACAACAGTCTGAGTTTGTAACACACTTATCCCGCATCCGCCGCACCAGATCATCTCTCCTAATCCCCTCCCCATCCTCCCCTCTCTCCCCCGCTGCAGTCACACCCTCCCAATACAAGCAATGCATCTCCTTCTGATACACATCATATAAATAAGTCGTGTTCTCCCACTTGTTCTTGATCGCCGGCCAGTCAAACCAATTCAACGCATACTGCCAAATCTGCTGCTGTGGGGTGTAGTTAACATCGTCGCACCCATCCAGCTCCCCAGGGGGAAAGGCATGGCAGATAGCTTCGTGTGCAAAGTACCCGGAAACACTTATGTAAGCTTTGATTACCCGCGGCATGTTGTCAGTGTGGTTGGTGGCCTCTCTGAAGGGCCAGGAGTAGGGTATGTGCACTCCCACTCGGGGGATGGGTATGTGGTTGGTCCATTCTAAAGCCCAGTGCACCTGATGGGGGAGAGGTGATGGGGAGAAGCGGAGAGGGTGATGAGGAAGCATGAGAAGCAAAGTAGGGTATGTGCACACCAACTCGGGGAATGGGTATGTGGTCGGTCCACTCTAGCGCCCAGTGCACCTGATGGGGGAGAGCAGAGGTGGGGGAAAGTTGGGGTGCGTGAGAGAGGGGAGACGACGTATAAGAAACAGAGTTGGGTATGTGCTCGCCCACTCGGGGAAGAGTTGGGTATGTGCTCGCCCACTCGGGGAAGAGTTGGTATGTGCTCGGCCACTCGGGGAAGAGTTGGTATGTGCTCGCCCACTCGGGGAAGAGTTGGTATGTGCTCGCCCACTCGGGGAAGAGTTGGTATGTGCTCGCCCACTCGGGGAAGAGTTGGTATGTGCTCGGCCACTCGGGGAAGAGTTGGTATGTGCTCGCCCACTCGGGGAAGAGTTGGTATGTGCTCGCCCACTCGGGGAAGAGTTGGTATGTGCTCGCCCACTCGGGGAAGAGTTGGTATGTGCTCGGCCACTCGGGGAAGAGTTGGTATGTGCTCGCCCACTCGGGGAAGAGTTGGTATGTGCTCGCCCACTCGGGGAAGAGTTGGTATGTGCTCGCCCACTCGGGGAAGAGTTGGTATGTGCTCGCCCACTCGGGGAAGAGTTGGTATGTGCTCGCCCACTCGGGGAAGAGTTGGTATGTGCTCGCCCACTCGGGGAAGAGTTGGTATGTGCTCGCCCACTCGGGGAAGAGTTGGTATGTGCTCGCCCACTCGGGGAAGAGTTGGTATGTGCTCGCCCACTCGGGGAAGAGTTGGTATGTGCTCGCCCACTCGGGGAAGAGTTGGTATGTGCTCGCCCACTCGGGGAAGAGTTGGTATGTGCTCGCCCACTCGGGGAAGAGTTGGTATGTGCTCGCCCACTCGGGAAGAGTTGGTATGTGCTCGCCCACTCGGGGAAGAGTTGGTATGTGCTCGCCCACTCGGGGAAGAGTTGGTATGTGCTCGCCCACTCGGGGAAGAGTTGGTATGTGCTCGCCCACTCGGGGAAGAGTTGGTATGTGCTCGCCCACTCGGGGAAGAGTTGGTATGTGCTCGCCCACTCGGGGAAGAGTTGGTATGTGCTCGCCCACTCGGGGAAGAGTTGGTATGTGCTCGCCCACTCGGGGAAGAGTTGGTATGTGCTCGCCCACTCGGGGAAGAGTTGGTATGTGCTCGCCCACTCGGGGAAGAGTTGGTATGTGCTCGCCCACTCGGGGAAGAGTTGGTATGTGCTCGCCCACTCGGGGAAGAGTTGGTATGTGCTCGCCCACTCGGGGAAGAGTTGGTATGTGCTCGCCCACTCGGGGAAGAGTTGGTATGTGCTCGCCCACTCGGGGAAGAGTTGGTATGTGCTCGCCCACTCGGGGAAGAGTTGGTATGTGCTCGGCCACTCGGGGAAGAGTTGGTATGTGCTCGCCCACTCGGGGAAGAGTTGGTATGTGCTCGCCCACTCGGGGAAGAGTTGGTATGTGCTCGCCCACTCGGGGAAGAGTTGGTATGTGCTCGCCCACTCGGGGAAGAGTTGGTATGTGCTCGCCCACTCGGGGAAGAGTTGGTATGTGCTCGCCCACTCGGGGAAGAGTTGGTATGTGCTCGCCCACTCGGGGAAGAGTTGGTATGTGCTCGCCCACTCGGGGAAGAGTTGGTATGTGCTCGCCCACTCAGGGAAGAGTTGGTATGTGCTCGCCCACTCGGGGAAGAGTTGGTATGTGCTCGGCCACTCGGGGAAGAGTTGGTATGTGCTCGCCCACTCGGGGAAGAGTTGGTATGTGCTCGCCCACTCGGGGAAGAGTTGGTATGTGCTCGCCCACTCGGGGAAGAGTTGGTATGTGCTCGCCCACTCGGGGAAGAGTTGGTATGTGCTCGCCCACTCGGGGAAGAGTTGGTATGTGCTCGCCCACTCGGGGAAGAGTTGGTATGTGCTCGCCCACTCGGGGAAGAGTTGGTATGTGCTCGCCCACTCGGGGAAGAGTTGGTATGTGCTCGCCCACTCGGGGAAGAGTTGGTATGTGCTCGCCCACTCGGGGAAGAGTTGGTATGTGCTCGCCCACTCGGGGAAGAGTTGGTATGTGCTCGCCCACTCGGGGAAGAGTTGGTATGTGCTCGGCCACTCGGGGAAGAGTTGGTATGTGCTCGCCCACTCGGGGAAGAGTTGGTATGTGCTCGCCCACTCGGGGAAGAGTTGGTATGTGCTCGCCCACTCGGGGAAGAGTTGGTATGTGCTCGCCCACTCGGGGAAGAGTTGGTATGTGCTCGCCCACTCAGGGAAGAGTTGGTATGTGCTCGCCCACTCGGGGAAGAGTTGGTATGTGCTCGCCCACTCAGGGAAGAGTTGGTATGTGCTCGCCCACTCGGGGAATGGGTACGTGGTCGGTCCATTCTAAAGCCCAGTGCACGTGACGGGGGAGAGGAGAGGTGGGGAAGAGGAGAGGAGGGGAGGAGGAAGCATGAGAAGCAGCGTAGGGTATGTGATAAAAGTTGGGTTTTGATATGTCTCAAAACCCACCTTTTATCACGTGCACAAGCACACAAGGATGGGTGTGTGGTTGGTTCACTCTAGTGCCTCACTGCACCACATAAGGCTGCCTGCCCCTTGCCCTGTCACCACTTATCGTCTCTCTTCATACACACGAACCCCAAAGACTCTCATCTCACGTGGTCCCATCCCTGCCTGCTCACATGGTCCCATCCCTGCCTGCTCACATGGTCCCATCCCTGCCTGCTCACGTGGTCCCATCCCTGCCAGCTCACGTGGTCCCATCCCTGCCTGCTCACGTGGTCCCATCCCTGCCTGCTCACGTGGTCCCATCCCTGCCTGCTCACCTCGTCCTGAGTGAAGGCCCACATGTAGTTGCCCAGAGTCGTGTGGGCGATCTGCGTCCTGCAGAGGCAGACAGAGCGGTGTGAGAGGGACACAGAGGGGTTGAGATGGAGGCAGAGAGGTATGAGACGGAGGGTGGAGTGCTGGAAGCCTGGGTGACATCATCAGAGTGGGCTCAAAATGATGCAGGCACATCACAATGGCACCACAAACAACCCACCCAGTAGCACCATACGCCACCCAGCAGCACCACACATACCCAGCAGCACCACAAATCACCCAGTAGGACCACGCACCACCCAGCTGCACCGCATCCCACATCTCACCGTTCAAACTTTGGTCCCCGTTCCGCAAAATGTTTAAACGGCTTGTCGAAGCTCTTCCCGAACTTGTCCCGATGCAACTCCCCCACGTGCTCCCTGAACTTGGGTTGGGAAGCACAGCCCGAGGGAAGACGAGCGGTACGGTACCACATCTCACCCAGCAGCACCGCACCGCACCCAGCATCACCGCTCACCGTTCAAACTTTGGACCTCGTTCCGCAAAATATTTAAATGCCTTGTCGAAGCTCTTCCCGAACTTGTCCCGATGCAACTCCCCCACGTGCTCCCTGAACCACGGCAGCACGTCCCGTGGGAAGACGAAGGCCAGCTGCACCATGAAGTTGGCGAAGTAGGCGTGGTGCCCCACCAGCCAGCGCGTGGACGGCCGCCAGTTGTTGCGCTGCGCGTTGCGCGACCCGATCACTATCGGCTTGCGCTCTGTTAGGTTGAACAGGAGACCGGGAGTCACCTGGTGTGGGGGAAGATGAGGGGGCGAGGGGAAAAGGGCGGAGGGAGAAGTGGGATAGGGGGGCATGGTGTAGTTGTCGGCACAGGTAGCTCCACTGCTCCTGTACGGTTGCACTGCTGCGTGCACGCAACCAGACACGCACACACGTACACGCATGCATGCACGCACGCATGCACACGCAAACCCATGGGCATACCTTGAGGTTGAACACCACATCATCGCCTATAATTGCAATGTACGGTGCAGCCATGTAGTTGTCCGCCCACAGGTAGGTAGCTCCACTGCTGCACCGCTGTATGCACGCACACACAGGCACACAGGCCCGTGCGCACGTACACGCCCCACCCCCCTCGCCTGCACGCGCACGCATACCTTGAGGTTGAAGACCACGTCATCGTCTATAATCGCAATGTAGGGCGCCGTGGTGTAGTTGTCGGCCCACAGGTAGCTCCACTGCTGGAGAATCTTCCCTGGCAGGTCCAAATAGTTCTTCTCATAGTACACCTGTTGCAGATAGGGCAGACAGGGGAGACGGGCCAGACAGGGCAGACGGGGGAGCAAAGAGGTTTAGGGTGAGTGAGGGTCATTGGTACTGCTGCAGTGCAGGATCTTCCCTGGCAGATCCAAATAGTTCTTCTCGTAGTACACCTGTTGCAGACAGGGCGGGGGAGCAGCAAGTTGAGGGGAGGGGAATATAGAGCAGGGAGGGAGGGGAAGAGCAAGGGTGAGGGCAGGGAAAGGTAGCTCCACTACTGGCAGGTCGAGGTAATTCTTCTTATAATAAACCTGGTGATTACCGAGGGGGATGTAAGGGTAGACAGGGGAGAAGCAAGGGCGAGGGGAGGGTGAGCAGCAAGGCAGCTCCACTGCTGGAAGATCTTCCCCGGCAGGTCCACCCTGCTGAGAAGCAAGGTAATTCTTCTCGTGGTAAACCCGGTGCAGGTAGGGTAGGGCAGGGCAACGCAGGGCAGGGAAGAAGAGGGTTAATAAGGGGGGTTAGCTGGAGGGTCTTCCCTGGCAAATCCAGGTGGTTCATTCATTCTGTTTTTCGTACAACACCTGAGAGCAGGAGAGACTGGCGAGTAGCAGCTGCACGACAGCAAGAGTGCATTTCCCATTGCTTCTGTTCTGACCTGCACTTGTGCACCTGCTCTGAGAATTCTCAAAAGCAACTCCCACAAATCTGAGAGCAGGAGATATTGGCAAATAGCAGCTGTACGACAGCAAAATCCACCAGTGCATTTCCATAGCGATCTATTCTGACCCGCACATGTGCACCTGCTCTTTTCATGCATGGCCCACAGAATAAATTCCGTTGCATCGCTTACACTCAGTCTCCCCCTCACACTGCGTTTCACACTCTCATCTCCTCGACCACAGTGACTCACACCCTGACTCATGTTGACCCATTCTGTCTCATTCCCGTTGACCCACGTTGACTCACCTTGACCGCGTTGTTGACTCACCTTGTCCCTCTCCCATTGACCCACCTATCGTGACTCGCGTTTTCTTGCTTGCGTTGACCTGCATTGACACACCTTGACCCGCGTTGACCCACCTTGACTCATGTAGACTCACCTTGTCTCACTCCTGATGACCCCCGTTGACTCACCTTGTCTCACTACAGTTGACCCGCGTTTACTAACATTGACCCGCAATGACTCACCTTGACCAGCGTTGACTCACCTTGACCCAGGGCGGCACGAGGTCCCTGACAACGCTCTCGCCCTCGTCCAGCACCAGGATGACGTCACCAATGCCACGTGGCCACATCTGCTCGATGCTCCTGAACAGCACCTCGATCAGAAAGTAAGCATCTGACACGTGGCTGCGCACCAGCAGGTCCACACGTGCTGGCCACAGAGGGCTGGTTGGTGGGGAGACGGGGCGATTTGGGGAGTAAGGGGTGGGGGAGATGGGAGGAAAAAGAAGGGCGTCTGACACGTGGCTGCGCACCAGCAGGTCTACACGTGCTGGCAACGGGGGGCTGGTTGGGGTCAAAGAGGGGGAAAAGGCGGAAATGGGGGGAAATACGGGGGGGATGGGGGGGAAGGAGGGAAATGGGGGATGGGGGGAAAAGAAAGGCATCTGACACGTGGCTGCGCACCAGCAGGTCAACCCGCAATTCACACCCAGCACCCGTCACTCACGCGTACGCCTCGTCGTAAAGCCGAAGCATCTCCGACACGCAATGCCCGGCCTTGGTGCGCCGCTGACAAGGCGCCACGCAGGCCGCATGCCGGCTCGCGATCTCCCCGCACGGATTCCCCTCGCCCGTTGTAATCACATTCGGCGCAATCTCGCCGCGTTGAGAACTCGATACCCCCCCGACTGCGGACGCGGTGTTTGCTAAGTGCGAGTTAATCGACAGGCTAAGTTGCGCGGCGCGGAACCCGGAGGTGTGGCCGAGGCGGTGCGAGATCGCGGAGAGGAAGAGCATCGTGGCGAAGAGGACGGCGACGCATGCGAACGCCTGGCGACGCGTGAAGACAAACGAGTCCGGCCCAGACGCGGCCTTCCTCATTCTTGGACGCACGAACGTTAGATCCCGCGACCTGGCGACGTGCGAAGTGGCAGCCGGACGTTAGATCCCGCGACCTGGCGACGCGCGACGGCTGCTATTCTCGTCTCAGAACCAGCGTCGCGTTACGGTGCGTTACGGTGTGTTCCGGTAGACTACAGTAAAGTACGGTAGCTTACAAACGGGGTAGTCTGTTCTAGAGAATTCTAAGAAACGGCGTGTTACCACACGAGATAAGCCTGTCGGGCAGGCTACGAGCCGCCGCGGTTGACGGCGACTGACACGGCGTGTCGTGGAAGATAGCCTATCGTGACGGGACATGGACGAGCATTGGTTGGAGTGCGCTACTGCTCATTCATTCACCTAACCAGCAATGCGGTGGAAAAGCGGTAGCCATGAACATACTGCCATGTGTCTGCGCTTCGATTAGAACCTCGATGACGCCGACCGAACTTTATCCTCCATATGAGCAGCTGCGCCTACAAGAACCTTCTAGATATCGTGGATCTTAGGATCTTACTATATCAGTGGCGGTTCACCTTTGTGAAGCATTTGTTATATCTCCCCACTCCTATGCAGTCACTGGGGTTTGTGTTTCCACATATTTTTCCTGAGTAAGATAATCGTTCTGAGAACAATCGACTCTGTATCAGTATAGCACACAAAAGGTAGTGTACAAATATCTAGGAGTAATGCCAAACCAAGCCTCCCTTCACAAGCCTCCCTTGCAGTTCAGAACCTTCGCAAACGGTCATGCGACGTCGCATGACTTCAGGAGGCTTGGCTTGGCATTCCCCTGTGCGACAAAATATCTACCCCCAGATATATATTTTTCTCTAGCCCCAGGGTCTTTGGAAATGACGACGCGGGTCGGCTCGCCTCGCCAGAATCGGTGAGGTTCACACACACGTGGTAACGAATGTCGTTGGTCGTGGCGTTCCTGAGGGGTGGGAGGGGAGAGAGGCGCAGGCAAGGGAGGGTGTTTGGCCATGGGACAGACGGGTCTGGACGGGTCAAGACAGGCCATCACGCGCACGTGGTAACAGATGTCGTACTCCTTGGTTCTGGCGTTCCTAAGGGGGTTGGGTAGCAAGGAGGGGCAGGAAGGGGTAAGTGTTGGAGGGGTAAGGAGCGGCAGGGAGGGGTAAGGAGCGGCAGGGAGGGGTAAGGAGCGGCAGAAAGGGGCAAGGGGTGGCAGGGAGGGGTACGGAGGGTGGGTGGATGGCATGGAGAAAGCGGGTAAAGAGGGGAAACACTTGCGAGAAGTGAAGTGAGGTGAGGTTAAGAGGGCGAGGGCGAAGAGAGGAAAATGAGAAGAGAAGGAAGAAGGCGAAGCTCACAGGAAGTTGGCGAGGGAAACGTGGCCTGTGGCGCTGACGTCACCAGTGAGGTCACCATTGGAGCCGTAGAGAAAAGCTTCCACCGCACCCGCACGCAATCACGGAGAGGAAGATGATGACGAGGGAAACGTGCCCTGAGAGGAAGACGGTGCTGTGCAGGTGCCGTGTCACTGCTGCCACCAGTGAGGTCCGCGCTGGAGCCGTTGAGATCAGCTTCCACCGCACCCGCACGCAATCACGGAGAGGAAGAAAGTGACCGTTGGAAGAAGCGAGTAAATGCGCGCGCGTGCATAATTCTAGGAGTGGGGTAAGAGACGTGGAGTGGGAAACGTGGTATGGGAGTCGGAGTGAGATGCGCGAGGGGAAGTGAGATGGGATGGGATAAGTGAAGAGAAGCCAGGGAAATGAGAGAGAAGACAGGTGAGGAGGGATGAGGGGAGCTGAGAGGTAACAGCAGCTGAGGTATGCTAGTGAAAACAAGGTGAGAAGAAATGCATGGGGGAGCTTGTAAGCTGGCTGGGATTGGTGGGAAATTATGGGGAGTGAGGAGGGAGGGGCGGGGGGAAATGAGAGGTGACAGGCGGAGCAGGAGGAGGACGTGGGGGAGAGGAGGGCGGAAGGGTGCGGAAGGGGGGGGAATCAAGGGTAAGCGACAGGGAATGAGGGGAGCCCGACGGGGGAGCGAGGGGCGAGCCATGGGGAAATGAGGGGCGGACGAAAGGAGGAAACGAGGGGTTAGCGACGGGGGGATATGAGGGATGAGTAAAGGGTGGAGGGGTGATCGACGGGGGAAAATGAGGGATGAGCGACGGGGGGTAAGGAGTGGTGAGCGAAGGGAGGAAATGAGAGATGAGCGACGGGGGATATGAGGGATGACCGACGGGGGGAAATGAGGGACCGAAGGGGGGAAATGAGGGATGAGCGAAGGGGGGAAACGAGGGATGCGCGACGGGGGACAGCGGTGAGCGACGGGGGGAAGTGAGGGGTGAGCGGGGGGGAAATGAGGGGTGAGCGACGGGGGAAGTGAGGGGAGGGAAAAACGAAGGTTAATCTTACAGTCGCGCAGAGACGTGACGGTTGCGCTTTACCAGCGCGCATCATTGGAGGCGGCGCGCGTCACAGAAACACAGCGATGCGCCAGCTGTGGATTGCGGTACGAGATCAGCCCTATTGCGGAAAGAGTGAGCTGCTATAACGTAGTCCGTCATGATTAGAGCTCCGCGAGGGCTTGGTTGTACGATACGGACAAAAAAATAATTTGGCGAATATCCGGAATAGATAGTACGTAGGATCTGGCAGAACGTTACTATCATTCGACACGGTACTAAGAGCTAAGGCGCAAAGCTACCACGACGGATGGCGGAACTAAGAACTACGGGCGAAGGCGATAGAATGAGAGACGTGGAACATGAAATTAGGTAAACAGATCTGAGCAGAGCAGGTGGCAGATGGGAAAACCAAGATCCGAGCAGGTGGTGGTATACCAACCGAAACACAATCCCCACCAGTTTCCTTGAAACCCATTCTGCCCGAATTCCTTTCCCTCGATTTTTTTTCCTTCCCCTCTTAGATTTTGATTGGGCCTCACAATCTTTTCCATCCCAACCCCTTCCTCTGCACCTGCCCAGAAACTGATTTGACACAGCAAAATGAATTACAACCAATGAATTCGAGTTTTTTCCCCATGCCGTCCCGCACCTCACGCAAAAGGTTCGGCCTAGACTCTAAACTACTAACACCTCAACCAAGCATGACCTGCCCGTGACTTCGTACCTTATCTTGGTGGCACACTCCCTACAAAATTAGTCAAGTGAACGTAACATAACCACAATAGTGTTTCACAAACTTGCCACAACAGGAACACCCACAATGGGGGATGACAGCACTGTTTCCAACCTGCCACCACTGTTCTGACTCTTCTTGAGTCAGAACCAGGCCTGTCGATTGACGGGCATATGCCCTTAATGCCCTGAAATTCCGGGCTGCTTTTGCTCCAGCTCGACTGCATAAAGTGTTAGGATCGCCCTGCACCCGTGCCACTAAGTGCCTCGTTCGACCCTTCCCCGGATGCGTTAAGTGCCCAAACCAGGCCTTCCCCTGTCTCAAAGTTTTGGTTTCCGATTGTAGGACCCCCCCCCCCCCCCCAAATTATGCCTGACCCCCCCCCCACTCTTTCTCAGGTTGCACGAGAGGAGTGGATTTTGACCTTAGCGTTTTCTAGCCAATCCTGTGTTTATAAAGTGTCTAAGTCAGCTTGGAGCACCCGAATTTTCCCTTAGCGTCTAAGTGCCCGCCCCCTCTTTCTCCTTTGGTTGCACGAGAGGAGTGGATTTTTCCCTTAGCGTTTTCCTTCAATCCTGTGTTTATAAAGTGTCTAAGTCAGCTTGGAGCACCCGAATTTTCCCTTAGCGTCTAAGTGCAAACTCTTCACAAGCCCGGATTTTAAGTTTTCACTTTGGGGTGCGCCCGTGACCGTTAAAACCAGGGTACACATTCAACGCGACTCCAGGCTAAATTTTGGGCGGCATGTTTGCGGGAACTGCTGATTGGTTGACGAGTAGCGAATAAATAGTTGAGAATGGGCGAGCATGGGGCTTTTCGTCCGTGAGAGATGAGGCTTGGCAGGGGAGAAATTGATAACACTTGGATCTAGAAATTGGGGATCAAGGGGAGGGCAACTGGGTTGGCGGAAAGGGGAAAGGGGGTGAGACGATATTGTGGGGGAAGGGGAAACAATTTCGGTGGGAGCGGAATAGGTATGGGGAGGGGGGAAACGAATTGGCGGAAGCACATTCGATGACTTCGGTTTACATTTGCCAAATCTCGAGGGTTCAAATGTTCACCTGCTGAAGCGAACACTCCCCCCAGATATTCCTAAATCACTGAGTAACCCCGAGGTCAAAGGTTAACCTTTGACAGAAATCCAATTGAATGTGCACCCTGGTTTTAAGGGCGCCCAAACGCTCAGCTACACCCAAAACAGGGCCAGATGGGGAGGAGCTGGGGAGCGCAAGTATGGGCCCCAGGAACTTCGACAGGCCTGGTCAGAACCAAATTTTGGCGCTTCAGCCACGATGGGGGATGTGCGCACTGCTGCCTTCCCTTCCTGGCACCACTGTTCCTAGTCTTCTCTGTCAACTGGTCAACTTTCCATCCCTGCCAACCTTTCACTGTTCTGACCAGATTTTGGCGCATTCTCATCAACTTGTCATTCCTGCCATTCCAACAACGCGATTCGATACCATTGACTCCATCCAGCCCACGTTGTCTCTCGCAACTTGATAATCAGTAGTGTTGTGAGTTCATTCTCAGAAGACCTGAAGACAGCGCCACTTCACCGCTCAACAGGACAATCCTCCCGAGGCGTTTCCATCGTGCCTTTCAGGCTACACAAGAGCGCGCGCGCATGAAGACTATCGAGGCGTTTTCGACTTGTGCATTTCAGTTACTCAAGGACAAGCTCGGGGAGTTTCTGCCGAGGTGTATCCTTGTGCCTTTCAGACACGCAAGAACTCGCGCGCGAGAAGACCATGGAGGCAGTTTCAAGTTGTGCTTTTCAGGCGTACAAGGTCAAGCTCGGGGAGTTTCTGCCGAGGTGTTTCCTTGTGCCTTTCAGACACGCAAGAACTCGCGCGCGAGAAGACCAACGAGGCAGTTTCAAGTTGTGCTTTTCAGGCGTACAAGGTCAAGCTCGGGGAATTTCTGCTGAGGTGTTTCCTTGTGCCTTTCAGACACGCAAGAACGAGCGCTCGTGAAGACCAACGAGGCAGTTTCATCTTGTGCGTTTCAGGTACACAAGCAGCCGCGAGAATTCGATCACTTTCCTATCTCCTCTCTTACTTCTCCTCCCCTAGCAGACCACGGAAGGAGGAG
Source organism: Closterium sp. Naga37s-1 (assembly GCA_947471745.1). Classification (NCBI taxonomy): domain Eukaryota; kingdom Viridiplantae; phylum Streptophyta; class Zygnematophyceae; order Desmidiales; family Closteriaceae; genus Closterium; species Closterium sp. Naga37s-1. The sequence continues at coordinate 1,058,004 of CANJKZ010000122.1, read as the reverse complement.
CACCACGGTCAAAGGTAATAACGGTGAGCTCCCTTCCTTTTCTGCTTTTAGTTTTTGTTGTTATTTCTGTCTTTGTTGTTGTTCTTTATTTTCTTTCCTTTTTTTACTAACTTACCCTTTGGTTTCTTCCTCTGCGCTGCAGGTTTAGCATGGAGCCGCGGCGTATCACCCTCCTTTCTCCTCTGCCTTTTCTCCACCCCCCTTAGATCACGGGAGGAGGACGGTCAGATCTACTCCGACTATAAGGTAGTAACGGTGAGCTCCCTTTCTCCTTTGCTTTCAGTTTTTTTTGTTGTTTCTGTCTTTGTTGTTGTTCTTTTCCTTTTCCTTTTTTTACTAACCTACCCTTTGGTTTCTTCCTTTGCGCTGCAGGTTTAGCATGGAGCCGCGGCGTATCACCCTCCTTTCTCCTCTGTTTTTTCTCCACCCCCCTTAGATCACGGGAGGAGGACGGTCAGATCTACTCCGACTATAAGGTAGTAACGGTGAGCTCCCTTTCTCGTTTGCTTTCAGTTTTTGTTGTTGTTTCTGTCTTTGTTGTTCTTTTTCCTTTCTTTTTTTTACTAACTTTCCCTTTGGTTTCTTCCTTTGCGCTGCAGGTTTAGCATGGAGCCGCGGCGTATCACCCTCCCTTTCTCCTCTGTGTATTTTCTCCTCCCCCCTTAGATCACGAGAGGAGGACGGTCAGATCTACTCCGATTATAAGGTAGCTTCCTTTCTCCTTTGCTTTCAGTTTTTGTTGTTGTTTCTGTCTTTCTTGTTGTTCTTTTTCTTTTCTTTGTTTTACTAACTTACCCTTTGGTTTTCTTCCTCTGCACTGCAGGTTTAGCATGGAGCCGCGGCGTATCACCCTCCCTTTCTCCTCTGATTTTTTTATCTCCCCCCTTAGATCACGGGAGGATGAACGCAGCCAGCGGACAAGGCGCCTTCTTCGACAAGGAGGTGTAAGCACTCATCGTACTTATGTTTCTGTTTTTTGTTTCTGCACTTGTTTCTGCTTGTTTCATTTGTTTTGTCTTGTTTTGCTTTGTTTTGTTCTGCTCTTGCGATCGTATCACCTTCTCTTCTCTCTTTTTTCCAGCCCCAGGCCACGCCGAAGACCAGCAGCTGCGTAACCGACAGACGGAACGTTAGGCGAGTTAGATCCGGCGACGCACGAACGTTAGATCCCGCGACCTGGCGACGTACGAAGTGGCAGCCGGACGTTAGATCCCGCGACCTGGCGACGTGCGAAGTGGCAGCCGGACGTTAGATCCCGCGACCTGGCGACGTGCGAAGTGGCAGCTGGACGTTAGATCCCGCGACCTGGCGACGTGCGAAGTGGCAGCCGGACGTTAGATCCCGCGACCTGGCGACGTGCGAACTGGCAGCCGGACGTTAGATCCCGCGACCTGACGACGTGCGAACTGGCGGCCGGACGTTAGATCCCGCGACCTGGCGACGTGCGAACTGGCAGCCGGACGTTAGATCCCGCGACCTGACGACGTTGAACGTATGGACCCTCCACCTGCACCCACCTTCTTCGGCTGCTCCTGAAGCAACAACATGCGGGAGGCTCTTCTGGCATCAGACAACTTGAAGTTTGAGGTGTTCCTGCCGGATGGCAGTTAAAAACTAACTTTCTGCCCTCTTTTTCCAACAGGGTCCCGGACGAATGACCCCCACCTCAACGCGGTGTCCGGGTGTAACGCTAGAGGCTTGCCTGGTTGGGTCAAGAAGACAATGACAACAAGTGAAGCTTAAAACCCGCGTCTCAGATTTTCTAACATATTAGACCTGGTTGGGTGTTGGCGCCTGGGATTGGTGCACGAGCAGCGAAGTTTTGCACGAGAGGATGGGTGACTTCGGGCGAAACCAGAACACTGTACCCTCAACACCAAACCTACCGCCCTAACCTGTTGTCACACCCAAACCAGTGAAAACAGGTTCGTGGGGTTTGACACTCCCTGCGACAAACACAGACGACGAAAACACAACACACATTTTCAACCAGCTGTCATTCTCCTCCAGCACACAAGCCCCTTCCCGTTTTACCGAAACACACCGGCATAGTTGCACCTTCCTTCCTGAAAAGCTCCTCACACATCTAGCTACGACGGATAATCTGCACGTCGCGCGTGGAATGGCGGAATCCACCGCTGCCGGGGCGGAGCGAGGCGCCGATGAATGTGTGCGTGAGTAAAACAATGCCCGCGAGTCGCACATCCTATCACACACGCCTCGGCCACTGCTCCCCGCACATTGCCCCTCACAGGATCGCACCCCCATTACCGTCGCCCTCCCTTCCCGTCGCCCTCCCTTCCCGTCGCCCTCCCTTCCCGTCGCCCTCCCTTCCCGTCGCCCTCCCTTCCCGTCGCCCACCACTCCCGTCGCCCGCGCTTCTTCCTGTCGCCGTCCGTTCTGCTCGTCGCCCTCCCTTCGTCCCCCGTCAATTCTCTCCCCGTCGCCCTCGCTTACCCCGTCGCCCTCGCTTTCCCCGTCGCCCTGCCATCCACTGCTCGTCGCCTTCGCCTTCCCTCCCGCCTGCTGAGCCATCTGCTTCCCCCCATCCGGTTTTCTTCTTCCCCCCCTCCGGTTTTCTGCTTTCCCCCATCCCCTTCCCTGCTTCCCCCCCTCCCCTTCCCTGCTTCCCCCCATCCCCACCCCTGCTTCCCCCCATCAGATTCCCGCCTCGCCCCCATCCCCCTCCCTGCGACCCCTCATCCCCCTTCCCGCCTTCCCCCCATCCCCCTCCCTGCGTCCCCCCATCCTCTTCATTCTTTCCCCTTCTCCCAAGCCCTCCTTCCCCCCATCCGATTTTCCCCTCCCCCCCCCCTCCCCTTCCCTGCTTCCCTGTCTCCTCGACCGCCACTCCACTTTGCTCATCCCCGACATTTCACGGCCTTATGTCCCCCTCCCGCCACAGTCCATTCAGGCCAATTCACTCCCCCCACTTCCTTCTATCTGCATCCCTCCCCATCCCCCTCCCCACCACCAGGCGCGCGCCCTGCTAGCATGGCATCGATCGCAGCGCTTCTGTGGCACCTCTGTGGCGTGCACATCGCCCTGTGACGCAGGCTACTACACCTCACATCACCGTTGGCTACCCTTTCCTTCTCGCCCTTCTTCTTTCCCATCTCCACTCCCTTCCCGTCCATCACCCCTCCCCTTACGCCTCCCCATCTCCTCATCCCGCCTCTCCATCTCCTCATCCCGCCTCCCCATCTCCTCATCCCGCCTCCCCATCTCCTCATCCCCCCTTCCCTTCTCATCATCCCCCCTCCCCATCTCATCATCCCCCCTTCCCTTCTCATCATCCCCCCTCCCCATCTCATCATCCCCCCTTCCCTTCTCGTCATCCCCCCTTCCCTTCTCATCATCCCCCCTTCCCTTCTCATCATCCCCCCTTCCCTTCTCATCATCCCCCCTTCCCTTCTCATCATCCCCCCTTCCCTTCTCATCATCCCCCCTTCCTTCTCATCATCCCCCCTTCCCTTCTTAGGGTCCCGGGTCCACATGACAGCTGCCTCCCTCCTCATCTCGCCCACCTCATTTCCTCTCTTCCTCGGTGTGCATTGTCATTCTCGGTCATACCTCCTCAACTCATCTTCCCGTCATGCCTCCCATCACCTTTCACCCCCATCCGTCCCCTTTTGACCTCTTTTCCCCTCGTTTCCAATCCCCATCTCATCTCCCCTTTATGCCTCCCATCTTGCATCCTTCCAGGAACCTTCCCCCCCTTCCATTTCTTCCCTCCCCATCCTTCCCTCCCCTTACTCCCCTCCCCTTCCTCCCCATCCCTGCCCTTCCCTCCATGCCCTTCCCTTCAGCCCCGTTTTTCATACAGGTCAGCACGTGTGCCAATTCACTCTGCTCCAGCTACAAACAGGACCAAGCATGGCCCAAGCAAACTTGGCGGCGTGAAGGGAATGTGTCTCGGCATGCTGATAAGAGTAGAGGATGGTGCTGTTTTGTATAGCTGGCGATGCATTTATATGTGTACGAGCAACTCTGAAAGCTCCTATTTTCAACCTTTTCCAATATCAAGTCTACTAATTGGATGCATGTGAACATAATGGAATAGAAATGTGGTAACACTCTACTGATGTCAAGAAACCGCGAGGGCACACACAAGCCTAGACTGGACGAAACTGCAAGTCCTTCAAGTCCCATTTCGTTCCGTCGCGACCATCCCGTCCGTCTCTCCCGTCCCGTCACGTCCTGTCCCGTCGAGTCCCCCCCCGTTCCATCGGGTCCCGTCCTGCCCGGTCCAGTCCCGTCGCGTCCTGTCCAGTCCCGTCACGTCTCTTCCCGCATCGTCGCGTCCCTTCCCCTTCCGTCGCATCCCTTCCAGTCCCGTCGCGTCCCTTTCCGTATCGTTCATTCCGTCGTTTTTCGTCCCTTGTCGCGCGTGCGGATATGCTATTGCTATGCAATCCCTTACATTCTATTTGTACCGGTTCTTCCTCCTGGTTTTCGCGTAAGGCAATAGCCTTACGATCGACCGATACGATGAGCCGTCCGAACACTGCAGAACTGCGTGAAATTTTGTACAAGATAGTACTGAACAGCCATGAACAAACCCTAGGCTAAACTAAGTTGTTGGAAATTGACTGGGGCTGGAATGAAAAGTGGTTGCTCAACTGTCTCATATTATTCCTGCTGTGGTATTACGTTTGGTCCCTGTGTGCTCTGCCTTCGTCGCACTTGGTGGTGTGTTTCGCGCGAATGCAGTTCGGTAGTCGTGCACCTGCCTTGCCCAGCCTGTTGGGGCTGCAGCCAATCGCAAGTGCTCCCAACCAAACCCAACAAAGTTGCGACAGCTTGAGTGGTTACCCGGTTTCAAGCGTATTACACTTGGTTGGGAGTTGTGAAATATGAGACGCGGGCTTTAAGAAGACAATGACCAGAAGTCAAGCTCAAGCTTAGGAGTTATAAATGTTTTGTAGATGACTTGTCTTGTATACTTGCTTATGAGTTTCAAATACTTGTATACGTTATATTTATGACTGTCAGTTTCGAACGCCCGTTTCAACACTTGAGTTTTTATTCAATCCAGCAACTGTACTAGACTATAACACAAGGAATTGTGCGACCATGGCCAGGATGAAATTGTATATCTCAGCTTGAGTTACGCAGTCTTCATCTTGCTCTCAGTCGTGCTCCTCTGGAGTTACGGCACAAGGACGCGAAGGTGATGGGTGAATTTGTGATGTCGAACAGAAGGGCTTGAGTTAGAGCAGGTCAGACTTGATTCGCTTTCGGTTCAGAGTATGCGGTGGAAAACGATGCTGTGCATTCTCGGGCGGTTTACTTTCTTCACCACTTTGAACCGCGTTTCACCAGTCTGAACAATGATACTGAACTGAAAGGAACTAGGTCTGACACGCCCTTGGCTTTGGTTTTGGATGTTTCTCTGCATACTGCGACGAATGCCAGCCAATCAAGACCATGCAGTACTGATTCCCCGCCGAGCAATCTGTCAGTACGGTTCTCTGTCTCTTCGGCACGGTATTTTGGGGTTCGGATGTTTTGGTGCGTAGATGTCCCTTGGCTTGTTCGTCATGATTTGCACGTGTCAGAACTAGCAGTAGAAAGTAAGAATGAAGAAAGGAGGATGTGCACTAGCAGCAGTTGGCATACATATAGGAAACCCTAATTGGGTTGTACTCGCTATAGAGTACCCCACTGCAGGCTAGACAATTATAACATTCTGACAGCACGCTGCACCTATTGGGTTATGGATCCCCGATGAATTTCGCCTTCTCCTCGCCATGGTGTGCACTGTAACCTGGTACTGGTGTTTTGTCTAGCGAAATGTCCAGCCATTCATGCATCGCAAATATTTATGTGGCCCAACCTGCTCCCGAACCAACTGCTACACAGATCAATTCCCAACCGTTGACAATGGCGCTGTTCTTTTGGCCAAAAATGGCCTTCGCGGATTCTTCCATCCGCACCAGTGGTGCGTCGGTTCAGGTTGAGCACTGTCCGAAGCTGGGCGCATCAAGAAAACCGAGAAACATGCAGAACAGCACTTTTGTGACACTGTACTAGAACCGCCCGTTTGTTCCACGCCAATTCCTCGCCAGGCAATTGGTCCGCACCGCTGGTTTGACCTCTTGAGGTGAAATCACCTCCGCACCACTGATAACGGGGCTGGAACAAAAAGCCAGAAAATTTTCTCAGGGCAGCTTGAACGCCCAACCACCGACCGAAATCAAATTTACTAATCCACCAACGGTGCGGCGATGAGAACTCCAACAATGTGGTGTGGTACTCCGTCAATTCCTCTCTTGTGGCGAATCTTTTATGTTCTTCGCCGATCTTGACCTTTCAGTTAGGGTATTGGCTCCAGCATTGTCAGTGAATGTGTGAAATCGAACAGAAGCCAAAAGCGCCTTGCGTTGCTGGTGAGAGCGCAGTGGTGGATCGGTGTGCACAACATCTATGCAGATTATCTATGCCTACAGAATAATAGAGATTAATGCTACAACACAGCAACAAAATTGACTCAGTACTATTACATACACCGGAACAGGGAGCAGCAATCGCACAGAGCACATTACAGCATCACACAATGAAGAATCCCTACAAATACAGACATTCAATACCACCAAGATTTTACCATCAGCGCCAAGTGGCGACTTCAAAGTCGAATGGTGATGGTAATGCTCCTCTTGCCATCATTCTGCGACCCGGGATACTTGGGCGCAACATTCCTGCGCGTACCAGAATCCGACCCCGGTGCTCCCGCTGAGGGGGTCTGTGTGCGTGGAGGGCTCTTAGCAGGAGGCTTGGGTCCCTGCTTGGTAGGCGGCTTGGGAGTGGTCCTGGGTGGGGATTTCGGAGGGGACTTGGCAGGGGGCTTGGGAGTCGTCTTGGGAGGGGACTTGGCCGGTGGCTTAGGGGTTGTTTTAGGCGGGGATTTCTTAGGCGGAGATTGCTTGGGCGGGGATGGCTTGGGCGGGGAAGGAGTCTTTCCAGAACCCCCAGGGGAGCCGGATCCACCTGGTTTGCCTCCCGTGCCTCCCTTGTTGCCAGTGCCACCGGTGCCGCCGGTGCCGCCAGTGCCGCCAGTGCCGCCAGTGCCACCGGGTTTGTTGCCGCCACTGCCGGTAGCACCACCTGGCTTACCAGCAGTGCTGCCGCCGTTGCCAGTGCCAGTGCCGCCGGTTGCGCCCCCTGGTTTGCCGGCACCCCCCCCGCCAGTGCCAGAGCCAAAAGTGCCGCCACCGGTGCCGTCCGGTGTGTTGAGAGGAACGCAGGATGCCTCATCAGAACCATCTGATTCACAGCCGGAGGAGGACAGAGAGAAAGAGAGAACAAGTCAGGAGAAAGAACGGGAGTCAGCGCATGGTAGGGGAGGGAGGCAGCACTTACCTGGAGAGCACCGGAGAGCAAAAAACTTGTAACAAAGGACACGAAGAATAAGTTGAACAAAAACAGAAGAGGAGATTATTCATTGTAAAAGACAGACACTGGAGTACGCTCATTGTGTGTGTGTCGTTACTTCTCACCTTTGCAGTCGTTGACTTTGTTGCACCAGTTGAGCTTCGACACGCACTGCAGCTGGTCCTTGCACTTGCGAAACCCCTTGGTGCAGTTCCACGCATCACACCCCACCTCGTCGCTCCCATCCTTACACTCCTTCACCCCATTGCACCGCAACACATCATCCACACACTGCAGGTTATCACTACACTTAGACGACCCCTTCGGGCAAGTATAACCCCGGCAGAAGGCCGGATCTTCATCCACAGCCACACTCCCGGCAGCTTTTCCCGGGCAGTCGGGGACGGCGTTACACAGCGCCCCTCCCGGCTTGCACGTGCTCAGCCCCGGGCAGCGGAGGCTGTTTCTCGGGCAGGTGAAATTCGCGCAGAAGCCGGGGTTTTCGTCGAGCGCGTCCGGGCAGTCGGTTTTTCCGTCGCAGTACTGCCCGGGAAGGATGCAGACGCTGGGGGAGTCTGGGCAGAGGACGTGAGTAGCGTTGAGTGCGCCACAGTCCATGTCGAAGCTGCATATCCAGGGCCACTCGTCGCTGCCGTCTGCGCAGTTCTTCACCCCGTCGCAGTAGTCGCCCCGGCTGAAGCATCCGTTCTTGCTGGGACACTGCGAGCGAGGGGAGAGAAAAGTGGGAGAGCAAGGCGAGCATGGGTGGCTGGTCATTCGTCGCTGCCGTCCGCGCAGTTCTTCACCCCGTGACAGTAGTCGCCCCGGCTGAAACACCCCCGCTTGCTGGGACAATGCAATGCGAAAGAGGCGGGGGAGGAGAGGGGATTAGAGAGGAGAAGGGAGGAGAGGAGAGAGGGGTAAAAAAAGGAGAGTAGAGGGGAAAGCGAGGAGAAAGCGAGGAGAAAGGAGGGTGGGGAGAGTTGAGGGGAGAGAAGGCGGAAGTGGGTGAGAAAAGGAACAAAGGGAGGGGAGGAGAGAGCACGAAGAGAGGAAGGGAAGATGAGGAAAGCGGAGGTGGGGTAAGGGTTTCGGGAACAGGCCAGGCGAAGGTGAGTTGAGGCAGGAATTGGGCAAGGGAGCAGCGGAAGCAAGCACAGACGCGTGGGGCAGGCGGGAGGTAACGGCGTGGGGCGAGCGGCGGGAGTGGGGCGGGCGGAAGGGGCATAGGGAGCAGCGGAAGCAAGCACAGGTAGGGAGGGCAGGCGGCGAGACGAGCGAGCAGCAGCAAAAGGCAAGACGCGTAGGGGGGGAGGTAAGGGCGTGGGGCGGGAGGTAAGGGCGTCGGAAGGGTGGTAAGGGCGGAGTGCGGGCGTGGGCCGGGCAGCGGGAGTGGGGCGGGCGGAAGGGGCATAGGGCGGGCGGAAGGGGCACAGGGCGGGCGGAAGGGGCACAGGGCGGGCGGACAGGGCACAGGGCGGGCGGAAGGGGAAGCTCACCTGGTTTGCGCCGGGGCAGGGGTCAACGCTGCTGCCAGGAACCCCCTGAATGACGGGGAAGGCGGGCGGAGGGGAAAGCGGAGGAACAGCAGAAAAGGGGACTTTTGATGCGCGGCAGGCAAAAGCGGGATGGGGAGCGACGGGGGAGAAGCGGAACTCTGAAGGCGCCTCAAAAGGTAGGGGTCCGCGCTGCCGCCAGGAACCCCCTGCTTCACGGGGAGAGGCGGGCGGGGGGGGCATAGGGAAAGGGCGCGGGAAAGGAGGAGGGCAGGGGCGCATGGCGGGAGGGGGCGGGGAATGGGGGAATGGGCGAGAGGGGGGGAGGGGGAGCGGGGTACAGGGGCGGACAAGGGGGAAAAAAAAGGGTGAGCACCGCGCTGGAGAGCTGATTGACTTGAACGGGCACGCCTTGCGAATGCCTCTGCTGGTTACTGCTCATTGAGTAACCTTTGAGCACACCTCTGCCCCTACTTCTCTCATTGAGTACCCTTGCTCCTCGTCGAACGAAACCCGTTCTCCTTAGTGAACACTACCAGTGCCTGTCGACGCCAGTCCCGAACCACTCAACCTCCGTCTCGCCACGTGACCGCTAGCCGTGCGCCGACAAGTCTGTGCCGCCCACTGTAAGCCGCCCACTGTGTGTCGCCCACACTGTGCCGCCCACAGTGTGTCACCCACTGTGTCCCGCCCTGTGCCGGCGATGCCATCCGTCTTTTCAGCTAGAACTAACGCCACCTTCACCACGCTGTAACCGCTGCTGCTGCAGCTGGTGCGGCGCTGCTAAGGTGCAAGCTAGTCTAGCAGTCGCGGTGTTAGCATGCTTGCCCGCGAGCGACCACCATGATATTGTGGAAAGGATATGCGCGATGGTTACTCGCAATGGTTACTCGCGATGGTTACTCACGATGGTTACTCGGCGATGTTTACGCGCGATGGCTACTCGCGATACGCGCGAAAGTTACACCAGGAGATGGTTACCTGCGAGCTGCTCGCCGCGACGAGGAGCGCCAGAAGCAGCAGGCGAAGGCACACGTGGCGCATCGCAACCGCCATGGCTGGGAACGGCGATGCTTGACGCCGCCAAGTGCGGCGCGTTGTGCGCTGCTGCCCCTAACCCTTGGATGGAGTTGAAGAAATTAACTAGGACGGACGACGGAAGCGAACTCTGAAGGTTGTTTATATTGTTCGAGTGTCGCGGTTTGGACGCGATACGACGGGTGACACGGACTCGAACGTTGCAGCTGCGTAATGAACTGGGAGATATGATGAAGATAGCGTTGATGTTGCTACCAGTTACAACTGCTGCTTGTGCTAGTGCGCGGCAGTTCCCAAAACCAGCTTTCCATGCACGGAAGAGAGAGGGGGTGAGGCGAACAAGGGCCTGTCACAGCGACGCAGGCATCAGATCTCGTCTCGAAGTTGCTGTGCGAATCAGGGAGTACAGTACAGTACGCCCTGGCGGTGGCAGGTGACTTTGCAGGGTGAGATGAGTTGGGTGGCTGGCGGGAAGGTAAGGTGGAAGCCCAGCGGGGAATGGGGAATTCGCGGGGAGGGGAAATTGCGGGAAGCTGAGGCTAGAGATGGCTGGGGATATGGCCTATTCAGGGGGTGAGGTGCCGACAGTGAGGGGATTTGGTCAGGTGGAAATGACGTGTGATGCGGAGGTGCCTGCCGGGCTTTTTGAAACCAACGAGTCGCAGGGTCTTGTGCGCGATGAGCGGTAATTGCTGAAGTGCGCAGGTTCATTTGTCACGAGCGCCTCAGGTTGACATCGAAGCACAGAACATTTCATTCAATAGTAGATAGTACAAGCAAGTATTACACAGACACAAATTACAAAACTTGGTGAAATACTGTTATACTCTCAAGTATGACCAATGTTGCTCACAAGAAACTACTCATATCTTAAAACGCTTTCCCGGCTTGTATCCCACCGTTGCTATTTCTTGCGTTTAGGTGGGGTTTTAGGAGTCTTCTTGGGTGGGGCCTTGGGAGGAGTCTTTTTGGGTGGAGCCTTGGGAGGAGCCTTCGGGGGAGCCTTGGGTGGGGTCTTGGGGGGCGCCGTGGGTGGGCCCTTGGGGGGTGCCGTGGGTGGGCCCTTGGGGGGTGCCGTGGGTGGGCCCTTGGGAGGGGCGGGGGGTGTAGCCTTGGGGGGCGCGGGTGGAATGTCACATCTGTCCTCATCGCTCCCATCTGCATTGGTGACACAAAGCACACCAGACAAGCAGAAATGGATTAAAGACGAGAGTCTCGCGCAATGCTGTGTCACCATAGCATCACCTGAACCAGTTCAGAGGAGAAAACAACAAGCATGTCTTGATGGGAGCACGGTAATTAATCACCTTTGCAGTCAGGCACTTTGTTGCACCAGTTGATTTTTAAAGCGCATTGTAGCTGGTTCCGACACTTGCGGTAGCCCTTGGTGCAGTTCCAGTTCTCACACCCCACCTCGTCACTGCCATCTGTGAGAATTTGGGGACAAGCAGAGGAGAAGGGGGTCACAGGCGGATCAATGAATGAGAGAGGCCGGATGCAAGCAGGAATGACAGAGAAACAGAGAGTAGGTTAGTCAGAAAGTAGGGAGATCCCAATCAGATAGCCCGAGCCCGAATGTGTTAGGTAGGAAATGAACAGCCAGGATTTCAGAGTGCATAGAGACTCGCCTTTGCAGTTCGCAACGCCATTGCAGTGCAGCAGACCGTCCACGCACTGCAGGCTGTTTTGAGTATACACTTAACGCGGCATAGAGGCCCACCTTTGCAGTCGGCAATGCCGTTGCAGCGAAGCACGTCATCCTCGCACTGCACGCTGTTTTGGGGTTAAGGGTAGAGAATGCACCTGAAGCGCATGGAGGCTCACCTTTGCAGTCAGCAACGCCGTTGCAGCGAAGCACGTCATCCACGCACTGCAACTTGTCGCTGCACTTGGAGAAACCCTTGGGACAAACGTACGGCTTGCAGAACGCCGGGTCCTCGTCCACTGGCTTGCCGCCAGCTGTCTTCGCGGGGCAGTCGGGCACCGCGTTGCAGAGGGTTCCGTTTGGCTTGCACATGTTGAGCCCCGGGCAGCGGATGTTGTTCCTCGGGCAGGTGAAATTCGCGCAGAACTTGGGGTCTTCGTCCAGTGAGTCCGGGCAGTTGGTTTTTCCGTCGCAGAATTGTCCGGGCAGGAGGCAAACGCTGGGGGAATCTGGACAGAGCACCTGAGGTACCAACACAAACGCAAGGCACGAATTTGACCCAAATTAAAGAACTTGTCTCTGACCCTCGTTCCACCTAGTGTTTACAAGCTTGCCCTTTTCCTCCTAACACCCAATTCCCTCATCCTTGTTGCGAATCTGTATCCCGTGACCTCACAACGCAAGCATTCAACCCGACACCCTCACTCCACCCAGCACTCACGTGAGTAGCGTTGAGGGCGCCACAGTCCATGTCGAAATTACAGAGCCAGGGTCACTCGTCACTGCCGTCCGCGCAGTTCTTCACGCCGTCGCAGTAGTCGCCCTTGGCGAAACATCCGTGATCGCTGGGGCACTGCGCGAAAGCAGGCGAAGGGGAGGAGAGGGGAAAGGCGAGAGCGAAATGAGGGTGCAAGGGGAGCATGGTTTGTTGGTCAGGCTTTGAGCAGTTCTTCACGCCGTCGCAGTAGTCGCCCTTTGTGAAGCATCTGTGATCGCAGGGGCACTGCGCGAAAGCAGGCGAACGAGCAAGGAGAACGTCGATATGTCATTCTTGAGAATTCGAAGAAACCACACAGAAAACAAGCAAACGAGCAAGTGAGAACGAGCGTAGCGGGATTGATGTTGACGGCGATGGTGATGGTGATGGCGATGGCGATGGCGATGGCGATGGCGATGGTGATGGCGATGGTGCTGGTGATGGTGATGGTGACGGTGATGGTGATGGTGATGGTGATGCCGGGTTTTCGCTCACCTTGTTGGAACCGGGGCAAGGGTCGCCGGCGATCGGAACCACCGGCACGGTCTTCTGCAGAAAGAAACGTGCAAGCAAATGGGGGAAACGGGAGAAAATAGGGTTGGACAAGAAGAGAGAAGAGGGGATTAGCTGGCTCGACGAGACAGCGACGCGAGGATAAAACTCGAGCCGGATGAAAACAAAGAGAGTCGCCTTCTTCATTTTTCAAAAACCTGAAATGCTAACAGAGCATGGTTGGAAACCGACAACCTCTAGTATCTAATCTGTGGCAGCGAGAACAGTAAAAGCCCCAACCACTTGGCTGGTGATTTTTTTTTTCATCTTTTTACCTTTTTCAGAATTTTTACCGGAATGAAATGCATGGTCCCCGTGACGGGCTAACGTAGCAGCCTGAACATGCACGCCCATGCACCCCTGCACTGAGCAAACTGGAGCGATTGACTTCCCAAATCTGATCCTTATCACACTTCGCCCGCTCAGTTGTCGCCACGGCAAAACACTCGCTGAAGCCGTCTGCAATTTCGCGCCTCGGGAACCGTGTGCGACAGGGCGTCTGCTTTCGCGTCTAAAGCGCGCGACTGTCTCCGTACCTGCGAGCTTGTTGTTGCGAAGAGTGTTGCGAAAAGTAACGCCCCTGCGACAAGCTTTAGCGACATGGGCGTTGAGAGCCCAGACGCGCGCGCCATGGCTCTGGCGACGAGGATATTTTCTTATAGTCCGTCGCTTACGCGACACCACATGCAGAAGCGATGCAACGCTGGAACGAGTCGAACGAAAAACGCACCGCGCCTGCTGCAAGGTAATCAAACTCGTCTGAATCGGACGTTTCAGTCAGATGTTGTTGCTGGAAGAATATATATTCCTGGGTTCGAAGCCTGGACGACTGATGGGTCAGCGCGGCACGAAAGCGACGATGGTGTGATCGCTGGGATTGAACAGTCTGACCTTTTTTTCAGTGCTTGACGAAATCCTTTGGCGAGTGTCGTTGTTGTGACGAGGGGGGCGAAGTGTTTTTCCAGGGAAGGCGTTCTGTTGGGGCAGGTGCGATGAGCGTGACTTGCGCAGTCGGCGCGCTGAATCTCAGGTGCGACTCGTCTCATTCAGGTTGATTCCAGGTGGTACCGAATTCAGCAAAGGCACTGCGATGTTGGCGATAGTGGTTATTAGGAGTAAACGACGCCTTAGCTGCTTCCCGAACGTTCCGCAAGGGTCGCCGCAAATGCTGGTCAGACTCAGAACAAATTGGTGAGAATTGTACAAGATCGCCATAAGAACCAACAATGAACAATATTATAATGTCCTACGGAGCCTTACATCCTTATATTGTGCAGGGGGGCCGACCGCGTCCATGCACCGCATACATCTCAAGCTAAAAACTAACCAGGATGCATGCTCTGCTTAGCTTCGGGGATACAAACACAGCATTATACAGTTCAAGCATCAACATGCCCCCATGACATACCATGACCAGTTTCGAATCCTACAATAACTCAGTCCCCCCACCCCAAGCTGCTCAACCATCAACTGACCCACATGAAGTAAAAATAAACCAATACAAAACAACAATATAACATGCTACAGCCATATAATACCACACACCAGTGCTGTATGTTGCAAAGTCAGCTGCATGAATCAGCCCAGCCATGGGTCACCACTGCCATCCCCGGAACCATCACTTCCACCCGTGCCGTCTCCTGAACCATCACCCGAACCATCACCTGAAGAATCACCTGAAGTATCACCTGAACTGTCGGTGCTGCCATCAGACCCATCGTTAATCAACTGATCCGTCAAGTCCTTCCCATTAAGAATGTTCGACTCTTTCACGACCCGCATGTACCTCTTTCTCCGCAGCGACACGTCACCCTCCCCGCCTTCCAGGAGAGTCATCGATGCCAAGTACGCCTGATACGCCTCGTCTCGATCCGACTTGGTTTGGTCGAGCCACTTCTTGGTTCGGGCAACATTCTTCTGCCGAAGCTGCACCCGCTCCATCTCCCCCGTGGCCAGATACTTCCGAATCTCCTGGTTCAGCCGCGAAATATCATTTGTCAGATTATCGTACCGCTCGCTCATCTTATTAAGCAGCGCCTCTGCATCCAGGGTATCATTATACAGCCCTTCCAGTGTAAACACAGACTTGTCCCAATAGCTCTTTGCCGCCCGCGCACGATTCAGCACCTCAGCCGCTTTAGCAGACAGCTTGACCCTGTTCGCCTGCCGCTGGTTCTGCGCGAAACTCATCGCATCCTGCTTCTTCTGCTTCTGCAGCGCGGCCCGTTCTGCCGCCGAAGTCAGCCTCTCCGCCGCGGCGCCCGACGCCTTCACGCTGCCCGAGTTCTGCGCCTTGCTAATCGCCTTCTTCAGCTTCTCCCGGAGCCTATCCGCGGTGTCTTTCGCGCTCTCATAGTCCTTCTCCTTGCTGTCAGCGTCCGCCTTGGCGTCGGCAGCAGCAGCCTGTTTCGTAGCAACGTCCGCCCGGGCCTTCTTAGCGGCATCTTTCTTTGCCTTGGCGCCAGTACCCACAGCACTGTTAGCCTCTCTCTGAAGCCTGTCCGCTTCGGTCCCAGCAGCGTTGGCGTCTGCCTGAAGCTGCCTTGCCTTGGCGTTAGCGGCATCAGAGGCTGCTTTGGCCTTGTCCTGGGCAATGAGTGCTGCCTGGTACTGAGCGGTGAGTTGTTGCACCGTGGAGCCACCTCCTGAAGACCCACTGCTGCCAGTGTTGCCGGGTTTCCGGTGCTGCTGCTGCTGCCGGTGCTGCCCTTAGTGCCGGTGCTGCTGCTGCTGCCTGTGCTGCCGGTGCTGCCTTTGGTGCCGGTGCTGCTGCTGCTACCGGTGCTGCCAGTGCTGCCGGTGCTAGCCTTGGTGCCAGTGCTGCTGCTGCTCCCTGTGCTGCCGGTGCTGCCAGTGCTAGCCTTGGTGCCGGTGCTGCTGCTGCTACCGGTGCTGCCAGTGCTGCCAGTACTGGCCTTAGTGCCAGTGCTGCTGCTGCTGCCAGTGGTACCAGTGCTGCCAGTACTGGCCTTAGTTCCAGTGCTGCTGCTGCTGCCAGTGCTGCCAGTGGTACCAGTGCTGCCAGTGCTAGCCTTCGTGCCAGTGCTGCTGCTGCTGCCAGTGCTGCCAGTGCTGGTGCTGCTACCGGTGGTGCCAGTACTGGCCTTGGTACCAGTGCTGCTGCTGCTGCCCGTGCTGCCGGTGGTACCAGTGTTACTGGTGCTGCCCGTGCTTCCGGTTGTGCCTGTGCTGCCCGTGCTGCCCGTGCTGGGATCCGGGAAACCGCAGTCGAGCTCATCGCTCCCATCTGGAGGGACGGAAAGGGGACGTAGAGACGTGGGTTAGCGAGAGAAGGCTGGATGAGCGGGAACGGTGTAAGGCAGTGGGAAAATGGGAAGGGACGTGAAGGGGACGTGGGAAACGGCGAAACGACAGGACGACGAGAGGAAGAGAGGTTGATGAACGAGAACGGCGATGGAAGGGGGAAACGAGGACGGGGAGGAGGGGGAGAGGACGGGGGAGAGGACGGGGGAAGGAGGGCGGGAGGAGGGCTGGAGGAGGGGGGGGGGTGGGAGGGTGGGGGAAGGAGGGCGGGTGACGGGTACGACGACGGCAAGAGAAGGACGAGAAGGGAACGCACCTAGGCAGAAAGCGTCAACGAGCACGCACTGCAGCTCGTCGCTGCACTTCTGAAACCCGTCCAGGCACGAGTACGCGGCGCAGAAGAGAGGGCACGAGATAGGCAGGAAAGGGAGGGAACGCACCGAGGCAGTCCTTCTTGCCGTCGCAGAAAGCGTCAACAAGCACGCACTGCAGCTCGTCGCTGCACTTCTGAAACCCGTCCAGGCACGAGTACGCGGCGCAGAAGAGAGGGCACGAGATAGGCAGGAAAGGGAGGGAACGCACCGAGGCAGTCCTTCTTGCCGTCGCAGAAAGCGTCGACCAGCACGCACTGCAGCTCGTCGCTGCACTTCTGGAACCCGTCCAGGCACGAGTACGCGGCGCAGTACTTAGGGTCCTCATCCGGCGCGTACAGCACTCCGCTCGTCGCGTTCTTGATCTTGGGGCAGTTGGCGACGCCGTCGCACATGTAGCCCTTGGTGCACGCGGCCGTAGCGGTGCACTTGACCTGGTCCTCGTTGCAGTTGGAGCTGCGGTAGTCGAGGCAGAAACCCGGGGACTCGTCGATGGCGCCCGGGCACTGCATGATGCCGTCGCACACTTGAGTCGGCTTCACGCAATAGTCCGTTCCCACGCACTCCACCTGCAGGGGAAAGGGGGGAGGACGGGGGGTAGGGGCGGGGGAAGGGAAGCGGGGAAGGGAAGTCGAGTTGGGTGGTCAGGAGAGGAAGCGAGTCGATTGCACTCGACTTGCAGGGGCTTCAGACAGTACTCGGTGCCCACGCGAGGGGGAACGGGGAGGGACGGGGACGGGACGTATAAGGGTCGGGAAGGGTCGGGAAGGGTCGGGGAAGGGTCGGGGAAGGGCCGGGGAAGGGTCAGGGAAGGGGCGGGGAAGGGTCGGGATGTTCGTGTAAGGGACACGAGACGGGAGCAAGCGGCGAATGCGGGACACACGGTGGTGCCGGAGAGGGTGCGGCGAGCTAGGCGGATGCGGCGGATGCGGCGGGTGTGGCGGGTGTGGCGCGCGTGGTGGTCGTGGCACGGTTGAGAGGAGTGCGGCGGGTTGACGTACGGTGGTGTCGGGGTCGGAGCAGTCGAGCGGGTTGCAGTACCACGCGGCCTCGTCGCTCTTGTCCTTGCAGTTGGCCGTCTTGTCGCACAGCTTATCGGGATCCACGCACTGCCCCAGCCCCGGACACTCCGTCTGTTGACAGTAACGCGGGGAACGTGTGACAAAAACGGAGGTGAGTTGACGAAATCAGTGCGGATTGCGGGAGATGGCGGAAGTAGTGCGGGGACATGGAGTCAGTGTGGGGAAGCGATGGAATGCGTTGCGGAAAAGGGGCAGGGCAGGTAGACAAGGGAGCGAGAGATGAGGCCGGGGAAGTGGGGGATGAGGGCGAAAAGCGCGGTGACCGACAAAGCGCGGTGAACGACAAAGCGCGGTAAACGACAAAGCGCGGTGAACGACAAAGCGCGGTGAACGACAAAGCGCGGTGAACGACAAAGCGCGGTGAAGGAAGGGAGTGGTGACAAAGACCGGAACTGGGCATGAAGGGGCGAGTGGTGGGGAAACGGTGGAAGCTGGGAAAGGGGAACGGGAGGGGTGCAAGAGGGGGGATGAAAGAAGGGGGGACGGGTGTTGGGGGAAGTAGAAGGCGAGCGGGTCGGGATAAGGGGGGGAAGCGGAAGGCGAGCGGGGCGGGGAACGTACCAGATCGCCGCAGTCCATTTCGGCCGCAACCTGCGGACAGCGGGGCACGGGGAAAGGGGGGCACGGGGAAAGGGGGGCACGGGGAAAGGGGGGCACGGGGAAAAGGGGGCAGGGGGAAAGGGGGGCACGGGGAAAGAGGGGCCACGCGGAAGGGGAAGAGGCAAGAATCGGGATGTTAGGGATGCTCAGTGATAATCTAGGATTCATACATGTAAGACCGACCTAATTGGGAGGTTGCGCAGCGGTTGCGAGAAGTGGGATACGCGAGGGACGAGAAACGTCAACTATTGTCCAGTCGGCCCGTGCGTACGAGACGGTGGTACAGCGATACGCGCGGTATGGACTGATTGAATGCTAACGGACGGGCAGCAAGGAAGCTGGCCGGGACAATCTGTAAGGCTCTTTTGAGTCGACTCAAAAGTCAACTCGATACGCGCGGTATGGACTGATTGAATGCTAACGGACGGGCAGCAAGGAAGCTGGCCGGGACAATCTGTAAGGCTCTGCGTGCGCGCTGCGCCGTCGGACAGTGCGTTTAGGCTTTACGTGAGGTCTGACTGCTGCCGCGTGCGCTGCTGTAACGAGCAGAGCAGACTGCTGGGCGTGGCGAGAGGCACCATGGTGTCATTGTAACGAGAGGTGACTATTGAGTAGACTACATAGACTGCCGGGCGGGGCAGGTCGTACCATGGTGGTGGTGTGCGAGAGGAGCGAGAGAAGCAGCGCCGCGACACAAAAGACATGCGCGGCATGCCGTTGATGCCAGCTAGCCCTCGCCATCGTGCGGCTCTTGTCGACCAAAACGGACTACGCCCGAGGTGAAATGTACCGATTAAAGAAAAGCAAAAAATGAGTGTTTTACTTATTTAGAACAGTGTAGGATTGGGGTTCCTGCGGGAGGTGCGGGTCTGTCTCTAACTAGAATAATAGAGTCGAAAATAACCCCTGCACGCTAATTCCTTATTAGTAGTCGCTACTTGCGCGCTTCGACGTGCTTGACCTTAGCTCTGGCATCACCCACCAGAATCTGTGATAAGGCACTAGAGGGGGAACTACATAGAGTGTGGAGTGGAGCGAGGACACGGGTTGGCTCGAATTTGGTGAGGCAGGTGGAAAGGATGGGAGGGAGGGAGAGAACAGAACGCGGAAAGGAACAGAACGGGCCAGTTGCGAAAGGGGCACGGGGGGGAATGAGGCAGCGCGGGAGGAAGTGAGGGGGCTGGGCGAGAGGGGAGCGGAAGGGAGAAGAGCGGTGCGGGCAAATGGAACATTCCGCACGACTTTGCTTGCATGTCTCCCCCACGAGGGGAGCGATATGGCCGATTTGGCGGTCTGGCACGGTTGGGAATCGAAACGTATGCTGCTCACCTGTCAAACCTTCTGATGCTGTGCTTCATTTGCGACGCGGGTAAGTGGCTGGCATATCACCTGAGAACCTGCCCGAACTGAGAAAAACGACAACGGGGTCTAGAGAACCAATGAGAGTGCAACACCATGTGCATGTCTTGATTTGAGCTGCACAGTGACGAATCTTCAGGTGCGACGCGTCACCACTTGCCCCGTCTCGATTCCAGGTTAGGGTTCACGAAGCGCATGCCACCAACCAGATGACTGTTACTCACCCAGTGGTGGCATGACAGCGTATATCAAGGATAATGCGAGTTCATGGTACTCGGCAAAAGCATATGTGAAACCTTATGCCTTACGATTAGCATACTGGCAATACATAATGATACCATTTTGGAATGGTGGAGCAAGATAACACCAGACCAAGAAATAACACATCATACATATATTACATATAAATGGAAAAAGGTTACTCTACTTCCAGTTAGAGTCGCTATTATCAGCCCCCAACATCCACCCATGTGTCTATTCCTAGTGTTACCCTTCTCGTAACAACCACTCCCCATCAGTAAAAGCCAACTGCCGCATGCATTGTCCGCTTCACCCGCCCCACTGTCAGCTGATGGAACACTTCTTTTTGTTAATCCAGCACTGGTCGCACTGCTTGTTGTATCTGTAGACCCACCCTCGCTTGTGCCACTTCCTGGATCAGTAAAATCACCATCACCGCCACCCCTGCTTCCATCCTGCTCTCCCCCCCCCTCCCCCCCCTCTTTCCCTCCCTCTTTCCCCTGCAGCGCCACTGTCTTCCACCGAGCAGTCATCACACCAAACCTACACCCATCGGTCACCACCGCACTGGCTGCAGCAAAGTACCGCGAGCGCATGCAGCGGGTGCGACGGCTGACTTGTTCATGTCAAGCGTTACCCAGCACGAGCCCGGGCGCCCCCTGCCTTCAAGTGACGCGTTACAACGCGTCGGCTGTTCAAGTCAAGCGCTACCCAGCAGGAGCCACGGAGCCCGGTGCTTTCAAGCTCCCGGTCTTGTGCGCCTTGCCACTCTCCTTCAGCTGCGCCCGCAGC
Source organism: Closterium sp. Naga37s-1 (assembly GCA_947471745.1). Classification (NCBI taxonomy): domain Eukaryota; kingdom Viridiplantae; phylum Streptophyta; class Zygnematophyceae; order Desmidiales; family Closteriaceae; genus Closterium; species Closterium sp. Naga37s-1. Next base: position 1,037,434 of record CANJKZ010000122.1, on the reverse strand, counting down.
TTATCTTATGAGGCGCCTCAAAAGTCGTCTCTACACACAATCTTTTTACGCGCCTCAAAAGTCAAACGGAGCCCGGTGCCTTCGAGCCCGGTGCCTTCGAGCCCCCGGTCTTCTTCTGCGCCTTGCCCATCTCCTTCAGCTGCGCTCGCAGCTTACTCGCCGTGCCTTTCGCGCTCTCATACGCCTGCTTCTTGCTGGCAGCGTCCATTTCAGCAGCAGCAGCAGCGGCCTGTTTCGCCGCAGCATCCTCACCAGCCTGCCTAGCAGCCTCTGTTCTCTTCTTAGCTAAAGCCACGGCAGCGTCTGCCTTCCGCTGCAACTTGTCTGCTTGGAGCCCAGCAGCGTTCGCTTCCTTCTCCAGCCGCCCTGCCTTGGCATTCGTGGCATCTCTGGCCTTTTTGGCCTTGCTCTGAGCAGTGATTGCTGCCTGGTACTGCGCAGTCAGCTGCTGCACGCTCGAGCTGCCTCCTGAAGGGCCTGTGCTGCCAAAGTTTCCCGTGCTGCCCGTGGTGCCAGTGGTGCCAGTGCTGCTGCTGCTGCCAGTTGTTCCGGTGCTGCCCGAGCTGCCCGTGTTGGGGTAAGCACAGTCGACCTCATCGGTCCCATCTGGTGGGACGCGAAGGGAATGAGAGGACGTGGATGGGCAAGAGATAAAGGGCGAGAGGTGAAGGGCAAGAGAGGTGAAGGGCGAGAGGTGAAGGGCAAGAGGTGAAGGGCGAGAGATAAATGACGAGAGGTGAAGGGCAAGAGGTGAAGGGCGAGAGAGGTGAAGGGCAAGAGGTGAAGGGCAAGAGGTGAAGGGCAAGAGGTGAAGGGCGAGAGAGGTGAAGGGCAAGAGGTGAAGGGCGAGAGAGGTGAAGGGCAAGAGGTGAAGGGCAAGAGGTGAAGGGCAAGAGGTGAAGGGCAAGAGGTGAAGGGCAAGAGGTGAAGGGCGAGAGAGGTGAAGGGCAAGAGGTGAAGGGCAAGAGGTGAAGGGCAAGAGGTGAAGGGCAAGAGGTGAAGGGCAAGAGGTGAAGGGCAAGAGGTGAAGGGCGAGGGAGACGAAGAGAGAGCAAGAGAGGGGAAGGATGAGGAAGGAGGGAGAAACCGACAGAGGTAGAGGTAGAGGGGGAGAGAGAGAGAGGGCAGAAGCGAGCGGGCGTGTTTGATTGCCGGCTCATACAGCAGTAGGTCAAGAGAGGTCAAAAGAGGTCAAGAGCAGGTCAAGAGGGAAGGTGGTTGGGAGGAGTGCAAGAGGGTGCAGGAGCGGGTGGGGAGGGGGGCGGAGGGCAGGAAAGGCACGCACCGAGGCAGTCCTTTTTGCCGTTGCAGAAAGCCTCGTAGCGCACGCACTGCTTCCCATCGCCGCACTTCTGGAACCCGTCCAAACACGAGTACGCGGCGCAGTACTTGGGGTCCTCATCTGGTACCACCAGCACTCCACTCGCATTCCTGACTTTCGGGCAATTCGGCACGTTGTCGCACATGTAGCCCTTGATGCAGGCAGAGGTGGCTGTGCACTTGAGTTGGTCTATCTGGCAGTTGGAGCTGCGGTAGTCAAGACAGAAGCCGGGGGACTCGTCGATGGCGCCCGGGCACTGCATGATGCCGTCGCACACTTGAGTCGGCTTCACGCAATAGTCCGTTCCCACGCACTCCACCTGAGTGGGAAAGAGGGGGACAGCGGGCGGGATGGTGGAAGGGATGGCGGACGGGACGGGGAAAGGGACGGGTGAAGGGAAGGGGAGCTTTGAGGGTGAGGAAGTCGAGGAGAGGGAACGACTCTTGAGGCGCCTCAAAAGCTTGTGGGTGAGAAGGATGAGGAGGGTGAGGAGGGTGAGGAGGATGAGGAGAGCGAATGACTTTGCTGCACACCTACGGAGGCAAGTCAATGGCCAGACAAACCATGCTAATTGCAAGCCGGAACGAGCGGCGAGTGTGGGCAGAGCAGCGAGTGTGGGCAGAGCAGCGAGTGTGGGCAGAGAAGCGAGTGTGGGCAGAGCAGCGAGTGTGGGCAGAGCAGTCGCGCGTGTCGGGCGGGGAATGTTAGAGCGGTAAGGGAGGGACTGGGGAGGGATGTATTACCGTGGTGTCGCGGTCGGTGCAGTCGAGTGGGTTGCAGTACAACGCGGCCTCGTCGCTCTTGTCCTTGCAGTCGACCGTCCCGTCACACAGCTTGCTGGGGTCCACACACTGCCCGAGACCTGGACACTCCGTCTGGTGTGACAATAACGAACGCAGACAAGGGGGAAAGTGTGACAGAAAAGGGAGGTGAGTGGGTGGGTGGTTGCAAGGCCTCGTCGCTCTTATCCTTGCAGTCGACCGTCCCGTCACACAGCTTGCTGGGGTCCACACACTGCCCGAGACCTGGACACTCCGTCTGTTGAGCGGTTGTGACCATAGCATAGGGGCAAATATGAGAACAAAAGGAGATGAGTTGACTAAAAAATAGACACTATGTCTGTTGAATGGTTGTGGCCATAGCAGGGGGGCAGATATGAGAACAGGTGTGCATGTGGGAACAGAAAGAAGGTCAGTGCGCAACTTAAGATGCAGGTGTGCAAAAGCGCGAGGACACAGGGGGGGGGGGGGGGGGGGGGTTGGAGGGGTGGGAGGGAGGCGAAAGCGAGTGGGAAAAGGGAAATTGCCGAATTAATTTGTAGTTGGAAATCGTGCGACGAGTGTGACGAGTGGGGAGAGGAAAGAGCGCGGAAATTACGGGATCTGCAGTAAAGCGTAAAGACTCAGTTTTGAGAAATTTCAAAAGCCGAGGGTGGGGGGTGATACGATGAAAATGAGGCAGTGCGTGAGACGGACGGAAGAGAGGAAGAGAGAACTGTCAGAATCCCAGCCACTAGACCACTAGGATAAAAGGCTAAATAGCGGGTCTGTAACCCATATCTAGGATCGGTCGGGCATCCCCAGGACGTGCGGAAGGGAGAGGAGGGGGACAGCGGCATGGGGGCTAGTGGGGGAGAAGAGAGGGAGCAGAGTGGGGGCGTACCAGGTCGCCGCAGTTGAGTTGAGCAGCACCTGTGCTGCTGCTGCCAGTGCTGCCAGTGGTGCCAGTGTTGCCGGTGCTGACCGTGTTGCCTGTGCTCTCCGTGCTGCCAGTCCTGCTGCTGCCAGTTGTTCCGGTGCTACCCCAGCTGCCCGTGTCGGGGTAAGCACAGTCGACCTCATCGGCCCCATCTGGTGGGACGCGAAGGGAACGAGATGACATGCGTGGGCGAGAGGTGAAGGGCAGGTGAAGGGCAGGTGAAGGGCAGGTGAAGGGCAGGTGAAGGGCAGGTGAAGGGCAGGTCAAGGGCAGGTGAAGGGCAGGTCAAAGGCAGGTAAAGGGCAGGTCAAGAACGGTCAAGAGTGATCAAGAGCGGTTAAGAGCGGTCAAGATCAGGTCATGAGCAGGTCATGAGCAGGTCAAGAGAGAAGGTGGTAGGGAGTAGGGCAAGAACGCACCGAGGCAGTCCTTCTTGCCGTCGCAGAAAGCCTCGAGGCGCACACACTGCATTCCGTCGCCGCACTTCTGAAACCCGTCCAGGCACTCGTATGCCACGCAATACCTGGAGTCCTCGTCCGGAGCTATCAGCACTCCGCTGGCGTTTTTCACCTTGGGGCAATTCGGCACGCCGTCGCACATGTACCCCTTGATGCACGCGGTGGTGGCGGTGCACTTGACCTGATCCTCGTTGCAGTTTGAGCTGCGGTAGTCGAGACAGAAGCCGGGGGACTCGTCTATCGCGCCCGGGCACTGCATGATGCCGTCGCACATCTGACTGGGCTTCACGCAGTACTCCGTTCCCACGCACTGCACCTGAGGGGGAAAGAGGGGGAGGGACGGGAGGAGGGATGGGGGAAGGGCAAGGGGAAGGAAGCAGAGTTGGGTGATCCGGCTCAGGCACTGCATGATGCCGTCACACATCTGACTGGGCTTCACGCAGTGATCCGTTCCCACGCACTGCACCTGAGGGGGAAAGAGGGGGAGGGGCGAGCGAAGGGAAGGGGAGTTGGCGGGTCAAGAGAGGGACTGATTCAGTCGCACATCTGAGACAGCTTCAAGTTGACTTTCGATTTTTGAGTTGAGTCAAAAGTCAACTACCTGAGACAGCTTCAAGCTGACTCTGGACTTTTGAGTCGACTCAAAAGTCAACCATCTGAGACAGCTTCAAGTTGACTTTGGAAGATGCCGCATAGCATGCTGTAGGTTATGGCGCGGTTGGGGGGGGGGGGGGCGGCGGGCGTGGCGGGTTGACGTATGGTGGTATCCGGGTCGGAGCAGTCGAGTGGGTTGCAGTAGCACGCGGCCTCGTCGCTCTTATCCTTGCTGTTGGATGGAGCACCAAGTAGGTGCCATGCTGTCAACACGTGCCTACACCTTCGAGCAGAAACACCTGTGAAACTATATGCGCAGGTGCGGCGCAGTTGAGAGCGGTGCAGAGCGACGTACGGTGGTATCCGGGTCGGAGCAGTCAAGCGGGTTGCAGTACCACGCGGCCTCGTCGCTCTTGTCCTTGCAGTCGGCCGTCCCGTCGCACAGCTTATCCGGGGCCACACACTGCCCGAGACCAGGACACTCCATCTGTTGACAGTAACGCGGGGAACGTGTGACAAAAAGGGAGGTGAGTTGACGAAATCAGTGCGGATTGCAGTCGGCCGTCCCGTCACAAAGCTTGTCCGGGGCCACACACTGCCTGAGACCAGGACACTCCGTCTGTTGAGCGGTTGTGACCATAGCATAGGGGCAAATATGGGAACAAAAGGAGATGAGTTGAGTAAGAAATAGACATTATGTCCGGGGCCACGCACTGCCCGAGACCGGGACATTCCGTCTGTTGAATGGTTGTGAACATTGCACGAGGGAAGATGTGAGAACAGTAGGTGCAGATGTGAAAACAAGAGTGGGGGTTGATAGGCTGAGAGTGAGGCAGTGCGCGAGACGGAAGCGAGGAGTGGTGGCGATGTGGGAAACGGGGAAGAGGGGAGAAGAGGGGAGCAGCGGGGCGGGGAGCAGAGAGGGAGCAGCGAGGGAGCAGAGAGGGAGCAGAGAGGGAGCAGAGAGGGAGCAGAGAGGGAGCAGGGTGGGGGGCGTACCAGGTCGCCGCAGTTGAGTTGAGCAGCCACCTGCCGGGGGTTAGGGGCACGGGGAGACGAGCACGGGGAGGAGGGCACGAGACAGTAGTTTAGGGCTGGACCTTGCGGCGGCGGCGGGCGGGCGGGCGGGTAAACCCTAGAATTCCGACTTTAACCTGAATCCTTGAAGGATCATGATGACTCCAATCGAGACGAGTGGGGGGGGGGGGGGGGGGGGGAGAGAGTAGAGATGGCGGGTGCAGAGCAGTGAGACACAAGGGACGAGGGGCGAGGGGCGAGGGGCGAGGGACGACGATGGACGATGGGCGATGGCGGTCTAGGAAGGATCATCGCAAGTCGGCCTGTGCACTGCACTATACGGTGGCAGTACGGTGGCGCCACCTGGTGCCGTCACGGTGTCACGAGGGTTATGGAGGGCAATGCAAATCCTGTGACAGGAGAGATAGAAGTGTGGTTTTGAGACGTCTCAAAACTACACTTCTATCACGAGGGTTGTACAGTGCTCGAATGCAAACGCAGGAGGGGAAATGAGAGAGCTACGGGCAGCAGGAAGGCGCACGGACGACCGCGTATCGGCGCTGCGCGCGGAACGAATTTTGAGACTCACGGTCTCGTGTACCAGCGCTGCATGCGGCTACTACCCGGACAGGTAGTATCTATACTACAGTGCGACCCGATAGTAGTAAGCGGGTCGGACAGTGCGTTCAGGCATTGCGCGTGATCAGTCTGTTGCGGTCACCGCTGCTTGGCGCGGGCGGATCGTACGGTCTAGGGTTCGTACCAGGGTCGTGAGCGAGAGGAAGGTGAGAAGTTGCGCCGTGGCACAAAAGACGTGCACGGCGTGCCGTTGATGCCAGCTGGCCCTCGCCATCGGACGGCTCTCGCCGAGCGGAAATACCATGCAACACGATAGGTATCGAGTGTAGACTCCTTAAAATACTCTTTTAAGAAATATTAGATACTCCTGAAGAAATCATTTGTGGAAGACTCCTGGATATGCGGGCCTGTGTTTGGTCTCCCTCGACTCGACTCGGATCTACGGAGGACTCTTATCCCTTACTCGTACTTGTTCTGACGAAATCTACACTTGAGTACTGCTTGATCTCTCCACTTTGCCTCGAAAGTAGATTTTTGGGTAGGGAGGCGTCGTCCACGTAACATCATTGCTATGCGATCCGGTGTACTACCTACCCACTTACACGTACCTGCCTTGTACAGTAGTGAACGCGCCCCGGCGCACTCTCAACCAGCCCAACTGCTGTGCGCGCCAAGTCAGCTCGAGGCGACTCCCGACTGACATGACTCGTTACAAACCAGCAGCACAAGCTTCGTTGCTGCTGCCGATAGTCGCGCTAGTCTTTGGTAGGTAGGAAGTCGTCCAAGTCAATATACCAAGTCACGCCCCACCTAGAGCCTTTCCTTGCTGTCGTGCCAAACAGAGTTCCATCAATACTGTACTCGCTAGTACCAGCGCGTTTTGATGTGGTTGACACACCGAAAAATTAGCCACAAGCAACTTCGTAACTATCTACTGCCTTGAGACTTTCCTCTGCGTTGGGCGATTCTTGGCGACCAAAACCTTGTAACAATTTAGTTTTAACGGCTACGGGAAATACTAACGATGACTCATGATTTGGCGCCAGCGTAGCGTCTAGCTACCAGCATGCGACTGCTTTTCCTCACACTCAACATCTAACCGTCAGTTACACTGCTACCGGCTCGTCAGGCCGTCAGTTTCTGAACGTAGACAGTAAAGTGATGCGCAATTCTATTGGCTGCGAAATCCCACTGTACATGTGCGATTGATAATGTCAGTGATCAAACCTGTGTGTTCAGATGCGCAAAAAACAACCTTGTAACAAGTTTGGTCGTGTAAAACACCTACTTGTTCAGGTGTTGGTTGTTACGAGGTTCGAAATGCATCCTAAAAGGGGCACATATCTAAAAGGTCCTACAAGGTGCAAGCGTGGTGGACAGGTGCAAGGGGAGGGTTGGTTTTGCTCGCTGCTGGGAATATCACTGGTCATAGCTTCCCAGCCCTTCGATTGTGAATCTTTGCATCCAACGACCAGTATGCGTGCGGCTCCAGTTTCCCTTCCTTCTTCACATCGTCGCCCGCTCGCCGCGCGCTGCCAGCAGCGTATTCATCCCCTGTATAAGACCATCAGCTACCACTTCTAGCCTGATTCTTCAAACCGCGCTTATCCTTACCAGAAAGAATGGCCTGGCCAAAACTGTCCTTGGCCTTCTTCCTACCACCAGCACCACCACCAGCACCAGCACCCCCTCTCTCGCCCCTACCCCTGCCCCTCCTGCCCCTCCCCCACTGCGGATCCGCCGGCCAAACGCCAGCTCAGCAGCCCTCGCAGATGCCAGGCTGGCATCGCCCATCGCCACGTCATGATCCTCCATAACCCTGTAGTCCAAATTCCCCTCTCCGTCATTCCCCCCTGCGCCCACACCCTATTTGGCTCCTCCTTACCTCCCCTTACCACCCTCTCCCCCCTCGGTCTCATTCGGAACAACTATCGTTCCATCCTCTGTATACTCGAAGCCAGAATCCTCCCCTTCCTCTCCCCATCCCCATCACGATGCCGCTTCGAACCACCACCACCACCAGTATGCCCCCCACTACCAGCAACAATAGCACCAGAGGAAAGGGTTCCTCCGGCTTCGAGCTTCAGAATCCATTGCAGCTTCTCCTGCGAGGTGTAGGAATTGTGCTTGTGCTTTGTCGTCTTGTGCCTGGGGGAGGGAGGACGGGCATCCACGATTATCGCTAGATGGGTGGGGCCTTTTTTTATTCGGAGGGGGAAAGGAGGGAATTGAAAGGTGCTCGGGGAGACCGTCAGCAGCCCAGAACTCCACGTCGTCGTCCGCACCGATAGCGGATTCGTCCAACGGGCAATCAGCCGGCGCTCCCCATCGTGGCTCCGGTGCGGAGGAAGATCCTTGAGAAGAAACGAGGAATGGAATGACTAAGGGAAAGTTGGGTACAAAATGCAAACCCTAGGAAAACTGTACCCCATATGTGCTACCCCACTATAGCCTACAGTAGCTATGTCATATAAATCTGACACACCCCCATAGGCAAAGTGGGGGAGAACAAGGGGTCACAAGACCAGTCAAGCAAAGCAAAACAAGCTCAGGGTGGATCACAAAGTCACCACACATTCCGAGCACAAGTTCAAGGCCACAAGGCCAGTTCACATGCAGGATTACATATATATATAAGGCTAGACAAGCAAGAGCAGGTGTATATATATATGCAACAGTACAAACAAGGTCAAGGGGTGAGCAAGTGAGGCAAGGTAGGCACAAGACCCAGCTGAGTACAGAAGCGCTGATGATCACAAGGCGCAAGTGCCTTGGTGAAGATATCAGCAGTGTTGGCCTCAGAGGCCACGTACGCAAGCCGCAGCTGACCACGCTGCTGTAGCTCACGAGCAAGGAAGTAGCGGAGAGCAATGTGCTTCGTTCTGTGCTCCAGTCTCTGCTCTCGACACAAGGCCAGCATGGCCTTGTTGTCTACGTACAGTACTGGAGGAGAACGAGGCGGCTCTCCGAGGTCAGTCAGCAGGTAGGTGAGCCAGCGAAGCTCCTGTGCAGCCATGGCCCCGGCGTAGATCTCAGCCTCACAACTGGAGCCGAGGACAGAAGACGAGCGGGTAGCCCGCCACGAAACAGAGCCGGAACCAAGGCTGAAGGTGTAACCCTGTGACGACCGCTGCGTAGCCTGGTCGTCAGCCCAAGAAGCGTCTGCGTGCCCAGTGAGGACCACTGGACTCTGCCCTCCAAGCACAAGCCCCATGCCCGACGTACTGCACAAGTAGCGCAACACCCTCTTCGCTGCAGCCATGTGCTCCGATCTGTGTCTCCCAGGAGCAACATAGCGTGCAAGAATGCTAAGAGGGTATGCAAGGTCAGGTCGAGTGCAGGTCATCAGGTACATGAGGCAGCCAACAAGCTCTGGGTACGGGCCACTCGACTCTACGGACTCATCCGAAGGCAGAGCTGAGAGCGAGTGACGAGTAGGCAGAGGAGTGGCCTGAGGCGAGGAGTACGTGAAGCCGAAGCGCTGAAGGACCTGCTGCACCATGTGTGACTGAGTCAGGGTAATGGTGCGGCGTGCTCTGTCCCGGGTGATCTGCAAGCCAAGGTAGCTGCGCAGTTCACCCAGGTCTGTGCACGTGTGTCTCTTCTGCAGCTCAGAATTCACGTGGGCGAGTCCAGCAGTGTCAGCTGTGGCGAAGACCAAGTCGTCGACGTACACGAGGATGTAGAACGGCGGCAGAGAAGTGTCGGTGCGCAGAAACAGCGACGGGTCGGCAGTAGAGGGAGCAAACCCAAGAGCCGCAAGTGTAGTCCTCAGTGTGTCGTGCCACTCACGCGGTGCCTGGCGGAGACCGTAGACTGGCCGCCGGAGGCTCCACTGGGTGCCAGGAGGAAAGGACCCAGTGAAGCCAGGTGGGCGACGCAGCCAGATCTCCTCGTGCAGGCTGCCCTGCAAGAAAGCAGTGCTGAAGTCAAGAGAGTGCAGCTCGTAGTCGCGGTGAGCAGCAATGTGCAGCAGTACCCAAAGAGTGGTCATCTTCGGGGTGGGAGAGAAGGTCTGAAAGTAGTCAACTCCCTGCCGCTGACTGAAGCCACGAGCCACGTAACGCGCCTTGAAGACAGGCGGAGAACCCGGCGGCCGCTTCACCCTGAAAATCCACATGCCACTGACGATGTTCGCCCCAGGCGGGGGAACCTCGTCAACGTAGGTGCCTGTGGACTTCCAGGAAGCCATCTCTGCGTCCATAGCTGCCTGCCACTGAGAGGAGTAGGGACCCTCTATCGCCTCCGCGTAAGAGCGCGGAGTCGGGATGTCAAGTGCATCCGGGTCTCCCTCAGGGGTAAGCAGTACGGACACGAGATGAGGTGAAGCAGCAGCCAAACACTGGAACTCCTCCTGCCTGTCCTCAAGGACGTCCGTGCCAAGGGCACACTCACCCCCGACGGACGGAGGACAGATAGACTCAGACTCAGCAACAAGACTAGCAGCGTAGTCTAGACGACAGCGAGCAGCAAAGTCGACGAGCTCAGTAACTAGGGCAGAAGCAGCAGTGGACTCAAAGGAAGGGTCAGTGACAACAGTAGCAAGGAGACGCGTGACAGTAGGACTGGCAGCACGAAGAGAGTCCGACTCCGGGTCAGGAAAAGCAGGAAGAGAGGACTCAGGAGGAGAAGGCAAAGGGGCACGCAGAGGAGCAGTGGACGGACGCAGAGACATCCGGTGCGTGCCAGGGACAGGAGGAGGACGCTGACGCGAACCATGACCACTAGTGCGAGCAGCACGGACAGGCGACGCAGGGCGAGACGCAGGCTCACGACGCTCAGCAAGACCTCCAGTAGGACCAGTGTAGGGAGAAGGAGCGGGCAGTGGGGAGGCCGGCTGTAACTGTAACTGTGACGGGACAGGCTGTGGACACTCTAAGGGAGGAGGAGGACCAGTAGAAGGCGGGAGACCAAGAACCTGCTGAAGGAGCGGAACGAAGTACGGCCGAGGCCGCGCGGCGACTCCAGACACAGCAGGGACAGCACCAGTACCCCCAGCGGCAGTACCAGCGCCAGCAGCACCTCCAGCTCCAGTACCTCCAGCAGCACCAGTAGCACCCCCAGCAGGACCGCCTCCAGGACCGACAGCAGTAGCCTCAGCGCCAACACCCTCAGCAGCTCCAGCTCCAGTCGTACCCGCAGGCCCAGCAGCTCCAGTACTCCCAGTACGAGCACCTCCGGGACCCGCGGCACCAGCACCCTCAGCAGCCGACGAACCTCCAGCTCCAGCAGCACGCCTCCAGCGCCGGGCAAACCACTCGCGCAGCTCCTGTGGAGAGAGTGGCTCCCGCCGAGACGAAGCACCCGGAGAACCTCCAGGCTCAGCACCGCCAGACGCCACACGAGCAGGCCCAGCTCCCTCAGGCTCCGCACCCCCAAGCTCAGCACCTCCAGGCGTGGCACCCCCAGGCTCAGCACCCCCAGGCGTAGCACCCCCAGGCTCAGCACCCCCAGGCTCAGCACCCCCAGTAGTAGCACCCTCAGGCTCAGCACCCCCAGGCGTAGCACCCACACGCTCAGCACCCCCAGAGTCAGCACCCCCAGGCTCAGCACCCTCAGCAGCACCAGAGTCACCAGTAACCTCGACAGGCTCGACTGCGTCTACCTGGGACACACCTGAAGGGGCAGGACCCTGAGGGGGGAGGGGGTCTACCGAGGGGGGACCTGGTACAAGGAAGAGCGGTGGCGGGGGGAGGGACGGAGTGCGGTAGGGGAAGAGGCGGTAGTAGGGGACCGACTCGTCAAACGTGACGTCCTGGGAGGACAGAACACGGCGAGAGGTGGGGTGGTAGAACTGCCACCCTGGCGCGTCAGGGGGGAAGCCAAGGAAGACGCAAGGAGCAGCACGAGGGGACAGCTTGTCCGCAGACAAGTCGCGGACAAACGCCCGAGATCCCCAGACACGGAACGCAGACGCATCGCCAACCTTCCCCGTCCACAGCAAGGCTGGGGAGGTCTCCGGCATGGAGACCCTGGGGTGAAGGTTGATCTGATGCGCCGCGTACCGAACCGCAAACGGCCACAGAAAATGGGGGGCAGCCGCATGCATCATGGACGTACGGGCGACGTCCATGACCATGCCAATGCGGCGCTCAGCAATCCCATTTTGCTGTGGAGAGTCCGGAAGCGTGAAGGTCTGGCGGATGCCTCGTGCACGACAGTAGGCTCGCAGAAGGCCAGAGGAGAACTCTCCACCTCTGTCAGAGTGCAGACGCAGAACAGGAAAGTCCGAGCCGAAGCTCTGCCTGAGCTGGAGACGAGCTGCGCGGATCCAGTCGATCAACACCTCAGTGACATCACCCTTGCTGCGCAAGGGGAAGACTGTGGTGTAACGCGAGTAGTCGTCAACCACCAGCAGGAAGTAGCGCTCATGACCCTGTCCACGGACGCGGGCCGGGCCCCACACGACCATGTGAAGCGTCTGCAGCGGGGCCTCTGTCGGAGGAAACTGGGAGGAGTGAGGGGCAGCCCGCTGCCGCCCCTCGACACAGGGGACGCAGGTAGGGCCAGGCCCCGGAGGAAGGGGAGGGAGGGACCGGGGAAGACCAGAGACAAGGACACGGGAGGCCATGCCTCGGAGACGAAGCAGGGAGGGGTGACCAAGGCGGTGGTGCCAGAGGAGAGTCTCGTGAGACAGGAGGCGACACGAACAGGGGGCAGACTCAGGACCAGACCTGGACGCTGCAGCAAACACCTGACCCGACGCAGCTACCTGACCAGACGCAGTGACTGGAGGAGACGCAGTGGTCAGGGTTTACAGGCTCGACCCCGGCCGATGGGTAAACGTGGCCAGGTGTCGGCCAGTCCGAGCGTCCGTGCAGTGGGTCACCCGCTGACTCGCAGGAGTGAACTGGTGAACCCCCGCATCCTGTAGGTCAGCACCACTCACCAAGTTCGTAGAGAACGAGGGGAGGTAAAGACCAGACAGGGTGCCAGAGGAGGCCGCCGGACACGGGAGGACAGTGGAGAAGTGAGCAAGGACAGGACCCCCAGAGGGGTCTGCCAGAGAGACCGCAACTGGCCGGCCAAGTGGCGTGAGTGTGGTGCGGTCTCGAAAGAAGGAGCGAGAAGCCCCCGAGTCAAGGGTGAAGGTGTGGGAGGCCGAAGCCGACGCAGAACCTGAGAGAGCAGACTCACCAGCACCTGAGGGAGCAGACGCACCTAGAGCAGCAGCCTCGCTAGCACCTAGAGCAGCAGCCTCACCAGTACCTAGAGCAGCAGTCTCAATGCCCGGGTCGGGCGGAAAACACCGGTAACAGTCACCCTCATCACTAATAGTCATAGTATACATGGCAGCAAGAATAGCATCAAAGTCAAGGTCAAAGACAGCGACACCCGCCCTAGACAGCTCACCCCAGCGGGGGATCTCAGTGGCCTCAGGGAACTGGTGACGCCAAGCGTCCGTCAGGCGGCCAAAGCAGCGCTGGGTGGAGTGCGCACCCCCGCACTGGTCACCCGCCCGGTCGCCGGTGCGTAGGACGTAGGTGCACGGACCAGTACCCCCACCCCGCTGGCGTGCAGCGTACCACTCACGGAGCTGCTGAGGGGGGGGGATGTCACGAGTGCGCTGCTGCTGCTGCTGCTGCTGCTGCTGCTGGCGCTGACCACCACCGGAGCCGACCCTCTGCGCAGCGCCACCCCGACCAGCTCCACCTCCTCCGCCGCCGCCTCCTCCACCGCCGCCACCTCCGCTCCCACCGCCACCGCCGCCGCCGCCTCCGCCTCCACCGCCGCCACCGACACCTCCACCCCCACCACCACCCCCACTGCCACCCCCACCCCCTCCACTGCCTCCACCGCCGCCTCCACCGCCCCCGCTAGCTCCTCCAGTGCCCCTGCCCCCTTTGCCCTTGCCAGGGCGGCGTCTCCCGCTAGGGGTAGACGCCGCACCGACCGACTCAAGCCCAACGAGGTCGGCCGCAGCAGCAGAGGCAACAGAGGGCAAAAGGGGGGAGGGGGAACACCCCTCAAAGATGGGGGTGCGAGGGTCACCACGAGAGGCTCCTACAGCTACTATGCTCTTCTCTGCTGCTAGGAGGGACTTCTCGAGGAGGTCAACGGTGAGAGTGGTGGGGCAAACTGAGAGGACGTGGTCCCTGACTACGCGAAGGGAGTCAGGGAGCCGGGTGACTATGTAGTAGAGGGTGATGTACATGGGGGGGGGGTTCTTGGCGCAGAACTCAGCAGGAAGCGCAGCGCGGTAGCGAGTGTCACTAGTGCGGAGGTGCGTAATGAGGTCAGCGACTGTGGGAAAGGCAGCAAGGTCAGGGAAGAGGTACGGTAGCATGAGGCGGCTCAGTGCAGCAGTGGCAGGGGAGGAGTAGCGCGCAACTACAGCGTCGTACAAGGTCTGAGCACTCTTGTACTGGCTAAAGTGCGCACGCTCAGAGGTAGGCAGGTGGCGACGCACAGCAAGACGTGCAGCAGCATCGCGCGTGGCCCACTGTGAGCGAACAGTGGCGTCAGCATCAGCAGTGGGGGCAGGAGAGGCACCAGAAGTGAGGTCAAAGAGGGAGAGGCCGTCTGCTCTGTCGCACTGTAAGAAAAGCTGCAGGTCATCTATCCAGACGTCAAAGTCAATGGCCCGACCCTCAGCGTCAAAAGCGAGGACACTAGGGGTAGCCATGACAGCAGTAGACTAGCAGCGCAAACAGTAGGGTGAGGGCAGTGCTGTGAAAGAGGCGCTGCTCTTACCGGACAGGGCGGCTTGGGTGGTTCGGCTGCAGGGCGGCTCGGCGGCTCGGCTGCTGGGCGGCTCGGCGGCTCGGCTGCTCGGCGGCTCGGCGGCTCGGCTGCTGGGCGGCTCGGCGGCTCGGCTGTTGGGCGGCTCGGCGGCTCGGCTTCTGGGCGGCTCGGCTGCTGGGCGGCTCGGCGGCTGGGCGGCTCGGCTGCTGGGCGGCTCGGCGGGGCCGCTGAGAGGGCGGCGTCCGGGGCCGCTGGGAGGAGGCGGCGGGGCCGCTGAGAGGAGGCGGCGGGGCCGCAAAGGTAGGTGGCGGGGCCGCAGGTAGGTGGCGGGGCCGCTGGTAGGTGGCGGGGCCGCAGGTAGGTGGCGGGGCCAGCAGGAAGGTGGCGGGGCCGCACAGGTAGGTGGCGGGGCCGCGGGTAGGTGGCGGGGCCGCTGGTAGGTGGCGGGGCCGCAGGTAGGGGGCGGGGCCGCACAGGTAGGTGGCGGGGCCGCACAGGTAGGTTGCGGGGCCGCGGAGGGCGACGACGAGCCGTAGGGGGCCGTGAGGGGCCGCGGGAGGGGCCGTAAGGGGCGTAAGGGGCCGCGCGAGGGGCCGTAAGGGACGGCGCGAGGGGCCGTAAGGGGCGGCACGAGGGGCCGTAAGGGCGGCGCGACAGGCGCGACGGGCCGTAAGGGCGGCACGAAGGGCCGTAAGGGCGGCGCGAAGGGCCGTAGGGGTGGCGCGACGAGCCGGGAGAGGGCCGCTAAGGGCGACGCGACGGGGCCGTGAGGGGCCTAGCGAGGGCGCGACGGTAGGGAGAGCACACAGGGCGCGACTCGGGCCGGAGCGAAGCGCGCTCCGGGCAGGAAAAAAAAAAATTTAGTGGTGGTGGGCCCTAGGAATCGTTCCCACTAGGGAACCTGCTCGATACCATGAGAAGAAACGAGGAATGGAATGACTAAGGGAAAGTTGGGTACAAAATGCAAACCCTAGGAAAACTGTACCCCATATGTGCTACCCCACTATAGCCTACAGTAGCTATGTCATATAAATCTGACAATCCTTCGCCGCCGCTGCGTTCAGGCTCGGACAGGAAGGCGTCGAACGCCGAGTAGCCAGGGGGGAGGAGAAGCTGCAGAACCCCCTGTCGCGGAACACCAACAGCAGGCGGGTCAGGAGGGGACGGAGGAACGGGAGGAATAGGAGGCGCCGGGGGAGCGGGAGGGGTAGGAGGCGTAGGAGGAGTGGGAGGAACGGGAGGCACTACTGGTTGTGATGGAGGGACGGGCGCAGGCCGCGTCTGCCATTGAGAGTAGTCACGGGTGTCTCTGCGGGTATTTTCTCTAGCAGCAGGTTGGCGGCGGAACAAGAAATGCGTGCCTGGAAGGCCCGCCATGGCCACGGCAGGCCAAACGAACGAAGAAAACTGAACCAAAAGTTGAGAATGAGGGCCGTATGAAGCCCTCGCCCGAGACCCCTTCAGTTTCGCGGCCCGGCCTCCTCTGCGGGGAAAGTGTGGCCACAGTCAAGATTCCCCGCAGAGGAGCTGAGCTGGGCAGCTCTTTGCCTCGGTGGCAGGGAATCTTGCTGTTGATGGGCACGTCGTGGCTGAACCACGACGTGCCCACGATCGCATGCAACCCTGATTGGGCCGCTGTGATGCGAAGTACGTGTGCGCTGGCATGGGCCAGGTTTACGTTCGATAAACCTGGCCTGGCCAACAAGGCGTGGAAGGCGTGATGCCACGCCTTGTTGGCCGTTTCACGCGCAAAGCATGCACAGAGTCGAACGTTCTCGACTCAGGTGAATCCGCCTTTGAGAATGCTTCGATTTGGTATATTTAAAAACAAAATTCATTTTTGACATAACATAAACGCCGGCGCTTATAATTTTACTATATTATAAGCCCACCCCCTAAAAAAAACATGTTTTATTAGTGGCCCCCATGTGGGTATATCCGGGGTATGACGGTACGCCAAGTCACAAATAAGCCGATTCGTTTTTTTGTGTTTTAATAATAAAACACGCGCTTATGTCTATATCAGGGTCAGGGCACTGACTTTTTCCTGCTGCACCACCTGCGCGGACGTGACGACAACAACAGGTAGGGAAGGATATCTATTGCCCCATGCCCAGCCCACATGAATCGTGCCTGTGCACCGCACACGACACGAGCTAAGGACGCGGCACCTGTTTTCATTTTGCCAGGATCGATCGTGGGAGGGGATCGATGTGCCGCTTGTACAGTGTATTGGCGACATCGCCAATGCCTGGTATCCGTTTGTCGCTGAACGTCGAGAATGTACAGTAAACGGGTACCCAAATTGGTGGCACCTGCAGCTCGCACGATCGATGTGCCGTGGTGCATGTGTTAGGGTTGGCGGGAGAGCATATTCTTGAAATTTAGTAAACGATTAGGAAGGGTAAATAGCAAGTAGAGAGAAAGAAAACACCTAGAAGAAAGAGTTAAGAGTGAAGTAAGACAAATTTGATAAGATAAAGAAACTATTTAAGAAGAGATTGAGTAAGAACGTGAAGGCTTTAAATAAGAAGGTTAAAGATAAAAATAACAAACTTGAAAAGAAGATGATAAAAACATTAAAAGGAAAGAACAATAGATTGAAAGAAAGATATTGAATGGGCGATTGATGAAAAGGTAAAGGAACAAACTTGATAATGACAACTAAGATTTGAGAAGAAAGGAGACTTGATAAGAATGAAGGAGCTTTAAATAGGGAAGCTTGAATTGAGAAGCTTGACAAGAGTGAAAAGAGGAGGTGACTTACCTTAAAGAGTCTTACTTGTCATTTTGAAGGAGCTTTGTAACTTGAAGAAGCCAAGCTTGAATTGTGAATCTTGATTGTTGGAAGGAGAGTGAGATCCAAGCTTGATTGTTGAGTAGTAGATCTTGATTGTTGAGTGGAGAAGCACCTCCAAGCTTGAGTGTTGAGGTGTAGATCTTGTTTGTTGTGTAGAGAAGAACCTCCAAGCTTGAGTGTTGAAGGTGAAGCTTGAGTCTTGATTAGAAGAAAGTCAAAGGTTGATGTTGAGGCCTTAAAACTTAAAATGCACTAGTCCAAAGGAGGTACGTGATGGACTTGAAGAGCAACCATTGATAACAATCTAGTTGAAAGACTATGAAGCATAAGCTCCTCTAGAGTTGGAGAACATGGCTATGAGCTTGGGTTGGGAGAGGTTGGTGATGAATGGAGCCTTAGGAGTTGGGCATGAGGAGGAGGACTTTGAAGTGGCCTTGAGAGAGCTTGGAGTATAACTTGTGGAGAGCTTGGGTAAAAACTTGCTTGAAAAGTATGAGTGAAGAATGGGGTGGACCCTTTGTTTTGTATTTGGTGGAACTTGAGGTTGGATGAAGGAGAGGAGGAGATGAATGATTGTGATTGGTTAAGTTGGATAAGGTGGGGGTGATGAATGTGGCCTTGAAGTGAAGGCTTGGTGAGTGGGATGAATGTGGCCTTGAATTTAAGGCTTGGTGAGTGGAATGAATGTGGCCTTGAAATTAAGGCTTGGTGATTGGAATGAATGGGGCTTTGATTTAAGGCTTGGTAGGGAATCTTTGGATTGATTGGTGGAGTTTGGGATGAGAAGGTTGAGGAGGATTGGAGAAGATATGAGGTGGAGGATTGAAGGATTTATATTGGGTGAAAATGGAAGTGTGCCTTGCTAACTGGAGATAAGGATGATGAAGTGGCGAATGGGTAATGTTGGTAGATGCCCTTTGCAGATTCGAATTTTGGCCGACGGGAAAACTGTGGCGAAAATTTTCGCCACGTGAAATTTTTCCCGCCACCCTGGTGCCACGCGAGCAGCAGCAGCAGTTCAGTCCAACACATATCTCGCCACAGGTGACAGCCTCGATCGATCGGCGTCACCCACGGTCGCAGGCCAAAAATTCTTGAGTCGCTGCGAATGGAATTGCTGGACGACCATCCACGCTCTGCCCTGATTGGCTGCGCGTTTAAGTGTAATGGCAGCTCCAACCTGCCCGAGCCTGCAATTTCGATCCTGGCACCTATAGCTCGATGTGTCTACCCCACTGCAAATTTGCAGGCCCTGTTCGACAGGCTAACACTCTGCAAAGTGTTAGTGTTAGGTTAGTGTTAAGAGGAGGGTTCACCGCACCTTCTCCGAGCTGATCGACCGCTGAAGCTTCGTGAGTAGGGATCGGAAGGAGCGGGGCCCACTAGGCGAAGCTGCCCGCCCCCTTCAACCTGCCTTTAGGCGGGCACAGTAGAAAAGTTTGGGCCGCTTTCCAAAGGGGTCTGGGTAACATCGCCGGGAAAAAAAAGGCCTTCTCCACAAATCGCTCGCCTCACAAGGATTTTTCCGCCCAAACGGGTTCACAAGGACCTATTTTAGGGTCCAGGGAGTGGGTGTTCCCCCCACTGCAAACACTTGGCGAGCCCTTTGGCAAACCCCACTTTTGGGGGGCGAGGGTTAGGCTAGGCGAGGGCTAGACCTTTGCCTGTGCGGGAAGGCTCGCGGTTCTTTCTGAGAGGGCGAAGGGGTCAATTATCGGGTGCGTTCGACAGGCTAACACTCTGCCAACAGGTTAGCGGGGGTTAAAGCCCCATTCGCGTATTTTACGGGCTGACCGTGGGAAAATATGTGAAAACGAAAGAGCTGCGAGGATTCCGCGGCCGTCGGTGTTAGCCTGTCGAACAGGGCCGCAGTGTGGGCACATCGGTGTGCCGATCGATATGCCAGGATCGATGTGAGGCCACGATCCTTGTAAAATGAAAACAGGTGCCGCGTCCTAATGCTCCAATGGGTCATCTGGCTCGGGTCGGGTTCCGTGCTCTGCGGCGATGCACACGTTATACAGTGTACAGAATATCAAATTCTCCTGAATTGGGAAAAGTTTTCGCATTCACCTTTTTTTTTCCTGCGGGAACTTGGCGCAAGGTTTACAGAACCACGACCACCTGAAGCTTTCCACTCGCCCTTGTTGCCTGGCTACAGTTCTTCTACCCTCGACAAACATCATCGCCAGCTTTCCTGCCAGGTACCCCGCCAAGTGCGTCATTGTGAATGTCCCACCTGATTTCTCGCACCGCACAAATTATGGAAGACACGCCACGCGACTGGACAATATCAAGTCAGAACGTTTCAAAACGATATAAAAACTAACGACACCGAACTGAACAGATTCGTATGCTAAAATTCGCTCGTCTGTTGGCCACACCTTCCTGCCTTCGTTTCCAAGCATACGTGTGTACACACAGCTCGGTCCCTCATTTCACCAAATCAAGCATTCACCTGTGTCTCTTCTCTCATGAACAAGTCAGCAATCGTCATCAAAGCCTAAATGAAAGAGTTTGTTCGGAACCACCATAGTCAAGATATCCGCCTCCTGCTTAGTCCCAAATCCAAGCTCCAGATTCATTCTTGGCGAATTCAGAGACGGTGTTACTAACACGTTAGTATTTTTCGTGTTTGGCTTTCCGGGCTAGCTCCGTTCGTCCACGTGCAAACAGCATTCGTCTATCTTGAAGTTTGGTTTCTGCCCGAGAAGACTTGTTTTAGAGTTTATCGGCGTTGAGTTTGAGTTCGCAATGGCGCTCCAACAATTCCTTGGCTTGTCGTTTCTTTTTCTGCTCGTCACCGCATGCTTCGGTGAGTGACAAACGCAATGGTCGCGATTTGATTGACGTGTCCTGCAGTCAATTTCAGCACCGAAATATCACGGACCAATCTCAGCAAGATGCATCATTTCTCATCCGTTCCTTTTCTTCATTGAACTTCTGTATCTCAAAAACTTTATTCCATGTGAACTTTCCTTCGATATGCTGCGCAGCGACGCTACAGACGGAATCGCCCGTGAAGGACGACGCAAAGGCTCCCAGCAGTGCGCCCTTGACTGACTTCACATCCAACACGGAGCCCATTGGCTCGGAGAAACGGAAACCCACCGGCGCCGCGCCGTGCCCGTTGCCAGATGAGGAGAAGTCTCTGGCTCTCGGAAATTTGACGGGTGAGAGGTCAAGTAATGGAGACCTTCCGCGAATCCAACGGAAAGAGTGTTGCGAATCTAACGGCGGGACTTTCGCGAGTCTCGCCAAGACTGGACGTTCCTTCCAAATCACGAGTGCTGACAAAGCTTCCCACCGCCGCTTGTAAAGGCCCACTTCTAGGCTTCATGATACGCGATACGCAGCCCCTGCTTTCCTTCCCTCCTCTCTGGCTCTCTACTCCTTACTTAACACCTCTCCTCCCCCCATACTCTTGAGGCGCCTCAAATGCCCTCCTCTCTGGCTCTCTACTCCTTACTTAGCACCTCTCCCCCCCCCCACTTCTCCTTCCCTCCTCTTCGCTCTCCTCTCCTCTCCTCTCTCCCCCGCGTTGCTCCGTCTCTCCCATCCCCTTTTCCGCGCAGCGATTCTCGCCGCGCGGCTGAACGGATCCGAAGTGGTTGGGTCGACGGGCGATGTCAACGCCACTGGTCGAATCTGCCTCGCCGTCTTCGAGTAAGCCACTGCCGCCAGTACCCCACATTTGTTCGTGTGACGCCTAAACTTTAGGTTGAGCCTTCACTCCAGAAAGGAGACCTTCGTGTCGTTACTGCTCATAATGTCGTTTTTCGCTTGCACTCCTCAATGCGTTCCCCTCGTTTTTCGCCCATCTCCTCCAATTTTTCTCCCGTTGCGATCCTCACCCGATTCATCCCTTTGTCCGCTTGCTTCCGCGAACCCTGACTGAATCCGTCAGGTTTGACGGGGAATTTAATGTCTTCTACCATGCCCTCGTTTCCACCTCCAAACCGGGCGCGCCGACGTCCGCCTTCGTCGCGCTAGGCACGGCGGGAAAGGCGGGACCCATTGTCCTCAAGATTGCCGGAGCCAAAGCCAAGTGGACGAATAAAACTCGTCTGCCGCCTCCCTTTCTTTTGATCGACAAAACGAACAATCCACCCCCGCCTATGTACACCTATGCCTTTAAGGGGACGTGGCTTAACGCGAGTAGGATACCGAACGCGTCGATTGGGAAGTCCGTTAAGAGCGTGGTGAATCTTTTGAAATCGAAGACGAACAGCTACTATGGGGGATTCTCGACGGCGTCTTTCACGGCGGGAGCAGCTAGGGGGCAGTTTAAGAGCGAGCCGCTCCCACTAGTAGGTGAGACGCCTTTTGCTCTCTATGTTTTCAAAACATGTTTAAGAAGTTCTTACCCCACTATCTCCGCAGCACGATGTACGTACCCACGTTGCTCCTATGCGGCTTGCTCTCCTTCTCGCTCTCGCACCTTCCATCTCTCACTATCTCTCCCACGTTCGTTCAGGGGTGATGGAGGCGCAACTCCGTGCCTTCAATCTTCACGAGATTATGGAACCTGACTTCAAGGCAAAAGGCTGCGTCTCCCTCGCCGTCTTCCGGTAAGTTCCTAAATAAAGTGAAATTTTCTCGCCTCCCCTCCATTCCCGAACCCCTTCTCGTCTGTCAACCTACTGTCACCTCCACTCTCTCACACTACCCTCCCTTCTCTCACGCTCTCACTCCTCTCCCCACTCTCTTCACTCTCTCACTGTCCTCTCCCTTTTCCTCTCACACTCTCGCTCACACACCTCTCCCTTCTCTTTCACTCTCACATTCCCCTCCATTCTCCCCCACCCTCTCACACTCCCCTCCCTTTCCCTCAACTTCACACATTCCTCTCCCTCTCCTCCCCTCAATCTCCCACTCTCTCATCCTTCCCTCACTTTCTCAACCCCTCTCCCCCCATCACTCTCCCATCGTCTCCTCCTCCCCTCACTAGGCTCCACTCCCTCCTCCCCTCACCATATACCCCTTAGCCCCTCCTCGCCCCTCCTTGCCACCCCTCAGCAACGCCACAACCAACGACTACGACATTCGTTACAAAGTTGCTGTGATCCTAACCAATCCTGGCAAGCCCAGTGGCGTCACGATTGATCATTACTATAGAAAAGCCCCAGAATTTGGTCTGGTCCCTAGCAAAGCCACGTGGACCAAACGCACGCTCGCCAACGGGGGTGGTGACCGCTACGAAACCACCGGCACATTGTTTGGCGCCAGTACTTTGATTGCGGAAGATCGGCGAACGACGTACAAGCAGATTCTGGATGTTATGGTGCCTGATCCAGACTACTTCGTTGCTACTATCTGCACCGAAAAGCTCATCCTTGGTGTAGTGAAAGGCTATATGTTTAATAGTACGCTGCCTGCAGGGAATGCTATGTGCAACGTTGAGTTCGAGTGAACAAGAAAAAATCAGAACATTCAAACATGACGTTCCTTTACTATCAAGTCTAGAAGCTGTTTGTTCTGCGTACTCTCCATATGTGTGGTGCCTTGAGAAGGAGTCAATGTGACCTAGTTTGTATCTTTGCTGTTTTGTATTTCCCTCCCAGGTCCATGCCTCCCTAACATACTCTGGCATAGGCAACAGCATCACATCACCTTTGCTGCCACCTAATGAGCCACGCCCCACTAGCCACCTACTCCACCCAACCAACAGCGTCCCACCACCAGCATCAACAAATTCCCCCACCCATTGAATGCCCATCGTTTTCAGCAAACCAACGTACGGTATGAAATCATCATGGTTTAGATCCTTAACTTCAGCACACAACTTCATTCCCGCTTTAAGCACGCCCACCCAGAAGAAGTAGCTAAATGTGCCATTGTCATTCTAATTGCCAACACTAGAGGGCTCACCAGAACCAGTACCCACTCTCCATCCTCCTCCTGGTCTTCCCTCCTCCTCCTGGTCTCCAGTACCCCCTCTCCCTCCTCCTGGTCTCCCCCACGTCGTGCCAGAGTGAACCAGAGAATGAATCAGGGGCGACCAACCAACGGAACAAATGATGGAACAAATGGTAAACTAAAGGGTGAACCAGGAGAGGGTGAACCAGGGGGGGGTGAACCAGAAGGTGAACCAGAGGGTGAACCAGAGGGTGAACCTGAGGGTGAACCAGAGGGTGAACCGGAGGGTGAACCAGGGGAGGGTGAACCAGAAGGTGAACCGGAGGGCGAACCAGAGAATGAACCAGAGGGAGAGGGCGCGCCAGAGGGCAAACCAGAGGGTGAACTAGAGAATGAACCTGAGGGTGAACCATAGAATGAACCTGAGGGTGAACCAGAGAACGAACCTGAGGGTGAACCAGAGAACGAACCTGAGGGTGAACCAGAGAACGAATCAAAGGGTGAACGAGAGGGAGAGTACCAGGGCTCACGAGAGGGTAAACCATAGGGTGAACTAGAGAGTGAACCAGACGGCGAACCAGAGAATGAATAAGAGGGCGCACCAGAGGGTGAACCAGAAAATGATCCAGAGGGTGAACTTGAAGGTGAACCAGAGGGTGAATAAGAGGGCGCACCAGAGGGCGCACCAGAGGGTGAACCTGAGGGTGCGCCCCCTTTTCCTCCCTTCCCTCCCTTCCCTCCCTTTCCTCCCTTGCCGCCCTTTGCTGGTTTTCCGCCAGGGGGTGCACCGGAGGGTGAACCTGAAGGTGAACCAGAGGGTGAAGCAGGAGGTGAACCCGAAGGTGAGCCGGAGGGTGAACCCGAAGGTGAACCGGAGGGTGAACCAGAGGGTGCGCCCCCTTTTCCTCCATTCGCTCCCTTGCCGCCCTTTGCAGGTTTCCCGCCAGAGGGTGCGCCGGAGGGTGAACCAGAAGGCGAACCAGAGGGTGAACCGGAGGGTGAACCGGAGGGTGAACCGAAGGGTGAACCGGAGGGTGAACCAGAGGGTGCGCCCCCTGTTTCTCCCTTCCCACCCTTCCCTCCCTTGCCACCCTTTCCGGGCTTCCCGACAGAGGGCGCACCAGAGGGTGCGCCAGAGGGCGCACCAGAGGGTGCGCCAGGGGGTGCGCCAGAGGGTGCGCCAGGGGGTGCGCCAGAGGGTGCGCCTCCTTTTCCCCCCTTCCCTCCCTTCACTCCCCCACCCTTACCACCCTTTCCGCTCTTTCCGCCCGGAGCTTTCTGTGGTGCGCTGGATGGCGCGCCATTTCCGCCCGCGGGAGTGCCCTGCTGCTCTCCACCCGCGGGCGAACCCTGCTGCTCTCCGCTTCCCGAGGAGCCCTGCTGCGTTCCGTCGCCCTGGACGGATTCCGTCGGCGCGGTGACGATTCCCGTTTGCGTTGACGAAGGGGAGGGGGACTTGAGGAGGGAGAGGGCCCTGAGGGCAAGAATGCGCCGATGGGATTCGAGCCGCGAGTACGCTGCGCGGGGAAAGGAAAAAGGAAAACAGAAAATAAAAGACATTGATTAGTCCAGCAGACGACGGTCTGACTGGGTACAACCCGGTTGATTCGCTTTTACCAATCACGACACGGGCGCACAATAGACGGCATTGCTTGAGGGATCAAAGAGTGACCATGAAATCGCATTCTCAAAGTCGCACCACGGCATCGTTGCGGATGTTTGCGGGAGTGAGAAGGAGTCGTAGCAGCGTTTGCTGGACACTAGAGCAGTGAACGCCACAGCATAGTAGAATTCCAGAGATGCGAAGGGAATCCGATTTATCAGGTGTGAAACTGAAAAGACTCTTTTGACTGGCGTAACTTACCAGGCGAGACAGGCGCACACGTGAAGAAACTGCTTGCCGACAAGATCTAGCAGTGACGACGAGATCGCATTGTCCAACAGATTGCTGATCTCCCGTCGCATTCAGCAGTGAATATTTCCAAGCATTGTCGGTTGATTTTTTCTGAAGACCAAATCAATGAGCTAGGAAAGAATGCAACGCGTTTCAGAGACTTTCGGATCCGCGAAAAGCTGACATACGCGGAACTTACCAGGCGTGACATATGCTGACGTCAGAAGCAGCGCCAACAGAAGCAGCGGCGCGACCGCGCTTCGCCCAATGATCCACTTCATTGTGGATTCCGTCACTGCTGAGTCGCAAAAACTCGAAGGCCGTGTAAGCCTGCGAGGCGAACAGCTAGCGGTGACCAGACGCGAAAGGGAAAACGCACAAGCGGAAGCACAAGTAGGCAGTCTCTTTGTGTTGCTGAGGAAAACGCGAGCTGCTGCTTGTGACATATGATGGGTGATGAAGCGTTTTTATAGGGCATCGTCAGGGAAGGAAGGTGGCTGGCACAGAATGCTATTGGGCTCTTGATTTTTTCCCCACGATGAAGAACTGGCAAGCAGATTGTTGGTTCCGAAGCGCTTCGCAGCGGAGCGAAACGTTTGTGCGAAATGCAAAGATCTTTTCGCTGATACCGTACCTGACGAAAAGATTCACCTGAGCACAATTCGCGATATCTTCTGCCGATGGGTCACGGCGAGAAGTCAGTTGCCTGGACGTGTCGCATCGCAGGTCTGAATGCACATGACATGAGCCGCCAGGCACTTGTCAAAGTTCAATGACAAGAGATAAAGCCATGGTATTCTACAGTGCAGAGAGGAGTTATGAAAGATTATTATGGCCCATAATTGGTGTGTTTCTGAAAGATGTGAAGCATTCAAAGGCATCTCTGAAACAGCTTTGCAACATAACATAGATAACTTCAACGTGCTATCATTATTTTGTCGTCCAGACGCACAGATTTGTTTTGGTTGATTGACTATTCGTTGAAAGAATAGGCCATTTTTTACGATCCGTTAATTTCCTATTCTTTGCTGTCTTGAACCATGACCCAGAACCAGATGTATTTATCCCTCATCATGGGTTGAACTATGTGGGCAAGGTTATGTGCATATCAGTACTGTGGATTGAGTAACCTCCCTAATTTTAACAAATAGAGGATCATGCATTGGATGGACCAAAGTCGTAACATTGGTCAAAAGTCGCCGTTGAACTGTACGATTCTGCTGCCTCACCGCTCATATACAGTTCAGTGTTGGCAGCCTGTTGCGGTTGGTCCGTCAGTTGAAAACGCTTTGTAAAGCAACTCTCTGACCGTGAATGACCTTTCATCTACAGCTAGTTTGTACATTCCAGAAGCCCGTACAGTTGACTGTACGTATGTAGGACCCTCTTTTTGTCTAACGGTCAATGCAGCCATCATCATCAAGAGACATCGTAAGCACCCATGGATTCTGCCGAGCATCACTGTGCGTTTTTCCCGCTTCGCCGTTTCGCTTCTTGGGATTGGGAAGCCCGCGGCCATGACAGACCCGAGCCACGCCATCCTGCTCCACTGATTTTGCCGAGCATGTGATGTTTCACGCACGCTCGGCTGGGCCTATGGAGCAGCAGCAAGCCTAGCCAATCTCGATCGTATCTCTCCTCTCCCCTCTTCCTCCTCTCCCCCCTCCTCCGCGGACACGCTTCGGAGTCAGGCACCCCTCCTCCCCTCTTTACTCCCCTCTTTCTCCACCCGTGCCGTGCACATCGATCGATGCCCGTCCTCCCGTCCCGACCGAGTCTCGTGAACGAGCTCCTTTCCGTCCCGTCGTGACGTGTCTCGTCCCGAGTTCCGTCTGTCCCGACCTAGGTTCGACGACGTTCGAAGATAGCCAGCTACCTCTGCCTTACATCCCCCATCTTCTCCTCGTAGGTCGTCGGCGTCACGCTGTCTCTTAACATTTTCGAGCGACGGAGCTAGGGATCCTTCTGCGCATATGTATTTCCGTGTGTCTTTCCGAGCTAGCAGGTCTTCAATTTTCCACCTCGCGGTCAGCGGTTCGAGGAAAATAACTGCACTGTAGTAAACTTTGGAAAAACAGATAATGAACACACTTGCATATTAACTTTTCTTTTTCGCGACTAATTGACATTCATGCCGCGGTCACGGGAAACCGTTCATTTTTTGCTCCCGCCGGCAGACGATTCTGCCGGCCAGGACTCTCTACCAGAACCCTTGCCTGGCGGGCCGTCGCCGACGGCTAGCCGGCCGCCGTCCGGCCCCAGCAGCGCTACGCCGGTCGTTTCGCCACCGGTGGCCGCGTCGTCGCTACCGTCGGCGAGTTTCGCCGCTGTGCGACATCGCAGGGTGTCTATGGACCTTTCTAAGACTCCGTCGCCCATGCATGCGACGGGAGCCAGCCAGGTAAGGGGCGGCAGAAGAAGGAAACCCTAAAACAGCTTCAAAAGAAGCGTGGACTGGTAAGAACGGGGAGAGCGCCGTTAACGGGTGGAGAGCGGTATTAGCCGGTGGAGAATGGCGTACGCCGGTGGAGAGCAGCGGTTTTAGCCTGTGAGGAGCGGCATTAGTCCGTCAGCAGCGTCAAAACTGGGAACCCCTGCCTCTTTCTCCTCTTCGAGTCTCCGTTTCTTCAGCACTTTCCTTGTCCCGACCCTGGCTTCCTCTCCTGGAATCGAATCTCTACCATCTCTGCACCCTCTGTTCACCTCTCTCCTTGTCTGCCTCTCCTCTCTAGGCTCCCTTACTCGCGAGCGCGGAGGGTGCACGGCTCAAGAGCATGAACCGCACGACGGGCAACCGCAGCCGTGCAGTGCCGGTGCGAGGCAACGACCTCACCATCTCTGCGCCCTCGTCCCGACTGAAGCACGACCTGCGCCACGTGCACTTTGACTCCAAGGTGCGTTGACTTCACTTGACTAGACTTGACTTGACTAGACTTGAACGTGCATGCATTCATCCTCAGATGCATTTTGACTTGACCTACGTCACGTGCACTTCAACTCCGCTTTCTAACTCCCGTTTACCCTGGCTCCCCCTTCCCCCCTCCTCTGCCTCCACCCAATCGCATCCTCGTTACAAGCAGCCTGTTCTGGGTGCGCTGCGAACCAAGCTCGAGTCAGCAAAAGACAAAATGGACGCAGAGCTCCGCTGCTTCTGTCTCGACATCTTCCATCCGCTCTCCCCCCTCGCCCTCCTCCCCTCACACTCGCCTCTCCTCCTCCTCCCCGCTCACTCGCCCCCCTCGCCTTTCCCCGCCCAGTCCTCCGCCCAATCCCCCCTCCCCTCGCCCATGTGCCCATCGGACTCCCCCTGTACCCCTGTCACGCCTGTGCCCAGCATTGGTAGAGCCCCCCGCCATGCCTCGTTTGGCCTGGGAGAAACCAGTTCTGTTGCTGCTGGTGTCTCTGCTGCTACTGCTGTCACTCCTGCTGCTGCTGCCAGTGCCGGTGGTGTTGGTGTTGGAGTTGGTGTTGGTGTTGGTGTTGGTAGTGCTGGTGCTGGTGGTAAAGCCGTTGTTGATAGTGCTGGTGCTGGTAGTGGGGCTAGTAGCATCGGTGGTAAGGCCGAAATGAGCAGCAGCGGCAGAAGCGGCGGCAGCAGCAGCAGTGGGGGTAGCAGTATCAGGGGTGGGGCCCGTTCTTTCAAGACACCAGAAGCAGTGACGCCACTCCCTCCCTCTGCTGCTGCTGCTGCTGCTGCTGCTGCTGCTGCTGCCGCAACCCCTACCACCAGCACCAGCACTAGCACCAGCGCAGTTACCCCAAGCACAGGCAGTATCAGCAGCACAGAATGGGCAGTGGGCGTGCGTCAGCTAAAATCCGTCGCAGAACGCTGCCTTGCCATGTCAGCAGACGATTTTGGGCGGCAGAGTGAGTCCATTGTGCAGGAGCTGAACGCTGCCAGACAAGCCATGCCGCCCGGAAGCCCCCTGCGCCAGCTCATCATGAAGCTTCTTTTTGTCCTGACCCGATGCACGAGATTGCTACAGTTTCAGAAGGAAGGAGGCGGTGTGGGCGGCAGGCATAGTGATGGGGGGGATGGTGGAGAGATAAGGGCTAACAGCATGGGGAAAGACGGGATGAGTGAGGAAGAAGAAAGAGGAGGAGAGGGAGGAGGGGGAGAAGGAGGAGGGATGGGAGTTAGTAGTGACCCGGGTGGCACTGCTGATGTCAGACCTGTTGGGGGAAGGCGAACAGGGGATGTGGTAACTGCCAGACTGGGAACATCTGTAACACTGGGTGCAAGGAGCAGGAGGGCAGAGTTACATGTGGTTACCAAGCAACCAGACGCACCCCTGGTTACCAGACTGTCAGACGGGCAAATCCCTGTGGTTTTGGAAAAGGGGAGGCCTAGGCGAGTGGTGTTTGGAAGCGACTCACGATGGGAGGAGGCTTTAAACCTGCATCGGAGTGGTAATAACGAGGATGAGAGCAGGCAGAGTGGGAGTAAGAGGAGCAGTGCAGTTTGGAGTGGTTTGCCGGAGTTAGGAGGGTGGAGTGATGGATATGAGGAGCAACAGCAGCAGCAGCAGCAGAAGAAGGATGGGGAAAGGCATGAGGCAGCAGAAGGGGGAGGAGAAGAAGCAGCAGAGGAAGGGAAAGTTAGCATTGTTAGCAAGGCCCAAGAGGGAGAGCAGCAGCAGCAGCAGCAGCAGCAGCAGCAGCAGCAGCAGCAACCGAGGCCCTCGTTACGTTCCATCCGCTCGCGGTCCAGTTTCCAAAGCCCCGAGCACAGACGAGCAGCTCTAGCTGCTGCTGCTGCTGCTGGTGCCGCTTCTGCTGCTGCTGCTGCTGCTGCTGCTGCTGCTGCTGCTGGTGCCGCTTCTGCTGCTGCTGGTGCGACTGGTGCTGCTGCTGGTGGTGTTGCTGGTGCAGCTATCGATGCTTCTGATGGTGATGCTGACGTGGTTGATCGAGCAGCAGCAGCACTGGCAGCAGCCATTGCAGCAACCGCAAAAACAGCCGGAGCAGGAGCAGGAGCAGGAGCAGCTGAGCTTGCAGCATCAGCAGGAGCTCTGGGCCAATCAGGGAGGAGAACCCCAACGCACACAGACGGCAGCAGCAGCACAACCAGCAGGTCTCAAGGGAGGCTTGATCACGTGCTCTCACTCTCACTACCCTCCCTCTCCTCACTGCCCACGCTCTCCTCACTCCCCTCCCTCTCCGCTCTGCCCCTGCTGCGTCCCCCTCGACCGCCTGATGGGAGTGGCAGGGGGCAGATGGCAGCACAGGAGGCCATGCGCAGTAGAAGCGACGACAGGCTGTCGCCAGCTGGCTTGGTGGCGCCAGCTGGGCTGGGTGAGCTGTCCCCTGGGAGTGCTGACTTGTCAACCCATGGGTTGACTGGCTCGCCTCAGGGGTTGACTGGGTCTGCTCAGGGGTTGACTGGGTCAGCTCTGGAGGTGCTGCTGACTGACAGGCTGTCACCACCTGGTGTAACGAGCGAATCATGGCTCGATTTCACTCGGAGCTTCCAGGAGATGTCTCAGGTGAATCAGCAGGTTCATGTGAACCAGCATGTTCAGGTGGAGCGCAGTCGAAGCAGCGAGAAGCTGCCACCACCTGGCAGAAAGTTACTCCACTGGGGAGGATCCTTCCAGGAAAGCGGCAGTAGAATTGCTGCAGCTTCTGCCAATATCCTGAGTGGTGGTGCGGGCATGGCTGCAGATCTTGCTGCATGGGACCTGCTGCTGCTGCAGCGGAAGGGGAAGGAGCAGCAGCGGGAAGGGGAATGGGAGCGGGAGAGGGAAGGGGAGGGGGCTGCATGGTCCTTGAAACCTGCTCCTGCTGCTTCCGGTGGTGGTGGTGCTGCTGCTGCTGGCGCTGCTCCTATTTTTGCCACGCCTGCTGCTGCGACTACCGCTGCTGCCCCACCTACCGCTACCACCACCACCCCTGCCACTGCTGGCTCTGAGAGGGCCCGCACGCCCCCTCTGATCCGCGCTGGCAGCTGGAAACGGGGCAGCGGCCGGGTGTCCACTTGGGGAGGGGCAGGAGCCTCAGTGGTAGCAGCAGGGGGAACAGGAGCATGGGGAGGGGCGGCAGCAGGGGCGGCAGCAGGGGCGGCAGCAGGGGAGGTGAGTCCGAGTCCGAGGAGGCTGACAGCGTCACTGAGTGGGCGACTGGGGGAGGTGCTACTGGCGGTGGAGCAGCAGGCTCAGCGGTTCTCCTGCTCCGCTGGCCTGCTGGCTGTTCCCTCGGAAGGAGCTGCCGGTGGTTTAACTGTTGGTGGTTTAGGTGCTGCGGCTGCTGTAGCAGCAGGGATGGGTGCTGTATCAGTAGGGACGGGTGCTGTAGCAGCAGCATCGCATGGGAAGTCAAGCAGGTCTCCCCAGGCGAAGGCGATGGGTGGTGGTGTGGTCGCCTTGCGGCCTCCCAAGTCTCCCCAGGGGGTGAAAGATGTGCAAGAGAGTGTAGAGGTGAAAGGATCGCTTGGGGATGGGGAGCTGGAAGAGGGTAGAATAGAGGGTAGAGGAGAGGGCAATATCGAGACTGATAATGTGGTGGACCAGATGGTGGAGGAGAAAGGGTGGCAGGCGAGAGGGTACGAGAGTGTGAATGATGTTTCTGTGGCTGTTGCTGCCGTTGCTGCTGCTGCTGTTGCTGCCTCTGTGGGTGCACCAGCGGAAGCAAAAGCAGACGTAGCATCTGAAGGAGCAGCAGCAGCGGCAGCAGTGGCATCAGCAACAGTAGGGGCGCAGGAAACAAGACAGGAAAAGGGCAGCGGCAACAGCAGCAGTAGGGGAGCGTTTGAGGGCTGGCATGAGATGGTGGTGGTGGGGGATCGGGGTGAGGGGGACCACGAGAGTGAGCAGGAGAGGAGTGCAGTGCGGCAAGGCGTGCATGGCAAGTCAGGGTTAGGATTAGGGTCAAGAGAGGTGGTCCGAGAGAGCGGAGTGGGGACGTTGACAGAGGCAGAGAGGGGGGGTGCAACAGCGAGCAGAGGGGAAAGAGTAGGGGATGCATTGGAGGAAGGGAAAGGTGTGATTGGGGTGATAGGAGCAGGGGGTGTGCGAGAGGATGTGAGAGAGGATGCGTTTTTGGAAAGAGGAGCTGTGGTGATGGGGCATGATGGCTCTGTTGGAAGAACTTCTGAGGTGGCACCTGAGAAGACACCTGAAGTGGCACTTGAAGTGGCACCTGAGGTGACACCTGAGGGAACATCTGAAGGTGGTTTGCTCCCATGTCCTCCGGAGGAGATTCTTCACCTGCCGCTGGTTCGGATGAGTCGAGGGAGTGACCTGACCACCCCGTTTCATGCTCTGCTTCCCTTTGGTGATGCTCCCTTTGCTGCTGTTCTGCCAAGCCATGCTGATGCTGCTGCAGCGAGCCCTGGTGGGTTTGGCGGAACCTGGAGTGCTGCTGCTGCTGCTGCTGCTGCTGCTGCTGCTGCTGCTGCTGCTGCTGCTGCTGCTGCTGCTGCTGCTGCTGCTGCTGCTGCTGGAGAAACAGCAACGGTGGGGGAAGGCCAGCGCGAGACTGGGGGGTTGAGGGAGTGGGAGGAAGGGCAGGTGAAGGGGCAGGTAATGGAAGTGCAAGGAGAAGAAGTGCAGATGCAGCAGGGGCAGGTGGAGCAGCAGACGGTGGGTGGTGAGACTGGGAGAAAGGCACCGCTGCAGACAGTGGCTGCAGAGGAGACTTTTGAGTCGACTCAAAAGTCACCTCATGAGATTGGGAGAAAGGCACCGCTGCAGACAGAGGTTGCAGAGGAGGGGAAGAGGGTGGTGGAA
Source organism: Closterium sp. Naga37s-1 (assembly GCA_947471745.1). Lineage (NCBI taxonomy): Eukaryota > Viridiplantae > Streptophyta > Zygnematophyceae > Desmidiales > Closteriaceae > Closterium > Closterium sp. Naga37s-1. The sequence continues at coordinate 1,004,802 of CANJKZ010000122.1, read as the reverse complement.
GTCAAAGCGGAGGTGAAGGGGGAACGGGAAGGGGATGGAGATGGGATAGCGATTGACGAAGAGAAGGAGGGAGAAAAGGGAGTGCGCCAAGAGGAGGGAGAGAAGAGAGTGAGAGCAGGAAAAGCACGGGAAGCGGAAGGGGCGGTTGATGGGGTGGATGGGAACTTGCCTTCGGTGGTTGAAAAGGCTGCAGACAAGGCAGATAGATGCAGCGAGTTGCAGAAGCAGCAGCAGCAGCCACAGCAGCATCAGCAGCTGCGACAGCCAGCAGGGGGAGCAGCGAGTGAAGGGGTGGATGAGAGTGTGCTGCTGCAGATAGTGAAAGAGAGGCTCAAGCTTGAAAGGACCAGTTCTGGTAAGCTGCTGCCCTACAGGTACGGCTTCTGGGGCCGGTCTGATAGTGTTGGCCGGCAGGACAGTGTCGGGCGGCAGGACAGCGTTGGGCGGCAGGATAGTGTCGGGCGGCAGGATAGTGTTGGGCGGCAGGATAGTGTCGGGCGGCAGGATAATGTTGGGCGGCAGGATAGTGTTGGGCGGCAGGATAGTGTCGGGCGGCAGGATAGTGTTGGGCGGCAGGATAGTGTTGGGCGGCAGGATAGTGTCGGGCGGCAGGATAGTGTCGGGCGGCAGGATAGTGTTGGGCGGCAGGAGGATTGGAAAGCCATAGTGGAGGAGTTGAAGGGGGTGGTGGAGGATGGGACACTGAAGGGCCGGCAAGAGCCAGACGACATGTATGGGGAAGAAGGAGGAGTCGCTCAAAGGACAGATGTGCAAGGCATGGGAGCAGATGCAGGAGACACGGGAATAGCATCAGGATCTGCGATGGGAGAAGGCATAGGAGCACAGGGAGAGGCAGGAGTAGGGGCAGGGGCAGGGGCAGGAGCAGGGCTGGGGGCGGGGGCAGGGGCAGGGGCAGGGGCGGGCATGGGGGCAGAGAGGGGACGGGCGAGCAGAAGCACATCCGCAAAGGAGAATGCGGAGGAGGAGGAAGCAGTGGTGATGTGCCGGATATGTGAGGAGGAGGTGCCGCTGCGAGACCTGCAGGAGCACTCGTGCCTCTGTGCCCTCGCCAACCGGTGCGACGACACACGGTTACCGCTTGATGAGCGGTTGCATAGGCTCGGAGCTGGGTTGGATGCGGTGGTGGCAGAGCTGTCTGTTAGGCTTGAGGCCGCTTTTGCATCGGATGCTGCTGCTGCCGCCGCCGCTGCTGATGCCGCTGCTGCTTCTAATGCCGCTGCTGCTGCTAATGCCGCTGCTGCTGCTAATGCTGCTGCTGCTGTTAATGCGCCTCCTGCTGCTGCTGCTAATGCTGCTGCTGCTAATGCTGCTGCTGCTAGAGCTGCTGCTAGTGATGGTGGCGATGCTGCTGCTACTGGTGGTGATGATGGTGCTGCTTCGAATTCTAGTCCCCAGGGCATGAAGTCAGCTCAAAGCGACTGGCACTTCGCTGCTCAAGTGGAGCACAAAGAGACGGAAGAGAAGGCACCTGGGATTAGCAAGCTGAGTATTGAGACTCATCAGAGCCCCCTAGGTTCCCATGAGACCCCTGAGTTGCTGGAGCAGCTGCCAGAGAAAGCATTTCTAGAGGAGCCTGAGAGGCAGGGGCAGCTGGGGAAGGGAGCGAAGGAGCAGGAGCTTTCAGAGGAGAAGGAACAGCAGCGTTTATCGCAAGAAGACTCGCACCTTGCGCAGCAGCAGGAGCAGCAGCAACAACTGATGTCAGAGTGGGAAAAGCAGCATCAAGCAGCAGGTGCACCTCCACCAGCACCACCATCATCATCATCGTCACCACCACACATGGACCAACAGAAACAGCAGCAGCAGAATCAATCACCACAGAAGCTGCAGCAGCAGAATCGATCACCACAGAAGCTGCAGCAGCAGAATCGATCACCACAGAAGCTGCAGCAGCAGCAGCAGCGGTCGCCCCTGTCAGTGCGCACCTCCCAGGCACACGGCAGCCCCTGGAAGCTGGATCTCGTGCCTCTCATGAAACGCGCAGGCCTCTCCCTCTCCGCCTCCTCCTCCCCCACCCTCTCCCCAGCCAAGCGAACAGCCCTATCCAACACTTCCTCCCCGGCCCTCTCCCCTTCTGTGCAGGTAACAGGGCTATCCAATCCCTCCTCCCCCAATCTCCTCTCCTCTGCTGTGAAGCGAACAGGGCTGTCCAACCCCTCATCTCCTAGCCTCGCTGCTCCAGCCAAGCGCACAGGTGGTCTTGCTAGTGCCTCCTTTCCTCTTGCCAGTGCCTCCTTCCCCAGCCTTCCTGCTGCAGCCAAGCAGGCTTCTCTCTCTGGCTCCCCTCCAGTTCTCCCCGCTGCTGAGCGCGCTGCCGTTTCAGACGCCTCCTCCTCTGCAGCTGATTCAGCTGGTTCAGCAGGGGTGTCAGATTGTGCAGCAGCGGTGGCGGTGGCAGCGCAAGGAGCGGGTACAGCAGCAGCAACAGGAACAGCCGAAGCAGAAGCACAGGCAGAAACTGACGCAGCAGCAACACGAACAGCAGCAGAAGAAGCAGTATCGGAAGCAGGAGCAGCATTGCCAGCAGCAGCCCTGACCACTGCAAGGTCTCTCCCCGCTGCTGTACCCTCTCCCTCACAGACTCTCCCTGCGTCAGCTTCTGAAAGCCATGCTCTACAATCACAAAATGCACAATCACTCGGCTTAAAATCACACCACCTGCAGTCACTGAGCCTCTCGGGAGCCCAGTCAACGTCAGTCAACGCCGGTCAGCACGTGTGGGGCAGCATGAGCAGCACAGGCGGGGGGCATGGCAGTAGGTTGCCTGGGGGGGAGTCTCTTATGAGGAGGGGGGGCAGTGTGGGAGGGGAGATGGAGCTTCTGGGAGTGGGTGCGGCAGTGGAGGAGATTGATGAAGAAATCAACGTGGTGAGTTGTGTGCCTTTTTGGGTTGACTTGTGCGTTGACTCGTGAGTTGACTTGTGAGTTGACTCGTAAGTCAGCTGGGGGGCGACATGGAGTTGTTGGGAGCAGGTGCAGCAGTGGAGGAGATTGATGAAGAAGTCAACGTGGTGAGTAGAAGGCTGTGGTGAGTTGTTCGCTTTTTTAGTGAGTTGACGTTTAGGTTGACTTGTGAGTTGACTTGACTTCTGGATTGACTTTTTAGTTGACCGTATTTTGATCTCTTCTGTGCTCACTCTCTGCTTACCCTATCTCTTCTCCCTACCCCTTGACTTTCCTCTTTTCTGTTCTTACCTGCACTCCTCCCCCACACCTCTTCCCCCCCAGCTGAACGACCTAGCGGACATAGCGGAGGATGTGGGGGAGGTGCAGGTGGGGGGGGCAGGCGGATGCTCTCGCGCTGCTCTCCACCGACATCCACGACCTCTCTGCTCTGCTGCGCTCCCCTCCCATGCTGCTGCTGCCACGCTTCTGGCGTGTCGCTTGCTCTCACTCCCAGCCTCCGCTCTTCCTCTCCCCCATGCTTACCCTGTCTCCTTCACCCCCTTCCCCCCACGTCCCCCCTCCCCAAACCCCCCCCCCCCCCCCAGCTGAACGACCTAGCGGACATAGCGGAGGATGTGGGGGAGGTGCAGGTGGGGCAGGCGGACGCCCTCGCGCTGCTCTCCACCGACATCCACGACCTCTCCGCGCTGCTGCGCTCGCACGCTGCTCGCTTCCCCTGCGTACAGATCTTCGGGCTTCGGATTGCCATCCTGCTGCAGTAAGCCACACAGGGTGTTGGTGGTATGGTATGTGCACGGTCGTGATTCTGTGCTCTGTGCCCTCGCTCTGCTCTCCACCGACATCCACGACCTCTCTGCTCTCCTGCGCTCGCACGCTGCTCGCTTCCCCTGCGTGCAGATCTTTGGGCTGCGCATAGCAATTCTGCTGCAGTAAGCATGGCTTGGTGCATTGTATCTGCATGTTGTTTGGTGTTTGGAGTCAGGGAGTGTATGTGTGATAAGACACGCAGTGTGCTGCTGGGTTGGATTGTGCATGGTTGTTGTACTTCTGTGCGCTGCTCTCTCCTGACATTCCGCGACCTCTCCGCCCTGCTGCTGCTCTCTCCCCCCTTTAGAGAGAAGTACCAAAGAGTGCTGCAGCTTCAAGCATTTCACGGCGGGCCCGAAGCAGCAGCTGCCTCCCCCAGCCCAATAGCAACCCCAGCAACTTCCGCTCTCCCGTCTCCCCCCCACCCCCCTGCTCCCCCTTCCCCTGCTCCCCCTTCCCCTGCTCCCCCCTCCTCTCCCAGAGAGAAGTACCAGCGAGTGCTGCAGCTTCAAGCATTTCACAGCGGACCAGAAGCAGCAGCTGCCTCCCCCACCGGCAACCCCAGCGCCACTGGGGGAGCTTGGACTGTCCCCCACTCCATGGGGAGCATTGGCGGCGGGGGGAGCAGGGGAGGCGGGGGCGGATGCGGGGGGGGGATGGGGGAGAAGGAGCAGCGCACGACTATTGATGACTTTGAGATTATCAAGCCCATCAGCAAGGGGGCGTATGGGCGCGTGTTCCTGGCTCAGAAGAGGACGACAGGAGACTTGTTTGCCATCAAGGTAGGTTGATGAACTGGAGCATCTGTGCAAGCCCCCCATCAGCAAAGGGCGCGTATGGGCGCGTGTTCCTGGCTCAGAAGCGAACTACGGGGGACCTGTTTGCTATCAAGGTAGGTAGCAGCAGGAGGGAGGGAAGGAGGGAAGAAGAAAGGGAGAATGCTTTGATGTGTGAGTGGCTTTTGAGGATTCTCGAAGGTGACTCCAGTCAAGTCAACATAGCTGTTGCTGTGTGTGTGAGTACCTGACTACGTTGACAGTGTAACACCTGACTATGTTGACAGTGTAACACCTGACTATGTTGACAGTGTAACACCTGACTATGTTGACAGTGTAACACCTGACTATGTTGACAGTGTAACACCTGACTATGTTGACTATGTTGACTATGTTACACGTGTCAGCTGTTACACAGGTCAGGTACTCAAACACACAGCAACAGCACACAGGTCCAAGGTGACTCCAGTCAACATAGCTGTTGCTGTGTGTGTGTGTACCTGACCTGTGTAAATGCGTCACTTGTTTGAAGTAAGCTGACATGATCCGCAAGAACGCAGTGGAGAGCGTGCAGGCAGAGCGCAATATCCTTGCCTCTGCCAGGAGCCCGTTCGTGGTGCGCTGCTTCTACTCGTTCACTCACATGCCCGCCCTCCTTCTTCCCCTCCAGGTCCTCCGCAAGGCGGACATGATCCGGAAGAACGCAGTGGAGAGTGTGCAGGCAGAGCGCAACATCCTGGCGTCTGCCAGAAGCCCCTTCGTGGTGCGCTGCTTCTACTCGTTCACGTGTCGGGAGAACCTGTACATGGTGATGGAGTATCTCGATGGGGGTGACCTTTTCTCGCTGCTGCATGCATGCGAAGCTTTGGAAGAATCCACCGCCTGCTTCTACACTGCTGAACTGGTGCGTTGACTAGGGTTGACTTGTGTTGACCTGCTTCTACTCGTTCACGTGTCGGGAGAACCTGTACATGGTGATGGAGTATCTCGATGGGGGCGACCTCTTCTCTCTGCTGCACGCTTGCGAGGCACTAGAGGAGTCCACCGCCTGCTTTTATACTGCTGAGCTGGTGAGTGCACTACCATTGACTGGCGTTGACTGGGAGAACCTGTACATGGTGATGGAGTACCTCGATGGGGGCGACCTCTTCTCTCTGCTGCACGCCTGCGAGGCTCTCGAATAGACATGGGCAACGGACCGAGTCGAGTAAAACTCGACTCGGTCTGGGCCAAAACTCGACCGAGTTCGAGCTCGAGTCGGGTGAAACCCGGTCGAGTTTTTTGCCAAGGTTCAGGACTCGAGACTCGACTGTATAAGGGCGAGTTTTAAAAAACTCGACCGGCGCTATTCATACACTCGGTCGAGTCCTAGTTAAACTCGGCTCGGCGGGGGGGAGGGCGGGGGGGCCACACCATAGAAAGGTGAGACCTGAGGCTTATTTTCGTGCATGGTTTTTTGTTGTATACCCTATATTATTGTACGCCTGCGACGCTGCGTAGCCACCTCCACCTGGTCTCCCCCCCCCCCCCCTCCTCCCGCATGATCGCCACGGTGGGTTCCTCCGCCTCCGCTTTCCCGCCGTTGGTGTTCTTACTTGTCAGCTGCTTGAATTTCGCCATGCTAAATCAGTAGATCGACCGTTACATTATTAAATAGTAGCGTTTCCTCCTCCTCAAACCCTCATCGAAACCAACCATACAATAAAACCGCGACCCTAACTAAGCGTAAACCTAGATCTACGTTGCCCCTGAACCGATCTTAAGTTTAAGAAGAAAAAACATCCTTGTGTTTGGCTGGTTTGGCTCTGGAAACTACGCACGACATGTTGAGGAAGGTGACTGACTGAAATCGAGATCTGAAAATGGACCCGCAAAACTTCAACTTTCGAAATTTGTATGCCCACGCCACCCCAATGTCGCCACGAGTTTTTCGTAAATCGCCGAGTCCAGAAAACTCTACGAGTCTGGAAAAAGCTCGACATGGGGCCCGAGCTTGGACCGTGTTTTTTTTAAACTTGGCGGGTAAAACTCGACTCGGTCTGGTCGAGTTTTTTCAACAGGTCCTCGCACTCGACACTCGACCAGTAACGAGTCCCCCGATCGAGTCGAGCTTGGAAACTCGACTCTTTGCCCATGTCTACTCTCGAAGAGTCCACCGCCTGCTTTTATACTGCTGAACTGGTGAGTGCACTACCATTGACTGGCGTTGACTGGGGTGGACTGGGAGAACCTGTACATGGTGATGGAGTATCTCGATGGGGGCGACCTCTTCTCCCTCCTGCACGCCTGTGAGGCACTAGAGGAGTCCACCGCATGCTTTTATACTGCTGAACTGGTGAGTGCACTACCATTGACTGGCGTTGACTGGGGTGGACTGGGAGAACCTGTACATGGTGATGGAGTATCTCGATGGGGGCGACCTCTTCTCCCTCCTGCACGCCTGTGAGGCACTAGAGGAGTCCACCGCATGCTTTTATACAGCTGAACTGGTGAGTGCACTACCATTGACTGGCGTTGACTGGGGTGGACTGGGAGAACCTGTACATGGTGATGGAGTATCTCGATGGGGGCGACCTCTTCTCCCTCCTGCACGCCTGTGAGGCACTAGAGGAGTCCACCGCATGCTTTTATACTGCTGAACTGGTGAGTGCACTACCATTGACTGGCGTTGACTGGGGTGGACTGGGAGAACCTGTACATGGTGATGGAGTATCTCGATGGGGGCGACCTCTTCTCCCTCCTGCACGCCTGTGAGGCACTAGAGGAGTCCACCGCATGCTTTTATACTGCTGAACTGGTGAGTGCACTACCATTGACTGGCGTTGACTGGCGTTGACTGGGAGAACCTGTACATGGTGATGGAGTATCTCGATGGGGGCGACCTCTTCTCTCTGCTGCACGCTTGCGAGGCGCTAGAGGAGTCCACTGCGTGTTTCTACACTGCCGAGCTGGTGCGTGCATTGGGGTTGACTGCGGTTGACTAGCGTTGATTGGCGTTGACTGGTGATGTCTGCCGTTCCCAGGTGCAAACGTTAGAGTAGTTGCGGTCCCCGGGGTGGGCGTGGTGCATTGCAAACCCACAAGTCCTCTCCATCCCTCCCAACCCCTCTCTTCTCCTACATTTCCCAGGTGCAAGCGTTGGAGTACTTGCACTCCCTGGGGGTGGTGTATTCTCTTCCAACCTTCCACCCTCCTCTCCACCCCATTTAACCCCTCTGCCCCCAGGTGCAAGCATTGGAGTATCTACACTCCCTGGGAGTGGTGCATCGGGACATCAAGCCAGACAACCTGCTCATCGCACACGACGGGCATATCAAGGTGAGATGGGTGGGATGGGACGCTCATTCTGCTGCTTCATGGCTTTTGAGGAGCCTCTAATGGCTTCACTCCGTGGGCTGGGGGTGGTGCATCGGGACATCAAGCGAGACAACCTGCTCATTGCACACGACGGGCAGATCAAGGTGACATGTGCAGTGCATGCCCTCGTTTCATTGTGCTTCCAAACATTGCTGAGTCTGGTTTTGATTTTGCTTGAGATGGCTCGCCTGTCAGACCTTGCCCCACCAACACACCATCACCCCTCACTCACCATCCCCCCTGCTCTACAGCTGACAGACGGACTTACGGTTTGCCCAGGGTCGGCCTCATCAACAGTGCCCTAAGTGCGCCCGTCACCTCCCGTCACCCCTCATCACCCCTCATCTCTCTTCATCACCCCTCCTCACCCCTCACCACCCACCCACACTGCTCTACATACAGCTGACAGACTTTGGGCTGTCCAGGGTGGGGCGCATCAACAGTGACCTTAGAGCCCCATCATCTGCTATCACCACTCATCACCCCTCTTCACCCCTCACCACCCCCCACCAACCCCTCAGCTGACGGACTTTGGGCTGTCCAGGGTGGGGCTGATCAACAGCGCCGGGGACCTCTCGACCAATCAGAACCCGCCCATCCCCTCCCACCACGCCTCCGCACCTTCCTCCCCTGGTAAGCACCTACACTGGTAAGCACCTACACTGGTAAGCACCTACACTGGTAAGCACCTACACTGGGTAAGCACCTACACTGGGTAAGCACCTACACTGGGTAAGCACCTACACTGGGTAAGCACCTACACTGGGTAAGCACCTACACTGGGTAAGCACCTACACTGGGGAAGCCCCTCTCCCACCTCCCCCAGCAAGTACCTCGCGCAGTTTGCACCTCCCCCAGTAAGCACCTCCCTTGAAAATCTCTCCCCCCACCACTTTACTGCCTGATTTCGGCAGTGCCAGGCACAGACTGGCCCCTGTTGTCCCACTGAGTCATTGACTCATCTCCTCCTCTCCTCCCCACTCCCCACTCCCCATCCACAGGCAAGCTCTTCCCCCACTCATACAGCGTCAGTTCCGAAGGAGCAGCAGCAGACTCACCGCTCTGGACCGCATCCAGCCTGCAGGAATTCCCCTCGCCCCGCTCTGGACCCCCGTCCACTCTCTCTGGTCCCCACTCCAACCCCGCCTCTGGCTACTCCTCCCCCTTGCATGCTCCCGGATATGCCTCCCCGTTGCATGCATCTGGTTGCTCTTCCCCTCTGCATCCTTCGGGGTTAGGAGGGGGAGGGGGAGGAGGCGGAGGAGGAGGGGGGTCGTTTTGTTCCTCGCCTTCACATTTTGCAGTGGGAGGGGGTGGGGGAGCGGTAGGAGGTGGGGGGGGAGGCGGAGGGGGAGGCGGAGGCGGAGGCGGAGGCGGAGGCGGAGGGGGAGGGGGAGGGGGGATGCACTGTTCGTCTCCATCTCAGATCATCACGCAGCGGTGGCAGCAGCAGGCTCAGCATGCCTCCCTGCTGAGACGCCTGGCAGGCGCAGGTGAAGGTAACGGGGGGAGCGGTAGCACAAGCAACGCATGGGGTAACGGCAACGGGAATGGCAATGGCAACAGTGAGAGTGATGAGCGCAAGGGAGGGGGGGACTGCGTGGAAGACGAGGAGGCAAGCAAGGAGGACGGTGCAGAGGAGGAGAATGTGGAGGGGTATGGGGAGGATGATGGGGAGGGTAACGGGAAGGAGGATGGTAACAGTGAAGCCACGCGTACTGCTCCTGCTGCTGCCATGCCAAATACCACAGAGCCAGCTGCTGCTACAGCTGCTGGTGCTGATGCCGCTACAGCTGCTGCAGGGAGGGTGGCAGTGGAAGCAGTGGGAGGAGGGGGAGGAGGAAGAGCACCCGAAGGGGGGGACAGCAGGGGAGCGGGAGCGGAGGGGGGAGGGAGGGTGGCAGTGGAGGCAGTGGGAACGCCAGACTACTTGGCTCCGGAGATTCTGCTCGGCCTTCCACACGGTGCGCGGTTTTGTGAGGTGGAGTGCGGTGCTGGGTAATTTGACTTGGTGCGGTGGGTACATGGTATGGGTATGGGGGCGAGACTACCTGGCTTTGGAAATTCTGCTCGGCCTTCCACACAGTGCGTGGTGTCGTAAGGTGGAGTGCGGTGCCATGTGGTGTTTGGCACCGACTGGTGGTCGGTGGGAGTGCTGCTGTACGAGCTGCTGGTGGGGATCCCGTCCTCTCTTGGGGTAGTGGGGACATCGAGCGGGGCTAGGTAAACCCGGGCTTGCATTGCCCCCACCCTTGGTTGCCCCTTCCCCTGCTGGTATTCTTTTCTCTCTGCACCCCTCTACTCGCCCTACTTGGCCCAGCAGCGGACTGGTGGTCGGTGGGAGTGCTGCTGTATGAGCTTCTGGTGGGGATCTTGCACCGCTGGGGGGTCCCTATAGTACTCGCTTCTATGTCACTCCGGATTCTTCTCTCTGTATTCTTCTCTGCTCTCTGCTCCCTCCTTGTTCACCCTCTCAGGCCCAGCAGCGGACTGGTGGTCGGTGGGAGTGCTGCTGTACGAGCTGCTGGTGGGGATTCCACCCTTCAACGCCCCCTCTCCTCAGGTACCTCTCTCCCCTCTCATCCTCTCACCCTCTCACCCCTGTGTGCGCACACACTGTTAACACGCTTGGAATTGTTTTTACACAATACCCCTTCCACAAACCCCCACTCCCCCACCCCACAACCTAATGCACATTCCTTGTTGTGCATACTGTCCTTCCGTTCCCTCCCATATCCTGCTGGTTCCTGCTGTATTTCCCCTTACAAGTGAATCCGTGGCAACAAAATGTCCCTTCGCCTGCGATCCCTCCTTATCCCCTGCTATGCCCGCTTTGCTTATCCCCCTTATAAGCAAATCTTTGACAACATATTGAACCGCGACATCACATGGCCAGCCGTGCCAGAAGACATGTCATACGAGGCGAAAGACCTCATTGACAGGTATGTGCCTTGAGAGACCTCACTGCCAGGTATGTGTGCATTGCGTGCGTGTGTCTTGTGAGCGCAAAAAACACACGCGAAGGACCTCAACCGCGGGATCACATGGCCTGCTGTGCCGTGCCAGAAGACATGTCATATGAGGCCAAGGACCTCATTGACAGGTATGCCGCCTTGACCGGTAAGTGCGTTGCCTGTGACTTTTGAGGCGCTTCAAAAGACATCACATGGCCTGCTGTGCCGTGCCAGAAGACATGTCATATGAGGCCAAGGACCTCATTGACAGGTATGCCGCCTTGACCGGTAAGTGCGTTGCCTGTGACTTTTGAGGCGCTTCAAAAGACATCACATGGCCTGCTGTGCCGTGCCAGAAGACATGTCATATGAGGCCAAGGACCTCATTGACAGGTATGCCGCCTTGACCGGTAAGTGCGTTGCCTGTGACTTTTGAGGCGCTTCAAAAGACATCACATGGCCTGCTGTGCCGTGCCAGAAGACATGTCATATGAGGCCAAGGACCTCATTGACAGGTATGCCGCCTTGACCGGTAAGTGCGTTGCCTGTGACTTTTGAGGCGCTTCAAAAGACATCACATGGCCTGCTGTGCCGTGCCAGAAGACATGTCATATGAGGCCAAGGACCTCATTGACAGGTATGCCGCCTTGACCGGTAAGTGCGTTGCCTGTGACTTTTGAGGTGCTTCAAAAGACATCACATGGCCAGCTGTGCCAGAAGACACGTCATACGAGGCGAAGGGCCTCATTGACAGGTAAGCGCCGTGCCTGTGGCAAGCAACAGGTGAGCGTCGTACTTCTCACACTGCAGCCCTTCTCCTGTGGGCGAAGAGCAGCCGTGCCAGAAGACATGTCATATGAGGCGAAGGGCCTCATTGACAGGTAAGCGCATTGACTGGCTTTTGAGTCGACTTCAGATGCATTGCCTGTGACTTGCGAGGCGCCTCAAAAGACATTACATGGCCTGCCGTGCCAGAGGACATGGCGGAAGATTTTATTGACAGCGATGTGCCATGCGAATTCCCAAACCAGGTCAAGGTGGACGTGTTGTTAGAAAAGGAACACATGTCATTTGAGGCAAAGGACCTCATTTGCAGGTAAGCGCCTTGCTTGTGCCAATCAACTTCAAATTTTAACGCGTACTCTACGCTTATCCCAGTGACTCGCTGGAAATAGGGAAGGGGGATGGGGGAGTGGGGGGGGAAACGAGAGAAACAAAAGGAGAACGAAAAAAAAACCCTCACTTCAGTGCTATTTATCCCATTATCCTTGCTGTTTCCCTGCCTGGTGCTCTCTCCTGTGTTCTGCAGGCTTCTCACATTCGACCCCGATGAGCGACTTGGTGCCCAGGGAGCAGACGAGGTCAGCCACCCCTTGCCACCCCTTGCCACCCCTTGCCACTCCTTACCACTCCTTACCACCACTTCTCTCCCTTGCTCTCCGTGCACTCACTCTGCTGCTATTTACTCAGTCCATTTCCTTGTTCTGTTGCTTACCCTTCGCTCTGTGTGTGTTTGTGTTTTTTTGTTTTGCTCTTTGTTCTGCTGGAAACGTGACATGACTGCCCCTTCCGCCCCTCTCGCACGTGCTGCAGATCAAGAGGCATCCCTTCTTTCGCGACATTGACTGGGACACCCTCTCCTCTGAAAAGGTTAGACCCTTTCTTTTCCTGCACTTACTGCACCCATTTCTGCTGCTGCTGCTGCTGCTGCCCAAGTGCCGTAACAGCAACGATCTAATGTCCTATCTTCTGAATCCCCTCCTCTGCCTCCCTTTCAGCCCCCATTCATTCCCGAGCCGGAGAACGCACACGACACATGCCGTTACGGGGCAAACGCGCTGGAAGGAGGGGAGGGCGAGGGGGTTGAGGGGGGTGTGGAGGGGGCGGATAGGCACAGCAGCAACTGATTTATTCCCCTAACATTTCATGTGTCCCCTTCCCCCACCCCCATCAGCCCCCGTTCATTCCCGAGCCGGAGAACGCACACGACACGAGCTACTTTGCATGCCTCTACGGGGCAAACGCAATGGAAGGAGGGGAGGGCGTGGTTGGCTTGGTGAGTGGGGGGGGGAGGGGGGGGGAGAGCAGTGGGCGCAGCAGCAACTGATTTATTCCCCTCTCTTGCCAATGTGACCCCCTGCCCTCCTCTCAGCCCCCGTTCATTCCCGAGCCGGAGAACGCACACGACACGAGCTACTTTGCCTGTCGCTACGGGGCAAACGCAATGGAAGGAGGGGAGGGCGTGGTAGGAGGGGCGGGGGGAGCGGATGGGCGCAGCAGCAACTACAGCAGCAGCGGCGGCAGCACGAGTGACTCGGAGGATTTGGAGATGGAAAGGGTCAGAGATGGGGGAGGGAGGGGGGAGGGTGGTGGAAGGAGGGGGAAGAGAGGTGGCAAGAAAAGGGTGTAATTAGGGGATTCAAGTTGAGTTGTAGCAGCGGCGGCAGCACGAGTGACTCGGAAGACTTGGAGATGGAAAGGGTGAGCTGGGGGGTGTTTGCCAGGGGGAAGGGGGAGAGAGAAAGAGGGGGAGGGTTGTTGGTTTTCTTGAGGTGCAGCGGCGGCGGCAGCACGAGTGACTCGGAAGACTTGGAGATGGAAAGGGTGAGCTGGGGGGAGTTTGCCAGGGGGAAGGGGGAGCTGGCATATCTCTCCCCCATCAGCACGATGAGGCGGGTGACATGCCAGCGTGCCATTCGATCAAGTCTGTTCTTTGAGACGCCTCAAATAAACTCTCTCCTCGCTGCTCCTTACCCCCCCACCCCTCCCTGCTCTCCCCCATCAGCATGACGAGGCGGGTGACATGCCGGCATTCCAGTCCAACGTGGTTGACTTCTCAGGCTTTTCCTTCAAGGTACGCTTCCTGGCTTGGACGTAGCATGGGTAGGATGGGTAGTCTGACGGTTGCTAATTTCAGATGCCTTCGTGAAAATGCTAATCGCTTCTCAGGCTTTTCCTCCCCGGTAGTTTCCTGGCTTTGAGCTTTCCTGGAAAGCGAACCCTTTCCACAGCAAACCCAGTCCCCCCCAACCCGCTGCCCCTGCTCTTCTTTCCTGTTTCCCCTCTTTCTCTCTCTTGTTCATTCATGCGTTTCAGAACCTCTCCCAATTGGCTTTCATCAACACTGAGATCCTGGAAAGGCGTCAGAGCCCACCTAATGGGCCAGCAACCGAGTCTCCGTGAAGTGTAAATAAGGCTGTAGAAGTTTGTTAAATTCCCAATATTTTTTTAGCACTCCAATTATCCAATTGTCTCAGGCACTCACACCATTGCAGCTGCTCCATATGAGCAACTGGGCCTACCAAAAATGCCCCTTGTCTTCCTTTTTACCAGAGCGTAGATCTTAGGACCATGTTACCTTATATTAGTGGCGCTTCCCTTATGTGAAGCATCTCTTTGATTACCCTTGTATGCGGTCACTCTGGGGTTAGTGGCACTACTGAATCTGGTGAGGAAGTTGATCGTTATGGAACAACTGACTTCATATAAGTATAGCACACAAAAGTAGTGTACAAATATCTAGGGAGTAATGCCAAACCAAGGCTCTCTTCACACTTCAGGAGGCTTGGCTTGGCATTCCCCTGTGCGACACACTCCACCCCGAGATTAGCGCCTCCCAATTCTTCTGGCTGTCGTTGACCATGCGATAAATGTTTTACGCCATAATAGTGTCCGCTGCTTCTGATGCCGTAACAGGGGCCAGCTGGCGAGCACCCGCGCTGCTGACGCGGCACGCGCGCAGAATCCAACGGTGGGAGAGGATAGCGGCAGCTGACGGCCTTCTCGCAGCGTCCTTTTGAAGCAGGCACCGCACGAGGTGCTTCGCCTCTTCCGACACTCCCTCCCACTCCGCACCGCTCATATCAACCACACCGCGAAGCACCTCCACGAAAACGTCCTTATCCGTAGCTCCCCAGAAAGGCGGAACGCCGCTGAGGAGAATGTAGAGAATGACACCGAGCGACCACACGTCGGCTCCTAGAGAGTAATCGCCTGTGAGGACCTCAGGTGCGATGTAAAACGGCGACCCTGCGACTCCTTTCGTGCGTTCGCCTGCCTCAAGCGCGACGCCGAGGCCAAAGTCTGCGACTTTTGTAATCAGGGGTGCGGCGCAAAGCGGTACAGATGGGTCCCGCACAAGCAGGATGTTTTCGGGTTTCAGGTCGCGGTGGAGAACGCCGCGGGCATGGCAGTGTGCGACGGCTCCTGCGATCTGCGCGAAAACGCTCGCGGCGTCGCGCTCGTGGAATTGCCCGCGTCGCACAGCTTCGTCGAACAACTCGCCGCCTTCGCAGAGCTCCATCACGAGGTGCACTGCGACGTCGTCCTCAAAAACGGCGCGCAGCTGCACGACCCCTGCGTGCGCGCCGCCCACTGCAACCCGTTGCATCAAACTAATTTCCTTCCGTATCTCGTCACGCTCCGCCTCGCTCTTAAGCCCGTCCTTTAGTAGGGTCTTGCAGGCGAAGCGCGAGCCTGTGACGCGCTCCGTGCAGCGGCGAACGGTGCCGAACTGGCCAGAGCCTAACACGTGAGGATCCAGAACAAAATAATCCTCGAGACGGCCGGTAGGGAAGGGGAGAACGCAGGAGGACGCTGAGCTGGCGTTTCCGGACTCGTCAAACCGGGGTCGCAATTCTGAGTCGTATGAGGAAGGTTCGGCTAAGTGGCTGCACTGCGAACCTAGGGAATGCGCGTTGCGACCATCGTGCTCGTACTGCGCGGCGGGAGTCTGGAGGGAGAAATGCACCATTGTTCTGGGAGAGTTAAAAAGTGCCGCTTAAAGCCCGAGTCTAGAATGGCAATGTTTCATAAATACTGAAGTTGAAAGTGGTTTACGAAGGGTGGCGAGAGTTCAATTCGCTAAACCAGGATGGCGAAAGGTGACGAGCTGCGAATACGACCCTGTGTATTGTTGGCCACTTTCGAGTTCAAGAAACTTGAAGGCTGCACAAAGGACAAAAGTGCCACAAGGCGAGAACATCTGAAAGTCGAATGTGTGATTGACAAAATTATTTCAGCATATAAGGCTGGTGCGATAAGAATATAAGACTGACGTGATAGCAATCCTAAAGTGGAGAAAATTTTCAAACACCGTAATTTGTGTGGTTGAATGAGCATCAGTAATGCTAATTACAGAGGATTTCCACATTTCAATACGATTTGAAACCAGGGACGATAAAAAATAAAGATGAGATAGTGTCAAGTCAATTATTCCTACAAATCCTTGCCTCATCCATCTTGTGCCCATTACCGGCATCTCTCTTCCGGTTCATATCTGCGAAAGGGCGTGGTGGTGCTTGCATATGCATTTTGTGAGTCGCAATTCGGGAAGCGACTTGAGAAGACCTTGGAGTGAGAAGGGAGGACATTTGAAGGGAGGGAAGGGGAGTGGTGGTGTGGGAATAAGGCTGGAGCAGAGGCGAGGAGGAGGAGAGGAGTGAGGCGAGCGAGGGCAGCGGGCCCGGGGAAATGGGCATGTGGGAAGCAAAAGGACAGACAAGGGAAGTGGGAGGGAATGTGGGGAAGCAGCGTGGGGCGCAGTGGGAGCAGCGCGTGGGCGACGAGGTGTCGAGCGGCAAATGAATTTAGCAAGTGAGTGAGTGATGGGAGGACGTAGGCGGAGAAAGGAGGGATGGGAATCGAGAGAAGACGGAGCTGTGAGGCGGAGACGGGCGGGGAGGCACGGGAGGAGGGAGGGAGGGAGGGAGGGAAGGGGTGGAGGGCAGAGGGAAGGACAAGGGGGGAGGGAGGGAGGGACAAGGGGGGAAACGGAGGGAAGGACAAGGGGGAAGGGAGGGAGGGAAAAGGGGGAAACGGAGGGAAGGACAAGGGGAAACAGAGGGAGAAACAGGGCATACGAATGTTTGACAGAATAAGTATGTGATGGAATGAGTGTTTGACGGCATGAGAGGAGGGAGGGAAATGGAGAGGGATTGGAGGAGGGAGGGAAGTGGTGAGGGATGGGATGAGGGAGGCGAAGAGGAATGTGAGGATAGACGTCGGACATTGGGCGGAATGTGGGGATTCCTGGAAAGCATGGGGATGGGCGATATGCGTCGGAGAGAGACGGAAGGAGAGAGGGAGAGGGATGGGAGGAGAAAAGCAGTGAGGAGAGGGAGGACAGAGGAGGAAAGGGTGTAGGGTGTAAAATTGAAGAGGGTAGGGATGCAGCAGAAGCAAGGACAACAGAGAGGGAGGATGGGAGGGTAAGCATGGTGACGGGAAGGGAAGATTCGGGCACGGATGAAACAGTGAGTAAGACAATGGGGTAAATGGAGGGAAATGGGCATGGGGGAAACGGAAGGAATGACAAGGGGAGTGGGGGACGAAGCGGGGAAGCAGCGTGAGAAGAGGGAAAAGTGGAGAGGAGCTGAGAGGGAAAGGAGGAGAGGGGCTGAGAGGGAAAGGGAAGAGGGGCTGAGAGGGAAAGGAGGAGAGGGGCTGAGAGGGAAAGGAGGAGAGGGGCTGAGAGGGAAAGGGAAGAGGGGCTGAGAGGGAAAGGAGGAGAGGGGCTGAGAGGGAAAGGGAAGAGGGGCTGAGAGGGAAAGGAGGAGAGGGACTGAGATGGAAAGGAGGAGAGGGGCTGAGAGGGGGGCTGAGAGGGAAAGGAGGAGAGGGGCTGAGAGGGAAAGGAGGAGAGGGGCTGAGAGGGAAAGGAGGAGAGGGAATGAGAGGGAAAGGAGGATTGGAGGCGGAAGACGCGGAGAAGCGCGACGACGAACAGATGGCAGAGCCATTGATGTGACTGCATGCGGAAATGAAAGGATGCGGTCCAGGCAGGAGAACTGAAACCGTGGTGTGGAGACAGGCGGGAGTGCCGCGCGCTACAAGGTGAGCGAGCGACGGAGTGAGTGAGCACGGGAAGAGAGTGTGTGAGCGACAGGACGCATTGAGGGACGGGAGTACGTGAGCGGCGAGAGTGAGTGTGCGGAACGGGAGTGTGTGAGCGACTGGACCTAGGTCATCAGCTGACGCAAGGCGATTGCCCTGTTTGGGCAGTGGGTTCGTTCGAGCGACGGGGGGAGTGCGCGACGGATCGAGTGAGGGACGGATGACGAGCGACGGAGAGGTAAGGGATGGACGGGAGGGAGGAGAACGACAGGAGCGAATGCGGGACGGAAGGGACGGAGGGTGTTGGGCGACGGGAGGGACGGGACTTACGTCCGCAACGGGAAGGACGGGAGGGACGGAGGAGGGACAGAAGGCATGACTGGGACGGGAGTGACGGGAGCGGCGCCCAGGACAGATGCAATAAGGGCGACGGGAAGAGCGGGAGCGATGAGAAGGACTAGAGAGACGGGAGGGACGAGTGCGACTGGAGAAGGAGGAGCGGCGGATACAACGGAAGAGATGGATTATGAGATTTCACTTGCGCCTACCGCGAGCGATCGGATGAATTGGGAGTGTCGTGAGGGACGGTGCAGACCTATGCCATGCAACCCGACGGAAGTCCCCACCTAAAGTCCTAGGTGCTGGGCGTAGTTATCGATAGCTGGCGATGTTGTGGGCTACGGAGCCTACTACTAAACGACTCTAGAAAGGTAGCTTCAAGCTTCAAGTTTCTGGAAGTGTGAACAGTGGTGTCAGTTTTTGTTTGTTCTGGCGAGGGTCGTCAGTGGTTTTGCTGTTGTGCTTTTATCCAATCACATTCCTGCGCTTCAAACACCTTCACAGTGGATCGCGAGAGAGCCCCACAGAAAAGCAGGTTACCTTGTTCACCTGCGAAATCATGTTCAAGAATCTTGAACTTGAACCCTTGCCATTCTAGACTCGGGCTTTAAAACCGGGGTGCACATTCAGCTGAATGTGCATCAAAGGTTATCCCTTGACTGAGTGGGTTACGAGGTGTGCTTTCAACCCCTTCAAGTCGAAATTCGTTTCCCCCCTCCCCCGCAATTTCGTTTCCCCACGCCCCCGCAATTTCATTTCCCCCTCCCCGTCGAAATTCGTTTCCCCCCTCCCCCGCAATTTTGTTTCCCCCCTCCCCCGCAATTTCGTTTCCCCCCCCTCCCGCCAATCTGTTTCATCCCTCCCGCCATTCGGTTTCACCCACTCCCGCCATTTCACCCCCTCCCGCCACCTACGAAATGCCCGAAGCTCTAGCGGAATCATTTTTTTGTCGCCCCTCGTGAGCCAATCACTGTTTTTCTCCAAACCCCCTTCCCAACATCTCAAGCCGAACCGCGTTGAATGTGCACCCTGGTTTTAAGATTGGTAAACCTGGGAAAGTCGAATTTCGTAGTTGTAGTAAGGCCGATTGCTGCTGATTTTCGATGAGCTGTGCCTAGGTTTAGCACGAGGGAGATCAAGTGAGAAGCGGCTGATCTTGCTGCTGGTGTGATGAATGTGTCGGAGGGACAATCTATTTGTAGTGTAACGTCGCAAAGGTGAGTTGTCGTGGACTCGTGGCCCATAAGGGAGGCTTGGGGAGTTTCGCAGACTGTGCGACAGCGTGTAGCTACACGCTGGTGCGTCGGCCAGGTGCGTCGCTTGCGTCGCCCTCCTCGTCGCAATCACTCCATCGACTCGACGGCACCGACAGATGGGGCTGGCGGTGAATGGGGCTGCGAACACAGACCACATTGGGGGCTTCGCTGCGTGCAAAACACTGCTGGTGGGAGGCTTCGTAGAGTCATCGTACCGAGTCGTGCATGCTCTGAGGGCGCACAACGAAATGCCGCGTGTACATTGGCGACTCGTAGGGCCTTTGTCGTTTCCTGGCTGGCATGACTCCCTGGCATCTCGTGGAAAGCTCCACGAATGTTGCGGGAAGAGGAACTTCCTCGAACCCTCAAGAGCTGACTGGAGGAGCGACGGCTTCGCCTGGACGTGGACGCGTTTCAAGCAGGTGTTCTAAATTTTAATAGCGAGTGTCACTGTCTCTCAAGAAATACCTCAACATGCCGAGTGTACACAACATTTCCGCACAAATGAAGATACATGCACCCACGTTCCGAAGCACATCCCAATATTAGCAAAGAACAGACCTCCACGTGAGCCTCGGGTGAAACAAAAGCCCTTCACGTCTGGCCCAACTGCTCCAGGTCAATTTCTGACCGTTGAAATTTGTGATGTTCCGCCGATTTTCTCCTCCGGCGAATCTTTTGTTCTTCGCCGGTTTTGTGGTTCCAGCATTCTTGGGTGCATTCTAGGTCAACGTCGGGAATCGGGATTGCCGAAGCGTCCTTTTATTTCTTGGCTGGTGCCATGCCAGTGGCGACCATGACTTCGGAACATCAGATTTTGCAATTTTATGGCGTCTAATCCCTGACCATTAGTCGCATGAGTAGTTGCAGCCGTTTCGTCTCTAAACCAATTCATCGGCCATCAATTGCCTCTAAGAAAATTACCTAATAATTTCTAGCCTAATAATTGTCATGGCGGATACGGGCAGTTCAGAAAGCCCAGGCCACATGGCACCGTTACCGGAGGGCGTGACGGAAGCTGGTCAGAAGCTTCTGTCCGACGTGGAGGCGGTGATGGAACGATGCAAGGCGCTGCAGGAAACAGCGGCGGGGTACAGCCAGCGACTCAAGAGCGAAGGCAACGCTCTCGGCGAGCGTGCGATCGCGCTCGAAAAGGAGCTTCGCGCGCTGCGAAAGAGCGTCAACGTCGCAGCGGCGAAAGACGAGGTTTCGCCCGAAGTCGCAGAGCAGGTGACTCACGATCGGCTGATTCTTTTGTTAAGCTAAGTATTGAATTGGTGTAACGGGAAGGAAAAGCTGCATGCAATTATCCGCACGGGAGCGCCGCTGAAGGATGGGTTAACTTTTCGCGTCTTCAACATGCGTTAATGAACGGATTAGGGATCCTATTATTTAGACAACCTTGATTCATTCGCGTCATCCTGGCACTTGCCAGCAAGTTGATGAGTATCGTATGTGCGCTAGGAAGCGGTCTACGCTCTCTCCGCTGCTTCTATTACCGTTTCCCGCCCAATCCTCTCCCTCACCCTCCCTCTCCCTTTCTTCTCGCTCTCCTCTCCTTCTCCTCCCCCTCTCCTCTCCTCATCTCCCTCGCCCCTCCCTCTCATCTCCCTCTCCCCTCCCTCTCCCCTCCCTCTCCCCTCCCTCTCCTCGCCCTCTCCTCTCCCTATGCTCTTCCGCTCCTTCAACGCTCAACCATGCGAGCCTCACAGATGGAGGAGGATCTGGTGCGGGCCAGGAGCATGGTGTATGAGGGTGATATAGCGGCGCTGCTGCCACACAAGGCCAACGGTAAGGCATTGATCCCCATTCCATCCCCATGCATATCATACTCGTCCCCGTGCCCACCCCCATCCCCGTGCCCATCCCCATCCCCGTGCCCACCCCCATCCCCATGCCCATCCCCATCCCCATCCCCACCCCCACCCCCATCCCCATCCCCATCCCCATCCCCATGCCCATCCCCACCCCCACCCCCATCCCCATCCCCATGCCCATCCCCATCCCCATGCCCATGCCCATCCCCATCCCCATCCCCATCCCCATCCCCATGCCCATCCCCATCCCCATCCCCATCCCCATCCCCGTCCCCATCCCCATCCTCATGCTCATGCCCATGCCGACTTCCCATGCCTATGCCCATGGCCCTTCAGGCTTCTTCCTATGGCTGTTCCTGGGCCATGTGAATGTTCGGTCATCCAGGAGGGACGTGAGGTTTAAGGTCAAGGAGGAGTACAACAGCTATAGGGTGAGTGCTTGCTTCGTTATAAGATGCCTCACTATAGGTCAATTAGAAGTACAAGAGTCACAGGGTGAGTGGCCTCTTCGTTTAGGAGGCCTCACTTCGCCCCCGCTCTCCCACCTCTTCTTTTTTCCTCGCTCTTCTGCATTGATCCATCTCCTGCTCCCCCTCTCCTGCTCTCCCTCCTTTCGTGCTCTGCCCCTGCGTTGCACCTGGCAGGATCGCACGGCGCTCATCTTCCTGGGTGCGCCGCTGCTGCTGCTGGCAGCGAAGCAGGCTATGAACCAACGCTGCTTGCCAGGCCTCGTGGTGCACGTGTACCAAGTGGGTGCTGGGGGAGGGGCCACTGGGGGAGAGCTAGTTTGGAAGGGCTATAAGGGGAGTGTTAGGTAACGTTGCTGCTGGCAGCCAAGCAGGCCATGAACCAGCGCTGCCTGCCAGGCCTCGTGGTGCACGTGTACCAGGTGGGTGCTGGGGGCACTAGGGAGGCAACACAGGGGGGAAGGGGCCACTGGGGATGATGGGTAGGGAAGGGGGACTGGGGGAGAGGGACAGTGGGGAGCGAGGGGCACTGGGGGTGGGCCTGGAGCTGCTTCTTTTTTCTATTCCAGCTTGGCACCACAAGAAAGCAGTCTAGTGCAAACACACTTTTCCCCACCTCCTCTCCTCCCTCACGATCTTCCCCCTATCTGTCATTTGTCTACACGAACCTGGCTCTGGGAATTAATTATTCTGCAAGCAAAGATTGTGCCCTCTTCCCTCTTCCCCACCTCTATCCTCTTTTCCCATCCCCCTCCCCTTCCCCCCAGGCGTGGCTGCTGCTGTTCTACACCAGCCTGGCTCTGCGGGAAAGCAGATCAGTGCAAACACTCTCCCCAATTCCATTCCACCCCATCTCCTCCTCTCGCCAATTCCCCCACCTGACCCCAGGCGTGGCTGCTGCTGTTCTACACCAGCCTGGCTCTGCGGGAAAACATCCTCCGCATCAATGGCAGTGACATCCGCCCCTGGTGAGGGGAGGAGGGGAGAGGAAGTGGGGAGGGGAGGAGGGGAGAAAAGAGAGAGGGGAAGAGGAGAGGGCAGGAGGAGAGGAGAGGTCGAGTTTGCGGATAGTGCTCACAGGGGGAATACAGTTAAATGAGAGGGTGAGTGCGGGAAGGAGATGCGTCACCTAGGGGGATGGAGACCTTTCCTACGCTCGCCCTTTTATTCTGCTGCACCCCCCCCCGTGTGCACTATTTGCAACCTCGACAGGAAGTGAGAACAGCTCATCGGACATGTTCCCCCTCTCCGCACCACCATCACTACTCTGAAATGCTCATGGCTCATGCCTCATGTGTTGTGGGCCACGTAAATCTACCATTACTACTACGCCATTCTCATGATTCTCGTGAGCCTCACGTGTTGTGGGGCAGGTAAAGAATCCAAATTGCATCCCCACACATTCCCCGCTCCCCCATCCCCTCCACCACCACCCAACTTCCTCATGCTCATGGCGCTCGTGTCACTGGAGAGTGATGCCCCATCCTTACCAACCCTTTCAACCCCATCATCCCCCCCCCTTTCCACCCCAGGTGGATCTACCACCACTACTACGCCATGCTCATGGCTCTTGTGAGCCTCGTGTCGAGCATGACTATCCAACCAACAACATCCCCCCGTTTTCTTCTCTCTCCCCCCCATTGCCCCATCCTCACTTCCCCCCAGGTGGATCTACCACCACTACTACGCCATGCTCATGGCCCTCGTGAGCCTGATGAGTGATGCACCAGCTCTCACTCACTAACCCCTCTCCCCCCCATCAACTCCCCCCCCCCCCCCCCTTTCACCCCAATCCCCCCAGGTGGATCTACCACCACTACTACGCCATGCTCATGGCTCTCGTGAGCCTCACGTGGGGTATGACTATCCAACCAACCACATCCCCCCGTTTTCTTCTCTCCTCCCCCGCCCCCAGGTGGATCTACCATCACTACTACGCCATGCTCATGGCTCTTGTTAGCCTCACCTGGGGCATTGAGGGGCCGGACTGTGCCATGAAGCAGGTGCGAGGGGGATGACATGTGGTGCTGAGGGGTTGAGAGGTGTTATTGAGAAGTGGGCATGAGGGTTGAAGCTCGCGTGGGGCATTGAGAGTCCGGACTGTGCCATGAGGCGAGAGGAGGCTAGCTGAGAGGGGAGGGTGAGAGGTGGGGCTGAGAGGGGAGGGTGCCTTGAGTGGGAGACTTCGAGGTGGTGAGCATGAGGGGTGAGCCTCACGTGGGGCCGGACTGTGCCATGAAACAGGTGCGAGGTGACGGAGAGGGTAGCTTGTGCCATGGTAACGAGGTGACGAGGTGTCATGAGTCGACTCAAAAGTCACCTGGTGAGCCTCAGGTGGGGCCGGATTGTGACGTGAAAGGCTGGCTGGCGGAGAGGGTAGCTGAGAGGGGAGGCTGAGAGGGGAGGCTGAGAGGGGAGGCTGAGAGGGTAGCTGAGAGGGGAGGCTGAGAGGGGAGGCTGAGAGGGGAGGCTGAGAGGGGAGGCTGAGAGGGGAGCCTGAGAGGGTAGCTGAGAGGGTAGCTGAGAGGGTAGCTGAGAGGGGAGGCTCAGAGGGGCCTGATTGCAGAAAAGAGCCTGTATGCTTTTCTACCCCCATCCATTCCCATCCTTGTTCCAACCCCGTTCCCGCCCCGCTATTCCTCCGAGCAGCAAGGCATCATGCTCTTCCTCATGTGGGCCGTCATTCAAGGTGTCGCCATGCTGCTGCAGAACAGAACCTGTATTGCACCCCCTGTGTTGCATGGTTTTCCTTCCCGTCTGTTCCCACCACTCCCTCTCTCAACGAGCAGCAAGGAATCATGCTATTCCTCATGTGGGCGGTCATTCAAGGGGTTGCCATGCTGCTGCAGAAGAGATGTCTTCTATGGCCCCCCCTATGCTTCATAGCTCCCTGCTCCCCCCCTTCCCCACCCGAGCAGCAAGGAATCATGCTATTCCTCATGTGGGCGGTCATCCAAGGGGTTGCCATGCTGCTGCAGAAGAGGTGTCTTCTATGGCCCCCCCTATGCTTCATAGCTCCCATTCCCTTTCGCTCCCTGCTCCCTCCATTCCTCCCGAGCAGCAAGGCATCATGCTCTTCCTCATGTGGGCCGTTATTCAAGGCGTCGCCATGCTGCTGCAGAACCGAACCTATATCACCCCCCCTGTGTTGCATGGCTTTCCTTCCCGTCCCTTCCCCCCACCCCCCTCTCTCCCCACCACCCTCCCCCCGAGAAGCAAGGCAACATGCTCTTCCGCATGTGGGCGGTCATTCAATGCGTCGCCATGCTGCTGCAGAAGAGATGTCTTCTATGCCCCCCCCTATGCTTCATAGCTCCCTGCTCCCCCCCTTCCCCACCCGAGCAGCAAGGCATCATGCTCTTCCTCATGTGGGCGGTCATTCAAGGGGTTGCCATGCTGCTGCAGAACCGCTACCAACGTCGTCGTCTCTACACCAGAATAGCGCTCGGCAAGGTGGGTGGGGGAGGTGCAGAGGAAGGTGAGTGGGGCACCAGTGGAGAAGGTGGAAATAGTGCTGGGTGAAACGGGAGTTTAGGGTTTGAAATGCACTGGGGAAGATGGGTGGGTAGCACTAGAGCACTGGTAGTGCTTGAAATGCACGGTTTCCTTGATGCAGTGCAGTGCGCTCACCATTGAGTTAATCTTTGCTGCTTCTTTACTTACTCTCCCTGTATGTATGCACGCTGATCATGTCATTCGTGTATGGCTGCATGGCTGCATGGCTGCGGTATGGCTACATGGTGCATGGGTGCATGGGTGCATGGTGCATGGGTGCATGGATGCATGGTGCATGGGTGCATGCTGCATGGCTACATGGTGCATGGGTGCATGGGTGCATGGTGCATGGGTGCATGCTGCATGGCTGCATGGTGTATGGTGCATGATGCATGGGTGCATGGTGCATGGTGCATGGCTGCATGGTGCAACAGGCAGGGCAAATGGACGTGGTGTGGGGGGAGACAGCAGGCATGAAGGGGCAACTTGTGCTGCTCTACCCACTCCTCTTCATTCTCCAGGTGAGCCACTATGCATCTGTGTTTCCTGTAGACTCCAGTTAAGCCCCCCTCTCTCTCCCTCGCGCGCTCTTCTCTGTATCACCTTGTGCTGCTCTACCCTCTACCCACTGCTCTTTATTCTCCAGGTGAGCTGCTGTGCATTTGTTTTCCGTGCCACTCTACCCGCTCCCTTTCACACTTCAGAAATGAGCTCCTTTTTTCCTGGCTCTTTATTTTCCTTTCAAGTTCTGCCTCTGTGCGCATCTCTCAACCGCACCTTACCGCTTTGCAATCCCTCCCACGTGCTTCTCTCCCTCCTGCTCTCTCGTTTGTCCTCTGCAGTTCTTCCAGCTCTATATCGGCGTGCGCCTGCTCCGCACATCACTCTACGAGATGTTTGAGTGGCAGGTATGGCCGCTGGATAGCCCTTTAGGAAAGGGGGGATGGGATGGGGAGGGATTTGGGATGGGATGGGTAATGCCGGGGTTGGGGAGGGGGGGTGAAGGGGAAGGTTTGGGAGGGCAAAGTATGTGGTCGCTCGAGCAAGGGTAAAAAAGACGGCCGTATTTTTCAGACTCGGAAACATTCAGATTCGAAGACGCTGGTGTTTCTACTTTCTACCCTGGTGTGTCTAACTTCTTTCAGACTTTGTGCCTCCTAACATTTATGTCACTGAAGATGTTCAAACCGCTTGCGTTTTTTCCTGCCTCTCTCTCACCACTCTCCTCTGCTTGACAGCTTTTTGCCTGTGGCATTCTCCTTATAGTCATGGCAGTTGGTAATTTCACCAACACTGTAGCTACAGTGGCCACAAAGCTTACCATCAAGGCCAAGATGCGGAAGAAGGGCGGCGGAGCCAAGTCCCAAGATTCCAGCAAAGTGACCGCAGCCCCTCACAAAGACGAGTAGTCTCTTGAAATTGGTAATATATGTCAAGGTGAAATAGGATGTAGGAACATGTATGAGATCTTATTGCGCCTTGGATAGGTTCGAGCTTCGATAAAGTCTTCCTAAAGCAAATGTCCTGAGTCTTGCCCTGCGGTTCGGAAACAGTGGACCCCAGGTTGCCATGTTTGATTCGTGTGTAGACAGTTTGTCTACCATACCTGCCAGGGTGTACCCCAAACACCAAAGCTGGACACTTTTGGAGTCGCGAATCTGTCGTTTACGAAATCGTGTCGCGAGTGCGGAACTTCCAAACCAGTATGGCAGCACGCCATTGGCTGGTTCGCATTCTTCGACTCGGCCAAACCGCCGCCAACAACACGGTCAGGTGTTTTCTCTGATAGGATCTGTTGACCCATGTGCCCAACTTCTGCCTGCCCCAGGCAAAGTGAAAACCGCCAAATCGAACATCGCAGGGGTATGTTGCACACTGCTCGTAGTTACTGCAGCAGCATCCCCTCCCCTCTTCTGTCACCAACTGCGCAAGCGAAGCTCCTCCATGGTTGCGCCGTGCGTGTGATCCTCTCCTCATCCTCGCTAGTAGCATGTTATCGGTGCAAATTCCCGATTCCCGAACCACACTGATACTGGATAGGACGGAACGGGACGGGACAGGGCGGGACGGGATGGGAAACTCCTTCCTCCGTCCGTACCTTTCTCCTTGCTCGCAGTGCCTTGTTTCGATGCAATGCAACGTGAAAGCTTTTCGGCAACGCCTGATTCCCTTTCCGTCCGACAGTCAGCCTCCATTCCAGTTGAACTTTCTCTTGAGCGCATGCAATGTGACCATTGCGGGGTGTAGTGCTATTCCCTCGCTAACAATAGGACGATCATCCACTTTCCTTGTGTAGTAAGAAACCCTCGCCAGCTCGGCTCAATCTTATTGGTCCGCGTTTGCGCACAGTCGAGTCGCACTTATTTCATGCACTCTTTCTTATCATTCCGATCAAGCCAACGTCCGTTTTTGTATCCCAGCTCGCATCGGCGTTTTGAAGGAATATATTAGAGAGCGTAGCGATAGCGAGAGAGTCTCTGCTATGGGAATGATGTTGCGCCAGCAACTTGGTAGAGTTTTGGTAGCGTTTGCCTCTAAGGACTTTGTGAGAATTGAAGTAGCATTTGGGCCAAGTAGAATTGCAATATCAATTATCAAACACACAAGCAAACACAAACATATATAGGCAAGCAAGAGTTGCACAATTGTTGCGTGGCGCTGCGAGTAACCCAACCCACACGAAAGTGCTGTGCAGGTGGGTGAACGCGCCCCGCACATTTCCAACCCAACTCGGCACCGGAATGTCTCACCGTGCACGCTACTCCTGCCAACACAGCAAGTGAGCAGCGTGCCTCACAAGCAAGGCACCTACGACCCCCAAGACTCGTCATTCCTAGCACCGATTCCGCCGAGTTCGCTGCAGTAGCTCACAGTCACCCGTAGTCACTAATGACCGCCACCGAACTCGTGCGTCGGTGCCGAGTAGACTCAGTCGTTAGGCGCCGACCTGCCAAGTCAAAGGTCATCGAGGGCCCTTGCTGTCGTAGGGCCCTCTAACACTCCCCTGCCATACTACAGCAAGGCCCTTTATAATCACAGGGCATGCATACACACATACACACCAAAACAAAGGGATACACACAAACGAAACACGCTCAAAGTGTAAACACGCACCGCACCAGCCATGGATAGGCCATGGCACCATCCACATCATGGAGTGTCTAGGTCTCACTCCCCTCGCTCGAGAGCCGCACCTGCCCCACAGCCTCGAAGCAACGACTGAAGGCGGGGAAATGCAATGCCTTTGTGAGGTAGTCAGCAGGCTGCTCGCTCGTAGGGATGTACTGCAGCTGCAGCTTCCTGCGCTTGACCATGTGCTGCAGCCACATGTGACGACGCTCCATGTGCTTGAGGCTCCCCTTGAGCCCCATGCCACCTGCCACTGAAATGGCGGAGGAGTTGTCCACAAAGAGAGTCGTGGGCTCCTCACTCCTCAGCAGTTGAAACTCTGCCAGCAGGAAGCGCAGCCTGCGCGCCTCCTTCCCAGCCTCCACAGCAGCAACGTACTCAGACTCAGTGGAGGAAAGGGTGGCGCAACGAATCCGCTGGCTCGCCCATGAGACAGTAGCACCCCCGAGCACAAAGACATAGCCACCTGTGCTGGTCCTGTTCTGCTTGTCCCCTGCATCATCAGCATCGGCGTAGCCCACCAGCTCCAAGGACTCCGGCCCACCACCAAACTCCAGCGCCACATCCCTGCTCCCCACCAAGTACGTCAAGCACCGGTCCAACTCCTTCCAGTGCTGATCACTCCGCACAGTCTGGCCCGACCCCAGCTTGCTGCAGGCGAACGAGATGTCGGGACGGGTGGTACAGGCCGCGAACTGCAAGGATCCCACCTTCTGCCTGTACTCCTCCTCCTGGCGAGACTGCCATCCCACATCCTCGAAGGTCTGCACACTGAAAGGGTCAGAGGAAAGAGGGGTGCGAGGCACTCGCAGCGGCTGCTCCCCGTCAAAGAAGCGCCTATGGACCTTGTCCACATAGGCCCCCTGGTGCAGCCACAGCCTCCTCGTGGGCCTGTCCCGAATCAGCTGCAACCCCAGATATTTCTCCACAGGGCTAATCTCCCGCAGCTGAAAGGCACTCCGCAGCAGGTCACGCAGCTCCGCTAACATGCTCTGACTGCGGCTGGCAGCAAGCAGGTCATCCACATACACCAGCAGCCAGCACATCTCCCCCTCAGCATCAGTCTTGAAGTACAGAGCCTCATCCACCTTGCTCTTCTTCCATCCAGCCCCAAGCAGCACCCCATCCAAGGCCTCATACCATAGCATCGGGCTCTGCTTGAGCCCATACAGACTCTTCACCAACTTACAGACACGAGGAGTCCCATCCTCGTAGTAGCTCGGCTGCTCCATGTAAAGGTCTCGGTCCAGCACGCCATGGAGGAACGCGTTCTTCACATCGAGCTGCATCAGGTCCAAATCAAGTGCAGCTGCAATCGCCAGAAGCACACGCGCCGTCACATAGCTTCCCACAGGGGCGTACGTCTCCTCATAGTCCACCCCTGCCACCTGCGTGAACCCCTTCACCACCAGCCTCGCCTTCTCACGCTCCACTATCCCATCAGGTCGGAACTTGGTGTTCAAAATCCAGCGGTTCTTCATCACATTCACCCCTGGCGGACGCGGAACCAACTCCCACGTCCCCTGCTCAATCAAGCTCCGCATCTCCTCATCCATCGCCTCCTTCACCTTGTCTCCCTTCCAGCAGCCCAAGGCCTCCTTCACTGTCATTTTCGCTATGTCCCACTGCCTCTCAGGATCAGCTGCCACGTCCGGGTCCAGGTTAGTCCACTCCTCGTCCTCCTCCTCGTCATCCAAGCCCGCTGGCTCAACCACTACAGCCCAAGCGTATCGAACAGGCGGGACACCACGAGTGATGCGAGTGGAGCGACGCAGTGGTGCAGTGGTCGTCCCAGAAACCAACACACGACCACCATCTCTAATTCCCCACATCTCCTGCTCCCCTGTCTGCTGCTCCCCAATCTGCTGCTCCCCTGTCTGCTGCTCCCCTGTCTCCTGCCCCCCACTCTGCTGTACTCCATCCATACTGCTCTCGTCCTGCAGCTGCTCAGTCTCAAGGCGCTGCCCGTCGGTGATCTCCACAGACGGTGGCACCTCCATCCCCCCCTCACCAACGGGCGGCGCCGTGGAAGACGAAGAAGAGGGCGGAGCAGGTGCAGGAGGGATGGAGGGTGGAAGGGGAGATGGAATAACAGGAGGAGGAGGGGAAGCCAAGGGGGGTGAGGAGGAAAATGGCGGGGCAGGGGGAATCACACGAGGGTAGACTGAAGGCGCAGGTGGGGTGGGGACCGAGGTAGGGACATAGGGCATAGCAGGAGGTGCGACCACCTCCTCCTCCTCCTCCGCCTCCTCGAGAGTGATCGGGAAGAGTGAGGGAAGGGGCTCATAGGGCATCGAACGCCCCCCATGCTCCTGCTGATGCCAAGCCTTCCATCCTGCTAGGGACATGGTCTCATAGAACACAGCTTCCACAGTGGTGATGAGGCGGTTGGACTCCAAGTCCAGCACGGCCCAGCCCTTGCTCGCAGCTGACACACCCAAGTGCAACCCCCAGCGAGCCTTAGGCGCCAGCTTCCCCCCACGCTGCGACTGTGGTACCATGTACTGCAGCATGCAGCCCCAAACACGCACCATACTGACATCAGGTTTGCGTCGGAAGGCGAGCTCGTACGGCGTCACACCAGAGGGTAGTGAGGCGTGCTCCATGCGGTTGCGCACCCAGACGGCCTGAGCCAACGCCACCAGTGATGCTGCACATCATGTGCAGCAACATCGTCCGCACCGCCTCCACAATGCTGCGCATCTCCCTCTCAGCCATCCCGTTCTGCTCCGGCGTGTACGGGCATTTGAGGTCATGGATGATGCCTTTACCGCCGAGGAAGAGCGTGAAGTCGTGCCCCAGGAACTCGCCACCCCGATCAGTGCGCAGCGCCTGCACCGTGGTCTTGCACTGTCGCTCTGCCATCGGGAGCCACTTCTGGAACGCCGCCAGCGCATCACTCTTCTGGGCCAAAGGGTAGGCCCAGACATATCGCGTCTTGCGATCCTTCAGCACCAAGAAGTAGCGGCTGCCGTCCTTAGCTGCTTCACGGAAAGGGCCACACAGGTCAGCATGCACCACCCCGAGCAACTCATCCTCCTCCTCTCCCATAGAAGGAAAGGTATGACGAGTGATCTTTCCCCCAACACAGGAGACACAAGGTATGCCTGACTTGCCCCCCTTCTCCAAATCCAAGCCCTTCACTGACCCGTGAGCCGCTGTGCGCTCGATGGCATCAATACCAACGTGTGCCATACGCGCATGCCACAGGTCCCCCTTAGACCGTACGCCTGTCGCCAAGGTACGAAGTGCCACCGTTTCGCCTTCCTGCTGCTGCGTCAAACACGGCTGGAAGTTCGTGCAGAGAACACGCCCCTTGAACTCCGCACGACCAAGGAGCGATCCATCTGGTGCCCGCAGCAAAGTCACATCCCCGGCATCCAGCAGCTGCACACCACTATCACGCAGCTGCCCAGCAGAGAGAAGACTCGCCTGCACTCCTGGTACGTACAGCACGTCCGGCACCAAGACACGCCTGCCCCCCTCCCCAAGAAGAGCGACTGTGCCTCGCCCCTGCACCTCCTGAAGGGCGCCGTTGAAGCCGGTAACCTGCTTAATGCTGCCGCCGCTGCTCATCTCCACAAAGGCAGAACGATCTCCCATGAGATGGTGGGAGCATCCGCTATCAAGCAGCACGACGCTCGGGTTCGCCTTCACAGCAGCTGCAACAGCCTGTAAGCCCTCCCCGGCCTCAGGCTCTAGCACAACGAGAGGAGTCTGCTCCACAACTGGCTTCACCATCGCACATGATGACTGCCCGCTCCCCTTAGAGCCATCACCCCCCTTTCCGCTGCTACCTCCAGAACCCTCTCCACCTCCTTATCCGCCCGCTGCTGACAGTACTTAGCAACATGCCCTATTTGTCCACACACATAGCACTTCCCCTTGAAGCCCCCTTTCCCCCCCTTCGGCTGGCCATCCTTACCCCCTTTCCACTTCTCCCCTCCCCCACCAAGCCCACCCCCATTCTTAGGCTGCTGCTGCTGTGCCGTAGTGGGAGGGGAAGGGAATGAAGTCTGCTGGAATTGGGGCTTACCCTTCTTGGTAAAGACCTGGTTAGCCTGGGGAAGAAATTGGTCATTTCGTCCCTCTGCCGCCAGCGTACACTCCTCCTCGATGATGTAGCTAGCGAGGGTGTCCTCGTCCAACTCCTTGCGAACCTGCGGCAACTTCAGCATCCTGCGTAAGAGGTTGTACTGCTGCGGCAACCCCTTCACAACGTGAGTGATGTACGACGCCTGCGAGTAATCTACGCCGGCCATCCTCAGGTTCACTAGGATCTGCTGCGCACGGTTGCAATAGGACGTAGCGGACTCGTGCTCTCCCATCTCGAGGTTAGTGAGCGCCTGCTCTAACTGACCGATGTACAGATCGTCCTTCGCCATGTACGTGCGCATAATAAACTGCCATGCCTGATAGCCGGCATCGACCTTCATGCGACACGCCTTAAGGGCGATCTGTACGGTTGGGGAGCAGCATCGGGAAATGGTGGTGAATGTCAGCAACTGCATCGCGCGGAACTGAGAGAGATGCGCAAGCGCACGCGCTGGTGGAATGGGGGTGGTGCCATCTATGAATCGCTTTAGCTGAGCGATCTCAAGCTGCGGCTCGATTGATTCTGTCCACGTCGACAGGTCGTGACGTCCTTCTAACGGCCTAGTGACAACGATCTTGTCTGGAGTGAATCTGAAGTAGCCATAGTTGGGGGCTATTCCCTCGTCCCTCGACATCGATCCAATCGGGGTAACGCCCGGCATAGCCTCACTATCGAACTCTTCCGCAATTCCTCCTCCAGCAACGCTCCGCCGTCCTACATTCGCATGCTCTCGTGACGCTGCTGCACGATGAACACGCTCCTGTACACCGCCAACGCTAGCCGTACTAAACCGAGTTGGTCCTCGCAGGACCCCACGCGACATCAACCCATCAAACTCCTCGTCATCGCTATTTCCGCCATCGACAGCCATATCCCACGCACTAGTACCTCCCGCAACTTGCTCAACATTCTCTACACGTGGCGAAGGGTGCTCACGACGCCGACGCGAGCGCAAACCCTCCAACATTAGCTCGTATTCGATATCACTAATCTCACCACGAGAATGACGAGCCACGAGATCCTCCTCTAGGGCGCGCAAATTACCGGCCTCCACGTTCGCCTCCTCTGTACTCATCCTCTACGACGTCTCTGTAAGGTACCACAAATTAAAATAAAGTGCCCCTTCCTTAAATCCCTCGTCTCGGGGTCACCTCACAAGGGTCCTCAGACGAGTGGTAATAAATTACCAAACGCCCTATCCTTGGGTCCGAAAACGTAACTGGAGGGAAATCAAGAGAGGTTCAACTTAGATTAATAAGCGCCCTTCACTAACGCCGCACGCCAAGGCGAGTATACGAACGCGAATATCAACGACGACGGAAATCTATGGGAATGATGTTGCGCCAGCAACTTGGTAGAGTTTTGGTAGCGTTTGCCTCTAAGGACTTTGTGAGAATTGAAGTAGCATTTGGGCCAAGTAGAATTGCAATATCAATTATCAAACACACAAGCAAACACAAACATATATAGGCAAGCAAGAGTTGCACAATTGTTGCGTGGCGCTGCGAGTAACCCAACCCACACGAAAGTGCTGTGTAGGTGGGTGAACGCGCCCCGCACATTTCCAACCCAACTCGGCACCGGAATGTCTCACCGTGCACGCTACTCCTGCCAACACAGCAAGTGAGCAGCGTGCCTCACAAGCAAGGCACCTACGACCCCCAAGACTCGTCATTCCTAGCACCGATTCCGCCGAGTTCGCTGCAGTAGCTCACAGTCACCCGTAGTCACTAATGACCGCCACCGAACTCGTGCGTCGGTGCCGAGTAGACTCAGTCGTTAGGCGCCGACCTGCCAAGTCAAAGGTCATCGAGGGCCCTTGCTGTCGTAGGGCCCTCTAACACGTTTCCTACACCTCGAGAACCGCTATGGCTCGTAGAAGCAATTATCCAGCACCGAGGCGCGTGTCTACAGTAGCTGCTGCGCGTCGAGCGCCGGTTGTCGCGCCGCTCCTCGCGCTGCTGCTGCTCTCGTCCTTCGCTCACCTGTCCCTCGCCATCACTTGCGACTCGGATCAAAACATGGTGCGCTCTCCCGGCTCCTCCTTGCCTCCTTCTCCTTGCCTCCTCCTCCTTGCCTCCTTCTCCTTGCCTCCTCCTCCTTGCCTCCTTCTCCTTGCCTCCTCCTCCTTGCCTCCCCGCCCCTCTTCCCCCCTAACCACCTCGTCCCTCGCCATCACTTGCGACTCGGATCAAAACATGGTGCGCGCTCCGCCATTCCCTTCCTTCCCCCTCCTCCGCCAAGCCTCCGCCTCTCTCTCGCGCAGTCGCACGAAAGCAGGGTGCACTTCTCCGCTCCTTAGTCTCTTCCTCACCGCTCCCCTTATTCGTTTCTCCTTTTTCCGCCGCCAATGTTACTGCCCGCGGGGCAACGTCGACCAACTGTGCGACTGACCGCTTCCCACCCCCATCCCCCGCTCCCTCCTCCCCCCCATCCCCCGCTCCCTCCTCCCCCCCATCCCCCGCTCCCTCCTCCCCCTCTCTCCCCCTCCTCCCCTTTTATCCCCACCCTCCCCACCTCCGTTTTCCCCTCCGCCAGTGGTACTGCGCGTCGGGCGATGAGTGCGTGAGCGGCGACCAGCTGTGCGACGGCACGGCGGATTGCGGCGACGAGAGCGACGAGCAGCCATGGGAATGCGGGGGATACGAGGACGGCTGTCCGCCTGAGATGGTAAGGCAGCGGGTGAATCGGGGAGGGGGCGGGGGTGGGAGGGGAAGGAAAGAAGGGTGGGGCGAGGTGTGGGGGGAGGGGGCGAGGGAGCGCAAGTGAGTGGGTGTGAGTGTGAGCAGGTTTAAAATCATCTTATCCCCCCCCCTCTATTCTTTTCTCCTTCCCTTGTGCAGATGCCCTGTCCGCTTACAAACATCGCCAACGGCCCTTGGTGCTTCGACCCTGCAGCAGCATGCGACGGCACGGCTGACTGCCCATACGGCGCTGACGAGTGGCCGGGCTTTTGTGTCGACCTTAAGAGTTCCTTCCCTTCTCCTTTCTTCTTCTTTTTTCCAGATGCCTTGTCCGCTCACATCCATCGCAAATGCTCCCTGGTGCTTCGACCCCGCAGCACCGTATGACGGCACTCATCCTCTCCTCCTCTCTTGCCCTTTTCCTCTTCACACCTTCCCGTCTGCAGACGTCCTGTCCTCTCACATCCATCGCAAATGCTCCCTGGTGCTTCGATCCCGCAGCAGCATGCGACGGCACGGCTGACTGCCCGTACGGCGCTGACGAGTGGCCGGGCTTCTGTGTCGACCTCAAGAGTACCTCCTACTGCCCGTTGACTCCGAAGCAAGTGCTCTGCCCCGGAAAACAAGCCTGCGTGACAGGTATGGTATGCGACGGGGTGGCAAACTGCGGTGCGGTGGCGGCCGAAGGGGGAGGGACGGTCGTTCCGGACGAAGATCAGGATTACTGCTCGGTGTACGAGTGTTCAGAGGGGTACTGGAAGTGTTCCAACGAGGTGCAGTGCATAAGTGAAACGCTCAAGTGTAACGGCAAGGCGGACTGTAAGGATGGGAGCGATGAGAAGGGCTGTACTGTTTCTTCTGGGAGTGGTGGCAGTGGCGGTACGACTCCCCCTCAAGTTGTAACGCCTCCCCCTCAAGATGTAACGACGCCTCCTAACGATGCAACTGGTGGAGGGGCTACAGGGGGGACGTCAGACGGGACATCTGGAGATGAAACGAGTGGAGACGGGTCGGGAGATGAAACGGGAGATGGAACCAGCGGTGATGGTGGGGAAGAGGGAACGGGGGATGAAACGGTTGGAGATGAAACTGAGGGTGGTGATGGTGCTGCTGACGGTACGGGGGGAGATGAAACTGACACGAGTGGTACGACGGACGAAGCGGAAGGGGGAAACACAGTTGGTGCGGGAGAGGGAGGACAAGGCGGAACCGGAGGGGGAGGGGGAGGGGGAGGAAAAGGTCAAGGGAAAGGCCAATGGAAAGGAGCAGACAAAGCACCACCATCTCAAGACCACCCTCCTGCCAAGAAGATCCTACCTGTCATCCCTCCTGTCCCAGCGTCACTTGGAAAGGCACTTGGTGATGCGAGCAGCTCAGTCAGTGATGCAGCCCAGGGTGCAGCGAAGAAGATTGGAGAGGTTACAGCCGGAATGAAGAAGCTTATAACGGAGCGCAACGCGAAGAAACCCAAGCAGCCAGGTTCAGGATCGGGTGGGAATGCTGGTACTGGAGCAGGCGGTGCTTCAGGTGGTTCTTCAGGTGGAAACACAGGTGCGGCTGGTGCTGACCCGGCACAGACCACACCTGAACCTAGCTCTACTCCCAAAACCCCTAGTGCCACTGGGGGAACAGGAGGCAGCAGCAGCAGCAGTGGCACTGTGAAGGCTCCACAATTGGGGGCCTTGGTGGGGGAGGTGGTAACTAAGGCAGGTGCGCAGGTGGATTTGTTGAGGAAAGCGGTAGCTGCAGCAAGTGAGAAAGGGGTGGGGCTGGGGAGGAAGGGGAAGTCGGGCGGTGGGGGTTCTGCAAGAGGAGGGGTTATGAAGCCCGTTACAGGGGTCAAGGGGGCTATTCAGGGTGCTGCTCAGGTGAAGAAACTGCAGCAGAAGGCTGCTGCGGGTTCAGGTGCTGCTTCAGGTGTCGTGTTGAGTGGGAAGGGCAAGATGAACAAGCGGAGTAAGGCGAAGGAAGGAAAGAAGAAGGATGTGAAGAAAGGGGTACCCATTTATGGCTCATGGGTGCCCATTTATGGCTCATGGGTACCCATTTATGGCTCATGGGTACCCATTTATGGCTCATGGGTACCCATTTATGGCTCATGGGTACCCACACATGGCTCATGGGTACCCATTTATGGCTCATGGGTACCCATTTATGGCTCATGGGTACCCATTTATGGCTCATGGGTACCCATTTATGGCTCATGGGTACCCACACATGGCTCATGGGTACCCATTTATGGCTCATGGGTACCCATTTATGGCTCATGGGTACCCATTTATGGCTCATGGGTACCCACACATGGCTCATGGGTACCCATTTATGGCTCATGGGTACCCATTTATGGCTCATGGGAACCCATTTATGGCTCATGGGTACCCATTTATGGCTCATGGGAACCCACACGTGGCTCATGAGTACCCATTTATGGCTCATGGGTACCCATTTATGGCTCATGGGTACCCACACATGGCTCATGGGTACCCATTTATGGCTCATGGGTACCCATTTATGGCTCATGGGAACCCATTTATGGCTCATGGGAACCCATTTATGGCTCCTGGGTACCCATTTATGGCTCATGGGTACCCACACATGGCTCATGGGTACCCATTTATGGCTCATGGGTACCATACATGGCTCATGGGTACCCACACATGGCTCATGTGTACCCACACATGGCCATGGGTACACATTTATGGCTCATGGGTACCCATACATGGCTCATGGGTACCCATTTATGGCTCATGGGTACCCATACATGGCTCATGGGTACACACACATGGCTCATGGGTACCATACATGGCTCATGGGTACCATACATGGCTCATGGGTACCCATTTATGGCTCATGGGTACCATACATGGCTCATGGGTACCATACATGGCTCATGGGTACCCACACATGGCCATGGGTACCCATTTATGGCTCATGGGTACCCATACATGGCTCATGGGTACCCACACATGGCTCATGGGTACCCATTTATGGCTCATGGGTACCATACATGGCTCATGGGTACCCATTTATGACTCATGGGTACCCATTTATGGCTCATGGGTGCCCATTTAAGGCTCATGGGTACCATACATGGCTCATGGGTACCCACACATGGCTCATGGGTACCCATTTATGGCTCATGGGTACCATACATGGCTCATGGGTACCCATTTATGGATCATGGGTACCCATTTATGGCTCATGGGTACCCATACATGGCTCATGGATACCCACACATGGCTCATGGGTACCATACATGGCTCATGGGTACCATACATGGCTCATGGGTACCATACATGGCTCATGGGTACCATACATGGCACATGGGTACCATACATGGCTCATGGGTACCATACATGGCTCATGGGTACCCATTTATGGCTCATGGGTACCCACACATGGCTCATGGGTACCCATTTATGGCTCATGGGTACCCACACATGGCTCATGGGTACCCATTTATGGCTCATGGGTACCCATTTATGGCTCATGGGTACCCATTTATGGCTCATGGGTACCCATTTATGGCTCATGGGTACCCACACATGGCTCATGGGTACCCACACATGGCTCATGGGTACCCATTTATGGCTCATGGGTACCCATTTATGGCTCATGGGTACCCATTTATGGCTCATGGGTACCCATACATGGCTCATGGGTACCGATTTATGGCTCACGGGTACCCACACATGGCTCATGGG
Organism: Closterium sp. Naga37s-1; assembly: GCA_947471745.1. NCBI lineage: Eukaryota > Viridiplantae > Streptophyta > Zygnematophyceae > Desmidiales > Closteriaceae > Closterium > Closterium sp. Naga37s-1. Next base: position 966,159 of record CANJKZ010000122.1, on the reverse strand, counting down.
TACCCACACATGGCTCATGGGTACCCATTTATGGCTCATGGGTACCCACACATGGCTCATGGGTACCCATTTATGGCTCATGGGTACCATACATGGCTCATGGGTACCCACACATGGCTCATGTGTACCCACACATGGCCATGGGTACACATTTATGGCTCATGGGTACCCATACATGGCTCATGGGTACCCATTTATGGCTCATGGGTACCCATACATGGCTCATGGGTACACACACATGGCTCATGGGTACCATACATGGCTCATGGGTACCATACATGGCTCATGGGTACCCATTTATGGCTCATGGGTACCATACATGGCTCATGGGTACCATACATGGCTCATGGGTACCCACACATGGCCATGGGTACCCATTTATGGCTCATGGGTACCCATACATGGCTCATGGGTACCCACACATGGCTCATGGGTACCCATTTATGGCTCATGGGTACCATACATGGCTCATGGGTACCCATTTATGACTCATGGGTACCCATTTATGGCTCATGGGTGCCCATTTAAGGCTCATGGGTACCATACATGGCTCATGGGTACCCACACATGGCTCATGGGTACCCATTTATGGCTCATGGGTACCATACATGGCTCATGGGTACCCATTTATGGATCATGGGTACCCATTTATGGCTCATGGGTACCCATACATGGCTCATGGATACCCACACATGGCTTATGGGTACCATACATGGCTCATGGGTACCATACATGGCTCATGGGTACCATACATGGCTCATGGGTACCATACATGGCACATGGGTACCATACATGGCTCATGGGTACCATACATGGCTCATGGGTACCCATTTATGGCTCATGGGTACCCACACATGGCTCATGGGTACCCATTTATGGCTCATGGGTACCCACACATGGCTCATGGGTACCCATTTATGGCTCATGGGTACCCATTTATGGCTCATGGGTACCCATTTATGGCTCATGGGTACCCATTTATGGCTCATGGGTACCCACACATGGCTCATGGGTACCCACACATGGCTCATGGGTACCCATTTATGGCTCATGGGTACCCATTTATGGCTCATGGGTACCCATTTATGGCTCATGGGTACCCATACATGGCTCATGGGTACCGATTTATGGCTCACGGGTACCCACACATGGCTCATGGGTACCCACACATGGCTCATGGGTACCCATTTATGGCTCATGGGTACCCACACATGGCTCATGGGTACCCATTTATGGCTCATGGGTACCCATTTATGGCTCATGGGTACCCACACATGGCTCATGGGTAACCATTTATGGCTCATGGGTACCCAGACATGGCTCATGGGTACCCATTTATTGCTCATGGGTACCCATACATGGCTCATGGGTACCCATTTATGGCTCATGGGTACCCACACATGGCTCATGGGTACCATACATGGCTCATGGGTACCCATTTATGGCTCATGGGTACCATACATGGCTCATGGGTACCATACATGGCTCATGGGTACCCACAAATGGCCCATGAGTACCCACACATGGCCATGGGTACCCATTTATGTGGCTCATGGGTACCCATACATGGCTCATGGGGTACCCATACATGGCTCATGGGGTACCCACACATGGCTCATGGGTACCCATTTATGGCTCATGGGTACCTATTTATGGCTCATGGGTACCCATTTATGGCTCATGGGTGCCCATTTATGGCTCATGGGTACCCATTTATTGTTGGTGCAACCCTACGGTTTGCACTCGGCTTGTTGTCCGTGTGCGTGCATAGGTGTGTGCATGGAATGGAATGAGTGCATGAAATAAATATATATTTCATGCTTATAATATTGTGTGAATGATGGGTCATGATGTCGAGTGTGTGTGTCAAGTCAATAGCGAATTATCGCTAGTCGCGTGTAACGTGGTCGTTTTGTGTGTCCCGCGTGGTTTCTATTTTGTCGTGCGCGGTTTCTATTTTGTCGCTTGTCGAACGTTCGGCGTGTCGCAGGTGTGTGCAGCAGACCCATCAAGAACTCAAGGATGAGTTTGTGATGAAGAACCCGAGCCCCTGGTGTCAACATTCAAGTGATCGCGAAGCTCGCCAAAAGGGTACACCTCAAGATATTGAAGATAGTTACATTACTTTGTGTAGTGTAACATTTCAGTTGGTGTAGGCCCTTGTGAAGGGTAGTTTCGAGATCCTTCTTGGTTGGGGACAGTGTGGCACTGTTCCACATCACTGTACCTCGGCTCTTGGGGTTTGTAGGAGCTGGGAGTCATTCCCAACTCGTAACTCTTCCTAACTCTTCCTATTATGTGTTCTAAGACTATAGTGGCTGCCATAGTGCCATTCGTTCAAACCGACACTGTGTCGTCAATACTTGGTGAAATCGTGCGATCTAACTTGCCTATTGTAGGAGACATGAAGACGCTCCAGATCCAAGTTGAATCAGGTCATTTGAAGCTGTGACCAGAACGCTATGAACGTTTGAAGCCGCTGTGCAGAAATCCGACTGTGCACTCTATCTTTCATTTTAGGCACATTGGAGCCTATTGTGACTATAACAAGTGGTATCAGAGGCCCTTGGAGCAGTTTCGACAATGGCTGGACCTGAGGAAAGGGGTGGCAGAGGTGCTGGTGGCAATGGAGATGCCCAAGCACAAGGCCAAGCCCGTGAGTCAGCCGTGGCGCCCGTGCAACCGACTCTTGGACCTTCTAGGGACGAACCAAGAGTGTTCGGGCTTGACAAGTTCAACGGCGACAACTTTGCTGAATGGTCCTTCAGAATGGAGAATGTGTTCGACCACTATGACCTGCTGGAGGTGATGGAAGGAACGGAGAAGCGTCCCGAGAACGACCCGGAGAAGAGCCCGTGGGTGCGGAAGAGCGCACAAGGCTACCTCCTACTTGGGCAAGCGTTGGGGAGCAGCCAGATCCGTCACATCAAGCCATTCCAGCGTGAACCAGAGAAGGGACCAAAGGCATGGGCTGCTCTCAAGGGTGTACACGCTCCTGCAACAGCGGCGGTAGCTGTGGTGTTGGAACGGCAAATGGCGACGCTACGAATTGAGGAAGATGAACCCGTGGAAGACGGGGTGCAGAAATTCTTCGACTTGTTGACGCGGCTTGAGGGAGCTGATTTGAACTACAGTGAGCTCCAGAAGAAGACCAAGTTGCTGGCCCTACTCCCCGAGTCGTGGTCCTTGCTCATCATCAACTTGAACCGTGACCTGCCCCGTCTCTCGCTTGAAGACGTGAAACGCGCAATCCTACAAGAGGACTTCCGCCGCCGTGAGTTGGCGAGTGCGGATGGCGCTGGGGCAGCAAGCGTCGGCCGTGGATATGGCCGAGGAAGAGGCAGAGGACAAGGGGGAGGAAGGTTTGGTGGCAGCAACTTCAGTGGAGGCCGCGGGAGTGGCGGTTACGGCAGCGACGACAAGAGCTACGGGCGCGGTCGCGGCCGATTCGATGGCGAGTGCCATTATTGTCATAAGACCGGACACATGTGGCGCGATTGCTACAAGCTCCCTGATGGTTGGACCCCTGCTCAAGACCAAGAGGGTAGAGGAGCAGGTGGAGGGAGAGGAAGAGGCCGTGGAGGCCGTGGAGGCCGTGGCGGCCGTGGTGGCGGAGCTGCAAACATGAAGAGCGGAGACAACGACAAGGACCCGAGCGACGATCGGTACCCGGGTCTATTCTACTTCGTGTCGACGCAAGTACCAGCTGGTCCAGAGAAGGATGAAGGCTTTGAGGAGCCAGCAGCTGTGGGGAAGGTGACCCTACACCCCCTGGACTATTTGGTGATCGATAGTGGCGCTACCTATAGCATGACACCTCGCCCGGACTTGCTCACCGAACTCGAGCCGTCACCGGTGAAGCATGTCACATCGGCTTTGGGGCAGCGAGCAGAGGTGAAAGGCATGGGCAAGGCCATGTTCAAGGGTGCTGATGGGAAGATGGTGGGCCTCAAGAACGTGCTTTGGGTGCCCAGCCTTGCTGCGAACCTGATTTCCGTGCGGCGATTGGCAAAGGCCGGCATGGACACGAACTCGAAGGGAGCCAAGACCTACACCGCAAGGCTTGGCGAGCGGATTCTATGGGACCTTCATGAGGATAGGGACGTCTACAATGAGATGTGGCAGATCCCTGTGGTCCCCATGCCTAAGGAGAGGCAAGTGGCAGCAAGTGTCAGCACCAAGGGTGAAGCGGTTGGTAGCGGAGATGGTGCGAACGGTCGCGCTAAGGAGAACGAGTCCAAGAAGAGCAATCTTGGAGGGACCAGCAAGCTCGGTGAACCTAAGGAGAGAGGTGCAGCAGCCAAGGAGCAGCACAAGGGTGAGGAGAACCCCGAGGCAGCAGCGGAGGAGGAGTACGGAGAGAGCATGTGGGGCGCTATTGCGAGTGCGGCATTCTCCAATCCGACTTCGGCTACGGGGGAGTGTGATTGGCTTACCTTGCATCGGCGAATGGGACATGTGGCCCTGCCTATCTTGCAGCAGCTAGTGAAGAATGAGATGGTTGCTGGCATACGTGTGAAGGGGGAGCCTGATGAGGTGCTTGGCTGCCCGACGTGCATTCAAGCCAAGTTCACCCGGTTTCCGTTCCCTAGTTCGGAGGCAACGGCAAAGGCACCACTTGATGAGGTGGTGATGGACGTGGTGGGCCCCCTGAAGCTTGGAGCTGCTGGAGCTGAGTATTTTCTCACCATTGTCGACGTCTACACCCGTATGACTTGGGTGTATGTGCTGGCCAAGAAGAGCGACGTGGCTGAAACGTTGAAGACGGATTGGTTCCCGATGGTGGAGCGACAACAAGACCGTCTAGTCAAGTCAATCCGCACCGATCGAGGGGGAGAGTTCCTGAGCAAGGAGTTTGGGTTGTGGCTGAAGAAGAATGGTATTCGGCACTCCCTCACCATGCCATACTCCCCTGCAATGAACGGCATCGCCGAGCGAGCGAACCGCACAATCACGGAGGCGGCACGCGGGTTGCTCATTGAAGCCGGGCTACCCGACTATTTCTGGCCTGATGCGGTGCGGAGCGCGTGTGTGGCCAAGAACAGAGCCTTGACTCATGTGGGAGCAGATAAATGGGTGCCCTATGTGGAGTGGCTAGGAAGGAAGCCAAAGGTGGATATGCTTCGGGTGTTCGGGTACATGTGCATGGCGCTCGTGCCTAAGCATCTTCGGCACAACAAGCTTGGTGCCAAGGCGGTGTGGGCCGTGCACTTGGGCATGGCTCAAAACAGCAAGGGATGGCTTCTTTGGGACCCATTCACCAAGAATTTCTTGGTGAGCAGGGACTGCAAGTTCATGGAGAACTTCATGTACAATGATTGGAAGGCGGAGAATGAGGCGAAGATAGGCGTGCGGTTTGGGGAGGTGAAGAGTTCCGGTTTGGAGCATATGGAGCTGCCTTTGGAGCTAAGCAGCGGCAGCACAACCACGAGGCAATCCTCCCTCGTGAATGGGGTAGAGGAGGCCAATGATGCAGAGGAAGAAGAGGAGGAGGTGCAGCAAGTGAGCGAGCGTGCACCGTCACTCCCTTCCCGTACTACGAGTGCTCCACGGATTCGAGCCACACCGCAGCAACGCCAAGGCCTTCAAGTCCCTGCAGCTGAGGAGGAACGAAGGAGGAAGAGGAGAGTTCAACCCCCTAATAGGCTGACCTATGATGCGCCGGGAAAGCAGGGCAAGACAGCCCTGGCCGGAGCGGCAATGATGGTCGGAGACGACGAGGAGAGTGACTACGAGGAGTGTGCCTTCGCGTTCTTCTCTCCAGTGGAGATGCCGGGAGAACCAGCAACTCCCAAGGAGGCTTTGGAGAGTAGTGATGCTGAGGAGTGGAAGAAGGCCATGGAGAGTGAGCTGAAGAGCATCGAGGAGAATGACACGTTTGAATTGGTGGAGCTACCGGAGGGGCGTACGGCGATAACGTCCAAGTGGCTCTTCAAAATCAAGTCGGATGCCGACGGGAAGATCGAGCGCTACAAGTCTAGGCTTGTAGCCAAGGGGTACCAGCAGAAGGAGAAGGTGGACTTCAAGGAGCTGTTTGCCCCTGTGGTGAAGCCGACGACGCTGCGAACCCTATTCGCGGGAGCCGCCATCAAAGGATGGGTAGTAAAACAAATGGACATCGTAACAGCATTCCTTAACGGCATCCTTGAGGAGGAGATTTTCATGGCGCAGCCAGAGGGGTTTGATGATGGTAGTGGCAGAGTGTGGAAGCTGAAGAAGGCCCTCTATGGGCTGAAGCAGGCCCCTAGGCAATGGTACATGAAGCTGCGCGAAGTGTTGGAGGGGATAGGCTTCACTCCCTCAACGGCCGATCACTCCTTGTTCATGCTTGGCGAGGGGGAGCAGAGGAGCTTCATGGTGGTGTACGTGGACGACATCCTGATCTTCTCACCCTCTTCTGACCTTGTGAAGGAGGTGATGCTGAAGCTGCAAGACAAGTTCAAGTGCAAGTCCCTTGGTGACGTCAACTTCTACCTTGGGCTCCACATCGAACGAGACGTGAAGAAGCGGAGCATGCGAGTGCACCAACAGAAGTACCTTGAGGCGTTGGCCGCCAACTTCGGCCAGAGTGAAGGTCATGTGGCTACTCCCTTTCCCTCTGGGTTCAAGTGTGTGAAGGGGCCAGAGGAGGAGAGCGTTGGAGAAGAGGAGAGGCGCCGTTTTCACTCGTTGGTGGGCAGCCTCATGTATGCGGCGGTAAACACCCGGTCGGACGTCGCGTTTGCTACCGGGCAGCTGGCTAGGGTTGTGCAATGCCCTAATGAGGAGCAGGTAGCAGCTGGAATGAGGGTGGCCAAGTATCTTGGCCAAACACCGACCGTTGGGCTGCAATACTCGGCGGCGGCACAAAGGCGCCAAAAGGGCGCGGATGGTGTTGAACCCGGGCGTTTGTTCCTCACCGCCTACTCGGATGCTTCATATGCATCGGAACCAGAGGACATGACAAGTGTTGGAGGGTTCATTTGCTGTGTTGGTGGAGGCCCAACTGCTTGGGAGAGCAAGAAGCAGGTTGATCAAGCATTGAGCTCGGTGGAGTCCGAGTACATGGCACTCTTCCATGCCGTACGGGAGATTGTGTGGCAGCGGCGTTTGTTGGCTGAATTGGGGGAGGAGCAGCAAGGACCTACCCCACTGTACTGTGACAGCCAGGGTGCCATTGCTCTTGCTAAGAACCCTGTGTTGCATGGACTCACGAAGCACATGAGGGTGAAGTGGCATTGGACGAGGAGCATGGTAACCGCGGGTGAAGTTGAGTTGCGCTACGTGAAGACCACGGGGCAGCCGGCTGACATGATGACCAAGAGGCTGGTGGAGCAGCAGCATTGGAAGTGTTGCAAGCTGGCTGGGATGGCTCTGAACTAAGAGAGCAAGATCCTAAGGCCAACAATCCGAGGGGGAGTTTGTTGGTGCAACCCTACGGTTTGCACTCGGCTTGTTGTCCGTGTGCGTGCATAGGTGTGTGCATGGAATGGAATGAGTGCATGAAATAAATATATATTTCATGCTTATAATATTGTGTGAATGATGGGTCATGATGTCGAGTGTGTGTGTCAAGTCAATAGCGAATTATCGCTAGTCGCGTGTAACGTGGTCGTTTTGTGTGTCCCGCGTGGTTTCTATTTTGTCGTGCGCGGTTTCTATTTTGTCGCTTGTCGAACGTTCGGCGTGTCGCAGGTGTGTGCAGCAGACCCATTAAGAACTCAAGGATGAGTTTGTGATGAAGAACCCGAGTCCCTGGTGTCAACATTCAAGTGATCGCGAAGCTCGCCAAAAGGGTACACCTCAAGATATTGAAGATAGTTACATTACTTTGTGTAGTGTAACATTTCAGTTGGTGTAGGCCCTTGTGAAGGGTAGTTTCGAGATCCTTCTTGGTTGGGGACAGTGTGGCACTGTTCCACATCACTGTACCTCGGCTCTTGGGGTTTATAGGAGCTGGGAGTCATTCCCAACTCGTAACTCTTCCTAACTCTTCCTATTATGTGTTCTAAGACTATAGTGGCTGCCATAGTGCCGTTCGTTCAAACCGACACTGTGTCGTCAATACTTGGTGAAATCGTGCGATCTAACTTGCCTATTGTAGGAGACATGAAGACGCTCCAGATCCAAGTTGAATCAGGTCATTTGAAGCTGTGACCAGAACGCTATGAACGTTTGAAGCCGCTGTGCAGAAATCCGACTGTGCACTCTATCTTTCATTTTAGGCACATTGGAGCCTATTGTGACTATAACATTTATGGCTCATGGGTACCCATTTATGGCTCATGGGTACCCATTTATGGCTCATGGGTACCCACACATGGCTCATGGGTACCCATTTATGGCTCATGGGTACCCATTTATGGCTCATGGGTACCCATTTATGGCTCATGGGTACCCATTTATGGCTCATGGGTACCCATTTATGGCTCATGGGTACCCATTTATGGCTCATGGGTGCCCATTTATGGCTCATGGGTACCCATTTATGGCTCATGGGTACCCATTTATGGCTCATGGGTACCCATTTATGGCTCATGGGTACCCACACATGGCTCATGGGTACCCATTTATGGCTCATGGGTACCCATTTATGGCTCATGGGTACCCATTTATGGCTCATGGGTACCCATTTATGGCTCATGGGTACCCATTTATGGCTCATGGGTACCCACACATGGCTCATGGGTACCCACACATGGCCATGGGTACCCATTTATGGCTCATGGGTACCCATTTATGGGTCATGGGTACTCATTTATGGCTCATGGGTACCCAATAATGGCTCATGGGTACCCATTTATGGCTCATGGGTACCCATTTATGGCTCATGGGTACCCATTTATGGCTTATCGGTACCCACACATGGCTCATGGGTACCCATTTATGGCTCATGGGTACCCATTTATGGCTCATGGGTACCCATTTATGGCTCATGGGTACCCACACATGGCTCATGGGTACCCACACATGGCTCATGGGTACCCACTCATGGCTCATGAGTTCTTACTGCTTGCTGTGTTCACAAAGAAGTTTGGCAAGAGTTTCCACTAAGGAATTGAAAGAAGAACAACTTGCAATGAAAAGTTGATAGTACAATTGAGGCATGCAGAACAAAAACAACTAGTGGCATGCAACACCTAGCAAGGGCGAAATCTGCCAGCGCAGCAGAAGAGCGGATTGTCAACGTTGCAGCAGAGTAATCTGCCAGTGTTGCACCGCGCACGTTCTGCCAACACTGCTGTCGCAGGTAAGTATATGCAGTCGCAGGTTGTCTATCTGCGCAGATGTGCGCACCTACCAAGTAGGTGCATGTTGGCGGTTTCACCGTCAGGCACATTGCGCAGGTGCCAGGTAGAAAACGTGTCTTCGGTTTCGCCAGGTGCGCACCGTCGACCACGTGATGCCGTTCCGCAGGTAGAACTTCGCCAAAATCTCCTGGGCGAAAGTTCGCACACCTCCGCAGAGTTTCGCACAACTCTGCAACTTCGGTTGATGAGTTCGGCATCGATCGGCCGAACAACGTTCGCCGAGCAGAGCTCCTCGACCCGAACTCGACCAGAGTTCCTCGACCAGGGTCGTCGACCAGCGCTCTTTGACGGGAGCTCATCGCGCAGAGATCGTCGACCAGAGCTCGTCGCGCAGAGCTCGTCTACCAAATTCCGTCGAGCAGAGCCTGCTCGACTGCAACTTCCGTCAAACTGCAGAAGCTCACTTCTTCGACCAATCCGTCGCTTGGGGCGGGGCCTCTCTCTTCGACACTCCCCTGCCCAGCTCACGCTTGGGCACCCACACACAAGGTCCACCCACAACCCAGAGGGATAGAATACGAGGAATTCTACGTGCATCCAACACATAGCACGTAGATCACCGCACCAGCCGTGCAGAAAGGGCATGGCACCTACTGCTGCACCTCGTCATCCCCGTCGCCCACGTCGGCCAGACGCACTTGGCCGATTGCGACGGAGCACCGGTTGAAAGCCGGAAAATGCAGCGCCTTCGTCAGAAAATCTGCCGGCTGCTCGGTGGTCGGGATGTACTGCAGAGCAATCTTCCAGCGCTTCACCATCTGCTGCAGCCAGGCGTAGCGTCGCTCCATGTGCTTGAGGTTGCCCTTGAGCCCCAAGCCCTCTGCGACAGTGTTTGCAGACTGATTGTCCACGTGTAGAACAGTCGGCTTCCTTGGGTCGAGCAGGCGGAACTCTGCAAGGAGGAAGCGCAGACGGCGAGCCTCCTTGCCCGCGTCGGTAGCCACGACGTACTCTGATTCGGTCGACGAGAGCGTCGCGCACTTGATGCGCTGGCTCGCCCAGGAGACTGCGGCTCCTCCGAAGACGAAAACGTAGCCGCCAGTGCTCGTCCGATTCTGCTTGTCGCCAGCGTCGTTGGCATCTGCATAGCCGACCAGACACAGCGACTCTGGTCCACCGCCGAACTCCAGAGTGGCGTCACGAGTTTCAGCGAGGTAGTGCAGACAGCGATCGACCTCATGCCAGTGGTTGTCGCTCCGCACTGTCAGGCCGGATCCAAGCTTGCTGCAAGCAAAAGCAATGTCGGGCCTCGTCGTGGTGGCCGCGAACTGCAGCGAGCCCACCTTCTGCCGATACTCTGCTTCCTCGCGCGATTGAAACTCCTCATCGTCGAACACCAGCTCTGCGTAGGCGTCGACGGAGACCGGCGTCTTCGGCACTCGCCCGGTCTGCTCCTCGTCGATGAAACGCCGGCGCAGCTTGTCGACGTAGACTTGCTGATGAAGCCACAGCTTCCGCGCAGGACGATCGCGCACGATTTCCAGCCCGAGATACTTCTCGACCGGGCTGATTCCGCGCAGCTCGAAGGCGGCCTCCAGCAGCTCCTTCAACTCCTTCAGCATCGCAGTGCTGCTGCTTGCAGCAAGTAGGTCGTCGACATAGACGAGCACCCAGCACGCCACTCCGTCGTCACCGACCTTGAAGTAGAGCGCTTCGTCTACCTGGCTCTTGCTCCAACCTGCGCCGATCAGCACCGCGTCGAGCGCCGAATACCACAGCAGCGGACTCTGCTTCAGTCCGTACAAGCTCTTCAGCAGCTTGCAGACGCGACCGGTTCCGTCGTTGGAGTAGTCGAGCTGGTACATGTAGAGCACGTGATCCAGCTTGCTCTGCAGAAATGCGTTTTTCATGTCCAACTGCATCAGGTGCAGGTCGAGAACTGCTACGATGCTGAGGAAGATCCGCAGAGTTACGTAGCTCCCCACCGGCGCGTACGTCTCGTCGTAATCTGCGCCGTAGACCTGCGTGAAACCTTTCACCACCAGATGCGCCTTCTCGCGGGCGACCGTGTCGTCGACGTGGTACTTCGCCGTGAGTACCCAACGGTTCTTCATCATGTTGACACCGCGCGGACGCTCGACCAGCTCCCACGTTCCGTTGGAGATGAGACTCTTGATCTCCTCGTCCATGGCCGCTTTCACCGCCTTGCCCTTCCAGCTCGCCAACGCCTCCTTCACGGTCATGTTGGCGATGTCCCAGCGATGCTCTGGATCGGCGTGCATGTCAGGGTCGAGCTCGGGCAGATCGACATCGTCTTCTGCGTCGTCGAGCAGAGTGCTGTAGGCCGTCGGCGGCAGACAAGCGTGGAAGCTCAGCTTCTCCGGTGGCTTGCCGATGTTGGGGCGGGCAGACCGTCGCGGCTGCGCCTTTTCGACCGCGACCTCTACTACGTCGCTGTCGTCGGACAGCTCCCCTTCACCGCTGCCGGCCGCACCGACGACTTCCACAACATCATCGCTTGATGAGTCGTCGTCGAACTGCTCCCCTGTCGGCAGCTCCTCTACCGACGGCTCCCCCAGGATCGGCTTCTCTGCCAACGACTCCCCTGAAGCTGGCGCCTCTGCCAGCGGCTTCTCTGCAGTCTGCTTCGGCGCCTCTGCCAGCAGCTTCTCTGCAGTCGGCTTCGACGCCGACAGCTCCCCTGTCGTCTGCCCCTTCCCATCGTTGACCTTCTCGGCGTCACGTCGGCCACCGGCGATGCAACCGGTCGGCGCCGCAGGCGACGCACCAAGTCTCCCCTCATCGCCGGCGGCCGACGAGGGCACAACAGGAGGAGGGAGGGGAACTTCCTCCACGTCCTCATCATCATGCTCGTCGACGACGGCGAGCAGAGGCATCGTCGAGGAGGAATCTGGCGGCGGAGCAGACGGCGTCCTCGTCGACGCCGGCCCGTACTCTGCCGTCCACTTCTCCATCGACAGGTTCTCGTAGAAGATTGCCTCGACCGTCGTGACGACTTTGTTGGCAGTCAGGTCGAGCACCTCCCAGCCCTTGCTCTCGAGCGACACGCCGAGGTGAAGACCCCAACGGGCCTTCGGCGCCAGCTTCCCGCCGCGCTGCTGCTCGGGGACCATGAACTGCACCATGCAGCCCCAGACGCGCGCCAGCGTCAGATCCGGCTTCGTCCCGAAGAGCAGCCCGTGCGACGTCGTCCCCTTCGGCAGAGAAGCCCGCTCGAGGCAGTTGCGCACCCAGACGGCTTGGCGCAGAGCGAGGTGCCACCATTGATGCTTCACGCCCATGTGCAGAAGCATCGTACGCACGGCCTCGACCACCGTGCGCATCTCCCGCTCGGCCATCCCATTCTGCTGCGGAGTGTAGGGGCACGTCAGATTGTGGAGGATTCCCTTGTCCTCGACGAGGTCGGTGAAGGCGCGACCGAGGAACTCCCCTCCGCGGTCCGAACGCAACTTGTTCACCGTCTTCGACGTCTGCCGCTCCACCTCCTTCAGCCATTTTTCGAAGACGACCAGCACGTCGCTCTTCTTCGCGATCGGCCTCACCCACACGTAGCGAGTCTTCCGATCTTTCAGCAGAAGAAAGTAGAAGCTGCCATCGTTGGCGGCCACCCGAAACGGCCCGCAGAGATCGACGTGCACCACATCAAGCGCGTTCTCGGCGTCCGATCCTTGATCGGGGAAGGTGTGCCGTGCAAGTTTGCCGCCGACGCAGGAGGCACACGGCAGATCAGCTGCGGTCGACTTCTTGATGTCCAGACCGGCGGCGACCTCATGCTTCGCCGAGTTCTTGATCGTGTCGACTCCGACGTGCGCAAGCCGTGCGTGCAGCATGTCCGGGGTCAACTTTGTCGCAGACGCGATCGTCCGCAGAGCCACAACCTCCGTCGAAGTCGTCGTAGACTTTGTCGAGCAGGGGCGCAGGTCGGTGCAGAGTACTCTGCCGGAGTAGCGTGCTCGACCAAGGACATCGCCGGCAGAAGACACCAGCAGCATCTCTCCACCGTCGTCCTGCAGCTTCACGCCATTCTCCTTGAGTTGGCCAGCAGAAAGCAGGTTCGCGTGCACTCCCGGAACGTAGAGTACGTCGGGGACGAGGACCTGCTTCCCGCCCTCCCCTTGCAGAGCAACTGTGCCTCTGCCTTCGACGCTCTGAAGTGCCCCATTGAAGCCGCGAACGTGACGAACATCTCCGCTCGGCTGCATGTCGACGAAGGCCTCCTTCGTCCCCATCAAATGGTGGGAGCAGCCGCTGTCGAGCAGCACAACAGTCGGATTGGCCTGCACAGCAGCAGCGACCGCCTTGAAGTCTTCGCCAGCCTCCAGCGCCAGCGAGATCGTCGGCTCTACCACGCTGACCATTGAGCACGAAGCCTCCTCGCCACGAGCATTGCCGCCAGAGGAGTCCGCATCCTTCGTCGAAGACGTCTTCGACGGCTGCTTCTCCTCGCGCGGCTGGTTGTCTCGACGACGACGGCCACCATCAGACTTTCTGCGGTTGGCATCTCGGTCGTCGTCAAACTCGTCTCGGTCGGGGCAGTCGTAGGAGAGGTGGTCGGGAGCATCGCAGATGTAGCAACGGCGTCCTTCTCGACGCGAGCCACTGCTTTCGCGATCTCCACCTTTCGCCGACTTCCCGCGGTCGAAACCCTCCGTCGATTTTGCGTTCGACGACTTCCCACCACCGCCTCCAGCAGACTTCCCACGCTGCCCCTGTTGGCGTCCCTGCTTCGCCGGGGCGACATAGTTGGCCTGCGGAAGCAGTTCTGCAGGTCGCTCAGACTCCTGCATGAATTCGTCCTGGATGATGTGGCTCGAAAGCGAATCCTCGTTCAGAGTCTCGCGCGTGCCGGGAATTGTCAGCATCCGGCGCATAAGATTGTAGCCCGAGGGGAGGCCACTGATGACATGAGTGACATACGACGCCACCGAGTAGTCGACGCCGGCCATCCGCAGATCGGCCAAGACTCGCCGCGATCGATTGCAGTACTCGGTCGCCGATTCCTGCTCCCCCATCCGAATGTTGGTCAACTTCTTCTCCAGTTGACTGATGTAGAGATCGTCGGTCGCTTTGTAGGTGCGCATGATGTACTGCCACGCTTGGTAGCCAGCATCCACCCGTTGTCTGCACGACTTCAATGCGACCTGCACCAGAGACGAGCAACACCTCGAAATAACCATGAAGGTCAGTAGGTGAGCAGCGCGAAATTCCGTCCAGAGTTCAGAGTCGTCTGCGTCCGGCGTCGCAACATTGCCGTCGACGAACTTCTTTAATCCGGCGATCTCCAGCTGCGGCTCAATGGATTCAATCCACGTGATCAAGTCGTGTCGACCTTCGAGCGGCTGCGGCACAGCGATCTTGTCCGGCGAGAATTTAAAATGTCCGTACGCCGGCGCGATGCCTCCGTCTCGACCAGCTGACGCATGAGTCGCCGAAGTCGGCCCGACTCCACTCCGCAGAGGAGATTGACGTCGCCCGTCGATGTTGCCGTTCGAGCTGCCTCCAGTCACCGATGATCGCAACACTTGCGCCTGCGTTCCGCCAACGCTGCCGTCGGCGTGCCAAATCACTCCACGAACCCTCGTGCTTCCACCGCCGACAGCATTTCCGCCATCGCCTTCGTTGTGCACGGGTCGGGGAGAGGCGGACGCACCGTCCGCTTCTGCATGGGGAGGGGGATGCTCACGCGCCCACTGCGCACGAGTTCCAAGGAGCATAATCTCCAAGTCCGCCTCGCCGTACCCGCCAGCCTCGTGGCGTGCCCGAACACCAGCCTCTCTCGCCTGCAGGGTATCTTCTACACCTGCTTCGACCACAGGGTCGACCATGACGACTAAGACGGCTGCCGGCCTAACAACAACTTAGGTAATGAACGCAGAAGTCGACTATCTAAAGGTTCTAACGCGGGGCCGTCCACGCTCACCGCACCATGCGGAGAGTCACTACACAACGGGAGTGGACTACGGTGGAAGGGCACGGAGTTGTGCGAGTGATCGTAGCGCTCTGCTTGGCGTTCTTACTGCTTGCTGTGTTCACAAAGAAGTTTGACAAGAGTTTCCACTAAGGAAATGAAAGAAGAACAACTTGCAATGAAAAGTTGATAGTACAATTGAGGCATGCAGAACAAAAAGAACTAGAATGGCATGCAACACCTAGCAAGGGCGAAATCTGCCAGCGCAGCAGAAGAGCGGCTTGCCAATGTTGCAGCAGAGTAATCTCCCAGTGTTGCACCGCGCACGTTCTGCCAACACTGCAGTCGCAGGTAAACTATCTGCAGTCGCAGGTTGTCTATCTGCGCAGATGTGCGCACCTACCAAGTAGGTGCAGGTTGGCGGTTTCACCGTCAGGCACATTGCGCAGGTGCCAGGTAGAAAACGTGTCTTCGGTTTCGCCAGGTGCGCACCGTCGACCACGTGATGCCGTTCCGCAGGTAGAACTTCGCCAAAATCTCCTGGGCGAAAGTTCACACACCTCCGCAGAGTTTCGCACAACTCTGCAACTTCGGTTGATGAGTTCGGCATCGATCGGCCGAACAACGTTCGCCGAGCAGAGCTCCTCGACCCGAACTCGACCAGAGTTCCTCGACCAGGGTCGTCGACCAGCGCTCTTCGACGGGAGCTCATCGCGCAGAGATCGTCGACCAGAGCTCGTCGCGCAGAGCTCGTCTACCAAATTCCGTCGAGCAGAGACTGCTCGACTGCAACTTCCGTCAAACTGCAGAACCTCACTTCTTCGACCAATCCGTCGAGAACTTCCCGTCGACGGCGAGATCGGCTGCGCCCAAGCGAGGGCGGGGCCTTTCTCTTCGACAATGGGTACCCACACATGGCCCATGAGTACCCACACATGGCCATGGGTACCCATTTATGGCTCATGGGTACCCATACATGGCTCATGGGTACCCACACATGGCTCATGGGTACCCATTTATGACTCATGGGTACCATACATGGCTCATGGGTACCCATACATGGCTCATGGGTACCCATTTATGGCTCATGGGTGCCCATTTATGGCTCATGGGTACCATACATGGCTCATGGGTACCCACACACGGCTCATGGGTACCCATTTATGGCTCATGGGTACCATACATGGCTCATGGGTACCCATTTATGGCTCATGGGTACCCATTTATGGCTCATGGGTACCCATACATGGCTCATGGATACCCACACATGGCTCATGGGTACCATACATGGCTCATGGGTACCATACATGGCTCATGGGTACCATACATGGTTCATGGGTACCATACATGGCTCATGGGTACCCATTTATGGCTCATGGGAACCCATTTATGGCTCATGGGTACCCACACATGGCTCATGGGTACCCATTTATGGCTCATGGGTACCCACACATGGCTCATGGGTACCCATTTATGGCTCATGGGTACCCATTTATGGCTCATGGGTACCCATTAATGGCTCATGGGTACCCATTTATGGCTCATGGGTACCCACACATGGCTCATGGGTACCCACACATGGCTCATGGGTACCCACACATGGCTCATGGGTACCAATTTATGGCTCATTGGTACCCATTTATGGCTCATGGGTACCCATACATGGCTCATGGGTACCCATTTATGGCTCATGGGTACCCACACATGGCTCATGGGTACCCATTTATGGCTCATGGGTACCCATTTATGGCTCATTGGTACCCATTTATGGCTCATGGGTACCCATACATGGCTCATGGGTACCCATTTATAGCTCATGGGTACCCACACATGGCTCATGGGTACCCACACATGGCTCATGGTTACCCATTTATGGCTCATGGGTACCCATTTATGGCTCATGGGTACCCACACATGGCTCATGGGTACCCATTTATGGCTCATGGGTACCCACACATGGCTCATGGGTACCCATTTATGGCTCATGGGTACCCACACATGGCTCATGGGTACCCATTTATGGCTCATGGGTACCCATTTATGGCTCATGGGTACCCATTTATGGCTCATGGGTGCCCATTTATGGCTCATGGGTACCCATTTATGGCTCATGGGTACCCATTTATGGCTCATGGGTACCCATTTATGGCTCATGGGTACCCATTTATGGCTCATGGGTACCCACACATGGCTCATGGGTACCCACACATGGCTCATGGGTACCCATTTATGGCTCATGGGTACCCATTTATGGCTCATGGGTACCATACATGGCTCATGGGTACCCACACATGGCTCATGGGTACCCATATATGGCTCATGGGTACCCACACATGGCTCATGGGTACCCATTTATGGCTCATGGGTACCCACACATGGCTCATGGGTACCCACACATGGCTCATGGGTACCCATTTATGGCTCATGGGTACCCATTTATGGCTCATTGGTACCCATTTATGGCTCATGGGTACCCATACATGGCTCATGGGTACCCATTTATAGCTCATGGGTACCCACACATGGCTCATGGGTACCCACACATGGCTCATGGTTACCCATTTATGGCTCATGGGTACCCATTTATGGCTCATGGGTACCCACACATGGCTCATGGGTACCCATTTATGGCTCATGGGTACCCACACATGGCTCATGGGTACCCATTTATGGCTCATGGGTACCCACACATGGCTCATGGGTACCCATTTATGGCTCATGGGTACCCACACATGGCTCATGGGTACCCATTTATGGCTCATGGGTACCCATTTATGGCTCATGGGTACCCATTTATGGCTCATGGGTGCCCATTTATGGCTCATGGGTACCCATTTATGGCTCATGGGTACCCATTTATGGCTCATGGGTACCCATTTATGGCTCATGGGTACCCATTTATGGCTCAAGGGTACCCACACATGGCTCAT
Source organism: Closterium sp. Naga37s-1 (assembly GCA_947471745.1). Classification (NCBI taxonomy): domain Eukaryota; kingdom Viridiplantae; phylum Streptophyta; class Zygnematophyceae; order Desmidiales; family Closteriaceae; genus Closterium; species Closterium sp. Naga37s-1. The sequence goes on along the minus strand of CANJKZ010000122.1, from coordinate 948,070 downwards.
GGGTACCCACACATGGCTCATGGGTACCCATTTATGGCTCATGGGTACCCATTTATGGCTCATGGGTACCATACATGGCTCATGGGTACCCACACATGGCACATGGGTACCCATATATGGCTCATGGGTACCCACACATGGCTCATGGGTACCCATTTATGGCTCATGGGTACCCATTTATGGCTCATGGGTACCCATTTATGGCTCATGGGTGCCCATTTATGGCTCATGGGTACCCATTTATGGCTCATGGGTACCCATTATGGCTCATGGGTACCCATTTATGGCTCATGGGTACCCACACATGGCTCATGGGTACCGATTTATGGCTCATGGGTACCCATTTATGGCTCATGGGTACCCATTATGGCTCATGGGTACCCATTTATGGCTCATGGGTACCCACACATGGCTCATGGGTACCGATTTATGGATCATGGGTACCCATTTATGGCTCATGGGTACCCATTTATGGCTCATGGGTACCCACACATGGCTCATGGGTACCCACACATGGCTCATGGGTACCTATTTATGGCTCATGGGTACCCATTTATGGCTCATGGGTACCCATACATGGCCCATGGGTACCCATACATGGCTTATGGGTACCATACATGGCTCATGGGTACCATACATGGCTCATGGGTACCCATACATGGCTCATGGGTACCATACATGGCTCATGGGTACCATACATGGCTCATGGGTACCATACATGGCTCATGGGTACCCACACATGGCTCATGGTTACCCATACATGGCTCATGAGTACCCATACATGGCTCATGGGTACCCACACATGGCTAATGGGTACCCACACATGGCTCATGGGTACCCACACATGGCTCATGGGTACCCATACATGGCTCATGGGTACCCATACATGGCTCATGGGTACCCATACATGGCTCATGGGTACCCACACATGGCTCATGGGTACCATACATGGCTCATGGGTACCCAAACATAGCTCATGGGTACCCATACATGGGTCATGGGTACCCATACATGGCTCATGGGTACCCATACATGGCTCATGGGTACCCATTTATGGCTCATGCGTACCCATACATGGCTCATGGGTACCATACATGGCTCATGGGTACCATACATGGCTCATGGGTACCATACATGGCTCATGGGTACCATACATGGCTCATGGGTAACCGTACATGGCTCATGGGTACCCATACATGGCTCATGGGTACCCATACATGGCTCATGGGTACCCATACATGGCTCATGGGTACCCACACATGGCTCATGGGTACCCATTTATGGCTCATGCGTACCCATACATGGCTCATGGGTACCATACATGGCTCATGGGTACCATACATGGCTCATGGGTACCCATACATCGCCCATGGGTACCCATACATGGCTCATGGGTACCCGTACATGGCTCATGGGTACCCTACATGGCTCATGGGTACCAATACATGGCCCATGGGTACCATACATGGCTCATGGGTACCCATTTATGGCTCATGGGTACCCATTTATGGCTCATGGGTACCCTACATGGCTCATGGCTACCATACATGGCTCATGGCTACCATACATGGCTCATGGCTACCATACATGGCTCATGGGTACCATACATGGCTCATGGGTACCCATACATGGCTCATGGGTACCCATACATGGCTCATGGGTACCATACATGGCTCATGGGTACCATACATGGCTCATGGTTACCATACATGGCTCATGGGTACCATACATGGCTCATGGGTACCCATACATGGCTCATGGGTACCCACACATGGCTCATGGGTACCATACATGGCTCATGGGTACCCACACATGGCTCATGGGTACCCATATTTGGCTCATGGGTACCCATACATGGCTCATGGGTACCATACATGGCTCATGGGTGCCCACACATGGCTCATGGGTACCCATACATGGCTCATGGGTACCATACATGGCTCATGGGTACCATACATGGCTCATGGGTACTCGTACATGGCTCATGGGTACCCATACATGGCTCATGGGTACCCATACATGGCTCATGGGTACCCATACATGGCTCATGGGTACCCATTTATGGCTCATGGGTACCCATTCATGGCTCATGGGTACCCATATATGTTCATGGGTACCCATACATGGCTCATGGGTACCATACATGGCTCATGGGTACCATACATGGCTCATGGGTATCCATACATGGCTCATGGGTACCCATACATGGCTCATGGGTACCCATACATGGCTCATGGATACCATACATGGCTCATGGGGAAGCCGGGGCAGCAGAGCAGGAAGGTGCAGTCAAAGAAGGGGTAGTGGGGAATGGGAGCAGGGAGTACTTTGTTGGCTGGATTACCATTGTAAGGAATTTTCCCGAATTCCTTATCGGGGTTGACTGCTACGCGTACAGCCCGATTTTCGGACTTTGCACGTTCGGCCGATTTCAACGCTGCCGAGGCTCCTCGCGTCGCCTTCGGCATTTCCCATCGCCAAACCTGCACCCCAACCTCGCTCGTCCGAGGTTTCCTCCTAGCTAGGCTAGCTCCTACATTAGTACGTTCCTTCATTGTATTCTCAGATCAGTTAATCACAGTCTCGTTATTCGTTTACCTGCGCACTCTCTTTTACAACTCATAACAACCATACCATGTTGTAACATACTATTATATTATTGATTACACGTTTCATTAGCATATACCTACAATGCATCAAAACACCTTGATTCGGTCCATCCAGACTTCTAAGCTGTCTGAGAGAGATGTTCTCTCAGGGATGTAGCCTCAGTGCATCACCAAAGCATTAGTGCAGCCGTTATGATAAGCCTTTTAATTTGGATAAGAGTACGGTAAGATGTTGGTGGTACACTAGTACAAATAAACATCTACACCCGACACACTTCATGATTGATTAGGAGGACAGGCACACAACCACGCAACATACGGCTTTAATTAGAGTGTGGGGTGGCACAGTCTCTTGTCATCTCATTCACCAGCTCCCTCCGCCTCGCTATAATATGATCCGTCCACTCGTTAGTGCGCGCATCCACCACCTTCCCATACATGCACGCCAGCTCGCGCTTATACAAATCATACACAAACGTCGCGTTCCTCCTCTTGTGCTTGATCGCGGGCCAATCGTACCAGTCCATTACATACTGCCAAATCTGCCGCTGCTCGTATTTCAACACATCTCCGCACCGATCGAGCGCGCCCTTGGGAAACGCGTGGCATAGGGCCTCGTGGGCGTAGTACCCTCCCAAGGCCACGTAAATCTTGACAACGCGGGGGGCGGTGTCGCTGTTGTTGGTGGCTGTGCGGAAGGGCTGTGAGTAGGACATGTGCACGCCCACACGTGGGATAGGCACGTGGTTGGTCCACTCTAGCGCCCAGTGCACCTGTGGGTTGGGGAGAGGTAAGAGGCAAGGATAGCAGCATAAGCTAGGTAGGACATGTGCACGCCGACGCGTGGGATGGGCACGTGGTCACGTGGCTGGTCCACTCTAGCGCCCAGTGCACCTGCGGGTTGGTGGGAAGAGAGGAGGAGGTGAGGAGGCGAGGGGAAGGACAGTGTGCAAAGTGCGGCTTGTGAGGATGCAGAGTGGAATAGTGCCAGGCTCTAGCATGGGATGGCATGGCATTCTATGGTATGGGTATGGGACTGCTTGGCATGGCATGATATGATATAGTTAAAGCGATATAGTCCACGTCACCACATCAGAACTCTGCCCCTCTTCACACAACAAATCTCACCTGCACGCCTGTTCACCTCATCCCGCCTGCTCACCTCGTCTTGTGTGAAGGCCCACATAAAGTTGCCCAGAGTCGTGTGGGCGATCTGAGTCCTGCTCAGCACAAAGAGGGAGACGGGAAGACACACAGCCGGCACAAGAGGATGAGGATGGGGATGGGGATGGGGATGGGGATGGGAGGGCAGAACATTTTGGCCAGAAAAGGTGTCCACAGCTGTTAAGTGCACGGCTGGTTAAAAATCATCTGTAAAATCCCTTTGGCTCTGATGCAAATGCACATGCCTCTCCAGTCTAGGCACCCCTGTCCCGAATGCTGGCACCCAGTAGCTGCTGTCTGTTTAGCCAGCAAGCTTCGGAGGCATGGAACAAAACCCCCGAATCCATAATTCACAACCCACCCATGCGTGCCCATGCTCATATGCAAGACTCTCAGACGTCTCAAAGTGTAACCTTGTCTCAGACTCAACTCCCGGTTCAGCTTTCACATTACAGCGAGACAGGTGTGCACGTGGTTTTGTTTGAAGTGGATTCTTGAAATCCTCTCAAAACTCGACCCACCTCTCGAATTTCGGCCCGTGCCGTGCAAATTTCTGAAATGCCGCGTCAAAGCTCGCAAACTTGCCGTCACGGATGCGCGTCACGTGGTCTCGGAACTTGGGCAGCACGTCACCTCAGAACCTCTCTTTGCCTCAGAACGCACCTCTCAAACTTGGGCCCATGCTTGGCGAAGTTGAGGAAGGCTGCATCAAAACTTGCAAACTTGCCGTCGCGGATGCGGGTCACGTGGTCTCGGAACTTGGGCAGCACGTCGCGTGGGAAGACAAAGGGCAGCTGCACCATGAAGTTGGCGAAGTAGTAGGGCTTGCCCACGAAGTAGTGCGTTGACGGCACCCAGTGGTTCATCTGCTTCTGCCTGCTGCCTATCACGTACGGCTTGCCGTCCGTCAGGTTAAAGAGCAGACCCGGGGTCACCTGGAGTGGCCGAGTATTGAGGTGGGGGGGAGGACAAGGGGTGGGTGGAGACGGGTAGGGATGGGCAGGGATGGGTAGGGATGGCACCATGAAGTTGGCGAAGTAGTAGGGCTTGCCCACGAAGTAGTGCGTGGAGGGCACCCAGTGGTTCATCTGCTTCTGCCGACTGCCTATCACGTACGGCTTGCCATCTGTTAGATTGAACAGCAGCCCGGGAGTCACCTGGGGTGGCGGAGTGGTGGATAGGGTGGGTGGGGATGGTAGGTATGGGTAGGGGATGGGTTGATAAGGGTCGGGGATGGGTAGGATGGGTAAGGATTGGTTGGGATGGGTAGGGAGGACGAAGGGTAGGAGCACCATGAACGGCGGCTTGGCATACGTCAGGTTGAAGAGCAGCTTGGGGATGGAGAGAGGTGGGGAAGGGAAGATGGTAAAGGTGGGGAGGGTGGGAAAGGGTGTTGGGTTGGGGCCATATAGTGCTTGTGGTTCGTTTGCTTCTGCCAGCTGCGGATCACATAGGGAGTACCGTCCGAAATGTTGAAATTGATGACACAATTGCACGCAGGAGCTCACCTTGAGGTTGAAGATGACGTCATCGTCTATAATGGCGATGTATGGTGCGGTGGTGTAGTTGTCGGCCCACAGGTAGCTCCACTGCTGGAGGATCTTTCCAGGAAGCTTCAGATAGTTCTTCTCGTAGTACACCTGGTGGTGATCCGAGGGGAGAATGGGCCACGGGAGGAACAAGGGTTGCAAATGTTGATGCGATTACTTTCACATTCATCCGTTCTTTTACACAAACACCACGTCTACCCTGGGTAGAGACCAAATTGGCCGCACTGTTGCCCGTCTGGAATGCAGAGCAGTAGTGAGTTGGAGTTATGGTGCTTCTCTGCAGCATTGTTACACAAGATGCCCGTTTGACTAGCCCAAGGTTGCCTTGTGAAGAGGGCTCTTAAGTGATTCCAGCATTTCGCTAAGTTTTCGTCAATTCGCACTTAGCAAAAAGGGCTTTTAAAAGATTTTGTAACTCTCTGTTGACCGTTTGACGTTGGTCTCTTCTGTCAAACTTCGGTTTTTGTGGTTCGTATTGCTCGAGGTGCTTGTAAATGGGGTGCAACTGGCTGGCACCCTAATACACGGGTGCAGAGTTTCCATCGCGGGCAGGGCAAATTCGCGCGCAGGGGTTGGGCATCTTGTGTACTTGATCCCGTTGACTCCCGTTGACTCACCTTGATCCACGTGGGCACGATGTCCTCCACGATCTGGTTGTCCTCGTCCAGCACCAGGATGACGTCACCGATGCCACGTGGCCACATCTGCTCGATGCTGTCGAACAGCATCTCCAGCAGGAAGAACGTGTCCGACACGTAGCTGCGAATCAGCAGGTCCACTCGCGCCGGCCACAGCGGCCTGTTTTTAAGGGATGACGTGGGGAAGGGGGAAGGGGGAAGGGGGGATGAGGGGAGAGGGGGAAGATAAGGGAGAAGAGAGATAATGTCGAGGAATTTAGGCTTATTGTGAGCCAGATGATAGTACCCGTCTCAGCTGAAAGTGAACTCGTACTGAGAACACAAATTGACGAGCTTGCTCGTGAGCACAGAAAAACTCGGTCTGTTATAGGGAAGGAAAAAAAAAAAGGAAAGAAAAGGCGAAAGAAAGAAAAAGACAGAGACTTACTTGTAGGCATCGTCGTAAAGCTTGAACAGCTCCTTCACGCAGTGACCCGACTTGGTTCGCCGTTTACACGATCCGAAGCAATTGTCGTTCCCCGGACTCAACCCGATCCCTCCGCACGGATCGATCTGCGTTTCGATTCCCACTCGCATCCCTCCAGAGCTCTTTTCGGACGACCCTTCCACGTCGGAAAAGCCGTCTGTAGAGCCGTACATCCCCGCTTTAACGTCCGCGTCGGCGTAGTCACGATCCGTTAAGAGCGAGTTGAACGGCCGGTCTAGTAGCGAGTTACCGCCGATCGAGCTGACTCGGCCGAGAGTGTTGGCGATCGCGAGGAGGACGACGAGGGTGATTCCGGACATTAGACCGAGGCATAGCGCTTGTCGACGAGTTAAGATGAGAAATGGGGAGGGGTGGGATTTATGTAGGAAGTCTTTTGGTTGCTTCGGAGAAGCAATGGCAGAGGAATCCGTCTTTCTCATGGTATCGAACGCCATCGTAAGGGAGACGGCTCGTAAGCTATGGACGGAAATGTTGAGCCGAATCAACGCAGCCGTTCAATATTGTCTTTCACGCACGATTCTCCTTCGGTCTATTGTCGGTCTATCGAGCCGTTTTTACGAGAGAAAACCAGGCGTGAAAAGTATACTTTCGTAGTTTCAGATGGAGGTCTCGATGTCACAATCGCATACAGATATTCACCAACTGAGTAGAAAAATCCATATTGAAATCAACTTTGTTTTTCCTGTAATGTCGAGATCACCGCGTATCGGTGCTGAGAAGTGCTTCACAACAGACTAGCACCTGCACTGCTTGAGTAAGAATTGGCGAGCTGGGTCGAATCGTTGACTGCAGACTGAAATCTATAAGAGAGTTCGACGTTGATAACAAAACGAAAGGTATCACGAGAGCGAGAGAGCAAACGCAGAGAACCGACTTTATGAGAAACAGAATGCTACCTGCCGTTAGTTGGCCGGTGGGTGGGTTCTGTTCAATGGCTCTTCAATTGTCGCTGAATGTACTCCAGAATGCTTGCAAGGCTCTGGCTGTTCCGCTGCTGATTCCCGTGAGCGTGAGAGATTGCCGTCGAGCTGAGGAAGCAGGGAGAAGCTGGGAAGCGGGAAAACTTGGGAACCACGAAGCTGCGATCTTGAAAAGTGGGAATGTGATTGGCTGTGGCGAATTTCTGTCGACAATGTTCCCAATGGGATCGCAACCAACCAGAGCATCGAGCCCTCCCTCTCGAGGAGATGATGGTGATGGATGTGGCATGACTGGTGGTTGGGGAGGGCAAGGTAGGCTGCTGAGAAACATTTGCTGGTTCAGGCTGACTGGAACCTGATGGCTTCTAGACTAAAAAACAGTCGTGTGTCCTTATATTGACTAAATTATTGGGGTTTTCCCAAAGGAGGTGACGCCTTTAGTAAGGTTCAAACAACACCTTCGAAGTTTGACTCTCGCCATCCTTACTGATTCCTGCCCCAGTTACGGGCCGACTTTTTCTGCCCCGGTTATGGTGTCGGTCGGCCAGCCCTTGCGATGGGTCACGCTGTAGCACCTGCGAATGGGGCCACTCAGGGAAGGCACCTGAAAGTCCTCCAGATCAGAAGCCAAGGTTTACGTCTCCTTGATTGAACAAGAAGTCACATCACATTCTGCCATTGTACCTGCCCGGTTCGCAAAATTCTCCGTTTTGAACCTGGCTCAGCTGATGTTGACGGGGTCAACAGTCAACGGGTAACCGGCAAGCAACATGGAAAACGGCGTGTGCGACGATGGCAGACTACCTGCGTTCCGGGGACAGGTTGATCTTAGCATTCGGGGAAGGCATAACTGTTCCCAGAAACGCGTTTTTTTTTTTTTTTTTTTTTTTTTAAATCATTGATAGTGTATACCGATACAGGCAAGCATAAACCATCAAACGGTCGTAACCGTGCGTGAGGGACAGCAGCCTATCTACTGTTCCAGGTGAGCTGCATAGGGCGAGATGTCACGTGCCCTAAAAACACTGTTCCAGACGAGTTGCCTAAGACGAGCCGTTGCATGCCCTTCGCGTGGACCACAGAGCAGCAAAAGCAGGCTTCCATGTCCAGCTTCTGCCATCCATCTTGATCCTCCCCAGCATTTTCTGCTCCTCCACAAAATTTTCCTTCAACCGCTTCTTCCGAGATGCCCCCATCTTCAACATGTATATCTTTGCGTGTAGTCTAAAATCAGCTTCCGCCTTCCACAACACTCGCTTGACCCGGAATTTCTGCCCCCGGAAAACCGCGTCACACCTCTCCTTCCAGACTTGATGAAAAACCACCGACGTGAGTGTCAGCTCTGGAAAAGCTGACCTAGTGCCCGTTTTCCGGAACAGAATATCACCCAGCGAGGCAGTTGGGCGGCTGGGATTTAGCATGCGTAGAGCGCGCCGAAGGGCCGAGGTCACCGCCTGTATCCTGGGGCACAGGATAAGGCAGTGCTCCATCGTCTCTTGCTCCCCGCAGTACGGGCAGACTGGCCTGCTGCTGAGGAACGCCAGCCTTTCCCCCACCTGCAGATTCCAACCGTGGATGCGAACGAGGACATCTCTTGGACGGCTGGGGACCGCCAACGAGTCCCGAGTCAGCACCACCCGCTTCCAATCGATGGGGTTTCCCCACCGCACACCCCACTTCTGCTGCTTGTACGATTGGCCGGAAGCCCCCTTCCACCCATCCTTCATCCGCTTCATAGAGACCACCCGCCCTCCTTCCAGAATTGGAACACGCAGGGGAGAGCCAGCCGAGCACGGAGGGACTGTGGGGAAACCCAGAAACTTTTGCCAGTAAGACGGAATCGCAAACAGCGCCTTCAACGCCAGCTTAGCCGACCCGTTACCACCCAGTTCCTGCTTTAACACCGCCATGGATTTCACCACCGCAACCCCATCCTCTTTTCCATCCAGCAGATCCCCGATACGAGTGTGCTTCAGGTTCTGCGCCTCTTTCTGCCCACCAACCGGGTTGGTGCCATTGAGTAGAATATCTTTGTTGAAGAACAGCCTCTCCTGCAGGACATCCTCCCTACTCCCCACCAGGTTCCTGATCGAGAAAGGCGACCTCATGAAGCTTTCCACTGTCTGTTTCCACCGAAGGCTGTCGCTGCCCCAGTGCTTCAGCAATTTTTCGTGCGCGGTAAAGGAGCCCACCCCCAACGGAAGCTTCGCCGCCCGCTCCATGAGGTCTCTTTTAAGCGGATTCTGCTCCGTGATGAACAGGCCGACCCTCCTCGCCGCCAAGCATGTGATAAGTATCTCTGGGTCTCTGACCCCGATCCCACCGTCCAATCTCGGAGTATAGAGCAACTCCCTGCTCCATAGAATAAACCCTTTTGCAGTTGCAACTCTGTTCCCCGATGTAAAGCTGTGCAGTAGCCGCATGATTTCCAGCCATATAGCCGCAGGCGGCGGGTAGATCTGCGCCTGAAAAGCCAGAATAGGTGTAATATAAAAGTTGACGACTGTCGCCCTTGCTGTGATTGTCAGGTACTTAAGCTGCCACTTGGTCAGTTTCTCCGAAACACGGCTCCATGTCTTCTCCCAAGTCGGCTGACCGTTACCGGACGGCGTCACCCACACCCCCAGTAACCGCTCGGCCTCGTCTGCTTTGGCCCACTTGAAACCGCCGGCCCCGCCGTCAGTCGCTCCGATGTTTGCCCCCAGAGGTAGTATCACTGATTTCGACTTGTTTGTTGCCAGCCCTGATGCTTTTTCAAAATGATCAAGTAACTCCTCCGCCTGACCGATCTGCTCCCTTCCTTGCAGGACGAGTGTAGTGTCGTCTGCGTACCCAAGATATCCAAGCCGGTGCCCTTCCTTCTCAAGACCGAGCTCCCGCCTCTCCACTTCCTGAGCTAACGGCTCCACCGCGCATAAAAACAGGTACGGCGCCAGGGGACACCCCTGCCGAACCCTAGAGACCACCTCAACTCCTTCCCCGAGCCAACCATTAATCAGCAACTTGGTTGTCGTTCCCTCGTGCAGGCCCTTCACCCAGCCGACAAGCCGTTCTGGGAAGCCCATTTTCTCCAAGACATCGAAAAGAAATCCCCGCGAGACCGAATCAAACGCTTTTTGGAAGTCCACCATAAGCATGTACCAGTCCTCATTCCCGTTTTTGGCTCCTTCGATAATGTCTGCCACCAGCGCTACTGCATCCGAGAGACGGCGTCCGGGGATGAAGCCATACTGCTCCGGAGAAATGACCATGTGAAGAACAGACTTCATACGGTCCGCCACCACCCTAGCCAGCACCTTGTAAGTGAAATTCAGCAACGTGATTGGACGGTAGTTGTTCAGCTGCTCCTTTTCTCCCTTCTTGTGCAGCAGAATCGTTACAGCTTCCTTGATCTCCGCCGGTAAAGATGCACTGCTCTGAAAACTCTTTGCCATGACCATGAAGCTTTCCCCCAACAGGTCCCAATGCGCCTCGAACAACTCCTTCGGCAGACCGTCGCTGCCGGGGGACTTGTTCTTCGCCATCGCCGCAAAAGCTTTCTTGACCTCTTGCTCTGTCCAATCCGCTGTAAGTGTCTCAGCCACCCCAGCATCTAGACGACGAGCCGGACGGAAACTCCACTCCGCGCCCACAACACGACGATCCTTCCCAAAGATGTTTCTGAAGTAGCGCGACGCCGCCACCAGGATCTCTTTCGGACCGGTGATCGACACTGCACCATCCTTCAGTTCTGAAATCTGAGTTCGCACTTTCCGCGCCTGCACCTTCGCCGAGAGGTGCTTCGAGGCAATCTCGCCCGTCATCTCCGCCGTGGAACCCGCCTGCGGATGCAGCCTCTCTTTTCTGGACGCCTGATACATTTTCAGCTGCCCCTCTTTCACCTTCAGCAACTCCTTCGTCCTGGTGCAGAGAGGATCCCCCATCAGCCGCTGCGTCAAAGTCGCAATCGTGGCAGTCAGGTGAGCCACCGTCGCACGAACCCTCTTGCTTTCCTCCCTTGCGTAGGCCCTGAGCCCAGCGCTCAGTCTGGCCACCAACAGTTCAAAACTGCTCCCATCATTAACCGGGGTCCTCCGTACTGTCGCCTCAATTATTTTCCTCACCCCCGGCTTGTTCACCATTGAAGCGTGTAAACGCCACAGCCCAGGCCCTGTGCAGGCCTTCTCATCCAACCGGAAGGCAGTCAGAACCGCGAAGCCGTGATCCGCAACTGGCTCGTCAGGCTTAACATGAGCTGCGACCGACAGGTAAGGGAGAAGGGACTGTGAGACCAAGGCTCTGTCTATCCGCGTGCTGACTCGTTTTGACTTAGAGAAAAAGGTGTACTCCCTGCAGCCTGGATGAAGGATGCGGAAGGCGTCAGAGAGTTGGAAGGCCTTGCATCTCTGAAAGAGCTTCTCGTTTTCATTCGACCTTCCCTTGCCTGATGACTTATCCAACTTGGGATTCTCTATGTGGTTGAGGTCCCCTACTATCAGCAGGTGGTCTGTTGCCGGCATCTGATCTACCAGCGGGCCAAGCGAGTCACGGAGGAACACGGATCTGGACTGCGGACTGGCAGGGAAGTATACAGCAAGCAGGGTGAGATCTGAACCGAGACCAGACCCCCTGACTGTGGTCTTAACTATCCTACCGGAAGGATGTGACAGCGTATCATGGAAGGTGATGGAAGTGTTGCTACTAAGGATGGCTACTCCACCCGCTCTCGTTCTGGGGGCTGTCGCTAACACCGTGTGCGTTGTGAGGCTTTTCCAGTACGGGTGATCTGCATCTATCCTAGTGTCGACTAAGACTGCGATGTCTCCAGCTTTGCTGAGCCAGCTATTGACACGTCCTCGCTTCGCTACGTCTGAGAGCCCGTTGACATTGAGGCTCGTAATGGTGAGATGATTCTTGTTAATCATGATTCCACTGCCTTGCAGCCCCTGATCATCATCCACAGGCTGATAAAGGAAACAACAGAAACAACGCTGACACCCAAGCTCTGAAACGCTGACAACAGCAGCTTCCTGATCGGCACAACTACACCCGTACTCCGTCCGGATGGCCTTGAGGGACATCTTCTCGCGAGACTGCTTGGTAGCAGCACCGGCCTCCTCGAGGTGAAGCATATGAGCAGCTGAAGCGATGTGAGTTGATGCAGTCAAAAAACTCTTGCCGTGAGATTTTCCGCAACCCTCTTGCGTGCACAGCCACTCCTCCCTGTTGCTGCCAGTCGAGATCAGTGCTACAGTAGGATCGCGGAGCAGGGGAAGGGTGAACGCAGTGGCTTTCAAGGATGCAGCTGCACGTATCAGAGAAAAGGTCATTAAACACGGTGAACAGTAAAAGCTTAGAAAAGGGAGGAGTGACCGAAGGGATGACTGTGAGCCGTGAGCAGCCATTATCGTTGAGCCTATGTGCCATTCCCAGTGACAAATTCCATTTCCCTACGTTATTCTGTCGCTCAGTAGTGAAAGCATTATGAAACTTATCATAGTGCTGACCCCCACAGAGCACACAGGAGAGCGAAGGGTAATGGACAAGCAGCTTCTTCGCGCGGTCTGCCGGGTCAGGGATTGCATGAATCCATCGGTGAAGATCGGCAGGATGAGTGTAGACCAAGCCCTTCACCACGTCTGTGTCCACACCAGTGACAGGATGTAGAACCCGGTGAAGGCACGTGCAACGCTGGAAAGCCGGCCTCCCCCGACTTTCAATGTTGTAGACGGCCAAACGCTTCTGAATCGAAGACAGCTCCACCTCCGCTGAGACACCCTTGACAAGGACTTCAAGAGCCTGCGGATTCAGAGCCTTCTCCTGAGAGAAGACTGGGTCAGCAGTATGGAGCCAGTGCAACTTAAACAGCTTGCCGTTGAGTGCCTGATAAACCACTTCCTTCCTCCTCACTATATCCGCATCTGAAGCCAGCAGGAAAGAAGCCTGAAGACGGCAGTAACGCAGCTTGGCAATATGGGTCGTCGGAAGCTCCTGAAACTTCACTTCCGTCATCACATCATCCGAAAGTTCTGTGCACCAACCACGCTTCATCAGCATTTTTAGAGCATCCAGCACACATGCAATTTCCAGATGCAGGAGAAACGGAATCAGCAGGACAGCAGTGGAGCGCAGGGTCGCAGCAACTTCAGCGCTCAGATCCAGCTCCAACTCGTCGTCAGAGCCTTCGTCAATGAAACCATCAGCATCCGTGAGTAGAGATGACGACGCAGCCTGATCATGCGGAGTAACAGCGGGTCCAGTAGACATAGCATTGTTGACAGTAATCCCAGCATTGTCGCCATTAACAGATCCCTGTTGGTTGACTGCAGGAGCAGGCGGAGCAGTATTATCAGCAGCCTTGGAGCGCGGACCCTTTGGCAGAGCCGGGAAGTCAGCCGGATGTGACATCGTGCGATGATGATAAAGAACTGGCAGAACGTCGAGGTGCTGAGCGCCAATGAGAACTGGAAAAACTTGAACTGCCTGATGTCTGAGCACGGCCTGGTTAAATAGCCTTTTGAACTTGTCCGGCTCCTTGGAATGAGATAATGTTGAAAATATTCCCGAAGCCGAGCTCTTGAGAACGTCATTCTTAATAAGTAGGTTGTAGTCATTGATGCTTAAACCTGTTGTTAACAATACTGCATGGTTAGAAACAAGCGAGGACCATGATCCCGAGGATGCCTGGCGAACATTGAAACTTGCTGCCAGATAGCCGGAAACACCAAGGTCAGCAGATATGACTGGTTGTCCGTTCTTAAAGCTATTGGCGAAGCATTGTTGAAATGTCAATGGACGCGCGTTGCATCGTAACGAGGGGAATGGTAACAGCTTGTTCGGAGAAATCCATGGCCGCCGTAAGGCAGCAAGGGCGGAGAGCTTCATTGTCAAGCTTGTCGGAAGTCGGAAATGACTAGAACCAGAAACGCGTATTTATTGTACATTACAAAGGTGACTGATTCCATTGAGGTAGAAATCACTCTGCCATATTACAAATGAAAATGGGGTGAAGTGAAACAGGGATGCTGGTTGTTGGAGCACCCTGCTTCCTCAAGCCTTTGCTACATGTTTGTCAAATGTTGAACATTGATATGATAGGCTGTAGTGAGTTGCACTCTAGGGGGTACAGTTTCTAGGGTTGCTTATTTGTACCCCATTCGTTTCTATTCCAACCATTCCGTTGCTAACCAATCTTGAGATGGTATCACGAGCAGGACCGTTCCTAGCCCGTTCCTAGCCTAGTGTTCACCCTCCGCGCCCTCCGCGCCTAGCTCGCGCCCTCCGCGCCCTCCGCGCCCTCCGCGCTTAGCTCGCACCTCCGCACCCATTGTGCCTCCGCGCCTAAACCGCGCCACTCCACCCTCCGCGCCTAGCCCGCGCCCTGCCCCTAGCCCGCGCGACGCCCGTAGGCTCTGCCCCAGCCCGTCGCGACGCCCGTAGGCTCTGCCCCAGCCCGTCGCGACGCCCGTAGGCTCTGCCCCAGCCCGTCCCGACGCCCGTAGACTCTGCCCCAGCCCGTCGCGACGCCCGTAGGCTCTGCCCCAGCCCGTCGCGACGCCCGTAGGCTCTGCCCCAGCCCGTCGCGACGCCCGTAGGCTCTGCCCCAGCCCGTCGCGACGCCCGTAGGCTCTGCCCCAGCCCGTCGCGACGCCCGTAGGCTCTGCCCCAGCCCGTCGCGACGCCCGTAGGCTCTGCCCCAGCCCGTCACGACGCCCGTAGGCTCTGCCCCAGCCCGTCGCGACGCCCGTAGGCTCTGCCCCAGCCCGTCGCAGCGCCCGTGCGCCCTGCCCGTTGCCCACGCGCGGCCCGTACACCCTAGCCCGTCGCCCCAGCCTTCGACCTAGCCCGTATTCCCACCGTCAAACCGCCCTCCCCGCCCATTCCCACCGTCAAAACCGCCCTCCCGCCCATTCCCACCGTCAAAACCGCCCTCCCGCCCATTCCCACCGTCAAAACCGCCCTACCCGCCCATTCCCACCGTCAAAACCGCCCTCCCCGCCCATTTCCACCGTCGCAAACCCCCCCCCCCGCCCCTCTCTTCCTGTTACCCACCCTTGGCACGCGCCCTAGCCCCGCCACCACCTTGTGCGCGGGGCCCTCCCCAGCTCTACTGACACTGGTCTATCACCTAGCGGCTGGCAGCCGCTCTCTCTCGCCGCCCGCCTAGGTTCGAGCCGTTTAGCCGCTAGTATCGCGCCCCTAGCCGTTGTAGCTGGAGATCCTCCGTTTCACGCCTAGCCTAGGTCACTCAGTGCTCCTAGCCTCTCACTCCGCCGTTCTCCCTCCTGGCGCTCCGTAGGTTTCCTCCTCGTTCTTAGCTCAGCCTCTGCCGAGCTCCAGCCGCCTCTAGCATGGCATCAGTCATGGAGTCTCGTCGCCTCCGTTTCGACGCGGAGGGACGCCCGATAGAGTTTAGCACCTGGCAGCGCCAGACCACGCGCTTCCTCACCAGCCAGCGGCAGGACGGCGCCACTCTGTGGGCTCACGCGTCTGGTGCCCTACAGGCCCCCCCGTCCCCCGCCGCCCTGCCGACCGCCCCGGAGCCGACCCCTACGGCCCAGGCGGACTACGACCGTCGGGTCCTGGCCAGGGACGTGTGGCTCTCGCGTGACGCAGCCGCCGCTCTCACTCTGTCGGAGCTTCTCCCCCCGACTGAGGCCGCCCACTTTGACCAGGTGGAGACTGCACAGGGGGTTTGGGAGGCTATTGTTGCTCGCTACTCCACCCCCTCCTCTGCCTCCCTCAGTCGCCTCCTCATGCCGTTTGTGTTTCCCGACCTAGGCTCGTTTGCGACTGTTTCCGACCTAGTGACTCACCTCCGCTCGCTTGACGCCGGTTTCCGCGCTGCCTGTACCGACGCACAGCTTCTTGTTGCTCCCCCCCCCATGTGGCTCCTTGTTCACTGGTTAGTCACCCGCCTCCCTGACCGCCTTGCCACTGCCCGCGACGCGCTTCTTCAGAAGCACCCCACTGAGCTCACTATCGACCTCCTAGCGACTGCTCTAGGGACCATCAAGAGCAGTCTCCTCACCGTTGCCTCCGCCACTGATGCGGTGGCCCCCCGTCTCTTTGCGGGGTGTGCCGCCCCTCAGCTTCCCACTTTCACCGCTACCCGCGCTTCTGCTGCTGTGTCGGTCTCTGAGGACACTGCTGCCGTTTCTGCCGCAGACTGGCAGAAACGGGGCAAGAGTGGCAAGAAGGGCGGGAAGGGGGGAGGTGGGGGCGGTGGAGGCGGCGGTGGAGGTGGCGGTGGAGGTGGGAGCGGCGGTGGTGGCGGAGGCGGCGGCGGCGGCGGCGGTGGTGCACCAGGGGGAGGGGGCCTTGGAGGAGGTGCAGGACAAACAGGCCCACCCACAGGTGGTGGCCCGACCGGTGGGGGCGTTGCCCCCCAGCAGCAGCAGCCACAGCAGCACCAGCCACAGCAGGGACAGCAGCAGCAGCAGGCACCGCAGCAGTTCCAGCAGTGGGGGCCCCCGCTGCAGTGGGGTCCGCAGCAGCACTGGGGTCCCCCGCCGCAGTGGGGTCCGGGAGGCCCTGGGAGCACCGGCCGCAGCAGCAGCTCTTCCAGCTGGGCCCCTCGCCCCCCTCGCCGTGACGCTGGCCCCTGCACCCACTGGTGCGTCACCGGGCCGGGCAGCCCCTGTCTCTGTGGTCGCGACGACCACTCTGCCGCGCGGTGCTTCCGCCGCCTCGACGACCTCTACCGGGCTCGTTGGGGCCCTCTGGCGGTCACGCCTCGCTGGTCTCGTCTGTTAGCCCGTAAGATTGATGTCTTTGATCTGTCCATGGACGATGCGCGTCAGCATGCTTTGTATGTTGATGCTGACTTTAGTGCTGATGGATCTGTGTGCTCGCGTGTTCGTAGGTTAGCCTGCTTGCCTCCTGCTAGTGTAGCCTTGTGCCTATCTAGCTTAGGTGCTTGTGTTGCTGCTCTAGGTGCTTGTGTAGCGACTGGGTCTGGTGACCCTCCGGCTGAGGCCTCTCTGTCGTTCACACTGGACTCGGGCGCGTCTCAGTGCTTCTTCCGCGACCACACGACCCTTACGCCACTCCTCACACCTGTGTCGGTGGCTCTGGCTGATCCTACCTCTGGACCAGCCGTTGCGCGTAGCTCCACCACCCTCCCGTGCCCTGTGGTCCCCTCTGGTGTCCTGCGCGGCCTCCACATCCCCTCGTTCACTCGGAACTTGGTGGGTGTTGGATACCTCCAGGACAGGGGGATCACGGTTACCTTCGTGGGGGGTGGGCGGACTGCAGTCTGTACAGACGCTACCACAGGTGCTGCTCTGGCCACGTTCACCAGGGAGCCCCGCTCCGGTCTCTACGTCCTCCACACCGAGCGCTCCCCGGTCGCGTCCTCCCCTCAGGTCGTTGCGTCCCCTCCGGCCCAGGTCCCCAGTCCAGTTGCTGTGTCTAGCCAGGTAGTAGTGTCCGGTCCGGTCGCTGTGTCCAGTCCAGTCGCTGCGTCTTGCTCCTGTCGCTCTCTCACCCACCGCACCGTCCTGTGGCACCACCGCCTTGGCCACCCGTCGCTCCCTCGCCTACGTGGCATGCTCAGTCAGGGACTTGTCTCAGGTCTCCCACGCACCTTCCCGTCGCTCCCTCTCTCGCCTGCCCCTCCTTGCTCTCCGTGCGTCGTCGGTCGCTTACGCGCCACTCCCCACTCCTCCTCCCTTCGTCCGGCCACCGCTCCCTTCGAGACTCTCCACTTGGACGTCTGGGGCCCTGCCCCGACGCAGGGGTCTAGGAGGGAGCGTTACTTTCTGGTGGTCGTCGACGACTTCTCCAGGTACACCACAGTGTTCCCTCTTGCGAAGAAGTCCGAGGTGACTGCTACGCTGATCAGGTGGCTTCTAGCCACTGAGGGCACTCGTGGTCGTCGAGTCAGTTGTCTCCACTCCGACCGTGGGGGCGAGTTTCGCTCCGGCATTCTCGGCGGATTCTGCGGCGAACAGGGCATCACCCAGTCCTGGACGCTGCCAGAGTCCCCACAGCAGAATGGGGTTGCTGAGCGCCGCATAGGCTTGGTCATGGACATCGCCCGCACGTCCATGATCCATGCCCGTGCGCCCCATTTTCTGTGGCCCCACGCGGTTCGCTACGCCGCACACCAGCTGAACCTCCAGCCGCGTGTCTCGCGGCCCGAGGTTTCACCGACCAGTCTTTGGACTGGTTCCCCTGGTGTCGGGTCGGCCTTTCGAGTCTGGGGCTGCCTTGCACTTGTTCGCGACACCTCCGCGGACAAGCTCTCGGCACGCGCCGTCCCCTGTGTCTTCCTTGGTTTCCCAGTGGACTCTGCCGATTGGTCCTTTTACCACCCTCCCCTCCACCAGTTCCTCGACTCCCGTGACGTCCGGTTTGACGAGTCCGTGTCCTACTACACCCGGTACCCCTGTCGAGGTCTCCCGGTACCCCCTCCCCCTCTTTTCCTCGCACCCTCTCCTCCTCCTGCTCCCGCTCCTCCGGTACCCCCGCCCCCCCCTGGTCCTGCCCCGTCTGGTGTGTCCCACGTTACCCCTCTACCCTCGGTCGCGCGTCAGGTAGCGTCTCCCTCCCCGCAGTCCTCCTCACAGTCCCCTCAGCAGCCTTCGGCACTTCCGCGATAGGTTACTGTGGACTCGGTTGGTGTTGGAGCTGGAGGTGCAGCCACTGGCGGTGCTCGGTCTGGGGGTACTCGGTCGCGGGGTGCTGGAGCTGGAGGTGCTGGCGCAGGTGGCGCTAGCTCTGGGGGTGCTGGAGCTGGAGGTGCTGGCGCAGGTGGCGCTAGCTCTGGGGGTGCTGGAGCTGGAGGTGCTGGCACTGGTGGTGCTAGTTCTGGGGGTGCAGGAGCTGGAGGTGCTGGCACTGGCGGTGCTAGTTCTGGGGGTGCTGGAGTTGGAGGTCCGGGCACTGGAGGTGCTGGTTCTGGGGGTGCTGAGTCTGAGGAGTCTGACCCTGGTTCTGCGGAGTCCACTCCGCCTCCCCACCGCCACGACACACGACTCCAGGCTGCCCGCCGGCGTGAGCGTGAGGAGCAGGAGCGGTTGGAGAGGGAGCGGCAGGAGCTGCGGGTGCTGGACCTTCTGGAGCAGCAGCGGCAGCAGCAGCAGCAGCAGCAGCAGCAGCAGCAGCAGCCGCAGCAGCAGCAGCAGCAGCCGCAGCAGCAGCAGCCGCAGCCGCAACCCCCGCCGCAGCAGCAGCAGCAGCCGCAGCCGCCACCGCAGCTTCCTCTGGAGCGGCGGTTGTTCCCACCTGTGAGTGGCCTGCGGGCCCTTGGTTTTTCCTCCTCTCCTCCTATCCACTCCCAGTCTCCTCCTGTGTTTGTTCCTCCGTTGCCTCCTCCTGACGACCGTCCGGCGATCTGGTCTTCTCCTCCTCCCCAGTCTCCTCCTCCTTCGGTCCGTCGCGACTTGGTCACTCGTTGTCCTCCGCGTGCTCGTCACTCGTCCCCTGTTACTGACCTCCACACTGCCCTCCTTTGTACGTCTCGTCGTCGTTCTCCTTCTCCTGTGTCCGTTCTCCCGTCTCCTCCTCCGTCCTCTCTCCCAGCCCTCCCCACTCCTATCACTGACTACTACCGCACTGTTCGTCCTGTTGCCGCACGTGTCCTCGCCACTCTTGTCACCGACTCTCGTTTCCCTCCGTCGTCGGTCTCTGCTCTTACTGCCGCTGTCGCTGAGTTTGCTGCCGCCAGCCGCCTTGACTACGCCACCCGTGTGGTGCCAGCTCCTCCCTACCGTCCTCTGTCCGTCGGGGGTGGGTTTGCCCTTGGCTGTGACGTCCTAGAGGACAGAGAGTCTAAGCTGGAGTACTGGGCAGCCGCTTCTCCCTCTGTGTGTGCCATGCTGCTCTCCCCTGAGGGAGACCCCGACGCCCTTGACATACCGACTCCTCGCACTTACCGCGAGGCAGTGTCAGGGGCGTGGGCCTCTCAGTGGAAAGCGGCTATGGACTCAGAGTTGGCGTCTTGGAGATCCACAGGCACCTACGTCGACGCAGTTCCCCCTCCCAGGGCGAACGTAGTCGATGGCATGTGGCTCTTCAAGGTGAAGCGGCCGCCTGGAGCACCGCCGGTATTCAAGGCGTGCTACGTGGCTAGGGGCTTCAGTCAGCGTGAGGGAGTTGACTTCTTCCAGACCTTCGCCCCGACCCCGAAGATGACTACTCTTCGGGTGTTACTCCACATAGCAGCGCAGCGAGACTACGAGTTGCACTCCCTCGACTTCTCCACTGCGTTCCTCCAGGGCCGACTGCACGAGGAGATCTGGCTGCGCCGTCCTCCTGGCTTCACTGACACCTTCCCACCTGGGACCCAGTGGAGCCTGAGGCGACCAATCTACGGTCTCCGCCAGTCGCCCCGTGAGTGGCACGACACTCTTCGCTCCACGCTTCGTGACCTTGGGTTCAGCCCGTCCTCCGCCGACCCGTCGCTGTTTGTTCGAGCGGGTTCTACTCCTTTCTTTATCCTTGTCTACGTCGACGACTTGGTGTTTGCTACAGCAGACAGGGCAGCCCTGGCTCAGGTGAAGTCCGAACTGCAGAAGAGACACAAGTGCACGGACCTGGGTGAGCTGCAGCGTTACCTTGGCTTGCAGATCACCCGGGACAGAGCCGCTCGCACCATCACACTGACGCAGTCACACATGGTGCAGCAGGTCCTTCGGCGGTTCGACTTCCAGTTCTCCACCACTCAGCCCACTCCTCTTGCTGTTGACCACAGACTCACGGGCCCCTTTCCTGACGAGCCCTTTGAGTCCAGTGGACCCTACGCAGAGCTGGTGGGCTGCCTCATGTACCTGATGACTTGTACTCGACCGGACCTCGCCTTTCCCCTCAGCATCCTTTCTCGCTTTGTTGCGACTGGGAGACACCGCCCTGTCCACTGGACAGCTGCTGTGAGGGTGGCGAAGTACCTGGCGACTACATCAGGCATGGGGCTTGTGCTTGGAGGGACTCGGCCAGTGGCGTTGACTGGTCACTGTGACTCTTCCTACGCTGACGACGTGGAGACTCAGCGCTCGACTCAGGGTTACTGCTTCAGTCTGGGAGCTGGTGCTGTGTCGTGGAGGTCTACACGGTCGTCGTCTGTGGCTACTTCCAGTGCAGAGGCAGAGATCTACGCGGGTGCCATGGCGGCACAGGAGCTTCGCTGGTTGACCTTCTTGCTCGCCGACCTTGGTGAGCGGCCTCGCTCTGCACCGACCTTGTACGCTGACAACAAGGCCATGATCCTCCTGTGTCGAGAGCCTCGACTGGAGAGCAGAGTGAAGCATATTGACGTGAGGTACTTCCTCCTGCGAGAGCTGCAACGACGCGGCCAGGCACGCCTGGACTTTGTGGCCTCAGAGGCCAACACTGCAGACGTCTTCACCAAGGCCTTGGCGCTTGGTGACCACCACAGGTTCTGTGTGCAGTTGGGGCTAGTTGAGGTAGGCCCTCGGTTGCTGTAGTCATGTTGCTTGCTCTGCTTGTTGTGCCTTGTATTTATATCCTAGTGAACTCTTGAACTGGCCTTGTGGCCGCTTGCTTGCGCTCGGAATTTGTGTGGTGTCCTTGAGATCCACCCTGAGCTTGTCTTGGTTCTTGCTTTGACTGGTCTTGTGACCGTTTGTTCACCTTGCTTGCTTTGATGCCCCTCACTTAGCCTATGGGGGTGTGTCAAATGTTGAACATTGATATGATAGGCTGTAGTGAGTTGCACTCTAGGGGGTACAGTTTCTAGGGTTGCTTATTTGTACCCCATTCGTTTCTATTCCAACCATTCCGTTGCTAACCAATCTTGAGAATGTTATCCGCTAGCCAAGTCAGTAATCAGAGAAGTAACTACGCATTATAATTCGACGCAATACATTTCTTCCTCACCTCCTCCACCAACATCTTGCGCTTAGTCTCCACCTCATCCCTCCAACCATGCGTTCTTGCTAACACAACCTGGCTATACATGCACTGTAGCTCCCACTGGTACCTATCATACAAAACCTTAGCGCCCTGCACATGTTTTCGTATCATGGGCCAATCATCCCAATCCATAGCATACCTCCATATCTGGTCCTGCGGCCCTGCAACATCCTCGCAATTTCTCAATTCACCTTTAGGAAAAGCTTGGCACATGCCTTCACGCGCATAGAACCCCACAACGTCAACATATGCCTTGGCCAACCGGTGCTCTGGGCCTGAATGGCCTGTGATGTTTCGAAACTTCATGGTGTAAGGGATATGCACACCCACTCGTGGTATCGGTGTAACTGGCGTCCACTCAAGCACCCAGTGGACCTGATGTTAAAGAATAAAGAACAGAAAGAGATTTGGAAGGAGGTGTTTGAAGGGCCATATGGGAGAGGGCAAGGAGTGGGAGTAAATGACAAAAAGAAGGGGTAATATAGGTGGGTAAAAATGCATGTGTGTGGCTTGGCATGCATGTGTGAGGCTTGGCATAATGTGTCTAGTGTAGCATGAGCGTATGTGGCTTGGAATGCATGTCTGTGGCTTGAATTGAAATCCACGTGTTGGTGTCCAATCATGCACGGATCAGAAAGTCAGTGCTTACTGTGTCGTTGGCAAAAAACCACATGTAATTGCCGAGCGTTGTGTGTGCTATCTGTGTCCTGCAATAAAGAGGACATGTGGAGGGGTTGCACAAAAGAAGGGAATAATAATGATAATAATAAAAACACACAGAACGATAAATGGGAGGGGGAGTACGGGGGGGGGAGGGTGAGAAACACCGGAAAAGCAATTGCAACAGGAAATGAACAAAAGAAATCTATCTCCCGGTCCACCTTGTTGAAAGCTCTCACTTGGCAAAGGACGGCCCGTGATCTGCAAAGTACTTGACAGCCGCATTGAAGTCCTTCTTGTGCCGCTTGGCCGCCCTCCTTCTGAACCCCGGCAGCACGGATCTTGGGAAGACGAAGGGCAGCTGCACCATGTAGTTGGCGAAGTAGCGGCCGACAAAGTAGTAGGAGGAGGGTTTCCAGTTGTCTGACTGCGTGTTCTTGCTGCCGATCACGTATGGCTTGCCATTGGTCATGTTGAACAGCAAACCTGGGGTCACCTGTGGGGGGGGGGTGGTTGAGAGGTGATGGGTGGGGTGTGATGAGGGAAACAGCGACTCTTAGGCGCGTCCAGCTGTCTCTCCTGTCTGTTCTTGCTGCTCATAGTGTACGGCGTGCTGCCTGCCAGGTTGAACAGCAGGCTTGGGGTGAACTGGAAGGAGCAAGACATTAGCCACATTGAACCACACAATGAGCCAGACGTTGGCCCAGATTTTCAGTCGGTTCTTGAGCCAACTCTCGACCCAGAAATTGACCCAGGCATCAACTATAATGATGCTCCACGGTGGTCAGTCCATAAGGGCAATAATTATTTCCAACAAAACCATGGGGGCCTTACTTTGAGGTTGAAGATGACGTCATCATCTATGATGGCAATGTACGGTGCAGTGGTGTAGTTGTCGGCCCACAGGTAGCTCCACTGCTGAAGTATTTTCCCGGGCAAATCCAGAGAGTTCTTCTCATAATAAATCTGACTGGGGAAAACGTGAACGAGGAACAAAAGAAAATTGTGAAAATGCAAAAAAAATTGTGGTGATAACAGACTAATTGCTCTGATGAACCCACGTTGACTTGCGTTGACTCACCTTGACCCAGGGCGGCACGATGTCTTCCACGTGGCGGTCGTTTTCATCCAGCACCAGGATGACGTCACCAATGCCAGCTGGCCACATCTGCTCGATGCTGGCAAAGAGGAACGCCGTGAGGAAGAAGTTGTCCGACACGTAGCTACGGATCAGGAGGTCCACCCGAGATGGCCACAGCGGGTGGTACGCTTCGTCATATAGCGACAGCAGCTCTTTGACACAGTACCCTGACTTCGTTCGCCTGTGACATCTCCGATTGTAGCACCTCCTACTGCTCCTGTTGCTGCTGCCATTGCTGTCGCTGTAATTGCTGCTGCTGTCATTATCACTGAAGCCACCAATTCCCCCACACGGGTCCTGCAGCCGCTGCAACCCATCCGCCGTATAGTAACTCTCGTTACTCTCACCTCGACTCTCGCTATTGTCACCTGGATCGCGATCGTCACTCCCCTCTGAAACTCCATCTGCTACCTTCGTTACGAGGTTCAAACCTGTAGCGTTCAGTATCGAGTTTCCGGCATCTGTTGTGTCAGCTGCGAGCTCATTCCAAAAGTCAGTTTCGTCAGATTCGCCAGGCTTGGCTGGTTGGCTCTCTGCTAAAGTTTCCGTTGGCAATGCAGAACCGCCGTCTGCGAGTGCTGAGATTTGCGACGAATTCGCCGTAACGATAGGGGTGTCAGGTGACGTGAAATCCGCCGGGTCAGAGACCAGGATGCGACGTCGGGACGAGCTGACGGAAAACGTCAGTGCGTACAGTCTGCTCCGAATAAGCTTCTCGAAGCCTGACAGAGAATTATCATGATTATAATCGATCGGTGGTGGTTGTCGCAACGACGAGATTCGACCGAGCTGGAAAGCAAGCGAAAGGAGAATGATAAGAACCATGGCGGAGCCGACAACCAGACGCGCTGCTTGCGGCCGCGAAATGATAATCGCAGTCGGAGAAGAAGCATCCTCTAGAGCCTCATCATGACGATGGTCGTCAAATAAACGCTTCATCTTTTCCAATGCGAGGAGCCGTCTGAATCACCTCTCAAGTCCAAAGTTGTCATCCAGAAGAGGCGAGCTGCTCTGACGCGGGAACGGGAAACGATCTTTCTGAATTCGCGACTGCGATGAGCTGCGAATAAGAGACTGATCGTCTGTTTGTAAAAATGCAAGACTTAAGAACAACAGCGGAAACCGTACACGTAATGCCATCTAAGCGTCGCCAGACCCCAGGGAAGTAGCTGAAGGTCCTTGTTCAGAGCGCGTGACGAATGCCGCGCCATTTGACGACGCGTGCGTTGCATTAAGGAGAACTAAGGACCAGCAGTCCGTGAAAGAAAAGGAGCGAGGGCGAGCATCGTGCCGCTCGTGAAGCTACGAGTCGGGCCAGTGACTACAGAAGGAACTAATCGCTGGCTTCATGCATCCATGGCTCGTTGAACTGGAAGAACT
Source organism: Closterium sp. Naga37s-1 (assembly GCA_947471745.1). Lineage (NCBI taxonomy): Eukaryota > Viridiplantae > Streptophyta > Zygnematophyceae > Desmidiales > Closteriaceae > Closterium > Closterium sp. Naga37s-1. The sequence continues at coordinate 922,665 of CANJKZ010000122.1, read as the reverse complement.
CCCAAGAAAGCTCGTCGCTAGGAGCTGAAAAAAGAATCGATGATGCTTTTCGTTCAGGGGCTCGTTTGATGAAATTTGATTCGGTTAGCCACGTTTGGAAGCGGTTCGTGGACCTTTGTGACCAGAATGAACCTTTCAAAGTCAATTGTGAACGGAAAGTGACCCACCAAATTTCCAGGGGATGACCAGCCCGCAGTGTTCTTGTGCAACAGTGAGAGCAGGTTGTAAAAAAAGATAATAGAAACGGTATAATGCTCCATGTAGTATGGCTCAGCCTTGAGAACAAGAAACGGGCTGGTTGGACCTTCTGCATAATTTGTGTATTGTGAACAGCTGACACGTTATTGACAATTGTGGTGATCCACCATTACACGGCCCTTGCGCCTCAATACTTGTTGGAGTGTGGAACGATGCAGTTCTTCGTCAATTCCTTCACCAGCTCCCGCCGCTTCCCCTCCACATCCCCCTTCCACATTTGAGTCGACTCAATAGTCAACTCAATACTTGTTGGAGTGTGGAACGATGCAGTTTTTCGTCAATTCCTTCACCAGCTCCTGCCGCTTCCCATCCACATCCCCCTTCCATTCCCCCGTCTTCGCTCCCACCACGCGCTCATACATACACTTCAACTCCCACTTATAATCATCGTGCATCACCGTTCCGTTCACCGTCCCGCTCTGGAAAATCGACCACTCGCTCCCACTCAGCGCATACCTCCAAATCTGGCCCTGCTCCCTCGACGCGTCCTCGCAATGAGCCAATTCCCCTTCCGGAAACGCGTTACACAGCCCTTCATGAGCGTACGTGCCAGTCAAGTCGACATAAGTCTTCACGAGTCGTTGGGGTGGGCCGGCGGCAGAGGCAGAGGCGTTGCGGAACTCGTGTGTGTGAGGGATGTGCACTCCGACCCGCGGGATGGGTGTGCGAGACTCCCATTCAAACGCCCAGTGCGCCTGGGATGGGGTTGGCAGAATGAGGTAGAAGGAAGGGGAGGAGTTACATAGGCACGCCGACACGTGGAATGGGCGTTCGAGACTCCCATTCAAACGCCCAGTGTGCCTGCCATGGGGGTTAATGGGAGCAAAAGGAGGCAGAAGGAAGGTGTGGGTTTCGTAGGAGGCACCGGAGGCATTGCGGAACTCGTGTGTGTGGGGGATGTGGACTCCAACGCGAGGGATGGGCGTTCGGGACTCCCACTCGAAGGCCCAATGCGCCTGCGAGGGGGTTGGTAGGAGGTGGAAGCAGGCAGAGGGAACGTGGGGAGACAGGTGGGTGTTGGGAAATCAATGGCACGAGTTTGTGTGGGGGATGTGCACTCCCAACTCGTGGGATGGGCGTTCGGGACTCCCACTCGAAGGCCCAATGCGCCTGTGATCGGGTTGGCAGGAATCAGAGACAAGCGCTGAATTATATTACGTCTTGAGGCAGAGGCGTTGCGCAGAACTCTTGGTTGTGGGGGATGTGCACACCGACTCGCTGGATGGGCGTTCGTGACTCCCACTCGAAGGCCCAATGCGCCTGTGATTGGGTCAGTAGGAATCAATGGCATGAGTACCACGAGTCAACTGATGTGATATTGACGGCAACAATGAGGGAGACTTATGCCTAGACCCTACCAGCACCTAGGCAAGAACCACATTAACTTGATTCAGAAGTGCCCAAAACAGAGCAACCATGCCTTACCGAGTCGTTGGCAAAGAACCACATGTAGTTGCCAAGCGTGGTGTGCGCAACGTGAGACCGGTCCGCAATGGGTCCGCGGATCGACCAGAACTTGAACGCAGCATCGAAGCTCCCACCAAACTTGCGCCCGTGCAGCTGCCCCACGTGGTCTCGGAACTTGGGCAGCACGGCCCGCGGGAAGACGAAGGGCAGCTGCACCATGAAGTTGGCGTGGTAGCGGCCCGGGCCTACGAAGTAGCGGGATGAGGTGCGCCAGTTCTTGCCCTGCGTGCTCTTGCTGCCGATCATGAACGGCTTGCCGTCCGTTAAGTTAAAGAGCAGTCCAGGAGTCACCTGGGGGAAGGGGAGGATGGGGATGGGTGGAGGCGAGGAAGGGGAGGGTGGCAGTTTGGGAGAGAAGATGAAAGACTCATGGGTGGATGCCGAGGAAACAATGGTTGGGGAAGAGACGTCGGACCCGCGTGTAGTGGTAATGGTAATGGTAATGGTAATGGTAATGGTAGTGGTAATGGTGATGGTAATGGTAATGGTAATGGTAATGGTAAAGGTAATGGTAGTGGTAATGGTGATGGTAGTGGTAATGGTGATGGTGATGGTAATGGTAGTGGTAATGGTGATGGTGATGGTAGTGGTAATGGTGATGGTGATGGTGATGGTAATGGTAATGGTAATGGTAATGGTAATGGTAGTGGTAATGGTGATGGTAATGGTAGTGGTAATGGTGATGGTAATGGTAATGGTAATGGTAGTGGTAATGGTGATGGTAATGGTAGTGGTAATAGTAATTGTAATGCTAGTGGTAATGGCGATGATAATGGTAATGGTAATGGTAATGGTAATGGTGGTGCACACGCACGCACACACGAATGTACCAAACTTTCACATACCTTGAGGTTGAAGATGACGTCATCGTCTATAATGGCGATGTACGGTGCGGTGGTGTAGTTGTCGGCCCACAGGTAGCTCCACTGCTGCACCAGCTTGGGTGTCAGACCTAGGTAGTTCTTCTCATAGTAAATCTGATCACCGCTCGTGGGGTAGGCAGGGGAGGGAATGGGAGGGAAAGTAGCATATGAAAGGTTACAGCATCTGAAAGGTAGCTCCACTGCTGCACCAGCTTGGGTGTCAGACCCAGGTAGTTGTTCTTGTAGAAGACTGGTGAGCACGCGACGGGAAGGAAGGGGAGGTTGGAGGGCGTTGTCATGGGGCGGCGTTGACCCACCTTGACTAACCTTGACCCACCTTCATCCACATTCTCTGAATTGACTCGCCTGGGCCCACGTTGACTCACGTTGACCCACCTTGACCTACATTGACCCACTCTGACAGAATTGACTGAATTGACCTGACCCACGTTAACTCACCTTGACCCAGGGCGGCACGATGTCTTCCACGTGGCGGTCGCTCTCATCCAGCACCAAGATGACGTCACCAATGCCAGCTGGCCACATCTGCTCGATGCTGGCAAAGAGGAACGCCGTGAGGAAGAAGTTGTCCGACACGTAGCTGCGCACCACCAGGTCCACCCGTGCGGGCCACAGGGGACTGGTTCAGGGGAACACAGGGGAGTGGGGGAGATGGGCGGGATGGACGGGAGGGATGGGGGGGAAGGGGGAGCCGTGAGGAAGAAGTTGTCCGACACGTAGCTGCGCACCACCAGATCGACCCTAGCGGGCCATAATGGGCTGGGGATGGGGGAGAAGAAGGGGTGGGTGGGGACGATGGGGGAGCAGGTGAGGAACGCCGTGAGTAAGAAGTTGTCCGACACGTAGCTGCGAATCACCAGGTCCACTCGTGCCGGCCACAGAGGGCTGAGGGCCGGGGGCGGGTTGGGGGAGATGGGGTAATGGGGGAGCGGGGAAGGGAGAGCCGTGAGAGAAGTTGTCCGACACGTAGCTGCGCACCACCAGGTCCACCCGTGCGGGCCACAGGGGGCTGAGGAGGGGGAAGGGGAGGGGTGTGCGGGGAAGGTGTAGAAACCACCTGAACGTTTGGTTGGATTAGAATGGGAAGGCTTTGTCATAGAGTGACAGACGCGTTCACACAGTACCCAGACCTTGTTCGCCTTCAAACGCTGCGCTAATTTGTAGGTGTAGAAACTGCACTACTTGATGGTTTGTTGGTCTCGTCATATAGCGACAGCAGCTCCTTGACACAATACCCCGACCTCGTGCGCGTGTGGCACCGGTTGTAGCACCTCATCTCACCCGTACGCTTTGTCATGCTATCTCACTCACCTGTACGCTTCATCATAGAGTGAGAGCAGCTCCTTCACACAGTACCCAGACCGCGTTCGCCTGTGGCACCGATTGTAGCACCTCCGATTGCCACTGCTGCCGGAATTCCCGCTGGCACCACCGATTCCCCCACACGGGTCCTGCAGCCGCTGCAACCCCTCCGCCGTGTAATACGTGGTTGGGTCAACCGTCGTTGCAGGGATAGCTGCTCCGTCAGCTGACGTGGCGGTTGGTGACGTGGAGCTTGCGGCGTCTGACGCATCAGCAGCAGCAGTAGTAGCCGCAACCGTAGCAGCAGGCGTAGCAGGCTCTCCAGCCGAGTCAGCAGCAGCAGCAGCAGAGCCACCTGCTGCCTCAGCACCACTAGCACCCCCTCCCCCTTCCCCACCAGCACCATTCGCAGCAGCGGCAGCCGCAGCAGCCGCTGCTTCTGCCGCTTTTGCCGCGTCGTCGTCAGCAGCAGCCGCCTGATCCGCCGGGACCTCAACCACCTCCTTGATATCTCCGCCGCTCTTATTCTCCTCCTTCACCTCTACCTTTGCCGCTGCTTGCGGCTTTTTCTTGCGAGGAGCAGGCTTTCTGGCGGGAGCACGTCTTTTGGCGGGAGCACGCTTTTCCGCGGGAGCAGGCTTTTCCGCGGGAGCTGGAATTTCGGCGGGAGCAGGTTTCTCGGCGGGAGCAGGCTTTTTTGCGGGTTTGGCCGGTCTGGGACGGCCTCGGGACCTCAGCACGCGACGCCGAGGGGTTTCAGGGGAGATTAATGTTGAGACATCGCTTAACGAGACTGCGGGGAGATTGTTCAGGCGTGATGAATCAACGGCTGCGATTTCTCCGATGGACATTCGGCCGAGGTGGAAGGCAGCGGCGAGCAGCAGCACGAGAACCACTGTCGACATGGCGACAAGACGCGCGGCTTGACGGTACGACAGCACGACGATCGGAGAGCCGTTCGAATTATTCGAGCCATTCGAGCGGTTCGAGCCACGCGAGACATTCGAGCCATTGGAGTCGGCATTTTGTTGGTTCGACGAGGGGTGAGGCTGAGACGACATAGTCGCTTTAGTGTCGTCAGAAGATAAGCTACGCTGCGAAGTCATGGCTTCCATGCGCGATAAGAACCACGGAGACGACAATGCGAGGTACGCCTTGGATCAATCAATAACTCTTAAATAAGCAAGCGTGAGGAGTAACGCTTTCGCAACTAATAATACTTAGTCAATCTGAAGCTCGCTGGTAGCCGTTGTGCAGCAATCGAGAAAGCACGCCAACGAAGCGTTCAAGAAGGATAAATTAGGCGGATCGGACAGCGGGATCCTGGCCCTGATTTCGCCTGACGACAATGACGGACGGCATGGCGAGGTGGTTGAACAAGTAGGAGCAGACACAAGCAAGAGTTGTTATCCCTACGATCATGAGCGTTGATGTGTTTGAGTCCTGATTCCAGAAACAGGAGGTCGAGGGCGTGTTTCAAGTTTGACACCGCCCCATCAAATTTGGTTTGGTACGGACCCATTGGGAAGGTGGGAGCAAGTGGTGCAAACGGCTCTAGCGAGGCAAAAAAATGTCACTCACTCGGTGAGGAAAAACATTGGTCACTTTCCTGAGGCAGACGCAATAACATCAACAGAATTTCTTGACCTCAGGCATTGTAAAGTGGATAATGTGAGGAATTTTCCGGATTCCTTACTGGGTCACACTGTACGCATACAACCCCGACTTTCGGAACACCAGGCTCGGTCCGCCGACCTCACCTTCCGAGCCACCACCGCGTCGCCTTCGGGTTTCCCAACCCCGAACCTGCACCCAACCATCTCGCGACCCCGCGACCTCGGCCTAGCTAGCCTTGCTATATTATGCCTAGGCCTCGTTGTTCATTCAAACGTTGTAATCACTTCCGCATTATTGAGCTCTGCGCACTCTTTCCTTTCACAACTCATAACAGATAAGCTGTGTCACAAGGACAGTATCTAGGTGGGTGCCTATGAAAAAATGCACCTACCAGTCGTTCATATGTGAATTATTTAGCAACTCCACAATTTCATTTTCAGTGAAGCATCAATAGCGGAAATACATACAAAACCTCACAACACAAACTGACACTGGAGGATCTAACACATCAACTTCTGATGATAACACGTGTTGCTTCTTGCACAAACGCTGCACACAAGCCTCTGCCAAAAATGAATCTACAGGACCAGGAGGACACGAATGCCTCCCCCACTCTATTTCAAAATTTCCAGATTGTCAAGCCCTTGGGTGACCTTCATACTCGATATGACATCCCCCACTTTAAGATCAGCAAGGAAGTCGGCGTTCTCCACAATGTAACCGAAGACAGCGTAACGGCCATCGAGAATGTTGGCGCTGCTGGGGGTCAGCTCGCTCTCCTTCAGCAGCCAAAAGATCTGGCTGGAGGCACTGTCGTTGTCAAACTCCTGTTGCTCAGTCAGAAAAGAAGCAGAGGATGGTCATTAGCATCCAACCAAAGCAGGCTTTCTTGGGAAGAGAATGAGATTGCAACATGAGTCAAAGGATTTTTTTTCGCAAACATTGAGAACTGACATTGACATGTTGGCACCGGCACAGGAGGAAAACGTGAGAGTGCACAAGACTCACGAATCGGACATACCTCTCGGGCCATGGCCATGGTGCCGAAGGCGTTGAATGGAATCTTGGGGAGAGCACGGTACCTGCCCAGGTCCTGCAGCACATCAGGCAGGCAGACGGGTTGAGATGGGTTAGAATGACAGGGACTGTAATACGCTACGCATGACTCATGGACGGACAGTGCTACTACGTACGGATAGGCTGAAACAAGAGCTAGCAAAATGCATCGGCCGCAAGTCTTGGGGTGTGACACAACTGTATTGACTCAACATGTCGTACAACTTGGTCAGAAATGAGAGTCAGAAGCGAGTGGTTTCATGGCCCCATACTGCTTGACGTGTTGCAGCTTCCCACATCTTGTTCCAAAGCAAGTCTCACTCACCTCCAAGGTGTCATGGTACACGGGCTCCTTGTCCCCCTCAACAAACACCTCCAGAGGAATCCTACGCTCCTGTTTTGAGACGTCTCAAGTCTCACTCACCTCCAAGGTGTCATGGTACACGGGCTCCTTGTCACCCTCTACGAACACCTCCAGAGGAATCCTGCGCTCCTTGCCAGTGGCGGGATCCACAAAGCCCTCTGCAGGCCCCTCGGGGTCTCCAGTCTGCACCACAAAGCCATCAGCTGGAATGGGAGGCGCACACAAGGGACCAGGAAGCGAAGGACAGTGGAAGGTTGGGGTACTCATGATGCAATGCCGCAAGCTTGAAATCCCACGGCACGTTGGAGAGAGACTGGAAGGCGGGACGACGGGGCTGTGGAGAAGCGGATTCGCACCTCTTTGAATCTCCATGCCGTCATAGAAGCCCCTCTTCACCAGGTCCACGAAGTTACCGCTGGTAACCGGCGCGTTGTAACCGTCGACAACAACCTCAAAGACCACCTCGGGGAGGTTGGGGTTGTTGAGCGGGCGCACCGTCATCTCCACATTCGCGCGCCCCTTGAGCACGGGGTACCCCTTGAACTCCGCCGGGATCTGGTATGGGAATGCCCCCACCATCGCCTCTTCAATGCTGCACGTGGAGGGACAAACGGATACACAGCGGGATGACGTTAATTTCTAGTTTCTCAAGAGGCCCTTGAGCACAGCGGGTGCGATTTTGACTTCGCCAGGATGTCACATTGGAATGACCCCTTGAATGCTGTAAGTGGTGCATGGAGGGTGCGAGGGGCAACGCAGTGCGAACACAACCGTTTCTGTCGCGTTCCACAATTTCGAATTCCGGAGGACCCTCCCCTGTCGCCTTCCCTACAAGTTGCAACTCAACCCGAACTCTTTTCTCCAATACTCCCACCCACCCGCCACTGACTCGCCGACTATGACCAGCAATCTTTTCAAAGCTTGAACTAAATGTCCTCCTTCCTCGTTGTCTCGTTCAAAACTGATTCGCACGACCGAATACGCGCCATTCCCTGGACGTCACCCCTGTGAAAACTACTCTCTCCCTCCTCCCGCACTCACTCGCCGACGATAGCGAGCAGCTCCTTCTGCTTGGGCTGGATGCTGTCGCGGTTGCGGCGCTCCACGATCTTCTGGAACTCCTGCAGCCCGTCCTGCAGCTTCTCTATCAGCTCGCGCCCCTCTGCCTTGTTCTTCTCCGCTACGTCCGCCAGAATCTTGTCCTTGCTCTGGTTCAGCACGCGGTTCGCCTGACGGATGTTCTGTGCACGGGAGAACAGACGAAGAAAGAAGGAACAGGCGAGGCGAAGAGGGGTGTATGGGGAAGGAGGGGGGAGGGGGGGGGGAGGTCCGGTAAGGGGAGGGGTAAAGAGAGGGGAGGGAGTAAAATAGAGGCCAAAGAAAAGGGGGGGAATGGAATGAGGATGATTTCCTGAATACGGAGTGAAACGGGGAGAGGACACGGAACGCAGACATAAATTGCGCCACTTAGCACGCCTCCCGCTAGATTTTTGAAAAGCTGGAAGCATTCGAGTGACAGGACGCATCCCTTCGCGTAAGAACGAAAGAGGGAACTTGACTGAGCTTACAGACTTGATATTTTAGAAGTCCCTGGTGCTTACCCTCTCGACTGGGTCGAATGCCTTCGAGCCAGGCAGCCTGAGATCCTCGGTGATGGCTTCCAGCGGCTGCTGCACCTCCTTAATCGCCTGGTTGTTGATAGGCAGCGCGTACCGGAGCAGCGCGCGCGCGTCCTTGATTGGCTGACCCTTGATAAGCACGCCGACGTCAGGGATGGCCGGGTTGATGGCGGGAGAGCCGGTAGTGAGAGCAACGGCATCCATCGGACCAGCGGTGAGGGAGACAGTCGTCGCTACTGCCGCCAGGCCGGTGGCCAGCTTCGAGAAAAGGTTGCTGGAAGGTGTTGGCTGGACAGGGAGAAACAACGTGAAGCATAATTTGATAACTGTGAAACATCCCTGAAACGAGGAGGTGAAAGGTGGATTTGTGACGACGGATGCAGAAGAGGCGGAAAGGAGGAAGTCATGATTTCGAAAAGTCAGTGAATAAAGACCGTTCGCGGATATTCCGACATATCACGGGCATCCCGAGATTCCAACACATCATGAACATCCCAGTGCAAGTGTAAATTTCTCAACAAATACGCATCGTGACGGCATCGTTACATTAGAGCTACCTCATTGTCTTTCGAAGACGCTGACGCGGACACGGAGAGCCGCGTCTGGTTCAGCTTCTTGGAAACACCGGCTTGCTTCTTCACTCCCTTGCCTACAGCAGCTCCGACAAGAGCACTAGCTCCACAAAGGGTCGCAGCTTGAGTCGCCATGGCTCACAAATGTTTTAATGACAATAGCAAACACAGGACGCCTAGAAGCACCAGCAAGTCCTGAAGCAAGAACTTGCTTATCGAGTTTTTTCCTGCTTGGTCTGCCGAGATGAGAAATTGGTTCACATCACCAAGCATGAATGCCTCTTTTCTGGTCAATTCTCATGGCCTGGCCAGGTCACGTCATCCAACAGTGTTCAGGCAGATTTTCCTGATGCCCCGTTTCCCCCGTGCCATCCTAGAATCAAGGAAACCAAAATCGAGGGGCTTGCTGACATGGACAGAGATGCACCTCCGCCAACTGATCCCTCGTGATGCTGATGTCAGCTGGAGGGAGAATGCCTCACTGCCGCGTGGAATGTCCTTGCTGGCAGAACCAAAGAATGACATCAAGGATTCGATGGGCTACAGAAAGACGCCACGTAAACGACTGAAATCCACACGGATGAGAGAACTTTCGAATGAAATAGCGCATCTCGCTGAAAAGAGATGTGTTATGTCAATCAAGTGTGTATATTGTTTCTGTAGTCTTAGAGTACACACATCATGTGTACAAACTTAAAAAGTAGACCGTCAGTTACGACGTGGATGCAATGTGATGTATAGTGTATTACATCCTTAAAAAACCTAACCATCCTCCTAGGACTATTATTGAAAAAATATCACTCTATATAAACAAAGAAAAATAATTATGACAGATAAATACATATCTTGTATCAAGTATCATTGAAGCTAATATAATACTAGAAAATATTCCAGGGATCTTTCATAAAAAAAATGGCTGGATCTAAAAAGACTAGGGTTGGCCAATGGCCATGGTTGCGTTTAAGCTTTCATTCCTTAGAGGAGGTAATAGTGAATGTACGGACCATGTGGTTTGATAGAGGAGTACACAATAATGGAACAATATTGTTTTAGGTTGACTGGTTGTCGGTTTTCCGTTTCTGTCGCGACAGAGCGTCAGTTTGCAGGAAACCAATCACCTTCCACGGCCACGCAGGCTCTGAACTGAACAACGGTTCCGTGGCGGTGTGTACAGTTTTTGTCGCGCACGAACCCTCCCTCACTCGTTACAGCACCAGATCCTGCCCCCCGAAATCAAGATTCCCACAGACGCTCCGTACAATCACAGGCAAACCAGACCCAGGTTCTGTCAGAGGGCGGGGAGAAATTCGAGGAAGCCAGGTGATGGCTTTGGGGTTTGTGTTCCGACCGAAACGAAACTTTTCAAGATTGACGACAACCTCTAGGGGCGTACACTGCAAAGTACAATATGTACAGTGCAGGTAACACGAGTGTATTGTTGTACTTTGCCCACAGCCTCCTCACGTGACGAGGAGCCATGGCGGCGTTGTTGAGTTGATTGAGACAGAACCGCAGTCCCGCAGAGGCCTCGCTCAACCTCCAAATCCGTACCATCACCAACCAACTCGAGTAGGTCGTCCACTTCGTCTGATGACAAGCAGCCTAGTCCCAGCTTTTGTTGTTCCGTGACATTCCGAGCACCACAGCTAATCCCATGACGTTCGCATCAGTGACTCGAGTACACCCAGCCTTTGTAGATATTAGACTAATCCTGGTTTTAATTTAATCCAAACTTTCCATGTGCGAGGTTGTCGTGAGTAGTTCTCGCGGTTCCGGTATATCATTTTTAATGTGTAAGGTTGCTGCGCGTGCAGCGGAAAGAATACCAGACAAATCATCGAGGCGACTCTGATTACAGCAAGAAGATGAAGTGGAAGAAGCTGATGGGAGGGAAGGGGAAGGTTCAGGAAGGTGGAGCGGAGAGCGGTAGAGGTCCTCCGTACGTAGATGTTGATGTTACAGGGAGATACGAAAAGCCGATCGATAGCGACGCGCTCGACGGCGACTCGTTCGGGCCGCCGCTGACGCCGCAGACGGCGTCGATAGAGGACGAGTTCCGCCGAGGCATGCAGGTCAGTCGAGTCCTTGCGACGTTCGAGTCCTTGCGACCCTTTCCCATCGTTGCGACCTTCGAGTCCTTGCGACGTTCGAGTCGAGTCAAAGATCAATCGTCCGCGTCAGGGTGCATTTTATGTCGACTCGTAAAATATTTCTGCACCTATATATTCTTTGGTATCGTTGTGGTCGCATCCCGACGAGTTTCCTTAATGGCAAAAGCTTCTAGGTTTCCCCACGTCTCACCCAGCGCCGTCTTCACAATTGAGTCGACTCAAAAGTCACCTTGACTTCTTCACGACTTTCCAAGCTCCATCGTCTCGCGTCCAAAATCACCCTGAGGCACACCGTCTCGCCTTTACTCACCTTGACTCTCGGGAACTCACTTTGAGTCGCCTTGAAAGTCAACCTGCTTTCGGCTGTCGCCCGTCCGTCCCTGTCGCAGGAGGTTCGCGAGATGCGCGACAAGTACGAGGGGCTGCTGTTTCTCGTCGCCAACGCGCAGCAGCGCGCCGCAGGTGAATGGATGGGTGGAAAGGTGTGAGGATGGGTGGATGGGTGTGTGGATGGATTACTGGGGTCTTGGCCTGGGGTTCGCCGTGTTGCGTCGCCAACGCGCGGCAGCGCGCCTTAGCTGAATGGATGGGTGGGTGGGTGAGTGATGGGTGTGCGGATGGTTGGGTGGATGGATGGGTAAAGGGGTGGTTGAATGGGTGTGTAGATGGGTGAAGGGGTGTGTTGATGGGTGGGCGTGCGTATGACTGGGCACATGCATCTCGCTATTGTCCTCATTCCCCCTCTGCTGATTCTCCACCTGCCTCTCCGTCCCCCACTCGTCTCCCCTCCAGAGTTCTCCGACGCGTTTCGGGAGCTGTCCTCGTTTGTGGCGGGCGCGTTTGGCGCTATAGAGGACGGGAACGTGGGCGAGGTGTTTCAGCATGTAGCTGTGGTAGAGGACCGCATTGGGCAGCTCTTCCATTACTACGTACGTGCGCACACACACACATGCATGCATGCGCCTCCTATGCGCACATGCGACTTTCACACCCGTCTCAAGTCAAGCATCGCACGGGGTGTGTTTCAGAACGTGGATGTGGTGGAGGGCCGCATTGGGCAGCTCTTCCATTACTATGTACGCGAGCACACACATGCATGCATGCATGCATGCATGCACATTTCATACGCACATATGCGTCTCCTTCTCTAGCCTCAAGCATCGCACGGGGTGTGTTTCAGCATGTGGCTGTGGTGGAGGACCGCGTTGGACAGCTCTTCCATTACTATGTACGTGTGCAGTGGGCTCTGCACACAACGCATGCATGCATGCGGATTTCATACGCGCCTCTAGCAGTCCCAGTTGCCCGAAATAGCTCCTTCACTGCTACGTGCGTCTCCTCTCCTCTCCCCCTCTCCCCCTCTCGGCTCGTTCACTATTACGTGCTGTCTGTACTTGGTTGGTTGGTTGCCGTGGAGTCACTTATAGTAGCAGCCTCAGGCCTTCCAGTGTGGAGTGCTGCTGAGACGGTGTTTTTATCTGCTGAGCGCTGCTGCCTCAAAGTTCCTTTGAGCGTACGCAAACTTATTATCGTTCCTGCATGTTCTTGCATGGCCGTGTGTGTGTGGGTGGTGGAGGGGGGGGGGGGGGGAGGGATTGGTGGATGTGCATGCATTTGCATGTGGATGTGTGGTGCGTGTGAACATGTATGTGCATGTGTATGTGTGCATGTGGTCTGCATCTGCACCCACCAGGCCATGCATCTAGCACAGGCCATAGCAGAGCCAACGGAGTCCCTGCTTGTGGAAATCAACCAAGTGGAGGTGCGTGCCTGCCTACATGATCTTTCTCTTTGGATTGCAAAGTAAGAATGTAGAGTTGGAGATCTACCATGTGCGCCCACCAGGCCATGCATCTAGCACAGGCCATAGCAGAGCCAACGGAGTCCCTGCTCGTGGAAATCAACCATTGGAGGTGCGTGGATAGATGGGTTTTCTCTTTGGGTTGGAAAGTAAGAATGTTGAGTTGGAAATCTACCATCTGCGCCCACCAGGCCATAGCAGAGCCTACGGAGTCCCTGCTCGTGGAAATTCACCAAGTGGAGGTGCGTGAATGGTCTTTGATTCAACCCTTTCAAGCCCACTGCTCCTTAGGTCTCTCCCGCAGCGACTATCACTCCCCTTACAGCTCTCATCCCTTGCACACCTCTCATCCAATGCAGCACCATCAACTCCTCCTTTACTTTTTTCTCTTCATCTTCCCTGCTTTCTTCGCTCCGTGTGTGATCAGGAGACAAGAAAGCTGTACGAGGCAAAGAGGTAAGTCGCCCATTGCTCTGTTCACGCACCTGCCGCCCTCCTGTGCTATCATCTGTTTTTCCTCCCAACCCGTGCTAGCATCTGTGTCTTTCTGTCCGCCTTCACAGCTACTCAGGTTCACTCCCTCCCTTTCCATTCCCACTCCGCGCTCCCACATTCTTCCCTCGTCTTCTCTCCCCTGCCTTCGTTCTGCTTATCTCTCTCACACGCTCACTTGCTAACTCACTCCCGCACGCCGTCACAATGCATCTTCCCCACCCTTCTTGCTTCTTCTGACGTTTCTTCACGCGGGTCTCTTGTAGGCGCACTTATGCGGAGGCCAGAGCATCAGCGCGCACCCACGAATCTGGAGGTGCCTCAAAACCATCTCTCTTCGAACCCCCCCTCCTGTCGGCTCCCGTCACACGTGTCCCTTGCAGGCGCACTTATGCGGAGGCCAGAGCAGCAGCGCGCACCCATGTACCATCCCCTGCCACCGCACGCATTGGATGCTCTGGGGGCGGGGGCGGGGGAGCGGGAGGGGGAGGCGGAGGGGGCGGGGGCGGAGCTAGTTCCGCATCTGCAGCAGCAGCAGGCGGAGCAGGAGGGGGAGGAAGGCCGGCGGCAGTGGCAGGAGCAGCACCAGTTGGCGAGACAGACTGGGAGGGAGGGGCAACGCGTGGCAGAGGCAGACGGGAGTTTGAGGAAGGCGAGAGGGAGGAAGACGAGGAAGAGGAGGGGATGGGCGACGAGGAGCGAGCAGCCAAGGAGGAATTCGACGAAGTGGCCATGACCCTCGGGTGCAGGATACTCGCCTTAGAGCAGCGGCGACCCAGGGCGTTGCTTTCCCAGGTGGTGAGGCATCACGTGGCAAAGAGCCGGCTGCTGAGGCGGTCGCAGCTGCAGCTAGGGCAGCTGGATGGGATGATGGGGTATCTGGTGGAGGAGCTGGGGATGGGGGGTGTGGCGCTGCTTTGTAGCGTTGATGAGGATGATTATGACGAGGATGATGACTTGGGAGGCGTGGCAGCAGGCAGTGAGGAGCAGGTCACCTCATCTCAAGAGACACCTTCCACGCTCCCCCCTCCCCCAACCTCCGCCCCCTTGCCCTCGCTTCCCACCTCCGCCCCACTCCCCGCTCCCCCCACCTCCGCGCCCCTGCCGTCCCCTCCTCCCGCCCACTCCACCCAAGCCACTATTTTCAGTAGCGGCAGCACCGCTATCATCTCTCCAGCTGTTGCTTCCGCATCTGCTGCTGCTGCTGCCTTTGCGGCACACCCTTCTATCACAGGTCCCGCCTCTGTTTCGGGCCCAGGAGTAGCAATTGCACCAGCGCCTGCAGCATCGGCAGCAGCAGCGGTGGCGGCAGCGGCGGCGGCGGCAGCAGCACAGAATGGGTCGAGAGGGAGAGGCAGGAGCAGCTACTCAGCCCCTTTAAGGCCCGTTGTGCGTCCTGACGGTTCTGTCACGTCTAGGCCCCTTTTACCCCGTAACAGATCTGCTGAAAGCGAGTCCTTGGCGCCTCTCCCTGCTGTCCCTGCACCTGCTGCTGCTGCTGCTGCTGCTGCTGCTGCTGCTGCTCCCTCTTCCTCTGCTACAGCTGCAGCATCTGCAGTTGGTTCTGCAAGGGTGGTGCAGCAACAGGCAGGTCAGCAGCAGGTGCATCAGCAAGGGCAGCAGCTGCAGCAGCAACAGCATAAGGCGGCTGTAAGGCAGCAGGGGCAGCAGCAGCAGCAGCAGCAGATGCTGCCACAGCAGATGCTGCCACAGCAGGCAAGGAAACGGGTGCACCCTGGCTTTCCCCGAAGCAAGTCCTCTGATAGCCCCCACAGCAGCAGCACTGTAACCGCTGCTGCTGGTGGTAACCAGAGCTCGGGTCAGAGCTCGGGTGCGGCTCCCCAGCCTCAACAGCTGCAGCACCGACAGCCACAGCAGCAGCAGCAGCAGCAAGTGACGCAGCAGCACCAGCAACAACAACAAGCGAAACAGCAGCATCTGCAGCAGCAGCAGCAGCAGCAGCAGCAGCAGCAGCAGCAACAGCTTTTTCAGGGGCAGCAGCAGAGGGGGCAGCAGATGCATATCGGGAGAGCAAACGCACACTTGCAAAGTTCCTCTGTAGGCTCGTCCACCCTCGTCGTTCCCTTTTCCTCCTCCGCTTCCTCCTCTGATTCCCAACCCCACTCTCGGTCCAAGTCAGGGCCAATCCCCTCACCGTCTGCCCTCCCTAGCGCTGCCTCTGCTGCCGCCCACGCTCCTACTGCTTCTGCTGCTGTTGCTACAGCGACCGTTCCTGCGGCAGCAGCGGCAGCAGCAGCAGCAGCAGCAGCAGCAGCAGCAGCAGCACCTGGAGCAACTATGGGTACGCCGTCGCTTGTCAGAGCTCCAGGCAGCACCCTAGGAAATGCTTCAGGTAATGCCCCAAGTAATGCCCCAGGCATCACAGGTTCTGCTACTGCTGCGCCTGGCGCCACTCCCTCCCCTGCACTCGCTGGTGCTGCTGCTGCCACTCCCACTCCCCCAGCACCTCCACCTGCTGCTGCTGTGCTCCAAACACCTGTGCTTTCAGCTGCAGTGGCTGCAGCAGCAGCGGGGGGTGGGGGTGGGTTGAGGGGGAGAGCAGCACACGTGGGTCCCTTTGCCATGCAAATGTCTGGTCCACTGCCGCGCCCTTCTGCTGTTGAGCAGGCTGTAGCAGGAGGTGCTGCTGCTGCCTCTGCTTCTGCTACAGCCACTTCTGGTGCTACAGCTTCTCCCAGTCCTGCAGGCAGTGGAGGTGGTTCGGCGGGTGGTTTGGCAGGTGGTTTGGCAGGTGGTTCGGCAGGTGGTTCGGCAGGTGGTTCGGCAGGTGGAGCAGGTGGAAGTGGGGCCGGGCGGTTCAGCTTTGGCTCAACTGGCAGGGAAGTCCCTGCAGGTGGGTTGGCAGGAGGTCCTTCAGGTGGTTTGGCAGGGGGCTTCACAGGTGGGCTGACTGGAGGAGCAGCCATGCCTATGCCTGGGCATCAGGCCCCGGCCAAGAGAGTAAGCCATTCGGGACCCATTTTGAGGGGCAGTGGTGGTGGCGCTGGGTCAGCGTTAGGAGCAGCAGGAGCAACTGGAGTGGGAAGAGCAGGAGCAGGAGGAGCAGCAGCAGCCATGCCTTTATTCGATCCCTCTGCATCCTACCCTCCCTCTTCCTCCTTCCCTCCCTCCGCATCATACCCCCCATCGTCAGCACCTGCCTTCTCATCCAGTTTCCAGCAGGCATATGTTCTAGGAGCGGTACCCTCCCAGCCTCCTATGCCCTCCCAATCACCCATGCCCTCTCAACCTGCTACGACCCTCACAGCTGCTCCTGTGTCTGGGTATGCCTACGCTGGGGCAGCAGCAGGGGGAGCAGTGGGCGGCGGGGCAGGGTATGGGATAGAGCTTCAGCCTACCTGGCAGGCTGGTGTGTCTGGAGCAGGTATGAGGCCAACAGGGGCGGCAGCGGCAGCAGGGGCAACAGGCCTAGCAGTCCCGGGAGCAGTTACGATGGGGCCTTCAACAGGAGTTGCAATGGGCGTTCAAACGGGAGGCCTGGGTGTGGGTCAGAGCTACCCGTCCCACCCAGCTTACGGTTTCAACACCAGCCCGAGTGGCGGATTAGGGTTTGGGAGCAGTAGCAGCGGATTAGGGTTTGGCGCCTCGCCTGTTTTCCAGGGCGGTTTACCCAGCAAAGCCCTGAGTGGACCCATAGCCCGCAGCTCGTTCTACGGAGGCGGTGGTTTTCTCTCCTCAGCTGGCAATCCAGGCCTTACCGGTGCTGGTGGCAGCGGTAGCAGCAGCGGCAGCGGCGGCGGCGGCGGCAGCGGCGGGTTCAGCAGCAGCGGCACAGGGCACATGCGGGGAGAGAGGCTGATAAAATCCGGTCCAATCGGCCCGAGTAACAGCTACTATGCTGCAATGGCCGCTCCTGCTCTCTCCCCACCCAAGGTCACAGAGTTATACGCCCTCCCGCCTCCGCCTCTGGAGCTGAATTCGTCTCCTAGTGGAGTAGTTTCAGGGGGTGGTGGGGGTGCTGCTGGTGGTGGTGTGGGTGGCGGTGGGAGTGAGGGGAAAGCGGTGCTACGCTCCCCTGGAGCGAAGGAGGGTTCGTCTGTAGGAGCAGTGGCTGGTGGTGGGGGCAGTGGTAGTGGCAGTGTGGGTGGGGCAGCATCAGATGTGAGAGTGGAGAGGCAGGAGAGGGAGGTGGTTTCTTTGTCCTCTTCATCCTCGTCATCATCCACAACAGCCCAGGTTCGGCAGGAGCAGCAGCAGCTACAGCAGCAGGGGGCACAGGCCCAGCAGAGTCAGCAGAGTCAACCGAGTCAACAGAATCAGCAGAGCAGGCAGCAGCAGCAACAACCATCACCGCAACCACCCTCACAACAACCACCCCAGCAGCAGCAGCAGCAGCAGCAGCAGCAGCAGCAGCAGCAGCAGCAGCACGCGCGGCCGCAGCTCCCCCCGCTACAGCCACAGCCACGGGTGCTGCCAGCCTGGCCTGTGCAGCCCAGGGGGGCGGGCAGGGGGGTGGGATCACTGCGCCGCCCCATGTTCCCCACCATCATGTCGGAGGGCAGTGAGGAGGGCGAGTCTGGAACAAGCAGCTTCACTGGCTCCCCGGTAAGAAGGGGTGGTGTGCGGTTGAAAGAGGTCAATGAACTGTTTGTTTGGTCTGGTTGGGGCGGGATCACTGCGCCGCCCCATGTTCCCCGCCATCATGTCAGAGGGCAGTGAGGAGGGCGAGTCTGGAACAAGCAGCTTCACTGGCTCCCTTGTAAGAAGGGGTGGTGTGCGGTTGAAAGATGTTCAAAGGTTTGTCTGGTCTGGTTGCATCACTGCGCCGCCCCATGTTTCCCACGATCATGTCGGAGGGCAGCGTGGAGGGTGAATCTGGTACCAGCAGCTTCACTGGCTCCCCGGTAAGAAGGGATTGTGTGCGGTTGAAAGAGTGTCAAAGGTTTTTGTCTGGTCTGGTTGCATCACTCCCCACAATCATGTCGGAGGGCAGCGAGTAGAGCGAGTCTGGAACCAGCAGCTTCACTGTCTCGCCGGTAAGAAGGGGTGGTGTGCGGTTAAAAGGGATTCAGTGGCGTGTGTGTCTGGTCTGGTTGGGTCAGTTCCCCGCCCATGCTCCCCTCAGTTATGTCAGAGCTCCTTCACCTGATGACCTCACCCCTCCCTCCACTCCACCTTTCTCATACACATACTTTCTCTTGTACTGCCTCCCCCCTCCAACCCCCCCTCCCGTTTGTGTTCTCTGCAGTCTCTGTGCTCCTATGACAGCCCTAGAGCTGCTGCTCCTGACGACCTCCTCACCTTTCGTTCCACCCATGCCAATCTTTTTCATGCACCAAGCGTTCTCTGTTCCTTCCTCTCTTCCCCCGCCCCGCCCTCCTTTCCTTTCTGTTTTCTGCAGTCTCTGTGCTCCAATGACAGCCCTAGAGCTGCTGCACCTGAGGACCTCACGCTTCCTCGCACCTACGCAACTGCCTCTTCGTCCTCTTCCTCTTCCGCCGCCCAATCCTCCGCTCCCACTTCAACTCTTCAGCCCCGGCAGCATCATGGGAGTTCGGTCGAGCGATCTCAACCGTCGGATGCGGCGAGTTCAAGACGGCTGGAGATCCAGCTGAGGCAGGCGTTTTCGATGCCACGTCAGCATCATCTAGTGTCACCAGCTGATGGCATGTGCAGTCCGCATTCGTCCATGACGTCATCGTCGTCCTCGCCTGTGCATTCGCCACTGTTGCCAGCAGCCGCACAGTGAGGTGTAAATTGTGCATCCATTACAATAATTTTTATTTCATTTGTACTGAGCAAGTGCAAATGTTACGGTACTGAGTTCAGCTAATTTGATTGATTCCTTGTGGTGTATTGTTCTTTATTGTAAGCAACTTCCTGAACTAGTTGAAAGTGCTTGTATTTTGCTCTTCGCTTGCACGATTCACGCTGAAGCGGGTTGGTGTCAGTGTCAGAGAGCATGCATGGCGCACTGTTCCAGCCAGCCAATCACAATTTTAGGCGGGAAGTGAAATTTAGGTAGCTTCCCTCGATTGTGTCAGCAATTCCGGAACACACAGTTCGAGGTGTTGGTCAACAGATCCTGCTGAATGCCGTCCTTGTCTTTACGTAGTTATCTCGGATCTCGAGGCTGGGATAATCTGGAGGTTAGCTCCAGGGCCAACCTCAAGCCCAGATACCTTATAGACTCAGCAAGGTTCTGTGGCTTATCAGTCTTTTTACGTACCACTCGCATTTTTCTCAGGAAGTTATGGCAGTTATTACATAGTCTGTCTCTCCTGCCTCACGGAATTCAAAAAATATGCACGTCGAGGCGACTCTTAGATGCCGAGGATCTCGGACGGAGCTCCGTTAGGAAGTCCCGAGCGTTGGCTAAATGACCGTTAATTCCAGGGTTTGGAATAATGCTCAGAAGTGGTCAGTTGTGAAAAGTACAGCCTTGTCGAGTTCATCGTTTCGTTCCTAAAATCCTAGAACCTGCTTCGGCAAGGTCTCTCAATCCGCGGCCCAGGATGTAACCGCAAAGGCCTTTCGCGCCTTCTCCTTCCTGAGTGCCATTCTGGGCGTTTACCGTACAGCCGTGATTGCCTCACCTCTACCTCCGCACACCTCTTCGTTTAAAATCGTCACCATGACATTCCTTTCGAAAGCCCTCGCGGAGATCGCTCAACGGTCAGGATCGCTCAATCAAATTCCAAAGCGGAGCGAGTCGTGCAACTCCTTCTTCACGGGAAGCCAATCTCCAAGATCAGCCGCCTTTTCCGGTTCTCTTCTTCCACGCACCAAATCGCGAAGAGAGGACGGCGTAGGCCGCGTAATAATGTGGGTCATCCTTGCATTCCAGTCAAAGCGCATTCTTTCGTTCCTCGTGCTGCCGCTGCTCGCGTGCCTGCTCGTCTGGGGCTTGCTGCGCCGAAGCGGAGATGAGAGAGGGAAGTGGCCGGCTGTGGAGCGGCAGCCGTGGCGAGAGGAGATCGTCGTCGAGTCTTCGCCGTCGTCGTTGTTGAAGGAATATATTAGAGAGCGTAGCGATAGCGAGAGAGTCTCTGCTATGGGAATGATGTTGCGCCAGCAACTTGGTAGAGTTTTGGTAGCGTTTGCCTCTAAGGACTTTGTGAGAATTGAAGTAGCATTTGGGCCAAGTAGAATTGCAATATCAATTATCAAACACACAAGCAAACACAAACATATATAGGCAAGCAAGAGTTGCACAATTGTTGCGTGGCGCTGCGAGTAACCCAACCCACACGAAAGTGCTGTGCAGGTGGGTGAACGCGCCCCGCACATTTCCAACCCAACTCGGCACCGGAATGTCTCACCGTGCACGCTACTCCTGCCAACACAGCAAGTGAGCAGCGTGCCTCACAAGCAAGGCACCTACGACCCCCAAGACTCGTCATTCCTAGCACCGATTCCGCCGAGTTCGCTGCAGTAGCTCACAGTCACCCGTAGTCACTAATGACCGCCATCGAACTCGTGCGTCGGTGCCGAGTAGACTCAGTCGTTAGGCGCCGACCTGCCAAGTCAAAGGTCATCGAGGGCCCTTGCTGTCGTAGGGCCCTCTAACACTCCCCTGCCATACTACAGCAAGGCCCTTTATAATCACAGGGCATGCATACACACATACACACCAAAACAAAGGGATACACACAAACGAAACACGCTCAAAGTGTAAACACGCACCGCACCAGCCATGGATAGGCCATGGCACCATCCACATCATGGAGTGTCTAGGTCTTCACTCCCCTCACTCGAGAGCCGCACCTGCCCCACGAAGCAACGACTGAAGGCGGGGAAATGCAATGCCTTTGTGAGGTAGTCAGCAGGCTGCTCGCTCGTAGGGATGTACTGCAGCTGCAGCTTCCTGCGCTTGACCATGTGCTGCAGCCACATGTGACGACGCTCCATGTGTTTGAGGCTCCCCTTGAGCCCCATGCCACCTGCCACTGAAATGGCGGAGGAGTTGTCCACAAAGAGAGTCGTGGGCTCCTCACTCCTCAGCAGTTGAAACTCTGCCAGCAGGAAGCGCAGCCTGCGCGCCTCCTTCCCAGCCTCCACAGCAGCAACGTACTCAGACTCAGTGGAGGAAAGGGTGGCGCAACGAATCCGCTGGCTCGCCCATGAGACAGCAGCACCCCCGAGCACGAAGACATAGCCACCTGTGCTGGTCCTGTTCTGCTTGTCCCCTGCATCATCAGCATCGGCGTAGCCCACCAGCTCCAAGACACTCCGGCCCACCACCAAACTCCAGCGCCACATCCCTGCTCCCCACCAAGTACGTCAAGCACCGGTCCAACTCCTTCCAGTGCTGATCACTCCGCACAGTCTGGCCCGACCCCAGCTTGCTGCAGGCGAACGAGATGTCGGGACGGGTGGTACAGGCCGCGAACTGCAAGGATCCCACCTTCTGCCTTTACTCCTCCTCCTGGCGAGACTGCCATCCCACATCCTCGAAGGTCTGCACACTGAAAGGGTCAGAGGAAAGAGGGGTGCGAGGCACTCGCAGCGGCTGCTCCCCGTCAAAGAAGCGCCTATGGACCTTGTCCACATAGGCCCCCTGGTGCAGCCACAGCCTCCTCGTGGGCCTGTCCCGAATCAGCTGCAACCCCAGATATTTCTCCACAGGGCTAATCTCCCGCAGCTGAAAGGCACTCTGCAGCAGGTCACGCAGCTCCGCTAACATGCTCTGACTGCGGCTGGCAGCAAGCAGGTCATCCACATACACCAGCAGCCAGCACATCTCCCCCTCAGCATCAGTCTTGAAGTACAGAGCCTCATCCACCTTGCTCTTCTTCCATCCAGCCCCAAGCAGCACCCCATCCAAGGCCTCATACCATAGCATCGGGCTCTGCTTGAGCCCATACAGACTCTTCACCAACTTACAGACACGAGGAGTCCCATCCTCGTAGTAGCTCGGCTGCTCCATGTAAAGGTCTCGGTCCAGCACGCCATGGAGGAACGCGTTCTTCACATCGAGCTGCATCAGGTCCAAATCAAGTGCAGCTGCAATCGCCAGAAGCACACGCGCCGTCACATAGCTTCCCACAGGGGCGTACGTCTCCTCATAGTCCACCCCTGCCACCTGCGTGAACCCCTTCACCACCAGCCTCGCCTTCTCACGCTCCACTATCCCATCTGGTCGGAACTTGGTGTTCAAAATCCAGCGGTTCTTCATCACATTCACCCCTGGCGGACGCGGAACCAACTCCCACGTCCCCTGCTCAATCAAGCTCCGCATCTCCTCATCCATCGCCTCTTTCACCTTGTCTCCCTTCCAGCAGCCCAAGGCCTCCTTCACTGTCATTTTCGCTATGTCCCACTGCCTCTCAGGGTCAGCTGCCACGTCCGGGTCCAGGTCAGTCCACTCCTCGTCCTCCTCCTCGTCATCCAAGCCCGCTGGCTCATCCACTACAGCCCAAGCGTATCGAACAGGCGGGACACTACGAGTGATGCGAGTGGAGCGACGCAGTGGTGCAGTGGTCGTCCCAGAAACCAACACACGACCACCATCTCTAATTCCCCACATCTCCTGCTCCCCCGTCTGCAGCTCCCCTGTCTGCCCAGACGGCCTGAGCCAACGCCAGGTGCCACCAGTGATGCTGCACACCCATGTGCAGCAACATCGTCCGCACCGCCTCCACAATGCTGCGCATCTCCCTCTCGGCCATCCCGTTCTGCTCCGGCGTGTACGGGCATGTGAGGTCATGGATGATGCCTTTACCGTCGAGGAAGAGCGTGAAGTCGTGCCCCAGGAACTCGCCACCCCGATCAGTGCGCAGCGCCTGCACCGTGGTCTTGCACTGTCGCTCTGCCATCGGGAGCCACTTCTGGAACGCCGCCAGTGCATCACTCTTCTGGGCCAAAGGGTAGGCCCAGACATATCGCGTCTTGCGATCCTTCAGCACCAAGAAGTAGCGGCTGCCGTCCTTAGCTGCTTCACGGAAAGGGCCACATAGGTCAGCATGCACCACCCCGAGCAACTCATCCTCCTCCTCTCCCACAGAAGGAAAGGTATGACGAGTGATCTTTCCCCCAACACAGGAGACACAAGGTATGCCTGACTTCTCCAAATCCAAGCCCTTCACTGACCCGTGAGCCGCTGTGCGCTCGATGGCATCAATACCAACGTGTGCCATACGCGCATGCCACAGGTCCCCCTTAGACCGTACGCCGGTCGCCAAGGTACGAAGTGCCACCGTTTCGCCTTCCTGCTGCT
The DNA here is from genome assembly GCA_947471745.1 of Closterium sp. Naga37s-1. Lineage (NCBI taxonomy): Eukaryota > Viridiplantae > Streptophyta > Zygnematophyceae > Desmidiales > Closteriaceae > Closterium > Closterium sp. Naga37s-1. The sequence goes on along the minus strand of CANJKZ010000122.1, from coordinate 898,942 downwards.
GCGTCGAACACGGCTGGAAGTTCGTGCAGAGAACACGCCCCTTGAACTCCGCACGACCAAGGAGCGATCCATCTGGTGCCCGCAGCAAAGTCACATCCCCGGCATCCAGCAGCTGCACACCACTATCACGCAGCTGCCCAGCAGAGAGAAGACTCGCCTGCACTCCTGGTACGTACAGCACGTCCGGCACCAAGACACGCCTGCCCCCCTCCCCAAGAAGAGCGACTGTGCCTCGCCCCTGCACCTCCTGAAGGGCGCCGTTGAAGCCGGTAACCTGCTTAATGCTGCCGCCGCTGCTCATCTCCACAAAGGCAGAACGATCTCCCATGAGATGGTGGGAGCATCCGCTATCAAGCAGCACGACGCTCGGGTTCGCCTTCACAGCAGCTGCAACAGCCTGTAAGCCCTCCTCGGCCTCAGGCTCTAGCACAACGAGAGGAGTCTGCTCCACAACTGGCTTCACCATCGCACATGATGACTGCCCGCTCCCCTTAGAGCCATCACCCCCCTTTCCGCTGCTACCTCCAGAACCCTCTCCACCGGTGTCTGCCTCCTTATCCGCCCGCTGCTGACAGTACTTAGCAACATGCCCTATTTGTCCACACACATAGCACTTCCCCTTGAAGCCCCCTTTCCCCCCCTTCGGCTGGCCATCCTTACCCCCTTTCCACTTCTCCCCTCCCCCACCAAGCCCACCCCCATTCTTAGGCTGCTGCTGCTGTGCCGTAGTGGGAGGGGAAGGGAATGAAGTCTGCTGGAATTGGGGCTTACCCTTCTTGGTAAAGACCTGGTTAGCCTGGGGAAGAAATTGGTCCTTTCGTCCCTCTGCCGCCAGCGTACACTCCTCCTCGATGATGTAGCTAGCGAGGGTGTCCTCGTCCAACTCCTTGCGAACCTGCGGCAACTTCAGCATCCTGCGTAAGAGGTTGTACTGCTGCGGCAACCCCTTCACAACGTGAGTGATGTACGACGCCTGCGAGTAATCTACGCCGGCCATCCTCAGGTTCACTAGGATCTGCTGCGCACGGTTGCAATAGGACGTAGCGGACTCGTGCTCTCCCATCTCGAGGTTAGTGAGCGCCTGCTCTAACTGACCGATGTACAGATCGTCCTTCGCCATGTACGTGCGCATAATAAACTGCCATGCCTGATAGCCGGCATCGACCTTCATGCGACACGCCTTAAGGGCGATCTGTACGGTTGGGGAGCAGCATCGGGAAATGGTGGTGAATGTCAGCAACTGCATCGCGCGGAACTGAGAGAGATGCGCAAGCGCACGCGCTGGTGGAATGGGGGTGGTGCCATCTATGAATCGCTTTAGCTGAGCGATCTCAAGCTGCGGCTCGATTGATTCTGTCCACGTCGACAGGTCGTGACGTCCTTCTAGCGGCCTAGTGACAACGATCTTGTCTGGAGTGAATCTGAAGTAGCCATAGTTGGGGGCTATTCCCTCGTCCCTCGACATCGATCCAATCGGGGTAACGCCCGGCATAGCCTCACTATCGAACTCTTCCGCAATTCCTCCTCCAGCAACGCTCCGCCGTCCTACATTCGCATGCTCTCGTGACGCTGCTGCACGATGAACACGCTCCTGTACACCGCCAACGCTAGCCGTACTAAACCGAGTTGGTCCTCGCAGGACCCCACGCGACATCAACCCATCAAACTCCTCGTCATCGCTATTTCCGCCATCGACAGCCATATCCCACGCACTAGTACCTCTCGCAACTTGCTCAACATTCTCTACACGTGGCGAAGGGTGCTCACGACGCCGACGCGAGCGCAATCCCTCCAACATTAGCTCGTATTCGATATCACTAATCTCACCACGAGAATGACGAGCCACGAGATCCTCCTCTAGGGCGCGCAAATTACCGGCCTCCACGTTCGCCTCCTCTGTACTCATCCTCTACGACGTCTCTGTAAGGTACCACAAATTAAAATAAAGTGCCCCTTCCTTAAATCCCTCGTCTCGGGGTCACCTCACAAGGGTCCTCAGACGAGTGGTAATAAATTACCAAACGCCCTATCCTTGGGTCCGAGAACGTAACTGGAGGGAAATCAAGAGAGGTTCAACTTAGATTAATAAACGCCCTTCACTAACGCCGCACGCCAAGGCGAGTATACGAACGCGAATATCAACGACGACGGAAATCTATGCGTGTTCGTTCCACGCTCACCGCACCATGAAGGAATATATTAGAGAGCGTAGCGATAGCGAGAGAGTCTCTGCTATGGGAATGATGTTGCGCCAGCAACTTGGTAGAGTTTTGGTAGCGTTTGCCTCTAAGGACTTTGTGAGAATTGAAGTAGCATTTGGGCCAAGTAGAATTGCAATATCAATTATCAAACACACAAGCAAACACAAACATATATAGGCAAGCAAGAGTTGCACAATTGTTGCGTGGCGCTGCGAGTAACCCAACCCACACAAAAGTGCTGTGCAGGTGGGTGAACGCGCCCCGCACATTTCCAACCCAACTCGGCACCGGAATGTCTCACCGTGCACGCTACTCCTGCCAACACAGCAAGTGAGCAGCGTGCCTCACAAGCAAGGCACCTACGACCCCCAAGACTCGTCATTCCTAGCACCGATTCCGCCGAGTTCGCTGCAGTAGCTCACAGTCACCCGTAGTCACTAATGACCGCCACCGAACTCGTGCGTCGGTGCCGAGTAGACTCAGTCGTTAGGCGCCGACCTGCCAAGTCAAAGGTCATCGAGGGCCCTTGCTGTCGTAGGGCCCTCTAACAGTTGTTACTGTCGCAAGCGTCGCACGGTGGCTTGGCAGCAGCGAGTGAGCTCGTAGGCAGCGAAACCTACAAAGCGAACGTATCACGTTTAGAGGATGGCAGTGAAGGGGGCGCAGTGACTGGTTCAGAGACGAAGGAACGAGAGAAAGCGGTTGAACGATTGGGGGAGGCGGCCGGCGACGGCGACGACGGGTTACCTGATCCTGGGCGAAGTAGGGGCGAAGGGGGAGGTGGGGTAGAGGACTCAACTGGGGAGAGAAAGGCGGGCAGCAATGGAGAGAAGGCGGAGCGGGATGTAGGAAATGCGGAGAGCGATGGAGGCAAGGAGGAGAGCAGGGGCGAGGGTAACGGGGAAGGGATCGATGGGCTGAAAGTGGAAACTGATCTGAGGGATGAGCAGATGAGAGAGGGAGGGAACGGAGATGGTCAGGGGGAGGAAAGGCTTTCCGAGGCAACTCAGAAGTCATCGGAGGGGCGGCAGGATGAGATTGTAGTGGTGGAGAGCGGTGGAGGGAGCCGAGGCGTGGGAGAGAAAGAGGTAGAGGAGAGGAAAGAGGAGAAGAGGGGGGGTGAGGTGGAGGAGGTGGAGAATAAAGGGGGGAAGAGGGAGGAGAGGGAGAAGGAGGAGAAGAAGGAGAAGGGGGAGAAGGAGAATGAGGTGGAGGAGACGGAGAAGAAGATGAAGGGGAAGAAGAAGGAGGAGACGAAGGAGAAGGGGAAGGGAAAGAAGAAGGGGAAGAAGCGTCAGCAGTACGAGGAGGTCAAGGAGAAAGTCCATCTAGACGGTATGTTTGCACACAGCTCCTTTCCACCATGCCGCGCCCTTTCCCAGTCCCGCGTACTGTGACCAGACGGCACGTGGGAGCCCACGTGTTCAGTCGTCGCCAAAGCTGCTGCCCTGACCAGACGCACACCCAACCCACATGTTGTCTCTTCCAGCTCTCCGGCTGCCCAGCCTCTGGGGATGATAATGCCCCCCCACTCCCACCTTCCCCTGCCTCCCTTCCCAGTGCCCGCGGACTGCGACCTGTACGTGCTTCAAAACCAGTCACGTGCTACCATGGCACGTGGCAGCCAGACTCAAAACCAGTACGTGCTATGGTAGCACGTGCCATGGCAGCCAGACTCAAAACCAGTCCACGTGCTTCGTTCTTCACGTTCCCTGATAGGCAACTTGGCTGGATCATGTTCCCCCCACCTTCCCCCCTGTCCCTTCCCCAGTCCCTGCAGACTGCGACCTGTACCACGGCACGTGGCAGCCGGACTTGAACTGAATTCCTTTGTTCTCTCTTCCCGCTCTCTATTTGCCAATGACCCCCCTCCTGTTCCCAGTGCCCGCGGACTGCCACCTGTACCACGGCACGTGGCAGCCGGACGCAGATCTAGTCCCCATGCTCTATCTTCCCGCTCCCCCCCTTCCCCCCCCGCCTCCCTCCCCCAGTCCCCGCGGACTGCGACCTGTACCACGGCACGTGGCAGCCAGACCTGGAATCGCCGCTCTACACCAACAACACGTGCGCCGCCATCTCGCAGCACCAGAACTGCCAGGGCAGACAAATTGCACTCCCATTACCCCCCTGTCCCTCCCCCAGTCCCTGCAGACTGCGACCTGTATCACGGCACGTGGCAGCCAGATGCGGACCCAATCCCCATGTCCTTTCTTCCCGCCCTCCCTCGTTTTCCCAGTCCCCGCAGACTGCGACCTGTATCACGGCACGTGGCAGCCAGATGCGGACCCAATCCCCATGTCCTTTCTTCCCGCCCTCCCTCGTTTTCCCAGTCCCCGCAGACTGCGACCTGTATCACGGCACGTGGCAGCCAGATGCGGACCCAATCCCCATGTCCTTTCTTCCCGCCCTCCCTCGTTTTCCCAGTCCCCGCAGACTGCGACCTGTATCACGGCACGTGGCAGCCAGATGCGGACCCAATCCCCATGTCCTTTCTTCCCGCCCTCCCTCGTTTTCCCAGTCCCCGCAGACTGCGACCTGTATCACGGCACGTGGCAGCCAGATGCGGACCCAATCCCCATGTCCTTTCTTCCCGCCCTCCCTCGTTTTCCCAGTCCCCGCAGACTGCGACTTGTACCACGGCACGTGGCAGCCGGACACCGAACCTCCGCTCTACACCAACAACACGTGCGCCGCCATATCGCAGCACCAGAACTGCCAGGGCAACGGCCGGCCGGACAGTGGGTACGAGCGGTGGCGGTGGCGGCCGGGGGGGCGGGAGGAGTGCGGGGCGCTGCCGCGGTTTGATGCGGTGGAGTTCATGCACGTGATGCGCGGGAGGAGCGTTCTGTTCGTTGGGGACTCTGTGGCGCGAAATCACATGGAATCGCTCATCTGCCTGCTCAGTCAGGTGAGCAGTGGGGGGATGAGTCAGGTCTGGAGTGTAAAGGGTGACTCGGTGGAGTTCCTGCAGGTGATGCACGGAAGAGAGAAGGGGGAGTGCGGGGCGCTGCCACGGTTTGACGCGGTGGAATTCATGCACGTGAAGCGAGGGAAGAGCGTTCTGTTCGTGGGGGACTCTGTTGCACAGAACCACATGGAGTCGCTCATTCTCCCGTCTCTTCCCCCCCGGTAATCCAGGTGGAAACCCCCCACCTGCGGGGCAGCAAGAGCCTAATCCGCATGGTCTTCCCGCGCGCCAAGGTCACCATTGCGCGCATCTGGTCCGCGTGGCTCGTCCACGAGTCCCCTTCCTTTCCCCTACCCTTCCCTTCCTACCCTTCCCTTCCCTCCCCTTCCCCTCCTGACCAACACCAGGTGGAGACCCCCCACCTGCGAGGCAACAAGAACCTCATCCGAATGGTCTTCCCCCGCGCAAAGGTCACCATAGCGCGCATCTGGTCCGCATGGCTCGTCCAAGAGTCCCCCGACCCTCCCCCCTCCGCGCTGCCCTCCGCCCCTGAGTCCCTTCCGCGCCTGCGCCTGGACAGAACGGGGGAGAAGTGGTGGGGGGGTGTAGAGCGGTATGATGTGGTGGTGCTGTGCACTGGGCACTGGTTTGTTAAGCCGGCGCTGTTTGTGGTGGGGGGACGCGTGGTGGGGTCGCAGGGCGGGTGGTGGGAGGCTCATGGGAAGGAGGTGGAGGGAGGGGGAGGAGGGGGGAATGGCGAGGAGACGAGAGCAGGAGCAGGAGGAGGAGGGGGAGCGGGAGCGGGAGGGGGAGGAGGAGGAGAAAGTGGGAAAGAGAGTGGTTCTGAAGGCAGTGCGGAGCAGCTGGAAAGGAAGGGAGGTGAGAGTAGTCGGCAGGAACAACAGGTGGAGCAGCGGAGAAGGTTGGAGGGAAGGGTAGTGGCTGAGGATACAAAGCTTTCAGCGAACAACAGAGCAGCCAGTAGCAGACAATTGAAGGATACACAGAAGGATCTACAGAAGGATTCACAGAAGGATCTACAGAAGGATTCACAGAAGGATCTACAGAAGGATCTACAGAAGGATTCACGGAAGGATCTACAGAAGGATCTACAGAAGGATCTACAGAAGGATGTAGAGGTTCCTCTGAACAACACTGCTGCTTTCTCCATTGCCATTCGGACCGTCTTTGCTGACGTCGCAGCAGCTGTCAAGGCGAACCCGAAGCAGATTTTTGTCTTCCGAACCTACTCCCCGGACCACTACGAGGGCGGGCAGTGGAACACCGGAGGCTCGTGCGCAGGCCTGGCCGAGCCTCGCGGCAGCAACTACACTTACCAAAACTCGTACGGGAACGCGATTTATAACGAGCAGAAGGCAGCTTATAACGAGGCTATGGAGGGGCTGGGAGATGAGTTCAAGTGGCGATTTGGCCTGATGGACATAATGCCGAGTGCGGGGGTGAGAGTTGACGGGCATCCGGGGCCGTATAGAGGGCTGAACAGTGTAGCAGAGCTGGAGAAGCGCATGGAGGAGGAGAAAGAGGCCAAGTACCCTCCTCCGCAGGACTGCCTGCACTGGTGCCTGCCCGGGCCTATAGACTCGTGGAATGTGTTTCTGCTGCAGCTGATCAAACGGCAGAGAGTAATGGGGCAGGCAGGGGCGTAGAGGGCAGGCAGGGATGTGGAGGCACAGAGGTCCAGAGGCACAGGATGATGGTGCAGGCAGGGGTGTAGAGGCTTAGAGCCACAATGGCACAGGGTGATAGGGCACGCTACTGCTCGGATCTAGGTATGGGCCAAAGAGGGAAGCGGCGTTTTGAGACGCTTCAAGAGGGCTGGACAGTTGTTGGCGGAGCTGGTAGGGCATAGGAAGAAGGAGAGCAAGTCCAAACGGCATAGGGTCATGGGGCAGGCTGGGGCTTGATGCTGTGGGTGTGGGTGTGGGTGTGGGGTGGGGCAGATAGGGGTGTAACCGTACAGATGTGCGATGGGCCAGGCAGGGGCATGACGGTACAGGGTCGTTGGTGGGACGGCCAGTGGATGTGTGATGGGGCATGGCATGGGGAAGAGTGGTGCTTACAGGGTGGAACATGGCATGGGGTGGGACAGAGTGGTGCTTGCAGCTGGGCGTGAAGCAGACAGGACAGGGTCACGAAGCTTCCTGTCCTACCCTGAAGTACCTTGGTGTTGTGGTGTGCTAGTCAAGCAGGCGGTAGTCAACTAGGCCTCCTTTGCCACCAGGGCGCCTTGATTTGATTTGATTTGAAGCGTTGGATGTCTGACGGCCTCGGCGCAAGGTTTATGTTATGGCGCTAGATGCCCACAGGCGTACGGTACAATACAAGCTTATAACGCACCCATCCATGCCGTGTAGAGCTGACCACGTGTGTGACTTGCAGGTTGTTGAAGCCTTTTTAGCAGTATAACAAGACAAGATGCATCCAGTGAAGCCTTTTTAGCAGTATAACAAGACAAGATGCATCCAGTGCAAGCTCACCAACTACCAATCGCGTCAATTGTCCCCAAAGAGTCAAGTGACTCAAGTGTATTCTGCTACAGTACTACAGTGCTACTCCATTGTGATGGCCAACTGGCTATCTGACGTATGCTTTACAAGACGACTACTTCCCGATCAGACACCAAGAGGCAGGACCTGTGGTTTTAGCTGCCCCCCTGCCAGAATGGGAACAGCGTCTGGGCTGGGAGTCCCTTGTGCGGTCCCGGCATGCTCCAGCTGCGTGGAAGCAGTGTCAGTGGGAAGGAGTCAAGCTTGGTTCAGGTTTGATTGGTTGGTTCATACGGTACGTTCGGTTCAGCTCAGCTGTTCAGAGGAAGCACCTGCCAGTCCGGCTGCTCCCTCCCCTGCCAGCATCGACACCAGAACAGCCTTCCCCAGGACCCACGGGTGATGGAGCAGGGTCAGGGGTGCCGTATTGCGTCAAGTTTGCTCCAGATTCGGTTTAGCATTCATTCAGCTGTTCAGAGGAAGCACCTGCCAGTCCGGCTGCTCCCTCCCCTGCCAGCATGGGCACGAGGGAGCCCCCATCACTGTATGGGTACGAGTCGGGCACGGCCCACGGTTGGTGGATGGGAGTGACGCGGCGGGAGTTATTGGCGTGTAAAAGAGTTGGTTCAGATATCAAACAGCAGCACCTGCCAGTCCAGCTGCTCGCCTGCCAGCATGGGCACGAGGGAGCCGCCATCGGCATATGGGTACGAGTCGGGCACGGCCCACGGCTGGCGGATGAGAGTGATGGTGGTGGGTGGGGATGATTCACATCTGTTCAAGCTTGGTTTAGCGATCCAAAGGCAGCACCTGCCACTCCAGCTGCTCGCCTGCCAGCATGGGCACGAGGGAGCCATTGCCTTCCCCATACGGGTACGAGTCGGGCACGGCCCACGGCTGGCGGATGAGAGTGATGCGGCGGGGGTTATTGACGGCTAAAAGAGTTCGGCTCAGTGATCCAAAGGCAAAACCTGCCAGTCCAGCTGCTCGCCTGCCAGCATGGGCACGAGAGAGCCCCCATCAGCATACGGGTACGAGTCGGGCACGGCCCACGGTTGGCGGACGAGAGTGATGCGGCGGGAGTTGCGAGGCAGGCCGTAGAAATCAGGTCCGTTGAAGCTGGTGAATGCCTCTAGCTTGTCCAGTGCGCCCGCCTGTAAGGGCGGAAGGAGAGGATATGGAAAGGGGAAGGAGGGAAGGATTGAAGCGAGGAGTGGGGTCGTGTGAGGCAGGCCGTAGAAATCAGGTCCGATGAAGCTGGAGAATGGTAGAAGTCGGGCCTCGAGCTTGTCCAGCGAGGCAGGCGGTACAAGTCGGGTCCGTTGAAGCTGGTGAATGGGAGAGAGGGAAATGGGAAGGTGGAGAAGGGGAGGGAAGGGTGAGAAGAGGACCTGGTCCCACCTGGTCACACCTGGTCACACCTGGTCACACCTGGTCACACCTGGTCACACCTGGTCTCACCTGGTCACACCTGGTCCCACCTGGTCTCACCTGGTCTCACCTGGTCACACCTGTTCTCACCTGGTCACACCTGGTCTCACCTGGTCTCACCTGGTCTCTCCTGGTCTCACCTGGTCCCACCTGGTCTCACGTGGTCACACCTGGTCTCACCTGGTCACACCTGGTCTCACCTGGTCCCACCTGGTCTCACCTGGTCACACCTGGTTCCACCTGGTCTCACCTGGTCACACCTGGTCCCACCTGGTCTCACGTGGTGGCGGGCACGTTTGTGGATTGCGTCAAGATCTGCCAAGCATCGCCGTCCACCATTCTGCCATACGCCACCATGTCGTGCCTTCAGGTGAATACCCCATCATGTCGTGCCTCAGGTCGATACCCCACCATGTCGTGTCTTCAGCTGAATACACCACTATGCTTTGCCTTCAGGTCAGTGCCATACCATGACAATACAGGCTTGTGTTGCAACAATGACATCCCATTTCGCTTCTTCTCCCCCACGTGCAGATCGTCGGTGTCAAACTGTCCCTTTTCCCCAATTCTCTCTGCACTGGTACGATGTACCTTCCAACACGCTATTATTGTCCCTACTCGTTCCCTACTTCTTGAAGTCAATGAAGCAATGTGCTTCTTGAAAGAGAAGCTTCCAAGCTGATACTTGGCCCGCGTGTGCGACTTGGTTCGCTCGAGCGCCTTGGTCCACGCGTGCGCCTTGGTCCACGCGCCTTGGTCAGGACGCGTGCGCCTTGGTCCGAGCGCGCGCCTTGGTCCGGGGGCGCGCCTTGGTCCGGGCGCGCGCCTTGGTCCGGGAGCGCGCCTTGGTCCGGGCGCGCGCGCCTTGGTCCGGGGGCGCGCCTTGGTCCGAGCGCGCGCCTTGGTCCGCGCGCGCGCCTTGGTCCGGGCGCGCGCGCGCGCCTTGGTCCAGGCGCTCGCGCCTTGGTCCGGAAGCGCGCCTTGGTCCGGGGGCGCGCCTTGGTCCGGGCGCGCGCCTTGGTCCGGGGGCGCGCCTTGGTCCGGGCGCGCGCCTTGGTCCGGGGGCGCGCCTTGGTCCGAGCGCGCGCCTTGGTGTGAGCGCGCGCCTTGGTTCGCGCGAGCGCCTTGGTCCGGGCGCGCGCGCCTTGGTCCGGGGGCACGCCTTGGCCCGGGGGAGCGCCTTGGTCCGGGGGTGCGCCTTGGTCCGGGCGCGCGCCTTGGTCCGGGGGCGCGCCTTGGTCCTGGGGCGCGCGTTGGTCCGGGCGCGCGCCTTGGTCCGGGAGCGCGTCTTGGTCCGGGAGTGCGCCTTGGTCCGGGGGCGCGCCCTGCTCCGGGGGCGCGCCTTGGTTTGGGCGCGCGCCTTGGTCCGGGGGCGCGCCTTGGTCCGAGCGCGCGCCTTGGTCCGAGCGCGCGCCTTGGTCCGCGCGCGCGCCTTGGTCCGGGCGCGCGCGCCTTGGTCCGGGGGCACGCCTTGGTCCGAGGGAGCGCCTTGGTCCGGGGGCGCGCCTTGGTCCGGGCGCGCGCCTTGGTCCGGGAGCGCGCCTTGGTCCGGGGGCGCACCTTGGTCCGGGGGCGCGCCTTGGTCCGGGGGCGCGCCTTGGTCCGGGGGCGCGCCTTGGTCCGAGCGCGCGCCTTGGTCCGAGCGCGCGCCTTGGTCCGCGCGCGCGCCTTGGTCCGGGCGCGCGCGCCTTGGTCCGGGGGCACGCCTTGGTCCGAGGGAGCGCCTTGGTCCGGGGGCGCGCCTTGGTCCGGGCGCGCGCCTTGGTCCGGGAGCGCGCCTTGGTCCGGGGGCGCACCTTGGTCCGGGGGCGCGCCTTGGTCCGGGGGCGCGCCTTGGTCTGGGGGCGCGCATTGGTCCGGGCGCGCGCGCCTTGGTCCGGGCGCGCCTTGGTTCGGGCGCGCGCCTTGGTCCGGGCGCGCGCCTTGGTCCGGGAGCGCACCTTGGTCCGGGGGCGCGCCTTGGTCCGGGCGCGCGCCTTTGTCCGGGCGCGCGCCTTGGTCCGGCCGCGCGCGCGTTGGTCCGGGCGCGCGCGCGTTGGTCCGGGGGCGCGCCTTGGTCCGAGCGCGCGCCTTGGTCCGGGCGCGCGCCTTGGTCCGGGCGCGCGCCTTGGTCCGGCCGCGCGCCTTGGTCCGGCCGCGCGCGCGTTGGTCCGGGCGCGCGCGCGTTGGTCCGGGGGCGCGCGCGTTGGTCCGGGGGCGCGCCTTGGTCCGAGCGCGCGCCTTGGTCCGCGCGCGCGCCTTGGTCCGGGCGCGCGCCTTGGTCCGGGGGCGCGCCTTGGTCCGGGGGCGCGCCTTGGTTCGGGCGCGCGCCTTGGTCCGGGCGAGCGCCTTGGTCCGGGCGCGCGCGCCTTGGTCCGGGCGCGCGCGCCTTGGTCCGGGGGCGCGCCTTGGTCCGGGGGCGCGCCTTGGTCCGGGGGCGCGCCTTGGTCCGAGCGCGCGCCTTGGTCCGAGCGCGCGCCTTGGTCCGCGCGCGCGCCTTGGTCCGGGCGCGCGCGCCTTGGTCCGGGGGCACGCCTTGGTCCGAGGGAGCGCCTTGGTCCGGGGGCGCGCCTTGGTCCGGGCGCGCGCCTTGGTCCGGGAGCGCGCCTTGGTCCTGGGGCGCGCCTTGGTTCAGGGGCGCGCCTTGGTCCGGGGGCGCGCCTTGGTCCGGGGGCGCGCATTGGTCCGGGCGCGCGCGCCTTGGTCCGGGCGCGCCTTGGTCCGGGCGCGCGCCTTGGTCCGGGCGCGCGCCTTGGTCCGGGAGCGCACCTTGGTCCGGGGGCGCGCCTTGGTCCGGGGGCGCGCCTTGGTCCGGGCGCGCGCCTTGGTCCGGGCGCGCGCCTTGGTCCGGGCGCGCGCCTTGGTTCGGGCGCGCGCCTTGGTCCGGGCGCGCGCCTTGGTACGGGCGCGCGCGCATTGGTCCGGGCGCGCGCGCCTTGGTCCGGGCGCGCGCCTTGGTCCGGGGGCGCGCCTTGGTCCGGGGGCGCGCCTTGGTTCGGGCGCGCGCCTTGGTCCGAGCGAGCGCCTTGGTCCGGGCGCGCGCGCCTTGGTCCGGGCGCGCGCGCGCGCCTTGGTCCGGAAGCGCGCCTTGGTCCGGGGGCGCGCCTTGGTCCGGGCGCGCGCCTTGGTCCGGGGGCGCGCCTTGGTCCGAGCGCGCGCCTTGGTCCGAGCGCGCGCCTTGGTCCGCGCGCGCGCCTTTGTCCGGGCGCGCGCGCCTTGTTCCGGGGGCACGCCTTGGTCCGAGGGAGCGCCTTGGTCCGGGGGCGCGCCTTGGTCCGGGGGCGCGCCTTAGTCCGGGAGCGCGCCTTGGTCCGGGGGCGCGCCTTGGTCCGGGGGCGCGCCTTGGTCCGGGGGCGCGCCTTGGTCCGGGGGCGTGCATTGGTCCGGGCGCGCGCGCCTTGGTCCGGGCGCGCCTTGGTCCGGGGGCGCGCCTTGGTCCGGGCGCGCGCCTTGGTCCAGGGGCGCGCCTTGGTCCGGGGGCGCGCCTTGGTCCTGGGGCGCGCCTTGGTCCGGGCGCGCGCCTTGGTCCGGGAGCGCGTCTTGGTCCGGGAGTGCGCCTTGGTCCGGGGGCGCGCCTTGGTCCGGGGGCGCGCATTGGTCCGGGCGCGCGCGCCTTGGTCCGGGTACGCCTTGGTCTGGGCGCGCGCCTTGGTCCGGGCGCGCGCCTTGGTCCAGGGGCGCGCCTTGGTCCGGGGGCGCGCCTTGGTCCTCGGGCGCACCTTGGTCCGGGCGCACGCCTTGGTCTGGGAGCGCGCCTTGGTTCGGGGGCGCACCTTGGTTCGGGCGTGCGCCTTGGTCCGGGCGCGCGCGCGCACCTTGGTCAGGAAGCGCGCCTTGGTCCGGGGGCGCGCCTTGGTCCGAGCGCGCGCCTTGGTCCGAGCGCGCGCCTTGGTCCGCGCGCGCGCCTTGGTCCGGGCGAGCGCCCCTTGGTCCGGGGGCGCGCCTTGGTCCGGGCGCGCGCCTTGGTCCGGGCGCGCGCCTTGGTCCGGGCGCGCGCCTTGGTTCGGGCGCGCGCGCGCGCCTTGGTCCGGGAGCGCACCTTGGTCCGGGGGCGCGCCTTGGTCCGGGGGCGCGCCTTGGTCCGGGCGCGCGCCTTGGTCCGGACGCGCGCCTTGATCCGGGCGCGCGCGCCTTGGTCCGGGCGCGCGCCTTGGTACGGGGTCGCGCCTTGGTCCGGGGTCGCGCCTTGGTCCGGGGTCGCGTCTTGGTCCGGGCGCGCGCGCCTTGGTCCGGGCGCGACTCGGTCCGGGCGCGCGCCTTGGTCCGGGCGCGCGCCTTGGTCCAGGGGCGCGCCTTGGTCTTGGGGCGCGCCTTGGTCCGGGCGCGCGCCTTGGTCCGGGAGCGCGTCTTGGTCCGGGGGCGCGCCTTGGTCCGGGCGCGCGCGCCTTGGTCCGGGCGCGCGCACCTTGGTCCGGGGGCGCGCCTTGGTCCGGGCGCGCGCCTTGGTCCGGGAGCGCGCCTTGGTCCGGGGGCGCGCCTTGGTCCGGGGGCGCGCCTTGGTCCGGGCGCGAGCGCCTTGGTTTGGGCGCGCGCGCATTGGTCCGGGCGCGCGCCTTGGTCCGGGGGCGCGCCTTGGTCAGGGGGCGCGCCTTGGTCCGGGGGCGCGCATTGGTCCGGGGGCGCGCATTGGTCTGGGCGCGCGCGCCTTGGTCCGGGCGCGCCTTGGTCCGGGCGCGCGCCTTGGTCCGGGTGCGCGCCTTGGTCCGGGGGCGCGCCTTGGTCCTGGGGCGCGCGTTGGTCCGGGCGCGCGCCTTGGTCCGGGAGCGCGTCTTGGTCCGGGAGTGCGCCTTGGTCCGGGGGCGCGCCTTGCTCCGAGGGCGCGCCTTGGTTTGGGCGCGCGCCTTGGTCCGGGAGCGCGCCTTGGTCCGGGGGCGCGCCTTGGTCCGGGGGCGGGCCTTGGTCCGGGGGCGCGCCTTGGTCCGGGGGAGCGCCTTGGTCCGGGGGCGCGCCTTGGTCCGGGCGCGCGCCTTGGTCCGGGAGCGCGCCTTGGTCCGGGGGCGCGCCTTGGTCCGGGGGCGCGCCTTGGTCCGGGGGCGCACCTTGGTCCGGGGACGCGCATTGGTTCGGGCGCGCGCGCCTTGGTCCGGGCGCGCCTTGGTCCGGGCGTGCGCCTTGGTCCGGGCGCACGCCTTGGTCCAGGTGCGCGCCTTGGTCCGGGGGCGCGCCTTGGTCCTGGGGCGCGCCTTGGTCCGGGCGCTCGCCTTGGTCCGGGAGCGCGTCTTGGTCCGGGAGTGCGCCTTGGTCCGGGGGCGCGCCTTGGTCCGGGGGCGCGCATTGGTCCGGGCGCGCGCGCCTTGGTCCGGGGGCGCGCCTTGGTCCGAACGCGCGCCTTGGTCCGCGCGCGCGCCTTGGTCCGGGCGCGCGCGCCTTAGTCGAACGCGCGCCTTGGTCCGAACGCGCGCCTTGGTCCCGGATCGCGCCTTGATCCGGGGGCGCGCGCCTTGGTCCGGGCGCGCGCCTTGGTCCGGGAGCGCGCCTTGGTCCGCGCGCGCGCCTTGGTCCGGGGGCGCGCCTTGGTTCGGGCGCGCGCATTGGTCCGGGCGCGCGCGCCTTGGTCCGGGCGCGCGCGCCTTGGTCCGGACGCGCGCGCGCACCTTGGTCCAGGCGTGCGCGCCTTGGTCCGGAAGCGCGCCTTGGTCCGGGGGCGCGCCTTGGTCCGGGCGCGTGCCTTGGATCGGGGGCGCGCCTTGGTCCGAGCGCGCGCCTTGGTCCGCGCGAGCGCCTTGGTCCGGGCGCGCGCGCCTTCGTCCGGGGGCGCGCCTTGGTCCGGGGGAGCGCCTTGGTCCGGGCGCGCGCCTTGGTCCGGGCGCGCGCCTTGGTCCGGGAGCGCGCCTTGGTCTGGGGGCGCGCCTTGGTCCGGGGGCGCGCCTTGGTCCGGGCGCGCGCCTTGGTCCGGGGGCGCGCCTTGGTCCGGGCGCGCGCCTTGGTCCGGGCGCGCGCGCGTTGGTCCGGGTGCGCGCGCCTTGGTCCGGGCGCGTTCCTTGGTCCTGGGGCGCGCCTTGGTCCGAAGGCGCGCCTTGGTCCGGGGTCGCGCCTTGGACCGAGGGCGCGCCTTGGTCCGCGCGCGCTTTGGTCCGGGCGCGCGCCTTGGTCCAGGGGCGCGCCTTGGTCCGAACGCGCGCCTTGGTCCGGGATCGCGCCTTGGTCCGGGGGCGCGCGCCTTGGTCCGGGCGCGCGCCTTGGTCCGGGAGCGCGCCTTGGTCCGGGGGCGCGCCTTGGTCCGGGGGCGCGCCTTGGTCCGGGCGCTCGCCTTGGTCCGGGCGCGCGCGCGTTGGTCCGGCCGCGCGCGCCTTGGTCCGGACGCGCGCGCGCACCTTAGGCCAGGCGCGCGCGCCTTGGTCCGGAAGCGCGTCTTGGTCCGGGGGCGCGCCTTGGTCCGGGCGCGCGCCTTGGTTCGGGGGCGCGCCTTGGTCCGAGCGCGCGCCTTGGTCCGGGCGCGCGCCTTGGTCCGGGCGCGCGCCTTGGTCCGGGGGCGCGCCTTGGTCCGGGGGCGCGCCTTGGTCCGGGCGAGCGCCTTGGTCCGGGCGCGCGCCCCTTGGTCCGGGCGCGCGCGCCTTGGTCCAGGCGCGCGCGCGCACCTTGGTCCAGGCGCTCGCGCCTTGGTCCGGAAGCGCGCCTTGGTCCGGGGGCGCGCCTTGGTCCGGGCGCGCGCCTTGGTCCGTGGGCGCGCCTTGGTCCGAGCGCGCGCCTTGGTCCGCGCGCGCGCCTTGGTCCGGGGGCGCGCCTTGGTCCAGGGGAGCGCCTTGGTCCGGGGGCGCGCCTTGGTCCGGGCGCGCGCGCCTTGGTCCGGGCGCGCCTTGGTCCAGGGGCGCGCCTTGGTCCGGGGGTGCGCCTTGGTCCTGGGGCGCGCCTTGGTCCGGGCGGCGCCTTGGTCCGGGAGCGCGTCTTGGTCCGGGAGTGCGCCTTGGTCCGGGGGCGCGCCTTGGTCCGGGGGCGCGCCTTGGTCCGGGGGCGCGCCTTGGTCCGGGGGAGCGCCTTGGTCCGGGCGCGCGCCTTGGTCCGGGCGCGCGCCTTGGTCCGGGAGCGCGCCTTGGTCTGGGGGCGCGCCTTGGTCCGGGGGCGCGCCTTGGTCCGGGCGCGCGCCTTGGTCCGGGGGCGCGCCTTGGTCCGGGCGCGCACGCCTTGGTCCGGGCGCGCGCCTTGGTCCGGGAGCGCGCCTTGGTCCAGGAGAGCGCCTTGGTCCGGGGGCGCGCCTTGGTTCGGGGGCGCGCCTTAGTCCGGGCGCGCGCGCCTTGGTCCGGGCGCGCGCCTTGGTCCGGGCGCCCGCCTTGGTCCGGGAGCGCGCCTTGGTCCGGGAGCGCGCCTTGGTCCGGGGGCGCGCCTTGGTCCGGGCGCGCAGTGGTCCGCGTGCGCGCCTTGGTCCTCGCGCGCGCCTTGGTCCGCGCGCGCACCTTGGTCCGGGGGCGCGCCTTGGTCCGAAGGCGCGCCTTGGTCCGGGGGCGCGCCTTGGTCTGGGCGCGCGCGCCTCGGCCCGGGCGCGCGCCTTGGTCCTCGCGCGCGCCTTGGTCCGCGCGCGCGCCTTGGTCCGGGGGCGCGCCTTGGTCCGGGGGCGCGCCTTGGTCCGGGGGCGCGCCTTGGTCTGGGCGCGCGCGCCTTGGTCCGGGCGCGCGCCTTGGTCCGCGGGCGCGCCTTGGTCCGGGAGCGCGCTTTGGTCCGGGGGCGCCTTGGTTCGGGCGCGCGCCTTGGTCCGGGCGCGCGCCTTGATCCGGGCGCGCGCGCCTTGGTCCAGGCGCGCGCGCCTTGGTCCGGGGGCGCGCCTTGGTCCGGGCGCGTGCCTTGGTCCGGGGGCGCGCCTTGGTCCGGGGGCGCGCCTTGGTTCGGGCGCGCGCCTTGGTCCGAGCGAGCGCCTTGGTCCGGGCGCGCGCGCCTTGGTCCGGGCGCGCGCGCGCGCCTTGGTCCAGGCGCTCGCGCCTTGGTCCGGAAGCGCGCCTTGGTCCGGGGGCGCGCCTTGGTCCGGGCGCGCGCCTTGGTCCGGGGGCGCGCCTTGGTCCGAGCGCGCGCCTTGGTCCGAGCGCGCGCCTTGGTCCGCGCGCGCGCCTTTGTCCGGGCGCGCGCGCCTTGTTCCGGGGGCACGCCTTGGTCCGAGGGAGCGCCTTGGTCCGGGGGCGCGCCTTGGTCCGGGGGCGCGCCTTAGTCCGGGAGCGCGCCTTGGTCCGGGGGCGCGCCTTGGTCCGGGGGCGCGCCTTGGTCCGGGGGCGCGCCTTGGTCCGGGGGCGTGCATTGGTCCGGGCGCGCGCGCCTTGGTCCGGGCGCGCCTTGGTCCGGGGGCGCGCCTTGGTCCGGGCGCGCGCCTTGGTCCAGGGGCGCGCCTTGGTCCGGGGGCGCGCCTTGGTCCTGGGGCGCGCCTTGGTCCGGGCGCGCGCCTTGGTCCGGGAGCGCGTCTTGGTCCGGGAGTGCGCCTTGGTCCGGGGGCGCGCCTTGGTCCGGGGGCGCGCATTGGTCCGGGCGCGCGCGCCTTGGTCCGGGTACGCCTTGGTCTGGGCGCGCGCCTTGGTCCGGGCGCGCGCCTTGGTCCAGGGGCGCGCCTTGGTCCGGGGGCGCGCCTTGGTCCTCGGGCGCACCTTGGTCCGGGCGCACGCCTTGGTCCGGGAGCGCGCCTTGGTCCGGGGGCGCACCTTGGTTCGGGCGTGCGCCTTGGTCCGGGCGCGCGCGCGCACCTTGGTCAGGAAGCGCGCCTTGGTCCGGGGGCGCGCCTTGGTCCGAGCGCGCGCCTTGGTCCGAGCGCGCGCCTTGGTCCGCGCGCGCACCTTGGTCCGGGCGAGCGCCCCTTGGTCCGGGGGCGCGCCTTGGTCCGGGCGCGCGCCTTGGTCCGGGCGCGCGCCTTGGTCCGGGCGCGCGCCTTGGTTCGGGCGCGCGCGCGCGCGCCTTGGTCCGGGAGCGCACCTTGGTCCGGGGGCGCGCCTTGGTCCGGGGGCGCGCCTTGGTCCGGGCGCGCGCCTTGGTCCGGACGCGCGCCTTGATCCGGGCGCGCGCGCCTTGGTCCGGGCGCGCGCCTTGGTACGGGGTCGCGCCTTGGTCCGGGGTCGCGCCTTGGTCCGGGGTCGCGTCTTGGTCCGGGCGCGCGCGCCTTGGTCCGGGCGCGACTCGGTCCGGGCGCGCGCCTTGGTCCGGGCGCGCGCCTTGGTCCAGGGGCGCGCCTTGGTCTTGGGGCGCGCCTTGGTCCGGGCGCGCGCCTTGGTCCGGGAGCGCGTCTTGGTCCGGGGGCGCGCCTTGGTCCGGGCGCGCGCGCCTTGGTCCGGGCGCGCGCACCTTGGTCCGGGGGCGCGCCTTGGTCCGGGCGCGCGCCTTGGTCCGGGAGCGCGCCTTGGTCCGGGGGCGCGCCTTGGTCCGGGGGCGCGCCTTGGTCCGGGCGCGAGCGCCTTGGTTTGGGCGCGCGCGCCTTGGTCCGGGCGCGCGCCTTGGTCCGGGGGCGCGCCTTGGTCAGGGGGCGCGCCTTGGTCCGGGGGCGCGCATTGGTCCGGGGGCGCGCATTGGTCTGGGCGCGCGCGCCTTGGTCCGGGCGCGCCTTGGTCCGGGCGCGCGCCTTGGTCCGGGTGCGCGCCTTGGTCCGGGGGCGCGCCTTGGTCCTGGGGCGCGCGTTGGTCCGGGCGCGCGCCTTGGTCCGGGAGCGCGTCTTGGTCCGGGAGTGCGCCTTGGTCCGGGGGCGCGCCTTGCTCCGAGGGCGCGCCTTGGTTTGGGCGCGCGCCTTGGTCCGGGAGCGCGCCTTGGTCCGGGGGCGCGCCTTGGTCCGGGGGCGGGCCTTGGTCCGGGGGCGCGCCTTGGTCCGGGGGAGCGCCTTGGTCCGGGGGCGCGCCTTGGTCCGGGCGCGCGCCTTGGTCCGGGAGCGCGCCTTGGTCCGGGGGCGCGCCTTGGTCCGGGGGCGCGCCTTGGTCCGGGGGCGCACCTTGGTCCGGGGACGCGCATTGGTTCGGGCGCGCGCGCCTTGGTCCGGGCGCGCCTTGGTCCGGGCGTGCGCCTTGGTCCGGGCGCACGCCTTGGTCCAGGGGCGCGCCTTGGTCCGGGGGCGCGCCTTGGTCCTGGGGCGCGCCTTGGTCCGGGCGCTCGCCTTGGTCCGGGAGCGCGTCTTGGTCCGGGAGTGCGCCTTGGTCCGGGGGCGCGCCTTGGTCCGGGGGCGCGCATTGGTCCGGGCGCGCGCGCCTTGGTCCGGGGGCGCGCCTTGGTCCGAACGCGCGCCTTGGTCCGCGCGCGCGCCTTGGTCCGGGCGCGCGCGCCTTAGTCGAACGCGCGCCTTGGTCCGAACGCGCGCCTTGGTCCCGGATCGCGCCTTGATCCGGGGGCGCGCGCCTTGGTCCGGGCGCGCGCCTTGGTCCGGGGGCGCGCATTGGTCCGGGGGCGCGCATTGGTCCGGGGGCGCGCATTGGTCTGGGCGCGCGCGCCTTGGTCCGGGCGCGCCTTGGTCCGGGCGCGCGCCTTGGTCCGGGTGCGCGCCTTGGTCCGGGGGCGCGCCTTGGTCCTGGGGCGCGCGTTGGTCCGGGCGCGCGCCTTGGTCCGGGAGCGCGTCTTGGTCCGGGAGTGCGCCTTGGTCCGGGGGCGCGCCTTGCTCCGAGGGCGCGCCTTGGTTTGGGCGCGCGCCTTGGTCCGGGAGCGCGCCTTGGTCCGGGGGCGCGCCTTGGTCCGGGGGCGGGCCTTGGTCCGGGGGCGCGCCTTGGTCCGGGGGAGCGCCTTGGTCCGGGGGCGCGCCTTGGTCCGGGCGCGCGCCTTGGTCCGGGAGCGCGCCTTGGTCCGGGGGCGCGCCTTGGTCCGGGGGCGCGCCTTGGTCCGGGGGCGCACCTTGGTCCGGGGACGCGCATTGGTTCGGGCGCGCGCGCCTTGGTCCGGGCGCGCCTTGGTCCGGGCGTGCGCCTTGGTCCGGGCGCACGCCTTGGTCCAGGGGCGCGCCTTGGTCCGGGGGCGCGCCTTGGTCCTGGGGCGCGCCTTGGTCCGGGCGCTCGCCTTGGTCCGGGAGCGCGTCTTGGTCCGGGAGTGCGCCTTGGTCCGGGGGCGCGCCTTGGTCCGGGGGCGCGCATTGGTCCGGGCGCGCGCGCCTTGGTCCGGGGGCGCGCCTTGGTCCGAACGCGCGCCTTGGTCCGCGCGCGCGCCTTGGTCCGGGCGCGCGCGCCTTAGTCGAACGCGCGCCTTGGTCCGAACGCGCGCCTTGGTCCCGGATCGCGCCTTGATCCGGGGGCGCGCGCCTTGGTCCGGGCGCGCGCCTTGGTCCGGGAGCGCGCCTTGGTCCGCGCGCGCGCCTTGGTCCGGGGGCGCGCCTTGGTTCGGGCGCGCGCATTGGTCCGGGCGCGCGCGCCTTGGTCCGGGCGCGCGCGCCTTGGTCCGGACGCGCGCGCGCACCTTGGTCCAGGCGCGCGCGCCTTGGTCCGGAAGCGCGCCTTGGTCCGGGGGCGCGCCTTGGTCCGGGCGCGTGCCTTGGATCGGGGGCGCGCCTTGGTCCGAGCGCGCGCCTTGGTCCGCGCGAGCGCCTTGGTCCGGGCGCGCGCGCCTTGGTCCGGGGGCGCGCCTTGGTCCGGGGGAGCGCCTTGGTCCGGGCGCGCGCCTTGGTCCGGGCGCGCGCCTTGGTCCGGGAGCGCGCCTTGGTCTGGGGGCGCGCCTTGGTCCGGGGGCGCGCCTTGGTCCGGGCGCGCGCCTTGGTCCGGGGGCGCGCCTTGGTCCGGGCGCGCGCCTTGGTCCGGGCGCGCGCGCGCGTTGGTCCGGGTGCGCGCGCCTTGGTCCGGGCGCGTTCCTTGGTCCTGGGGCGCGCCTTGGTCCGAAGGCGCGCCTTGGTCCGGGGTCGCGCCTTGGACCGGGGGCGCGCCTTGGTCCGCGCGCGCTTTGGTCCGGGCGCGCGCCTTGGTCCAGGGGCGCGCCTTGGTCCGAACGCGCGCCTTGGTCCGGGATCGCGCCTTGGTCCGGGGGCGCGCGCCTTGGTCCGGGAGCGCGCCTTGGTCCGGGGGCGCGCCTTGGTCCGGGGGCGCGCCTTGGTCCGGGCGCTCGCCTTGGTCCGGGCGCGCGCGCGTTGGTCCGGCCGCGCGCGCCTTGGTCCGGACGCGCGCGCGCACCTTAGGCCAGGCGCGCGCGCCTTGGTCCGGAAGCGCGTCTTGGTCCGGGGGCGCGCCTTGGTCCGGGCGCGCGCCTTGGTTCGGGGGCGCGCCTTGGTCCGAGCGCGCGCCTTGGTCCGAGCGCGCGCCTTGGTCCGGGCGCGCGCCTTGGTCCGGGCGCGCGCCTTGGTCCGGGGGCGCGCCTTGGTCCGGGGGCGCGCCTTGGTCCGGGCGAGCGCCTTGGTCCGGGCGCGCGCCCCTTGGTCCGGGCGCGCGCGCCTTGGTCCAGGCGCGCGCGCGCACCTTGGTCCAGGCGCTCGCGCCTTGGTCCGGAAGCGCGCCTTGGTCCGGGGGCGCGCCTTGGTCCGGGCGCGCGCCTTGTTCCGGGGGCGCGCCTTGGTCCGAGCGCGCGCCTTGGTCCGCGCGCGCGCCTTGGTCCGGGGGCGCGCCTTGGTCCAGGGGAGCGCCTTGGTCCGGGGGCGCGCCTTGGTCCGGGCGCGCGCGCCTTGGTCCGGGCGCGCCTTGGTCCAGGGGCGCGCCTTGGTCCGGGGGTGCGCCTTGGTCCTGGGGCGCGCCTTGGTCCGGGCGGCGCCTTGGTCCGGGAGCGCGTCTTGGTCCGGGAGTGCGCCTTGGTCCGGGGGCGCGCCTTGGTCCGGGGGCGCGCCTTGGTCCGGGGGCGCGCCTTGGTCCGGGGGAGCGCCTTGGTCCGGGCGCGCGCCTTGGTCCGGGCGCGCGCCTTGGTCCGGGAGCGCGCCTTGGTCTGGGGGCGCGCCTTGGTCCGGGGGCGCGCCTTGGTCCGGGCGCGCGCCTTGGTCCGGGGGCGCGCCTTGGTCCGGGCGCGCACGCCTTGGTCCGGGCGCGCGCCTTGGTCCGGGAGCGCGCCTTGGTCCAGGAGAGCGCCTTGGTCCGGGGGCGCGCCTTGGTTCGGGGGCGCGCCTTGGTCCGGGCGCGCGCGCCTTGGTCCGGGCGCGCGCCTTGGTCCGGGCGCCCGCCTTGGTCCGGGAGCGCGCCTTGGTCCGGGAGCGCGCCTTGGTCCGGGGGCGCGCCTTGGTCCGGGCGCGCAGTGGTCCGCGTGCGCGCCTTGGTCCTCGCGCGCGCCTTGGTCCGCGCGCGCACCTTGGTCCGGGGGCGCGCCTTGGTCCGAAGGCGCGCCTTCGTCCGGGGGCGCGCCTTGGTCTGGGCGCGCGCGCCTCGGCCCGGGCGCGCGCCTTGGTCCTCGCGCGCGCCTTGGTCCGCGCGCGCGCCCTGGTCCGGGGGCGCGCCTTGGTCCGGGGGCGCGCCTTGGTCCGGGGGCGCGCCTTGGTCCGGGGGCGCGCCTTGGTCTGGGCGCGCGCGCCTTGGTCCGGGCGCGCGCCTTGGTCTGCGGGCGCGCCTTGGTCCGGGAGCGCGCTTTGGTCCGGGGGCGCCTTGGTTCGGGCGCGCGCCTTGGTCCGGGCGCGCGCCTTGATCCGGGCGCGCGCGCCTTGGTCCAGGCGCGCGCGCCTTGGTCCGGGGGCGCGCCTTGGTCCGGGGGCGCGCCTTGGTCCGGGAGCGCGCCTTGGTCCGGGCGCGCGCCTTGGTCCGGGGGCGCGCCTTGGTCCGGGGGCGCGCCTTGGTCCGGGAGCGCGCCTTGGTCCGGGGGCGCGCCTTGGTCCGGGGGCGCGCCTTGGTCCGGGCGCGCGCCTTGGTCCGCGCGCGCGCCTTGCCTCGCATCGAGTTGTGACCTGGTTTCCTTGCGCTGCTCTCGCTCGTCCCTGTCCTCTTCGCCCCCTGTGCTCTCAATCATTCTTGCTCTTTGCTTTGCAGCAAGGGATCGCCGGCAAACGCAGGAGATGGTTACACCAGCATCGTCTGGGCAAAGAATGGCTGCTGCATCTGATGCAAGATTTGCACAGGCAGTTGCTGGGGGGGCGTTGGAGGGTGTACAGCCAAGCAGGGTGGTGGCGGTTAGGGCTGTGGCTGTAGCGAATGCAGTGGGGGAGGGTGGACATCGGAGCAGCAGAAGCAGTAGTGACACCAATGCTGCGTTTGCCGGTCCCACCTGGTCCCACCTGGTCTCACCTGGTCTCACCTGGTCTCACCTGGTCCCACCTGGTCTCACCTGGTCTCACCTGGTTACACCTCGTCACACCTGGTCACACCTGGTCACACCTGGTCACACCTGGTCTCACCTGGTCACACCTGGTCTCACCTGGTCACACCTGGTCCCACCTGGTCACACCTGGTTACACCTGGTCACACCTGGTCCCACCTGGTCACACCTGGTCCCACCTGGTCACACCTGGTCTCACCTGGTCACACCTGGTCTCACCTGGTCCCACCTGGTCTCACCTGGTCTCACCTGGTTACACCTCGTCACACCTGGTCACACCTGGTCACACCTGGTCACACCTGGTCTCACCTGGTCACACCTGGTCTCACTTGGTCTCACCTGGTCACACCTCGTCACACCTGGTCACACCTGGTCACACCTGGTCACACCTGGTCCCACCTGGTCACACCTGGTCACACCCGGTCTCACCTGGTCACACCTGGTCCCACCTGGTCTCACCTGGTCTCACCTGGTCTCACCTGGTCTCACCTGGTCTCACCTGGTCCCACCTGGTCTCACCTGGTCTCACCTGGTTACACCTCGTCACACCTGGTCACACCTGGTCACACCTGGTCACACCTGGTCTCACCTGGTCACACCTGGTCTCACTTGGTCTCACCTGGTCACACCTCGTCACACCTGGTCACACCTGGTCACACCTGGTCACACCTGGTCCCACCTGGTCACACCTGGTCACACCCGGTCTCACCTGGTCACACCTGGTCCCACCTGGTCTCACCTGGTCTCACCTGGTCTCACCTGGTCTCACCTGGTCCCACCTGGTCCCACCTGGTCCCACCTGGTCACACCTGGTCCCACCTGGTCTCACCTGGTCCCACCTGGTCACACCTGGTCTCACCTGGTCACACCTGGTCTCACCTGGTCCCACCTGGTCTCACCTGGTCTCACCTGGTTACACCTCGTCACACCTGGTCACACCTGGTCACACCTGGTCACACCTGGTCTCACCTGGTCACACCTGGTCTCACTTGGTCTCACCTGGTCACACCTCGTCACACCTGGTCACACCTGGTCACACCTGGTCACACCTGGTCCCACCTGGTCACACCTGGTCACACCCGGTCTCACCTGGTCACACCTGGTCCCACCTGGTCTCACCTGGTCTCACCTGGTCTCACCTGGTCTCACCTGGTCCCACCTGGTCCCACCTGGTCCCACCTGGTCACACCTGGTCCCACCTGGTCTCACCTGGTCACACCTGGTCTCACCTGGTCTCACCTGGTCTCACCTGGTCTCACCTGGTCCCACCTGGTCCCACCTGGTCTCACCTGGTCTCACCTGGTCCCACCTGGTCCCACCTGGTCCCACCTGGTCCCACCTGGTCCCACCTGGTCCCACCTGGTCCCACCTGGTCCCACCTGGTCTCACCTGGTCACACCTGGTCACACCTGGTCACACCTGGTCACACCTGGTCACACCTGGTCACACCTGGTCCCACCTAGTCTCATGGTTACCACGTCCCTCTCACCTGCTCAAATGCCCGGGCGTAAAGGGGCAGGGCGGCGTGCGCAGAGAAGATCCCTGCGCAGCCACATGTCGCCTCCTTAGTGGTGCGCTCGTGCGGCGCGCTGTCTGTGCCGAGAAAGAAACGAGTGCTGCCGCCCGTCACCGCTGCTACAATGGCCTGACCTGGTACGGGGGAAGGACGAAGGAGGGAGGAGGAGGAAGGAGGAAGGAGGAAGGAGGAAGGAGGAAGGAGGACGGAGGGAGGAGGAGAACACGTATGTAGGAACGCACTCGAGGAAAAGAAAGAAAGAAAGAAAGAAAGAAAGAAAGAAAGAAAGAAAGAAAGAAAGAAAGAAAATAAGGGAACCACCTGTGACTGTCTCTCGTCTCTCTTTGATCAGCATGGGAGTCTCATCTTTTTCACCACCTCTCATGAAACAACGGGACTCACGGTGTGTCTCTCGCTTGAGCAAGGGTAAGCAGAAGTGGTGGGGGCGAATCCCCCCAGTGACCAGCGCATCGCTTGCGGTTCCACAGCAGGTGCTGCGGCGTGTCTCTCTCGTTCACACTTTGGTCTGGGGCCGTGTACTCCAGTGGTTCTCCCTTCTGCCAACGAGGTACAAAGGGACTCACGGTGTGTCTCTCGCTTGAGCACAGGCAAGCAGAAGTGGTGCGGGCTAATACCCCCCGTGAACAGCGCATTGCGGTTCCACAGCAGGTGCTGCGGCGTCACTGTAGCAGCCACCCGCCCCTCAGGTGCTTTCAACACAAACTCGACCGCATCTGCGGTGGTGACGTGCTCGAGGACGACTCGCAGGGTGGGCAGGCGGGCCAGCAGGGGCGAGAGCACTCGATGAATGAATTCCTTCTCGCGGTCAAACATGTCTACTGATGGATCCACCACCTCCCCGTGCAGCTGAGAGACAGGGGAGGGGAGGAAAGGAAAGGGTAGACTGAGGGTGGTGACGTGCTCGAGAACCACTCGCAGGGTGGGCACGCGGGCTAGCAGAGGCGAGAGGACTTTATGGATGAATTCCTTCTCGCTGTCAAACATGTCTACTGATGGGTCCACCACCTCCCCGTGCAGCTGAGAGGGTGAGAGGGAGGCGAACGGAGGGAGGGGGCAACGTAGGGGGAGGGGGCAACGTAGGGGGAAGGGGGCAAGGAAGGTGTATTGGCAGGCGGGCTTCCCCCTTCTACACTCAAAACTACGACATACCACCCTCACCCTGCCCCCTCCCACACTCAACGCACCAACAGCGGCATGCCAATGTGCGACATGTGCTGAATGGCCGGGAAGCAGCGGCCAAAGAGGTCCGTCACTCCCGCTGCTGAGTTGGTCGTTGCTCCCGCGGGGTAGAGCTTGAACGCCACCACTAGTCCCCCGTCCTCTGGATGAGAAATCAGTGTCGGGGGGTTGCGCAGCGGAGAGAAGGAAGGGGCACAGCATTACTGCTTTGCTCCCGCGGGGTACAGCTTGAACGCCACCACTAGTCCCCCGTCCTCTGATGGGGGGTTGAGAAAGGGGGGAGAGAGAGGGGAAGGGAGGGAGCATTGACAACGAGCGCTGTGATGGTCTGTCCGTCACCCCCGCTGCTGAGTTGGTAGTGGCCCCCGCGGGGTACAGCTTGAACGCCACCACTAGGCCTCCGTCCTCTGTTAGGGAAATCAGTGTTGGGGGAGGAGCGGGGAGAGTGGGAAGGGGCACAGCGTTACTGATTTGCTCCCGCGGGGTACAGCTTGAACGCCACCACTAGGCCTCCGTCCTCTGTTAGGGAAATCAGTGTTGGGGGAGGAGCGGGGAGAGTGGGAAGGGGCACAGCGTTACTGATTTGCTCCCGCGGGGTACAGCTTGAACGCCACCACTAGGCCCCCGTCCTCTGTTGAGGCACAGAGCAGGATACAGGAGGGAATGCGGGAGAGGGGGAGCATTGTCAGCGGGAGCAGTGATGGCGGGGGTCACCCCCGCTGCTGAGTTGGTCATTGCTCCCGCTGGGTACGGCTTGAACGCCAGCACTAGGCCTCCGTCCTCTGGACGGGCGGTTGGGCAGTTGAGCAGGGAAAACAGATGGGCATTGATAAGTCATTTGGTGAGAGTTGAGAGTTGAGAACCTGGCATGGCTTCAGCGGGGTATGTACAGCTTGTAAGCTGCCACCACGCCATGCCTCCGTTCTCTGTCGGGGGATTGAGAGGCAGCACGATCAAGAGAAGGGGCAGTGCAAGCAAAGGGAACACAGTGTGGTGTGGTGTGGTGTGGAGAGGTGTGGTGACATCTGTGGGATAAAGCCTCCCCTCGCCACTGTTCTCCTTTCCCCGCACACCTATCCCGAACCACTCACTCGCTTTCTGCACTTCCTCCGACGTGGTGTCATCTGTAAGGTAGAGAGTCATCAGCGGCTTAAAGCCCTCCTCCCCTCGCTTCCCTCTCTTTCCCTTTCCTCTGACACTCCCAGCACACTCACTTGCTTTTTGCACTTCCTCCGGTGTGGTGTCATCTGTAAGGTAAAGCGACATGAGCGGCTTAAAGCCCGCCTCCCCTCGCCTCCCACTCTTCTCCTTTCCTCTCACGCTCCCAACACACTCACTTGCTCTCTGCACCTCCTCTGGTGTGGTGTCGTCTGTGAGATAGAGCGTCATGAGCGGCTTAAAGCCCGCCTCCCCTCGCCTCCCCTCTGGCACCGCTGCCAGCACCCGCTCGCGGTACTCTGCTGCTGCCAGTGTGGTGGTGACCGGTGGGCGCAGGTTGGGCATGATTACTGCTCGGTGGAAGACAGCCGCGCTGCGGGGAAGGGGGTAGGGGGGAAGGTGGGGGAGAGGGGAAGAGGAGGGGAAGAGAAGGGGAAGAGGGGGAAGGATGGAGGAAGGGTGGAGAAAGGGGGAGAGAGGGGAAGAAATGGGGAGCAGGGGGGGGGGATGAGGGGGAACAAGAGGGGAAGAGAGGAGGGGGATGGTGTGCATGCATTGTGCATGCGATTCTCCGAAACGAAGACAAACACCTGGCACCTGAAGTTCTACCTGAGATTTCACCTGAGCTCTCACCTGAACGGCACAACGGATTGCAGGGCAGCGCCATCCCGCACGTGCAGGTGCCAGTCGTCGGGCTGCGTTATCTCTAGCCGCTCCACCGCCGCAGAATCCGCCGCCGATTGCGCTCGCACCGCCGCCATAGATTGCTTACGCCCTATGGAAGAGAATCCTTGGCTTGAGCGGCGGGAGACGAGGCGGGTGGTTCGAGAACGGCTGTCAGAGGAAGGGAAATATTCGCACAGTGAGAACGCTCGGCGAAGCGCATTGGTGTGCAAGTGACCAGAAAACGAAACGAGGCGAGAGGGGGTTACGTTGCGTCGCGAGAGCGAGGACTGAGGGTTCGGGGTTTGGAGGAGGAGTTTGGTTGCGGGAGGCGCGGAGATCGCGCACGCCATAGGAGCGGATTAAAAGCTAGTTATTGTTCGCCGCACGCCCTAGTATGCTGCGAGCGATTGGCTCTTTGCAATCCGTTCGTAGAATTTTGGGCTGACAAAGGCGGGGACGGTTGTGCGAAACCAACTGATCCGAATGCGACGATGTGATATGGGATACGAGTATTTGAGCTTTGAAAAATACTGGACTTGAGTTTTCTAGTGAAATTGCTATGGCGAATCATTGGCGGATAGAGTTGCCTGTATGGCGTATACACCTAGTCCGCGGTATTTTAACCGCCGCTATCGTAACCGCGCGAGGGTACTTCTCCTTGGTCAAACTTGTTTAAACGAGTAGTTTGAAAATTAATGAGGGTAGAATCTAGCATCCCCGTCGCGAGATCACGGCAGTTAGAACTCTGCCAATACCGATATGCCCCCTATCTCGGACCACTAAGTGTGCGTTTCTTCAGACGGAAAGGCATCCCGCTGTAAAATAATAACCTCGAAGTCTCTGGGTGCCCATCTCATTACCCAAAAACGAATAAAGGGTGTTTGAAACAAAACAGTTCACGTGGTTAAAATACCGCGGACTAGGTGTACTTGAGATTCACCTGCGTTTCGCCTGAACTACAATCCACCTGCTTCAGCTGTACCTGCTGACGTGGATATCTGCTGTTCACGGTTCACCTGCACCTGCCTGCTGTTCAGAATTTGCTGCATGAACACTGTCGCGAGTTTCGTCAAAAGATCCAACGTGGGTTGTCTGCTTTCGCCATAACCATTCAATCGCCGCCACACGCACCCCCCTTCCAACCTAGACTTGTCTGGTCGGAGTTGACAAACAGCGCAGCAACTCAACTGGTCACGGTGTCTTCTCGAATCGCATCGTGTGCCAGGAAATGCCCAACTGGTCACTCGATTTTTTTATGTGATGCAAAGTGGTCATTGTAGCAAACTCCGTGGTTTTGTGCGTTCCAGTGAGTTAATCTGGTGTAATCGTACTGTAACTGCACCAGAATGCAATGCGGAATGCACTACTGTATCCAGCACGAGGACAGCTACAAGCGGGGAAAGCCCCACCTCCCCCACCTCAGGGCAATGGCAACACCTCCGTCTTCCCTCCGTTGCTCTTCCCGTCTCACGTCGCTTTCTCCCCTTTTCCTAACTCCAACATTCTAGCCATCAAACACGTTAGCTAACTCGCTCTGGTTTTCAGAACAGCTTCGTGTCCGAACAAGATTAGTTGCGGTCGCGAGGGCCTAGCTTAGTGGGTAGCATTCAATTGCCGCGAAGATCCACGCCACAGGAGAATGCGCACAGCCCTGCACGGGTGAATAGCATGTCAAGGGCCAGAATGGGGCTTAGAAGTGTACGGCTAGCGAGATCATTTGCGATAGCGCCGCTGCTGGCGACGCTTGCGATGCTCGCGATGCTGGTAACTGGAGCTGCGGCGCTGGATGCATGTCCTGACGACGATTCTCTGGTGCGTATTGCGCCGCTGCGGGATGCTGGGAGTAGCTGTTGATGCCAATGTTCGCGCGCTCTGCTCTCCTCTGCTTTGCTCCGAATACATTTCGTGCGCGCGACAACCGACGAGTGCATGTGAGACACGCAGGAGTTCGAAGCCTCAAAGAAACGATCCGAAACTCCCCTTCCCCCTCTCCCTGCACCTTTCGCTGCCTTACGTCGCAGTTCGTGTGCGCGACGACCGACGAGTGCATAAGCGACACGCAGGTTTGCGACGGCGCGCCCAACTGCAGCGACGCGGACGCGCCTTCCGACGAGGACTCCGCGTTCTGCGCGACCTGGGAGTGCCCCAGTGGGTGGAGCAAGTGCGACGATGGCTTGCAGTGCTACGAGGAGAGTCGCATGTGCGACGGCACGCGCGACTGTAACGATGGGAGCGACGAGGAGGGTTGCAATGCGGGTGATACGACTCCTGTTACGGGAACGCCTCAAACAGGAACACCTGATACGGGAACAACTGATACGGGAACGACTGATACGGGAACGACTGATTCGGGAACGGCTGATTCTGGGACGGCTGATTCTGGGACGGCTGATTCAGGGACGGCTGATTCGGGGACGGCTGATTCGGGGACGGCTGGTACGGGAACGACTGATTCGGGAACGGCTGATTCTGGGACGGCTGATTCGGGGACGGCTGATTCGGGGACGGCTGATTCGGGGGCGACTGACTCGGGGACGACTGATACGGGAACGGATGATGCGGGAACAGATGATACTGGAACGACTGATACAGGAACGGATGATACGGGAACGACTGATACGGGAACGACTGATACGGGAACGGATGATACGGGAACAGGTGATACGGTAACGGATAATACGGGAACGGATAATACGGGAACGGATGATACAGCAGCACCAGGTGATGAAACTGAAACTGGCGAAGCAACATCGACGGACGGAAGCATTCCGGCAGATGAAACTCCTCCTGGAGATGCAACCGAAAATACAGGAGATGTAACTCCACCTCCGCCGGCGAACGAAGACACGACTCCCCCAGGAGATGTAACTCCACCTCCGCCGCCAGCTGACGTGGACAATCCAGGTGGAGATGAAACCTCTGGTGGTTCTCCACCAGGTGATTCGTCAGGGTCAGGGGACGGTTCACAGGAACCGTCGGAAGGAGGAGCAGGGGAAGGGGGAGAGGGAGGGAGTGAGGGGGGAGGCGGAGAGGAGGGGGGCAGTGGGGAGGCAGGGGGGAGTGTAGGGGAGGGGGGAAGCGGAGAGGGGGGAGCAAGCGGAGAGGATGGAGGGAGTGGAGGGGAGGGGGGAAGTGGAGAGGAAGGGGGTGAGGGAGGAGGGGGGAGTGGAGAAGGAGACGGGGAGGGAAATGACACAGAACAGGGCGGTGATGGGGGGGAGAACGATGGCTCAGGAGATGAAGATTCAGGTGAATCTGAAGAAGAACCTGAGACGCCACCTCCCCCACCTCCACCTGAGAAGCAGTTGTCTCCCCTGGAGCAGAAAAAGCGGGAGTATCAAAAGGCCGCTCAGGCAGCAGAGACTGCAAAGGCCGATGCTGAAAAGGCGAATGCGATTGCCCAGCAGAGGGAGAAAGACGCAGACGCAGCTCAAGCACGGGCAGATAAAAAAGCGAGAGATGCCAAAAGTTCTCGGGGTGGAGCGAGCGGGAAGAAGAAGCGCGAGGAGGCGAAGCAAGCGCAGAAAGAGGCCGACGCTGCGAGGGCTAGAGCAGACCAGGCGAAAGAGGAGGCAGATGGGAAGGAGGAAGCGGCTGGGGAGGCTACTAACGCAGTGGAGGAGAAGCGGCAGGAGCTTGTAGATGAAGCAGAGAGGAGCAAACCTGAGCTAGAAGATAAGAAGAAGCGGGGGACGGCCCGGAAGAATGCGGCTCGGGCCGAGCGCGACGCAGCCAAGGAGAAAAAGGAGGCGAAGAAGAGAACGTTCAGAGAGAGGGTGGCTGCGGCGCGGCTCGCCCAGATGGCTGAGAAGGCCAGTGCTGCCGCGGCTGCAGCTGCAGAGAAGCAGGCAGCGGCGGATAAAGCCATGGAGGCTAAGCAACAGGCGGATGCTGAGGTGGATCGGCTGGTTTTAGCTAAGAGTCAGGCGGAGGGGGAGGCGAGAGAGGCAGGGGAAGCGCAGGCTGCAGCGGAGGCGGCGGCGCGGGAGGCGGTGGACGCCGGTGATGAGAGGTTGAGTGCGGTGAAGTGGGCGGAAGCCGCGGATGCGCTGGGGCTGAAGTGGGTGAAGCAGACGGAGGTGGAGAGAGTGAAGAGGGAGTTGGTTGCTGCTAAGGCGGCAGCCAAGCTAGCTGCCAAGGAGGCTACAGTGAGGCAGCAGGCGGCTGCTCGGGCGGCGAGTGAGGCGCAGAAAGTGGGCGGCAAAGTGGGTGGGGGTGGGGAGGGTGGTGGTGGCACTGGTGGTGGTGGTGATGCTGGTGGTGATGATAGTGGTGCTGATGGTGGTGGTGATGGTGGTGGGTCTACTGATCCAGGAGGTGACACAAACGAGGGTGGGTCTAGTGACACAAGCAGTGGTACCAGTGCAGGATTGTCAAAACAAAGTGTAGGGGTTAAAGTGGCCTTTAGTGATGGTGTTGTTGGGAGTGGTGGTGGCAACAAAGGGGGTAACACAAGAAACAGAAAGGTGGATGTGGGGGGCTGATAATAGCAACTTGAACTGAATATATTGTTATTTTGCTTAATGTAATGGTATAAGTTTGTACAGTGTGCATCTTGGCCTGGTGCTGACCTGATACTAAGATGGTGAATGTTGAAGGAACATACAATTATAACAGTGAAGAGGTAAAATCAATTACTGTAGTACAGCGCCGTATGCTCATAGTATAGCCGCAACTTCACTATCCTGTCCCGCGCTATTCACGATATAAGCTGACGCCTGGTAGGTACCGTAGCGTGTGCTTCGGGACGGGAACCATAACCCTGGTGAAGCATTCGCTCATTGGCTCTCTCGAGTCCATAGTCGCACGGTACTCACGAAGTGGGGCACAAGGTGACGCCGTCGCCAGGGAGTGGAAGGGTCAGGGAGAATCCTGCACTGCACACATCGTGCATCGCGCGAATCGCTTTCGCTTGATTACACCGCAATCCGACGCGCATCGCGCATCGCATCGCCAACGGGGTGGGTGGGTGGGTGAGGGAGTGGGGGAGTGGGGGGGTGGGGTGGGTCGGGGGAGGTGAGAGAGAGGGGTAATCCTTCTGGTCCTGAGCGAATAGAGCAGTCAGAACCCTGGGCAAGCAGGGGGGAAACAGGGCGAGGCTATGCTAGAATCTCGGAAGGTGTGTGAGCGGGTGGGTCAAGGGAGGTGAGAGAGAGGGTAATCTCTCTGGTAGTGAGCAGCAAGAGCAGCTGGAACGGTGGGCAAGCAGGGAGGAAACAGGGCGAGAGGCTGTTGAAGGGGTTGGGAGGGAATACTCTCTTTTATCTGTTCCTGGAAGGAAGGAACAGATTGCGCGAGGCCGCTGAAAGGAAGGGAGATAACGGGTGTATGAAGGGGAGCGGATGGAGGGAAGTGAGACGGGCGCGGGGAAGTGGAATGGGATGGAGGGAAGTGAGATGGGCGCGGGGAAGTGGGATGGGATGGGATAAGTGAAGAGAACCGGGGGAAATGAGAAGGAAGAGAGAGGGGAAGGGGCGAGGGGAGCAGCGGGAGGACAGTGGGTGGGGGCAGCGGGAGGTCAGAGTGGGAGTGGAAATAGAGTAAGTGGGTATGCATAGGGAGCTGGTAAGTTGGGATGGGTGGGTGATGATGATGGGGAATGCGGGGTGAGGGACGGGGGGAGTGAGAGGTGAAAGATGGGGGGGGGAGTGAGAGGTGACAGACGGAGTGGGGGGAGTGAGAGGTGACAGACCGGGGGGGAGTGAGAGGTGACAGACGGGGGGGAAATCGTTATGAGCAACGAGGGGCGGAATGATGGGTAATCGGAAGGGGGGAATGAGGGGTGAGCAGAAGAGGGGAACGTTTTGAGACGTCTAAAAACACTTCTATTATCGGGTGCGCGAATTCGGGAAATGAGGGGCGAGGGAAAGGGGGAATGCGGGGTGCGCAACGGGGGGAACGGGAGGGATCGACGGGTGAATGACGGGGGAAATGGATGGTGAGTGGAAAGGGGGAAATGAAGGTTGAGTGACGGGGGGGATGGGGGGTGAGCGATAGCAGAGAAATGAGGGTGAGTAAATGGGAAAACAAGGGGTGAGTGAAAGGGGGGGAAATGAGAGGGAAGCGAAGGGGGGAAACGAGGGGGAAAGAGACGGGGAATGTGAGGTACTGAGGGCGAGCGATGGAGCGAACTGAGGGGTGAGCGACGGGGGGAAACGAGTGAAGAGCGACGGGGGGAAACGAGGGGGTAGCGACGAGGAATACGAGGTAAGCGAGGGGGGATGCGGGGTGAGCGAAAAGGAAATGCGAGGTAAGTGACGGGGGAAGCATCTGGCTGATGAGTGACGAAGCGTAAACGACTGGAAAGCGCGAGATGCGAGATGAGCAATGAGGGGTGGGCGCAACAGGCGCAATGAGAGGAAAATCGGAACGAGGGAGATTAGGAAATGCGTTGAGGGGTGAGCCGCGGGGGGATAAGGGATGAGCGGAGGGAAAGACGGAGTGTGAGGGAGAGTTCGAACCCAAAAGCCCTCCCCCGGCGAGATGCCGCCGAGGACATCCCTCCGAAACCCTAGCTGCCTGGCGATGTGGCGAGAGGGCGTGGGCGGAGGGAGGGAGGGGAATCTGGCGAAAGCGGATGAACGAAGTCTGATCGTGCTCCTCCGAAATTACGGCGTAGAGACGTACGCCACGCGCGCGCGTCACTAGCGCGAATCATTGGAGCCAGCGCGTGTCGCGGAAACATAGGGATGCGCGCGCTGTATATTGAGGTACGAAATTTCTCTTGTAACGGCTAACAACGCAATCCCTCAAGAATAGAGCTGCTTCGCGAAGGCTCGGTTGTACGAAATCGGCATCAAACTAATCGCGATTTTTACGGAATAAATAGTAAGCAGCACCTGGCAGATACTTCCTACCCTTCACGACGCCACTACTCGCTGAGGCGGAACGCTAAATGACATATGGCGGAACTGGCTAACTACGATCAAGGAGAGAAAGGCGATACAAGGAGTTGGCAGCAACTAGATCTGAGCAGGTGGTGGTGTACCAACCATACCAACCAACCGAAACACCATCCCCTGCTGCCCGAAATTTCTATCCCTCGATTTCCTTTCCTTCCCCTCCTGGATTTTGACTGGGCCTCGCAATCTTCTCCAACCCAACCCCTTCCTCTACACCTGCCCAGAAACTGATTTGACACAGCAGGATAGATTACAACCAATCAAGTCTCTTTTTTTCCCTCATGCCGTCCCGCACCTCACGCGAAAGGTTCAGCCTAGACTCTAAACTACTAACACCTCAACCAAGCATGACCTGCCCGTGACGTCGAACCTGGTGAGTCTAGAATGGTCCCAATAAAATTAGTCAAGTAAACATAACATAACCACAAAAGTGTTACACAAACGTGCAATCACACAGGAACAACCACAATGGGGGATGCCAGCACTGTTTCCAACCTACCACTACTGTTCTGACTCGTCTGGAGTCAAACCAAATTTTGGCGCGCTTCAGCCACGATGGGGGATGTGCGCACTGTTGCCTTCACATCCTGGCACCACTGTTCCAACTCTTCTCTGTCAACTGGTCAACCTTCCCTCCTTGCCATGCCATGCCACCCTTCACTGTTCTAACCAAATTTTGGCGCTTCAGCCACGATGGGGGATGTGCGCACTCCTGCCTTCCCATCCTGGCACCACTGTTCCTACTACACTCTGTCAACCTGGTCAACCTTTCCCTCCCTGCCACCCTACACTGTTCTGACCAAATTTTGGCGCTTCTTGAGTGTCATCAACTTGTCATTCCTGCCAAGATGTTTCCAACCACGCGATTCGAGGAGATTGATTCCATCCAGCCCACGTTGTCCCTCGCAACTTCATATTCAGTAGCGTTGTGAGTTTCAGTCTCACAAGACCTGAAGACTTGACAACGAGCTCAACAGGAGAATCGTCCCGAGGCGTTTTCATCGTGCCTTTCAGGCTACACAAGAACGCGCGCGCGTGAAGACCAAAGAGGCGTTTTCGACTTGTGCGTTTCAGCGAATCACTGACGAGCTCGAGGAGTGCCTGCCGAGGAGTTTCCCTTGTGCCTTTCAGTCATTCAAGAACGAGCGCGCCTGAAGACCAACGAGGCGTTTTCAAGTTGTGTGTTTCAGGCGCACAAGATCAAGCTCGGGGAGTGTCTGCCGAGGAGTTTCCTTGTGCCTTTCAGTCATTCAAGAACGCGCGCGCGTGAAGACTAACGAGGCGTTTTCAAGTTGTGCGTTTCAGACACACAAGATCAAGCTCGAGGAGTTTCTGCCGAGGAGTTTCCCTTGTGCCTTTCAGTCATTCAAGAACGAGCGCTCGTGAAGACCAGAAGAGGCGCTTTCCACTTGTGCGTTTCAGGTTCACAAGAAGCCGCGGATGATTCTACCACTTCCCTATCTGCTCTTTACTTCTCCTCCCCCGCAGAGCACAGGAGGAGGAGCAACACGGTCAAAGGTAATAACGGTGAGCTCTATTCCTCCTTTGCTTTCAGTTTTTGCTATTGTTTCTGTCTTTGTTGAGTTCTTTGTTTTCTGTTTTTTTTTTTTACTAACAACCCCTTTGATTTCTTCCTCTGCGCTGCAGGATAAGCATGGAGCCGCGGCGGAAGCTATCACCCTGCCCTTCTCCTTTGTTTCTTCTCCTCCCCCCTTAGATCACGGGAGGAGGAGCATCACGGTCAGAACTACTCCGCTACTAAGGTAGTAACGGTGTGAGCTATCTTACTCCTTTGCTTTCAGTTTTCGTTGTTGTTCTTTTTTTTCTGTTTTTTTTTTTTTTTTATCTTCACTAACTTTTCCTTTGATTTCTTCCTTTGAGCTGCAGGTTTAGCATGGAGCCGCGGCGGGAGCTATCACCCTCCCCTTCTCCTTTGTTTCTTCTCCTCCCCCCTTAGATCACGGGAGGAGGAGCATCACGGCCAGATCTACTCCGCTAACACAGTAATAACAGTGAGCTCCCTTCCTCCTTTTGCTTTCATTTGTTTTGTTTCTGTCTTTGTTGTTCTTTTTTTTTTCCTGTTTTGTTTTTACTAACTTATCCTTTGGTTTCTTACTCTGCGGTGCAGGTTTAGCATGGAGCCGCGGCGGAAGCTATCACCCTCCCCTTCTCCTTTGTTTCTTCTCCTCCCCCCTTAGATCACAGGAGGAGGAGCATCACGGTCAGATCTACTCCGCTAATTATGAAGTAATGGTGAGCTCTCTTCTTCCTCTGATTTCAGTTTTTATGTTTTGTTTATGTCTTCTTTGTTCTTTTTTTTTTCCTGTTTTATTTTTACTAACTTTTCCTTTGGTTTCTTCCTCTGCGCTGCAGGTGTAGCATGGAGCCGCGGCGGAGGCTATCACCCCCCCTTTCTCCTCTGTTTCTTCTCCTCCCCCCTTAGATCATGGGAGGAGGAACACAGCCAGCGGACAAGGAGACTTCTTCGACCAGGAGGTGTAAGCTCTCTTCGTACTTATGTTTCTGTTTTAGTTTCTGCATTTTTTTCTGCTTGTTTCGTTTATTTGTTTTGCTTTGCTCTGCCTTGTTATGTTTTGCTTTGCTTTGTTTGTTCTATTCTTCTGCTGCGATCGTATCACCTTCTCCTTCTCTGTTTTTTCCACCCCAAGGTCACGCCGAAGAACAGCAGCTGCGGAGTTAGTGTGACGGGCGAGCCGAACGTTAGGCGAGTCAGATCCGGCGACGCACGAACGGCCGAACGTTAGATCCCGCGACCTGGCGACGTGCGAGCTGACAAGCGGACGTTAGATCCCGCGACCTGGCGACGTGCGAACGACGAACGTTAGACCCGCGACCTGGCGACGTGCGAACGACGAACGTTAGACCCGCGACCTGGCGACGTGCGAACGACGAACGTTAGACCCGCGACCTGGCGACGTGCGAACGACGAACGTTAGACCTGCGACCTGGCGACGTGCGAACGACGAACGTTAGACCCGCGAACGTATGGACCCTCAACCTGGCCCGACTTCTTCGGCTGCTCCTGAAGCAACAATCGGCTGGAGATTCTTCTTCCGGATGGCATCATCGACAACTTGAGGTGTCCTGCCGGATGGCAGTCTAACAATAACCGTTTGCCCTCTTTTTCCAACAGGGTCCCGGACGAATGGCCCCCACCTCAACGCGGTGTCCGGGTGTAACGCTAGGAGCTTGCTCCTAGCGGCCAAGAGGGGTCAAGAAGATGTCAGAAGACAAGCTGAGTGGAGTACTGACTACTTGAAGCTTAGGACTTCTACAAAGTTCAGTGGTTTAAATTGTCATGTATGCCATGCTATTATAAATGTGAGACTTGTAATCATTCTTATTATTCTCCTTGATTATTGTGGATTAGTTCAAACAAGTGAAAGCGTCACTCAATACCTCTGTACTGAACTCACTGAACGAATTCGTGTGACCTCTGCCATGGTGAAATGGACCTACACCTTGCGTGCTTGACTCACAGCTTCGAGTTTGCTTTTCCGACTTCGAAATCTTGCTTGCTGCACTGTCTCGTGCTCCAAGCGAAGAATGCCAGCCAGTCACGAACGATCATCCAGTTTTGTTGCGCGCCAAGCAAGCAACCTGTCAGTAGCGTACAGTATACGAGGCTTCGGGAGGATCCAGTGCGGTTCTTCTATGCTTCGGGAGGATCCAGTACAGTCAGTGATTCTCCCGCGCATTTTCAGAAGACCCGAAGTACGTCGTTCAATTCCATGCGAATTTTTCATTTCGCACGCTGTACCTTTGCGAAATATGTTCTGAAGAACATTACATCTCCGCGAATGTAACATTGTTCTGCATTGTACACGGTACTGATGTTCAGTATAGCGGTTACAAGCTCTATTGTCCATGTATAGCGGCTGCTATTGTTCTTGAATGCCACTCAAAGCTGGCGGTTTCAAGTTAGGAGTTTCACGTGAATTTCAACTCAATCTAGGATTGAAGTTCACGTGAATATCAAGGTAGCCTCGGAACCGCCAGCAGTAGTAGCCATAACGAGCGAAGGTGGGCATACTGTGAAGGACATAGACTATTCTTTAGGTCAGTCTTGCCGATTTGTCGACCTATACTCCCAGTCCGGCCACCGTGAGGACGATTATTAGACTCGTGTCACCGTTGCCATCTTGTTCATCTAGGGGCACCCACCGATTACATCGCGTGCAACGCTCCTGCAGGTACGGTTAGCTTGTAGAAACTTTGCCAGGTTTTTGCGACGTTACGTCGCAATGAGTCCCTGCCGTTCAGTGACTATTTATGTGAGCCGATAATTGATCTTTTGATAACCATTCTTACTCCTTTTGTTCTTGCTTTCGTTATAAACAGACGTATACGCAAAATGTCAGATTGCTGGAATGCGGGTGCAATAATCGCGACCGTCTTTCTTCCACCTCTGGGAACCTTCATGAAGAAAGAGTGCGGATACGAATTCTGGGTACGGAATAAAAATTTTCCTGTTTGCACGCTGACAGTTCCGGATGGACGTGTAGTAGCTTTTAGCTTTTGATGCGGGAGCCCACGTCGATAGGGTGGATTATCCTACTCTGTGATTCATGTGCAGATCTCTATTCTACTCACGCTCTGCTTTTGGATCCCTGGAATGATTTACTCTGCGTGGGTTGTTGCCCAACAGTGAGTTCTTTTTCTGTTTGCACGCTTCGTTATTCTTGTTAGGTCGAGATTGGGTGTCGACTTCTGCCTATCGGTAATTGTAAAATACCGTGTCTGTCTGCCTGTTCTGTTTTGTGCAGAATCCGAGTTGAGGCGATGGGACCTATGCCAGGTCACTGAAGTGCAATGTATCATTCTTAGGGCGTATTTCTGGTTCCGGTCACTTGCACTGTTCCGGGCATGCGTGAATTGCGGATGCCCCAAACAACATAGAACACCACTTTGGGTTCTCGGTACTCATGCGACCTCCAAATTGGCGCGAGGCTTTTTCGCGCCAAAAGTACGCCCCAAACAACAGTCGCATCCAATGGAGGGATGCCAGAACAGTTCGAAAGATCATTTGCTACACCCACGCAAAACCATGCGACACCCATCTAAAAACAAAACCGTCAAAAATGTCGGCATGAATCCCCAAATGTTGGGAGCACGACGCGGGAAATTCAAGACACATTCGGGGGTCACTGGGATCAATTTGCCGAGTGGTTGGGTGCAGAGGTATATAATACGGTACATTGCAAAATAGCATGACTCGACTGACGACGGCCAAAAAGATGGCAGTCTGACGTGAATCGTGCAACCAGGTGATTGGTTGGGGGAGGGTCGTGCACGTCAGTCGCCCAACACATGCACATTGACCCAAAGCTGGGGCCGCGCGCGGCTCGGCAGTCCACTTCGGGTCATGCGCATTTTACGCATGACCCAAACAGTTGAATGAACAGTGCAAGTGACCGGAACCAGAGATACGCCCTTAGTGTACATTCCCAACATGCTTTCTGGTGTGGGTGAAAACAAGTGTCAAAGTTTGTACCTTGACCCATCTTGTGTTTTTCCTCCGTGACCTCACATGGCACTGCCCCCGTACCGTAACTTCCTTACATGGTACTGACTAGATGACCTCACATGGTACTGCCTCCGTGACCTCACATGGTCCTACCTCCCATAACCTTCTCGGTCATGGCAGGATATGAGATCGTGCAGTAGGAGAAATGCCTGGTAACTGAAGTGAGTACCGTATGTACACACATCGAATTTCCATTGTACAAAAGCCTCCTTCCTTCAACTGACTAGACGTTTTTGTCCAAGATGAGTGGACTAAGCAGATGCTGCTGAAGGCAATAGTACCGTAAGCTAATTCATCAGTCAATACTCTGATGTCCACGCTGTCTAAGAACCTGCACCACTCTCCTTGTGTTCCTCCTCCGTCTTGGTAGTGGTGCCTGTGGCTGTGGGGACGGACGTTTCTGCAGATGGAGCCGTTCCTTTCTCATACGGCTGCACCAGTGACTGCAAACTTGATCCAAGTGCCTGCAGGAAAGAACCAAAGTCAGTTCAGCACCCGCAAAAAGAGTACGAACGGCATCAACTATCTTCAAACTTACCTTAGCAGCATCGGTTACAGCATCTCCAGCAGCAATAAGCACCTCAGCAGCACCAACAACCACAGTCTGAGTAACACCCTGAGTGGTCTTCACAGCTTCATGCACGTCTGCTGCTGCTGCCTTCACCCCCTCACCAGTCCCCTCCGCTACCTTCCCTTCAACATCATCACCCTTGCCTTCACCCTTCACGACTGAAAGTTTCTCCATCGCATGCTGAATGTCAGAATAGATCTTGGTGGCAGCTCCTTCCACTACATGCTCAGCTTCCAGAGCTTTTTCCTTCATCACCTCAGCCAACTGACCCAATCGCTTTGAAGACGCCTCTAGGACAGCAGCAGCCTCTTCCTTCCCTGTCACAACCACTCCTTTGCCTATGGCGGTCTCTCCCTCCTGAACCTCCTCCTGTCCCTTACCAAAGCTAGACTTGAGCATCTCTGCAGTCTCTCCCAGGGTCTCCTTCGCCCTTTCCGTCAGCTCCTCAGTCTTCTTAGTCACCGTCTCCGTCCCTGACGCGAGCCCTTCCTTGGCCTTCTCCGTCACCTGACGTCCCTTCTCCGCGGTTGCCTCGCCTGCCTTCTTGGTGGTCTCTGTCACCTGGCTACCCGCCTGCTGAGCCTCCTTCTTAGCCTCCTCACGCTTAGTTGAAGCAACTGCCTGATGCTCACCAGCTTTCCTCGCTGAAGCTACTGCCTTAGCCTGCTTAGCCCTCTCTTCCTCCGCGATTTTTCTCTCGCTTGCTTCTGCCGTGCTCTTTCGCTCAGTGGGCCTTTCCTCCGTGGTGGCCTTCTCCATGGTTCCCTTCACTCGCTCAGCCCATGACGCGCCCTCCTGCTGCTTCTGCTCTCTCTCAGCTTGTGCCTGTCCGCCACGGGACACCTGCGGCGCACAAAAAAACCAGTACTCAGAAAAGGAACCGACGCGACAGCGTAAATCAGATACAGAAGGCATGCCAATCCGGCGGTGACCTTACCTCGGGAACTTGCTGGCTCGCCATCTTGCCTCTTACTCGCCTGACTCTAACGCGCGATGCAGTACGGTGCGTAAGAAACGATTATTGAGAAGGAGCTGAAGCAAACCAAATACAACTCGCGACACGGAAAGTCGGGAGAACACCGCTATTTGTAGAACGTATAACGACGTTGCGTGCACAGCAAGGCCGTCCTGGATCGGCCAAATTATTCCCAGGGCAACCATCCTGTCGCTGCGATTCGGTCGCCTTGCGAAAAGACAGCTAGCTCCACATCCGTCCCCGCTTGGACGGGGACACGTGGCATCGATTGGACTGTGAAAGGCTCAAACATAGAGGCCGATCCAACGGCTGCCTTTTCCTGTCCAACTGCACAGACACGCATGCAAGGAACATGTTCACGCGGTCG
Source organism: Closterium sp. Naga37s-1 (assembly GCA_947471745.1). Taxonomy (NCBI): domain Eukaryota; kingdom Viridiplantae; phylum Streptophyta; class Zygnematophyceae; order Desmidiales; family Closteriaceae; genus Closterium; species Closterium sp. Naga37s-1. The sequence continues at coordinate 856,933 of CANJKZ010000122.1, read as the reverse complement.
GCGAGCCGACATGCAACAGCCATTTGGTCTGAAGGATTTCGGCTTGGCCTCTGCCCAATGACGGAGTATACTTGCCATTGCCGTGCCCTTGCCTTTTAGTTGGATGACCGACGGCAGTCCTCGAATCTCAGATGGAACCATGAATTTGCCGCATGGATAGCTCACATTGAATCTGCGACCTCCATGGCAGGACTCTGACATTAGCAGCTTCGTTAAACTTACTAGGCTTATCGCGTTGTGTTTCAAAAACTGTAGTTGGTGAAACGTGATGGTGCACCTTCTCTGTTGCGGTTTCAGGAGTCCCATTGGCGACTGTTGTGGTTTCAGGAGACCCATCAAACACGTGCGTTTCGCATTCAACCTGACCGTCGAATCTCTGATTCGTTACATCTGCCCTGAAACCAAGCCGCTCAACTGAGCACACTCCCCCCCCAACCACCACCACCTTGTGTTTGCTTCGCATCGCGTCGCACACTCGCCGGCTACCTGGCAACCAGTCCCAATCGCCTTGTTGGCGATTGCGCACATTGGCTCGGCGTAGCCAGCTCGGATCAAACCCAAATGGCGCATTTTGTATACCCAATCAGCGTCGTCCCGCTAACCTCACGTCCCACATCACCAAACTCTTTCTCAAAAAGCCCAACAACCGCCTTCCCGAAGCTATTTGCCAAGGATAACAGGCACGGGTCAACCACCGCTATCGAAACCCATACCGAACTAAACCCACTAAGAAACCATTTCAGCAAGCCTAAAACTCACTACATTTACAGCCCCTGAAACAGCCCCGCCAAACCAGGAGATCAGGCTCTTCCCGTGCCTCGGCGGTAATCCCGTCTCCGAGATTTCGGCCAATCATGAAGCGCAGGATGGTGGGGCAGTTCAGCATGTAAATTAGTTGCTCCTTGAGACCCAAATCTCATTTCTCTCAGCGCCAGATAACAGCACATTACAGACATTTTTGTTGTCACATTTTCAACAGCAACTGTGTAGAAGTTAGCACCACCAGCAACGAGGACCCATTGATTCCAGCTATCTCAGCGTCTATGGTTTCATCCCTAAATTGTTACCTTTTTGAACGCATTGGCGCGCCTGAGAGCTGCATCGCTTGATCCCGGAATTTTCACAAGGCGGCAGACAGATCCGCCATGGCTCCGTGGTATAAGGAGAACACGACCGTCAATTGCTTGGGGGTTACACTCAACCTCGGCGATCTCACCGCGCTGCCATTGGTCGTCGGATACGCGCTCTGCTCGAGTCTCCTCGCAATCATCAACAAATACGCCATCGATGTCTTTCCCTTCCCGAGCCTTCTAACGGCTCTCCAATACCTCACATGCGTCGTCGCGGTCTTCGGTTTGGGCCAAATGAAGGCTCTGGAGCACGACCAGATCCAATGGAGCATGGTCAAGAAATTCCTTCCCGCTGCTTTCGTCTTCTACATGGCAATTTTCACCAACACTACGCTTCTTAAATACGCCAACGTGGACACATTTATCGTGTTCCGGTCGTCTACTCCCCTTCTCGTCGCCGTCGCCGATTACCTCTTCAGGAAGCAGCCATGGCCGGGGCCATACACCTTCGGAGCTCTTTTCGTGATTCTCGCCGGCGCGGTCGGTTACGTGGTTACAGACAGCCAGTTCACCGTTCGCGCGTACACCTGGGCTTTCGCCTACCTCTTCACAATCACACTCGAAATGGTGTACATCAAGCATATCGTGAGCAGTCTCGGTCTGAACACCTGGGGTTTCGTCCTGTACAACAATTTCCTCTCCCTTCTCATGGCTCCTCTCTTCTGGATGATCACCGGCGAGTTTCAAGAGACAATGATTGCTACCACCGCTATGGCCGACTGGAAATTTGGCGTGGTTTTCCCCGTCCTGCTGTCCTGCGCGTTTGGACTCGCTATTAGCTTCTTCGGATTCGCCTGCAGAAAGGCGATTTCAGCAACTGCTTTCACTGTGCTCGGAGTGACCAACAAGCTTCTGACCGTTGTCATCAACGTGATGATCTGGGACAAGCACGCATCCTCGTTTGGAGTCATGTGCCTTCTCGTTACAATCATTGGAGGAGTGATGTACCAGCAATCTAACGTGAAGCAGAACTTCCGAACCGCTCCGGCTGCTACGGACGAGGAGGAGGCGAAACCCTTGACTCCTGCGAATGAAGTGGACGACGGCCAAGATGCTGGTGAGTCGCGTTGATCGCACAGTCCGTTATATTTTTCCTTCAACGACGTAGATAAGCAATCGGGCAGGAACAAAATTTTGAACGAATTTCTTAACTAACGGTCATAACATAGAAACCCTGCGTGAAAGGAAGGAGGCATATGAATGTATCATTTAGCGTCGCGTACACATAGATACTCCGAAATAGAATGGATACATTTTCCTCACGCCTTCTTGATTGATTTGTATTAGTATCGAAGATCCCGTTCTTCTCGACATTTTTTAGTATCCCGTCTCTAAGTTGACTTCGAATACTCGTATGTGGAGGCTGCGAAGCCATGGCAATGAAATAGATGCGGTCTTTGATCTCTAACTGGACCGTTCCGGTTTTTTGTGCCATATAATTGACCATCCAATGCCTCTGCCAGGTCATTCCGGTTCACGTATAAACCCTCACAGAACCCTGACCCTCCCCCTCCTTCCATACATGTGTTCGTTCTACTGATCTTCATGCTTATGCTCCTCTGTGCTCTTATCTTATGCCATTTTTATGTTGAGTGCCCCCTCGTCCTGCCTACTCCTCTCCCTTGTACCATTCACATCAATCTGAAATTCCTTCCTGGCTGTACCTGCCTCAGTCCTTCATTGCCCCTACCATATGCTGCTCGCCAAACATTCCACACAGTCTCCTGCGATCTATCTCTGTCTTCCCTTCCACCCAAATCCCTCACCTTCCCCCCCTTCCCGCAACCCCTCTCCACCACCATCCCCCTTCTCTTGCTCTCCCTCTCTTGCTTCCTCTCTTTCACCTCCCCTTCTGGGTGTTCCATTTTGCCCAATCCCCCATGGCTCCTCTTGGTGGCTGGTTTTATGTGTGTTGTTTGTTGACTAAATATTTAAATTTCCTCCCCCTGCTGTTCTCGTGTTCTTGTGTGCACAGAGCTCAAGCCCCTGAACGCCAAGTGAGCATGTCCAAGCGGTACGGTCTACGTAATCTGGCATTTCAGTGATTAGATACTGTATGTTCTTATTATCTTGTCTGAACTGTGGGATGCAGCTAACGTACCGTATGATGCATGACTGTCCCTAAACGTGGGATGGTTCACTGTACGGTAGTTATATTGAACATTAACACCAGGGCGCCTGACACACACACACCACAATGGTCAAGGTACCGTATGATGTTTACTGCCCATCAATGTCGAAGTCCTAGTGCGTACCTGGCAACACCAGGCGTTTCTTTCTGTAATCTAAGACTGAGAGGTGCTAGCTATTTGTACCAATTGTTTTGTTTCCGTATCATGCTCTTACGGTGTTGGGAGGGAGGGAGGCGAGCTCGACGCCGGCAGCAGAAAAATATGCCGCCATCAGAGATGGTGGGTTTTTTTGGGCCCATTGAGATTAGGTCCTAAGATTAGAACCACTCTGATAACATGTTGAAAGACTAAGTCAAGCTAGGACTTAGGTTTTAGGAAGGAGAGTATGATCGCTTGAGGAACGAGCACGAGAGTTGGCAAAAAGGTGAAGTTTGCATTAGAAACAATCGAAAGTTATACAAGCAAGGCAAGCATGCAAGGGGTGCACCACCAACATTAGGCTACACTACACTATGTTAATGCTAAGGGCAGTTATATAGAAACACTATGTTTCTTGACAGCTCATTGCTGCAGCGTGCAATCTAACATGCAATTCAAACCTGACAACTGAACATACAGTCCTTTCTAGGAAGCTTAAGATTATATATTTAAGGTACCCGTAAGTTCAGAAAAGCCTCACGCTGAGCTTAGTCTCGGCTGCCGTGTGCATCACAATCGGCGTTGAAAAAATGCATTTCCTAGTTGCACATCATAGTGCAAATCACTGTTGGCACACCAATGCCAGTAAGGATCATGTAAGGCGTCAAGGGTATTGTGCCAACTATTGATAGGCCAGGTTTACCGGTATATGGTGGCATGGAGTTTGTAACTTATGGACACCTGTCTCAAAGTTAGCGAACAACGGAATGTGTGAACTAGGGAAACAAGGGATACAAATAGCAACCCAAAAAGTGTTGTACTCCCTAGAGTGCTACTCACTGTAGCCTAAGAACCTATAATAACATTTGACACACCCCCATAGGCTAAGTGAGGGGCATCAAAGCAAGCAGGGTGAACAAACGGTCACAAGACCAGTCAATGCAAGAAGCAAAGCAAGCTCAGGGTGGATCTCAAGGACACCACACAAATTCCGAGCACAAGCAAGCGGCCACAAGGCCAGTTCAAGAGTTCACTAGGATATATATAGCAAAGCACAACAAGCAGAGCAAACAGCAAGTCTACAGCAACCGAGGGCCTACCTCAACAAGCCCCAACTGCACACAGAACCTGTGGTGGTCACCAAGTGTCAGGGCCTTGGTGAAGACGTCTGCAGTGTTGGCCTCTGAGGCCACAAAGTCCAGGCGTGCCTGGCCGCGTCGCTGTAGCTCTCGCAGAAGGAAGTACCTCACGTCAATATGCTTCACTCTGCTCTCCAGTCGAGGCTCTCGACACAGGAGGATCATGGCCTTGTTGTCAGCGTACAAGGTCGGTGCAGAGCGAGGCCGCTCACCAAGGTCGGCGAGCAAGAAGGTCAACCAGCGAAGCTCCTGTGCCGCCATGGCACCAGCGTATATCTCTGCCTCTGCACTGGAAGTAGCCACAGACGACGACCGTGTAGACCTCCACGACACAGCACCAGCACCCAAACTGAAGCAGTAACCCTGAGTCGAGCGCTGAGTCTCCACGTCGTCAGCGTAGGAAGAGTCGCAGTGACCAGTCAACGCCACTGGCTGAGTCCCTCCAAGCACAAGCCCCATGCCTGATGTAGTCGCCAGGTACTTCGCCACCCTCACAGCAGCTGTCCAGTGGACAGAACGGTGTCTCCCAGTCGCAACAAAGCAAGAGAGGACGCCGAGGGGAAAGGCGAGGTACGGCCGAGTACAAGTCATCAGGTACATGAGGCAGCCCACCAGCTTTGCGTAGGGACCACTGGACTCAAAAGGCTCGTCGGGAAAAGGGCCAGTGAGTCTGTGGTCAACAGCAAGAGGTGTGGGCTGTGTGGTGGAGAACTGGAAGTCGAACCGCCGAAGGACCTGCTGCACCATGTGTGACTGAGTCAGTGTGATGGTGCGAGCGGCTCTGTCCCTGGTGATCTGCAGGCCAAGGTAGCGCTGCAGTTCACCTAGCTCAGTGTACGTGTGTCTCTTCTGCAGTTCGGACTTCACCTGAGCTAGAGCTGCCTTGTCTGCTGTGGCAAAGACCAAGTCGTCGACGTACACTAGTATAAAGAAAGGAGTGGAACCAGTGCGAACAAACAGCGACGGGTCGGCAGAGGAAGGACAGAACCCAAGGTCACGAAGCGTGGAGCGAAGAGTGTCGTGCCACTCACGGGGCGACTGGCGGAGACCGTAGACTGGCCGTCTCAGGCTCCACTGGGTCCCAGGTGGGAAGGTGTCAGTGAAGCCAGGAGGGCGGCGCAGCCAGATCTCCTCGTGTAGTCGGCCCTGGAGAAACGCAGTAGAGAAGTCAAGGGAGTGCAGCTCGTAGTCTCGATGTGCTGCTACGTGCAGTAACACCCGAAGAGTAGTCATCTTCGGGGTCGGGGCGAAGGTCTGGAAGAAGTCAACTCCCTCACGCTGACTGAAACCCCTAGCCACGTAGCGCGCCTTGAACACAGGCGGTGATCCAGGCGGCCGCTTCACCTTGAAGAGCCACATGCCATCGACTACGTTCGCCCTGGGAGGGGGAACTGCGTCGACGTACGTGCCTGTAGATCTCCAAGACGCTAACTCCGAGGCCATAGCCGCTTTCCACTGTGAGGCCCACGCCCCTGACATTGCCTCGCGGTAAGTGCGAGGAGTCGGTATGTCAAGGGCGTCGGGGTCTCCCTCAGGGGATAGCAGCATGGCACAGACAGAGGGGGAAGCGGCTGCCCAGTACTCCAGCTCAGACTCTCTGTCCTCTAGGACATCACAGCCAAGGGCAAACCCACCCCCGACGGACAGAGGACGGGAGGGAGGAGCTGGCACCACACGGGTGGTGTAGTCAAGGCGACTGGCGGCAGCAAACTCAGCGACAGCGGCAGTGAGAGCCGAGACAGACGACAAAGGGAAACGAGAGTCGGTGACAAGAGTGGCGAGGACACGAGAGACAACAGGACGAACAGCGCGGTAGTAGTCAGTGACAGGAGTAGGGGGGAAAGGGAGAGAGGACGGAGGCGGAGACGGGAGAACGGACTCAGGAGGAGGACGACGAAGAGACGAACAAAGGAGGGCAGTGCGGAGGTCGGTAACGGGAGACGAGTGACGAGCACGCGGAGGACAGGGACGGACACGTGAGTGTGGGACAACAGGTGGAGGAGACTGCGGTGGAGGAGAAGACCAGACCGCCGGACTGTCGTCAGGAGGAGGAAACGTGGGACCAAACGCTGGAGGGGACGGAGTGTGAACAGGAGGAGAGGAGGGAAGACCAAGGGCCCGAAGGCCACTCACGGGTGGGAACAACTGCCGCTCCAGAGGGAGCTGCTGTGGTCGAAGCTGCGGCGGCGGTGTCTGCTGCTGCTGCGGCTGCTGCTGCTGCTGCTGCGGCTGCTGCTGCTGCTGCTGCTGCTGCTGCTGCTGCTGCTGCTGCTGCTCCAGCAGGTCCAACTGCCGCAACTCCTGCCGCTCCCTCTCCAACAGCACCTGCTCCTCACGCTCACGCCGACGGGCCGCCTGGAGACGTGTGTCGTGGCGGTGGGGAGGCGGAGTGGACTCCGCAGAACCAGTGCCTCCAGCTCCAGTCTCCTCAAAACCAGCACCTCCAGTGCCAGCGCCTCCAGCACCAGCACCCCCTGAACCAGCACCCCCAGGACCAGCACCTCCAGCTCCATCACCCCCAGAACTAGTACCGCCAGTGCCAGGACCTCCAACTCCAGCACCCCCAGAACTAGCACCTCCAGTGCCAGCACCTCCAGCTCCAGCACCCCCAGAGCTAGCGCCACCTGCGCCAGCACCTCCAGCTCCAGCACCCCCAGGACTAGCACCTCCAGTGCCAGGACCTCCAGCTCCAGCACCCCCAGGGCTAGCGCCACCTGCGCCAGCACCTCCAACTCCAGCACCCCTCAAACGAGCACCCCCGGACCGAGTACCGCCAGTGGCTGCACCTCCAGCTCCAAAACCAACTGAGTCCACAATAGCCTGTCGCGGAAGTACCGAAGGCTGCTGAGGGGACTGTGAGGAGGACTGCGGGGAGGGAGCCGCTACCTGACGCGCGACCGAGGGTAGAGGGGTAGCGTGAGACACACCTGACGGGGCAGGACCAGGGGGGGGTGGGGGTACCGGAGGAGCGGGAGCAGGGGGGAAGAGAGGGTGCGAGGAAAAGGGGGGGAAGGGGAACCGGGAGACCTCGACAGGGGTACCGGGTGTAGTAGGACACTGACTCGCCGAGAGCTTGTCCGCAGAGGTGTCGCGGACAAGCGCAAGGCAGCCCCAGACACGAAAAGCTGACCCAACACCAGGGGACCCGGTCCAAAGACTGGTCGGTGAAGCCTCTGGCCGCGAGACGCGCGGCTGGAGGTTCAGCTGGTGAGCGGCGTAGCGAACCGCGTAGGGCCACAGAAAATGGGGCGCACGGGCATGAATCATGGACGTGCGGGCGATGTCCATGACCAAGCCAATGCGGCGCTCAGCAACCCGATTCTGCTGTGGGGACTCTGGCAGCGTCCAGGACTGTACGATGCCCTGCTCGCCGCAGAATCCGGCAAGAATGCCTGAGCGAAACTCACCCCCACGGTCAGAGTGGAGACAGGAGACACGACGGCCACGAGTGCCCTCAGTGGCTAGAAGCCACCGGATCAGCGTAGAAGTCACCTCGGACTTCTTCGCGAGAGGAAACACCGTGGTGTACCTGGAGAAGTCGTCGACGACCACCAGAAAGTAGCGCTCCCTCTCAGGTCCCTGCGTAGGTGCAGGGCCCCAGACATCCAAGTGGAGTGTCTGGAAGGGAGCAGTGGCCGGACGAAGGGAGGAGGAGTGCGGAGTGGCACGAAGACGGCCGGCGACGCAAGGAGTGCACGGTGGCGCAGGCGAGGGAGGGAGCGACGGGAAGACGCGAGGGAGACCTGAGACAAGACGGTGACCAGCCATAGTGCGGAGGCGGGGGATCGACGCGTGGCCAAGACGGTGGTGCCACAAGACGGTCCGGTGGGTGAAAGACCGACACGAGCAAGACGCAGCAACTAGACCGGACACAGCAACCTGACCGGACACAGCAACCTGACCGGACACAGCAACCGGTGGGGACGCAGTAACCTGACCGGACTCTGCTACCGGGGGGGACGAAGCAACCTGACCAGACGCAGCTACCTGCGGGGGCGGAGTGTGCAGGACGAAGAGACCTGAGTGGGGCTCTCTGGTGAACGTGGCAAGAACTGCCCCGGTGGAAGAGTCCGTACAGATCGCAGTCCTCCCGTGCGCAGGAAAAGTGACTGTGATCCCCCGGTCCTGAAGGTATCCAACACCCACCAAGTTCCGAGAGAACGAGGAGATGTAGAGACCAGCGAGGAAACCAGAGGGGACAGCTGGGCACGGGAGGGTGGTCGAGCTGCGAGCAACTGCTGGTCCTGAAGTAGGATCAGCCAGGGCAACTGGGACTGGAGCCGAAAGAGGTGTGACAGTGGTGTGGTCGCGGAAGAAGCACTGAGACGCGCCGGAGTCCAGCGTGAAGGAGAGCGACGCAACAGCAGTCGTCACGGCCGGGCTAGTGACTACACAAGCACCTACACTAAAAGCACAAGGACCGACACTAGCAACAGGCAAAGGTCCTAAGCTAGGTACACGTAAGCCAAGAGATCCGTACGTGACAGAATAAACAGCATCCATAGACATATCAAACACAGGGTAACCACTACGAAACAGACCGGGCCAGATCGGGGGAGCCGACTCAGGCCCAAAACGCTCACGGTAAAGGTCGTCGAGGCGGCTGTAGCAGCGCTGTGCAGAGTGGTCAGGACGCCAGCAGGTAGTGCCAGCGCCAGGGCCGGTCAGGATCCGGTACTGGCAGGGGCCGACGTCGCGGCCACCGCGACGAGCCCCCCAGCTGGCTGGGCCGCTGCTGCAGCCAACGCGACCTGAACCACCAGGCCCCCACGGCTGCTGAGGGCGCCACAACTGCTGAGGGCGCCCCTGCTGCTGCGGAAGCCACTGCTGAAACGACCGCTGCTGCTGTCCCTGCTGCTGGAGAACCCTAGTGGACTCCATGATAAAAGCTAGCGGGGTGCAGGAGCGGCAGGCTAGGAGCGACAGGTGAAACTAGGCGAGGAACGGCTGGAGTACGGAGCAAACTGAGCTACGAGCGAGGTTCGAGAACGGCTGGAGCGAGAACGGCTGGAGCACAACTGGCTGGAGCTAGAAACGGCGAGCTAGGGCTGGCTGGAGGTAGGAACGGCCGGAGCTAGAGACCGTAGGTGCGGCTGTCGGCTGCCGCTAGTAGAGCCACTGGCAGTGGAACGTACGTGCGACAGTAGGGGCTGCAGTACTGACGGCTGCGGGATGCAGGCAACTGTGCAGGTCGTCCGGCAAGCAGGAACGCGGCCGACAGTTGCAGGCCCCCACCCGAAACCCTTTTTTTTTTTTTTTTTTTTTTAGGGTTTAATTTTTTATTTATTTATTTATTTTCTGGCGCTAAAGCGCTCCGGGGCGCGCTGCCTGCAGGGTGTGCTGCCTGCGGGGCGCGCTACCCGCGGGGCGCGCCGCCTGCGGGGCGCGCTACTCGCGGGGCGCGCTGCCCCCGCGGCGCGCTGCCTGCGGGGCTGGGGCGACGGGCCAGGGCGCGGGTTGGGGCGACGGGCTAAAGCGGGCGCCTGGGCGACGGGCTAGGGCGGGCGCCTGGGCGACGGGCTAGGGCGCGGGCCTGGGCGACGGGCGAGGGCGGGCGCCTGGGCGACGGGCTAGGGCGGGCGCCTGGGCGACGGGCTAGGGCGCGGGCCTGGGCGACGGGCTAGGGCGGGCGCCTGGGCGACGGGCTAGGGCGGGCGCCTGGGCGACGGGCTGGGGCGGGCGCCTGGGCGACGGGCTGGGACGGGCGCCTGGGCGACGGGCTGGGGCGGGCGCCTGGGCGACGGGCTGGGACGGGCGCCTGGGCGACGGGCTGGTGCGGGCGCCTGGGCGACGGGCTAGGGCGGGCGCCTGGGCGACGGGCTAGGGCGGGCGCCTGGGCGACGGGCTAGGGCGGGCGCCTGGGCGACGGGCTAGGGCGGGCGCCTGGGCGTCGGGCTAGGGCGGGCGCCTGGGCGTCGGGCTAGGGCGGGCGCCTGGGTGACGGGCTAGGGGCGCAGGCTAGGGGCGCTGAGGGCTCTAACGCGCGGAGGAGGAGGGCGCTAAGGCGCGGAGATGGCGCGGAGGGCGCGGAGGGCGCGGAGGCTAAGGCGCGGAGGGCGCGGAGGGCGCGGAGGGCGCGGAGGGCGCGGAGGGCGCGGAGGGCGCGGAGGGCGCGGAGGGTGCAAGGGTGCGGAGGGCGCAAGGGTGCGGAGGGCGCTAGGGCGCTAGCTAGGCTAGGCGAGAGGATCGACACCTACTCATGATACCATCTCAAAGTTAGCGAACAACGGAGTGTGTGAACTAGGGAAACAAGGGATACAAATAGCAACCCTAAAAGTGTTGTACTCCCTAGAGTGCTACTCACTGTAGCCTAAGAACCTATAATAACATTTGACAACCTGTTACGGGTGCAATGAATCGAGGTAGCGAGGATTGCACTAAGGTGTCAAACGAGTACAAAATGTGAGCGAAGGCATGAGCGAACATTTAGACGCGAAACATGCAAACGGTAACGCGGTGCGTGCGAGCTAGCTAGTGCTACGCTGGCAGCGAGGCTCGGGCTAGTCCCGAAGCGTAGGCCGACACGGCCAGGCCAGCAGTGCGAGGTTTGGTGAAACAGTGCGCGCGAAGTCGGCGAAGCCCCGTTAGCAGTAACGGGCGAACAACGGCGGCTGCTGTACGCGATGTTGCAGGGCGCGCTAAGGAATGTTGAGAAAATTCCAGAAAACACCGTAAATATGTTGTAGCCAATTTAGGTGCAGCATGCCACCCGTGTTTGGAGTACCGTGTGTTATCCATGCCAGACTGTGGCTTCAAGCGAAGAAAACCTGAAACTGGGCACGCAGTTTGCTGTTCACGTGGCCCGTTGCTGAGAGGATGTGCTGCGCTGGCCAGCTATAATTGGTTTAAAGTTGCAACGGACGGATGAGAACCTTCGTTAGTGGTGCCGAGGCGAAAACGCCATTGGTAAACTCTTCTTCCCGCCTGTCTTCGGCTTCTGACCGTCCAATCGAACGGTTTAACTGTATATCTTCCCTCTGAAGCCAACGCCCATCCGGGTACGGCTGTCCCCGAAACGGGGCACGCGCTTATGGTGATCGATGGGGGTTTTGGCGACTAAACGCACAGCCGGTATAATGCTGCTTACCGAAGCGCCTTCTCCCTACGGGGGGTTGGTTTCCTCCGGGGATCTCCTTAAAGCCAAAAAAAAAAAAAAAAAAACTGTATATCTTCGCCACGTTGGACGACTGACGCATCGCTTTGAGCTCTTTTCCCGCCTACATGTCAAGATCTCATTGCTTTTGACGAGGCACAGTTTTGGGTGCGTCCACGTCGCTTTGAAACTGCTGCTTGACCAGGCCCCTTCGCATCCGAACTGAACTGAAGCCTGACCCCGCACGCAGACTTTGCGGAAAAGTTTCCGCCAACCCGTGAGACGGACGGTGGCGGAGGTAGACGCTTGCGGGGGAGTTGGAGGTCGAGTCGAACACATGCAACAGGCATGCTGCAAGCACATGGGACCCAATGGGCCAGCAGGCAAAATCTCCCTGCCACCCTCGTGCTGACAGTTTATTCCGCCGCACAGTCGTACCAGATATTTTCGCACCGTTTTCGCATCATGTCGCATATATGGGGAAGGAACCTTGCGCGAACTTGGAAGTGTTGATTTCCACAGTAGGGATGATAGAATCGGGGTACTGTATGGTAACAACGTCAGCACTGAATCGTTATCATGCTTGCGGGATAAACGTTTTTGGCATGGCTCTGCTGATGCTCCTCAACAGAACTTCTGACTGGGACCATGGCAATCATCATTCCCAGTGGTGAACGCATGAGTCAGGCCGTGGAACCAACAGAAGTAGAACAGTGAACGGTCATTCTCCCTTCCCCCCGTTGCCTAGGAAACTGGGTTGGTGGGGAAGGTCCGCATGGGCAAGCAGCAACCTGGAAAGGTTTGGGGACAAGGGGAGATGACGGGCAGGGGGGAAGTAACTGCAGAAATGCCGAGTGGTGGTGGTGAGCACGAGAGTGAAAGGACAGGGAAGAGAAGAATGGCGCGCGGAATGAAGAAAGCCAGTTTCCGCCACACAGGGTTCTTCGCGCAAGCGAGGGTTTCTTGGCCCGCTCCAGAGACAGTGAAAGGGGCAAATGGGGGGAATTTATTACGGGAAACCGCAGAGGAAAGCGCGAAAACGCGGAGCAGAGCGGTCAAACTCCGCGAAGACGCGGAACAGAAGGGCAAAGAAGCACTGGTGCTGGTCACTCAAGCCCTGGTCTCAGACACAGCCCTAGCTCGTCGCACAGAAGAGAAAGGGAAAGGAAAGAATCATCGCTTCTTTTTCTGAGACAGCCTGTTTGTCAGCTTACAAGAAGCTGGTACATTCCATGAATGTTGTAGGTCTGCCTGTCATCCTCCCTTCGCGCTTCCAATACCTGCTACGTTTTCATACTTAGTCTGCCTCGACGACAGGCTTACCTCAAATTACAACTGGGGGTAGCCGCTAACTAGCTTAGAGGTTTTGTTGATCGAGGGTTATCACAGTTCATTTCTTCGAGAACATTCTCGATTTCTGCAACAATGGAGTGTCTGAGAGTACCTTGCGAAGCTGTGTCGATTTCTCGCAGCGGGAATGCCGGGCTCTCACCTGCTGAGTTTGCCACACCTAAGGCAACTTTAGATCGCCAACCAAATAGAAGCCGGAAGTTCCTGAGTTTCAAAGGTTCCGCATTTCCTTCCATGCAATCCCCTGGTTTCTCCAACGACTCCAATTTCGCAAGAGATGCAGTGGGTTCATCATCCTGGCCTATGTCCGTCCCAGCAATGTCTTCTCAGCCCAGGCATAGCAGCAGATGTCAACGATTTCCGCATTCTGCTCGTTTTTCTGAAGATCCGATCTGTTCGTTTCCTGACAACGACGACCTTGAAGCATCTCGGCTAGCATTGGCTCAGCTTGAGCGATCTTTCCTGGCGGAATCGTCGATTGGAATTGTGGAGTGTACCAGCAAGGGATGCAGACCCGTTCTCAGGCCATCATCTCCACCTGCTGCTGAACCGTCTCCGTCCTCTTCCGTCTCGTTTCCTTCAGCCTCCGCCTCGTCGCCATCAACCCACCCTACGACTTACCCACTTAGCTCATTAGCTACTGGCGCTGCGTGCATGGAGGAACGAGCTGCGACTTATCACCGGCATCAGGAACAGCGACAGGCCGAAGTGTCGGGCCGGCCAAGTCTTAAGACAGAGTTTGCGGAATTCGTAAATGAAGTCTGGGTGGAGCCTTCGACGGCGGATAAATATTACCGGTCGGCGATGCGGCAATCTCCGTACGATATCCGGTTACTGACAAGTTACGCACAGTTTTCGTGGAAGCAGCTTCACGATAAGGATCAAGCAGAGAATCTGTATCAGAAGGCGATTCAAGAGTCTCCAGATAACTCCGACGCGCTCGCTAGTTACGCGCTTTTCTTGTGGGAAAGTGAAAGCGAGAGCGAAGGGGAGCTGGACGCAGTGCAAAAGGCAGCAGTCATGACATCAGCGTAACTCAAATGGGTTCAGCAAAAGTTACCTCTGCTATGTCGGATCGTACATTTCTAGCTGCCCCTTTCGCGGAAGGGGCATCTTAGTAGGTAGAGCATGCCTGCTCCCTGTTGCTTAACTTATAGGCAGCGGATTCTGGTTTGAGAGTTGTCAACGAGTTTCTGAATACCTCTATTGACTCACTAGTAATGTCCATTGCCAGAACTTGTTAACTTGATGTCATGCTAATTCCAAGGATTTGTGGTGGAGGTGCGTTTTTGCCATGGTGGCCTTCCCCATGTTTGCTGTGATGCTTTACAAACAAGTTTAGAGTGTCTGACTGAACCAGTGCAAGTGGCGGTAGTACCTGAATAGCATGCACTGCAGAGGAGTGGGTTGCCCCATGTGTGACCAAATGACATCCTTTCTTAACTCCAAATACGAGAACTCAAAAACAAGCAGCGTCTTTCACACAACACCCTTTGATCCTCTCCCAAACCCTAATCATTTGTCTCCCCTCTCTGACACTCCTTCCCCCCCGCATCACTCCTCCCTTGAGCTCATCTCCAATAAACCCGGCTCTCCTCTTCGAATACGCCTCACAACAGACCTCCCGAGAGCAAACGCTGCAAGAACACCAGCCAGGCGCAGCAAATGGCCTCCTTGCCTGCGTGCCCGCCCGCCCCTTCCCCTCCCCGCACCACGAACTGCTTCGTTATGGCCGTGCAAACTCATGCTCCCCACACCATTCCCCTCGTCCTCCCCCAGGCTCTGCCTCAACCCCTCTTCACTACCTCCTTCCAAACGCCTCTGATCACCACTCCCGTCGCCTTCCAACTCCTCATTCCGCTCAACCGCCACCTGCTGCGCGCCAGCTCGTGCCACCTCATGCTGCCTGCGATCACTGCTGCCTCTTGGGTTGCCAGCTCCAACCAAAGCCTGCTCCCCATCCCCTCCTCCCACAGGCGGCACGCCAGCTCTTGTCGCGCCATTCTGCTGCTGCTCACTGCCTCTTAGGCTGTCAGCTGCAAATGAATCCCGCTCCCGCTCTCCTTCTACCGCACGTGCCTCCCCCTCTTGCTGTTGCTCCACCTCATGCTCCCGCCCCTGCTCCTGCTCCTGCCTCTGTTGCTGCTCCCGAAAAGTCCCATCTGCTTGCACCTCTCTCTGCTGCCTCCTCTCCTGCAGCCCCTGCTGCTGCGGTTCCTGTTCCCGCCACCCATCCGCCCCCCCCTCTCCCTGCCACAGCCCTGCTTCCCCCCCCTCCCCCTGCCGCTGCCCCGCTTCAGACCCCTCTCTCTGCTGCCGCCTAACTTCCTCCCCCACCCCCTGCGACCGCCCCGTTTGCTCCTGCACCTGCTCTCGTAACCTCCTCCGCTCCTCATACTCCTCATCATCAGTGGGCAGTTCAAACCGGCAGATGGGGCACGAGTTTCTCACGGCAAGCCATTGCCGAATGCACCCCCCGTGGTACAAGTGCCGGCACGGCAGCCTCACCACCTCCTCCCCCACCTCCGCCACCTCCTTACACACCGCGCAGCACGACGCGCCGCTCTCCACGTCCTCCAATCTCACGGCGACAGCTGGCAGCGCGTCGACCGCGGACAGCGCCGCTGGGGGATTGCCGCGTTGCTGGGCGTCTGCCGCAAGAAGCTGGTCGAGAAAAGCGTCTAAACCAGGGCCGTCGAGATAGTCTCCTCGGTTACCAAAGTCGCCTCGGTTGCCAAAGACGATGGTGGTGGTTGTGACTCCGTCTGAATCCGTGGTGGCAGCACCCGCGCCTAAGAAGCCAGCAGGTTCGGCAGCAGCAGGTCCGTCGCCCCAGTGTATCCCAGCCTCGAACCCAGCCCCGCCAAACGCCAGCCCACCAGCACCACCACCACGAACACCAGCACCATACAAACGGCCACCCCCACCACCACCACCAGCACCGCCACCAGCACCACCAGCACCACCAGCACCGTCGGCAGCACCAGCACCCCCACCGCCATCAGCACCAGCAGCAAGGCTGCCGTCAGCATTGACAAGGCGGCCGCGGCGAAGGCTGAACTCCACATGCACGGAGGGCCCAACCAGCTCCTGCATGAGCTGCTGCAGGCGCCGCTCCAGCCCCACCTCCAGCCGCAGCAGCGCCTGCTGCTGAGCTGCTCTCAGCCGCCTCAGCAGCCCCGCTCCCCTGTCCTCTGTGGGCTCGGCTACAAACGCCTGTGCCTCTCCCTCACGCGCCTGCCTCTCGCGCTCTTCTCTCTCGAACACTTCTCTCTCGGATGCTGCTCTCCCAGGTGCTTCTCCTCGATCCCTCTCGCCTCGAACCCTCTCGCCTCTCTCCCTCTCGCCTCTCTCCCTCTCGACTCTCTCCCTCTCGACTCTCTCCCTCTCGCCCTGCTGCACAGCAGGAATTGCTCCCTCGACCTCCTGAAAAGGTGTCATGAACACTGGTGCAGCTCCTTCAAGCCGTGCCATTTCTGCCGCTTGTGCTGCGGATAGCGGTCCTGACAACAAAGACGCAGACGACGCTGACGCGGATGCTGACGTGGATGCTGACATGGATGCTGACGTGGATGATGACGACGACGCTACTGCTGCTGATCCCGACCCCGCAGCTGCAGCAGGGGCAGGAGACGATGACGTGGAGGATGCAGGAACAGCCCTCTGCAAGTTGGCTCGCCCTGAACCCCCCTCCCCCGCCTCCCTTCCCTCCCTCCCTTCCATCCCCACAATCCCCTCCCTCCCCTCCCCGCCCTCCATCCCCTCCAGCCCCTCAAGCCCAGTAACATCACTTCTCAAACCAGTCCCTGCCAAACCCCCTCGCCTCACCCCTCGCCGTCCGCGCCTGCCCCGTGCGCTGTTAAAGCCAGACGCCAGCCTCTCAACGCCCATGCGAAACAGAGGCACGCGCGCCCTCCCTCCCACATGCTCCTCCTCTTCGTCGCTCCATCCCCCCTCTCCTTCCTCCTCCTCCTCCCCATCCTCCTCCTCCCTTTCCGCTTCCTGTCCTTCTCCCTCCGCCTCCCCTTCAAGGCTAGACCACGAGCCTCCTATTTCCAGCAACAGCCCCTCCAGTTGTCTTAGAGTGCTAAGAAAGTGATCCGCCGCCCAATTCCCGCGGTTCCTGCGGCCTGGGATCCGATTCTCTGCCTCCCTCTCCTCCATCTCGTACTCGCTATCGTCACTCTCGCTGTACTCGCTATTGTCGCTCTCGTCGTGCTCGTTATAGTGACGGCCCCTGACGCCCGGGGTCTGATTCTCTCTTTGCCACCACCTTTCCTCTACCTCGTTTTCCTCGTCCTCGTCGTACTCGCTATGGTCACTCTCGCTAGTACCACCGCCAAAGCTGCCACTGGTAAGTGCTGGCAGTTCATCCTCGCTTGCTGCCGCTTCATTTTCATTCAGAGGCCTCGTTTCAGGCACATCCGTTTCTGTCACACGCATTTCAGTCACACCCGTTTCAGCCACATCCGGTGACGTGCTCGTACGAGGCGATACAAGATCCGGCAGCTCACTTTCCTCAACTTCCGCTACCGCTTCTTCCCCTGCTTCAATCACACCCGTGAGTGTCGCATCATCGAACCACAATGCCTCTTCAGCTTCCCGACCGTCTTGACTTCGAGACTCATCCCCATCCTGACCCCCGTACCCATTCTCCCCTCTTTCATCCCCGCGACCATAGACCCCACCGCCTCCATCCCTAATCCCATGATCCCCACCGTCTTGAATCTCGTTGTAGTCACAATCTTCAGGGTCGCTGCAAAGGTCCGGCATATCGTCGTCGTCGTCCTCCTCGCCTTCAGTCGCTTGAATTCGAGGTCGCAGTTCAGTCAAACCCGTTTCAGTCGCACCCGCTTCTGACGCAGTCACTAATGCTGATGCTGCTTCTGATGCCGATGTCGATGCGGATGCTGCTGCTGCTTCCCAAGTATCCCTTCGTGCAGTGTCAACCCCGTTATTATCACCTACGCTTTCATCATCATCTCTTCCACTCAGACGCCTTTCGCATCTTCCAGCTCGCTGTGAGCCGTCCATTCTTTCCCGGGGAAAATAATGCGAGGAAGGAAAAGCTGCTTGCTGACACGTATAAGTGCAATCTAGTGCCACCAGCTCTGCCAAACCGCTTCCTACGCAATCAACATCGATAACATACACGCTAAGGCAACGGTTGCACGCGCTCGGAATGCTTCGAAAGGTCACTATACTAGTTGACGTCTAGGAAAACAATGGACAAGGACTATTTTTTAGAACGAAAATGGACTGCAATCAGATGACCACGAGGATGATCGTCAATAGATTGGGATCTTGGAAGGCACTTCTTCACAGTAGCCTACCTAAACCGTACAACAACCGTTTGCAAACCTGTGTTTTGTATACCAACATATTAGAACGCTCTTGTTCACTTGACTTGTTCAGCAATCTTGAATCTGTTTTGGAAGCACTGGGCTGGTCACCGCACTGTAATCCGCAGGACCTAGCTAGCTTAGAAATACTTGATGCTATAGTAGAGACATGAATAATACAAGAAATTAACAATATTCACTACCCTATGATTTCTTCCTGCTAGATTGAGTGTTTGGCCTCCAGGAAACGTATTAGAAGGAATGCTGGTAGGTTAATCATAGCGTAGCAGCAATATATATACTAGTTCTGTACGTACAGTGGCACTATAGCAAACATGCTGATAAAAAAGCAACTAGCTGTTTCAGTCCATTTGTTTTCCAGATCTTCCCGAGTCGTTTTCGGAAAACCAAGTCTGCCCAACCCAGTGTGATGATGAGCCCCCGTTGGTCCAGGCCAGCTCATCCTCACCATCGAGAATCTCAATTCAGCCCGTTTTCGCTGCGATGGCGATCATCCAGGGTCTGTGACAGCGTTCGCGGTAGCCCCAGATTCTTTCGCCACTGCCCTGCGCTTATCGTGCGACTGTCCGTGCATGACGCCCAGCGTGTGAATGCGGGCAGGACGGGCAGAACGGATGGGTTGTACAGTACTGTCAGAGCCTTGGAGAGCGAAACAAAACCCTCGCCACGTCCTTTCGGCACGACTCGCGGGAGTCCTTCGAAACCCTCGCCGCAAGTGCGAAACCCTCGCTAGCTGCTATCCACCTCTCGCCTATCCCTTTTTCAGACCCTCGCCAGCTCGTCTCGGACAGAATGAAACCCTCGCCAACCCTTTCCTCCCCTCGCCAATCCATGTCTCCTTCGCCTGGTTCTTTGCCTCCCCTCATCCCCAGCAATCCTTCATTTCGCCTTCCTTGTCTCTTTCTTTCGCGTAGTCTCTCGCGCGTTTCGCCCACCTTTCTCGCCCCAGCCAGCGAAGAAAACAACCCTGGTTTTGGCTCTCCCCCCTGCTCGCCCAGCCTGGCGTCGCTAAACTCAGCCATGGCGATTCGTTTCTCCCCAGAGGAGCTCAAAGGGGAGCTTCTCAGGGTGAGGCGTGAACTTGCTCATTTGGATACGCTTTTGGATCGGACTTTCAGGGACATAGAAGCTGCCAGTGAACATGGCGAGAGGGACCGCATGGAAGATGCGAGAAATGTGCGACAATGCCTGTGGAAGGATAAAGAGCAGCTGAGATCACAAGAGACTATATTTCTGAGGCTTTTATTCGATCCAAATTCTGTTGGTGGAAATCCTGCGGAAAATGGAGCGCCGTCTGCGGGCGCTGGCTTCCCGCCTCAATACTCCGTTGATGGTAAGGCTTTTTTTTGTATGCTTAGCTAATTTGTTTTTGTGTTTTGTTGGTGGCATCTAACTATTCTGTTGTTAGATTTGTGCAATGCCATTATTATTCGCTACGTAGCGCTGATTATTGTTTGTGTTTCACTTTTCTCTTGCGACAGGTTCGCCGATGCCGATTATGGGTCATGGAGATCCTTCGCGGATGCTCCACTCGGTATTCACACCGCCGTCGATGCTCGGAGTTAAGCCGGGGAAGATGAAGATGCGACGCAACAAGCTCGCTTCACCCGGCCTGCCATCGTCCATGTCTGACGGAAAGTCTCCATCTGGTTTTGAATCCGACTTCGCTAATCCAAACGGTTACGAAGTTAATCGAAGCGCGGAGTGCAAAGTTCGCGACGTCTGGCTCGAGTGGAAGGAAGGTCTGAATGGTTTCCCGTCGATCGAGAAGCTTGAAGAAGAGAGGAAAAAGGACCGGAAGAAAGTCTGGTGGAAGAATATGAACGACTACAAATACTGGAGCAAGCAGGTCGGTACCGTTGGTCGCTGTTCGTTTTTTATCCTGGACCAGTAAATGTTGCATAGTATGGCACTGTCGCTGTCTACATCCTGACTCGTTTTCCTTTTCTGGTTCTGCAGATGAGAATTGTTCATGCTGTCGAAGAAAAGGCTCGCGAGCTTGGAGGGGATCTTGACTCCAGCATCAATTTCTGGGAGGACATTCTTCGCGAGGAATTCGACGGGAGCGTCTCGAAGCTTCGTGAAGCTTTAGGAGGCCAAAAGACGAACGAAGAAGACATTGGCCGTTTCAAGAAGCGATGCCGGGATTTGTTGCAAAAGGGTTTGCTTCGGATGGCTAAGAAGAGACAGATGACGCACCAGCAGTCTGATCCGCATCATGCTCACCAGCAGCAAGCCTTGCATCAGCAGCAGCTGATGGAAATGCAGCAGCAGACTTACACTCAAGCTGTTCAGGGCGACATGGTTCACATGGCAGGCATGGGTATGCCACACGATCCCAATGTTCTTCCGAAGCACGAAGCCCAGCACGAAGTTTCACAGCAGCAGGTTCTGGAAGAAAACATGTTACACGAAGCAGCTGCTGCAGCAGCAGCAGCAGCCGCGGCGCAGGGTCAGCTAGATAACAGTGTGCTGCTTATGCAGGAAGCGCATGGGCTGCAGCAGATGGCTGGCGAAGGTCAGGCGGTGATGCAGGCACATGGCGAGGAGCAGCTAGAAGACGCTCAGGAACAGCTGCATCAGCAGCAGCAACAGCAGCAAGAGCAGATGCGGCAAATGCATGAAAATCAGCTAATTGCTGCTTCCATGCATGCTGCCCAGGCGCATGCTGAGGGGGAGGAGGAGCATGGGGAAGAGCAGCATGGGGAGGAGGGGGAGGAGCAGATGCATGGGGATCATGGAGAGGTGGAGGAGGGTGATGAGGAATTAGAAGGGGAAGGTAGGGGGGAAGAGGGGGAGGGGGAGGAGGAGCATGTGTGAGTGGTTGGGATGGTGTGGTAGGTGCACTGCTGGTGCCTTACATGCCTTCGCCACAACCTAGATACCGGTAATATGTTTTGTGTGTGTTTCCTCCAAAAAGTAGTTATCATACTACGGTAGTTGTGTTTTGGAATAATGTCGAGGAAATTGTGGGAACAAGTACTGGTACAGCAATTGCTCTGTACTGTACGTAATACAAGTACAGACAAAACAGTTATAGTTATGTACATACATCACTTCACTATTCAGTGCCTTAGATACAGCAGAGCTACGGTAGATGCTTCATTTCCATCAACTGTACATCATCAGCCTACAGACTACCAGTGCCGGTATGTCCCTCTTTCAACATTCCCCATACATCCACAACCCCTGCAGGGAACGAGTGCTCTGTTGCTGCTCTGACTGCCACAGAGGCAACAGCCGAGACAGGAACAGGAGGCACTAGAGCTGGGCCGATCAGGGGCAGGCGAGAGAGGAAGGACAGGTTCTTGAAAGGCCTGGGAAGAGGACAATAATCAGGAAAGGTGACAGGGGAGTGGGGCAAGGGGAGAGGAGAATAGAGAATGTAAAAGAGACAGTCGAGTGAACCCTTTGTCAGGCTGTGGGCCGGGGTTAATGAGACAGAGTGGCTGGCAGCACAAATTGGTCAAGGCCTGGAAGCACTCTTACAATTTCCAAGGGAGCTCCGATCAAGCTGAGAGGAAGTTGGTAGGCGCCAACTCTGCGGGTGCCGTGAATCATGGCTGGCCGGAGGACAACTCCTGCGAAGGAATCAGAAGAGAAACGAGGGGGGGGGTGCGGAGGCATGGGGGGGGGGGGGGGGTGCGGAGGCATGGGGGACAACAGATCGGTAAGTGAAGAATTGCAAACACTGCAAGCGCCATGAATGATGGCTCGCCGGAGGACAACTCCTGTGAAAGAATTGAAAGGGATGTTGGGGAGGCGGGTAGGTGGAGAGACACGGGGGCGAGTGGGAATTTGGCAAGGAGAAAAGGACTGCATCCAAGGCACGTGTACAGAATGGAAAAAGGACTTTTTCTGTAAATGGGAGGAAGAGGGCATGCATGCCTGTGCTAAAATGAAAGAACACCAACCACGATCCACCAGCCATGAGGCATGAGGCATGAGGCATGGGGTATGTGAGGCATGGGGTATGATGCATGAAGCATGAGGCATGAGCAGGCGCATACCTGTGTTGGGGTAACTTGCCATGACAGCTGCCTCTGCCGCTTTCTGAAGCACATTAAAAGCAATATTGTGCAGCAGTCTAAGCAGGTGCTGCAGTCTAAGCATGTGCAGGCACATACCTGTGTTGGGGTAACTTGCCATGACAGCTGCCTCCGCCGCTTTCTGAAGTATTGGGGACAAGCGGAGGGAGGGAGGGAGGGAGGGAGGGAGGGAGGGAGGGAGGGAGGAAGGGAGGGAAGGGGAAAGACAAGTGCTCGCTGCATGTGCACTGCGTTTGTAGATTGAAACTGTAACTTGCGCTGCAAATTTGTAGCATTCATCTGCAGTGTACAGCTGCACTGTATATTTGCACTGTACACTTTCACTGTACATTTGCACTGTACATTTGCATGCACTGTATATTTGCATGGTACCTTGCCCTCGTAGTATCCCCTGAGCACGAAAGCAGGCAGCCCCACATCATGAGCAGAGATGAAGACAAACCTCGCCACCCCTGCCAGGGAAGGAATAACCAAAATTATTATTGAAGTGCCTAAATATTGGATAGCCCCCACAGAGACAAAGATGGGGAAAATACATTCACTTCAAAATGGGAACCAACAAATCCCCTTGCTCAATTTTTACACCAAGAAAAAATAAAACTACGCCTGAAATAACGCAAGACAAATGCTGCCTTCCCACTAGCTGCCAGACCAACCCACCTTCCTCTCTTGCTGCATTAACCACGCCCACGTTGGCATCTCCGTTGATCCTCCTCATCCACTCATTCGACCCAAAAGCGCCCACACACGACACCTGCCGACGAGGCAAGAAGGAAGAAGACCAAAAAGAAATGGGAACAAGAGCGAACCATTCTGTATCCCTTGTGACCACCATATGAACGTGACTGAGGGGCCCACTTGTGTCCTGCCCCCTTGCAACCCATACACCTGCGCTGCTGCCAGGACACACGGGTCCTTACACCTGCGCTGCCACCCCACACACGCCCATTCACTCACCACTCCCGTGGCCCCTTGCAAGTGCTGCTTCCACGAAGAGGGGTTCAGTGCGTCGCCTGGATGGAAAGAGAGGGGCGAAAAGGGGTGGAGAGGGGTAAGAAAGAGTGAGGAGGGGGTACAAGGTGATCAGGAGGAGTGGGGAGGGGCGAGGCGGGGTGCAGAAGGTTTCAAAGGGGTACACAGGCGTTTGAAGAGGTGAAAGGAGCTATGATGCTGTGGAGAGGGTTGCAAAGGAGTTGGAAGGAAATGAGTTGAATACTGTGACTGAAGAAAAATGAGGGAGCTAGACTTTGAGACTAGATAAAAATTAGATGTCACCTTTGATCCACTCAACCTCCTTAATCCACGCTTCACTGCGACTGGGCTGCCCTGATCTGATGCATGCACGCACACATGGCCACATGCACACATGCACGCATGCACACATGCACGCATGAACTCGCGCATGCATGCGTAAATGTACACACGCAAGAATACAAACAAGCACACATGACGAACCACAAAAACGAAGACAAGAACACTCTAACCACCTAAGCAATTTTACAATCGTTTACTCCACACACACCCCTCTCACTAAATCGCACCCACCCTCACCGATTCATACCCACCCTCACCGATTCCCACCCACTCTCACCGATTCACACTCGCCACCTCAATCCCCCGGCCAATGGCGTTGCGACAGATGGCGCTGCCCACGAAGCCGTTACCACCCATCACCACAATCTGACGGAGATGGGGGAGGAGTTGAGTGGGCAAGGAGTAGAGGATGGTGTGAGGGAATGAGGTTGGGGGGGGGCGGGGGGGTGAGGGGGTGAGTAAGGAGGTAAGGTGAGGATCTGGCGGAGGTGGGGGGGAATGGGAAACAGAAGGTGGTAAGCCAGGAAGGTTGCAAGTGGGGAAGGTGGTACCGGGGGACTGATGTGAAGAGCTCGGGCTCAGAAAAAAGCTCCTCGCCAATTTGAGAAATGATCCGCGCTGACTTTCTTAGTCAGGCTCGAAAGTCATCCAGAAAACCGCTTCGCCTTAAACACATCTGGTACGCGAGCAGAAATTGAAAAAAGCTCTACCTACCCGAGACCGTTGCTCCGTGGTGCTTCTTTCCGCTTCTCTCCCCCCCATCTGCGCCGGGCGCGCGCTGCTTTCCCCACCTGCCTCCGGGGAATTGCCTTCTCCCGACGCCGCCGCTCCGTGAAACTCGCGGGTTCCCGCCGCGGTTATGAGTGCGCCGCGGTCGGCGCCGTGGACAGAGCCATGCGTGCTCATCGCACCAGCCGCGCTGATGGTGCGACAGAGGGACTGACTCAACGCGATCGGCTTGCATGAACGAGCGGAAATCACGGCAACGGCCATGCTCCCTTTCGCAAGCGAAATGAAGCGCCCTATGAAAAAAACAGGAGGAGAGTTTCACTACTAATTAGCACTTCAAGATCAAAGCAGACCGAATTCGGGAACAATGGAGGCTTTCAGATTCTTTTGTGGGAGGCAATTCGCACAAGTCTAAAGGAGTTTTAGTCTCGCAAATGCGCCCCGCGTGTATCCGCACCACCGCATGTAAACTGATGTGGACGATGCTGATTGATGCAAATTGATTGGCGGGGTGCCGCAATCTGTGGCTGGAGTGCGCGATACGTGGCGCTAAACATTGTCCGCGATTGACACCTACCACGATGTAAGGCAGGACTTCCGAGAATGGACTAGAATCCCAGTACATTACAGGTTGAAGTGTAAAACGCCCGACGATATTGCTTGCAGACTGAGAACTTCCCTTGTAATCAATCAGCCAATCTCTCTAGCCGCAGCATACATTGAAGGGAATACAACATAGGCACTGCTCTTTTTCATAAAACTTCGCCTTCCAATGCATGCCGACTAAAGCAAAGCTTGTAAGCAGGATTCTTAGTAAATTGACAGCCTATTTTGACATCCTTTAGATGTTGCTGGGGTAGAGGAACACACGCACCCTGCGGCCCTGTAAAACAAAGAAAACAAACGCAAGGGGGGAGAGGGGGGTCGTAAAGGGGTAATAATGGGTAAGGGAGACAGGGAAGAGTCTGAGATTCAGCTGAGGGAAGCATGGGACTGCTGAGACAGGGAAGGAACACTCAGGCATAAATATTTCAACAGCTTCCCCCTAGCCCATAGCTGCCACAACTGCAGCACACAAAATAACAAGCAAACTTTAAATGGGGGAAAAAAAAAGTATACAAGGCACCATGGAGGTGAAAGCAAGGTCTTTCAAAATTGGTGCAAACCACCCCAGTCTCATCATGCAAGACAACCCTGCCCGCCAAGGTCACACCATCAAGTAGCCCACCCGCTACAATCACACCCTCATACAACCTGCACGTCACAACAACCACACCTTCCGACACTCACTGCAATGCAGGGCAGTTCTTCTTGCATGTAGCAATCACAGACTCGCGCAGACCACCCCGGTGTTTCCGTCTGGCCGTGTGACGCAGCCCCACATGGAGCAGTGGAGGCTGCCGTTCCTCACAGCACGCTCCACCCAACCCCACCCATCCCAACCGCACTCCACCGCAACTCACCGTGGCGGTGCAGGGCAGGTTCTTCTTGAACTTGGCGCGGACGACCCCGGTGTTGCCGTGCGGGCGCGTGACGCGGCCCCACATGGAGCGGTAGAGGGAGCCGTTCTTGAGCGTCTTGGCCTTGTAGATGTAGACGATGCGCTTGCCCAGGTACCACTGGCTCTCCTCCTTGC
Organism: Closterium sp. Naga37s-1; assembly: GCA_947471745.1. Lineage (NCBI taxonomy): Eukaryota > Viridiplantae > Streptophyta > Zygnematophyceae > Desmidiales > Closteriaceae > Closterium > Closterium sp. Naga37s-1. The sequence goes on along the minus strand of CANJKZ010000122.1, from coordinate 830,860 downwards.
TCTGCACGTTCTCGATCTGCAGCAGCGACGTGTGCTCGTGCACGTTCGACTTGCCTCTGCGGAGGAGGGGGTCGGAGGGAGGATCGGCGCACGGGGGCAGGACGTCCCGGGGTGGGTGGAGGAGGAGGAGGGGGGGGGAGCAGGGGCAGCAAGGAGCATGTTCGACTTGCTTCTAGGGATGGGAGTGGTAGGGAGGGAATTTGAAAAGGTAGTCGAAAAAAAGACAAGACGTCTGCTCGTGCAACTTTCTACTCGCCCTCAAGAAGGAGGCAGAGAACGGAGTGAAGGGTGCCGGAGGGGTGGCGAGGGGTGGGGGTAAGGGAACAGGGTAAGGACATGGGTTTGACCTAATTTCGTGGTGATTGCGAACCGCGTTGAGAGTAACCATTCCACCTCTTATGGCTCAACAATGGTGCCCGTAATGGCGCCCCACGGGCCCTCCAAATACTCGATGAAAAGAGTAGAGGTTCGTCAACTCTATACCCGTTATAGACAACGAGCAAGGATCTCACCTCTTGTGGCCCAGCACCACAGCCCGCACGTAGAGTCTGCAATCGCAGTGCAGAATGCGACAGATGCGACAAATGCGACAAGGAAGGTAGAAGGGGAAGGGAGAAGGGGAATTGGGAAAGGGAGTGGGGGGGAGGGGGAGGGATGAGACGGAATGCGGTCAGGATGAACATGGAACAGTGATTCAGCATAGACGGCGCAAACGAGAAATCTAGTGTTGTCGATGGTAGGAAACCCAACGACTCGCCCGAGGTGAAAAGCTTAGGGGTTCGAGAACGGTGTTGCGGCTTGACAGCCAAAGAGGTGAGCCGACGGTTGCAGTTTCCGCAGAACTCGAGGTCCTTCCTCATCTACTACATCAAGCTGTTAGGCTGTTACCCAGAACGGTCGCGTGTATCTGCAACAATTGCAAATAATATCGAAAAAAAACTAGGGTTTCCACAACCCTTGGGTTCTGAAGACTGCTACTTCGATTGTCCAGTGACCTAGAAGTCAACGCTTCCGACCCCGCCTGAGATTTGTAATAACGAATGCGCGCACGAAGGATCGTCGGATCTTCTGTAAGAGCAGCATCCTTGAAGGCACTCGCTATCTAGTAAAGCAACGCAGCTTGGTTACAAGCGCTGCGAGAAGGTCCAAATCAGCTTCTTCGTGGCCTGAAATGTCTGTCCCATACCAAGCACCTCGGGCGAAAGGATCAGAATAATATCGGCCGATATCGGTCCTAAAGCGCAAAGCTTCTCCAATCTGAGACCTGTAAGTCCCCATTCGCCACCCTGGATCCATCCAGCTGCTTCTTAGACTACATTTAGGTCAACTAAACACCATCTGCGTCCATCCCTGTACCTAAAAACATACATACGCTGGAACTTTATACGGTTTAAAGGTCGGAAATCGACGCTACCGGTCTTCGCGCCAGGGGACTATCCGCCTTACGAATACTCGCTCCCCGCAAAATACGACCTCCCGTGGCGAGACAACTACTGCGAAAACATATTAGCTTCGAGAAATATGCATACCGTGGGGAGTTCTCCTTCTTCGTCATGGCGCCGTGTGAGGTGGGAGGGGAGACGGACTGCGAAGCAACAAAAGGTGCGCTAGGGCACAGCTAGGCAAACCAAGAGTTAGGGAAAAGGAGGGAAGGAATGGAGGTTCTTAGACTAAAACCCTCGGAGAGTTGCGAGGGAAGAGAGCGGCGAACAGGAAGATCGGGGGAGGGGAGGGGAGGTGGGAAGGAAGTGTTGCGGGGATGGCGGAACCGGGGGAGAAACTCGCGGAAAGGCGGGGGATAGAGTCTGGTGTCAGGGGAAAGAGTGTTGCGGGGAGCGGGGAGGGGGGAGGGGGGAGTGGGAAGGGGGGCGCGCGGAACTAGCGGGCAATGATCGGGGGAGGGCTTGGCTGACAGAGGAAGTTGGCTGTAGAAGGTTTGGAAAGAGCTCGTAGCGAAGCGTCGAATGTCGCAGCATTTCATGACATCTGAACAAGAGAAGCTTATCATGGTAGTGTAAACAGAATGAACCCAAACTGGGATCTGTAATAGCACTGCATCTAGTCGTGAGTTGGCTAATAATCAGCACTTCTGATCCATCTCTGAAATCCATGTCACTGCCATGTGTCGAAGCAGCTGCTTCGGATGACGTGATTGACGTGTCAGTGACATATCTGCCCTTCCAGGACGCTTCAAACCTCTCACATCGCGATCCGCAACCGTCCGATTGACCGACGTGGAAACCGCTATGTAACCTTCAGAAGCGCTTCGCGACAGACGCGACAGCAGCAACCTTCAGTCTGTCACCTGACGAAAAACACAGGCTTCTTCGCGCACTCGTTACTGAATCTCGCCACAGATGTAGTTTTTCGGTGATCCCAATGCTGATCGGTCGGACATTCCTGACCAGAGATCCGTTTCCTAGGAGAAACAGCAGACCCAGGAATCTCTGATCTCTGGTCTATTTACTTATCCACTGCTCTTTATTTCTTCCTCCATCCAGACTCCCAGCCTGCTTTTCTGCTGCTCCTGCATTTTAGCTGTTTTTCTCCAGCGGGATTGCCAGCCTAATCTTGGCTCCTAGCACCTTCATTCTTCTCTTTTTAAATCTCTGTTGATTTTTAAAGAGCAGTATAAAAGCGGACATGGGTGTCCTCGCAGCTGTCGCTTCTTCCACAAACGTCGCCGCTGCTGCAATGGCGACCAAGATCTCCGCCAGCCGCGCCGCCTCCGTCGCTGCCGGCGCTGCGAAGATCATCCCAACTGCTCAGTTCGCGAAGCTCGCCAAGTCATCGTTCGCCGGCCAGTCCCTGGGCTGCGCGGTCGCTAACGCCGACGTGGCGCTGCACGCCGAGCCCAGGGCCAGGAGCATTGTGACGGCTGCAGCTGACGGCGATGCCGCCGGCGCCTCCTCCGGAGGCGGTCTGCGCGTCGATCTCCGCGGTGCGTGTGCAGTTGGCCTGCAGGCAAACTAGAGTAGATCGTAACTTACAAATTCAAAAAAACAAATAACGTAGGTGTTATAAAGACAAGTATCGACCGCTCACCTTGCACGTGGCCCACTAACCGATTCTCATGACTTAGATCTCGTGGCCTTCAAGCGCGCATTCATCGCGGGCGTGGCGGACGATCAGGGCTTCGGGTGGGCCATCGCATCTCCCCAACCCAACCTCCTCCCTCCTCTCCCCACCCCCTCTTCCCTCCACTCCCCCCTTTCCCCCTCTCCCCCCAGGCAAGCGCGCGTTCATCGCGGGAGTGGCGGACGACCAGGGTTTCGGGTGGGCCATCGCGAAGCACCTCGCGGAGGCGGGCGCGGAGGTGCTCGTCGGCACGTGGGTGCCGGTGAGTCGATCGCATTGAACTTGCTGGACTAGACTAGAATCGTCTCGGTTTGGGTTTTTTTGTTCTACACACTCCAAAAAAAAACCTGGCGGAGGCGGGCGCCGAGGTTCTCGTGGGCACGTGGGTGCCGGTGAGTACTAAGTTTGCGTTCACGTGGACACGTGGGTTCCGGGGTACAGCGGCACCCACGAGGGTAGTAGACTTCAGAAGCACCTCGCGGAGGCGGGCGCGGAGGTGCTCGTCGGCACGTGGGTGCCGGTGAGTCGATCGCATTGAACTTGCTGGACTAGACTTGAATTGTCTCGGTTTGGGGTTTTTTTTTCTTACACACTCCTAAAAAAAACTGGCGGAGGCGGGCGCCGAGGTTCTCGTGGGCGGCGACTACGATTTGCATATGGGGGGGGCGAATCATAGATTACGCAACCGCCGGTTCAGGCGCATCTATTTGCGCATTGACGCTGGTCATTTTAGCCGTGTTTTGGTGGTGACACCTTTTCTCCCGAAAGTGACCATAAGTTTCTACTCGTTTCACGGCAGACTCCTTTACAGCTTGCTTCGTTACAGGTTGCCTTATCCTTTGCTCTCCGTTTCTCCCATCCCATATGACTGCGACCATCTCATGGCAGGCTCTCTCCATCTTCGAGACCAGCCTACGGAGGGGCAAGTTCGACGAGTCGCGCAAGTAAGTCGTTGCTATTAAAGCCAAAAAACACCCGAATTCCACCCGTTGTGTTTGCGTTCAGTTCATTTCCGGTCCCCCCTCCCTGTGCGATCGCGTCTGCGCTACTGGCGTTGTGTGCTTACTTTTGTGAAGCTCGCTCCCGTCGCTTCGCCTTTCGCTCCCATCCCCCTCGCTCACTAATCAGGCTCTCTGACGGCTCGCTGTTCAACATCACCAAGGTCTACCCGATGGATGCCGTCTTTGACACGCTGGACGATGTTCCCGAGGAGATTCGCACCAACAAGCGCTACGCCGGGTCGTCCGGGTGGACTGTTGAGGTGAGTAAGAGCTGCTGGGTGCAGAGGGGTGGAGTGGGGTGACTGAGACGATTCCTGCCAGCATTGACACGCTGGACGATGTTCCCGAGGAGATCGCCACCAACAAGCGCTACGCCGGGTCGTCTGGGTGGACCGTGGAGGTGCGTCGTCCCTTGGTTTGGTTGCTGAAAGTTGCAGTTGAGTGGAGAGGGGTGCAGATGGGTGTGGGGTGCCTGGGGGGGGACATACCTACCAGCGTTGACACGCTGGACGACGTTCCCGAGGAGATTCGCACCAACAAGCGCTACGCTGGGTCGTCTGGGTGGACCGTGGAGGTGAGACGGAGAGACAAGAGTGGGTGCGGATGGGTGCAGTGCAGATGGGTGCGCATGGGTGTGCGCGGTGTATGGTGGGGACATCCCCACCAGCATTGACACGCTGGACGATGTTCCCGAGGAGATCCGCATCAACAAGCGCTACGCTGGGTCGTCCGGGTGGACCGTGGAGGTGAGCCGCCCCTTGGAGTGATGATTGTCAGGTGCTGAGGGGTGGAGATGGGTGCAGTTGGATGTGGGGTGCAGAGGAGATCCGCACCAACAAGCGCTACACCGGGTCGTCTGGGTGGACCGTGGAGGTGCGTCGTCCCTTGGTTTGGTTGCAGAGGGTGCAGATGAGTGGAGAGGGGTGCAGATGGGTCTGGGGTGCCTGGGGGGGGACATTCTTACCAGCATTTACACGCTGGACGATGTTCCCGAGGAGATTCGCACCAACAAGCGCTACGCCGGGTCGTCTGGGTGGACCGTGGAGGTGAGCCGGTAGTTGTGCAACAGTGAGTGGAGATGGGTGGAAATGGGTGGAGACGGGTGCACAGTATGGGTAGAGGGGTGCAGAGGAGATCCGCACCAACAAGCGCTATGCCGGGTCGTCCGGGTGGACTGTTGAGGTGGGTGTAGATGGGTGCTGATGGGTGCTGATGGGTGCTGATGGGTGCTGATGGGTGCTGATGGGTGCTGATGGGTGCTGATAGGTGCAGGTGATAGGCATTGCTCATGGATGAGGGATGCAGAGGAGATCCGCACCAACAAGCGCTTTGCTGGGTCGTCTGGCTGGACCGTGGAGGTGAGAGAGTGGGTAGGGCAAGGTGGGTGGAGATGGGTGCAGATGGGTTCAGGTGATAGACAGTGCACCAACAAGCCCTTTGCTGGGTCGTCCGGGTGGACCGTGGAGGTGAGAGGGAGGGAGGGCTGTGTGGTACAGTGTGTACTGTGGAGCGTGAACGAGAACTTGTGATTGAACGGATGAAACCCACCCCCGCCTGCTTCTCACCTTCCCCTCCCTCTCCCCCTCAATGCCCTCTTCCCTTCTCAATCCCCTCCCTTCACATTTCGCCAGGAAGTAGCGGCGAAGGTGAAGGCGGATTACGGGTCGATCGACATTCTCGTGCACTCGCTGGCCAACGGACCCGAAGTGACCAAGGATCTGCTCGACACGTCCCGCAAGGGGTACCTGGCCGCCATCTCCGCCTCCTCCTTCTCCTTCATCTCGCTCGTGCAGCGCTTCGGCCCCATCACCAACGCAGGTACGGAGCACAGCCACCAGCCCAGGTAGAGATGTGTGCACCATTCTCCCCTGTGAGCTGTTGTGTGGGCACGTGTTGCAAGGGGTGGGGGGGAATGGGAAGCACGGGGCAGGGAGCAAGCAAGGGGTACCTGGCCGCCATCTCCGCCTCCTCCTTCTCCTTCATCTCGCTCGTGCAGCGCTTCGGCCCCATCACCAACGCAGGTATGGAGATCATTTGTTGTCACTTTAGTGCGCAGAGATCTTTCCCCCTTACCTCCACTCCCTCCCTCCCCATCCCCTTCTTTCTCCCCCTCTCCCAATTCCTCGCTCCCTGACCATTTCCTTGGTCCACTATCTCTCCCCTCCCCATCTCCCCTCCCAGGCGGGTCTGTCATCTCGCTGACCTACATCGCATCGGAGCAGATCATCCCCGGGTATGGAGGCGGCATGAGCTCCGCCAAGGCTGCTCTCGAAGGTGACCCTAACCCTCCCGTTCTCCCTCTCCCCCCTCCCTGCTGATCCACTATCACTCCCCCCTCCCCTCCCAGGCGGGTCCGTCATCTCGCTGACCTACATCGCATCGGAGCAGATCATCCCCGGGTACGGAGGCGGCATGAGCTCCGCCAAGGCTGCTCTCGAGAGCGACACGCGCGTGCTGGCGTGGGAGGCAGGGCGCAAGTATGGCATTCGCGTCAACACCATCTCTGCAGGTATGAATACCCGCTAGGGTACTGACTGCATTGGTGCACGCGAAAGCACCTTTCCCTCCTGCTACTTGATGTTTGTGGCACAACAAGGCTGCACTTGAGAGTGACACGCGCGTGCTGGCGTGGGAGGCCGGGCGCAAGTATGGCATTCGCATGTATTCAACACGCGTGTGCTGGCATGGGAAAGTGGGACTGTGTGTCGTTGTTTAAGGCGCCTAGAAAATATAGAGCTCCGTTTAAATTTAAAGGCTGCTCTTGAGAGCGACACGCGCGTGCTGGCGTGGGTGGCAGGTTGCAAGTACGGCATTCGCGTCAACACCATCTCTGCAGGTACCTGAAGCAGCGACCTTCCTGCTCATCTTTAACAGCAATGCTGCTCGCCTGGTGCTAGTGGTACAGTGGGGCAGGCAGGGTGCAAGCATGGGATAGGAGATAACACGTGTGGGAGGCGGGGCGCAAGTATGCATCCGGGTCAACACCATCTCTGAAGGCGAAATGGCTGATGCTGGTGCGTGAGAGACACACTTGCGTGCTGGGCATACAGTAAGAGTCACATCACACCCCCCTTCCTCCCCCCTCTCCCTCCCCACCATCCTCCAGGTCCGCTGCGCAGCAGGGCGGCCAAGGCGATAGGCTTCATAGAAAACATGATCAACTACTCCACCGCCAACGCGCCCCTCCCCAAGGAGCTCGATGCCAACGAGGTGGGGGCCACTGCGGCGTTCCTTGCTCATCCCACCTTTCCCTTGCCCCCTGCCCCCTGCCCCCTGCCCCCTGCCCCCTTCCCCCGCCCTCTGCCCCGCGCCCCCCTTCCTCCCCACAGTCCTCCAGGCCCTCTGCGCAGCAGGGCGGCCAAGGCCATCGGCTTCATAGAAAACATGATCAACTACTCCACCGCCAACGCACCCCTGCCCAAGGAGCTTGATGCCGACGAGGTGGGGGCCACTGCGGCTTTCCGTGCTCATCCCACCCTTCCCCTGCCCCCTGCCCCCTGCCCCCTGCCCCGCTCCCCCTGCCCCCTGCCCCTCGCCCCCCCTCGTCCCCGCAATCCCGCAGGCCCTCTGCGCAGCAGGGCGGCCAAGGCCATCGGCTTCATAGACAACATGATCAACTACTCCACCGCCAACGCGCCCCTCCCCAAGGAGCTCGATGCTGATGAGGTGGGTGCCACTGCGGCCTTCCTCGCCTCCCCTCTGGCCTCGGCAATTACCGGAGTGACGCTGTATGTTGACAATGGGCTGCACGCCATGGGTGTTGCCGTTGACAGCCCTGCCATTGCCAATGCTGGCAAGTAGGCTTGGAAGTTGGAGCAGGCTTGGTAGAATTACCGTACAACCAGTCTAATTTTGTACACCTTGCAAGTAGTGTTTATTGGAGATATGCGATAAACGAGCGCTCTTTGTTTCTGGAGTCGGCCATCACCGGTGTGACGTTGTATGTTGACAATGGGCTGCACACCATGGGTGTTGCCATTGGTGGCCAGGTTGTACCTAGTGCAGGGAAGTACGGTAGTAGAGCTCATAAAAGTTGCAAGAGCAGGCTCGGTGGAAATACAACAAGAGCCATGGACGTTGGCCGACGTGGGAAAAGCAGCTTCGGAAAGGCAGGCAGTTGGAGGTTGGGCTGGGCTGGGACATGCTTGAAACCTAATATGGTAGCAGACATACGGTAGGTAATGCTGGTAAATGGTAGAGCTGGAAAATCAGGCTTGGTAGCACCACAAGAGCGCTGCACTGTGTATTTTGTTAGTACCGTAACAATCCACAGAGAAATTGTTTTGTGCACAACCTTTTGCGCGCTCAGGTGTGATGCTGCACAGTATGTTGACAGGGGACTGGTCTGCACGCCACGGGTATTGCTATGTGACGCGATAGACAGAGGATTTACCCTCACAAGATCATTACAGGATGGTACAGGGACAGCAGCATGGTACATTGGGCGACGTGGCCCAGATACAAAAGACACACATTCAGGAAACAACCACCTTGGCTTTCATATTACGGGCGCAGTGATTGCCCACAGCACACCCAAAGTAGAGGGTGGTTCCCTTTTGAATATCTTTCACAGGGTAGAAATAGTGGGCCCCAAAGATGCCAGTCTTGGGGTGTAGCTGAGTCGCAAGGCTGAAGTCGCAATTGTCGTACGCAATCTTTGCAGGGAATTGCCACACGTCGTGCTCTCCCAACCACTTGAACACTGCACATATCCCGAGGAGATAACATACGGTAAGCAAAACAGTTTTACATCCATTTACAGAAAATGATTTGTACACCTTCAACATTTGAACAAGCATGGAAAATGTGGAGGTTACATACAAAAAGTCAGTCACTTACAAAGCTGGTCGCCTGATTGGACTGTCCTAAAAGGCTTCCACCCGGAAATTCCATACCGCCATGGAGTAAAAATGCCATAGCCCACGATGATGGTCTTTGACTGGTGAGCAGATAAGGAAGGGAGCGGAAGGTTGGGGGCACATGGTATGAGGATACGGTGTTTTGTTGTTGTAAGTTGAGCATACATCATCGAATTTGCCAAAAAAACAATTCCAGCAAGTTTAATTAAGGAGACCAGAAACGAATTTCAGGCGATGATGGATGGAGGGTGGCCGTGGTGTAGTACCTCAGCCATTGCCGCGCCTGAAAACGCCAACATGCCAATGGGAGAGCAGGATAGGGGTATGATTAGGACCGGACGGCCGCAGAGGAGGCGTTCTGGAAATTTCGAGACGGCGTTCACGTTTCTTTCCGCATTTGCAGCAAAACGAAGGCAAGATTCGTCGCAAGCTTACTTGAAAGTAAGACGGCGAGCAGCACCCATCCAACGGCGATATTATTCGGAGACCTGCCGGGAGACACCTTCATCGCCATGCCACGTGAGTGAAAATGCGCTAAAACGGCAGGCACCTGCTGAATGCTGGGAAAGCTCAGCAGCCAAGAGATGCAGAAAACCCTAATACGCGTGGACTGAATAAAATAAAACGCGGCGACCAGCTGAATTGATTGAGAAAGAGGCGCGACGATCTATAAATAGTACTATGAGTAGGTGCTTTCTGGCGTGATGTTTTCTTTTTTGCGCGGCGCCATACCGAGTGAGATGATGTGTCCATCACGGTGTGGCCTGCGTTAAGAGCAACAGGCGAAGCCACCGAGTCCTTCCCGACCGACCTGAGTGGTTCAGCCATCCAGGCGCGCTGCAAGGGGCTGCCTTAACTCGAGAGAAGTTAGTTGTAGGTCGGTATAGGCGTTGGTAGGAGACTAATATTGTCGGTGCTAGGTGTGAACGTCGGCATGGGATGGGATGAAATGAAATTGGCAGGGACGGGGATGTGTTTGAATGGTTCACTTTATTACGGTGGGATGCGATTTTGTGCGTGTCAAAACGGCTCTTTCGTACATCGCTACGTTTAGGTAGGGTTTCGAGCAGAAACAAACACTTACACCACGCCCTTGCTGTGAATGCAGATTGGTGCGGTATTGTGTGATGGGGTGGGGTGTGTGGGTGCGGCTGTAGAGGCTGGCAGGCTGCAAATGCACATTTTGGAATTTGGTGCAAAGGCAAGAATGCGTGGCGCGTATGTGCAGGCGACACGTGACATACGCTCTACCAGCTGTATCAGCGCTCTCTACAATGTGTCGAAATATGGAGGTTTTATTACAGACTAACAAAGTATTTAACATATACATAGCGTCACAATGACACCAATGTGAATACGTTTTTACACGCAGAGTGAACCAATCACGTAGTGCATTTTTTTTGGATTAGGCACGTGCATTCAGACCCACATTCACTGTCCCGATATTAGAACGAAGGGGAGATGATTCAAAAGGAATGTTGCGCGAGCTTCCACAAACGAGGGAACCGACCATATTCTCAAGATGCGCCTGGCGACGGACTGCACGGCCAATAACAAATGAGCAGAAATTCGCAAAGGTCGTGCTGCGCGACGCTGTCTTCTCACCCTTACCACGCTGTGCGACGTCGCATCGTCTGTCCTCCACGACTTCCTTCCTTGAAGTCGTGCGAGCCAGCAAGCCTTGACAGCAAGCGGGTGTCCTCTGGGATCAAACGTGAGGAGGAATCACCTGAACAAGTCGTGAAACTTTTAGAACCACTCTGTAACGCTAGACAACGCAAGATGCCACTTCTCAGCGTTCTGAAGGTTCTGGAGAGACAAAGACCATAAACAGTACTTAGTCCAGGCCGCGGAAAAGGGCCTCTTCTTAGGGCTGTTTAGATGAGGGCTTTGATAAGGGCTGAATATGGTGTGACAAGATCCTGTGAGATGTAGTGCGGTTTCAATGTCAAGGAGGTTACAAATCCACCCAACTCAACACACCCACCCACCATTCCACCACAAGCCCTCGACAGTACCGTCTGACTCGTCACTCTCGTGTCATTTCAGCATGAAAGCCATTCCGCAGCATGAAGTTCCAGGAATGCCTTACGTAGCTCTGCAATGTTTGAGTACCTGCCGTCTGATACGAGAAAAACACGAATATCACACACGTCCGACTCGTTTCGTCGCTGATCGAACCGAAAGACGCTCTATCAGAGCGTACTGGCCATCTTAGTTCCTGTAGAGCTGAGCTCTGGGATAGTACTCTTCCCCGATTAATAGCTTACACCGTCTTTAGACCGTCATTCGCGTTCTAGGAATCGCGCGACCTTCGAGCAATGGCGTCGTCCATGTCGCTCACCGACATCGCAGCCTTCGCAGCGTCGTCGCTCGTCGAGTTCGCAGAAGTCATCGTCATCGCCGTCGCCACGTCTGTCCCTGTCGCCGGCCTCTGTATAGGCGTCCCCGTTGTTCGCATAATCACCGCATGCCTGCGCGGGCAGCGTACGCGTTTTAAGTACATCCGCTGGTGGCTAACCTGCGCCGTGTCGCTACTGCTGCTCGTGAATCTCCTCTTCCTGTCGGTCGGAATCGGCGCGCTTTGGCTGCAGATGCCGCCTGATCCGGCCGCCATGTCCAAGGGCACGTGCCGTGTTGTTTCCGCAGGTGAGAAATGAAAAATAAAGAAAGAAAGAAAGAAAAAAATCCATCCCCCCTTCTCTCCTCGCCCCACCTCCCCTTCCCCATCACCTCTCGCCATTTTCCCGCTTTCGGCATTCCATGATTTCGCTATCACTCGATGCCATTTTTGAATTTCGCCATGACCAGATTTCTCTGTTTTCCTTTGCCATTCCTGCTTTCGCCAGGCGTTGACCTGCGATCTGTCAAACTGTGCACCGTCAACGACACCTCCTCCTCCTCGTCGTCGCCCACCTGGTTACCATCTTCGCCACACACGTGGCAAGCCCCTTCGCAACCCTCGCCACACCCCGCCTCTCGTCCGTTCGCCTCCTCCTCCCCTTACGCAACCCCTTCCCCTCCTTCCGCCTTCCCCAACCGCCCTTCGTCTGCGCACTCCTCCCCACCCTCCTGTCACTCCTCCTCCTCCTCCCCTTTTTCATGCCCCTCCGCCTCGGCCTCCGCTTCCCCCCCCGCCTCAGCCTCCGCCTCCGCCTCCCCTCCCGCCAACCCCCCCTCCGCGCTCGCGTCCCTCTCCGCGTCGCTCCTCGCGCTCCTCCCGCACCCGCTGCTCTCCGCGCTGCCGCTCTCCCCGTCCGCCACGCGCTGCCACTTCACCTACTACTGGGCGGCGCTGATTCAGCTGGACCTCAACGTCTCCTTCCACTCGCCGTCCAACACGTGGCGCTCGCTTCGTCAGCACAGGCAGCAGAAAAGTCAACGAGGTCAACACAGTCAATCGAGTCAACGGAATCAAGCGAGTCAACGCAGTCAACGGAGTCAACGCGGTCAAGGGGAGGAAGGGGAGGAATGGGAGGAAGGAGATCATCAGGGGAGCATCACGACGATCCGAACCACCACGGCTCTCCCCGACCCGCTGTCCCTGTCTCTGCCGTCCTCCCAGTGCCGCCCGGATTTCAATGCGGCATGGCGGGCCAAAGACAAATACAAGGTTCGTTTTTGCTGCTGCTGCCACTGAGGTGACTTGTGAGGTGACTTGGAGTCGACTCAAAAGCTGCCCGGATTTCAACGCTACATGGCGGGCCAAAGACAAGGTGCGCTTCTGCCGCTTCATCGCCCTCCCCATTCGTCCCCCACTCCAACACCAATTCCCCCCTATTCTTTGTTCCCTCTCTCCCATGCTCCCACTTCCCCCCTTCCACCCCCAGGTGGCATCGCTGCACAAGTGTCTGTACGACCCGCGCCACCCCCAGAGGGTGCACCTGCTCTTTCTCCTCACCCTTCCTCCCTCCTGCCCCTCTCCCTCCGCCCTCCCCCGCGCCTTCCCCCCATCCCCAGGTAGCATCGCTGCACAAGTGTCTGTACGACCCGCGTCACCCCCACAGGGTGCACCTTCCCCTTCTTCTCGCCCCCTTCCCAATCCCCCCTCTCCCTCCGCCCCCCTCCTCTCCCCTTTCCCCCATCCCCAGGTGGCCTCCTTGCACAAGTGTCTGTACGACCCGCGCCACCCCCACAGGGTGCACCTGCTCCCTCATCTCAGCCCCGTCCTCTTTGTCCCTGGTGCCCCTCCCCCTTTCCCCGCTCCCACCTTCCCCCAGGTGGCCTCTTTGCACAAGTGTCTGTACGACCCGCGCCATCCCCACAGGGTGCACCTTCCCCCGCCGCGCTCCATGCGCCAGTGCCCGCCCCCTCCGCGCCAGGGCATATTCATGCACCTTGCTGCTACCGCCATCACGAAATGGTGAGTGTTTCAGGGCTTCAGAGGGTCTGTAGGGAACGAGATATGGTATGACCCCCCACAGGGTGCACCTGCCTGCTCCCTGCCGCGTGTCTCCATTCTCCTTTGCCCGCCTCCTCACGTGCCAGGGCATCTTCATGCGCCTCGCTGCTGCTGCTGCTGCTGCCATCACCAAGTGGTGAGTGCAGAGCCTGACTTTGTCCCATCCTCCCATCCTCTCTCCCTCTTCTTTCATCCCTGTCCCGTTTCTCCCGCACTCCTTCCTCCCCACATCAGGTTCTTTTCAGACGAGTCCATATTCCAGCCATCCTCATCGGTGGGAAAGCTCTATCTGGGCCTCAGCCTGGGCGTGCTGCTGGGAGTGCTGTGCTGTGCTGACGATTCTTGAGACGTTTATAAAACGACCTATTGCAGCACACATCCAACTGCGGACCCTTTTTTTCCCAATCCCCGTCCCTTTCCTCTCGGCCCTGTCTCGTTTCCCTCCATTTTGCACCCCAGGTTCTTTTCAGACGAGTCCATATTCCAGCCGTCCTCCTCGGTGGGCAAGCTCTATCTGGGTCTCAGCCTGGGCGTGCTGATGGGAGTGCTCTGCTCTGCTGTGCTGTGCTGTGCTCTGCTGTGCGCTGCTGTCCTGCAACCCACATCCAACCCCCACACACTCCTTCCCCCCACATCAGGTTCTTTTCAGACGAGTCCATATTCCAGCCGTCATCATCGATGGGAAAGCTCTATCTGGGCCTCAGCCTGGGCGTGCTGCTGGGAGTGCTGTGCTGTGTGGGCACGCACGTCTTTGGTCGCATCGTCGTGGCTCTGGACTGCTTCCAACCCCCGGCCTCCTCCCTCTTCGTCTCTGCTATCGAGGTGAGCTGCCTGCTGTACCCTGTTTGCTGTGTGTGAGGACCTGCTGTCTGCTCCACTGCTCCTCTCCCCCTTCATTCGTGCTGCTGGGAGTGCTGTTCTGTGTGGGCATGCATGTCTTTGGTCGCATCGTCGTGGCTCTCGACTTCCTCCTCCCTCTTCGTCTCTGTGATCGAGGTAAACCTTCTTTCGCACCGTGGTCTTAGAGAGGGGCTTGCAGACGCCTGGCACATGTTTTGAGATGTTTCAACATGTCTCAACTCATAAACTTGTTTTGAGACGTTTCAAAACTCGTCTCTGCGATCAAGGTGAACCTTCTTTCGCACCGTGGTCTTAGAGAGGCGCTTGCAGACGCCTGGTGCAAGTGTCACGCATGCATGCACCATGTGGCACCCATCCCCTCACACACTCATACTCGTGCCATGCCTTCACACACACATGCTCACGTCACGCCATCCATCCCCCTCGTATTCCCCCTTGCCAGGTGAGCCGTGGGCTGCGCATCACTCTAGTCGGGAGGTACCACTCAGCAATGAGCGAGGAGGGTAGGGAAAGTCGGAGAGACAGAGGGAGCAGCACCAGCAACACCAGAAGCAGCAGTGGCAGCAGGGACAGGGACACAGATAGGGATAGCAGCAGCGGCACCCTACACACGCACGGATCCCTGACCCGATCACTCGAGAAAATCCTCGGATTCCGCGGGTCTTCTGCTGCTCTATCGTTCACAGACACCCAGTTTCTCTCGAACCACTCTCCAGACATTCACCACCCGCCCAGCTTGCTCCATTCAGTGGGATCAGGGTCGGGGTCTCTCTCTGAAGAGCTGGAGGAGCTCGATCTCTCGGAGAGCATTCTCAGCTGCTTCTGCCCGTCTCTAGTCGACAGCCCTTTTCTGGCGAAGAAGCACCCTGAGAATTCACCTGAGAGGTCACCTGATCGCTACCGCAAGGCGGATTTGTGCCGTTTGAATGCGGGTGTAGCAGCAGGGGCGGAGGATGTTGAGCCGCTCTCCCTGCTCCAGCTGGCGGGGCAGGCAGAGGGGCAGGCACAGGCACAGGCTCATGCACAGGCAGAGGCAGAAGCAGAGGCCGAGGCAGGAGCAGGGAGACAGGCACGATCGGAGCATCCACAGGGTCTGCCTGCTGATGCCTCACAGTCGCAACTGTTAGTGCACTCAGAAGAGGGCGGCTGCGGGCTGCTTGTGCGTCAAGAACAGGCCTTGCCTCAGGAGCAGCCGGTGAGGAATCAGCAAGTAAGTTGTTTGAGTCCAGCTAGGGGCTGTGAGGTATCGGGGGTGGAGGGCGATGGAGGTGGTGCTGTCACAGCAGCAGCAGGTTCGGCAGCAGGTCCGATATTAGGTTCGCCAGCAGGTCTGGCAGCAGCTCCAGCGGTGGCTCTTCCAGGTTCAGAGGCTTTGGCTCAAACGGACCAGCAAATGGCAGCAGTGCCACCACTACCACTCACGCCTGCAGCAACAGAGCCATCAGCTTTCACATCATCATCATCATCATCAGCATCATCGTCCTCAGCAGCCGTGCCAGCACCCTCGGCTCCTTCGTCAGTAGAACCTGTGGCTCCGGGGTTGGCATTGTCGTCGCCACGAGAAGTACCGGTAGCTGCGTCTGCGCAACAACAGCAACGCTCGAAGCCGCTTTCGCCCCGGAGCAGACGATACCCGTCGCCCACTTTCCTACTACAGGCGCGCGCGCAAGCTTTGTGTTACATCGCTATTACGTGCGCAGTTGTCGGGCTGCTGGGTATTCTTCATGACACGGGATTGGTGCCGTTTTTAGATCCCTCAGGGTCGCCTGTGTTCTTACAAGGGATTAATTCCCTGCTCCAGCAAGGGGGCTTGCCGTATGCCTCTGCAGCAACCTTTGATGTCTCCTCTGGTGCTCACCGTTCTTCAGTATATCGAGATCATCGGCCTTTTATGTAAAAACGTCTGGTTTGGCATGGTGGACTTGACTACCTTTTCCTTAACTAGAATGTATATTATTGTAGTTTGTCAGATGGTTTTGGGGCTTACGCATAGTACCATAGCTCATATAAATGGCTGTTGAAATTGGATTACACCGTTATTGAGTTTCGATGAAGAAAGAGACTACTGATTGTCGCGTCTCGGACTCACCGTTCTGCAGATGCGAGGCATGGTGGTGACCTCGATGGTTTGAATGACCTGGTTCGGTGGTCCACGCTGAGTCAGCGAAACAGGCTCTCCTCCAAAGCGAACCGCCCACGTGGTGCTGAACCCACCCACTTTTGGCCCGATTGGTCCGTTTTACAGATTGAAACCGCGTCATGCTGTCGAGCCTGGCGCGCTGCTTGTGAAAATCTTGCCAAGCACGCTTCCGCAACCTTCGCTGAACCACACAGCCAACTTCCTTCTTCGAGACGCTTCTTCCTTGGGGTTTCATCCGTTAGGGTAGTTCAGTACAGCAGCACCTTTCAGGTGGGATGAGCAACTCTGGCTATATAATTGTGCTCCAAAGCTGTTTCTCATCATTCGTCGTGAGCCTCAGTTCCTTCCATTCTCAGCTTGTATCTACTGCTTATCGTAGCCTCCAGAGACCCTGCTTCCTTGATAAATACTGTCTGCCACCATGCAAATCTTCGTTAAGACCCTCACCGGCAAGACCATCACCCTTGAGGTCGAGAGCAGCGACACCATCGACAATGTTAAGGCCAAGATCCAGGACAAGGAGGGGATCCCTCCTGACCAGCAACGTCTGATTTTCGCCGGCAAGCAATTGGAGGATGGCCGTACTCTTGCGGACTACAACATCCAGAAAGAGTCTACTCTCCATCTTGTGCTTCGGCTTCGTGGTGGCATGCAAATCTTCGTGAAGACTCTTACCGGGAAGACCATCACCTTGGAGGTTGAGAGCAGCGACACCATCGACAACGTGAAGGCGAAGATCCAGGATAAGGAGGGCATCCCTCCTGACCAGCAGCGGCTGATTTTCGCGGGTAAGCAGCTCGAGGATGGTCGTACCCTTGCCGACTACAACATCCAGAAGGAATCGACTCTGCATCTGGTGCTTCGTCTTCGCGGAGGCATGCAGATTTTTGTCAAGACTTTGACGGGAAAGACTATCACGTTGGAGGTTGAGAGCAGCGACACCATCGACAACGTGAAGGCGAAGATCCAGGATAAGGAGGGCATCCCTCCTGACCAGCAGCGGCTGATTTTCGCTGGCAAGCAGCTCGAGGACGGACGTACCTTGGCCGACTACAAC
This sequence comes from Closterium sp. Naga37s-1, assembly GCA_947471745.1. Taxonomy (NCBI): domain Eukaryota; kingdom Viridiplantae; phylum Streptophyta; class Zygnematophyceae; order Desmidiales; family Closteriaceae; genus Closterium; species Closterium sp. Naga37s-1. Next base: position 813,462 of record CANJKZ010000122.1, on the reverse strand, counting down.
ATCCAGAAGGAGTCTACCCTGCATCTGGTGCTCCGTCTTCGCGGAGGCATGCAGATTTTTGTGAAGACGTTGACTGGGAAGACCATCACCCTGGAGGTTGAGAGCAGCGACACCATTGACAACGTGAAAGCGAAGATTCAGGATAAGGAGGGGATTCCGCCTGACCAGCAGCGTCTGATTTTCGCGGGCAAGCAGCTGGAGGATGGCCGCACCTTGGCTGATTACAACATCCAGAAGGAATCGACCCTCCATCTGGTGCTTCGCCTCCGTGGTGGTATGCAGATTTTCGTCAAGACCCTCACGGGGAAAACCATCACGCTCGAGGTTGAGAGCAGCGACACCATTGATAACGTAAAGGCTAAGATCCAGGACAAGGAAGGCATTCCTCCTGACCAGCAGCGTCTGATCTTTGCTGGCAAGCAGCTTGAGGATGGCCGTACCTTGGCCGATTACAACATCCAGAAGGAGTCGACTCTCCATCTGGTGCTGCGCCTCCGTGGTGGTCAGTAGTGATCACCAGCTCAAGTTGGGTGGAAGTGGTTGTGTTGTGATGAATGCTAGTAGGCCTTTCTGTGATTTGCTGTTCATAATGGTGTATTGAAAAAGGCTTAGCGTACTACGATTGTACCCAAGAAATGCTACCACTTCATGACAGGCTTGCGTTTGCTGCACCATTCCTTCGACATGGTGGGACTCATCATCTGGAAGGTGAGCAGGTCAGTCCAATCTTTCAGATCAGTTACACATCATGGCACGCTTCCTTAGGTATGCTTCCACTCCCTCCCACTGGCAAAAATCCATTAGGTACTAACAACCCCATGTTTGACAAGAGGTTCAAATCAAACACATATCCTACCACAAGGCATGCCACAATACCATATTTGTGTTACACCCCTGTTCCAGATGTTATGTTCCATGAATATAACGATGCAATAACAGCACCGGGCACCTTCCTTCTCCCTCTACGGCTCCATCAGCCACCACCCTTCTCCCTCTACGGCTCCATCAGCCACCACCTCTGCAGCATCTATCTCACCGACCCGCCGTCCAAACGCAAGCTCAAATATCTCATCGTAAAGCTCCACAAACCGCGCATCCAGCCCCTCCCTCACATGCTCCGGGCTTGACAGGCAGCAACTGGCGTACCTACGGTACAACCCATGTCTCTCATCCACCACATCTTGTGGTACAATCACGACGCAATAATAGCACCGGCCTTCTCCCTCTGAGGCTCAACAGCCACAGCATCAGCCACCACTTCTGCAGCACCCATCTCCTCCGCTCCCCGTCCAAATGCAAGCTCAAAGATCTCATCATAGTGATCCACAAACCGTGCATCCAGCCCCTCCCTCACATGCTCTGGCAGCTCCTCATAGTCTTTCCGGTTGGCCTTGGGGAACACAAGCAGCTTCACACCGTTGCGACGAGCTGCAATCGTCTTTTCCTTCACCTGTGCAGGAAAGAGCAAAAGACATGAGAGAGAGTGTGTAAGTGTTCTGGCAGCTCCTCATAGTCCTTGCGGTTGGCCTTTGGGAACACAAGCCGCATGACGCCATTGCGACGAGTAGCTATGGTCTTCTCTTTAACCTGAGAGGGGGGGAGGGCGGTGAGTACAGGAGAGGAAGAGCAGAAGCGGTATGGTCCTCGTGGTGTTTCAATTCACATTGGGAGGGGCAATGGTAACAGAATCCCATCCCATCGTAGCATGCACTGCGCTTCCCCCTGCTGTCATCACTGCTGTCGCCACTGCTGACACCACTGCTAGCACCAAACCCATGTCAACGCAAGTCAACCACAGCTGCAACTCACCCCTCCCCTGTCATTGCCAAATCCGCGCTCACATTTCGCCCCAGTGCCAGCGACAGCATAGCCGTGATCATCGTGTAACCAGCCAGCAGAGACACACCCAATCCCAATCAAACCCCACCTCCTCTCACCCCTCCCATGGCCGTGATCATGGTGCAGCCGGCCAGTGGAACTAAACACACTTAATCCAAATCAATGCGAGTCAAGGCACCCCTCCCATCGGCAGCACCCTCCCAGTGAGGGTAATTTCTCCAGTCATGGCTAGATCCGCCCGCACATGCCTCTTCATGGCCAGAGACAGCATGGCAGTGATCATGGTGCAGCCAGCACTGGGGCCATCTTTGGGTGTGGCCCCAGCCGGCACGTGCATGTGCATCCCCACAGCCAACAGCAGTAACATACCAGTAACCACAGTACCGATGTCAACGCGAGTAAACGCAACTCACCCCTCCAATAGGCAGCACTCGGCCAGTCAGAGTCACTTCTCCAGTCGTGCCCGCACATGCCTCTTCATTGCCAGAGACAGCATGGCAGTGATCATGGTGCAACCAGCAGGTCAACAAACGTCAGCATAAGTCAACAAAGTCGACGAGAGTGAAGGCAACTCACCCCTCCTATCGGCAGGACTCTGCCAGTCAAGGTGACCTCTCCAGTCATCGCCAAATCCGCCCGCACGTGCCGCCCCAGAGCCAGAGACAGCATGGCAGTGATCATGGTGCAGCCAGCACTCGGGCCGTCCTTGGGCGTGGCCCCAGCCGGCACGTGCATGTGCATGCGCGTCTTCCTGAAGAACTCGCTGCCGGGGTCGGCACGTGTGAGGATCTGCCGAGCGACTGTGTGCGCTATGGTGGCGCTCTCCCTCATCACGTCGCCCAGCTGGCCCGTCAGCTCCAGACTGCCCCTTTCTGCTGCCTGAAATCAGAGAGTGAGGAGGAGAAGAGGAGAGGAACGGAGGGTGGAGAAGGGAAGAGTGACGTTAAATGGTGAGTTGTTGAATGTGCTTTTGCAGAAGCACTCCTGAGACTCTCTGAGAGACACTCCTGAGACTCTCTGAGAAGCATAGCAGCACTCTCACCTGCTCGATAACCGTTGCATGGTGACATGGTGCTCCTACATGGTGCTCCTACATGGTGCTCGTACATGGTGCTCCTACATGGTGCTCCTACATGGTGCTCCTACATGGTGCTCTATTCCACATAGACTGTGGCTTCAACATAGAGCGTCGACCCCCCATGGCCGTCCACGCCAGCCCCATGACCACACCCACGGGCGTCTCATCATACATGCGCTCGCTCTGACTGGAATGGACCCTCCATGGCATGGAAATCTGACCATGCCCACTGTAGTTTCTTGGTGCCACCCTCACCTGCTCAATGACGGTTGCTTCCACGTAGAGAGTCGATCCCCCCATGGCCGTCCACGCCAGCCCCATGACCACACCCACGGGCGTCTCATCGTACATGCGCTCGCTCTGAAACACCGGCTGCCCCACATACTCCACCAACGTGCCCTCGTCCACCACTATCCTCTCAGCTTCCTTCTCACCCTCCGTCCCATCCTCACTTCCAGCCTCTTTCTCCCTAACCTCCTTAACCTCCTCCTTCTCCTCACGGGTACCCAATTCCTCTGATTTTTCCTCTTTCTCCGCCTTCTCCTCGCCCCTCCTCTCTCCCTCTCCCCCATCATCGGACAGTCGAGTAACCAAGTCCAGAGCCCCCTCTGTACCCTCCATAATCTTCTCCGCTATATCCATACTGTCCTTCCTGCTGCTGCTGCTACTAGAATCACTAGCGCTAGAAATACTGCTGCTGAAATCACTGCTGCTGCTGCTGCTGCTGCCACTAGCACTGCTGGAGACAGAATCCTTGTCCTCTTCCCCATCCTCCAGCAATCCTGCTGCTGCCGCCGCTGCTACCTTCTTCTTCTCCTCCCTCGCCCCCTCCCTCCGCACTATCTTAAGTGCCACCTGTGATTCAGGACAAGCCGAGGGCCAATGAAAAGGATGACGTTATTAATAAAAAGCAGCAAAGGAGAGATACTGGCTGTTCGTCAAAATGCAAGTGGTGCTGCCCGAAGCTGCAAGAGAGAGTGTAAAGAAGAGGGATGTGAACAAGAAGAATCGCATTATTCAGATAACGTGAGATGCTGCAAGCAAGGAAAACCTCTCAGCAATTATCCCATAAAACCTCTCAGAACACCTTAGTACCTTGCGATAGATCCTTTCGATGTGCTTCTGCAGGTTCCTAACAACACCCTTTCACACCTCACAACACCAATGCACACCTCCCAGCACCCCTCCCCACCTTGCGGTAGATCCTCTCAATGTGCTTCTGCAGGTTCCTCACGCCCGCCTCCCTGCAGTACGTCTCGATGAGTGAGTGCAGCGCAGCGTCAGTGACCAACACCTGGATGGCGGAGGAGGAGGGTGAACATGGGGTGCAGAGGGCGGGGACCGATTGTGTCCGAGCTAACGTATTCAGGTTCCTTCCTCACGCCCGCCTCCCTGCAGTACGTCTCACTGAGCGACTGCAGTGCCCCATCCGTCACCATCACTGGTGGAGGAGGGAAGGGAGGGCGATGAGTAAGAAGACCAAGCAACCGTTGGCTGAGTGGTTCCTGAAAAGCCTCCTCACCACAGCCTCTCTGCAGTACGTCTCAATCAGAGTGCACTATCCGTCACCAACACCTGGTAGAATCAGAAAGGGGGAAGGGAGAGCGACTTGTGAGAAGGTCTAGCAACTCTGCATGCGCCTTCAAAGGTTTCCCACCCCGGCCTCCATGCGATTCAGCAGGGTGCGAGAGAGGGTACTAGAGTGTGTGATAGAGAGTGATAAGACCGTTCGAGTGATGAGAGTGTGAGGAAGTGCGTGGTAAAGTGTGAGAGAGAGCTCCCACCTGCTCCTCCCTCACGCCACACCCAGAGCGAGCAGCAGGCTCCAGGTACCCTCTAGCGATGTGGGTCTGTGCGTGTGTGTGTGTGTGTGTGTGTGTGTGTGTGTGTGTGTGTGTTGGTGTGTTAGCGTATGCGTTCGAGTGTGTGCCAAAAGAAATCCTCACCTGTTCTGGCTTCACGCCGCACCCAGTGCGAGCAGCAGGCTCCAGGTACCCTCTAGTGATGTGGGTCTTCTGTGTGTTGGTGTGTGTGCCAATGTGTGGTGTATGTGCTACATAGTGTGTGTTACAAGCAGCTCTCTTACCTGTTCCTCCTTCACGCCGCACCCGGTGCGAGCAGCAGGCTCCAGGTACCCTCGAGCGATGTGGGTCTTCTCGTCTGAAATGTATCCCACCAGTCGAATCACCTCCATGCGATCCATCAGCGGTGCAGGGATGGTGCTAGTGTGAGTGCCAGAGATTGTGATCTAGAGTGTGTGCATAAGTAGCACCCTCACCTGTTCTGGCTTCACACCACACCCAGTGCGGGCAGCAGGCTCCAGATACCCTCGAGCGATGTGGGTCTTCTCGTCTGAAATGTACCCCACCAGGCGAATCACCTCCATGCGATCCAGCAGGGGTGCCGGGATGGTCTCAAGCATGTTGGCCGTGCACACAAAGAGCACCTGAAGGGGGAGCGAAGGCGGAGGGGGGAGAGAAAGGAGGTCGGCAAGAAGTTGAGAAATGTTCCCCACCAGGCGAATCACCTCCATCCATTCGATCCAAGAGGGGCGCCGGGATGGTCTCAAGCATGTTGGCGGTGCACACGAAGAGCACCTGAGGAAGGGGGTCAGTAGCAATACAATTCGTTTTATTCTCGTCTGAAATGTACCCCACCAGCCGAATCACCTCCATGCGATCCAAAAGAGGTGCAGGGATGGTCTCGAGCATGTTGGCCGTGCACACAAAGAGCACCTGAGGGTAGGGGTGAGGGGGAGAGAGCAGAGGGGGAGAGGTGGGATATAAAGGAGGTCAGTAGATATATGGTTTGTTCTCTCGTCTGAAATGTACCCCACCAGGCGAATCACCTCCATGCGATCCAGCAGGGGAGCAGGGATGGTCTCGAGCATATTGGCCGTGCACACGAAGAGCACCTGAATGGGGTGGAGAAAGGAAACAGGACAGCAGGAAGGTACCTCTCCTTATCTGAAACAGGGAGAGGCAATCGGGCAGGGGTGCCGGGATGGTCTCTAGCATGTTGGCCGTGCACACAAACAGCACCGAGGGGTGGAGAGCGGGGAGAGAGGGAGAGAGGGAGAGACGGAGGGAGGGCAGTGGTGGTATGCGACTTCTCGTCTGAACCAAATCACCTCCATTCGATCTAGGAGGGGCGCCGGGATGGTCTCAAGCATGTTGGCCGTGCACACAAACAGCACCTGAGGGGGGAGGGGTGAGGCGGGGGAGGGGTGAGGCGGGGGAGGGGTGAGGCGGGGGAGGGGTGAGGCGGGGGAGAGAGGGAGGAAGCTAGGCCGTTGGATTGTAAATTCACATTGTGCTGTACACGAGTGTAACCCCACCAGGCGAATCACCTCCATGCGATCCAAAAGAGGTGGAGGGATGGTCTCGAGCATATTGGCCGTGCACACAAACAGCACCTGAGGGGGGAGAATTGGAGAGGTATAGAGGGGGAGCAAGGACGGACGGTCAGTAGCACTTTTCGGGGATAGTGGCAGGTAGTGGTCAAGGAACGACACGTTCTGCTCCGTTGACTTGCACTCACGCACTCGCACACTTGCACGGTGCACCAGACAACCAAGGGGCACACACCTTAGATAGGTCGAGGGGCACGTCCAGGTAGTGGTCGAGGAATGACGCGTTCTGCTCCGGATCCAGCATCTCCAGCAGCGCCCCTGCTGGGTCGCCCGCGTGGCCCCTTCCCAGCTGCCACGGAGACAGGGAGGTCGAGGGAGGGGCAGGGAATGTATGATGGGAGGAAAGAGTGAGCGTGTGTGTGAGCGATCCAGCATCTCCAGCAGCGCCCCTGCTGGGTCGCCCGCGTGGCCCCTGCCCAACTGGCGGTGCAGGAAGGGAGGGGCAGCGATGCAGAAAGAACGCAAGGGGGGGAAGAATGAGAATCCACGAAGAACAGTCCACCATCTCCAAGAGCGCCCCTGCTGGGTCGCCCGCATGGCCTCTACCCAGCTGCATGGCCTCTCCAAGAGAATTCGCAGGGATGCAAGGGGAAACTATGATGGCAGGAGAGTGGGGGGTGCATGAGCGGTCGAGCATCTCCAGCAGCGCTCCTGCTGGGTCACCCGCGTGGCCTCTACCCAGCTGGCAGGGAGAGGCAAGGAGGGGCGGGGTAACGGGTAACGCATGATGGTAGGAGAGTGAGGGAGGTCAGGAAGGATCCAGCATCTCCAGTAGCGTCCCTGTTGGGTCGCCCGCGTGGCCTCTGCCCAACTGTAGGTGAGGGACGGGAAAGTGGAGAAGTGGGGGAAACTTGTTGAGAGGAGAGCAGGGTGGCTGAGGGAGAGTGGGGAGACATAAGCAGTCAAGAATATTTAACAGCCTACACACCCCACAACACGCACGTTGTCGATCTCGTCATGTTGCCCACCCCTGTGTGGGCGTGGCAGCATGCCTCCCATCCCGCACGCAAACCCTCCCTCACTCACTCACTCGCACGCACCTTATCGATCTCATCAATGAGCACGAGCGGGTTGGCCACCCCTGTGGATTTCAAGCACTGCACCATCTTGCCTGGCATTGGCCCCATCCCACACGCACACACCTGCCTCGTTCACCAGTGGCTCCCTCACACACCACCGACCACATCACCCCACGCCCCCCCCATCACCATACCTTGTCGATCTCGTCGATAAGCACGAGAGGGTTGGCCACCCCCGTCGATTTCAAGCACTGCACCATCTTGCCTGGCATGGCTCCCACGTAGGTGCGCCGGTGGCCCTGCAGGGAGGGAGAAAAGGTGGGTTTAAGGGTTACTAGAAGTGAGAGGATCATGAGACGCCCCAAAAAGGGTGAAGGGAGGGTGGGAAAAGACAATGTAGTTTTACATGAGTGCAGGACTTGAAACACAGGTGCGTCACCTTTCAGGCTATCTGCTGGGCACGAGGCAAAGGAACACTTGGATTGAATGGAGCATATGCTGACATGTGCGTCTGCGGACACGTGCAAAAAAACAGCCATCTCTGCCACGTCAGACGAGCCCCACCTTGATCTCTGCCACGTCAGACAGCCCTCCAACGGAAAAGCGATAAAACTTGCGGTCCAGGGCGTTGGCGATGGAACGACCGATGGACGTCTTTCCCACCCCTGGTGGGCCCACCAGACAGATGATCTTGCCTGGCATGAGAATACACACACACGAAAGTGACAAGAGAAAGAGACAGCGAGCGGTCGACTTAGGCCCACACACCCACCTACACGCACCCTCTTACCCACTCATCCACAAAATCACACAACCATCAATGCATCCACCATCCGTGCTGCCTTTCAGCCGCCCCACAGCAATGAACTCGAGGATTCGCTCCTTCACGTCTGTCTGTCAGCCCGGAGTGGTGGGCTTACGGCCACCAGCCAACCCACTCATACCATCCGTGGGTTCTGGAGTGGAGGCAGGCACCCACTCATACCATCCGTGGGTTCTGGAGTGGAGGCAGGCACCCGCTCATACCATCCGTGGGTTCTGGAGTGGAGGCAGGCACCCGCTCATACCATCCGTGGGTTCTGGAGTGGAGGCAGGCACCCACTCATACCATCCGTGGGTTCTGGAGTGGAGGCAGGCACCCACTCATACCATCCGTGGGTTCTGGAGTGGAGGCAGGCACCCACTCATACCATCCATGGGTTCTGGAGTGGAGGCAGGCACCCACTCATACCATCCGTGGGTTCTGGAGTGGAGGCAGGCACCCACTCATACCATCCGTGGGTTCTGGAGTGGAGGCAGGCACCCACTCATACCATCCGTGGGTTCTGGAGTGGAGGCAGGCACCCACTCATACCATCCGTGGGTTCTGGAGTGGAGGCAGGCACCCACTCATACCATCCGTGGGTTCTGGAGTGGAGGCAGGCACCCACTCATACCATCCGTGGGTTCTGGAGTGGAGGCAGGCACCCGCTCATACCATCCGTGGGTTCTGGAGTGGAGGCAGGCACCCACTCATACCATCCGTGGGTTCTGGAGTGGAGGCAGGCACCCGCTCATACCATCCGTGGGTTCTGGAGTGGAGGCAGGCACCCGCTCATACCATCCGTGGGTTCTGGAGTGGAGGCAGGCACCCACTCATACCATCCGTGGGTTCTGGAGTGGAGGCAGGCACCCACTCATACCATCCGTGGGTTCTGGAGTGGAGGCAGGCACCCACTCATACCATCCGTGGGTTCTGGAGTGGAGGCAGGCACCCGCTCATACCATCCGTGGGTTCTGGAGTGGAGGCAGGCACCCGCTCATACCATCCGTGGGTTCTGGAGTGGAGGCAGGCACCCACTCATACCATCCGTGGGTTCTGGAGTGGAGGCAGGCACCCACTCATACCATCCGTGGGTTCTGGAGTGGAGGCAGGCACCCGCTCATACCATCCGTGGGTTCTGGAGTGGAGGCAGGCACCCACTCATACCATCCGTGGGTTCTGGAGTGGAGGCAGGCACCCACTCATACCATCCGTGGGTTCTGGAGTGGAGGCAGGCACCCACTCATACCATCCGTGGGTTCTGGAGTGGAGGCAGGCACCCACTCATACCATCCGTGGGTTCTGGAGTGGAGGCAGGCACCCACTCATACCATCCGTGGGTTCTGGAGTGGAGGCAGGCACCCACTCATACCATCCGTGGGTTCTGGAGTGGAGGCAGGCACCCACTCATACCATCCGTGGGTTCTGGAGTGGAGGCAGGCACCCACTCATACCATCCGTGGGTTCTGGAGTGGAGGCAGGCACCCACTCATACCATCCGTGGGTTCTGGAGTGGAGGCAGGCACCCACTCATACTATCCGTGGGTTCTGGAGTGGAGGCAGGCACCCACTCATACCATCCGTGGGTTCTGGAGTGGAGGCAGGCACCCACTCATACCATCCGTGGGTTCTGGAGTGGAGGCAGGCACCCACTCATACCATCCGTGGGTTCTGGAGTGGAGGCAGGCACCCACTCATACCATCCGTGGGTTCTGGAGTGGAGGAAGGCACCCACTCATACCATCCATGGGTTCTGGAGTGGAGGCAGGCACCCACTCATACCATCCGTGGGTTCTGGAGTGGAGGCAGGCACCCACTCATACCATCCGTGGGTTCTGGAGTGGAGGCAGGCACCCACTCATACCATCCGTGGGTTCTGGAGTGGAGGCAGGCACCCGCTCATACCATCCGTGGGTTCTGGAGTGGAGGCAGGCACCCACTCATACCATCCGTGGGTTCTGGAGTGGAGGCAGGCACCCACTCATACCATCCGTGGGTTCTGGAGTGGAGGCAGGCACCCGCTCATACCATCCGTGGGTTCTGGAGTGGAGGCAGGCACCCACTCATACCATCCGTGGGTTCTGGAGTGGAGGCAGGCACCCACTCATACCATCCGTGGGTTCTGGAGTGGAGGCAGGCACCCGCTCATACCATCCGTGGGTTCTGGAGTGGAGGCAGGCACCCGCTCATACCATCCGTGGGTTCTGGAGTGGAGGCAGGCACCCACTCATACCATCCGTGGGTTCTGGAGTGGAGGCAGGCACCCACTCATACCATCCGTGGGTTCTGGAGTGGAGGCAGGCACCCGCTCATACCATCCGTGGGTTCTGGAGTGGAGGCAGGCACCCACTCATACCATCCGTGGGTTCTGGAGTGGAGGCAGGCACCCACTCATACCATCCGTGGGTTCTGGAGTGGAGGCAGGCACCCACTCATACCATCCGTGGGTTCTGGAGTGGAGGCAGGCACCCACTCATACCATCCGTGGGTTCTGGAGTGGAGGCAGGCACCCACTCATACCATCCGTGGGTTCTGGAGTGGAGGAAGGCACCCACTCATACCATCCGTGGGTTCTGGAGTGGAGGCAGGCACCCACTCATACCATCCGTGGGTTCTGGAGTGGAGGCAGGCACCCACTCATACCATCCGTGGGTTCTGGAGTGGAGGCAGGCACCCGCTCATACCATCCGTGGGTTCTGGAGTGGAGGCAGGCACCCACTCATACCATCCGTGGGTTCTGGAGTGGAGGCAGGCACCCGCTCATACCATCCGTGGGTTCTGGAGTGGAGGCAGGCACCCGCTCATACCATCCGTGGGTTCTGGAGTGGAGGCAGGCACCCGCTCATACCATCCGTGGGTTCTGGAGTGGAGGCAGGCACCCACTCATACCATCCGTGGGTTCTGGAGTGGAGGCAGGCACCCGCTCATACCATCCGTGGGTTCTGGAGTGGAGGCAGGCACCCGCTCATACCATCCGTGGGTTCTGGAGTGGAGGCAAGCACCCACTCATACCATCCGTGGGTTCTGGAGTGGAGGCAGGCACCCACTCATACCATCCGTGGGTTCTGGAGTGGAGGCAGGCACCCACTCATACCATCCGTGGGTTCTGGAGTGGAGGCAGGCACCCACTCATACCATCCGTGGGTTCTGGAGTGGAGGCAGGCACCCGCTCATACCATCCGTGGGTTCTGGAGTGGAGGCAGGCACCCGCTCATACCATCCGTGGGTTCTGGAGTGGAGGCAGGCACCCGCTCATACCATCCGTGGGTTCTGGAGTGGAGGCAGGCACCCGCTCATACCATCCGTGGGTTCTGGAGTGGAGGCAGGCACCCGCTCATACCATCCGTGGGTTCTGGAGTGGAGGCAGGCACCCGCTCATACCATCCGTGGGTTCTGGAGTGGAGGCAGGCACCCACTCATACCATCCGTGGGTTCTGGAGTGGAGGCAGGCACCCACTCATACCATCCGTGGGTTCTGGAGTGGAGGCAGGCACCCGCTCATACCATCCGTGGGTTCTGGAGTGGAGGCAGGCACCCACTCATACCATCCGTGGGTTCTGGAGTGGAGGCAGGCACCCACTCATACCATCCGTGGGTTCTGGAGTGGAGGCAGGCACCCACTCATACCATCCGTGGGTTCTGGAGTGGAGGCAGGCACCCACTCATACCATCCGTGGGTTCTGGAGTGGAGGCAGGCACCCACTCATACCATCCGTGGGTTCTGGAGTGGAGGAAGGCACCCACTCATACCATCCGTGGGTTCTGGAGTGGAGGCAGGCACCCACTCATACCATCCGTGGGTTCTGGAGTGGAGGCAGGCACCCACTCATACCATCCGTGGGTTCTGGAGTGGAGGCAGGCACCCGCTCATACCATCCGTGGGTTCTGGAGTGGAGGCAGGCACCCACTCATACCATCCGTGGGTTCTGGAGTGGAGGCAGGCACCCGCTCATACCATCCGTGGGTTCTGGAGTGGAGGCAGGCACCCGCTCATACCATCCGTGGGTTCTGGAGTGGAGGCAGGCACCCACTCATACCATCCGTGGGTTCTGGAGTGGAGGCAGGCACCCACTCATACCATCCGTGGGTTCTGGAGTGGAGGCAGGCACCCGCTCATACCATCCGTGGGTTCTGGAGTGGAGGCAGGCACCCGCTCATACCATCCGTGGGTTCTGGAGTGGAGGCAAGCACCCACTCATACCATCCGTGGGTTCTGGAGTGGAGGCAGGCACCCACTCATACCATCCGTGGGTTCTGGAGTGGAGGCAGGCACCCACTCATACCATCCGTGGGTTCTGGAGTGGAGGCAGGCACCCACTCATACCATCCGTGGGTTCTGGAGTGGAGGCAGGCACCCGCTCATACCATCCGTGGGTTCTGGAGTGGAGGCAGGCACCCGCTCATACCATCCGTGGGTTCTGGAGTGGAGGCAGGCACCCGCTCATACCATCCGTGGGTTCTGGAGTGGAGGCAGGCACCCGCTCATACCATCCGTGGGTTCTGGAGTGGAGGCAGGCACCCGCTCATACCATCCGTGGGTTCTGGAGTGGAGGCAGGCACCCGCTCATACCATCCGTGGGTTCTGGAGTGGAGGCAGGCACCCGCTCATACCATCCGTGGGTTCTGGAGTGGAGGCAGGCACCCGCTCATACCATCCGTGGGTTCTGGAGTGGAGGCAGGCACCCGCTCATACCATCCGTGGGTTCTGGAGTGGAGGCAGGCACCCACTCATACCATCCGTGGGTTCTGGAGTGGAGGCAGGCACCCACTCATACCATCCGTGGGTTCTGGAGTGGAGGCAGGCACCCACTCATACCATCCGTGGGTTCTGGAGTGGAGGCAGGCACCCACTCATACCATCCGTGGGTTCTGGAGTGGAGGCAGGCACCCACTCATACCATCCGTGGGTTCTGGAGTGGAGGCAGGCACCCACTCATACCATCCGTGGGTTCTGGAGTGGAGGCAGGCACCCGCTCATACCATCCGTGGGTTCTGGAGTGGAGGCAGGCACCCACTCATACCATCCGTGGGTTCTGGAGTGGAGGCAGGCACCCACTCATACCATCCGTGGGTTCTGGAGTGGAGGCAGGCACCCACTCATACCATCCGTGGGTTCTGGAGTGGAGGCAGGCACCCACTCATACCATCCGTGGGTTCTGGAGTGGAGGCAGGCACCCACTCATACCATCCGTGGGTTCTGGAGTGGAGGCAGGCACCCGCTCATACCATCCGTGGGTTCTGGAGTGGAGGCAGGCACCCACTCATACCATCCGTGGGTTCTGGAGTGGAGGCAGGCACCCACTCATACCATCCGTGGGTTCTGGAGTGGAGGCAGGCACCCACTCATACCATCCGTGGGTTCTGGAGTGGAGGCAGGCACCCACTCATACCATCCGTGGGTTCTGGAGTGGAGGCAGGCACCCGCTCATACCATCCGTGGGTTCTGGAGTGGAGGCAGGCACCCGCTCATACCATCCGTGGGTTCTGGAGTGGAGGCAGGCACCCACTCATACCATCCGTGGGTTCTGGAGTGGAGGCAGGCACCCACTCATACCATCCGTGGGTTCTGGAGTGGAGGCAGGCACCCACTCATACCATCCGTGGGTTCTGGAGTGGAGGCAGGCACCCACTCATACCATCCGTGGGTTCTGGAGTGGAGGCAGGTACCCGCTCATACCATCCGTGGGTTCTGGAGTGGAGGCAGGCACCCACTCATACCATCCGTGGGTTCTGGAGTGGAGGCAGGCACCCGCTCATACCATCCGTGGGTTCTGGAGTGGAGGCAGGCACCCACTCATACCATCCGTGGGTTCTGGAGTGGAGGCAGGCACCCACTCATACCATCCGTGGGTTCTGGAGTGGAGGCAGGCACCCACTCATACCATCCGTGGGTTCTGGAGTGGAGGCAGGCACCCGCTCATACCATCCGTGGGTTCTGGAGTGGAGGCAGGCACCCACTCATACCATCCGTGGGTTCTGGAGTGGAGGCAGGCACCCACTCATACCATCCGTGGGTTCTGGAGTGGAGGCAGGCACCCACTCATACCATCCGTGGGTTCTGGAGTGGAGGCAGGCACCCACTCATACCATCCGTGGGTTCTGGAGTGGAGGCAGGCACCCACTCATACCATCCGTGGGTTCTGGAGTGGAGGCAGGCACCCGCTCATACCATCCGTGGGTTCTGGAGTGGAGGCAGGCACCCACTCATACCATCCGTGGGTTCTGGAGTGGAGGCAGGCACCCGCTCATACCATCCGTGGGTTCTGGAGTGGAGGCAGGCACCCACTCATACCATCCGTGGGTTCTGGAGTGGAGGCAGGCACCCACTCATACCATCCGTGGGTTCTGGAGTGGAGGCAGGCACCCACTCATACCATCCGTGGGTTCTGGAGTGGAGGCAGGCACCCACTCATACCATCCGTGGGTTCTGGAGTGGAGGCAGGCACCCGCTCATACCATCCGTGGGTTCTGGAGTGGAGGCAGGCACCCGCTCATACCATCCGTGGGTTCTGGAGTGGAGGCAGGCACCCACTCATACCATCCGTGGGTTCTGGAGTGGAGGCAGGCACCCACTCATACCATCCGTGGGTTCTGGAGTGGAGGCAGGCACCCACTCATACCATCCGTGGGTTCTGGAGTGGAGGCAGGCACCCACTCATACCATCCGTGGGTTCTGGAGTGGAGGCAGGCACCCACTCATACCATCCGTGGGTTCTGGAGTGGAGGCAGGCACCCACTCATACCATCCGTGGGTTCTGGAGTGGAGGCAGGCACCCACTCATACCATCCGTGGGTTCTGGAGTGGAGGCAGGCACCCGCTCATACCATCCGTGGGTTCTGGAGTGGAGGCAGGCACCCACTCATACCATCCGTGGGTTCTGGAGTGGAGGCAGGCACCCACTCATACCATCCGTGGGTTCTGGAGTGGAGGCAGGCACCCACTCATACCATCCGTGGGTTCTGGAGTGGAGGCAGGCACCCACTCATACCATCCGTGGGTTCTGGAGTGGAGGCAGGCACCCACTCATACCATCCGTGGGTTCTGGAGTGGAGGCAGGCACCCACTCATACCATCCGTGGGTTCTGGAGTGGAGGCAGGCACCCACTCATACCATCCGTGGGTTCTGGAGTGGAGGCAGGCACCCGTACCCCCTTTTGTGCCTGCCTCCACTCCAGAACCCACTCATACCATCCGTGCTGCCTTTCAGCCGCCCCACGGCAATGAACTCCAGGATTCGCTCCTTCACGTCCGTCAGCCCGTAGTGGCCCACTTAGGGCCCCCCACACACCCTCCCACACCCACACTCATACCGTGCATGCTGCCTTTCAATCGCCCCACGGCAATGAACTCCAGAATCCTCTCCTTCACGTCCGTCAGCCCGTAGTGATCCGCGTCCAACACCCGCACCACTTACCACTCACACACACACATCACGTAAACAGCACATACCATGTGTGCTGCCCTTGAGCCGCCCCACAGCAATGAACTCGAGGATGCGCTCCTTCACGTCCGTCAGCCCGTAGTGATCCGCATCCAGGACCTGCTGCGCCCGCACCACGTCCAGATTCTCCTCGCTGGTAGGATAGGGGTGGGGAGATGGGTGGAAATGGGTGCAAAGGGCAACAGGGGATGGGGAGATGGGGGAACGGAAAGGAGGCACCAGTGCAGTCAGCCCGTAGTGATCTGCATCCAGCACCTGCTGCGCCCGCACCACGTCCAAGTTCTCCTCGCTACCAGAAGGAGGGTTCAGAACGGGCGCATGGGAAAATGGGGGCACGAGGAGGTGCGATCAGCCCGTAGTGATCTGCATCCAGCACCTGCTGCGCCCGCACCACGTCCAGATTCTTCTCGCTGAGAGAAAGCAGGAATCAGGGAGTGTCAGTATGGGGGATGGGGGAACGGAAAGGAATCAGCACTGGGGTCAACCCATAGAGGTTCGCATGCATCACCTGTTGCACCCATAGAGGTCCCCTCCCTCACCTGTAGTGCCCCCAGGGGATGGACGTGAGCCAGTCGAGGTAGTTGCGCGTCACGTTGAACTCAGATGAGCTACCCTCGACCCACCCACCCACCCACCCACCCATCCCCCCCATCCGCCCATGTACCCATCCCCCCATTCACATCCCCCCCCCCCCTCCCCCCCCATTGCCCCACCTGTAGTGCCCCCAGGGGATGGACGTGAGCCAGTCGAGGTAGTTGCGCGTCACGTTGAACTCTGATGAGCTTGCTTCCAGGCCTTGCAGCTTGGCCAGTTCGTCCTCGATCACCTGTTTTGAGACGTCTCAATACAGGAATAAAATCACGTGGCAAAAGGAGGCACGTGGAGAGAAAGAGGTACTATGAGCTCGCCTCCAGCCCTTGCAACTTGGCCAGTTCGTTTTCGATCACCTGGTGGTGAGTGTTGAGTGCGCCAAGGGAGAAACAAGGAGCAGAAAGATGGATGAGAAAGGTGGAAGATGGAAGAGCACGAAGGGAGTATGAGCTTGCCTCCACCCCTTGTAGCTTCGCCATCTCGTCCCCTATCACCTGGTGGGGATGCATGAAAAGCAAATCCTTCTAGGTATAAGGTTAAGGTTAGAAGTGGGGAGAAGCGAGGGGTGCGAAGCGAACGCAAAACGCTGGGTGTAGCCGAACCTTCTAGGCTTGGAAACTTGGTTCGTAGCCAAACCTAAAATGCCCCCAACTCAACAAAAGTCTCAAGTACCCAAAAGTGTTTTGCAATTGCTTCTGGGGCAATGATGGGGTGTGTTCCAAGCTGAGCTTTCAACCCAACCAGAGGGGACTTCGTCTGCACTAACTAGGTAACCTAGCTTCAACTGTTTTGCAGTTGATGGCTCCTTAGCTTACATGAGACCCTGGCTTCAAGGCGCCATGAGGAAAAATCACACCACAACAACAGATAAAGTGTAACCCTTGTCGAGTCATCGTGCTACTGGAACGAAGTGCATTGCAGGCATCGCCATACCTGCATGGCTGCTGGAGGACAGTTCTGCTGAAACGGCTACCTTGGGACATCTCGAAGCAAAATAGCTTCCACCTGCACTACACTGCGACTGCCCTACCTGCATGGCTGCTGGCGGGCAGTGCTGCTGAAACGGCTGAACTTTGAGACGACCCAAAAGAGGCCGAATTTCACCTGCATGGCTGCCATCGCCCTACCTGCATGGCTGCTGGAGGGCAGTTCTGCTGAAATGGCTGAAGCTTCTCCTTGAAGCGACCTGAGAACACATGGGATGTGATGGTGGGACGAGAGCACAAGGAGTTCATGTGAGCCTGACGCAGGTGAGTGGAGAAGAGTGAAGAGGCATGAAGCTCGTGTGGAGAAAAGCAGTGATAAGCAAGGGGTGCAGATACACACAGCGATGGCATGGCTTGGTATGTCATGGCATGACATGGTATGTCATGGCATGGCATGGTACACAGCACTGCATGGCTGCCCATGACTCACCGATGAGTGCAGTTTTGTCATCCTTCTCAAGCCCTAGCTCCTGCACACCACGAGGAGCACACGATGGGACGACAGAGCAGCAAAAGAGGCGATGAGAGAAGAGAAAGAAGAGCGAATGTGTAATGGAAGAATGATGCCCCTCCCATCACCCTCTTAATCCCCCCTCACCTTCTTGATCGCCTTGAGCTGCTCCATCAGCATGTATCTGCGGCTCTCCCCTGCCAGCACAAGGCACTACCGGCCTCACCTGTTCATAGCCTCACCCCCTTCATCCCCACTCACCTTCTTGATGGCCTTGAGCTGTTCCATGAGCATGTATCTGCGGCTCTCCCCATTCAGCACAGGGCACTTCCAGCCTCACCGTCCCAACCCCTTACCCCCTTAATCCCCACTCACCTTCTTGATGGCCTTGAGCTGTTCCATGAGCATGTATCTGCGGCTCTCCCCTGCCAATTTCTCCTCCACGCCCTTGGCGATGTTTGCCTGTCAGTGCACAAGGGAAGTGAGGATCAGGAAGTTTGAGATTTGAGGTTAGGCTGGTTAGTCAAGTGGTTCACGGGTAAAGGAGGAGTAGTTAAGAACAGGTAGACACAGAGAAAACAAGGGAGGATGCGGAATGGACATGGTGAAAATGCAAAACGATGGTAATGGTAATGATAGTGGTGATGGTAGTAGTAACGGTAATGGTAATGGTAGTGGTAGTGGTAATGATAATAGTAATGGTAGTGGTGATGATAATGGTAACGGTAATGGTAACGGTAATGGTAATGGTAATGGTGATGATATTGGTGATGGTAATGGTAGTGTGTAATGGTAATGGTAGTGGTAATGACAATGGTATAAGTGATGGTAGTGGTAATGATAATGGTAATGGTAATGGTAATGGTAATGGTAATGGTAATGGTAATGAGCGCATCACCTCACCTGCAGCTTGGCCAGCTCTAATTCCTTCTTGAGCAGCATGAGCGCGAGAGACAGGCGCTTGCCCACCTGGTGGTGCAGGGATGGAGGGGGAGCAATTGACATGAGGGGAGGGAGAGGAGGAGGAAAGGAATCGGATAGAGGGAGAAAGCAGGTGCAAGAACAGTGCAGACAAGAGCCGATGCATCCACTACACTACAGACAACAAACGAACGCACGCATATCTAGATGTCGTCATCTACACACACACTTCTGCACATGTCTGGACATTTGTGTACATTTCCACCACGGCACTTCCAGAAGAACCGACTGGAGTGTCGACTCATCGGCGATCGCGGTCGTAAGCGCAGCACTGAAGTCGGCCATGCGGGAGGCGTTTAACACCCCCACGTGCTGCACGAACATGGCGATGTGCTCCTTGCTTGTACAGCGGGTTGTGGATGTACTCAGAATTATCAAGCCACACAAACGGTGCCACCACGACTCACATCCAGCTCTTCCAGCACGGATTGCAGCGTTGGCTCATCAGCAGTGGTGAGTGCCGCCCCGAAATCCGCCATCCTTGAAGCATTGAACTCCCCCACGTGCTGCACGAACATGGCTATGTGTTCCTTGTACAGCGGGTTGTGGCATGGCTCACAGGTGTTGGTGACAGACCCGGTTGGTGCGATTGCTGGCACACCATGCACACAAAGCCAGCACTCACATCCAGCTCTTCCAACACCGATTGCAGTGTTGGCTCATCCGCAGTGGTGAGCGCGGCTCCAAAGTCAGCCATCCTCGAGGCATTGAACTCGCCCACGTGCTGCACGAACATGGCGATGTGCTCCTTGTACAGCGGGTTGTGCCTCACAAGGTCTTTGAGCGTGCTCACCACCTCCATCACCGTGGCTTTAATCATCACGCTGTTGCTGTCGTAAGGCAGATCCTGGAATGAAGTGGTGTGCAAAGGTGCAACGGGGTGCAAGAGGGTGAGAGTTGTTAATGCCTCACGAGGTCCTTGAGCGTGCTCACTGCTCACCACCTCCATCACCGTGGCCTTTATCATCACACTGTTGCTGTCGTAGGGGAGATCCTGGGGGGTACAACGGGGTGCAAAGAGGTACAACGAAATGCAACATGTGAACGAGGATGAAGGCTGAGGGCACACACACACACGTGCTCACCACCTCCATCACCGTCGCCTTTATCATCACACTGTTGCTGTCGTAGGGGAGATCCTGAGGTGAAGGGGGGGGGTTGCAGAGGGGTGCAGTTGGGTGCAAGGTGTGTAAGGTGTGCAAGAGAGTGGAGGTTGAGTGCCCCTGCCACCATGCCTGTCAGCCCCCTCACACCACACATCACACAATGCAGCGCTGCCATCCCAGTCACTCATCACAAGCACCCATCACAGCCACCCATGATCCATCCCACCCAACCCACCCATCCCCACCTTGATATGGTCCAGGGCTTGAATGAGCAAATCCTCCGCCACCATGCCGGTGATATTGGAGTGACTTTTGAGAATTCTCAAAAGTGATCGTCACATCGTCGCATCACGCTCACACTACCCAGTGCAGGCTGACCTTCAATCACATCCCATCCATCCCCAGTGCACTGCCATTCCAAGCAACCAACCCATCCCATCACATCGCATCGCACCCATCCCCACCTTGACATGGTGCACGGTGACAGTGAGTGAATCCTCCCCCACCATGCCGGTCAGCCTCAGCCTAGAGTGTGGCGTGATCTAGAGTGTCTATGATATGAAGGAACCGTTCCCCACCCATCCCCACCTTGATATGGTCCACAGTGACACTGAGCGGGTCCTCCCCCACCATGCCTGTCAGCCTCAGCCGCCGGTGCCCCATCAGCAGCACCTGCGCAGAGTCGCCATCAAGAGGCTTGATCACCTGCATCACCTGCAGGGGGGAGTATAGTGGGGAGCGGGAGAGGAGGGTGGGGGTGTGGGCAAGGGTAGTGTTGCGGGCGGCATCACAGCAGCTCAGCCGCCGGAGCCCCATCAGCAGCACCTGTGCTGAGTCCCCGTCCAGAGGCTTGATCACCTGCATCGCCTGGTGGGGGGAGGGGGGGGTATGAGGGGGTGGTGGGTGGGGCAAGGGTAGTGTTGCAGCATCACCAGCAGCAGTTACTGCCGGGCTTGCTCACTTGCATCACATCAGCAGCACCTGTGCTGAGTCCCCGTCCAGAGGCTTGATCACCTGCATCACCTGTAAGGAGAGAGGAAGGAGAGGGAAGGGGGGAGGGCGGAGTGTGAGAGGCGGAGAGAGGTGGCTTGCTGACCAGCATGTGTATGAAGATTGGTTTTGAGACGTCTCAAAACCAATCTTCATACACGGGGAGGGCGGAGTGTGAGAGGCGGAGAGAGGTGGCTTGCTTACCAGCATTAACAGCTTGAGCACCCTACCATTCCCTTCAAACCCCACTAAACCTATCGCTCTCCACCCATTCTCACCTGGGCGAACGTCCCTGTTTCATGCAGCTTGCTATACAGCTCCCCTCCCTTGATAAACGCCTCCCCTCCACCGCCACCCCCAACACCTTCCCCCTCTCCCGCCCCCTCTCCCAACCCCGCTCCTGCTCCTTCCGCCTGCCCATTCGCCTGCCCTCCCCCTGCCCCCGCTGCCCCCCCTCCACCAGCCACCTCCCTGCCCCACTCCTCCGCAACGCCATCACTCCTCTCTAGCCCCAACTCCCGCCGGCTGCCGCTGCTGCTGCTGCTGCTGCTGCTGCTTGGGGCTGCTCCTTCTGCCCCGTCTGCTCCTGCTGCTCCGGCTGTTCCAGCTGCGCTAGCTGAAGGATGAGCGGCAGAAGAAGCAGCAGCAGCAGCAGCAGGAGCAGCATGGTCGTCGCGCACTAGGAATGCGCCCACGTAGGGCGTGCCATGCGCCTTGAGCGCCTGCAGCGCCGCCACCAGCTTGGGGTTCTGCAGGGGGAGAGGGGGCGGGGTGTTGGGGGGGGAAGAAGGGGGAGCGGAGGGGTAAGCATGGACACGTAGGGCGTGCCATGCGCCTTGAGCGCCTGTAGCGCCGCCACCAGCTTTGGGGTTCTGGGGTGGGGAGGGGGGTGGGGGGTTTGGGGAAAAGGGGGGAGCGGGGAAAGAGTGGGGGAGAGGGGTTGGAGAATGCGGCCACATAGGGCGTCCCATGCGCCTTGAGCGCCTGCAGCGCCGCCACCAACTTGGGGTTCTGCAGCAGGGGGGAGGGGAGGGGGGGGGGGGGGTTGTTGTGGGGGGGGAGAAAGGGGAGAGGAGGTGTAAGCATGGGCACGTAGGGCGTGCCATGCGCCTTGAGCGCTTGCAACGCCGCCACCAGCTTGGGGTTCTGCAGCAGGGGGAGGAAGGGGGGGAGGAGCATGGACACGTAGGGGGAAATACGGCGGGTGCAATAGTGAAAAACCGAAGGTACGCGCTCCCCCTCCCCCCCCACTGCACCTTGACGGTACAGAAAAAGGGGTCACATGTCCCCATCTTAACGGTAACGGAAGAAACAGAACTCAAGTGTAGCCACACGCGCCCCCCACCTTGACAATAACGGGGACGTAGAAACCAGGGAATAGCGGTCTGCGCGTGAGCGGAATCGCGAGCACTGTCGGGTAATGCTCGGGACGCGGACCCGCGGGGACGATGGAGTTTTCCTCCGCCAACCCCCCGCCTTCCCCCGCTCCTTCCCCCGCTGCGCCTTCCCCCATCACGAATTCTGACCCGGCTTCCGCGGATGCGCCTGCGTTTTCCCCCGCAATTCCCCCCACGGATTTCCCCTCCCCCAGCGCGGCAGCTTCCGCGTTCGCAGCCGCTGCAGCGGGAGCGGAAGCGGCTCCCTTAATTTCCGTGGCAGACCTGATCCGCGAATCACGCCGTCTAATGCGGCCGCGCCGGGCGCCATGGTACCCTGCGTGCGCTACGGCATCCGCTGCGACTTCCTCCCCCACTGCTTCCGCCGATGCCTCACTAGCGGCGGCTTCCCCCGCCGCTTCCCCCGCCCCTTCCGCCGATGCTTCCGCCACGCGCGCGGATTCCCCTCCGCCTTCCGCAACTACTTCCGCCGCCGAATCCCCCTTCTTGCCTCCTGCATTACTCCCGTTCCCTGAATCTCCGCCGGAATTTGCGGTGAATCCGCGAATCCATGCTGTTCCGGCGGCGGCCTGAGCCTGATCCCAGAGCACTAAGACTCGGTACTGGACTGGCTGGAGCGCGCGGTGCGCTGCGGATGGGTGCAATGCGGTGCATAGGACACGATCGAGGCGCCGTGGTAAGCACGGCTTTAGAGCTGCCAGCATGGCAACTAGGGAAGTAGGCACTAGGCCAACCTACTGCCTAGCTATGGTACCTACCAAAATAGCGAATTTTAGGCGACCAGCGGCATTGAAATGATAGTTGTGCTGATTCAGGGTGAGCAAATCTGCGGACTTTGCTAAGAGGGTCGAATCTTGGGAAATTTGCATCGGGAAACGCTTAGCTAAGAATTGCTAGAAGCAGCTCCAGTTGCGTGAATCAGAAGCGAGTCCACGTGGTAAGCTGGCGACGCTCCTGTCGAATCGCCAGAATGTTCGACCTGTGAAGAATGGAATCTCCACTACCATAAGCCTCGATATGTCTAGACACGAGAAATGGCGATAAAGTCTTTATCCAAAACCTGGAGGGGGAAAAGACGGAAAATATAATATTTTCACGAAAGGGATCCCACAGTGTCGAAAAGCTGCTGAAATGGTAACCGCACCTACTTTGTAGGGACCGAACGAAACGCCACTTCTTCGCGCCACTTTCTGCCTCGTGGATCGCCACAACAAATCCAGCGGTTCAAACATGGCGGAGCGCCCTTCAGCGATCTCCACGTTCTGCGAGAGAATTACCGCGGCACGGGGTTGGGCATCTGGAATTTTTCTTATAGCGTGCCAATTTTGTTATACCCCATTGCGACGCGAATCCACCTTTTGTCCCGCGCTTCCCGCGGTGCCGTCATTTCGTATTGAAAAACGAAGTGTAGCTATCAGTGTACGGTCACTTCGAAAATGTTTGCCAGGATTACACATGGTCGCCTCCAATATTGTTGGAACCAGACCACAAATTTCGAGGGTGTCCAAACCTACGTGGACAGGTTTGGCTCGATCCCCCCAACTTCCCAGCCATGAGCATGTGTTCGTTTTGACATGTGTTCGCCAGCTGGTTCACCCTGGATGCCCCATGAATCGCTGACGCGGATTGATAAAAAACCGTTCGAAACACTATACACGTCAGACTGAGCACCATCCAAGCCACTTCAGACACTGCCAAACGAACAACTCGATGTTAAAAAGCAAGGAGTTTCGATATACGCTGAGCATAATACCAGAAAATATTAATGAATAATACACATAGAACCGTTAATATAACTGGCCTTGCATAAACAGTTGAAGTATCTGTCAAAAGCAAGTTTCTTCATAGTTCCAATACATGATTTGTAGTTTGAGTAATGTATTCATACTGTCAAATATGAAACAACGTATATTGAAAACTATCAACATTCATGGTATAAGATTATCAAATGTCTAGGTTATGCAATGAAATTATTTATGTCACTAGTGTTGAAAATATGTAACTTTATAATGTCCCATCATGCATGAGGATAGTGGAGTATGTGCTACAGATACATATTATATGTATAACATAACCTTGTATAAATTATTAGGACATTAGGAGTATGTGCTACAAATATATATCATATGTATAACATAACCAAGTATAAATTATTAAGATTGCAAAGTAGACACTAATAGGTTTACATATGACAATAAAAGTGGGAAGTTATGATTTGGCTAAATATTTGTTGCACGAGATGAACAATTATCAAGCATAGCAATGAACCATTACTGTTTCTAAAGATTGAAAAAAGATGGGTAATCTCAAGGTGTATCAATAGAGATACCTACGTCAATAGGGTATGGCAGAACTACGTAATGCATGCACAACTACACAATACATAAAAGATTGAGATAGCAAGATTGACAAACAAAATATTGAATATAAATCCACGGGGTGTAAATTCAAACAATTGCTCTACCATTTCCAATTTCTCAGAGTGATGATCGGTCTTCGATTGTACCAATAGAATAAATGGATGAGAAGACTCAAAGTACTTCGAAATGGGAAATAACCTATTAAACACAATGTGAATATCTGAAATAATAAACAACTGACTTTTCATTCTATATCATATTGTATACTTTGTCCTCCTAAACCCTGTAGTAATACAAAATATTGCAAAGAAGCGTTATCTCAGGTGATTTCAGAGAGCATTGAGTGTTTTTATTTTGGGCCTTGTTTATTATTTTGTTTATTATATATAGTTACCATCTACTGATAATATTTGTTGTGAAACTATCGCTGTGTATAGTATCGAGCAGGTAAAGATTGTTTCTTCACACTTCAGCAATGCCGTTGAACATGTTCATTTCTATAGTATGACGCGGCGCAAACTCATTGGCTGGTTAATTCTCAAATGTCAGTTTGAACTTTGAGCAGATAGTGACGAGGCGGTCTGTGATTGCTTGATCGGGTCTGTTTTGAGCACTACAGTTTAGCAACCTCAGATCCAATCGTCTCGCGACACGCGTTGACTGAAATGAGACACATAGAACAATTCATCTCGCGACAGTCTGATACAGTGAACCCAAGCAGACTGTCGAACCTGTTCGCGCTCGAACCTCGCCGAACCAGCATTCCACACTTTCGGGAACGCAATGACCAATCGGTGAACCCTGCGTGGCAGGGGGGTTCCACATTGAACCCTAAACTGCCCACCGACAAAATGACGACCCGGAAAAACAACCATATAAGTGTTAATATAGATCACTTTAACGCGAGCGCGGAAAACTGGTTATGAAAGGTGGATGGACCGCGAAAACGGTTTTGTAAAAATTGCAGCGCGATATAAAAAATTGCCGAGCCCAAAGCCCGTGCCGCGGTAATTCTCTCACGTTCTGCTGAACATTGCCATGATGGTAACGGCTCGTGCACGGCGGAAATTGAAATTCAGCCAATCAACGCTCTAACAGTCATCGACCGAGTTTCGCCGAGATCAGGCAGCGTGATTTTCACATTCGCGCACGGAATCCGGCCAATCTCCAGCACGAACGAAATGATCTGACTCCTGTCATCTGACAGGCGTGTGCGTATGGCGGGAGGGTTCTGCATGTAACCGACAACCAGCAGTGGGCTTTGCTGTGAAGCTGTGATGTGGTGCGATCGAGTCGCACATAACTCTCCAAGTTCCCATCCCATAACACCCACGACTCCCTTGTATTTCATAAGCGCATTCAACCACTTTATATTACTTTGATACCGTTTTCACATCCGTCTATGATGGAGTCTACTGGCACCTCCTAGTGGATTGATTGACACTCCACTTGGAATAAAATCATCTGAGACGCATGTCCGCAAAAGAAGGGGCACTGGCACAAGAAAGCATTGAGAAGAACATATTGATATGGGTTGAGGACGTAGTTATAAGAGCAACCGCTGAGGGTTGGATCGGAATGTAATCTGCAGAATCAGCGAGGTTCGAAAATAACAGGACGCGGCGGAGGGGTTAGATGAAGCATCAGCCGGAGGAGGTACTATCCGCTCCGTCATAGCAACGCCTGCTGTGTTCATTCCGTTCCGCTCAGTTGGTGAACCAATTCAGGAATTCTTTTAGGTCCATATTTAACCACACCATTCGTGAAAGGAAGCACAAAACTTCGAGCTCCCCGTTCATCTTCGCTACCCTAAATTTCAGCTCCGTGATGTTCGGCGTGAAAGTATTTTCCAGATAAACAGCCTCACATTCATTATCCCTTTTCCTCGATTTCGTAAAACTCTTCTCGCGCTATCGTCCACAGACTCTCTTTGAGATTCTCTGTTAATGCCACGCCGAGTCACAAAAGAATGAGTCCGAGTCGTTGCCATCCCCTCGAGCCCAACAATTCCAGCAATCGCACCGGCGTGGTCGGCGTGATAAGCAGCTGTTGGTCCACCCTAACCCCGAAGAACCTCCTTCCAGGCGACGTCATTCTCGCGCTTCACCCTGTCACCGTCTTCCATTTCCCGAAAGACCCAGCAGCACACGCGGTGATCAGTCAGAATGATCTGAGTCGGATGCATCAAGTGCGCAGTTTGCGTCGTCTTGTTGACATGGTTGCCGTGGGATGTGCCGTCGGAGCGTTTCGCGGATGCACGGCGACTCTCACGGTGCTTAGAGGGACCAGGTAGTAATTTCTTTACGAATAATGATTAATCTTGTCGCCATTTTACGATTCTCTCCTCAGTTCTCTTCGTTGCTGTCGTTCTTTTCCCTGTCTTTTTGTTCTGTGATTTTGTGCTTCAAGTTCTTTTAATTTTGCTTTTCCTTGCTCATTTGTTTTGGTATTGAAGTCGTGTGACCTCGTTTCTTGTGCCGCTAGAGGAGAGCTGCTAAAATCCATATTTACCCCTTGTAACCGGAGTAACCGCTCCTCCCTGGGCAGCAAATTCATTATAGCAGTGGAGATTTCGCCATCAGCTTTGGTACAGGAAACCGCATCTCATAACACGGAGGCTGAAGCAGCCCTAGCCGGATTCCAATCAACCTTGAGACCTTCGAGCCATCCGTCTCCTTGCGGTTCGTCCATTTTTCAAGGCGTGACCATAGCGGAAGGCAGCCACGAGCTGTTCGCCCCTCTTGCTAGAAAAACAGAAGCCACCATTCTCCGTTTAGATCGGCTCAAGGCGTTTCGACACGCTACCAGCAAAGCATCACGGCCGCGACCTGTGAACCTCTCAGGAAGGCACATTCAGGAAAGTCCTCGTACGGCGGCAGTGGCAGTCGCTGCTAGAAGCAGGGGTTCAGCTGCAGAAACGGGGTCGATGTGCATGAAATTTCCGGCACAGGCTATTCAAGGGTTAACTGAGTACTGTAGCGGAGCTGACGGCTCTTTCGGTGGCTGCTTTGGCATCGAATGGGGCTCCGTTGGGAAGGAGAATGGCGATCCTCCGTTCAGCAATGCTCGAGCGTTTTGGGGGCCGCGTGCTGGAAGAGATGAAGACGAGCCGCTGTACAGGCCGCTGCTGGTGGATTTCAACCTCCGCAGTCGGCAGAGGAGGGTTGGTGACATGGCAGCTTGTGGATCTGTTTGTCAGGATGATGCTGCAGGATAAGGGGTTCAGGAAGCTCATCTGGACACTGATGAGGTGAAAGGAGAGTATTTGTTGTGGCAACGGCATTGGGTACCTGGAGAGGGATGATTCTGGAAGCAGTGGTGTTTGAGAGGAGCTTTTGTGGTAGCTTTTTCTAAGGATAGTGGGTAGCTGAGCACGGATCGCGCCATGGAGGATGGTGCAGGAGCAGCTGGAGTATGGGTGGTTCCGTCGACCGGGATGGCGTCATCAAATAAGAGGGCTTTCTAGCTTCAATTCCGAAGCCAAACAAAGCCATGCAGAGTACCAGTGCATTGGTATGTCTGCTCGCAACACACGCAGGTTTGCTTGCAGCTTTTCCTTTTGCATTCACAAGGCAGCTGTGCACAGGAGTTGCAAAAACTCCATCTAGCGGTCGTTAGCTTCGCTGTCTCCAGCTCGCTGGCTTTGTGAATGCAAAAGGAGGAGCTTGATATGGTTTTGCCTTTTGTTTTGCATGGTGTAATCTCACACGGTGTTAATCATGTCATCATGGTTTCTGCTGGGATTCATCGTGTGCCTGAACATTTTTCATCCACCTAACACACACTCAATCTCAAGCTCGTGTAGACAAACAGAGTACAGCTAGCTCCTGTGGGATTTCATATGCATTTGCACAGAAATGCTGCTACGCTCTTCCCACCATATTTTGCAGCCAGCATCATTCCAATCAGCCGGCATTCTTGAGCCTTGCCCTCCAATTCGGCATGTCAGAGGGAGCCAATGTAAGTACAGCACCAGGCCCAACATTGTAATCTGACAGGAGCGTTTGCGCATGCTTCATGTATGCCGCCTGATTCCCACAGAAATAACCCTGCTTCAGGTTGCTGAACGGTTCCATCCAACGGCCCTCGTGAAGCAGCTTCTGCTGGGAAATAGGTATGCCAGTGTATCTCTCGATCGTGGACATGACGGATTCTACAGTTTTCTCAAGAGATTCCACTTCAAGGACGTAAAAGCTGCCATCGAGGGAATTTTTTATCAGCAGCTGCATGGGAGTTGCGATCAAGGAGGACCTTCTCTCCTGCCAGATCAAAACTCCAAGCTTGATCAGCTAACCAGCTGCGGTCCCAGCAATTCGACTATGGTGACGCGTTCCGTAATTAACCAGGAACCGCACCAGAAGGTCGCAGGAGTCCAAGCCGATCATTACGTAATTGAAAACTGAAAGAGGTATTTAGGTCCGAATTCGACGAGGTCCACGTTGGCAGTGAAGAGAAATGTCATAGTAACGCAGGTCACCGATATCGAGCGCTTCGGCTCTGGTGTTCTACTGCGGAGAAAGCGCAACGTGGAATGATAAGACGGCATTAGGTTGCGGGCCAACATGCACGCTGAATCTCAATCGCGAAAGAGAGTTTCGGGCCGCATCTTCCGCTGAAGCACGTGGCGGACTCTAAATTACAGAACCACGGTTTTGTGACACGCGACATATTTACCGACTGTAACATGCTTCGCGGGGAAATGCTGCTTGAGCCTCGGCATGGATGACCCTTTGCCTGCCATTTACCTCCCGTACCTGGCGGCCACAAACCTTTCAGCGAATCCGCATGGCTGGACACATTTGTCAACCCCCGAACCTGAATAGTCTTCAGTAAGGGACCACCAAACCAGAAGTTCCAGATTTGGTGGTTCGGTTACACTGTGCCCTGATGCTGCCTTCCAGCTCACCATAGGCTTGGAACACGTGGTGGTGGCGACAGTGAACAGCTGGCTCCTGGTTGTTCACGCCTCACGCATTTGACTGGTTGGTCGCAATGCCATTCAACTGCTGCCACACACGATGGCCCGCCCAACCTCAGCTGTCGAGCAGGGCAGGACCCCCAACTCAACGCCTCAAATCCCAATTCTTGTTCTCATCAGTTTTTCCCCACAAAAAGTGTTGCGGCACTGGCGGTGTTTCATCTTCGGGAATCGGGAGAATGGGGACGAGTGTACAGCTGGCCGTATTGCTCCCTGTTGCGGACGAGTAGACAAACTTTCGTCGCCCTCTACACCGTTCTGTAAACCTATATACCAGGAAGAACAAACCTCCAGCTGGCTTCTTTTCGAAGGGAGTTGGGCATTCCCAAGGGTGTTTCCCTCTCGTCCCTCGCTTGTCCCAATCCAACCCCCTACACTCGCATGGCTGGTTTCTTCAACTGTGAGGCCCCAACAAACCCAGGACAAATCCAGTAGAAACCGCTGAGCAACACTGATCCATGGAGCAGGCATGCACCTCACAGCACAGCAAGCAAGCCAGCAGCATGGTGTCGTCATGTAACGGTTACAACCAGAATGGCTGCACGCGAGGCAACTTGTCCCGTGTACTATTCCTCACACTCACGAAACGAAAGTGTTGTTCTGCTCCAGCCTCCAGGCATCCACTCCTCTCCTCTCCCCCTCGTCTGTGGTGGAAATACAAGTGTGTACAAAAGAACGTTGTCGTCCCAGACCAAGTGCGTCGCCGCGAACGCATACAGTCCGGCCATAGACCTGTTTGCATTCCTTCGATTTCAACATCAACCCCCTTTCGTCTTAGATTCTGCTGTTTGTCACTTCATGCAGTTGAGCGGTTCTTGTACTTTCGTCCTTCTGCGAGTCTTCTGTTCTGCCCGCTGACGTCTGTGTGTTATCCATTGCCGTTCCTGAATTCACAGTAACTGCTAAACTGACCAAACACATCGCGCTCCACACTGCCATCCCGTTTCTGCCTGGCCGTATGACCGTAGCTACTTATTAGCTTACGGGTAACCGTATTTCAGAACCATCCGCTAGCACAAACTCCGTTTTATGCGTTGCGGCCTTCTCTCAATTGATCACCAGGATTTTCGACTCAAGGATTCCGTATATTAGTCGGTGTACGGAAACTAGGCGCTCAGAAAGCACAGCCAATTTTTCTCCTAATTGTGTTGTTTCTCGTCGTAGGCGAGCTTTAAGTACGGCTTAGTAGCAGCCACTACTGCTTAGAACTCACTTCAGAACTCTCTTAACCTCTCGACACCTCTCAGATCGTCGCAATGCCTCTGTCCAAGCGCGTCGACCGCCTTTACGGCGTGGGTGACGGCCGCACCGTAGTCCTCGCGGTCGACACGTGCAAGGGTTGCATATCCGCGTTTGAAGACCTCCTCGCTACAGGCTACAAGTCCACCTCTTTCCTCGGTACGCACGAGAACCCCGCTGCGCGGGGGGAGTTCCGCCTGTCCCCCGCGGATCGCCTAATTGTCGTCTTTCACCGCGGGCATCACCTTCCGTCTCCGCTGCTGCTCCGCCGCTCGCGGAGCGACGTCGCCGCGCAGCACCAGCAGCTGTTGTCGACGCTTCCGCTGCTCACTTCCCCGCACGTCCCCCCGACCGCGCAGCCGTCCCCGCACCAAGCATCCCCGCAAAAACCGGCCGCGGCGATGTTCTCATTCCTCGCAAGTCCCCGCGCGCGGTCAGGCTCGTCAAGCCAGCAACAACAGCAGCAGCACCAGCAGGCTCAGGGTCAGTGGCCGCGGTCTTTATCGGGTAGCCAGCAGCAACAGCAACAGCAACAGCAGCAGCAGCAGCAGGTGCAGCAACTGCATGCGCCGAATCACTGGCCCAGATCGCGTTCAGAGGCGGGAGCAGGAGCAGCAGCAGGAACCGCAATGGCGGACGGCAGTTCACCCCCCCTTGGTACGTCCTCTTCTCGCCTTCGAGACTTTCAAAAGTGTGTCAAAAATGGAAATTCTAAAACGAAACCGCAATGTCGGACGGCAATTCAACGTCGTGAGATGTTGGTACGTGCTTTCGTTGCCTTAGAATTCTCGATAGTGTCTCAAAAAAAAGAATTTTCAGAAGGAACCGGAGTGGCGGACGGCAGTTCACCCCCTCGGTACGTTCTTTCCTTGCCGTCCTGTCACAGTGGTTAGTAATGCATGAGGGCCTCCCACTGACATTCTCTCTTTTGGCATCCCCGTTACAGATCACCCCGCGGCGGCACAGAGTCAGCAGCTCGCCGCGTCAACCGACAGCAAGGCTGACGTGGAAACCGTGGTTGTGGTTCCATCTACGCCTGCTAAAGAGGTGACTGCCAAGCTCGCTCGATTCCATGGGCGGACGAAATCAGCAGCGCTGAAGATGGCCGCCATGGCTCGGTCTTACAGGGTACGTATGTGTGGAGTGTGGAAGGTGTACCTTAGGTGCAGCATTGTAGCTTTAGCATGTTATGCATGGTGCGATGAGTGAATCAAAGTGCTGGCAAGGGTTAGGGATGAACTTGTTTGCAAGTTTTGTAAACACTAGGATATGGCGCCTTCCCTGACCATCCTTGCAGGTGCGGTTTGAGGCTATTGACCTGGATGACTTCCAAGGATCAGCTACTCTTGAACTCGGCACTACATCGCCCCAAATGGTCTCCAATTTCAGCCCAAGTTTGAAAAACAGAGGAGCTGGGCCAGGCTGGGATCCACATTCCCAAATGTCCCAGCAACAAGCAGCTGTCCCTGCAGTCCGGCTACCACAACCACTTCCGCATACCTGGGAAGGCACAGCTCAGGCGATCCTTGCTTTCTGTTCTAGGATGGGTGCGGATCACTTGCTTCTGCCTGCCTCGCATGTGTGTGGGTTGAACATTGGGGCTTGGTTCTCCTGCCGGGGCCTGACGACACACTGTGTGAGGAATTCTCCGTGTCCAGTTACAAGGCTGGGCACCACCAACCGGACAACCGAGGGATTGCGGGTTCAAGTAGCATCCAGCTGATAGGCAGGAAATAAGTCGTGCTCTTTAGAGTTGGGTGTGAAAGGCAGGTTTTTGTGTGGACTGCTTGCTCATGGTAGGATTTGTGGGCTGCACATTGTCTTGCACACCTTGTGCACAGAAAGCTAGAACCTTGCTAGATTGTATAGGCAAATGCCTTTGCTGCTTTTATGATTGCTTGTTTCACATCAAGTGTGAAATCGAAATCAGCTTCAGAAATTCTATCGCTGCCTGGCTTTCTGTGCCAATAGCGGAGTCATCTGACGGCAGTTGCGAAGTGACGCGCAAACTAGCAGAATCAGCCGGTCGTTACTCTGTGCTTGTATGTCATTGGAGGACAGAACCTCGGGAGTCACGACATTTCGGGAGATACAGCGAGTTTGACGACCAGGCCTACAATCTGACGGTTTAGCGGACAAGTGAGGCAGCCAAGGCTCGGTTCGGGATCTCCCGAGGCCTGGGAGGTAGAGGTGTAGGAAGATGGACGGTTGGATTGGACCCTCTAAACTATTGGCAAGCTCCCAAACCCAATCCCAGCGATGTTGCTGAAGAAGTAGTTGGTGGATGTTCCCAAGGAGGAGCTTGGCCTCCAGACAGTGGGAAGGTTTTGCTATGGAGTCAACCAGGGATATGTGATGTTTTGTTCAGGGCAAGTCTGACGAGGTAGCAGTCTAGCTAGGTTTCTCGTGGTGGTAACCTCTGTGGTTTCCCAACAGACGGGTGATCTTCCTGTTTTTATTCTTTATCAAGAATAGCCTACGCTGGAATCAGGAAGCACTCAGTCAGGCCAGGCCGCCAGCACAGCTGACCACCCAACGGCGGCTTGTTAGTACTCTTGTAGTACTCGTTCGCCTCCTCGTCGTCAATACAGTGCACAGACAATAAGCAACCATGAGGCGACGACATGAGTCCACCTGGGAGAAGCTGTTCCACTATCGCGGGGTCATTGTCGTCGTATCCGTCCCCATCTTCCTCATTATCTTCATTATTCTATTTATGCCTCACGGGGAGCCAATCACGGATGACCGCGTTATCCATCACAGCGCTGCAGATGAGGTCAACAAGGCGGTGGCGAAAATGCAATCTGGAGGAGAGAACAAGTATGCCGTCATTATCGACGCAGGAAGCACTGGGAGCCGGATCCACGTGTACCAGTTCAACCCCAAACTCGAACTGATGGAGATCGGCGACGACTTGGAGTTGTTTGTTGCGGTACGTCTCCGTCCCTCTAACTCTTTTCAATATGGAAAATGGCTTCAAAGAACTTTTAACATTTGCAGTTAAGGTTGTCAGACATGCGTCCGCGTATCCATTCAAGATGGCTGCACCAGTATCGGTTGATGGTCCAGATCTCGTCCTCCGAGGACGTCATTTCCTGCACCAGTATCGGTTGAGGACGTTTTTTTTTTTTTTTTTTTTTTTTTTTTTTTTTCCGTTTCCTAATCCCCTCCCCCCCCCCCCCCCCCCCCCTCCCCCATAATGTCTTCATGCACAGTTGAGGCATTGACGATTCTATCTTCCTTATAATCTCTCCACTGACATGTCGATACTCGTAACTACTGTCGTCACCACCTGTGTTGCAGCTCAAGCCAGGTCTGAGCTCGTTCCGCGAAAACGCTAAGGGAGCGGCGGACTCGCTCCGTCCGCTCATCGACAAGGCGCTCACCGTCGTCCCCGAGGAAGTCCGCTCCACCACGCCCATCCGCGTCGGAGTGAGTCTCGTTATTGGAAATGCGGTACACCGCACAGTGTTTGCGTGACAAAGCTCCTATACATTCTTTCAGTATCGTGATCCGTTGTGCTCGAGCTTCGTTCCGAGATCTGAGGCCAGTCTGTCGTATTGTTTTGTTGAGAAATACTGACATGCAAGCTGTTTTCCCTGTGCAGGCAACGGCTGGTCTGCGCCTTCTCCCTGGCGACCTCGCTGACAACATTCTCCAAGCCGTAAGCTTATCGTTTTACGACCCGCCATTTTGGTTCTCGCTCAACTTCCTCCTTCTACACTGTTCAATCGCGTCGAATCTCTTGACTATCCCGTCCCATGATCCCTAACAGTCCCAGCTGTTTGTTTCGTCTCTAGTCTTGAGGATTTCCTTTTCACGCGTCTGACTCGCCCTCTCGCTCTCTCAATCTCTCGCTCTCCTCAGGTCCGGGAGATGCTCAAGGAGTACCCCTTCACCTTCGCTGCCGATTCCGTCAAGATTCTTGATGGCGCCGACGAGGGCTCCTTCGCATGGGTGAGTGCCTGCCACGGTTTCGTTCTTCACACGCCCAGGAAGATCGTTAAACGCAGTCGCCTTTCCCTCCGTTGGTATGCGCTTCCTAGTAAAATCGCCTAAATTCCGTTGTAAAAAGCATGGGAAATTTGTGCTGGAGGATGAATGTCAGTGCATGACCTGCTAAAACCCCTTGTCAGCCCCGGCTTTCGCTTGGTAGTTCCCTCGCCGAATTCCCATCCATATCTACCAAGCCACAGTAACCTCGCAAGAAAACGCGCAGGTAACTGCGTGAGCTATTTGTCTGTGCGGCCTCGGCGAGGACATTGGCCACACGGGGGAAATGGATCTGGTTAATAAGAAAAACGGGTTCAGTATCCTCCGTCTTTCTCAACCTGCCATGCAGGTGGCGGTGAACTACCTCCTGGGCAATCTCGGCAAGGACATCAGACGGTGATCTTAAGCCGTTACACTATCCCACTATCCCTCCATTCATATCCTTTCCTTTCGCCCTACAGGTGACGGTGAACTACCTCTTGGGCAATCTCGGCAAGGACATCAGCCACACGGTGGGGGTGGTGGATCTGGGCGGTGGTTCCGTGCAGATGACGTACGCGGTCCCTGATGACGTGGCAGTGAAGGCGCCCGAGGGCTACGTTCGGAAGCTGAGCGGAATGGGCAAGACGTACGGGGTTTACGTACACAGGTGAGAACGGAAAGGGTTTTTGTGGATGGGCAAGACACGGAGCGGGTTATTGAGGATGGCAAAGACACGTAGAGGGTTACTGAAGATGGGCAAGAAATGAAGGAGGTCTTTGGCGATGGGCTAGACGTGCGTGGTCAATGTGCATAGGTGAGGCCAATGTGGATCTTCTGGAATGGGCAAGACGTAGCAGCATTGTATAGCTCAGTAAACACTTTTAAACACTTTGCCTTCTCCCCTTGACTTCATGCATCCTCCATTGTCACATTTGCTGTGTGGCATGGCACCTCCCAACCTTCCCCCATTTATCAATGAACCCCCAGCTACCTGGGATTCAGTCTGATGGCAGCGCGCGCCCAGTGCTCAAGGCGAAGAACTTACCTTTCTCCCTTTGTCTTCCGTGCTCCGTTGTTGCATGTGTTGTGTGGCATGGCACACCCCCCTCCCCCCCACCCTCCTCCCCTCCCATCCCTCAACAAACCCCCAGCTACCTGGGCTTCGGTCTGATGGCAGCGCGAGCTCAGGTGCTCAAGGCAAAACCAGCAGGGAGCGAGGGGCATGCGTGTCTGCCCAAGGGCACTGACGGTGAGTGATGAGGGGTGGTGGAGACAGAGAGCGAATTGGGGTACGTCGCAAGCGGGAGTGTGTGAGAGGAGGATTCATGCCTTCCCAAGGGCACTGATGGTGAGTGACAGGAACAGAGAGTTGTTAGAGTGAAAATGCAAGCAAGTACAGAGAGTACTTTTTATTTTCCAGAACTATCAACAAGCTAATTTTCTGGTGTGAAAAAAATCACGGATTGTTAGACCTGGAACGGTTGCAGAGAGCCAAGTGTGGTGAAGAACCAAGTGGGAGCATGCGAGGGACATGCCTGCTCAAGGGCAGTGACAGCAGTGGCAATGAGGGGTGAGGCAGCGAGAGGAGTGTGGGATGTATGCAAGCTTGGGTGGCGAGGGGCTTGTGCCCCTACCAGGGGTCAATTATGGCAGTGGTGGGACAGCAGGCGCTAGACAGCTGAAGGGCGGCGATTCATGTTGTAAGGTCCAGTGATGAAAGGCGGAGCCAAGGTGAGTGGGTGGCAATGGCATGCATGTACGTCGCAGGGCGCTGGCAGCCTGGCGCTGAGTGGTGAGGGCCACTGATGAAAGGCAGAGCCAAGGTGAGTGGGTGGCACTGGCATGCATGTACGTCGCAGGGCGCTGGCAGCCTGGCGCTGAGTGGTGAGGGCCACTGATGAAAGGCAGAGCCAAGGTGAGTGGGTGGCAATGGCATGCATGTATGTTGCAGGGCGCTGGCGCTGAGTGGTGAGGCACAGAAGGAGATATATAGAAGAACTATCTATAACACAAACACAAGGGGATGCGGGTGACACAAAGGAGGGCAATCAAAAAGGAGAGGTTGCAAGGCAAGGGAGTCAAAAGAGGGCTATCACATGCACCGGTTGCGCTTGTAAAGGGCCAACAAGCCCCCCGCAGTGCTGTCTATACACTGTTCCATGAAGACCCCCATTTCATAATGTTTCCCTTGCGCACACTATCCAGGCAAAAGCGAATGGAAGCGAGTGCTGCTGATTAGTGTTCATGGTCTCTGGTATTTCTTACAACACTTCCACAATCCCCCCTCCCCCACCCCCTTCAAACCCACCCACCAGACAAGTACGTGTATAGCACATAGGAGGTCCAGGCACAGGCGCTGCCAACGGGAGGGAGTGCAGCGGAGTGTGCGCTGCTGGCAGAAAAGGCGTTGGAACTGGGAGCGGTCCTTGCTGGTGACGCAGCACCAGCCTGTATTCCTCATAACCGTTTCCCACCCCCTTCAAACCCACCCACCAGACAAGTACGTGTATGGAACAGAGGAGGTCAAGGCACAGGCGCTGCCAACGGGAGGCAGTGCAGCGGAGTGTGCGCTGCTGGCAGCAAAGGCGTTGGAACTGGGAGGGGCCCTTGCTGGTGACGCAGCACCAGCCTGTATTCCTCATAACCGTTTCCCACCCCCTTCAAACCCACCCACCAGACAAGTACGTGTATGGAACAGAGGAGGTCAAGGCACAGGCGCTGCCAACGGGAGGCAGTGCAGCGGAGTGTGCGCTGCTGGCAGCAAAGGCGTTGGAACTGGGAGGTGCCCTTGCTGGTGCCGCAGCAGCACCAGCCTGTATTCCTCATAACCGTTTCCCACCCCTCTCAAACCCACCCACCAGACAAGTACGTGTACGGAACAGAGGAAGTCAAGGCACTGGCGCTGCCGACAGGAGGGAGTGCAGCGGAGTGTGCGCTGCTGGCAGCAAAGGCGTTGGAACTGGGAGGGGCCCTTGCTGGTGACGCTGCTCCTTCGTGCTCATTTGAGGAGTGCACGTTCGGAGGGGTGTGGAGTGGTGGTCGGGGTCAGGGTGCCTCGAAGCTCTTCATTGCTTCCTACTTCTTTGACCGGGCTGGCCAGGTGAGTCAACCCACAATAGTTCTAAGATAAGTATATCGGTAAGCTCTTAAAGCTGCGGTCTACATACCTCCAGGGACGGGCCTTGGTTTATCACTTGAAAACCAGGTGAACCAAGTACCTGTCTGTGGAGAAACCATCGAGGCGGAAATAGGGAGGGGACTGGGGGTTCCCAAACCAACCGAGGCCATGCTCGATAGCAGGTGTTTGTTTTGCAACGGAACGGGAGGGGGAGTGTTTAGTGGTTGCAATATTTTGTTGCGTTTGGTTCTGGATGAAACTCACAGAACCGACCCCCCGCGTCCCCGTTCCGTTAATCTATTGAACAGGGCCCGAAACTTGACCTAGAACTTCCGCCCTTTGGCGCATTCATCCCCCAAACCTTCCCCCCTCACGAAAAAACAACATATTCGCTTGATTCTGTTTTCCCAACCCATCGTCCCTAGCGAAACTGAGTAGTTCCGCCAAGTCTTGTTGGCTGGGTCGCACGCACAGCTCCGGAAGAGAGCCTCTTCGCCAGCGAATCATAGTGTGTCAAAGGGTGTCCAATAGAAATACCCCCAAAAACACCCAGAAGTATGTAGACCGCAGCTTTAATTGTCTCGTACTGCTTTGCTCAAGCACCCCAGGTAAGCTGCTGCTGGTGATGCTGCTCCTGAAAAGGGGTTGCACTTAGCAATCCACTGTTTTCCGATGTTCCCCACCATGATTTCCCGCCCTATTCTTGGCACAATTCCCTGAGTCCCCCTGCGTACTCCCACTCCCACCCTGCGTTCTCCCACTCCTCCCGTGGTTCGCCCACTTCTCCCCTACAGCTTGGTGTTATTCCTGACCCCAAGGCGTCATCAGCTCCTGTCAAGGCAAAGGACTTTGCAGCGGCAGCTGAGGCTGCCTGTGCCACACCCTTGGAGGAAGTCACAAAGAAGTTTCCTGGGGTGGAGGGCAAGGACGCGCCATACATGTGCCTGGACGTGGTGTACCAGCACAAGCTGCTCACTCATGGCTTCAGTAAGCATTACATTGATTTCATAAACATTCATTCTATGTTATCATTTGCTACTTCATTCTTCAGCTTTTGCCATTGCTGGCATCTGATCCTGATTCCCGAATTCTTGTTGGCTCTGTTCATCATCTACTGTATTTTTCAGGGATTGATGATTCGGCACAACTTACGTTGGTGAAGCAGGTCACTTACAAGGGCAAGGATGTAGAGGCAGCTTGGCCACTTGGTGCTGCAATCGATGCTATTTCGTCTTAGAAAGGCTTTTATTCTATGTCTGCTAAGGCTTAATTGGATGTTGGAGAATGTGTGTATTGAATGTGGAAACGATCTCCAGCTCAGCTTGTGTAGCCTTGAACAGTCAAGGCTATTGGTGTAGTTCAGATTGTGAAAGTCTACTTAGGCTGACTTGCAAAGGCAGCGTTTATCATTTCATATGGGTTGTAGTACATCGTTCTCGTCTTATATATGCCTACATAACAGCATGCACAAATGGGTGGGCGGGCGGGAAATTAGAACTACAATTTCAGAAATGAAAACGTGGGTGGGGACCAGGGCAAATTTTATCAGTGTAAATCACCCTGATACCCTGATTATCAGGGTGGTTTTTGGTAGTCACACTGACGGCCTAGGGTAATTTTTTCGGGAGCTAGAATTTTCCTGATATGCCAGGGTTTACATTTAAAGCTGTCGCCTACATACCTCCTGCGGGAGGACCTGGTTTATCACTTGAAAACCAGGTAGCACAGGGCTTCGCTCCATCCTTGGGTGGCGAGGTGCAGTTACTGCTTTCTGACAACCCAACCCCCCCTCTGAAAGTTGGCCTGCTCAGGATTGGCTTACAAATTTCGCGCCAATCTACCCCCCAACCTCGATTGGTTGCAGGTTGTGGCGAAATCGCCACCACAACCCCAACCTCAAGAAAAAAGTACCCCCCCAACCAAACCTTGCACGAAACTGGCGGGATTCGCCAGTTGTGTTTGAATCCTTCGCGCCCCCATTTCTGGAAAGGGATCATTTCGTGTGCAAATCAGACTGCGTCTTAGGGTGTGCACCCAAAATACCCCCAGAAAATACCCTTTGGTATGTAGACCGCAGCTTTAAGGCACACTGATGACTCAGGGTTACCGATTTCATAACGAGTTTTACCCTGAAGCGAGTACCATACCCCCCCTTCCCCCTAAACCCCTCCACCCCAATTCGCCCTCGCACTTCTGTCCCGCTAAATTCAACACTTAACAGAAAATAGCCAGCTACCAAAATTCTCAAGTTGGAGTGGCCCGGTCGGTATATTGAATTTCCGAAGGGTGAAAACTAGGGATCGAATCTTGTAGATCGCGTTTTTTTTCAGAACTTCAGTAGAAACACTTCATCAAGGTATTGAAAATTGTTACACTGTGGCATAAGGGTAAATTTTTTGAAACTATGGAAAACCCTGATGGAAAAGAATTTTCCCAAGGGGTCACACTGATAATCAGGGTTTTGCAAAGGTGCAGGACTGATGATAAGGGTTGCTTAAAACCAAAAATTAGTCCTGGTGGGGACGAATGTCCCCACGTCCCTCTTTTGTAGGCAAAAGAGGGTGAGCAGCGCTTCGACGCTACCTTTGCTGTGTTGGCCACGTACCCCTTTTCACAATACAAAATTTTAGAAAGTGTTACATTTCATTACACTTTAAAATTTTATCATATTGTGAAAGTCTACTTAGGCTGACTTGCAAAGGCAGCGTTTATCATTTCATATGGGTCTTCTGAGGCAAGTGCAGTCGAGGCTGGCGGTGTCGTTCGATTGATAGCTGATGCGTGGCGGGTGAGGGAGCC
This sequence comes from Closterium sp. Naga37s-1, assembly GCA_947471745.1. Classification (NCBI taxonomy): domain Eukaryota; kingdom Viridiplantae; phylum Streptophyta; class Zygnematophyceae; order Desmidiales; family Closteriaceae; genus Closterium; species Closterium sp. Naga37s-1. Next base: position 772,899 of record CANJKZ010000122.1, on the reverse strand, counting down.
GTCGAAGGATCCTGCAACTGCGTGGAGAGGGAGATGAGCTGATCCTGCGCGATTGTAACGTACATCTCCTTTGCGCTGTCGCTGCGCCATCGGCCCATGCGTTTGAAGAGCCGGTCAGGAACTCCGAGGCTTGCCGCCGCGGTGGCTGCGCCTTTGCGGAATGAGTGGGTTCCGATGTGCGCGACATCCAGTCCAGCCTGCCTGCCGGCCGCGAGGCACCAGTTTCTGATCGTGACGTAGGATGGCGATTTGTCTTTCGGTGTGGCTTGCGAGTTCTTTGGGAAGACCCTTATCAGCGGTCCATGTGGCACCTTCGTGAGGCCTGCGATGCGTATGAATTTGCGTGTGCACCTCACCGGGCAGTATGGGCCTGGAATTGCCGCCACTGGGATCCAAACACCCCTCCCTTCCTGGTCCGTCTTGGAGTGCGGGATGAGCAGCCACATTGCCTTCTCCTCGAACTGTACATCATTCCATTGGAGCGAGACGAGGTCGGAGTAGCGCAAGAATGCCGAAAACATGAGAAGAGGAATCAATCCTTTCTGGTATTCCGCGGGAATTGATGATTCGAGGAAGGGACGGGCCATGTTGTGCACTTGATGGAGAGATATGGGCTCTTTGGTCCTTGCAGGCCGGGGACCATGTCTCTGTCAGATTATAATGCTTGTCTAGCCTGCAGTGGGGTACGGCCCCTTAGGGTTTCCTATTTGTATCCCAACTGTTGCTAGTCAACCCCTCCTTTGTTCATTACTCTCTTGCCTAGCTAGCTAAACCCTAGCTATGGCTCCTCACTGTGCTTACTCTTTTGACATGGTATCAGAGCATTTACGCTCCTGGCCTGTGGGCCCACCAACTGCTTTTCCTGTCGTTCTGTTTGTCGCGCGCCCCGTGCTGCGCGACGTGTTATTTTCTTTCCGCCACGCGCTCGGAGCGCGTGGCGGCTTTTTCTGCTCGCCGCGCGCTCGGAGCGCGTGGCGGTTTAACCGTCCGTCGAGGCGCCTTCAGGGGGCCCGTGTGTCAGAATCCCAACCACTAGACCATTGGGATAAAAGGGCTTGTTAAGTAGCGGGTCAGTGCGCCCATAACCCCCCAGGACAACGAGCCTGTTACCCTTCCCTAGGATCAATCGGGAATCACCAGTAGACCTCTGACACCCCCCCGCACTGAGATGCCCGAAGTGCACACACTGGGATTCGAACCCGAGACCTTCGCTCTGATACCATGTCAGAATCCCAACCACTAGACCATTGGGATAAAAGGGCTTGTTAAGTAGCGGGTCAGTGCGCCCATAACCCCCCAGGACAACGAGCCTGTTACCCTTCCCTAGGATCAATCGGGGATCACCAGTAGACCTCTGACACCGTGCGCTGCCCCCCGTCGCCCGTCGCCCGTCGCGGCGTCTTAAGGGGGCCCGCCCGCTGCCCCCCCTCCCGTCACTCGTCGCGGCGCCCCGGAGGCCAGCGCGCCACCCCCTTCCGTCACCCGTCGTGGCGCTCTCGTGGGGGCCCGCGCGCGGCCCCCTTCCCGTCGCCCGTCGTGGCGCCTCGGGGGCCCGCGCGCCGGCCCCTCCCGTCGCCTCGTCTCGGCGCCTTGGAGGCCCGCGCGTCCCCCCCTCCCGTCGCCTCGTCGCGGCACCTTGGGGGCCCGCGCGTCGCCCCCTCCCGTCGCCTCGTCGCGGCGCCTTGGGGGCCCGCGCGCCGCCCCCTCCCGTCGCCTCGTCGCGGCGCCTTGGGGGCCCGCGCTCGGCCCCTCTCGTCGCCCGTCGAGCCGCCCTCGGGGGCCCGTGCGCGGCCCCCCTCCCGTCACCAGCCGTGGCGCCCTCGGGGGGCCCGCGCCCTGCTCCTTCGTGGCGCCCAGGAGACCCCCCCGCCTCCTCCCTTTCCCTCTGTGAACCGCCCCTGCTGCTTCCCGCGCTCCTACCTGCGTTAGGGTTTGGGGGTGGCGGGCATGGGGGTGAACGGTGTGGGTAACCTGCAGCTCCTCCTCCTCCTCCGTCTCCCACTGCTGCAGCTGCCGCTGAGGGGGGTGGGCGTGTGGGAGCCGAGAGTTTAGGGTTTAAGGGGGGTGCCGTGGGAGTGGAGCTAGGGTTTCAGCAGGGGGTGTGTGAGAGGGGTGTGGGACGGTCGGGGGAGGTTGAGTGGAGGCTGCCGTCTTGTCGTCCGCAGCACCTGTAGTCCGGGGCGCTGTCCTGGTAGCCCAGAGAGCCTGCTGCGCCTGTCGCCCGTGGGTCCGTTGCTCCTGCCGCTCTTCGTAGCCGCCGAGCCAGTTACTCCAGTAGTCCGGGGCGCTGTCCCGGTAGCCACTGTGCCAGCCGCTCCTGTTGCCCGTGTGTCTGCAGCTTCAGCCGTCGCCTCCTATCTTCTCTCCTCTTACAGTCCCGCCTCCTCCTCCTCACTTGCCCTTTGTGAATGCCTCTAGCTTTGCTTGTCCTTGTGAACCTGCTCTATGACTGCTTGCTGTGCTGATTATACCCCACTTTGACTATGGGGGTGTGTCAGATTATAATGCTTATCTAGCCTGCAGTGGGGTACTCTGTAGTGAGTACGGCCCCTTAGGGTTTCCTATGTGTATCCCAACTGTTGCTAGTCAAACCCCTCCTTTGTTCATTTCTCTCTTGCCTAGCTAGCTAAACCCTAGCTATGGCTCCTCACTGTGATTACTCTTTTGACAGTCTCTTGGCGAACTCCCGCACTTGCAGGGTGAATGGGCCGGCGGTAGGGAAGGTTTCGCCTGTCATGCGGTGGGCGAAGGCTACTGCCGAACATGTGAGGTTGATCGCGGAGAGAGTTGCTTTGTTGTTGAGCGCGTGGATGAGATACAGCGCTAGAGTCAGGTCGGTTGCCGGTAGGAACTCGAGCTTAACTTGGGTACAGAAGGTGCGAAATCTCTACCAATAAGGTTGGTACGTCTCGACTGTAGATGGTGCGCGAACGTGGCTAATTACGTGCACCAATTGTTGCTGCAGTTTGGCCAAAAGTCCTGAAATGACACATTGATAAAAAATTTATCAGACTGCATAGTTTACATGCAAAGCAATGATTGGGCTATGAGGCAATCCGAGACCAGAGAATGCAGTGGTGTGTGAACCTGCCCGAAGGCATTGACTGCCTTGGGCAAGGGAAAGGTGCTCTATTACTGCCGGAGCCCACGATTGAGTGGACGGTTGGAGAAGCGGCCACCATGACGCTCCGGTCCACTCGGGAACTACGAGCGTGAGTTCTGTCTTCGTGAGTTCCGCATGGCGGAGTGTAGCGGGAATTAATTGTGGAGGCGGGAAGGCAAAGCATTGCTCGCCTTTCCACGAGATGGAAAATGCGTCGATAGCGAACGCGTCGGGGTGCGGTATCTTGGAGCAGAAGCGCTGGACGTGATTGTTCCGAACGTTAGCAAAGAGATCAATTGTGTGGGGCCCCCAGCGGCGTTCCAAGAGGCGAAACCAAGGTGCATGTAGGGAGTAGTCGTCATAATCTTCCATCTTGGATAGGTCATCCGCATGGACGTTGAGCTCTCTCGGAATCCATTCGATCGCGAGGCGTGTTGTGTTGGCGAGGCAGAACTGGATGATCGCTTGGCATGTCAACGTAAGATCTGCCTGACGGGATCCCCCCTTGCGCAAGATGAACATGACTCCCTGGTTGTCCACCCGGACGAGGACGTGAGCACCCACGATCCGTGTTGCGAACGTCCGCAGTGCCCAGAGCACTCCCTCGAGCTCTCGCCGCGTACTGGATGTGGGGAGAAGCCCTCGTGGCATGCACTCGCTTGCTTCGCGTGATGTACTTGGGAACTTGGCCAAGGTGGCACCCCAGCTGTGCGCGCTTGCGTCCACGTGGATCACGGCATCAAAACGCTGACTCTGGTGGAATGGGGCGCCATTGATTCGATCGAAGTGCATTGTCCAAAACCACAGCTCCTCTGTCGCTCCTGGTGACAATACAACCTTCGAGTTCCAGGACCACGCGGAGTCGATCAAGTGCAGCAGCTCATGGCTGAAGGCACGCGCCGTCGTGCCTAGCGCGAGCGACATGGAGCTGAGAAATCCAGTGATCCGGGCTATCTTGCGAATCGGCACTCGTCGACCCGATTGCCCTTTTTGTATGAGTAGGTGGAGCTCCTGCAGTAGTTGTTCGCGCCGATCTTTGCCGATGAGGAACATCCCTCGTTCCGTGTCAAGCTCCATCCCCAAAAAGCGCAAGTGGTGTGTGGGATGCAAGTTTGATTTCTTAGAATTTATCACGAATCCTGCCGCCTTCAGGTCGTGGAGAACTTCAATGCACGTCGAACGGGCTTGCGCCTCAGAGTCGCAGAGGAATAGCAGATCGTCCACGTATGGTATTACGCGCACTCCGCGCGCGCGCCATCTCTTGGCTAGTTGCTTAATAAGCTGGGTGAAGACGAACGGGGCTGTTGCCAGGCCGAAAGGTAAGGAAGTGAAGCAATAGAACTTTCCGCCCAATTGAAAGCCCAAAAACTTCCAGCACGATGGGTGGATTTCGACGTGGTGGTAGCCTGACTTGAGATCGATCGTGAACATCCAGTCGTTTGGGCGAATGATCTCCGCGACCCGACTCAAGCCCTCGTACTTGAACTTGGGAACTTGGAGGTGGGCGTTGACCTTCCGCAGGTCAAGGATGAGCCGGCATTTGTCACGTTGCTCCACAACATTGAGCGGGCTGATGCACGTAAGTGCGGCTTTCGACGAGACATTCATCGCGGCGCCTGACGCGATAAGGTCGCTGACCGCGTCCAGGGTGAATGCCATGTGTGCTTGAACCCCTGCGTGATTGGGAGCTTCGAAGGGGAGAGGCTCTGTGCCCTTCCATGGTAGCCAGTACCCTTTGGCAATGATGGAGAGGATAAGACTGCTGTCGCACCATGATAGCCACCAGTGGAGGCTGTTGCGTAATCGCATTCGCATAATAGACACCATGTTGTCCGTTATTGCGTGCTCGTATGGGTCCCAGTGAGCACTCTGCCACTCGCCTTCCACTTCTGCAATTGGTGGGCAACCGAGGTTGTGGGGGGGGGAACGAGGACCAAGGTCGATTAGACGCGAGATTTCACGAGACGCTTTGCGGGGCAAACTATGTCGCTCGCATTTTACCGCCTTCGCGCCTCCCCGCACCCCCGGTTTTTTTTTATTATTATTATTTTTTTTTTATTTTACACTTCCCTTGACCACTCGTCAGCCATGACACCCTTGCAGGGTTTTTTTTTTTTTTTTTTTTTTTTTTTTTAGATTGCCTTGCAACGAGATCGGCGCAAGTGCGTCACTTGGTTCCACAACCTTGTACATCACGATGTCTTCGTGGCCTCTCTCTCTCTCTCTCTCTCTCTCTCTCTCTCTCTCTCCCTCTCTCTCTCCCTCTCTCTCTACCTCCCTTGCTCTTCCCCTCTCTCTCTCTCCCCTTGCTAGCTCTTACCTTCCCTCTCTCTCTCTCTCTCTCTCTCTCTCTCTCTCTTTCTCTCTCTCTCTCTCCCTTTCTATCTCTCTCTCTCCCTCTCTCTTTCTCTCTCTTTCTCTCTCTTCCCCTCTCTCTCTCCTCTCCCTCATTCCGTGATTTTTTTTTTTTTTTTTTTTTTTTTTGCTTCTTGCGGTCCTTGCTTCGTAATTCACCCTTGGCCAATTCTCCTCCATGGCTGCCTTCCTCAAGAGGGGGTTGGGTTTTGGCTTGCCGTGCTATCCGTCCTCCCTCCTCTCTTTCTCTCTTTCTCTCTCCCTTCTCTTTGTTGTCTCTCTTTCTCTCTCCCTTCTCTCTTTAAAAAAAAAAAAAAAAAAAAAAAACAATATCCTTTGATTAATCCACACAAAGGCATACAAGCCTAGGCCTACACCATAACCAGCCCCTACGGCTGCCATTTTGTCCTGGCCCCCATGGCCAATGCAATTCTCCAAGGCTCCTAACCAGCCTACGCACCCCCGGTGCATCCACCTACGCCCCCCGGCATAGTGGCAAGGGGCGCCGCCCCATGGGTCCTTTCACACCACGGGTGCGGGACCTTGTGCTCCACGCCCTCCCATAGGGCAATTGTTTGCCACTATGGAAACGCATGCCACCCGCGGGCTGGCCGCAACGGAAATACACTCCCTTGAAGCGGGGCTCGTGGCAGCCCGCGGGTGGCATGCCCTTGCTTTCCGGTTCGCCGTCTCGAGGGGGAAGGCGGCCTCCGCGGGCGAAGCCGGTGCGTGCACGCTTGAGGGCCGCCACGTCGGCTACCGCGAGCTTGTAAGAGCGGGACGTGAGCACGCTCTTGGCTTGGTACAGCTGGAACCGATCCGCCGCCTCGAAACCGGCCTCATCCGCCACCAAGAGCACCTCGAAACGTTTGTTGATCAACGTTTCGACTTGCTCCACGTTGGAGAGTGCGCCCTCGACGTCGCCGTGTCGGAGCTTGAACTCGACGTGCCTTAGGTGAGCTTGAATTGCAGAGAACACCTCCGCCTGGTCACGCACTCCCTTGCGTATGAAGGTAGTAGCTGCGGGTGTAGGGTTGAGGGGGGGAAGGGGAGGTGCGGGTGCGAGAATGCGACGGCGAGCAAGATTGTCGGGGGGCTCACCGTCTTCATTTTCCGAGTCATCGCTGTCGTCGGGGATACGGGCTTGGGTTGGTGCCGGAGCCGGGGCGGGAGCAGGAGCAGCGTTGTTGGCGCGAGCGACCTTCGTGGAGCGGGGGGGCGCGACAGGTTCCTTCTGCTTTTCAATTTTAGCGGAAGCAGAAATGTCTTCGGTCGATGTAGCTGTAGTCGATGGCGCGTGCTGCTGCAATAACGAGAGCAGCGCCTACAGCTGCTGCGCGGTCAAAGGGGGGGGGGGGGCGTTGACCGCGCGCTGGCGTTTCTGGGTCGTGGGCCCGGATGGACCCGCGTCAGCGGCGGTCGTCGTCTTCTGCGCGGCACGCGCGTGCCTGCCAGGCACGCGCTCTTCAGCAGCAGCCACGCGCGACTGTACAACAGTCGCGCGTTCCTCAGGGGGGGTCCGAAGGGTGCCTCCGAGCAGGAGGTCGACCGCCGAAGGTCCCTCGCTTGAAATTTCTTCGGCGGGACGTTTTCCGCCGCGACGATCCGAAGTCCCGGCCGGAGTCGAGGTTTCCGCCGCGTTACCGGGGCTTGAAATATTCGAATTGTCGCGGTTAAGTGCCGGGTTCGCCGGAGCCATCGTTGCGAGGTTGCGCTTAAGGATGTCGTTAAGGAGCGTTGACGGGGCAGTGAAGCGCGGAAGCAACTGAGTCTTCGCCAGTGTGGACGAGAACGAAATTAGAACTACAATTTCAGAAATGAAAACGTGGGTGGGGACGAATGTCTCCACGTCCCTCTTTTGTAGGCAAAAGAGGGTGAGTAGCGCTTCGACGCTACTTTGCTGTGTTGGCCACGTACCCCTTTTCACAATACAAAATTTTAGAAAGTGTTACATTTCATTACACTTTCAAAAATTATCATGTACTAAGTTCTATAAAAGTTTTGGTTCTTAGGGCGACGTAACAACCGCTAAATATGCCGAGCTGTCGTACACCTTGTTGGGAAAATCCACCTCCAAACAGCATGGGGTTACTGTCGTGACGTCGCGAGCTTTCGTGTAAATTGTTAAAGCCGCGGTGCAACTTCTTAGGAACAGTATCAGGACAAAAACTGCTGGTGCGTAATTGGACTTCTATTGGTCGAAAAAACTCGAGTTTCGCAACAAGACAAACCTCTCGCCTGTGAACTGCCTAGGTCAACCTCTTCCAAGCTATAATACTTTGAGTTGAACTTGATAGTTGCACCGCGGCTTTAACGGTCAATTGGGTGACGAGGGCTGAGACAGCGTCGCACGATTTAGTGTTGGCGCCTACCGCGACCCAAAGTTGTTCAGAGATTGGTTGGAACTTGGGATCTTAGGTGATTGTGAGAAGTCGTCGAGAGTCGTACAGCGGTCGTTTGTTTCGAAGCTCGCTCGTTTTATTGGAATGCGGCCTTGCGACTTGATTGGCCGTGTCAGAGGATGTAATTCTTGGACCACAAAATATTGTGGTCAGCTTTGAAGCTGCCAGCTGCAAGCACACTGCCGAAAAAAGTGTCAAAATTGCTTTGCACTTTGACATCCACCACGTGGACTCGCAGATCTTTTGTAAGAACAGCTGGAAAGTGTCGGTTATTCGCTGTAATGTGTGCCGTGCTGTCGGAAGATCCTCTCACTTGCTTCACCACTTGTGCCCCGGCCTCTTTGGAAACCCGCTTACGTGGACTCGCTTGACACCCGTCGAAGTTTCAGAGGCCTCTTTAATTACCACAAATTTCGACAGACCGTCCAAGGATAACGTAAAGTCCGGGTCAAAGAAGATAGGACTCTGCTTTGCTTTTGTGGCTCGGAGTTCATCGGATGACTTGGGAGTCTGCTTTGTCGTCGTGCAATCCTCTGCGATTGTTAGGGTATTTTTGGAGCTTTATGCTGCTGCGACCTATTTGGAGCGCGAAAGCGACGTCTACCTGGACCCATCGTGTGATAGCCCGCTCCTTGCGCCGAAAGTACAGGTGGAGTTTGCTCATTTGCGATGTTTAACGCGGAGGGGGCGCCCTGACCTGTCACACACTGTTGGAAGGCGTTTTACACGCTGGAATTTTCAATATCCTCGCGGAGTGGTTACGGGGAGAGGGAGCAGTGAATGGAAGACCCTTCAACGCAACCAAACTAGGCACTGAAATTTCGGCACAAACGTTTCTTCATATTTTAGGTCCCAATCGTGGACCACTTCGCTGCAGACAATACTTCTACACCATCTTTCTATGTACCGCGTTTCAATGTGCCGTTTCATTCCCGGATTTTTAGAATGCCCAGCTTCAGGAGCGCGCATAAGCGGAAGCAAATACGTCAGCAGACCCAGCACGAAGACTATTCTTCGCAAACCCAACATTGTCCACAACACGCTTCCACGAACCGCCCCTGCGTGTGCCGTGGTACCCTGTGATAGGTCCACGCGGTCGGCCATACGACAGCGACGCGAAATACCTCATCTTGTCGTCGCATGTACGAGTTTCTTCCCCAGCCTCCCCTTCCTAGCGAAACACCCTCACTCGCTCACAAAATTGCCCCCACTCATTGTGATGACGACTCACTGTCACGTCCCCTTTCGCTTTACGCTTTATGCCCAAGCCCTGAAGTCGGTTAGGTGCAGTGGTCGTCCTCCACTGGTTCTCGTCTACATCTGGCTCCGATTCAAAAGCCTTGGCACATTGCTCCTACTTGTTCACTGCGAAAGTTTAGCGCCATCTCAAAACCCTTTCCTGCTGTCTTCGTTCTAAAAAGGCTTCTATCCTCCAGCAGGCATTTTTGCTTTCTCTTCAACGCGCCGCAGCTTTAAACTCTTATGTTTTCAGGAGCTTCTGGAAAGCATTGTGACACGACAATTCAGAAATAAACGCTGAATCACTTTCCGATTTCGCATCACAATGGAGTCACCTGGTATCGCAGCTTGCAACCAAGCATCAGCCACTACTAACAGCAATGCTGCCACTGGCGGGACTCGGCGCTCTTGCGATGTGCTAGAGCCCTCCTTCTCGACTTCCGGCAATGCGACCAAGCGGCTACGACACTCCTACACGCAGAGTGCAAACCCAGCCCCAAGGCTTCTTCTTTCTGAATCTACGGAATTGGCTCAAGTTCGTCCGAACAGCGCTACGGCAGAAACGTCTTCATTAATAAGCTCTAATCTTCATGTGCCTCCAGTCTTCCCGGAGCTTCAAAGACGGCTCAAAGAATCGTTTGATTTGGATTCCGACATTCTAGGCGCCGGCCAATTCGGCACGGTTCGACGGTGCATTTGCAGGGAGACGGGTCAAGTCTTCGCGTGCAAGACGATTCCGAAGTCTCGGCTTCACGACCAGTTCGTGAGAGATGAGGTGAAGATGGAGGTGCTGCTTATGCAACATCGGTTAAATCGGCTTCATTCTTCGGCCAACGCACCCTCATCGGCCAACACGAGCGCTGGTTGCGAAAATATAAAAATGGCGAGTGCTCGACCAACGGAAGACCTGACGATGCGCGTGGCGCAATCCTCGTCTGGTGCTGCAGCAACCAGAGCAGCAACACATCCGGCGATAGTGCAGCTCCATGCGGTCTTCGAGGACGATGCGGGAGTTCACCTCGTCATGGATTTGTGCGACTCTGGCGATTTATACGACGAAGTCGTGCGACGGGGAAGGATACCCGAAAAGGAGTCGGCTCTTTTGTTCCGACAGATCGCTTCAGCTCTCGCGTTTTGCCACTCAAGGGGTGTGATGCATCGAGACATGAAACCAGAAAATATTCTGCTCCATAAGCAAGGAGACGCTTCTAATCGGCTAACTGTGAAGCTTGCCGATTTCGGACTCGCGATTCCGCTTTCAGCCGGCGAAACTACTCGTGGAATTTCCGGTTCGACGTTTTACATGGCGCCTGAGGTGCTCTCTGGGGAGTACGGGCATTCCGCAGATGTGTGGTCGCTTGGAGTTCTCCTTTTCACAATGTTAAGCGGTGCCGTTCCTTTTTTTGGGGATGACAATAGCGAGTCCACGGAGGCCGTCCTGAATGGACGTCTGGATTTTTCCTCACCTGAATGGGCGACGATTTCAGTCGAGGCGAAAGGGCTGATTCGCTGCATGCTACATCGAGATCCTCGGCGACGTCCGACCGCTGCGAAAGTCTTATCCCATCCGTGGGTGCTGCTGAACGTTTTTGGCGGGAGAATTGTTCAAAGAACCATTGCTCGTCCCCTTGAAAATGCCGTCAATACTCCGGAGAACAAGCCCAATGTCGACGCTCAAGGCCTGCAACAACAACACTCTCGGGAATTCCTGCCACAGGGAACGCAAGGACTAGTTTCTTCAGGACAACAGCTGCGGCAACATGCAGCGGCAGTCCTTGTGCCTTGAGCAGGGGCAGCGCACAGCCCAGGATGCTTGCCAGGGGCATCTTCATGGGCTTGTAACTATGGTCCAGCCTGAGGATTTCTTGAGAACCTCTGCCTGATTATGTACATGTATTGTTCAATGGCTAAACTCCTTCAGTGTACATCTTACAACGTAAATAAAGCTCCTTTCTGTTACTCATAAAGCCTTGCATTTGGCTCAACAACTCTCTGGATTCAAGGTAAGCCTGCTAATGCTATATTGCCAGAATCCTACAGTATCTTCAATGTAGAACCTTAGGAAAATCATGTAAGTGATCATACTCAATGACAGGAATGGATGCACATCACTGAAACCTCATGTAAGAGATTCAAGGTACAGCAAGTTTTTCAGAGGTCACGCCTATATCATATGGTATAAATAGGAATGCTGTATAGCCAGTATACATGCCGGAGAGTATATGAGGAAGGATGTATTCGTCGTGTACGATTCAGTTTATTGCGTCAAATCTGGCGTTCGGTTCTGTGAGGAAGACCCAGAAATATCAGAACTTCTGAAGAACTCGCTGTGGAGATCTCGGACACGTGAGCACAACCGTCCCACATGTCTGCTTGATTCCGAAACTTTTTCGTTGGTCCCAGCTTCTTTGGAATATGTTCTCTCTGATTAGTTAGCTTGGTCGCGGTTTGCTTTCCGCCACTCTTGTGCAGACCGCCATTTCGTATCACGCGGCCCGTTTCCAAAACTTCGATCTTGGACGGTCACGAGATGGGCAGGTCATGCAGATTTGGCGGAAGATCAAATACGAGCTCATAATTGCAAATGCACCAATAGCGCGGAAAATCAATGCGCTGGCACTGCACGTGTTATTATAACGAGGGAAAAAGGGGCAGACGAGTTAACTGTGGCCACACATGTCAACAAGCATAATTTGGCAGGCTGTTTGGGTGGTTTGGGCTGGCAAAGAAATTTGCCCCTGCCCCGGTTTGGTCCTTGTCCCTGCAACGCACCCACCACCGTCCAATAAACCTTCTTGAGGCTTCGCAAGGGGCTCGCCCCTCCTCCCTTCCTTCCCGTTCCTTCCCCGTCTCCTCCCCTCTTGCTTCCCCGCGCCTGGACCCCCTTCCCCGCGTCCCCTTTTTTCCTCTGATCTCCCGCGAACTTCCTACATCCTCCCCCTGGCTTCCCCCTCTCCCTCTCCCGCACTCCGCCCCCTCCAACTCACCACCACCACACTCCAATTCCCTCCCCATGCCCTCCTCCTTCGACCCCATTGGCCATAGATGGTCCTGCCAGTTTTCATCTAAGCCGTTCATCTTCATCCCTCAGATTCCACGCAAGCGTTCTAATCCCCATGCCTCGAGTATTTGTTTGTATCAAGCTCCACATATTTCATTATCTCGTCACATCTCAGCATTTGTCATTGGGTAATTACATTCTGGGTAACCAACATCGAGCCCGCTGACGTCAAAAGTCACCTACGTGGCTCGATGGTACCCGTCAGATCATGCGCACCCCTTGGTGGTACCCATCTTCCCTCCGTGGTACCCATCTTCCCTGCGTGGTACCCATCAACTGTGCGTGAATTCCCTGACTGGTACCGCAACATTTCAACCGAGCTGTACACCGTACAACAAGGGTTTCAATGCGATTTTCACTATATTATACTAACGTTTTCTGTCTGCAATTGAACATTAATACATTTGAACATTAATACCTTTGAACGTGCCTTACACTGGATAGAGTGCAACCTAGAAAAAATCAACTCCCCTTATAAAATCCTCACGTTACCTCCGAACCTTTGTAAGCTCACATCACTGAGCGATAGGTAGCGTGAATCTTACGACCATGTTTCTCAGCGCGCAGTTGGTAATCTGAACAAAGTTCATAAGGTTGTATGCAAATAAATTGAGCATGTACCCCCACAGCTAAATAGAAAAGCATAAACAAATAATACGTACATTCGTTGGTTTCTGGAAACAAAACAATACCCATTAATGAAAATCAAATAACCTTAAGTCAATATATATATTACGTGTCAGTTGATCGTTTGTTACACGGATGTTAATTTTTGTGTTTCGGTTGATGCAATATATCTGTGGTGATTTAAATTATAGCATGTTATAATGTGGATGTTTATGAGCCTAAAGAAATCTTCACAATAAATGTTTTCCTAAATTCAGCTTTTCTTCTACACTTTATTATAGGTAATGCGCTTGAAAAATTGACCCGATTATGTGGCACTTCGGGCTTCGGACTCTATTGAGCTTGTAAACGTGAAGACAATATAGTGAAAAACGCATTGACACCCTTGTTGTACGGTGTACAGCTCGGTTGAAATGTTGCGGTACCAGTCAGGGAATTCGCGCACAGTTGATGGGTACCACGCAGGGAAGATGGGTACCACGGAGGGAAGATGGGTACCACCAAGGGGCGCGCATGATCTGACGGGTACCATCGAGCCACGTAGGTGACTTTTGACGTCAGCGGGCTCAATGTTGGTTACCCAGAATGTAATTACCCTTTGTCATTCCCTTCAAGGTCTTCAATGCTTCAGAGGCTTTTTCCACAAGCGCCTTGAGCAGGACGAGGCTTTCAAGTCTAACACTCGCAGTTGAGATAAAGTTCAGCACGCTGAGCTCTTCCTAGTAAGCCCGTATCTCCACCACAGCTTCTGTTTTGACGCACGACGCCATGTCTAAGCCTGTCGCCATGGGCAGCCTTCGCGCTGCCACTCGCGACGGCATGTCTTCCACGTCCTTCTTATCTCACCTGAAGCTTCGGCCTTCAACGTACCGCGGCTCGACTTCCGTATCTTTCCGCGTCGGTCCGTCCATCCGCGCCGTTCTGGACAAACCTTCGAGCAATACCAGCGGTGGAAGCAGCGGCAGTACCAGCGGCAGTGACAGCGGGAGTCGCTTCACGCGAAGCGGTACCGGCCAAGATTCCTTGGATATCGCTCGCGCCGCATTGGAGCGGCTATTCTCGCAGAACTACCGCCAAGATCACAAGACCGAGGTGGATTCCACGAGGTTTCTTGAAGACGCGATTGCTCAGCTCGAAATGGACCTTTCTACGGTCTTCGAGGCCATGCGCGAGAAAGAGGAGGAGCTTGCAGAGGCTGAGCAACGGCTGCTATTCGACCGGGATAACCTCGAGACGGCACGCGAACTCATCCAGGAGCGTGAGGCCCGTCTTGCTGAAAACCAGACGTCTCAGTTGTCTTTACGGGAAGACGCGGAGAAGATCCGTGCGAAGCTGGCAGAGCAGACGGAGGAGCTGGTAGCGGCTCGCAAGGAAGTGGACCTGAGGAATAAGGAGATTCGCGAGGCCAAAGAGGGGTTGGGTAAGAAGGAAGAGGAGATCACGCGAGCCCACGCGGCGATCCGAGCAAGGAATGAGAAGTTGAAGCTTGCGGAATCTCAGCTTCAGGCTCAGGAGAGCCAGCTTGTAGCTTCGACAGCGGAGGTTCGGCAATTGCGGTTGGATCTGAGATCTGCGGTTTCAGAAAAGAAGCGGTTGCAGGAGCAGTTGGAGGAGTCGCAGAAGGAGCTGCGTCGGCAGGAGGGTAAACTGACCGCCATGGAATCAGATTTGGAGAAAAGAGGCGGCATTGTGACAGCTGCGCAGAAGGAGATTAAGATTCTTCAGAAGCATTTGAAGAACTCCGGAGTGAAGGGAGAGGCAGCGTCTCGGGAGCTCGCTCAAGCGAAGTCGATGATTGGTGCAGTGAAGGCGGAGCTAAAGGTGTCGAACGAAGCTTTGAGCAAATTCCGTTCCGAGGTTCATGAGCTGAAAGCCGCCGTCGCGAGACAGGAACGCGAAGCGACTAACGCGTCGATGCTTCTGAAGAAGCGGGAACGGGAGCTCGAACGAGCAAACGCGGAACTCGCGAAGGAGAAGGCGACGTTGCAAGCAGTCCGCGCCGCGGTTCTGGATCTCGAGACTAAGTTAAAGCACGAGATGGACGCCTGCGAGACGCTCGCGACGGAGGTTCGGGACGCGCGGTCGAAGCTCCGGACAGCCATGTCTGAAGCTTCCGAGCTCCGTAAATCCGTCCGGCAGGCGGAGTCCGAACTTTCAGACGCCAAAATCACCCTCCAGCTTAAAGAAGCAGAACTCGTGGGACTCCGCCTGGAGCTACAAGAGACTGCATCGGATCTCTCTATAGCGAAGCAGGACCTCAAATCCCGGGCAGACGACCTCGACGCCGCGGCAAGCGCGCTGGAGAGTCTTCGCCGGGAGCTGGCCGCTGTGAAGCTGGAGCTTCAAGTTAAAGATGAGAGAGTCGCGGCGTCGGATAAGGCTCTGGAGATGCGGGAGGAGACGATTGGGGCGATGGAGGTGAAGCTGGAAGGCATCAACGCGCGCCTGGCGGCGGCGGAGACTGTCGTGGAGCAGATCGCGGAGCTCTCGCGCAAGCTCGCGGATTCCGCGCTCGCCGCTGGAGGGTTCGACATGGGGGTGCTGCCGTCTGGGAGAGCGGTGCAGAGCGGTGGTGTGGGGTCGGGAGGGTTGAGAGGGAAGATGCTGGTCGGGGAGAGCGTGCTGCTGGCTGAGACGAACCGGGAGCTGTTTGCGGCGAGCCGGGCGCTGCTGGAGAAGGAGCATGGGATGCAGCTGCTGCAGGTACGCTGTGCTACAACTTTCGTCCTTAATCTCCCCGACCTGCTGCCTTGTCTACTCCACATCTCCTCAACCCCAAATTTCCCCATCCCTTCGCTCCCTCGCGCTTGCTCCCCATCTCTGTCTTTCTATGTCTCTCTCTCTCGCAGCCCTCTCCACCCAACCCCCTTGGCCTTTTCGTCTCTCTTGTTTCTAGTTCTCTTGCATTCTTATCCATCCCTTGGCCACCCCTTCAACCCAAGCAGGAGCAAGAACAAGAGCAGAGGGAACAGAACGAGCGCCTATTGGAGCACCTCCGGGCAGCGAGGGCAGCGCTGGGAGAAAAACAAACCGAGCTGGACTCCGTGAAATCCCTCCTAGCCGAGCGGGAGGAGGAGATCCGGCAGCTGACGGCGCGGTGGGAGGAGCGGGAGGCCGCGCTGACGGCCATGCGCGCGGAGGTGATCAGCGGAGCCAGGGAGATCGCGCAGCTGCGGGACGTGATCAAATCCGCGTCCTCACGCCAAGCAGGGCAGCAGGGCGAGGGGGCGGAGAAGGTGTCTCAGGCGGATCTGGTGGCGCATGAAGTGGTGAAGCTGGAACTCGAGGTGAGCTGCTACAGCCATGCTACTAAAACCATGCTACAGCCTCCCTGCATGATGGGCGCCCTCGGTTTCCTCCTGGCACCTCCCACGGCCCTTGTCTAGCGCAGGCCTTGGAGCTTAACGTTGCTACCCACCCACTGCAGTTGTACTCAACCATTTCCCATTTGCCCCCTTACCGTTCCTCCCCTTCCGCCTTTTCCTCCCACTTTTGTGTTTCCCAGGTGGCGAAGGTGGAGGTAGAGACAGCCATGTCAGCCCTGCAGGGTCTGGCGGATCTCAGTGCACAACTCAAGGCAGACGCAGACGACCGCATGCTGCTGCTGCCCGCATCCTCACCCCATTTCTCCACTTCTTCCGCCAGCCATCTACACGACTTTCGTCCCGCTCTGGCCTCTGCTGCTGCTGCTGTCAGCGCATCAGGGAGTGCCGCCCGACGGGGAGAGGAGCAGGAGGAGCAGCAGAGGTTGCAATGGCAGCAGAAGGAGCGGGAGGAGCAGAAGCAGCAGAAGCTGAGGGAGGAGGAGCAGGAGGAGGCAAAGATGCAGCAGCAGCTGCAGGAGAGGGACAATGCGCTGCGCATGGCGGTGCGTGCCATGTCTAATCTCACGCGCCTCACTCAGAAGCTTGCTGCTGACGCCCAGGCGGAGCTCTCAGGAGAGGAGCCGGTGCTACAGATGTAGGCACAAGTGCTTGAGGCTGTGCTGCTGTGCGGGAGGATGTTGTAATGTGCTTGTGTTGACTGTATGTTATGGTAGGACAGCTGCAACTGTCCTGCACTGGTTGATATTGCTGTATTGGATTGGGTTGGATTCTGCTGTCTATGTGCAGTGCATACTGCAACTGGACATGTGCATGCTTGCTGTGGGGATTTCAGCATGCTATATGTTATACTGTCATGATTTTAGAGGCCTGGTAGGCAAGGTCAATCTAGAATGGCCACTGTGGTTGTGTTGGTGATGCTATAAATGTAGGCTCAGACTTGCATTGTACATGATGTTAGCATCTACTGCTTCAGATGTGAGCCATCAAAACTCCCCTTGCATTGTGCGCACACAAATTGGCGTGCAAGAGTTTGCGGTACCAGTAGCCCCTGCTATGTATGCAAGTACCTACACCACCTTTCAGGGCATTATTAACACTAGACCCAACACTATGAACACTAGACCGTACAATCGCAGCTGCACCTTCAGGACACTAGACCATAGGGCATGGCCTTCTTTATGGCATTCTGAAGTGTGGCCTGCTCCACCAGGTGACTGCTCAGGTGCTTTGCTGAATGTATGGCCCCACGCTTTGGTGCACCAGAAGGTGACTCCCCTCCCCACCACCCTGTCCACTATCCTCTATGCAGCTGCACCTTTGGGGTACACTAGACCATAGAGCATTGCTTTCTTTATGGCATTCTGAAGCTTTGCCTGCTCCACCACAGGCTTATGCACAGCACCACCAGGTGACTGCTCAGGTGCCTTTTCAGCTGCCTCCTCAGGATCTCCAATTTCCAAGAAATATTTCTCCAGCCCGCCCGGCATACAGACCACCAGCATCCGGGCAGGTCGGTCGGAATTGTTGCGGAAAGAATGCGCCCGGCCAAGAGGCATGTGCATGAAGCTGCCCTGGCTGGCTTGATAGGTCCTGTAGGGGAGGAGTATGCAAATGAGAATGGTGCGAATGGCGAGGATGGGAACGCAGTGTGGATGGGGACACGGTGAAAACGGGACACGGTGAAAACGGGGCACGGTGAAAACGGGACACGGCAAAGATTGGAATATTGGAACCTTAAAGAATGAGCCCACGCAAGCAACCCTCTCAATCCACCTGCCTTCATCACAGCATATAATCATACAACCCCCCTTTCCCAAACTTCCCTCCCTCCACTCAATCTCCCCACCTCCCCCCCCTCTCTCCCCAACTCCCTTCTGGCTCCCTGCCCTTTCACTTCCACTCACTGTGTTAACCAAATCACCTATCCAAAGTCCCTGCTTCCATAACTTTCTAGTTACTCGTAGACCTCATGACTGGCCTAGGGCCCATGTCACTATCTCATAATACTCACTCTTTCTCGATGGTCCACGTCATCTGTCCGTCCAGCAGAAACCATGCCTCGTGCTCCCGCGTGTGAATGTGCTCCTCTGATCCTTCCCTTGCCGGAACCTCATACTCAATCACACTGTAAGACCCCCCCGTCTGCTCCGCCTCGGCTTTAATCCTCACTCTCATCCCCATCGCATTCACCACCTTCCCGCCGCCCGCGTCCACCAATCCTGTCGCAGCGTGAGGACAGCTGGCGGTTTTGTCTGTCTCTGGAGCTGTGGCGGTGCCGGTTTCGCCGCCCGTGTCTGCGGCAGGTTCGGGTTCAGGTTCTGCCAGCCTGGCAGAATCCAGCCTATCCATAGGTGCCACGTGTGCAAGGTCCCCCAGCAATCCTTCTGTGCTTCCAACCTCCACATTAGTAGGTCGACCAAGACTCACATACCCCTTCCCATCCAAATCATCTACCCACACCGCCTCCTCCCCTCGCCGCCCATTCCCCCCTGGTCCTCCCCCGCTCCCATCCCCACCCGCACCTTCCCGCTTCCCCCCTTCCTCCGCCTCCCCCTTTTCTCCCCGCGCGCCTGCCCCCTGCATGTCTCCGCGCACTGCCCCGATATGTTCCGCCATGCTGCGCTCTGATTGAAGGCTGGGCGCGGTTTCCACCTCTGGTGCGCGGCTTTTTTCACCCAACGCCTCCCCCCGTACCCCCGATTCCCCTCCGCCTTCGAGCACCTCCGCGCGCCCTTCCCCTCCCCCCGTGCTCCCGTCATCTTTCACATCCGTGCCCCTTAACTCGCCGCGCCCGCCGGCGCTAAACGAAGCAGAGGGCTGTCCGTCACGGCGCCCTGCCACGTGGCGCGTGCTGATTTGCTGACCCGTTCCCGGCCAAAACGACGCGGATGCGGCTGGCGTGGCAGAAGCTGCCACGTTGATGAAACGCGACTCCAACACCTCCTCCACTCCCCCGTCCATGAAATGCGCCGTGAATTCCGCCGTGGAAATCGCCGCCCTTTCAAGAACCATCCCTTCCCCGTGAGAGCGCAAAGGCGAAGGGGAGGCGGAGAGGGACGGGGACGGCGGCGCAGTGGGGTAAGCGGGGGGCGGAAGGGTTCCGGGGGCGCTGCTGGCGGCGGAAGCTGAGAATTGGCGGAAGCGGAACGGAAAAACATGGCGAACGGGCGGAAACTGATGCACAGACTCCCGCGGGCTCCGCGAGAAGCTGTAAACTGCGGTACGGCGGTCAGCAGAGGGGACGGATACACCCAGCCTGGGGACCTGCAGATTACGAAACACACAGCGCTTTAGAATATGCACGCGAGTGCAAATTTGGCTTACTAAAATAGTTATAGTCGCCCCCCCCCCCTCTCTTCACCCACCTCCCGGAAAAAAAAACAGAAACAAAAACGCGAAGCCCCTTGACGTGCCTTATTATGAAGTCGCGAAGCCCCCCGTGCTGCTCGGTGCGCCAAGATGCTGTAGAGGGCCGCCATGGTTGATTTGACGCGCGGCGGGTGGTACCGTGAAATTAACAATTGGAGAGCTCGGTACTACCCGGAAAATCCCTTCGGGCAGTTACCGATGGGAAAAAAAAAAACCCCGAAGCGCCCCCAGAACACAACCCGTCTAGATTCAACAACAGCTCCTCACAACTCCTGTAAAATCAGCGAATTACTCACTCGTCCTAATTTCTCGACGCCACTGCCAAAGGTGTCAAGCACTCGCCCCTTATTGTAAAGCTAGGCGGTTCCTCTCGCCAGCAACTCCTCTCGTCCCTTGTCTCGGAAAAAGCGAGGGAGGAAGCACGAGGGACGAGAGGGAAAGACGCAGGGGCAAAATTACATTGGCACGAGGAAGCGTTTGAGGGAAAAGGAAACTGGATGTTACGAAAGGAACGGAAGTATGCTAGCGAGCAATAGCGCTGCGAGCGGAAGGGAACGAAGCTCGTTGCGTCGTGTCGAGCCGTTCACCTGGATCCCCGTCTCCTCATCCCGTCACCATCATCCCGCCAAAATACCCCGCCAGTCTACCACTTCTTCCGACACTTCCAAATCGTCGCGATGCGGGAGGTAGTCGCACGCATGCACTACACCCACGCTTGCGGTGTTCGTGTTCGTTTTGGGCTTCATCCGTCCTTGGACGTTGATCGGCAATCGTACGGTTCTTGTTCCTTCGACAACCGCCAATTTTTCCTTCCTAATAACACCACCACAATGGAAGATGTGGAAGCGATGGATGACGGTCAGACCAATCGGTTCTTCTTTTTTCATTGGGATTCTGAACTCTGCCTGTATGTTTCAATCCGGTGCCTGTATCACGTGGTTCGTCACAGCCACGTGGTTCGAGATCTTTCCTGCATCACGTCATCCCCACTGGTGTTGTCGCAACTTTTCCGGATCGGTGACGCGATGCATGCGTGCTGAGATCCATCCAGCGTGGTTCGTGCTGTAAATGACGTGTTAACCGCTTATCACTCGCCAAATCGGAAAAAGGCTGTGCTGTGAGGGAGCTTGATGTTACCGCGTTAGAAAATACTCCACACACAGGAACAAGAGCTCAGTCAGGCATATTGACTGTCCAGTAAGTTGAATGGAACATCTAAGTTCTAACTACCATGGCAGCCATAGAGAAACATATATTGCCACCGATTTCACGTGTTCGACCTCCTTATTATGAGTAGTACCTCAAGGCTCTGATGGCCAGCCTGATTACTAACGCTTAACCGAACCTGGTGACATGAGGAGGGCACGGGAAAGCTGAAGAGAGCATTGTTCAAGCCTCGGCAGCACCAAGACTACAAATGATGCCATAACCACCTAGAATGTCATGTCAGCACCAGAATCGATGGTGACAAAGCAGCCTTGCTAGCACTCGCTGTAGTCACGCGCTGATGCACTAAGAGACACAGGAGAGCCATGCAGGTGTGAAGAACCCTGACATAATTTCCAAAATACAGTACAAACAAACACTCATATGGCAACACTATACAGGCACAGATACAAAAACAAACACAGGGCAACACCATACAAGCACAAAACTTCCACTCTACCACGTATTCACAACCCCAGCACCAAGACCCTGCGGTATTCAAGCATTGGAATCGGATACGACCCTGAAGGGTAATGGGGACCATACCCTGGATAAGTTCTCCGGCCAAACAACTTGATGCCCAACTTGGCAGCCTGGCCACCTGCCACGGTCCCATTGCCAGCTGTCAGCGTGCTATTGGCGAAAGCCCCACTCGCCGCTCCAGCCTCAACAATGGCAAAGACACGAGCAGAGTAAGCGCCAGGAGCAGCCAGCATAGCATTCACCAGCTCCTTGTACGTCTGCCCGTTATCCGCCTTCAAAAAACTGGCGCTTAGCCAAGTGCCAGCGGTTTCGTAGGTGTAGCCAGGGAAAGGGGGAGGCGGGGGAGGAGGGTGCTCGGCTTTATACTGGGCTTTCAGTCTTAAGCAGGCTTCGGGGGGTATGGTCTTGCACATCTCGTTAGTGGGATCTGCCGCTGGAGCGGACGGTGCGAGCGTGCGATTGGTCCACGTGGCACTGCTGGTGGCCACGGTGAGTGCCACGTCAGCGCCTTTCATGATGACGACGCGGGTGGGCTCGCCAGGGTTGGTGAGAGTCACGGCGATGCTGTAGGTAATGTCGTAGTCGTTGCTTGTGGTGTTGCTGAGGGGGAGGGTGGCACGGAGGGGCGGGGAGGGGCAGGGAGGGGCGAGATATGGGCAGAGGATGAGGGTTGGTTAGACTCACAGTGATGCTATAAATAATGTTATAGTCACCATTATTGGCTGCGGTATTGCTGAGGGGTTGGCGGGCAAGAAGGGGCATGGATGGGCAGGGGGAGGAGTGGAGGGGCAAAGAGGGGTGAGGAGGGGCGTGAGATGAGCCTGAGTGTGGGAAGGTGCGTATGGAAGAGGGAAGAAGAGACACAGGGGAGAAGAGGAGGGTGAGGGAGTGAGGGGAGTAGGTTGGGGAGGTGAGTGAGGGGAGAGGGGAGGGGAGGGTGAGAGAGCAAGGGGAGAAGAGAAAATAAGAAGACCGAGGAGGGAGAAACAAATGGAGGAGAGGCTTACAGGATGACAGCAAGAGAGAGGGAGCCTGTGGCGTTGACGTCAGCACTGGAGCCGTTCAGCTGTGCCCCCACCAAGCCTGCACGGAATCAAAGAGAAAGGCAGAGGGGATGGTGAGGGGGGACGGGAGAGCGAAAACGAGCACACGCGTTTGTGACAGTGCCGTTGAGGGTGGACAAGAGGATAAGAGTTGGTGAGCAAAAAGGAACTGCTTACCCATAAGGCACCTACCAATAAATGAGTCGATTGGCTGGCTATCAGCATGGCTTGCGTCGGCCACCAGCACTCTGATCTGCCCCCTTGCAACGCCCTTCTTGTGAGCTGCTGACGCAAACCCCGCGTAATATGAGCTGTTCGGAGCCAACAGAACATCGTCAATCACACTCTTGACCGTCTTCCCGTTTAACGCGGCCCGCGTACTCGTTTTAAGCAACGTCCCTTGGATGGTGTAGGTGTAGAAAGGCGGCGGCGCTGTCTTGTTAACATCCGGAGGAGGAGGAGGCGGCGATACACTGATGTTCTTCCACTTGGCAGTTGCCCCGACAATATCGGAAACCTTGCTTCCCGCCGTTCCCGCCATGCCTTGCCCGATGAAGACAGAGGTCGGTGCTTCCGTTTTGTATGTGGTGACGAGGGAATAGTAGAAAATGTTGTAGTCTCCGTCGAGCCTGACGGATTCAGTCGGGTTCAGTCAGTCAGGGATTGCACAAGAGAGCGGAATAAGGGGGGAATGACGGGATAAGCGTTGCTAAGGGATATGAAAACACTGCAGCGAAATGAAAAAATCTTCATTGTTAGGGAGATAATCAATGTGTTGGCTTTTAGTTTGCGGACAAAGAAAAAGAGTGTAGAATAATACACGCAGCAGACGCCAAGAAGTAAATTCTCCGCAGCGGCTTACTCGTAGACGGCGAGGCAGATTCGGCCATTGGCCTTGGCGTCGCCCTTCGACCCAACCATTTCCGATCCGTTCTGCGGCGCGCCGAGAACCACTGCGCGCGACAAAAGGAGGGGAGCAGCGGAGCGACGCGGGAGAGAGGGGAGAGGGGAGGAGAGGAGAGGAGAGCAGAGGAGGGGAGAGGAGAGGAGAGGAGAGCAGAGCAGAGCAGAGGAGGGGAGAGGAGAGCAGAGCAGAGCAGAGCAGAGGAGGGGAGAGGAGAGGAAGGGAAGAGAGCGAAGGAGCGGCAAGGTGTACTTAAACCGTAGAGAGGGGAGAAGTAGGGGGCCTGGGAAAGCATACGCTGACAATAACTATCTCCAAGGCTCGGTCCGCAATGCTAAATGCGATTGGCGATTGGGCTTTGTCAGGAACGCGAGAGTTAATCCGAGTGCTCTCACCTATCAGATTTCCGAGTGCAGCAGCCTCTGCGGGCTTGGGTAAGGTGCACGCGATGCGGAACGGTCTGGATTTCCCGTCCGTTTCGCTCTGACCCGCCGGCGTCGGTTGGCTCGTCAGTTCGGTAAGCTGCCCCCTCACTGCTCCCGCCGCGAAATCCGGCGTCGCGAATTGCCCGTAATAAGTATCCACTGCCAGCGTCATCATGACAATCAGGTTCGACACAGTCTTCCCGTTCGTCGCGTTCAGCGTATTCGCTTTAAGCCAAGTCCCCTTTAAGTTATAGGTGTATGTGGGAGCGACTTTTGGCCTCCTTGGCGGCGGACGAGTGACGTTCTGCCACGTGACGTTGGCCCCGGCAAGCTCGAGGACGGTGGCTCCCGCCTTTCCCGCCGAGTTGCGCGCGATCACGGCTGACGTCGGCGCGCCCGGTTTGGCAGTGAAGGAGGTGAGATTGTAGAAGAGGTTGTAGTCGTCACCCAGCCTGACGGATTCAGTCAGGGTTCAGTCAGGGTTCAGTCAGGGGCCATTCAGGGGTCAGTCAGGGTTTGCACAGACGTCGCGCAGAAGAAGAGAGAGGAATGACGAGATGAGATCACGCCACCATGGCACGGGGAGCGTCGTGTAGGGTTTACGGAGAAATGTGCTGCGCAAGCCCCGAAACAAGCAGGGAGTACTAGAACAGGGAGCCCCGAAACAGTATTGAGCAGGGATACTGGCTCACCTGTAGCGACCCAGGCAGAGGTGACTGGAAGACGACTGGACGTTAATGTTTGAGACTGGACGTCTCGAAAAATCTGTCGCAGCGGCTCACCTGTAGAGGGCCATGCAGATTTGGCCGGCTGCCTGGGCGTCGCAGGTCGATCCAACCACTTCGGGTCCGGTCAGCCACGTGTCAAGAAGCACTGCGCAGAGAGAAAGGGAGAAAAGGAGCGGAGACGACGCGGGGGAGAGGGAGAGAGTTAGGAGAGCGAAGGAGGTAAAGAGTGGGGAAAATGAGAGGCAAGGTGAAATGAGAGGGTTTCTCGAATTCATAAGAGCCATACCTGCCGGATTTGCCAAAATCCCACACGTTCGCGAAATTCGCGAAAGCCTCTACACGTTACTGTTGGATTCGCGAAAGCCACTCACCAGTTAGATTTCCAAGTGCCACAACCTCTTTCCCCTCGGGAAATACGCACGGCACGGGGGGCGGCGGACTAGCGGGTAACACCGTAGTGCTTCCTACATCCACAACAATAATCTGACCCCTCGCTGCGCCCTTCGAGTAAGTCGCCGTCTCATATCCCGCGTAGTATGAACTGTTTGGAGCCGACATAATCGCATCAATCACGCTCGCAGCCGTCTGCCCGTTGATTAACGCGCTCCGGTTACTCGATTTACGCCACGTCCCTTGGATGGTGTAGGTGTAGAGAGATGGCACTGGTTTGTTTGCAGGTGCAGGCGGTGAAACACTGGTGTTCTTCCACGTGGCATTGACCCCGACAATCTCGAGGGCCTTGGTTCCCGCCTTTCCCGCCAAGCCTGACGCGAAAAAGACGGAGGTCGGCGCACCCAGTTTCAAGGTCTTGACGAAAGAAGAGTAGAAGATGTTGTAATCGCCGTCTGACCTGACGGATTCAGTCAGTCAGGGTTCGCACAAAGCGAGCGGAAGAGGAAAGGAATGGTCGGGCGAGCATGTTTCAGAGGGATATGAGAGCATTGCTGAGTAATCGTGCTCAGAGAAATACTATCATGATGGAAACGTAGAAAGCATAGCTGAGGAATATGGAAGCATGGCTGTTGAATAACGCTTAGGGATGTGGAAGCATGGTAGTAGCGTGAGCCAGCTTACTCGTAGACGGCCAGGCAGATTTGGCCGCTGGCCCTCGCGTCGCCCTTCGACCCAACCGTTTGTGATCCGTTAAACTGCGCGCCGATAATCCCTGCGCGCCACAAGGGGAGAGGAGCGGCGGAGCGACGCGGAGGAGAGAGGAGATGAGAGGAGAGGAGAGTGAAAAGGACGGAAGGAGAGTGAAGGAACGGCGAGGTGTAATTGAACCGTGGAGAGGATGGAAGAAAAGGAGGCCACTGACAGAGCATACACAGATAATCCAAGACACTCAGAGTGATGGGCAATCGGCATAATTTGGCGATCAAATCTTTGAGTGGCATTCGCCAGGACACGAGGGCTCTTACCGATCAAATCCCCGAGGGCCGCAGCCGACTTGGGTAAGTCGCACTCGACCGCCGGGACCGCCGGTTTGGGATTTCCGTCCGTCCCGCCCGTGCCGTCCGTCCCGTCCGGCGTCGGGTTGAGCACCATCATCTTAAATTGTCCCCTCGCTGCTCCCGTCTGGAACGCCGCCGTTGAAAATCCCGCATAGTAATCGTCTGTTTTCTGAATCATTGAAAGAATTAGTTGCGTAACATCGAGCTTGTTCAACGCTGGCATCTTATTCGTGCCAAGCAACTTCCCCTCAGTGCTGTAGGTGTATGCCTGAGGGACGCCTGTCCGCGGGGGGCTAGTGACGTTCTTCCACGTGGCACTGGCCCCGGCAATCTCGAAATTGGTGGTTCCCGCCTGCCCCGCTGAGCCTTGTCCGATGAAGGCGGAGGTCGGCGCGCCCGGCTTGGAGGTGGACGCGGAGAGATTGTAAAAGATGTTGTAGTTGAGAAATTCTTTCGCGAATGAAGTCCCCTCGACCACCCTGACGGATCCAGTCACGGTTCGCACAGGCGAGCAGACAAAGAGGGGAATGATGGAGTTAGCAATATTAGAGAAAGAGGAACTGTGTGCAGCAGTCGAGCAGGTAAATTGTACTAAAGCAGGGTTCGTTGCTAGGGGTTTCCTCTTTTTCGGGAAACAATTTGCAAGCAAGTGGGGTCAAAGTGGCTGATGGGCCGCGGCCGCTCACTTGTAGATGCCAAGGCAGAATCCGAATCGGCCGGGGATGGCGTTGACGTCACCTTTCGACCCAACCACTTCGTATCCGTTCATCTTGGCGCCAAAAACGGCTGCGCGGATATAAGGGGAGAGAAGCAGCGGAACGACGTAGGGGAGAGGACAGGAGAAGAGAGATGAGGGAAGGAGAGCGAAGAAAAGCAAGATCATGTTGTGCAATCGCCTCTTCTGCGGAGTCCATTCAGTAGCCACTGTACATTTTCAGTATCATTCATCTCCATTTTGGTAGGATCGACAGGCATGGTTCAACCGTAGTCGCGAAACTCTCGAAGCCTTTCAGCGGCTGTGCGACCCTGAGGGTCTGTAAGATTCGTGAGAGTCAAAATCTCAATTTCCCGAGAGCATGCCGCTCTAGCAGGTTCACATGCCAGATTCGCCGAAATCCCACTCGAAGAAAAGATTCGCGACAGCCTCTACATGTTACTAGGTTCGCGAGAGCATCTCACCTATCAGTTCTCCGAGTCCGAGAGCGTCAGCGTCTGCTCCCCTGGGCACTAAGCACGACACGGGGAGCAGCGAGGCTGAGGCGAGGCTACGGCGAGGCTGCTGCGAGGGTTTCACGCCCACGTCAGTCCCACCCGTTGCGTCCTTCACGAGACGAGCCGCCATCGTGGTTGCTGCGCAGCAAATGCAAGAAAGTTCAAGATGGAACCATACGACATGCGGTTGAGGTGAAGAAAAATGGAGTGCTGCAGGATAACTCGTATGTCTCACCAAAGCATGCGGTGACGGCTAAGAGAAGAATTAATAAGCCGAGGTGACGTTGGGGCTCCATCGCGGGACTGATTTTTTCAGCTGGCAATTCGATAAAATGACGTTTTTATGGCTGGTTGACGAGACGTTATACATTTACAAGCCCTGGTTGGATTCTTGAGACAGCTTTGCTCGAATAGCCTTATGTGAAGGCATTTATGCTTGGCGAGGCGACAAAGCCTGTGCTGTGGGTCCAAGGTGGACACATTTGAGCAAGTGAGGAGGCTACGAAGCCGTTCAGTACGGTACCGTTATGTTGAACCACGCTGCAGAACGTTTCCTTCTGGTTGATTTACTCGCATTCAAATCAATCTCCCAGAATTTGCGCGCTGCGGTAAACCTGGAGATTGCGCTGTTGGCATGGGATTCAGATGAACGCATTTGGCGGGGCACCTGGTGGGGAAGTAACCCGGCCTGTGTTGAGGGGGTATGGAACAGTTGCCAGGCGAGGGGACGACCCTGGAGTGAGGCCTCTCGTAGCGATACCCTTGGTAAAATATCGTGACTTGACAAATTCCCTCTCGAAAAAGTGGGTGCAGAAAGTAACAAAACCCTGGGGATCTCAGGAAAAACACACCCCCAAAAAACGAAAGAACTAGTCGGGCAGCCACGTGCTAATCTGCCCGTCATTGCATATACGGATGAATCGCCGCATAGCACGGAATGCAAACTCCTGCCACGTTTGCTCAACTCAAGTCGTGCCGTGTGCTCTGCACACGCGCCAATCGGAGACTCTTGATTGGCCTTGTTGTCCTCAGCGCAGGTGGCGCAGCAGCAGGCATAGCTACTGTGATGCGAAATTTGGATACGGTGCAGATGTTCCGTATCGCCTCTTAGCACGGAAACCAATCACATGCCACGATGGCTCATGTCCTGACTTGTCCCTTGTGCTCTGCGCACGCGCCAGATGGACATCCCTCCCTTCTTGTTGTCGTCAGCGCAGGTGGCGCAGGAGGTGAAGCTCGCACAGGTCAGGACTCGGCGGAAGGACGGAGGGATGCCAGAACTTGGATGCGGTGTATACTCTGTTCCATTACGAACATAGATGCCAGGAAATATAACCTGTTTCATTACATCATTTATGCTTGCAAAGATGTGACTGGCTGGCCTTTCACATTATATCTGAGCTTCGAAGTATCCTTGGGGATTGTATTTTGGCTTTGCATTAGGCTTTACTCTTTGCCTGCCCCTTGGTTCTCTGACATTGGAACTTGGCTTAGGCCTTGGGCTTGAACTTAGACTTGGCCTTGGGTTTTGCTTGAGCTTGGCCTTGGGCTTTGCCGTTGGGCTTTGGCCTTTGGCTTTGGCCATGGGCTTGTATCTGGGCTTACTCCCTGGGTTTGGCCTTCGGCTTTGGTCTATAATTCTGCCCTTGGCCTTGGCCTTGGCCTTAAATCCCGCGTCCCAAATTGCGGGCCGCGAGGGTCAAGTTTTTAAAACTTGACGAAGTTGAGTGTCCAAGCTTTTGAAAGTCACGCACTTGCAATTTGGGACTTTCGAAGACAGATTCACTCACCAGGGGGAAAACCGAGGGTTGGCTGGGTCTCGCGAAAAAAACGAACCTAGACGAAATCGGAAACTCTCGCCAAAGCCCACACCAGAAAAACTCCCTCTGGTCAACTTCTAAAAGCATGAACAATTTGGGCCGCCGGCTTTAAGCATGGCCTTGAGTTTTGGCTTGATGCATCAGCCTTGGGCTTTGGATGTATATTGCGCTTGCCCTTCAGATCTGGCTTTGATCTTTGCCCTTGTACAAATTCTCAAGGATATCCTTTATTGACAAAGTACAAACTAAATGTTATATAAAAAACACCCTAACATTCCACTCATACCCTATCACAATGGCTTGGCAGACCCACCCTTGCAAAATCCATGATACCTAGTACCGTATTGGCTCGCATCCGTCTTGGACCCTTTCCTTCTGCCACGTGTCTCATTGATCGTTTTTCCTCACGTTTCATTGAATCTCAATTTGACGCCCAATTTTGAGGACTTGCCATTTTTCTTGGCCCCTTTCCCTACTACCAAGGTAGTATTGGCGAAAGATCCACTCTCGGCACCGTTCTCGAACGTCCTGGTGTAAACGAGAGCAGAGTAAGAGGCGGGAGCAGCCAGCATGGCATCTACCAGCTCCTTATACGTCTGCCCGTTATCCGCCGTCAAAGTACTGGCGCTTAGCCAAGTACCGGTGGTTTCGTAGTTATACCCAAGAGAAGGGGGAGGTGGGGGAGGCGGCTGCTTGCCCTTCTTGCCCTTGGGAGTCAGCTTTTTGCCCAGCTTTGCGCGCTCAGAGTTTGAGAGCGTGCGATTGGCCCACGTGGCGCTGCCGGTGGCCACGGTGAGTACCCTGCCCTCGCTGCTCTTGATGACGACACCAAAGGGCTCGCCAGAGTCGGTTAGAGAGACCGCGACGCTGTAACGAATGTCGTAGTCGTTAGTTGTGGCGTTCCTAAGAGGGGGGAAGGAGGGGTGGCAAGGAGGGGCAGGGGGGGGGCAGAGAGGGGCAAGGGCGCGTGAAATATTGGCAGAAAACGGGGGTTGGTTAGACTCATGGCGACGCTGTAACGAATGTCGTAGTCGTTCGTTGTGGTGTTCCTATGGGGAGAGGGTGGCAAGGAGGGGCAAGCAGTGGCAAGGAGGGGCAGTGAGGGGTGGGTGATTGGCCATGGGGCAGGTGGGTAAGGAGGGGACAAGAGGCAATCTGAAGGAACGAAAAACAGAAGGTGCGAGAAGGGGAGGTTGAGGGAGTGAGAGGAGAACTGAGAGGAGAAGTGAGTTGAACGAAGATTGGGGGGAGGGAAGGGAATAAAGGGGAAGGAAGATTTAGGGGAAGGGAGTGAATGAAGCGGCATGAAGGTTGGGGGAAAGGGAGTGGAGGAAGGAATGAAGGCAGGGAATGAAGGAAGGGAATGAAGGAAGGGAATGAAAAAGAGGCTTACAGGAAGACGGCGAGGGAAATGAGGCCTGTGGCGTTGACGTCAGCAGTGAGGTCAGCATTTGAGCCGTTAAGATATGCTCCCACCACCCCTGCACGAAATCGCAGAGAGGAAGTAAATTAACGTGAGAGAATGCTTGAAAAAAGGGACGAATGCCTGAAAAGGGAAAAGGGGAAGAATCTCGAAAAGTTACGGAAAGAAGGGAGGGGGCATGGTGCGTGGTTATTCCGTGAGCATTAACAACGGGTGGGGGGGCGAGAGGCGGAGAAGGCTAGGAACGGGAAGCACTTCTTACCGACAAGAGTGCCGGCCGCCCCCCCCTTATCGCCTCCATTTCTGCCCCCGCCATTCTTCCCTCCGTTCTTTCCGTCCTCCTTCGGCGGCGGCGGAAGCGGAAGCGGCTCCGACTGAAACTGGCCCCTCGCCGCACCCGACTCATAAGAAGGCGTCGAGAATTTCGCGTAGTACCCATCGGGCTTCGCTATAATCGCATCCACCAGCTCCTTTATTGTCTGCCCGTCATATGCAGTCAGTGTACTCGCTTTAAGCCACGTCCCGTTTGTGGCATAAATGTACTTCGGAGGAGGCAGGGCGGGCGGTGTGCCCTTATTCTTCTTGCCCTTGTGCAGGGGAGGCGGCGGACGAGTAAGATTCGTCCACGTGGCGCTGTTTCCTCCCTCGATGAAACGGGCGACGGAGATTCCCTCCTCTCCCGCCGCGCCTTGATAGATCGAAGCGGCGAACGGCTCGCGGGCGTCGGAGGAGGAAACGATGACACTGTAGAAGACGTTGTAGTCGCTGTCCAGCCTGACGTTTTCCGTCACGGTTTGCGGGGAGGAAAGCACGGGAAAAAAGAAAGGGTTAGGTGCAAAGGTTCTTGCTAGGTGCAGACTTTTTTTGCTATTCCTTCCTTGCACGGGTGAGAAAACGGATAATATCCCGGAATCAATCGATTCAAATCCCAATTCCACTCAAGCACGGTCCTTTAACTCGAAATGAGCGGCTTACTGGAAGACGGCGAGGCAAACTCGACCAGTGCCGTTGACGTCGCCCGACGAATAAAGAATTTCGGACCCGTTCAGCCGCGCGGCGAGAATCGCTGCGCGGAGAGAAGGGCGGGGAAAGGAGAGAAGGGCGGGGAAAGGAGAGAAAAGGGGTGAGAAGATGGCAAGGCGAGGAGATACCATGGGGAGGAACGCGGGTGGAGGGACATTGGCGGAGGAACAGGGGGGGAGGAAAATGATAAGCGTCAGCGAGTTAATGCGGGAGACTCACCGGTGAGAATTCCGAGTTTCAAGCCGCCCAAAAAGTCGTCTCATGACTCGCGAGAGACTCACCGGTCAGATTCCCGAGCGCCTGAGCGTCGTCGGGCTTAGGCAACGGGCACGGGCCCGCATCAGGGGGTCCCTTCTTCCCGTCCTTCCCGCCGGTCTCGCCCACTCCCGGTCCCTTTTTCCCGTCCTTCCCGCCGGTCTCGCCCACTCCGGGTCCCTTATTCCCGTCCTTCCCGCCGGTCTCGCCCACTCCGCCTGGGCCGCCAGCGACTATCGGGCCGCCTTGCTGCCCTCCATTCTTTCCGTCCTCCATAGGCGGCGGCGGAAGCGGGTCCGAGTTAAACTGCCCCCTCGCCGCACCCGACTCATACGAAGGCGTCGAGAATTTCGCGTAGTACCCATCGGGCTTCGCTATAATCGCATCCACCAGCTCCTTTATTGTCTTCCCGTCGTACGCAGTCAGTGTACTTGCGTTAAGCCACGTCCCGTTTGTGGCATAAGTGTACTTCGGAAGGGGCGATGCGGGAGGTGTGCCCTTGTTCTTTTTGCCCTTGGGCGGGGGAGGCGGCGGACGAGTAAGATTCGCCCACGTGGCGCTGTTTCCTCCCTCGATGAAACGGGCGACGAGGGTTCCCTCCTCTCCCGGCGCGCCTTGATAGATCGAAGCGGCGAACGGCTCGCGGGCGTCGGAGCTGGAAACGACGACACTGTAGAAGACGTTGTAGTCGCCGTCCAGCCTGACGTTTTCCGTCACGGTTTGCGGGGAGGAAAGCACGGGAGAAAAAGAAAAGGCCAAATTTCTATATGCAACGTTTATTGCTAATCCTACCTTGCAACGACGGGTGAGAAAACGGATACATGCCCACAATCAAGCGATTCGGCTCCAAGGTACGCTCAAGCACGGTCCCTTACTCGAAATAAGCGGCTTACTGGAAAACGGCGAGGCAGATTCGACCGGTGCCGTTGACGTCGCCCGACGAATAAAGAATTTCGGACCCGTTCAGCCGCGCGGCAAGAATTGCTGCGCGACGAGAAGGGCGGGAAAGGAGGGAATTGGGCGCAGAGTGAGAGGCGGAGAGGAAGGATAGGGTCGGGTGAGAGTCATATGGTAATTTGAAAAGTCACGTTTAATTCCGAGGCGCCTAAAAAATGAGGTGCATCGTACATTATCACGCGCCGGGGTTGCATCAGGTGCATCGTACATTATCACGCGCCGATTTTCCATCACAGGGTGACAGCTGCCAAAAGGTTCGCGGGACAGAGAGTTCGCGGGAGTCTCACCGGTCAGATTCCCGAGCGCCTGAGCGTCGTCGGGCTTGGGCAGCGGGCACGGGCCCGCGTCAGGAGGTCCTTTTTTCCCGTCCTTCCCGCCGGTCTCGCCGATTCCGCCTGGGCCTCCCGCATCTATGGGACCACCTTGCTGCGAATCCTTGCCCTTGTAGACGACGATGTCCCTCCCGGCCTCTGCGCGGCGGAACTCGGAAAGGGATGGAAATTGATCAGAGACATTCATGCGGGGGAGAGTCAAAATGAAACCGATGGAAGAAAGGGATTGCAAGCAAGCAGGTGCGATTTTTGCTGATGATGATTTGTGAAATTTCTCAATTGCGATTTGGCCGTAGGTAGATTGTAGCGAGGAAATGACAATGGCACTCACCGGAGTGTGGAGCGACGGCAAAGAGAAGGAGCGCCAAGGCGAGGGAGCGCTGGAGCCCCATTGTACGCAAGTCTAGTAGAGAAAGGTGAATGGTGCGTTCGTTGACGAAACACAGAATGAAGAATTTGAGTTGTGATTGCTGGAAGCAGAGTGTGGTTTTCATGCCAATGCAATACAGGGGACAGATGACACTCACGTATCGTTGCCTGATGAGATCTTCCAGAACGGTGTGGTATATTATATGAACGGTACAGAACAATGCACGAAACTTATTCCTTGCCTGGACTCTGATTCGACTACACCCTGAGAGGATCCGATACGGGTTGTTTCGGGACGACGCATCTGGCGGGGTATCTGGCGGGGAAACGCGATCATGGCTTTTGACATGTGTAGACCACTCTGTTGCTGGACACGATTGGCCGCCGCACAGCACGGAAGCCAATCACCGTCTAAAGTGAAGAAATTCAGGTGAAAGCTCGTGTCGGCATGCCTCTTATCCCATCCCACCCAACCCAACGCCTGTGCCTGGCACCACCACATGCGCAATCAACCTGGTCAAACACTTTCTTGTTCTTTTGTTAGGCGCAGGTGGCGCAGCAGGGAAAGCCGGCCGTGGATGGCGAAATACACCTAGTCCGCGGTATTTTAACCAGGTGAACTTTGTTCTTTCAAACCCCCTTTGTTCGTTTCTGGGTAATGATGTTAGCATCCAGAGTCATCGAGGCTACGATTCTGCAGCCGAAAGCACTTCCATCTAAGGAACTCACACTTAGTGCTCCAAGATAGACGGACTGACATTTGTCACACTCGACATTCACTGAGTTTTTTCTGCCGTCATCTCGCGAAGGGAATGCTAGATTCTACCCTCGTAAAGTTTGAAACAACCCGACTAAATAAGTTTGATAAAGGAGAAGTACCCTCGCGTGGTTAAGATAGCGGCGGTTAAAATACCGCGGACTAGGTGTACAATCGAGTACACCAGGATAAGAACACAAGACTGAAAATTATCAACAAATTCGTCAACAAAGTCACTTAAATAGTCTGGATGGGATTATACCAGCTCACAAATTCGTCCCCATCCACTTCAAAATAAAGGTGTTCGTAACTGGTGAAATATTCAGATATCAACGAATTATTACTCTACGTACACCTGACAACCAGCTTCGAGTTCTCGTGCTGCTCTAACAGTGACGAGCGCCGAACCGAAAGCACCAAGTTTGTCAATCGTGGTGGCGTTTTTCCCATGTATTAGTGCCAAGGCTTCCAACTTTTACACACAATTTTTTTACCAAAACATATTTGTCCAAATACATGTAAATTATAAGGTATATCATCCTCCCTGAGGAAGCCTTATGAGATCCAAAACCCCAATCACATTCGATGCTCGTGTCAGACCTCAGTTGAGGCTCGGTTGAAACGAAGTTGGGTGCTCCCTAAGTGGAGTCTCAGGGAAAGAGGTGACGGTAACCCAAACTGGATCTCGGAAGATCCGAAGTGGACCTCGACAGCTCGGACCTGACTCTGACACGATGGAGGGTGATGGTTTGAGCACCAGTTTCCAGTTGAGAACTTCCAGTTCACCACCTCAATGACAGGTGGCAATGACCTTGGGACAGTTATTCCCTAAAAGCCCTACCCTCGAAAAGCCAAGGAACTCCTCAGTCAGTCTAAGACACAAGGGCATGCTTTTCCTCCAAGGTGAAACCTCTCCAACATTGCACCGGAACGTGGGGCTAGTCGTTTCGCCAGCCGATAAATCCTACAGCTTGCACCCTGAGGTTTCCCATACTCCGAAGATATCTCAGGACGTGAAGATTAACTTCCCCAAAAAATGCCAAATCGTCGCGGGCCTTTTCAGCCCGAACATGGAACATGTCGTTTCTACTGTCGCCGTGACCTTCTGCTTCCACCCATAGGGTTCCCACACTCCACCCACCTTCTTCCAACACTTCCATGTGGCTCGCCCCGCCTCCAATCCCTTTTCTGTACACTGCGTGACCTCTTCCAAGTGCAACCTTCCCACCGACACCTTTGTGGGGACCGGAACGCGTCGGTGGGTCACTGGGTCTGGGTGTCACTCCAACCGCCCAGTCGTTCTGTTGGGTAAAGAACAGTACCACCCTTCTGGAGAGTGGCGACGTCAGTTGCGGAAGGGAACTTGAAGCCAAAAAGGTACTTCGTGCACTGCATTCCTTTCTCCTCCTGGAAAGCATTGCTTTCTCGGTCTAAAAAGCCAATCAGAATTCAGAGCTCCAATGACATACTCCGTCGCTCCGCGTCGCACTTCCCGACTCGTACTAAGGCTAACACAACCAAGCTAACACCAGCTGTTGTTCTACTTCGGAAGCAACTCTTTCGAGCTCGTGTGCTACTGATATTATTACTATCATCTATGCTGACACATACGATGTACTCCTTGCGAATATCATTACTTCTCGGAACGATGGACGCCTCGCACCGACACCAACCTACTCGCGGCGGCAACAGACATCCACTTGCGGTCTTACTACTACTCACCCTCACCGCTGCGTGCTGCTTCGTACCTGCGTCCTCTCGACCACATGACAACATGATGGTATCAACCACAAACGGAGCATCTAACAAAATCCCAACCACTACATTAGATAATCCGGGATTACTTGATTCCGGCGATGCGGCTACGACAGAACAGGCCGTTCTCCTGTCAGAGCTGGTCGCGCGGAAAGCGCGGGCCGTGGAAGCGAGGCGACACGCGCTCGTGCTTCTCCGCGAATTCCGGTCGCTCAACGACAGCATCACCGACGCCAACAGGAAGATCCAGGAGGCGCTGCGCGCGCGGGAGAAGCTCAAGCTGACGTCAGCGCGACTCGAGCAGCAGCGGAAAGTCATCGACGAGCTTTCCGCGATAATCGACAAAACCGCTCAGCGGATGTACGAGCGCGACTCGGAGGACGTCCGGCTGTCGCTGGTAACAGCGGGCGAGGCGAAACTCGTCGCCCAGCGACTGTTCGCGAAGCTCGCACGGAAGGTTCTGCGACTGCGCGACAAGGTGGCGTCGCACAGCATCGCAGTGACGTGTCGAGACGAGATAGTTAAAGCCTGGCAGCAGCGGCTTCCGCAGGCGACTGAAGCGGAGAAGACCACCAATGCGACGCTGCGAGGTTATCTTGCTGTGTTCAAACGCGCGATGAAATCCTTTCCTGAAGCGGAGCGCGCCATACTCGGAATCGTCCAAACACCGTCCTCAACGCGCCGAAATGAAACCCATGGCGCGGCATCGGCGCCAGTCTCATTGAGTTCAGTCGCAGACGATGCAAAGAATCAGCATCATACTTCATCTCCTTCTTTTAATGGACCTTCATTCTCTCTGTCGGGGAATCGGACGCTGCGACGACCCTGGAGCGACAAAGACGACGCTTATCTCGTGGAAATAGAAGCGCCGGCCCATGGTGAAGGGACGGATGCTGAACAAAATCCTGAAGATAAGAAGTCGCAGGAAAAGCTGCGCAAGTCGAACGAAGCTGTGGAGGAAATTGCTGCAGCCGACGCAGAAGAGGCGGTTGTTCGAGAATTGATGGACAGCCTCCGAGCCGAATTCCAGGCTTGGAAATCCTCCATATATGAGGGTCGGGCATCAGAGGACATAAAGAATCTGAGAAGGATGCGTGAAGAGCTGGATTACGCGGAAGGTGATGCAGAGTTTGCGGCTGTTCAAGCGAAGGAAGGCAAGAAAGACGTGGAGCAGGCGAATGCTGAGCTGGCGGGCGCACGGGAAATGGCCGAGGAACAGGCGAAGATTCTTCGCGAAGCAGATGAAGACCTGCGCCGAGCCATGGTTGTCGGTTCGGCAGGAACACGGACCTTGGGAGCAAGGCTGCAGCGAGAGGAGGCAGAACTGGTGAAGGCTCAGGCGGAGAGAGTGGCAGGAGCAGGGCTGACTTTATCAGACTAAAATAGTCTGATTGTCTGAAATCTCAGGGTATTTTCCTACGGATCCTGATTTTTCAGACTTGTAAGATTTTCAAACATGAGTGCCTCAGACTTACT
Source organism: Closterium sp. Naga37s-1 (assembly GCA_947471745.1). Lineage (NCBI taxonomy): Eukaryota > Viridiplantae > Streptophyta > Zygnematophyceae > Desmidiales > Closteriaceae > Closterium > Closterium sp. Naga37s-1. Next base: position 735,798 of record CANJKZ010000122.1, on the reverse strand, counting down.
TGGTTTTGGATCCTGAGATTTTCAGAGTACTGACTTAGCCGATAATGGGTCTTCATACTACAGGGAGTACGGATCCTGAAATGCGGATCTGTGATTTCTACGTACATTCCGCTACGTCATATGTTGCCAGTGTACGAACACACTTCATGGCGCTGTCACGCGCAGAATCTGTCCTTGGCAACTTTTGCCACCCTTTTCCCTTAGAAATCTGCCAACTTGGCTCACTCTTCCACTCACGCGGGACCATCACTGCAGCTACGCGGTGTCAGCGAGGGAAACTGGTTAGCGTTGCGCCCCACGTGCTACATTTGTGGCAGTACTGTACTGCAGTGGTTGTAGTGTGTTCTGAGTACTTCAGACTTGTGTTTTTGCGGAACCTGAAAAATCAGAGTGGCCATCCTCTGGGAAATATGCCTCAGACTAAAAATTTTCAGAGCCCCCAGAACATCAGACTGGATTTTTTTGAATAGTCAGCCCTGGGTAGGAGCAATGAGCCAGAAGGTGCAACTAGCTGAGGCGCTGGTTTTGGAAAGAAGGCAAGGGCTGCAAGGTGCGATGGCGGAGAGGGAAAGGCTAGCAAGGAAAGTTGCAGGGTTGAAAGCTAGTGTGGAGGGGTTAGAGGAGAGGTATGGGGAGGGTGAGTCAGCGGCTAAGGAGGCTGTTAGGCTTGTGAAGCTGCTGATGCCTGTTGTGACTGCTAAGCATGGGGATGCTCGCGCTGCTAAGCAGGTGTGGGGCAGATTCCTGACTCTCGGGAATGCCTAGGCGTTTCTGGTATAGATTGTGCAATTGTACTATTTGTGCCCCTCTATTTTTTTGTTCAGAAAGTACTTTACGTAATAAACATCCTGTTCTCAACAAGTCTAAGCCAAGTGTACCGTAGATGAATACCGTACAACAATATTGAAAGCTGACTAAAAACGGTCACTAAAAACCCTAAATATAGTGTAATCCAAACATCCATGGAGCTAGTCAAGCTCCCAAGTGTACTATCTACTTCAAGACTCGAAATTGCATTATTCAACAACAAAGAAAGAAGGCAGGTGAATACTACACCTAACTGCGACTGCTAGTATGACATAACAACACCTAAATTCCAATGATTCCAGGGCCATACCGCATTCCACCCAGAAATTAACCCTGGGAACCACACGCATTCCCCCTTACGGTATTTCCAAATCGCGGAGTCCGGTCAAAGTTATCTCACTCACACACAGACAAACGGAAACACACGCGCTCTCCTTACCCCTCCTTGGGCTCATATATCGACTCCATAGGTTTTCTGGTCTGCGGCATCGAAAGCACCTCCCCAGACACAATGGGAGGCATGGAGCGATCAATGGGGGTGAAGGTGACAGCTGGCTTTGCAGGAGCAGCAGGAGCGTCGCCACTTTTGGCATCCTTGCCTTTTTTTTCGTCTGCCGAGATGCTGATTGCGCAGCCCATGGCTAAGGTGGTGGTAAGGCGAGGGAGAGGAGGGAGAGAACGGGGAGGGAGTCGCTGGTGCAGGGTGCTGATGCGCGGATGGTTAGATAAGTTGAATAGGTTCACTGGGAGTACTCAGCAGGCTCGCTGGGGAGATGGTTCAGATGAAAAGGTTGGATGAGGCGGCGTTGCGGTAATAGGTGGTTGGGTGTGGTTTAGAGGAAAGAGGAGCTTGTTATCAGTAGTTGGTCGTTGGTATAGGAGGCCATCTGAAAAGGGATGGGCCATGATGTGATGGGGGGTCAGAAAAGAGGTGAATGGCAAATAGCGGGAGGTAGGAGAGAAACAGGAGAAGGGAAATAAAGAAAAGAGATTAGAACCAGAGGGAGGGGGAGAGGCAGTGGGGAAACGGGCAGTGAGGAAATGGGCAGTGGGAGAACACGCGGGGGCGGAATGGGAGGAGTAGCAAGCGCCAGGAGGAAGATTTTCACGAAAACGGAAGAGGACAGGAGAGGAGTGCAGTTGCAGTGAAGTAAAGCGGAAATAAGAAGCAGATAGATCATAGAGGCGAAAGACATAAGGGGCTGAATATTCCTTGGGGCCAGAATACCGTGAGCAAGGGGGGTTGAGGGGGAAGGGAAATGAGGGGGAGGGATGGGAAGGAGAGGAGTGGATGGGGAGAGGAGAGAAGAGGGGAGATGGAGGAAGCAGAGAAGGTGAGGAAACGAGGGGAGTGGACGAAACGAGTGGGGGGAAGGAAGGAAGAGGATGGAAGGAGGTGAGAGGAGGGGATAAGGGGAGCAAATGGGAGACGGTAGAGGACGGGCGGGAGAATAGGGAGGGAGAGGGAGGAAGGAACGAGGGAAGTCTAGAGGAGGGGAGAGGGAATGCGGGTACGGATGGGAGGAGGGGAGAGGAGGAGGGAGAGAAGATGCGAGGACGGAGAGAAGCGAAGGAGGGGCGAAGAGGGAGAAATTGGGAGAAGGGTAAAGAAGGTAAGGAGGGAAGAGGATGAGAGGAGGCGTGAGGAGGAGAGGGGTGCGACAGGACGGCAGAAGAGGAGGAATGTAGCGAAAGGCGAGAATGAGAGGAGGGGAACGAGGGGAGGAGGGGATGAGGGAGGAGAGATGACACGAGGAGTAAAGGAGGAAAGGGGGATGGAAGGGCGGGAGACTGAGGGGGGAACCATGAAGGAGCGGGAATGCAGGGGCGTTGAATAAGGAAAACAGATGGGGACAGGCCCACACGCAGATTGGTGTGTATTATAACATAAAGGACAAGAGACACGAGGCGATCGATAGGGGACAACCAAAGCAAGACCTTCCCGTGCAGAGAACCAAGACGAGTGAGCTACGCGGAGCGGAGCGCGTCGGTATTGGGGTTTGGAGGAAAAAAGAGGCTTCAAAGGGATTTGAGGTGCGAAGGCGACAGCAATGTAGCTGGGTATTCGCGCGTCCCAGTCTGATGCGACTGTTACAATTACCGTGCGACGGCATCATTACCGTGCGACAGCAGATTACCGTGCAACAGCAGAAGTCGGCCGTGCGACAGTAGGATTGGACCATGCGACAACAGGATTCGACTCGCGGTTGCAATGCAGTGCAGCTAGATGTCTTGCTAAGCCGACCGCCTAGCGTAGTAACCATCCGTCATACGGAGCCAGAAATATCGTCAGGTCTACCTCGCAATACAGAACACTTCGTTTCGCAGCCAGACGCGTGGCTAGAGCAAAGCTCCCAGTACAGCTAACACTCGTTTTAAAGCCACGCACCTGGTTAGGACAGCCCAGCGTGACAGTGACAACTCTAGGATGTTTGTACAAAGAAGAGGGAGGGCCATCGAAACATGGAAAGACGAGAAAGAAAGCGTTCTTCCATTTTCTTACTAATCGTTATTCTTCGTTCTCATAATTCATGGTTCGTCTCGAGAATAAGATACGGAACGCGAAGACTTTCAGGTAAGTACCTGCGAAGGGTCGAGGGTGTCAATGTCTCACGCCCGCGATGTCCATGTCGCTGTACGATGACACGAAGAAACGGAAGTGGTAACTGCGTACCCGGCTCAGCAAGCGTCGACGCTTATAGCGGCACACTTAAAAAGGCCGTTCTTTCAAAAGCTGAGGCTCGAGGATGCCACTAAAGAACTGAAGACCCTCTAGCATTAGTGTCGTGAGGCAAGTATAAATATGTAAAGACGGCTCTATTGAAGAAATGCATACGAGACCGAACGCGCGACGAGGCGAGTTTAGATGACAAAGACGCGTTGACCAGAGCTAAGAAAGAACACGTAAAATGGGAACGTCAAATTGAGTCAACCATTGAAATTAGGGTTCCGTCATTCTTGCTCACAGTCAGTTAGGTGAACAAATTTCTCCGTACCGAGCGGTACCGCTATGAGACATACGTTACCGTACTCATTACCCAGCGTGTTGTGCTTTCGAGAAGACATGGTGAGGTGAGAATCGTGATGGCTTGTTTGAGAAGGTCGGTGGGATGATGAGTCAATCCCAAGGGACTGTAAACAGTGATGATGATGTCTGCGAGAATAAAGATGACGAGGACACGGTAATTCTTGGCACGGGTCAGTTTCTTCGTAGTAACTCTTTAGGTCAGTTGAAGACACAACTAATGGTACGTGTGCTATATTTCCAAGAACTTTGCTAAGCAAGGCGGTAGTCAAATTTGAAATCGGGCAGGAGTCACGGAAAATGAGCAAAAAGTCATTACGAGGCGCGTTGGCCTGCAGAAAGAATGTGCAGCGTAGGTGAAGCCGATGACGAGGAAACGAGTCAGCCGCAATTCCTTCCAGAAAGGAAAGCTTCCGTTTTCGTTTGTAAATGACGCAGTACCTTTTTATGCACTTACAGTGTTTCAGTTAGTGCTAGACTGTGAGACTAACGTGAAAAGGTAGTTAGTCGGTCATCGGTACTAGGCATGTTAGTAATACTAATCCACACGTGAAACACCAACCATTTAAAAAGGCTTGGAATGAAGACTTCATCAATGCGTGAAAAGCTGCTCGCTACGACGGGGCCTGTCAGGGATGGAACCTGCACGAAGCAAAAAGTGCAGATTGGAGAGAATGGAATGCATTCAAAATGGTAAACGATTGAATTATTGTGAACAATTTGAACAGAAAAACAGAACTAGTTACGAAGTAAAAGTTACACTGAAAAGGCGAAGGTCGAGCTATACCTGGTTTGAATTTGGCAGCTTCGTGCCGGGCGAGTTCGGGAGGTACGGCACAACCACTCTGCGTAAGCATCTGTGATTGGAGAAGGGACAAGGGGGTAGGGGAGGGGGAAGGGAGGGGGCAAGGGGGGGGGGGGGAAGGGGGGGGGGTAGGAGTAAAAAGGAGAGGAGGCATGTTTTAAGGACGTAGAAAAGTGCACAAGTGAAGAGGAGGGGAGGAAGGGACAGAAAAGTGGAGAGTGAAAAGGAGAGGTCTGATTGAGGTCGTAGAAGAGTGAAAGAGAGGAGGGGAGGAGCGGGAGGTAAAAGGGGAGCGTTAAAGAGGAAGCGGAGCTGCTTGAGGTCCGATTCATGCTGCGTGAGAAGGCGGGGGGGGGGAGCAGGGGAGAGGTCTGATTGAGGTCGTAGAAGAGTGTGAAAGTGAGGAGGGGAGATGCGGGAGAGAAAAGGCGTTAAAGAGGAAGCGGAGCTGCTTGAGGTCCGATTCATGCAGCGTGAGAAGGCGGGGGGGGGAGCAGGGGAGAGAGAGGAGCGGGGAGAGCGGGGTGCGGGGAGCGGGGAACGGGGAGCGGGGAGAGAGGAGAGAGTGGAGAGCAGGGAGTGGGGAGAAGGGGGAGCGGGGTGAGGGGAGAGGGGGGAGCGGGGATAGTGGGGAGCGCACCTGCTTGAGGTCGTAGAAGAGCTCCGAGTCATGCAGGTGTGTTTTGAGTCGACTCAAAACACACTGAGAAGTGTGTGCACGCGAGGAGGAGGGAGAGGAGGGAGAAGGGGGAGCGCACCTGTTTAAGGTCGTAGAAGAGCTCGGAGTCATGCAGCGTGAGGAAGGTGGTGGCCACTCCTGTCTTGCCTGCCCGCCCCGTTCGCCCTGCAGTGTGCAGTGGGTGGAGGAGACGAGGGGTTGGGCGACGGGGGGTTGGGGAGGGGGGGGTGAGAGGGGGAAGGGTTGGCGGAGAGCAGAGGGCGGTTCAGGGTAGGTTGCAGAGAGGAGTTGGGAGAGGGGGAAGAAGGGACGGCTTGGCAGGAAAAAGAGGGCGGGTCAGGAGATTCATGGGAATGGATGGACGAAGGATTGTGGGGACACAGGGCAATGAGGGGAAGGGAGAAGAGGGAGAGAGAGGCTGAAAGAGGTCATGGGGAACGTACCGATGCGGTGAGTGTACATCTCAATGTTGCCCGGCATGTCGAAGTTGATCACATGTGCCACGTCCTGATTGGATGGGATGGGAGGCAAAAGGGCCGATCGAGGGTTGATGAATCATGCATGCAGTTCCTCAGTCGTTGGTCTACATCTCAATGTTGGCTGGCATGTCGAAGTATATCACATGTGCCATGTCCTGGTTGGATGGGAGGGCATAAACGAGGATTAAGGGTTGATGAATTAGCATGAAGATTCATGCGTTCCCTCCCTCAATCAACGAGGAACAAGAGTCTACATCTCAATGTTGCCCGGCATGTCGAAGTTGATCACATGTGCCACGTCCTGATTGGATGGGAGGCAGCAGCGGGGAGTGAGGGTTGATGAATCATGCATGCACTTCCTCAGACCTTGGTCTACATCTCAATGTTGGTCTGTGGCCACCAGCACGTTGAACTTCTTGGTGCGGAAGCCCTCCAGGCTGACTGATCAGTTCCTACTTGCTTGGCAATCAAAGTCAATGCTCACCGGGATGTCGATACCACGGCCAGCCACATCCGTGGCCACCAGCACATTAAACTTCTTGGTGCGGAAGCCCTCCAGGCTGACCTCTCGCTGCTCCTGCGTCTTCCCTCCGTGCAGCGAGGTCACGTTGAACCCCATCCTGTCGATCTGCTTGGCAACACCATCAACCGTCTTCTTGGTGTTGACAAACACAATGGCCGTGCGGTCCTCCCCAACCTCTTCCAAGATGCGCTGCAGGCGGGAGATCTTCTCCGTGTCCTTCACCATAAACACGTTCTGCGTGATGAGCTCTGTGGCCTTGCCTGCTGTGCCAATGGTCACCTGCATGGGGAGAACAGGGAGACGGACAAAGGAAGAGACACAGAGGCATGGACCTTGCAGGCGGGAGATCTTCTCCGAGTCCTTCACCATAAACACGTTCTGCGTGATGAGCTCTGTTGCCTTGCCTGCCGTGCCAATGGTCACCTGTAATTGCGGTGCGTGAAGGACCCAAAGGAAGAGAGAGGATTGCATAAGGGCAGGGGATTGCAGGCGGGAAATCTCCTCCGAGTCCTTCACCATGAACACGTTCTGTGTGATCAGCTCGGTCGCCTTGCCCGCTGTGCCAATGGTCACCTGCACGAGGGAAAGAGACACAGAGGTATGGAACCTCCTTTGAGATCTTCTCCGTGTCCTTCACCATGAACACGTTCTGTGTGATGAGCTCTATCGCCTTGCCTGCCGTGCCAATCGTTACCTGAAATTACGGTAGGGAAAGGGAGATGGGCGAGAAAGAAACACAGAGACAATTGCAGGCGGGAGATCTTCTCCGTGTCCTTCACCATGAACACGTTTTGCGTGATGAGCTCTGTGGCCTTGCCTGCCGTGCCGATGGTCACCTGAGAGGGGAAAGAGTGGAGAAAGGGAGGAGATTGCAGGTGCATGCTCTTATTTCAACCCTTCACTATGAGAATGCAGCAGGGGGCATGCTGCAGGAGGAGAGGAGCAGAGCGAGGGTACTAAGCAGGGAACACAATGGGCACAGGGGGCAGCAGCAGTGAGCAGGGGCGCAAGGGGAGCAGGGGCGGCAGGCAGCAGAGGGAGGCACGTACCACAACAGGGTTTCGGAGGTACTTGCGTGCCAGCCTCTCAACGCTGGGAGGCATGGTGGCGGAGAACATGTAGGTCACCCGGTAGATGCGGGAGATGAGGAGCGAGAAAGGGGAGCGGAGAGGAGAGGAAGGGGGAGCAGGAGGGGCAGGGGGACAGAGAGGCACTTACCACCACTGGATTACGGAGATACTAGTGCGCCAGCCGTTCAACGCTGGGGGGCATGGTGGCAGAGAACATGTAGGTCACCCGGTAGATGCGTGAAGCGAGGGGAGGCGAGGACGAAACAGGAGGCCGGAGCAACAGGGGAAGGAGAGACAGGCACGTACCACGACGGGGTTGCGGAGGTATTTCCTAGCCAGCCTCTCGACACTTGGGGGGGCATGGTGGCGGAGAACATGTAGGTCACCCGGTAGATGCGGGAGATGAGGAGGGGAGATGGGGAAGCAGGGGGAGTAGAGAGAGCAGCAAGAAGCAGAGGGAGGCACTTACCACAACAGGGTTGCGAAGATATTTCCTGGCCAGCCGTTCAACGCTGGGAGGCATGGTGGCAGAGAACATGTAGGTCACCCGGTAGATGCGGGAGGCATCCAGCTCTGCGTCCTCGCTCTCTGGCTTGAGGAACGTTGTGTTCATGGCCTCTAGCACTCCTGTCACCTGCTCAAAGTGTGAAAGAGCGAGGTGGTCGGGGAGAGAGGAGGGGAGGAGGGAATGAAGGGCGAGGAAGAGGTCCAGCTCTGCGTCTTCGCTCTCTGGCTTGAGGAATTTTGTGTTCATGGCCTCTAGCACTCCTGTCACCTGGGAACGAGCACACGGAGGGGGGTCGAAGGCGGGGGGGAATGCGGAGAGAGTGATCAGATGCAGGAGGCATCCAGCTCTGTGTCCTCACTGTCTGGCTTGAGGAACGTTGTGTTCATGGCTTCCAACACTCCTGTCACCTGTGCACGAGCGAGGGGGGGGAAGGGGGGAAGGGGGAAGAGAGTGATCACAGTCTGGCTTGAGGAATGTCGTGTTCATGGCCTCTTGCACTCCCGTGACCTGCTCGTAATGTACACAACAAGGGGGGTGGAATGGGCGCGGAAGGGGGGGAGAGTGATCAGATGCGGGAAGAGTCCAGCTCTGGTTCGAAGCCCATGTCAATCCTGCGGTCAGCCTCGTCCAGCACCCTCCCTCAATGACCATGCGAGCTGTAGGCTCATATGAGGGGTAGGCTGATGTGAGCGCCCTCCATCATCCATACCTGCGGTTCGAAGCCCATGTCAATCCTGCGGTCTGCCTCGTCCAGCACCACGTAACTGCTTGCACTGGTTCAACACCTTAAAGCACCGTCCAGGGTAAGTGAGAATACCCTATGTCTCTCATACATCATATGGTCGTACCTGAGGCTCGAAGCCCATGTCAATCATGCGGTCTGCCTCGTCCAGCACCACGTAACTGCTTGCACTGGTTCAACACCTTAAAGCACCGTCCAGGGTAAGTGAGAATACCCTATGTCTCTCATACATCATATGGTCGTACCTGAGGCTCGAAGCCCATGTCAATCATGCGATCGGCCTCGTCCAGCACCACGTAGTTGCACTGGTTCAGCACCCTCCCTCCCTCAATGCCCATGTGATGTGAGTGGTAACCCGTTATGCACACCTGAGGCTCAAAGCCCATGTCGATCATGCGATCAGCCTCGTCCAGCACCACGTAGTTGCACTGGTTCAGCACCCTCCCTCCCTCAATGCCCATGTGATGTGAGTGGTAACCCGTTATGCACACCTGAGGCTCAAAGCCCATGTCAATCATGCGATCGGCCTCGTCCAGCACCACGTAGTTGCACTGGTTCAGCACCCTCCCTCCCTCAATGCCCATGTGATGTGAGTGGTAACCCGTTATGCACACCTGAGGCTCAAAGCCCATGTCGATCATGCGATCAGCCTCGTCCAGCACCACGTAGTTGCACTGGTTCAGCACCCTCCCTCCCTCAATGCCCATGTGATGTGAGTGGTAACCCGTTATGCACACCTGAGGCTCAAAGCCCATGTCGATCATGCGATCAGCCTCGTCCAGCACCACGTAGTTGCACTGGTTCAGCACCCTCCCTCCCTCAATGCCCATGTGATGTGAGTGGTAACCCGTTATGCACACCTGAGGCTCAAAGCCCATGTCGATCATGCGATCAGCCTCGTCCAGCACCACGTAGTTGCACTGGTTCAGCACGGCATAGCGCCGCTCCAAGCAGTCCAGAAGTCGCCCTGGCGTGGCGATGACGATTTCACAGCCCTGAAATGGGGATTGGGGGGGACGGGTAGGGAAGGAGGAAGGAAAGAGATGTGAGCCCTGAAATGGGGAAGGGGGGATGTGAGCGTGTTGCACTGGTTCAGCACACCGTATCGCCGCTCCAAGCAGTCCAGCAGCCGGCCTGGCGTGGCGATCACAATTTCGCAGTCCTGAGTTTTGGAGAGCCGGACAGGTGGAGGGAGGGAGGGAGTGGGGGACGGCCGGGGGTTGAGGAAGGAGGAAAGAGCAGGGCGTGTTAAGCGTGTTGCACTGGTTCAGCACGGCATAGCGCCTCTCCACTCCAGGCAGTCCAGCAGTTGGCCGGGTGTGGCGATGACAATCTCACAGCCCTGACAGACAGGGGGAGAAATGGAGGAGGGAGGAGGGGGAAGGGGGGAAAACGGATGAGGAGCAGAGCAGCGCCTGTGTGAGCACAACCTCCCAGGCAGAAAAAGGGTCTATTACTTTGACAGAAAAAAGGTGAGCCATGAGCACTATTTCACATTCCTGGTAGGTTAGGTAAGGGTAGGGTAGCACTTTGGCGGACCGAGAAACAACGGAGACCAGCAGCTTTGTTTCAGAGGTGAAAGGAAGAGGAGGTAGGGTAAGGAGAAGAAACGTCGACCCACTCACCTGGCGCAGCTTAAAGCCCTGCTCCTCGATGGACTGCCCTCCCACGATCGACACCACCCGGAGATTCTGCAGCAGATAAGGAAAGAAGGAAGCGGAGAGGGCGGGAAAGGAGAAGAAAGGAAAACTGAGCAGATTCGGCAGTTTCCTCTTGACCTGCTGCGCCAGCTCTCTGGTGGGAGGGAGCCACGAGTGATCACCAAGTGACACAGGGCAACAGGACGCCCCAAACCTCCAGCGCACCATGAACTGAGCAAATTTGACTGTTTCCTCCTCGATCTGCTGTGCCAGCTCTCTGCCGGGCGCCATCATCACAGCGTATGTACGGCCCCTCGGCCTCTTTGGTAGATTATCAGTGACACACAACAGGACGACCCAAACGCACCATGAACTGGGCGAACTTGACCGTCTCCTCCTCGATCTGCTGCGCCAGCTCTCTGCTGGGCGCCATGACCACGGCATACGGCCCCTCAGCCTCGTTGGTTGCTGCTACGGTATCACCTTATCAGTGGCACAAGACAACGAGAGGCCCCAAACCTCTAACGCACCATGAACTGGGCGAATTTCACCGTCTCCTCTTCGATCTGCTGCGCCAGCTCCCTGGTGGGCGCCATGACCACGGCGTACGGCCCCTCAGCCTCGTTGGCAGCTATTACCCCATCAGTGACACCATGAGGACAGTACAGCAACAAGAACAACAGCATCTCACCATGAACTGGGCGAACTTGACTGTTTCCTCCTCGTTCTGCTGCGCCAGCTCCCTAGTGGGCGCCATACCACGGCGTACGGCCCCTCAGCCTCGTTGGCAGCTATTACCCCATCAGTGACACACAGGACAACTGCTCTGCAACAGCTCACCATGAACTGGGCGAATTTCACCGTTTCCTCCTCGATCTGCTGCGCCAGCTCCCTAGTGGGCGCCATGACAACCGCGTACGGCCCCTCTGCCTCGTTGGCCTCTGTCATGGGCGGCAGCTTGGAGATGTACGTCAGCATGGGCAGCACAAACGCACACGTCTTGCCGGATCCTGAGAGAAAGGAGAGGCAGTGGAGAGGGGAGAAAGGGCAGGCAGGGGCGGGGAGAAGGGAGGGGCAGGCAAAGGGTTGTGTGGGGTGGAAGGGGCTCCCTGTGCCTCGTTGGCCTCTGTCATGGGCGGCAGCTTGGAGATGTACGTCAGCATGGGCAGCACAAACGCACATGTCTTGCCGGAACCTGGGAAAATGGGAGTGTGAGAGGACACAAGAATGAATCGCAAAAAGAACACAAACCCTGAACCCTCGACAGCTTGGTGGGTGTGCATGTCGGAGAGTGCATGGGATGTGCATGGCCATCTCCCCATATGATGCATCATACATCCCACTCGCCACCAGAGCAATGCCGATCAAATCCCGCTGACCCATCCCCTGTGAAATCCTCACCAGTCTCGGCAATGCCAATGACGTCGCGCTGCTGCAGCCCAGTGGGCATGGCGGCCATCTGGATGGGCGACGGCTTGGTGTGTGCTGTATGTGTGTATCCGTGTGTGCATGTGTGAGTGCACGGAATGCAATGCCACCTCCCTCGCATCCCTCACCAGTTTCAGCAATGCCGATCACATCCCGCTGCTGCAGCCCAATGGGCATGGCGGCCATCTGGATGGGCGGCGGCTTGATGCGTGTGCTGTGTGCGTGTGTGGCTGTGATTCATCCCGCAGTAAAGCTCACTCACCAGTCTCAGCAGCAATGCCAATCACATCCCGCTGCTGCAGCCCAATGGGCATGGCAGCCATCTGGATGGGCGATGGCTTGGTGGGTGCTGTGTGTGTCTGTGTGTGTGGCCAGGAGTAGTATCATCACAGGGTTAAGTGCTGTTACACTGACTCATCCCTCATAATTTCTCACCAGTCTCGGCAATCCCAATGACGTCTCGCTGCTGCAGCCCAATGGGCATGGCAGCCATCTGGATGGGCGACGGCTTGGTGGGTGTGCTGTATGTGTGGCTGTGAATCATCCCGCAGTAAAGCTCACTCACCAGTCTCGGCAATGCCGATAACATCCCGCTGCTGCAGCCCGATGGGCATGGCAGCCATCTGGATGGGAGACGGCTTGGTGTAGCCGATCTCCTTCACAGCCCTCAGCAGCTCTGCTGACAGCCCACTCTCCTCCCAGTTGCGCATGGGGCGAGGTACCTTGGAGCCCTGGGGATGGAGGGTGGGGGAGAGACGGTAATGAGAGAGGGCAATGGAGCAGCATTGGTGCACCCAGGCTTGGTGTAGCCAATCTCCTTCACAGCCCTCAGCAGCTCCGCTGACAGCCCGCTCTCCTCCCAGTTGCGCATGGGGCGAGGGACCTTGGAGCCCTGGGGAACGGGAAGAATGGAACAGTGGAGGACGAAGCAGTGGGGAGGGAGGAGGGGGTAACAGAGAGCAGTTCAAGCCCAGGAGAAGAGGAGAAAGAGCAGCATTGGTGCATCCGGGCTTGGTGTAGTCGATCTGCTTCACGGCCCGCAGCAGCTCCGCTGACAGCCCACTCTCCTCCCAGTTGCGCATGGGGCGTGGCACCTTGGAGCCCTGGTAAGCAGGTGGATGGACGGGGAGAAAGAACCAAGAAACGACAACCTTCATGGGTTCAAAGAACCAAGAAACGACAACCTTCATGGGTTCAAAGAACCAAGAAACGACAACCTTCATGGGTTCAAAGAACCAATAAACGACAACCTTCATGGGTTCAAAGAACCAATAAACGACAACCTTCATGGGTTCACGGGAGCAAGCACATTCCTTCGGCAGCTAATTTGGGTAAGCCAACCAATGAAGCTGCCAAACTGGCTTGAAAGGAAGCATGAACTCACTGACCACGAGCACAGTACCTTGTAGGCAATGTTGAAATCCTCTCGGAAGATGCGCCAGTCACGCTCATTCATCTCGCTCAGCTGGTGTGGGGAGAGGTGGGTGAGGGATCGGGTAGAGATAGCGAGGATACGGTTAGCTTCTCAACAACTAAAAAGACAGCCACAAGTGGTCAACACGCGAATCATGCTCCGACACAGAACTGGTGATGAGCGAATCATGCTCCGACCATAATAGGGGAGATGTTGCACCAGTTCTGTGTCGGAGCACCAGAACTGGTGCAACAGAACTGGTGCAACAAAACTGGTGCACCATAATAGGGGAGATGTTGCACCAGTTCTGTGTCGGAGCACCAGAACTGGTGCAACAGAACTGGTGCAACAGAACTGGTGCAACAGAACTGGTGCTCCAACTTCATCTCCCCTATTGAATGTTGCACCATAGGAGAACAGAAATAAGAGGCCACAAAAAGGAGGATGGGGGGGGGCACGGGGAAAGGCAAGAGGAAGGGGAGGGTGCGATTCACTCCCACCTTCTTCTCAGACCAGTGCCGGTCAACGCGCATGCCAAACGTGTCATACGCGTTCGCAGCCTCCTGCCACCTCATGTGCACACACACACCCACACCCTTTTTGATTCTACTTCCTGATTGCTGCCCACCCACTCTCACCTTCTTCTCAGACCAGTGCCGGTCAACGCGCATGTCAAACGTATCATAGGCTTTCGCAGCTTCCCCTTCTTCCTGCATTCTCTCCCTCTTTTCCACCCATCCACTCACCTTCTTCTCAGACCAGTGCCGATCAACACACATGTCAAACGTGTCATACGCGTTCGCAGCCTCCCCTTCTTCATGCGTGCACATACACACCCACTCGCATTCTCTATTCCCAACCAACCACCACCAATCCACTCACCTTCTTCCCAGACCAGTGCCTATCAACACACACGTCAAACGTGTCATACGCGTTGGCCGCCTCCCCTTCTTCATGCGTGCACATACACACCCACTCGCATTCTCTATTCCCAACCAACCACCACCAATCCTCTCACCTTCTTCTCAGACCAGTGCCGGTCAACGCGCATGTCGAATGTATCATACGCGTTGGCAGCCTCCTCCCTCTTCTGTTGCGCCTCCGCATCCTCTGGCCTCTCCTCCACACCCTCCTTCTCCTGCTCGGGTAGATATGAAGAGAGGAGAGAATGGACGAACATGCACATGCGTGCACATGCACATGTACACACATGCAGATGCTCATGTCATGTACACACACACATGCACATGCACATGCACATGCACACACATACACACGCATCCACATGTCGAAGGACATGTACATCAGAACATGAGCATGAACATTCATACCATACGCACATACACATAGAGCCACAAGCAGGCATGGACATAGGAATGCACGCGGAGTTAAGAGGTTGGACGTGGAGACGCCTTGAAACGCAAAACTCGATTTTGAGACATCTCAAAAAAAGAACGACAAGACAGACAAGAGACTGAAAGGGGGGGGGGGAAGGGGGGAGGGAAATGGGGGCAAGGGGAAAGGGAAAGAGACGATTCGGCCAAGCAGCAAAAATTGCATTGGATAATTCTCAACATCAACTCCAATAGAGCTGCAGAAGATGTATGCTCTTACCCGAATGGCTGCCCGCATGTCTGCTTCATTCTTCGCTGCAAGCTGATGCGAGGCAGGGCCAGGATAGAGTCAGCATGCAAGCATGGGGAGAAGGGCAAGCAGCATTCAACCACCGCAGAATGCGACAGATGGCATTCGATCATGCCATGTCATGCCATGCCATGCCATGCCATGCCATGCCATGCCATGCCATGCCATGCCATGCCATGCCATGCCATGCCACACCATGCCACAATATGACATGCCATGTCATATAGACCATACCACGCAGCAGCACGAAGCACGATGAGGAGCAAAACAAACACAAAGAGGCGGGAATGAATCAAGCATCAATCTATCTGTAAACCGGTAAGGCAGTGCCACTAATGCAGTCTGAAGTAGTTTTTGGAACATCTCAAAAGTCCATGGATGTGACAGCAAGACCAGTAAGAAAGCACACCCCCCACTACGTCTTCCCCTCCACCACCCTCTCCTCACCCACCCCTTCACCTCCCACCCCACCAAAAACGCCACCCCCTTTCTCTTCCTCACCTCCTTTCACCTCTTCTCCCTCTCCTCCTTTCACCTCTTCTCCCTCTCCTCCTTTCACCTCTTCTCCCTCTCCTCCTTTCACCTCTTCTCCCTCTCCTCCTTTCACCTCTTCTCCCTCTCCTCCTTTCACCTCTTCTCCCTCTCCTCCTTTCACCTCTTCTCCCTCTCCTCCTTTCACCTCTTCTCCCTCTCCTCCTTTCACCTCTTCTCCCTCTCCTCCTTTCACCTCTTCTCCCTCTCCTCCTTTCACCTCTTCTCCCTCTCCTCCTTTCACCTCTTCTCCCTCTCCTCCTTTCACCTCTTCTCCCTCTCCTCCTTTCACCTCTTCTCCCTCTCCTCCTTTCACCTCTTCTCCCTCTCCTCCTTTCACCTCTTCTCCCTCTCCTCCTTTCACCTCTTCTCCCTCTCCTCCTTTCACCTCTTCTCCCTCTCCTCCTTTCACCTCTTCTCCCTCTCCTCCTTTCACCTCTTCTCCCTCTCCTCCTTTCACCTCTTCTCCCTCTCCTCCTTTCACCTCTTCTCCCTCTCCTCCTTTCACCTCTTCTCCCTCTCCTCCTTTCACCTCTTCTCCCTCTCCTCCTTTCACCTCTTCTCCCTCTCCTCCTTTCACCTCTTCTCCCTCTCCTCCTTTCACCTCTTCTCCCTCTCCTCCGCCTCACCTTCTTCTCCCTCTCCTCCTTTCACCTCTTCTCCCTCTCCTCCTTTCACCTCTTCTCCCTCTCCTCCTTTCACCTCTTCTCCCTCTCCTCCTTTCACCTCTTCTCCCTCTCCTCCTTTCACCTCTTCTCCCTCTCCTCCTTTCACCTCTTCTCCCTCTCCTCCTTTCACCTTCTTCTCCCTCTCCTCCTTTCACCTCTTCTCCCTCTCCTCCTTTCACCTCTTCTCCCTCTCCTCCTTTCACCTCTTCTCCCTCTCCTCCTTTCACCTCTTCTCCCTCTCCTCCTTTCACCTCTTCTCCCTCTCCTCCTTTCACCTCTTCTCCCTCTCCTCCTTTCACCTCTTCTCCCTCTCCTCCTTTCACCTCTTCTCCCTCTCCTCCTTTCACCTCTTCTCCCTCTCCTCCTTTCACCTCTTCTCCCTCTCCTCCTTTCACCTCTTCTCCCTCTCCTCCGCCTCACCTTCTTCTGCTCCCTCCTGTCCACACCCGCCCTGAAACCTCGTCCAAACAGAAGTTGCGCCTCGTGAGGGTTCTGGTAGCTGTGGGGAAGAACAATACAATACATGATGGGGTGAGAACCGTGGGCAGACGGACAGAGACAACGTTTGAGAAACCAAACAGGCTTGTTGCGCTGTCTGAGAAGCCTACAACTTCAACTCACAGGGGGTTGAGGTCGCGTGAGGTGTCCTCGGTGTTCTCCCAGTCGAAGGAGAATCGGAACTTCTCACTTGGCTTGATCACTCGCTTCTTGGGCTTGCGCAGCCCCAGGTACTGACATTGGTGGAGCCAGGGGGGAGTGGGGAAAGGCAAAGGGGAAAAGGGGAAAAAAAAGGGAGGGTCGAAGGGGGGGAGTGGAGGGGGGGAAAGGGAAATGTGGAAAAAGCGGGGGGGGGGAAAGGGGGGGAAAGGGGCAAAAGGGGGGGAAAGGGGGAAGAGGTTTGAGAGCGTTGAGTATTTGTTTTCTGCAGATGAAGTGGCACATCTTGCTGCTCTTCATTTGTATGTGGAGCTCGGTGGGCTGCCTGTGCCACGTCTGACACCGTAGAAGTTTGTGTCAGACGTGGCACAGGCAGCCCACCGAGCTCCACATACAAATGAAGAGCAGCAAGATGTGCGGAGGGAAGGGGGAAAAAGGGGAAATAAGGGAGTATGGACGGGAGGGGGAAAGGATGGAAAGTTTTGGGGCCAGAGGGTTTAGTAGGCATACAGAATGCGCTGATAGGGATGTTGACAGGGAGGGAGGAAGGGAAGCAAGGTTAAGACTTGAGAGGAACAGTAAGCGAGAAAAGAAACGACGTAGGTGGGTCAAGGGTGGGGTGGGAACAAGAGGAACTGGAAGTGGAGCAGCTTATTCGTGAAGGAAAAACAAAAAGGCAACATCAAAGAATGATTCAATCATCAAAACAAGAAGGCAACCCACCTGCTCTCGGATCATCTCCAGCTCTCTCTCCCTATCCGTGCCTGCTCCTCCATCCCCAGAGCCAACTGTTTTTGTGGGGCCCCAAAAGCAGACGCCTCAACAACATGAGGCGCATCAAAGACCCACCTGTTCTCGGATCATCTCCAGCTCTCTCTCCCTATCCGTGCCTGCTCCTCCAGCCCCACCCCCAGAGCCAACTGTTTTTGTGGGGCCCCAAAAGCAGACTCCTCAACAACATGAGGCGCATCAAAGACCCACCTGTTCTCGGATCATCTCCAGCTCTCTCTCCCTATCCGTGCCTGCTCCTCCACCCCCAGCCCCTCCCTCCTCGCCCTTCCCCTTCTCCTTCCCCTTATCGCCATCCCTCCCCTTGTCCCTATCCCATTCTCGCTCCCTGCCCCTCTCCCTATCCCTGTCCCTGTCTCTTTCTCTGTCTCTGTCTCTGTCCCTGTCCCTGTCTCTATCCCTGTAACTGTCCCTGTCCCTATCCCTATCCCTGTCTCTCTCTCTATCCCTGTCTCGGTCTCTGTCCCTCTCTCTATCCCTGTCCCTCTCCCGGTATCTGTCTCTGTCCCGGTCCCTATCCCGATCCCGGTCCCTATCTCTATCCCTCTCCCTCTCCCTCTCTCTGTCTCTATCCCTATCCCTATCCCTATCCCTGTCCCCATCCCTGTCTCTATCCCTATCCCTGCCCCTCTCCCTCTCCCGATCTCCATCCCTTTCCTTCTCCTCCCTCCCATGGTCACTCTCCCTGCCTCGTCCCACGTCGCTCTTCCCCTCCTCCCCATCCGCATCCACAGCCTTCCCCCTTTCCTTGCCCTCTGCAGCACCGTCCTCTGCATTCTCATCTGCCGGAAATCAAAAAAGGGAAAAGGGAGAACGAGAAAACTTAAAAGTCGCCTTAAAAGTCGCATCCACAGCCTTTCCCCCTTCCTTGCCCTCTGCTGCACCGCCCTCTGCATTCTCATCTGCCGAAATGTCAGAGGGGGACACGGGAGAACGAAAAAAACTTATGAGTCGACTCAAAGTCGCATCCACAGCCTTTCCCCCTTCCGTGCCCTCTGCGGCACCGTCCTCTGCACTCTCATCTGCCAAAATGCCAGGGGGGCGAAAAGGGAAACAAGGAAATTAGTGACTCGACTCCACCGCCAAGCTCACAGCGCCAGCGCCAGACGTGGAAAGAGGCAACTCTCTTCCTGAGTCGACTCAACATGACTTTTGAGTCGACTCAAAAGAATGCCAGGGGGGCGAAAAGGGGAACGAGAAAACTTGTGATTTCCACACCACAGCCAAGCTCACAGCGCCAGCGCCAACGCCAGACGTGGAAAGAGGCAACTCCTCCTGAGTCGCCTCAGAAGAAGTCAAAAATTGCATTCTCAACCGAGCGCAGCCGCACCAGAGGTAGTAAGAGATGGCAAGAGGACAGGCAGCGCTTAGGAATGTGAAAGGAAATGAGGCTAGTCTGGATTTCAATTCAAGAGAACGGATGCCGGTTAATGGGAGGAGAAGTCTAAATCGCGTACCAGGCAGGGGAGGGAGTCCTCTGAGCGCCCGCCGTTGGTTCTCAATTCTGCAGCGGACAGGAGAGGAGAGGAGAGGAGAGGAGGGGAGAGGAGAGGAGAGGAGAGGAGAGGAGAGGACAAAAGCACGGACGGGACAGGACAATAAAGAAGAAACAACTGTGAGTGCAAAGGGTGAACGGGGCCGTGACAACACCAGCAACCAAGAAACCACAGTAACCAGCAAGTTAACTGACAGGTTTAAGAATGTTCGAATTAAATGTTCCCCCCCTTCCCTCTCCTCCACCCTTTTCCCCCAGCCTACTTTCTCATCTGAGCCGTTGCCTCTGCCTTGCGCCTCTGCAGCGCTAGAGCCTGTCGCTGCTCCTTGGTCAGAAACACAGGCTGGGGGAGCAGAAATCCCATGGAAACGAAATAAAATGAAAAAAGGACAGGGGAAAAGCAAGGGGGGAGGGAGGAGGAACGGGAGGGAGGGACATCAAGTGTGAACCGATAATTGCTTCAAACAAAATGACTTTGGATGCACTGAAATGCATCAGACTGACATTGGATGCAACCATGAAGAATTTAGGCAGCAGCAGCACCAGTGAGACAACGTTTTTTCATCAAAAACAGGGTTTCAGCAAGCAATTCAAAGAAATAGCGTTACCTTGGCCTGTTGCAAGGCATCCTCTTTCCGCTTCTTCAGCAGCTCCTCCAAGGACAAGGGCTGCAAAACACATCAGGACAATTACATGACATGACAGCACGGTAAGTGAGAAAGGAAGGACACGATAAGTTCCGGACGAAGAAATGGGTCCAGAAGAAGGAAACGCTAATAAAGCGTGGAGTTCTGCATACGTTTTTTTTTTTTTTGTCGCTTGTACCCCGTACCTCCTGCTTCTTCGGAGCAGCAGCAGCAGCATCGCCGTTCTGTTTCCCGTTTTCTTTCGTCTCGTTACCGTTAACTTGTCCAGCCGCCTTTCCCTCCTCCACCGCGCCTCCCTTCGCGTCCATCCGCGAATCTTCCTTGGAATCCTTTCCCGACTCTTTAAATTCTACTAAATTTTCTTCCTCTTTACCGTCCCTAGCAGCAACACGTTCGTCAGCTCGGCTCTTCTCCTTTTCGCGCTCACCACTCCTGCTCCTGCTCCTGCTCCTGCTGCTCTTCCGTCGCTTCTCCCGGCCGCGACTGCGGCTGCGACGCTTGCGATCTGGCGAGCGACTGCGGCTGCGACGCTTGCGATCTGGAGAGCGACTGCGACTCCGCTTGCTGCGACGATCTCGTCGTTCCTTGTCGCCCGCCTTATCCTTGTCGGCCGTCCTATCCTTGTCGCCCGTTTTAACCTTGTCGCCCGCCTTATCCTTGTCGCCCGCCTTATCCTTGTCGCCCGTTTTAACCTTGTCGCCCGCCTTATCCTTGTCGCCCGCCTTATCCTTGTCGCCCGCCTTATCCTTGTCGCCCGCCTTATCCTTGTCGCCTTTCTTATCCTTGTCGCCCGCCTTATCCTTGTCGCGGTCTCGTTTCTTATCCCGACCTCGATCTCTCTCCTTCACCTTGTCACCGTCCCTACCTCGGTCTCGGTCCCTGCTTCGGCTGCGACTCCTACTCTTGCTTCTGCGCGCCGTCCTTCCATCCCTCTCCTCCTCATCTTTCGCCATGAAAGGAGTTTCGGATGAGAATCGGTCGAAAAGAAGAACTTGAAAGCGAGGAACCTGAACGAAATTCAAACGTTCGAAGTAATATTTGCTAATTCAAGAACTTGCGTCAGTCAGCGACACGCAGCTCTAGAGAACTAGTATGTAGGAATGAAAAAGTTAGGAGAATCTCGAGAACCTGAAAAATGGTAATCTCTAGGCTGGAGAAATGCTGCAATGCATCCACAATACGCGCGCTATAGTCTGCCTAGGATCTCTACACAGTGCGTTCAATGAGGTGTCCGACTTAAACATTTCTTATGAACCAGGCTAATTTAGGAATGGAAATGTACAGAAATGGTTCTGAACAACAATTTCGACTCTAACGGGACTACAATATATACGAACTATATGCATATGCACAATAATTACACCATAACGGATTGTCGACGTCCTCTTGCAGCGGGCTGCTCCTTTTCATCCATATCTGGGTCGATGTCACTTGTGACCCGAAGCCTGCCAAGGATACAAATAAAAAAAGAACGCTTTACCAAAAAAAACACACTAAGAAGCACATACACACATATGCACGCACGCACCCTCGCCGCAATCACAGCACTGAAACACAACTTCACCATTAGCAAGATGTTCACTTCGAATACCTGCTAGAACACCCACCAGAACTGCAGGCAGTAGCGCACGAGTCGACTCCTCCACGATTCGTTCCGCCAATGCCAGCTGGCAACGCAGTATCACCCCACCATCCTCTTCCTCTCCACTCCCTTCCCTGCCCCCGGGCAGCCCGTCAAAACTTCCCACGCACTCCGAACCCCCCCGCGGGCGGCGAAGAGAGAAGTCGAGGGAATGGGCCAATCGGAACTCAGTAAGAAGCTTCAGAGAGTCGGCAACAGTGAGAACAGCGGAGTGACCTCCCCCTGCCGCCAGTGCCTGCACCTTGCCCACACACCAGTCCACGTGCATGGGCATCCATGCGTAGGACTCCCTCCCTGTTGCTGCCTGCCCACAGCTGTTGTAACCCCACCCTAGTACCTGATCGTCTGCCATCGCCACTAGCGTGTGGTCCTGGGGTCACAGCAGGCACAAGGAGCACAAGGGCAAGAGGGATGCAAGGGCACAAGCACTAAGCGTCGCCACTGCCCACAGTTGTTGTCGCTCCACCCCAGGATGTGATCGCCTGCCATGGCTACTAGCGTGTGGTCCTGCGAGGGACAACGGGCACGGGAGTGAGAAGGAGTGAGAGAGCGGGCATGGGATGAGGTAGCAAGGGCAATCGTTCCTCCACCCCCCTTTACTTCCTTCCCCCCACCAACTCTTCCCCATCCCTTCACCTCTCCACCTTACAATAAGTAAGCAAACACACTCTCACCTGCCCGCATGTCACAAGCCGCACTCCCTTGGGCATGAGCAGCAGCGGCTGTCGCTGCACCAGCCCTCTCGCAAAATCCAGCAACGGGCACCCACTCCCCCCCTGCACAACTGCCCCACGCTCTCACCTGCCCGCATGTCACAAGCCGCACTCCCTTGGGCATGAGCAGCAGCGGCTGGCGCTGCACCAGCCCCCTTACAAAGTCTAGCGACGAGCACCCTTTCCCCCCCACCATGGGCCCAGATGCGCCCCCTGCGCCCTTATCACATTCTCACCTGCCCACAAGTAACCAGTCGCACGGCCTTGGGCATAAGCAGCAGTGGAAGGCGCTGCACCATCCCTCTCACGAAGTCTAGGTGCTCCAATACGCCCATGTCCAACTCTCTCACCTGCCCACAGGTCACCAGCCGCACCCCTTTGGGCATGAGCAGCAGCGGCTGGCGCTGCACCAGCCCTCGCACAAAGCCCCGTCACGAGCACCCGCTCCCCCCCCTGCGCCCCTGTTCCAAATCCCCACCCACATGGTCCTGCCCCACCCTCTCACCTGCCCACAAGTAACAAGTCGAACCCCTTTCGGCATGAGCAGCAGCGGCTGTCACTGCACCAGCCCTCGCACAAAGTCCAAAGACGAGCACCCGCTCCCCCCGCTCGCCCCTGCTCCAAATCCTCCTCCAAATCCCCCTCCAAACGGCACTCCGAATCTGCTGTTGCTGCTGCTGGCGGTAGTAGTGGTGGTGGTGAAGCCGGTGTGTAGATGCTGGAAGGACGGGCAGGATGAGGCGGAGGAGGGGAGCGAGGAGGAGGAGGAGGGGGTGGGAGCAGAGGAGGCGGAGGTGGGGCCTGTGCCTAGCTGCCCGTCCCTGCCCGCCCCCCAGATGTAAAGAGCGCCCCTGTAGTGGGGAAGGGGTTTGGGGGTGCGCAAAGGGGAGGGTACGGGAACGGGAGGAACCAGGCTCAGGAGGAGGCGGAGGTGGGGCCCACATGCTCAGCTGACCGTCCCTTTTCGCGCCCCAGATGTAAAGTGCGCCCCTGAGAGGAGGAGCGAGGGCGGGATGGATGGCGGAGACGGAAGAACAGACGAGCAGGGTAACAAGGAGATAGGCTCATGAGTGTCCCATCTCAAATGACCAGAGGTGGGGACTGGGGAAAAGTCAAGTACTGGGCATGTGTACGCACATGGACATTCAACACACGCACTCATAACACGCACCTGTGCGTGAGAGCGCAAGTGTGGGTGCGGCCACATGCCACCTGCGTCACTGAAACCCCCTTCAAGCGCCACCACCCGCCTCGGCACCACCTCACCATGCCTCCCCTAGAATGTGTGCGCGCATACACACTCAGCACACACACCTGTGGGTGAGAGCGCATGTGTGGGTGCGGCCACAAACCACCTGCGCCACTGACACCCCTTCCAGCCCCACCACCCGCCTCGGCAGCACCTCACACGTGCCACCTCTGGCCTGCAGCGTTCGATGCCCTAGCTGTCCCATCATCCCCCCTCCCCACGTGTACCTGCATGCACGTGCACAGATAACAGGGGAAATAGGGGATTAGAGTGGCACAAGCTTTGCTCATGTGTGCCCTCAGCTGCCCCAGTAACCCCCCTCCCCACGTGTACCTGCATGCATATGCACAGACAACAGGGGAAGCAGAGGATTAGAGTGGCTCCCTCTAGAGCCACCACCCGCCGAGGTGACTTTTGAGTCGACTCAAAAGCCCCCTCCAGAGCCACCACCCGCCTCGGCAGCACCTCACACGTGCCTCCTCTGGCCTGCAGCGTTCGATGCCCTAGCTGTCCCATCAACCCCCCTCCCCAGGTGTACCTGCATATGCACAGAAGACGAAGGGATGAAAGAGAGCGCACATGGTTTCGGGTTTGAATTCCCCATTCCCTGACCTGGCCCCTGCATAGGTGGCCCAGCTGCCCCAGCAACACAACATCCCCACCACCCCTCCCCACGTGTACGTGCCCATGCATGGAGAACAGAGGACGAAGGAGAGAACAGAGGAGCACATGATTTCGGGTTTGAATTCCCCATTTCCTGACCTGGCCCCTGCCTAGGTGGCTCAGCTGCCCCGTAACACCCCCTCCCCTCCCATGTGTACCTGCCCATGCATGGAGAACAGAGGACGAAGGAAAAAGGGACGACATGGATTCGGGCTTAATATACCTCACACGCTTAATATTCCCTAACCACGCGCCTGACTGGGTGTCTCAGCTGCCCTAGTAACCAGCAGGCCACGGCCACGATGCGGATGCCATCGGGGCAGGTGAGGGGAGGGTGCGGGAAGGAGGAGAGGAGACTAGGAAGAGCTGGAAGGAGGAGACTAGGAAGAGCTGGAAGGAGGAGACTAGGAAGAGCTGGAAGGAGGAGACTAGGAAGAGCTGGAAGGAGGAGACTAGGTGCAGCCGCTGCAGCCCCATCCACTGCAGCCCGTCACATGGCCTACCGATACAACAGTCATCCACTGCTTTCAAATCCCTCCCTCGCCTCACTTGTATTCGTTACCTCTCCCACCCTCCTCTCCTTCTTGTTTCCACTCACATTTCGCCCCTGGAATCGACAGCAGCAGTGGGAAACCCTCCACACACCACCGCCACAATTTGAATTCCGTCCGGGCAGGTGAGTGGCGGGTCATCTAAGAAGCGTTGGAAGGAGGAGACCAGGTGCGGCTTCTGTGTGAGTGTTCCTGTGTGCACGCATACACTGGCACTCACATCTCGCCTCTTGTGTCAACAGCAGCGGTGTGGAACCCCCCACACGCCACCGCCACAATTTGAATTCCGTCCGGGCAGGTCAGAGGTGGATCGTCCAGGAAGCGCTGAAAGGAGGTCACCAGGTGCGGCCGCTGCAGCCCGTCGCACGCCCTGCCGATGCCCAGCTGCCCATGCTCGTTGTAGCCTGGGTGTGTGGCGGGGGGTGAAGGAAGAGGAGAGTGGATGGGGGGAGGCCAGTGCTGGGTGGGTTGGATGCGAGTGTTGGGGATAGCAGCAGCGCTCGAGTCGCATGATTGTTGCATTCATCCGTCTCACACCGATCTCTTATCACCCATCCGTCATGCACGCCTGCCTGCCCCATCCGTCTCACCCCATGTCTGCAGCAGCCCAGTGTTGGACACAGCAGCAGCATGTGAGTCGCACGCCTACTTGCATCCATCCCCATCACACTATCCTGCCCTGTGCTTCAAACCACTCCCCATCACACGCAGCAGCATGTGAGTCCCCATCACACTATCCTTGCCGCCCTCCATTCTTTCTTCCGCCTGCACTAACCGCGCACCCGCATCTCCCATCCCATACCCTGCCTGCCCCCGTCCGTCTCACCCCATGTCTGCAGCAGCCCAGTGCTAGACACAGCAGCAGCGTGTGAGTCGCCACAAGACACCTGAATAACCACCTGGAAGATGGTCAGGGGGCAGGGCAGGTAAGAGGGGAAGGCGGTGGGGTGTGAGAGAATGCGTGTTTTTTCTTTTTTCCTCTTTCTTTCTTTCTTTCTTTCTTTCTTTCTTTCTTTCTTTCTTTCTTTCTTTCTAACAGCAAGACAAGCGGGCGAGGGAATGAGAAAACGCACAAACGAATGGATGAATGAGTACCGTACACTGTGGATGACTATAGTGACTATAATGAAACCCAGATTGAAGCGCAGGGCTCACAGTTGTGGGAGGGAAGGCTCCTCGCATGAGACGAGGGAGGTTGGAATTCTGCCGAGCGAGGAAAACAGGGAAATCACGGAAAATAGAAAGCACGAGAGCGAGGATGTAAAGAAATGAAAAGAGAGAACACGAAAAGCGAGAAAATGCAAGTGATTGCCGATGATAAGAACAATTGATAAGGCCATCACACCTAGTGATACGAATTCAGGTCCACGTTAAGACTGATTAGGTGGAAGCACAATGGACTGACATCTGCCTCTACTATCACCTGACAGTACCGCTCTGTATCTACCAGCACAACTTTCTATCTACTTGCATCGCTTTGCACCCACCTGGTTCTGGCCCCACACCCACAGGCGCCCCTCCTCCCCCTCCTCTTCCCCACCACCCCCATGCTCCGCGCTGCCCCCTCCCCTCTTCCCCCTCCCCCGGCCGTCCCCCCTCCGCCTGGTGATAGCTGCAGTGCACTGCACACCACACGCCACAGCAGTCACCTCCTCCCCTGCCTCCTCCAAGGCTGCAACCTTTATAGGCTCCCTGTAGGGAAAAGGGAGAGAGGAAGGGGACGACGAGGGGGAAAAGAGGAGCAGGGGGTTATGACTGCTGTGCACTGCGCGCCACACACCTTCCCCCTCCGCCTGGTGATGGCAGCAGTGCACTGCGCGCCACACGCCACAGCAGTCACCTCCTCCCCTGCCTCCTCCAAAGCTGCTACCTTTATAGGCTCCCTGTAGGGAAAAGGGAGAGAAGAAGGGGAGAGTCAACAGAAACGGAAACGGTCAGCGGAATCAACAGAGTCAATGGGGTCAATGGGGTCAATGGGGTGAGCGGAGTCAACACACCTGCTGCCCTGCTCAGTGCCGTCGCCCAGCTGCCCTTACTCGTTCGACCCCCACGCGAATTGTCGGCGACGTGATTCCTCATGGAGAAGCCGACCGACCACCATTTCCTTCGTCCAAGTGCCTTGCACGCTATCGAGTGTCGTAATCACCGTCGACCACTCTTCCGGAAGGCCGCAAAGCAAGGTGAGAATCCAATCCTCCTCCGTGACCGTTCCACCGAGGTCCATGAACGATTCCCCGAGTTCCTCCACACGAGTCGCATACTCGTGCATCGATTCGCCCGCGCGCATCTTCACCGTGTAGAACGCATTCCGGGCTAGGATCTTGCCGTGGAGAGTCTTGTTCACGTGGATGGTCTCGAGCCGCTTCCACGCTTCATGCGCCGACGCTTCGAGCTTGATGCACATGCGCACCGAGCTCACGAGATTGATGCCGATGCGCGAAATCAACGTAGCGAACGCCTTTTGGTCCTTCTTCTTCCATGCCGCGATGTCGCTCTCGTTGTCCGGCTTCTTCTCCGTTCCATCGAAGAATCCCCAAAGTCCCCGCTCCATCATGAGCACTTGGAACTTAAACTTCCACGCGGAGTAATTTTGTCCCGTGAAAATCGGTACCGCCGACGTGTCGAACATCGTCGCGGTTGCCCAGGGTTCGCCGGTATTTACAACGACACCATCCAAGGAAGTGCGGGAGGCCTCGCTTGACGTCATCATGCTTGCTCCTTGTCGCGCGCGTAGACTCCTCCGACCAGCTCTGATACCACTGATGTAGAGGCGTGTCCTCTAGTTGGCAGGAACTAGGAATTGTTCTAAGCATTAGAGCACACTCTTGGCTTTCCAAGGAGCCGTAGAACACGTAATTCGCCCAAGTATCGGCTGAGATACGGCTTTCAACGTGCTAGGTAGTGCTCTAAGATTGAAGGATAGAAAGTCTCTGGATTTTGTGTCGAGTTGAACTGTGTATAGAAAACTCTGATTTTCAGTATATCATGCATACAAAGCAATCACAATATATAGCTACTCAAAACATCGAGTCGCGCATGTAACATACGAGATGCGTCGAGAACATTCGCGTAGCAATTCGAAGGGGTGAAATTCGGCACCCGAATTTCACCGAACCGAATTCTTCCTTAGTCTCGATCAGTCTTGTGTTGCCATGTGGCACCAATTGAGTGGGTCTTCCGAATTCAACCCACACACTTCGTGAAACCTGCAGCTCTCTCAAGCGGTGAGCACCGAAACACATTCGGTGGGTTGGGGGCATATCAATTGCCCCACCACCGTTTGCTTCTAACTCACGCGACCTCCAACAAGAACAGTTTGAAAAATCTGAAGGGTTGAGAGGAGAGAACAACCCTTGACGCTTGGCGCGCAGTGTGGCATGTCCTTCCACACATCGACGAGATAAGCACACATTCTACAATTGAAGCCTGTTGCCCTCCCCTCCACTCCTTGCTTCTTACCTTCTCGCCCATCTCCTGTCTCCACACCTTGATTCCCCCCATTCACTCCCCTCGGCGTCTCCGCGCAGCCATTCTCGCCGCGCGGCTCAACGGATCCGAAGTGGTTGGGGCCACCGGCGACGTCAACGCCACCGGGCAAATCTGCCTCGCTCTCTTCCTGTAAGCCAACCGCCTGTGATGCGGCCACCTGGTTGACTTTTGAGTCGACACAAAAGTCAACGCGCGACGGGCGACGTCAACGCCACCCGCGGAATCTGCCTTGCCCTCTTCCTGTAAGCCAACCGCGTGCCTGGTACTCTGTGGTGCGGCTTCCTGGTCCTCTGTGCCGCGTTCCACCTTCCAGTTGAGCCGACTCAAACCGTTGCTTTGCAGTTTCAATCTACCCAAGCTCAACTCAATCTACTTCACCTTGTTCCCTACTTGAAATCAAACATTTCAGAATCAGACCCTGCTTGTAGTACATTGTCTCCATTTCTCGACTGATCCTCATCATCATCATCATCATCTCATCTCCCGTTCTCCATTCATCCCTTGTTCTCGTTTTTGTCAATCCCCTCCCCTCGGAAACCGTCAGGCAAGACCACGATTACAACATCTTGTACAGTGTCGCCGTCTCGCTGATCAATGCACATTCCATTTCAAAATCTCTTTCATCCCCTCCTCTTGGAAACCCGCCAGGCAAGACCACGACGACAATATCTTCTACAGTGTTGCCGTCTCCACCTGCTCACCCCCCGTTCTCCATTCCTCCCTTCTGCGTGCTTGTGTGAACCCCGACGGAAACCGCCAGGCAGGACCACGACTACAACATCTTCCGCATCATCATCATCACCTCCCGTTCTCCATTCCTCCCTTCTTCTTGTTTGTGTCAACCTGTCTGAACCGTGACGGAAACCGCCAGGCAAGACCACGACTACAACATCTTCTACAGTATCGCCGTCTCCACCTCCGACCCCGGCAAGCCGTCCAGCGTTTCCATCTGGCGAGGCGCGGCGGGAGAAGCGGGAACCGCCGTGTATAACATTGTCGAGTCAGGAACAACCGCCACGTGGGCGAATCTCACTCATCCCCCGCCTCCCCCGCCCAAGGGCAAGAAAAACAAGGGAACACCGCCGCCCCCGCCTCCCCAGAAATGGGACGTGGCTACAAACGGGACGTGGCTTAAAGCGAGTACAGTGACCACGCTCGGCGGGCAGGCCCTACGGGAGCTCGTGGAGACGATAATAGAGATTCCCGACGGGTGCTACGCATCGTTCGCGACGGCTGCTTATGAGACGGCAGCGGCTAGGGGGCAGTTTAAGAAGGAGCCGCTTCCACCGCCGCCAAAGGATAAGAAGGACGGGAAGAAGGCGGGAAGGATGGAGGGAAGAACGGGGACAGCGGAGGGGAGAATGGAGACGATCGGTTCAAAACTCTTGTTGGTAAGATGTGCTTCCCGCTACTAGCCTTCTCCAACTCTCTTGCCTCGCCATCTCTTGCCTCGCCATCTCTTGCCTCGCCATCTCTTGCCTCGCCATCTCTTGCCTCGCCATCTCTTGCCTCGCCATCTCTTGCCTCGCCATCTCTTGCCTCGCCATCTCTTGCCTCGCCATCTCTTGCCTTGCTCACCTTCGGAATCAACCACGCACCGTGCCCCGTCCCTTCGTTCCAATTCAAACAGTCACTTTTCTCCTCTTTGTGATTTCGTGCAGGTGCGGTGGAAGCACGTCTCAACGGCTCCAATGCTGACCTCGCTGCTGACGTCAACGCCACAGGCTGACGGTAAGCTTCCTCTTCCCACTCTTCTCACTCTTCTCACTCTTCTCACTCCTCTCATTCTCCTCACTTTTCCCCTCAGATCGTGCGTCTCTCTCGCAACCTCACCTCACCTCGCCGTTTTCCTCCCCTCACCCCTTCTCAAAAATTTGCGTTTATCTCTTTCCATTTGCCGCTTGTTAACTTCCGGCCTCCTTACCCGCCTGTCCCATCTCCAAACACCCGCCCCTCCCTGCCCCGCGCTGCCCCTCCCTGCCACCCACTTTCCCCCCCATTAGAAGCCCCACAACCAACGACTACAACATGAAGTGCCACATCAGCGTGACTCTAACCGACTCTGGCGAGCCCACCGGCTTTGTCATCAAGAAAGGCGCTGACGTGGCACTCACCATGGACACCAGCGGCGCCACGTGGACCAACCGCACGCTCTCCGAGTCCGAACGTGCCAAGCTGGGCAAACAGCCGCCTCCCCCTCCCGTCGGATACAGCTACGAAAGTGTCGGCGCTTGGCTAAGCGCCAGTGGATACATAGCGGATAACGGGCAGACTTATACGCAGCTGATGGAATCCATGCTAGCTGCTCCTGATGCTTACTCTGCTCTCGTCTACACCAAGGCGTTCGAGAACGGTGCGGCTAGTGGTGCTTTCGAGAATGTCACCAAGGGTGGTGGTGAAGGGTCTGGCAAATTGGCTGGCAAATTGGCTGTCAAATTGGCTGTCAAATTGGGCATCAAAGCCAGATTCGGACTTGCCTGAAGGCCCATTGGGAGCCAGATTCGTCAACATCTCCAAGGGTGGTGGTGAAGGGTCTGGCAAATTGGCCATTAAAGCCAGCTATGGCAACTCTTACCCCAGCCAATTGGCCATTAAAGCCAGAAACGGACTTGCCTGAAAGCCCATTGGGCGCGGACAATAGCACATCGACCCATACACATACATGTACCATCCAAAGTGGAGCGAAGGTGCTTCAGCTATTTGTTTGTTTTTTATCTTTGTTTATTAGGCATGAGATCTGTCGCCTTGTTGTAAACATACAAATACTTAATTAATATGGTTCCTGCTAGTATTTTCCTAATGTGCTGTGCCCTGATTTTGTGCTGTGCCCTGATACATGTGATGTGCCCTGATACATGTGCTGTGCCCTGATACATGTGCTGTGCCCTCATACATGTGATGTGCCCTGATACATGTGCTGTGCCCTGATACATGTGCTGTGCCCTCATACATGTGCTGTGCCCTGATACATGTGCTGTGCCCTGATACATGTGCTGTGCCCTCATACATGTGCTGTGCCCTCATACATGTGCTGTGCCCTGATACATGTGCTGTGCCCTCATACATGTGCTGTGCCCTCATACATGTGCTGTGCCCTGATACATGTGCTGTGCCCTGATACATGTGCTGTGCCCTCATACATGTGCTGTGCCCTGATACATGTGCTGTGCCCTGATACCGTACATGTGCTGTGCCCTGATACATGTGCTGTGCCCTCATACATGTGATGTGCCCTGATACATGTGCTGTGCCCTGATACATGTGCTGTGCCCTCATACATGTGCTGTGCCCTCATACATGTGCTGTGCCCTGATACATGTGCTGTGCCCTCATACATGTGATGTGCCCTGATACATGTGCTGTGCCCTGATACATGTGCTGTGCCCTGATACATGTGCTGTGCCCTGATACACTACTTATCCACCATGAGCACTTGCACCCAGTCTCAAAGTGAGCCAGCCCAAAGATACCAAAAGAAAGATAATAGTAAGACAAAAGAGGGAAGCCACGCCAGCCAACAACTACAGGTACTATCCTTTCACTTTCTTGGCCTTCCCACAGAGTGCATTCGCGTTGTTCTCATGCGCTACCCTCGTGTAATAGCCAACCGCATTGAATCCATCGTCAATCGATTTACGTAGCTGAGCTAGAGACACAGGTCCTAGAAAATATGCGGACAGGAAACTGTAGCGCTTACGGCGGCCAGTTTTGTCACTTGTGATGTTGGTCCACTGTACAGGACCGGTTAGCGAGGATGCTCCAGTGCAGGCCTTGGCGCCGCTTAGGATCGGTTCTTTTCCTCCCGATTTGATGTTTATTACAGAGAAGAAGAACTTGATGTAATAAGTTGTCGCTGAGTACTTGCAATGCAAGGATCCAAATTCATGTCGGGAGTAGCAGCAATGCAAGCAAGCAAGGCACGGACGGACATGTCCGTGAGGGGGAGAGGTAGGGGTGGGAGGGGCGAGGGGGCAGATGGAAGGGGGTGTGAGTTGTTGCTCTGAGCACCTGCAATGCAAGCAAGGCACGGACAGACATGAGTGACTTTTGAGTCGACTCAAAAGGCAAGACGAAGACAAAAGCTTTCGGAATAGAATGTTGTTGCTGAGCTGGATGCCTGTTCCTAGTCGAAAAATATCCGACATTTCGCAAGCAAGGTACAGACGGAAATGGCGGGAGGGGGAGAGGACGGGGTGGAAGGGGGGAGTGGGGGAGTGGGGGAGTGGGGCGGGGGGGCGGGGCGGGGGTTTGAGGGGGGAAATGGGGAAAGTGGGTAGGGATGGGTCCTCCTACCCGGCACAGCCGGGGGCTCAAATCAGTATTTAGGTATTTGCATTGCATGGAACAATAGCACCAGCAGATAGAAAAATTTTCCGTGGAACAATCGCAGAAGGGCGCACCTCACTATCTTTGTGACATATTTCCCCGAGGCACCTTTGTCGCCGATCACCTTCCCTTTGAGTGTAGTGGGACAAATTCTTGAGTCTCGACTCAAAGATAGAAATTAAACAAGCCGCACCTCACGATCTTTGTGACATATTTCCCCGAGGCACCTTTGTCGCCGACCACCTTCCCTTTGAGTGTAGTGGGACGCAACTAGCCGTGCTTTGAGTCGACTGAAAATAGAAGTCGAGCAGAGACGCACCTCACTATCTTTGCGACATATTTTCCTCGTGCACCTTTGTCGCCGACCACCTTCCCCCTGCGTGTAGTGGGACGCAAGTTTGTCACGTACTTATCTGGCAGCGGGATTGGCAGGGATGGGGGCGCAAGGGAAAGGACGAGGAAGGACGAGCAATTGAGAAGGTAGTACTAGCAAAATCAGAGCATGTGACGCCCTGGTGGGTCCAGTATTGAGAATTCTCAATGTCATGACAACGCTGCACAAGTCCTAGTAGCTAAATGAAATTCTACAGTACGCTCGGGTGGTACGGCCTTTGAGGCGCCTCAAATGTCGAATCTTAGTTGCAGATACGTCCACAGGACACTAGGGTGGTATGGAGAATTGCAGAAAACAAATGCAACACAGGATCGCCGGATCGGATGCAACACAGGATCGGATGCAACACATACGCAACACATCAAGAAGTGCAATAATTTAGGCATGACACCATCTGCTACGCCTCAGAGGAGGAGGAGGCGGAGGTGGCCACAACTCACTGCAACTCGGTGCAACTCGGTGCAACTCAGTGCAACTCGGTGCAACTCGGTGCAACTCGGCACAACTCGGTGCACATTAGTGCAAGTGCTACCGTCTGCTGCTGGTAGTACTGGCAGTAGTACTGCCAGTGTGCCACTTTTGAGGCGCCTCAGAAAAAAAAAAGACGGCGCCGCAGAAATTTTTGGGCGCCTCAAAAGCATATGGGAAGTGGTAGTACCGCCGGTGTAGTAGCAGCTAACAAGAGGCAAAGAGCGCTGCGCTGCGGGCACTTAAGAGCCGTATGGATATGGATGGATAAGAGTAGGAGAAGTGGTAAGTACCGCCGGTGTAGTAGCAGCTAACAAGAGGCAAAGATCGCTGCAGACATGACACTTACAGACTGTTTTGCCTTTCCACACCAAGGGCTTGGCCTGAGCGGCCTTTGAGAGGTCTCAAAAGCTGAGCGGCAGATTCCCTAGCACTGAGCGCCTCAAGACTCGCACACTTACAGACTGTTCTCCCTTTCCACACCAAGGGCTTGGCCTGAGCGGCAGGCGCCGCGGTTGAAACGCCGCCGTGCAGTGCAGAACGGGCAAGGAGGAATGGCGGGACGATTGAGGCAGATGCGACGGCAGTGAGGAATGCCGCACCTGGCGGGGGACAGCGCACGAGGAAGCATCATGAGAGGCGATTGAACACGACGCAACGTGGCGGGTTTAGATTCCAACAAACGCTGCCGAGGCACGAAGTACTTGTGAGGAATGCCGCACCTGGCGGGGGACAGCGCACGAGGGAGCAACATGAGGGGCGCACGAGGGAGCATCATGCGGGGCACACGGGGGGGCATCATGAGGGGCGCACGGGGGGGCATCATGCATGGGGCGCACGGGGGAGCATTCATGCGGGGCGACCGAGGGAGCATGATCATCATGCATGGGGCGACCGAGGGAGCATGATCATCATGCCGAGGGGCCAAAAAGTCATGTCAAGGCCGCCGCCTGGTTCAAGTTGGATCCTGACGTGGCAGCCCGTGGCGCAGGCCGCAGTGCAACCCGCGGCGCAGTCAGTGCAACCCGCGGCGCAGTCAGTGCAACCCGCGGCGCAGTCAGTGCAACCCGCGGCGCAGTCAGTGCAACCCGCGGCGCAGTCAGTGCAACCCGCGGAACGGAAACGACCAATTGATTGAGTAGGAGAGAAGCACCCAATCAATGAGTCGCGTTTCCTTTCCACGGGTACTACTAGGGGCAAAAGGCAGTAGTAAAAGGGCACTCGATCGACTCGACGAGTCGTTTCCGTGACGGGTGCGAGCAAAAGAAGTCAAAGGGCTTTCTATAGAGCAGGGCGAGGACGAGACGCGTCGTGCGTTTTGAGACGTCTCAAAGTCGACTTTTGAGGCGCCTCAAAAGAAGTCAGAGGGCTTACTACAGAGCAGGGCGAGGACGAGACGCGCCGTGCGAACGAGGAAGGCCTCCATGTTGGTGGTAGAGGAAGGGCGAAGCGAACGAGGCGATTTGAAATGAAAGTTTGCTGCTCGCGATGCAGGGAATATCATCACTGCTGATAAGCTGTTACAGTACTGTAGTGCATACCGTTGGCCATTGCAGCAGCTCTCGTTACCCCGAGGGCGGCGCTACGCGACAAGAGCTGAAATGTAGGGACGCCAGAGCTAACGCGGAAGGGCCGCCACGCTGGCGACCCTTCAAGTGATCATCACATCAGTCTCTTGTAATTGCCCATGTTTGACCACTTTCCTGCTATATCTTCGGCCCCTATTTGATACTTCCCCTTTCAAAGTTTGTGAGTAAAGCTCGCTAATGCTTGACGAAGCGGACTGTTTCGCAACAGATTGTAACCTCTTCGCTGACGCTTTGTTGTCTGGAATGGGATGAGGGGGCTTGTGTGGCCACGGTGGTTCGAACATCGTCGACCTAACCAAACCTACAAACGACAAGACCCTTCTCAGAAACTATTGGTCAGTTTGAGGGCCCGAACCAGTTAGTGCTGGCTTGGATGAGCCACGCCGTGCACTCAAATTTGCTTTGCTCCCTCCATCACCTGCCGTGGTATGGCCAAACCAGCGCTAGCCTCATTAATTGGTTGGAAGTTGCAAACCTGCTGTAAGGCTGGGGCAAATATGGCAGGTGTGGGCAATATTCAACGGCCTGCCAGCTGGTGGCTGTCGCTTTGCGCTTTCCTGAGGCTCAGGACACCAAGTTACCCGATGGCGGCAACATCGTGAAAGCTCGCAAACTGCTCGTCCAGAACACTCAGCGGCGTGACCGCCGCCTTGTTTTGTTTTTTCAGAGTACCGCACCAGGACCTCGTAATTTCATTTCTTGCGGTTTAGTGTAAATATCAGTCAATCAGACAATTTGTTTCAATCAATAGCTCGAGATCACTTACCAACACTTTTGAAGGCATCGAACATTTTACCCTGTGTTTAGGACTTCCAAGTTTGGAGAACTTCCGAAGACAAGTGTCCAACAGTGCAAGAACCAAAACAAGAGCCTTCTTTCTTTGGTCCCTTCCAGTAGGCACGTACAGGAGGTACGATAGCCCGTCGCTCATCATCCACCGAGCGAGCAGAGCTCCTAGTTCCGTTCTCAGTTCAGTGGCACGATACCAGCGCATGATCGTAGTGGCAATGACGACAGAGCTGCCATTGCTGCTTTTGCTGTCACTGACGATCCGCCATTGTTTTGGTTGCTCGTACTAAACTAGGCTGCAAGCGTACAGCCAGATGTGTCGTGGATGGACGCTTAGGTCATCGGGTACTTCCCTAGGGTGCCTCGCCTTTTTTAGGATGCAAACCCTTCAAGTCCATTGTATCGTCATCATACTGACTTAATTTAATAATGCTAACACATTAACGAGTAGCCTAGTCAACAGGACTTTCCTCTTTAATTCTCTAATGCGACTTCAGCCATGGGTCTTCTCTCACTCGGGAGAAAAAGGCCTCCGACGGGAAAAAAGGTCGATGATGACGTGTCAGACACCGATTCCGTATCAGCCCCAAGTCTCGCCACGACAGGCCCGGGTAGTTCCTCTCGCGACTCCTCCCCAGCCAAACCGTCCGCCGCGTCAGGAGACGCCAGCCGGACGGGAGTTAAGGACGTCCTTCGCCGGCCGGGTTCCGCGGCGGCGAAAGAAGCGTCGCACACAGTGAACATCCTTAAAAAGTCGTACGAGAACGTGCAAGATTTTTACGTCATGGGGAAG
Source organism: Closterium sp. Naga37s-1 (assembly GCA_947471745.1). Lineage (NCBI taxonomy): Eukaryota > Viridiplantae > Streptophyta > Zygnematophyceae > Desmidiales > Closteriaceae > Closterium > Closterium sp. Naga37s-1. Next base: position 699,581 of record CANJKZ010000122.1, on the reverse strand, counting down.
GAGTTAGGTCGCGGACAGTACGGCGTGATCCGGCTGTGCACGGATAAAGCGACGGGGTTGTCGCTGGCGTGTAAGAGCATTAATAAGGCGAAGCTGGCGGGGACGCGGGAAGTGGAGGATGTGCAGAGAGAGGTGAAGGTGATGGAGCTGCTTAAAGGCCACCCCGCCGTGATCGAGCTCCGCGCGACGTACGAAGACCAAAAGGTACGCGAGCCGCGAATTGAAGATATGCGAACGTTTAGTAGGTACGCGAGCCGCGAGTGTTTAGTAGGTTCGTGAGCCACTAGGTACGCGCGACGTACGAAGGCGAAAACGTACTCCGCTGAGAGACAATAGTGTACGCGAGCTAATAATAGGTTAGCGAGGAGTAACACTTGGGAGATGCTTTAAGGTCATGCAGAAGTTATCGAGCTCCGTGCGATCGAAGATCAACAGGAGGTCTGTGGCTATTCGTTGCGTTAGTTCTTTCCAGTTCGGTTTTTAGGGATGTTAACAACAGTTTAGGGTTCTCGCTGAACAATGGAGTGGGGATTTCGTGATGAGTGTTCCCGTTCTTTCGTCATCCTCACTGCTCCATAACTCCCTTTCGCTCTCTTCCTTTCCACCTACCCTTCCAATAACGACGCGTTTAACCTTCTACCTCTCTCCGCTTTCTCCGCTTCTCGCTCTCGTATCTGTGTATCGTTTTCGTCTCAGCGCGTGCATCTGATCATGGAGCTGTGCGAAGGTGGCGAACTCTTTGAGCGAATAAGCAAGCGAAAGCATTACCCGGAGAACGAGGCGGCGGAGGTTTGTCGCACGCTCGTGTCGGTCGTCGCGCACTGCCAGTCGCACGGACTCATGCATCGCGATCTCAAGCCCGAAAACATTCTGCTCGTCAACCAATCGTCGCACACGCGAGTCAAAGTCGTCGATTACGGCCTCGCGGTTTTCGTCAAACCAGGTGAGCCGCTTTTTCGTTAGCCCGTGTTACATACATAATCGAACTCTGTGCAATTTCGCGAACCGCGACGAACGCCGACGTCAGCCAAACCTCGCGCACGCGAGTCAAAGCCGTCGACTGCGGCTCGCCGTTTTCGTCAAACCAGGTGAGCTACTATTTGCTAATATCATTAGCAGCCTTTCCTAGCTGTGTTCTTTCATGAAGCAACGAAGTGGCTTCCGCGGAAACTCAGTACTGTTTTCGCCGAAAACATGCCGAGGACGGGCCCTTAGGTTCGCCAGTGACTGGCGTGGGCATACGAGTCTATATCTGACCTGACTCCTGGCTTTAAGAATTCGTATAATTATGGAAAGGAATGGTATGGAATGGAGAAAAGGAAGAAGTAATTATTGGAAATACGTCATCAAGTGATCATGGTGATTACGGGATAAGGCACTGAACAGATCGCTTAACACATGGACCATGGTACGCACCTCAGGTCCCGAACAACTGCGTGTAAAAAGTGAGTTTTTGAGACGTCTCAAAAACTCAGGTCCCGAACAACTGCTACGCCCGCGAGGCGGACGTGTGGAGCGTGGGGGTCATCCTCTACATCCTGCTGTGCGGCCTGCCCTCTCCACCTCCTTTTCACCCCTTTCCACCACTTCCCACCACCTCCCACCACTTCCCACCGTCCTTCACCGCTCTCCACTCCCCGTAACCCAACTTCACCGTTGACAGGTGCGAAGCTCACCACAATGGCGGGCAGCGCGTATTACATAGCGCCAGAGGTGCTGAACAACTGCTACGGGCTGGAGGCGGACATGTGGAGCGTGGGGGTGATCCTCTACATCCTGCTGTGCGGCCTGCCCTCTTCACCTCATTTCAACCCCTCTGCACCCCGTCCCACCCTTTTCCACCGTTTCCCACCCTCGTTCACCGCTTTTTACTCCTTGTAACCCATCTTCACCGTTACCAGGTGCCAAGTTAGCCACAATGGCGGGCAGCGCGTACTACATAGCGCCGGAAGTTTTAAACAACTGCTACGGGCTGGAAGCGGACATGTGGAGCGTGGGGGTGATCCTCTACATCCTGCTGTGCGGCCTGCCCTCTCCACCTCCTTCTCACCCTTTCAACCTCTCCCCACCGCTCCCCACCGCTCCTCACCGCTTCCCACCGTCTCTCACCTCCACACACTCCCTGTAACCCATTACAGGTGCCAAGCTGACGACAATGGCGGGCAGCGCGTATTACATAGCGCCAGAAGTCTTAAACAACTGCTACGGGCTGGAGGCGGACATGTGGAGCGTGGGGGTGATCCTCTACATCCTGCTGTGCGGCCTGCCCTCTTCACCTCATTTCAACCCCTCTGCACCCCGTCCCACCCTTTTCCACCGTTTCCCACCCTCGTTCACCGCTTTTTACTCCTTGTAACCCATCTTCACCGTTACCAGGTGCCAAGTTAGCCACAATGGCGGGCAGCGCGTACTACATAGCGCCGGAAGTTTTAAACAACTGCTACGGGCTGGAAGCGGACATGTGGAGCGTGGGGGTGATCCTCTACATCCTGCTGTGCGGCCTGCCCTCTCCACCTCCTTCTCACCCTTTCAACCTCTCCCCACCGCTCCCCACCGCTCCTCACCGCTTCCCACCGTCTCTCACCTCCACACACTCCCTGTAACCCATTACAGGTGCCAAGCTGACGACAATGGCGGGCAGCGCGTATTACATAGCGCCAGAAGTCTTAAACAACTGCTACGGGCTGGAGGCGGACATGTGGAGCGTGGGGGTGATCCTCTACATCCTGCTGTGCGGCCTGCCCTCTTCACCTCATTTCAACCCCTCTGCACCCCGTCCCACCCTTTTCCACCGTTTCCCACCCTCGTTCACCGCTTTTTACTCCTTGTAACCCATCTTCACCGTTACCAGGTGCCAAGTTAGCCACAATGGCGGGCAGCGCGTACTACATAGCGCCGGAAGTTTTAAACAACTGCTACGGGCTGGAAGCGGACATGTGGAGCGTGGGGGTGATCCTCTACATCCTGCTGTGCGGCCTGCCCTCTCCACCTCCTTCTCACCCTTTCAACCTCTCCCCACCGCTCCCCACCGCTCCTCACCGCTTCCCACCGTCTCTCACCTCCACACACTCCCTGTAACCCATTACAGGTGCCAAGCTGACGACAATGGCGGGCAGCGCGTACTACATAGCGCCAGAGGTGCTGAACAACTGCTACGGGCTGGAGGCGGACATGTGGAGCGTGGGGGTGATTCTCTACATCCTGCTGTGCGGCCTGCCGCCCTTCTGGGCGGAGAAGGAGGAGGGCATATTCGCGGCCATCAAGACGGGCAAGATCGACGTGTTCACGGGCGTGTGGGAGGGCGTGTCGCAGGATGCCAAAGATCTCGTCATAAAGCTGCTGACCAGGGACCCGTCCAAGCGGATCACACCAGAAAAGGCTCTAGGTGAGTGGCGGGAAGGGTAGGGGACGGGCAAGATCGACGTGTTCACGGGCGTGTGGGAGGGCGTGTCTCAGGACGCTAAAGATCTCGTCATAAAGCTGCTGACCAGGGACCCGTCCAAGCGGATCACACCGGAAAAGGCGCTGGGTGAGTGAACATGGGGGTGGAGGATGGGGCGTGGGGGTGGGGGGGCATGTTCACGGGCGTGTGGGAGGGCGTGTTGGGTGGGGATGGGTGGGAGTGTCTGGGAGGGAGAAAAAACGGTTTGCATGAACTGGACGGTGGAATGGGAGGGGAATGATTGCCTATGTGCCACCAGAGGTCTAGCAACTCGCTTCCAGTCTTCCTCCTCTTACTCTCAGAATCCAACTTTCCGTTTCCCCCTTTTCCCATCTTCCCCCCCACCCGTACAGCCCACCGCTGGTTGAAGCAGCATGCGGGCGCAACTCGCTTCCAGTCTTCCTCCTCTTACTCTCAGAATCCAGCTTTCCGTTTCCCCCTCTCCCCCTCTCCCCCTCTCTCGCCGTACAGCCCACCGCTGGTTGAAGCAGCACGCGGGCGCAACGCGCTTTCCCTCCTCCACCTCCCTCTATCTTGAGTTGACTGAAGATTAAACTCTTCCACTCTCTCTTCCCCTCTCCTCAATCCCCCCACCCCTCCCTCTCCCTCCTCTTCCCCTTTCCCAGCCCACCGCTGGTTGAAGCAGCATGCGGGCGCAACCCGCTTCCCCTCTTCCGCCTCCCTCTCCGGAATCCCCCCCAAGCCCGCCACTGCTGACGTCATGGGCGCGTTCAGGCGCGACAGCAGCGTCAGCAGCAGCACAGGGGGGGGCGCGCGCCCCAGCTCTAGCAGCGGGGCGGGCGCAGGGGGAGGGGGAGGCGGAGGGGGGGCGCACCACCATCACCACGCAGGGGGGGGCGGGGTGGGGGGACTGGCGGGGGTTCTAGCAGGGGGAGACTCGTCTTTACTCTCCAAAGCGATTCTCTCCCTGAAAAAAGTCGGTAGTGGGAGCGGGGGCGGGGGCGGAGGAGGAGGAGGGGGAGGAGGAGGCGGGGAGGGGGCACATAGCGACCTGCTAGTTCTCCTAGAAGCGTTGAAGAAAAAAGTGGGGGACGGGGGGGTAACAGGAGCAGCAGGGGGAGGGGGAGCGGGACTCCCCCCCCCTATAGTGCCTCGTTCCCGGAGCGTGGGGATGAGTCGTAGCGGGTCGTTATCAGGAGCTGAATCCGATGCTGACGGTGCTGCTGGGAAAGACAGACGGTCGGCGTCTGCCCGACACGGCTCCGGACTGACCGGGGCAGACGATGAAACTTCCGAAGCTGCCCTGCAGGCGTTTCTCGCGGCTGCCCGGGAGGTTCTGAGGAAGGATGGGGGGGAGGGAGGGGGGGGAGGAGCGGGGGGAGAGGAGCGTTTAGCGAAGCTTTTAGCTAAGCTTGAAGCAACGGGAGGAGGCGGCGGAGGAGGAGGGAGGGAGGATCGACCAGGGTTACCTAGGGGCGGCAGCACGGGCGGCGGAGGGGCGGCAGGCCGGCCGAAGCTGCCGCCCTCTCGGAGCACAAGAGACGCGTCAGATCACGAGGGGGAGGACGACGGGCGGCGGGTCAGAAAAGAAGTCAAGCTTCCGTCGTCTGCTTCTGTGTCTGCTGCCGATGCCGGGTCGAAACTTTTGCGGCACCGGTCGGAAAATGTCGGGGCGATTTTGACCAAGGGAGGGAAGCCCGGGCAGCCCGGAAAATCTATGGAGGAGATTTTTGCCTCGCTGGAGAAGGGGAAGGAAAGGCCAGGCAGCAGCAGCACGAATCGAAGAGGGGAGCGGGAGAAAGAAAAAGATCCGCGGGAAAGGGAGAGAGACAGAGACAGAGACAGGGACAAGGATAGGGACAGGGACAGGGACAGGGACAGGGACAGGGAGAGGGATAGGGATAGGGGGGGAAGGGGGGACAGAGACAGAGACAGGGACAGGGATAGGGACAGGGATAAGGATTACGACAGGTACAGGGACAGAGATAGGGAGAGGGACAGGGATAGAGACAGGGACAGGGATAGGTTTAGGGATAGAGATCGGGACAGGGATAGAGATAGAGACAGGTACAAAGACAGAGATCTTGACTGGGATAAGGACAGGGACAGGGACAGAGACAGAGACCGGGACAGGGATCGGGATCGGGATGGTGTGAGGGATAAGGATAGGGATAGAGAGAGGCTTCGGAGGGAGAGGGACAAGCTAGGGAGCACGACGGGGGCTAAGAAAGAGGGCGGCGGGCTGGTACGGCATCGTTCGGCAGATATCGGCAAGCTGGTGTCGGTTGGAAAGGACGACGACCGGCCAGACTTTCTCAAGAGTCCGACGGCCAGATCGAGATCGCGGGGAATCCAACGGTCACCGTCGCCTCCCGCAGGGGGTAGAGACAAAGATCGGGATAGGGATAGGGACAGGGACAGAGATAGGGACAGGTTTCGGGACAGGGACAGGGAGAGAGACAGAGAGAGGGGAGGGAGGGGCGAGAGGGACAGGGATAGAGATAGGGACTGGGATAGGGACCGTGATAGAGACAGAGATTGGGATAGGGACAGAGATAGAGACAGAGACAGGGACAGGGATAGGGATAGGGATGGTAGACGTTCGTCTGTGCGCCGATCCCCCTCTCCTGAAAGCGTTCGAGGGGAGAAGGATAAGGGGAGGGGGGACAGAGACAGAGACAGGGAAAGGGAGAGGGACAGAGACAGGGAAAGGGAGAGGGACAGAGACAGGGGGGATAAAGACAGGGACAGAGACAGAGACAGGGATAGGGACAGGGATAGGGATAGGGATAGGGAGAGGGATGGTAAAGAAAAGGATGGAGATGAGGTGAGGAAGAAAGGGGAGGAGGAGGAGCCGGTTCGGCCGAGGCGAACGCTGCGGCGCGGGCTTTCGTCTGCTAGTGTGTCGTTCGACCCAGAGGTAGATGCTGGGGAGAAAGGAGGGGAGGCAGGGGAGAAGGAGAGGGAGCGAGTCGGGAGGGAGAGCAGGGAGAGTCGCATCGGAAGCAGCACCAAGGGAAGAGACTTGGAGCGATCCCCCTCGCCTCCTCCCGCTTCTTCCTCTGCTGCTCCCGGCGCCGCCAGCGACGAATCACACGACGAGAAGGACGGCGCTGGTGGTGCTGCTGGTGAGGATGGTGGTGCGGGAGCAAAGGGGGGAGCAGGAGGTGCGAGGGGCATGTCTCGGGTGTCGGATAAGGCTAAGAGTGCAAAGGAGAGGTTGGAAGGGAACAGCTTGTTTCGGCACAAGTCGACCAACGTGTCGGCTCTTGTTCCGGTCCGGGACGGCAGGGACGGAAGAGAGGGGCGAGACGGGAGGGACGGGCGGGACGGGCGGGACGGGCGGGACGGGAGGGAGGGGAGAGATGGGAGAGATGGGTCAGCAAGAGGCGGGGGAGGAGGAGCCAGGCCTGTGTCTCCTCTCTTGGAGGAATCTTCTCGCTCCCGTCCGTCTAATCGGGGGGGATTAGGAGCTCCGCCGTCCCCCACAGCCAGTGTGAGCAGCCGAGCGGGCGGCGGCGGCCGGCGTGTTTCGGCTACTAATGGCCTGGTTCGGCGGAAATCGGCAGATGTGGGGAAGTTGCTGGAGGATTTGGGCGGCGACGGGGGGAAGGATGCGGGGCGGGACGGGGCGGAGAGCACGAGCAGCGGCGGGCGGAAATCGGCTGCTTCTGGCGGCTCGTCTGCTTCTCGGAGGCGGCCGAGTCGGGATTTTGATGACCTGGCGCGGACGGGCGGGGTTGTCTTTTCTGTGTCGGCGGGCGGCGGACTGAGTCCCCTGAAGGCTCCTAAAATGGTGCCGCCCTGGAAAGGAGATGAGAACGGGGAGGAGGAGGGAGAGGGAGGAGCAAGGGAGAGGGGTCGGGGAGATAGGGATCGGAGTGGGGGGAGGAGTGGGGGGAGGGGGAGTGGCACGAGCAGTGGTGGGAGAAGAGGAGGGAGGGGATGGGACGATGATTCAGATAGAGAGAGTGACAGGGATAAAGATAGAGACAAGGGCAGGGAGAGGGACAGGTACGGTGAGCGTGATTACAGGGAGAGGGACAGGGATGGAGGAGACCGAGATAGGGAGAGGAACAGGGATTGGGACCGGGATAGGGACAGGGATAGGGATAGGGATAGGGAGCGGGACAGGGAGAGGGAGGGGGGAGCGAGAAGCCCTTTGCCGAGAAACGCATCTCGGTCGTCCGCTGCTGGTGGTGGTGCCCGATCCAAGGGCTCTGGTGGGCTTGCGAGGTTCAAATCTGCTGACGTGTCAGCGATGCTCAAGTGATGCTCAAGTGATGTCGCCTCTCCGTGTGGTGGTGAATCGGGTGATTGGTGAAATGCCACTGGTAGGTGGGCCCCCGGGGTTTAAGTTTGCTGACGTGTCGGCGATGCTCAAGTGACGTCTGCCTCTCAGATTGGTTGGTGATTGGTGATTGGTGTAATGCCGTTGGTTGGTGGGCTGGGCTCCAAGGTTTGAGTTTTTGCTGACGTGTCTCCGATGCTCAAGTAATGGCATGGCGTGGTGACTATAGAAAGGCTGTATGTATGGTTTAAATCTGGTGATGTGTTGACATGACATGCTGATGGTGGCACATTAGGGAAGGTGGCACATGCTGATGCTCACATTCTAGAATGCATGTTTCCATGTGCTTCTTATCCTTCTTAGACTGATCTCTTCTCTTGCTGATGTTTGTCTAACATCTCTAATTTATTACCTCTCATTCTCTCCTGTATATTCTCTGTGGTCTTAATTCTGCATGTCCTTGTCATTTGCAGCCAACGATGTGAGTGCTGATAAATCTTTCACGCCCTGATGGTGTATTTTTTAAAAGGGGCCAATAGCTTCCCTCACCCAAACGAACCTTCCTACCTAACTTGACCTGATAAGAAAAGTCACGTCAGCTCAGATGATACTATCTACAATACATAGTACTACACTCACATATGTACAACATCACACACGATTTGACATGGTTCAGTATTGACACAGAACCGCCTGGGTTTGAGTTCTTACCAAACTAGAGCGCTAATTCCGCTTCTATCTCCTCTCTTTCACTCTGTGGACTCACAAACGTTAGTGGAGCCTTGATCCCCTTCCCGCCATCATAACCATTACTATTTCGTGGCTGTCGTTACATCTCGGCCGTTGCTCTTCCCGCCTTTTCTCAGAGCAGCTCGCATCGCCTTCGCACGCGCAACTTTCCCCTCTGCCAGACCCTTCAGTTCCTCCACCTTCGCTTTAGCGACCTCCACTGCAGTCACACTCTTCCGATATTCCTCCTCAAAGCGTGCTGCTGCGGTTTTCAAATCCTCGATATAAGTCTCCTCGGCTTCAATGTCCACTACAGAAATTTCCACGTCGGATTCTTCCTGCGAATACGCTTCCCACGCATCCTCCGCGTTCTCCGTGGCTTCTTCCGCCACCGTTTCCGCCTCCTCCGCTGCGCGCACCGCTTCTGCGCGCTCGAATCTCGCCCGCTCGAGCGCTAGCTGCGCCCCCGCCGTGTGGGCGGCTTCCGCCAACCGCGCTGCTTCCCCCAATGCGGCGGAAGCTTCATCCGCCACCTTCCGCTTGCCTGCCGCTAATGCTCCTGATTTTCCGCGACCTCTGACGCGCGCTTCAGGTCCGCGGAGCGTTTTCGCGCCCGCTCCGCTAGTTCCGCGACGTCCGCGGTCATGAGGGCGCGATCGAGCGCAATTTCGTCCGCCTGGCTGCGCACTTTAGACACTTCCGCGCTTATTCCCTCCGCGTCCATCCTTTTTCCTTCGAGAACCTTCTTCGCATCTTCGTAATCCGCTAGAGCTTCAGCGGCTTCTGCGTCAGCAGCGGCGGCTTCACGAACCGCGGATACTGACAACTTGTTTTCGTGATTTTCGACAACAGTAACAATTTCTCGTGCAGACGCGCCATGAATTCCGCGAGAACTGGCGAATTGTTGTGGAGCCGCAATGTCCCGTGAACCTGTAGTGTGGTCGGGAGAAATTAAGAGGCCGACACAGACGCATACTGTGAACAAGAGATGATTGCGATCGGCCATGGTGATTGAGCGGGATAGCTAATACTGCACTATGGAAGTAGAATGTTGTCGTCAGAAGAGATTGATGACATGAACTGTATAAGGTTATCCGAGGATGTGAGGAGGTGAAAGAGGGTAGAAATTGGCGAGGCGGCTCAGGCGAGTGAAGGGGGACATCTGGGACAGGCAGGAACATGTCTTGTCTGTTTGCCTGTGTAATCTCCTGAAAATCGGTTCGCCTACGGTGGTGCGCGCATTAGCAACCACAGCTGAGCCTATTTCCCCTGTCCATACTCACCGAAACGGTTGTTTCGAATCTCGTTCCAAACTCATTTTCACGTGCGCACGTGATAAGTATGTTTCCCCAGAATTCATTAGTGGGCGGTGTTTCAAGGCTGTGACACCAGGCAAGTTCGGACACCCAGTGTGCCAGAAACGTAAATGGAAAATGGCGAACGCAGCATAAATTGCAACGCTGAAAACAAACATATATGGCGGACGCCCCCCACCAACAATGCAAGGGGCAGTGCTGACGTGGAAAAACTACTACGCGAATACATGTTGCTTGAAGAAGAGCCATCCTCACTCGCATCGCAACATAGCTGACATAACACCTGTAACAGTGCAGGTGCTTGTTGACTGATTTATCAGGGTCCTCGACAAACACCGCGTGTAACAGAGCGTCTGGTAATCAAACATGACCAGTAATTCTCGCCAAACACATTCGCCTCAAGCAGCGAGTGGTTTGTCGAAGCCATCGCTTCGGTACGACTATCTTCGCAAACATTGAATTGAAGAATGTTGCACACTTTTAAATTTTTACTTTGTGTCACTGACAAACTCGGCATACGGATTTGGATCCACGTATAACGAGTCGTTTTCAAGAGTGAAATTAGGCTACTACGGTAGCTTTACCCGAAAATCAGATGAACTCGGATGATACAAGGCTACTACAATACATAGTACCACACTATTATACATATATTTGGCAGTGGTCGGTTTTGGAAAAGAACCGCCTGGGCTTGAGTATTTTTCGCACTTTCCAGTGTTGACGAACCTAGAGCGCTAAGCGATCCCTGCTCATGTCACTGTGGATCTCATGCCACAGCATCTCCTCTCCTTCGCCCTGTGGAGTAAACGGAAATGTGCAACTCTCGAGCTATTGCGTGGCTGTCGTTCCTTCCCGGCTGTTGCTCTTCCCGCCTTTCCTCAGAGCAGCTCGCATCGCCTTCGCACGTGCCACCTTCTCCTCTGCCAGACCCTTCAGTTCCTCCACCTTCGCTTTGGCGACCTCCACTGCAGCCACACTCTTCCGATATTCCTCCTCAAGGTCTGCTGTTGCGGCTTTCAAATCCTCGATATAAGCCTCCTCCGATACCAGGTCAACTACAGAAACGTCCATGTCGGATTCTTCACGCGAGAACGCTTCCCACACTTCCTCTGCCGACTCCTTCGCCTCTACTGCCGTCGTTTCCGCCACCTCCGCAACACGGACTGCCTCCGCGCGCGTGGTTTTTGCTCGCACGAGCGCGAGCTGCGCCTCCGCCGTCCCTTCCGCTTCCGCCAACCGTGCTGCTTTTTCCGCCGCGGCCGAAGCCTCATCCGCTACCTTCCGCTTTCCTGCCGCGAATGCTGCAGCTTTTTCCGCCACCTCTTCCGCGCGCTTCAGGTCCGCGGTGCTTTTCCGCTCACGCTCCGCTGATTCCGCGACTTCCGTGGCTATGACGGCGTGACCGAACGCCACTTCTTCCGCCTGGCCGCGCAGTTTAGACGCTTCCGAGCTTATCCCCTCCGCGTCCACCTTCTTTCCTTCGAGAACCTTCTTCGCATCTTCGTATTCCGCTAGAGCTTTGGCCGCTTCCGCGTCAGCCGCGGCGGATTCACGAACGGCGGAATCGAAGGACTGACCGCCGCTGTTTTCGTGATTTTCGATAGCAGTAACAATTTCTGGTGTAGACGCGCCAAGAGTTTCGCGAGATCTGGCGAACTGCTGTGGAGCCGCAATGTCTCGTGAAGCAGAAGTGTGGTCAGGAGAGACGAGGAGGCCAACACAGAGGATGTATACGGTGAACAAGCTATTTCCTACTTGAGCGCGGCGGTGGTTGCGATTGGCCATGGTGAGTGAGTGCGATAGCCAAGGGAGGAAAATGTTGTCAATTGAGTACAGCAATTAGGAGAAGTCGGAACGGGAAACAAGGAGCTTCGAACAATAGCGGAGGTAACAATGCGGAGCTTTCTACATAGATGTGGGAGCTATCTATATACACCCTCTCTCGCGCCAGACTGACATTGGCCATACTGACAGCCCGGCTGTACTGACCTCAATGCGTCCAGAATGGTCCCAGCACATACGATATAAGCACACTTGCCGCACTTAACCGTACGCAAAAGCAAGCTTTCTTCCACATAACGTTGTGTACCGTTCCTCCGGAGCAGGGCTTTTGTTATCAGGGCAATAACCCTGCTTTGACTGAAATTACAAGGTGTTAGAGGAACCCTGATTGTCATCAGGTGCTTCTTGGACCAGCCCGTAAGTCTCTCTCCCACACCTCTAGAGCCGCTCCTTCCTCTCCAGCCTCCCTAGCACTCATCCAGGTTTTGTCGTGGTCGGATTTTTCGCTGGCTCGGATTTTACAGGGTTTTTTTCACAGGGGCCCGGATCGTCCGAGCTAGCAGAAATCCTGCCACCTAGCTGGGGTTCGGTTCCAAGCACCAGATCGCTAGGGTCCAAGCAACAGTACGCACTGTAGCCAGTGCATCCCATTGTCAGTCTGGCGCGAGAGAGGGTGTAATGAGGTGGAGGTGAGCATCTAGTACAGGAAGGAACATGCCTGAGATTGTTCCTGTCTGCGTCGGTCCGCGCGTGATTTTGTCGCGCAAACACGCCCCCTCACACCAAAGTTGACACGTGGGCTACGTGGTGACCAAACCGAGACCCAAGCTTGGACACCAGATATGGTTCCGCCTATCTCCCCTGCTATAACTGACCCAGAAAGATGTTTCGAGCCTCATTGGAATCGGATAGGGAAGGTACGTATGGGTCCAGAACAGAGCGGCCTTGGTGGCCAGCCAATCTTGTGAGGGATGCAGCATTGAAGTTCAGAAGTTTCTGTTTTGGAAAATGGCGGAACACAGCGTAAACGCTGAAAACAATCTATGTACAGTGCTGACGTGGAGAAACTACAGCAATGTACACGACAGCACTTCCTAATCATGATACGGGATGACATCTTGCTTGAAGTGTCACGGTCACCCACACACGCGACATAGCTGGCAAACCACCTGTAACAGTGCAGGTGCTTGCTGAGTGAACCATCAGTTCAAAAAACGGAGCCTCGCCATAAAGCACCCTTTCCATTAACATAGTTTAGTAATCATTCGTCTAACATTCAAATTATTTATTGTTGCTCTTGCACGAATAGAAGAAATTTGTGGCCATTTATCTCGATCGGTTCAGTTGTAAACTGGGGTGCTTTACCCTGTGGGGCTACTGCTTTCTCCACGCTGCAATTATAAATCTACTCATTTGTCATCATGCTCTGGACAATGATACAAGTCGCACCAGGAGTTCACAGCGCAACCAAGCATCAATAGCACATCCGCTTGAATCTTCATCTGCACTGCACTTACCCTCTCACTTGGTGGGCACATTCTTCCCAACAATCTTTGCCGGGCAGATGCGCAGCAAATTTCCGGCCTTCCCGGGCACAGCCCCCCGAATAATAACCGCCCGGAGCTCAGGGTCAACCTTCATGATTTTCAGCTTCCGGATTTTCACCTGGGCGTTACCCAGCTGCCCGGGCATTTTCTTTCCGGGGTAAACGCGACCGGGAGTGGTACCAGCACCAATGGAACCCAGCTGACGGTGCGACTTGGAACCGTGGGTCATGGGGCCGCGGGCAAAGTTCCACCGCTTGATGCCACCTGGGGGAAAAGCAGGCGGGAGAATATGGAAAGTAGGGAAGAGGCAGGGAGGAAGGGGGAGGGGCGGGTGGGGGGAGAGAGGTGGGGAAAGGAGGGGCGGGTGGGGGGAGAGAGGTGGGGAAAGGAAGGGCGGGTGGGGAAAGAGGGGTGGGGAAAGGTAGCTGGGGAGATGAGAATCACAGGCAATGGGCGGTACCAGCACCAATGGAACCCAACTGACGGTGCGACTTGGAACCGTGGGTCCTGTGGCCGCGGGCAAAGTTCCACCGCTTGATGCCACCTGGCACAACCAGAGGCATGATATGGGGCCGGACCGGAGAGAGGGGGGAGTTGGGGGGGAGATAAGGGAGGAGGGGTGTGGGAAAATTGGGGATGAGAAATAATACTTACAAACACCCTAAATTCCTTGCCGATGCTGACACCCTTGATATCGACCAGGTCGCCCGCCTGGAACAGATCCTCCACCTTGATCTGCTCGTCTGCCCTGACACCGCGATGCAACCCACCCACACCCCCATCCCCCCTCACTCTCACCATTCCCCCCCCTTACCAGCGAATCCTTTGCCGATGCTGACGCCCTTGATATCCACAAGGTCGCCCGCCTGGAACAGATCCTCCACCTTGATCTGCTGCCCCGGCGCGAACTGCGCCACGGTCTCCGCGGGCAGGCGGAACTCCTGCAGGTGGCGCAGCGGCGGCGCGCCGCTCTTCTTCGCGTGCCCCGCCTCGGGCTTCGACAGGCGCCCCTCGCGCACACGCCGGTACCCCACCTGCGGGGTGGAAGGAGGGGGAAGGGGACGGGGGGAGGGAGGGGGTGCGGGGGGAAAGAGAGGGAACGGGGGGAGGAGGGAGAGGGGGTGGATGGAAGGCGGGAAAGGGCTCGAGGAATGGTTGCGAAAGAAGGGGCAGTGGGGGTAAACAACCGGGTACTGGCTGGGACCAGAATGTCTTGCTATCCTCCCTTTGACTATATTATATTTGATTCGCTAACACTTGTTTGACGTAGCTGGGGGGATTTGCAGTACCAGGCGAAAGAGTGTGATACGATCCCAGTGAGATACAGGAAACCGCTAAGCCGTTGAGATTTCGTCCACGAACCACGGACTACATGACCGCAGGCAGGTAACTTTTGAGTCACCTCGTCCACGAACTCAAAAGTTACCTGCGGACGAGGTGACCGCACGAACTCACAAGTCACCTCGTCCACGAACCACGGACCACATGACCGCAGGCAGGTAACTTTTGAGTCGACTCACAAGTCACCTCGTCCACGAACCACGGACCGCATAACCGCAGGCAGGTAACTTTTGAGCCCTTTCCCGCCTTCCATCCACCCCTTTTAGAGTCGACTCACAAGTCACCTCGTCCACGAACCACGGACCGCATGACCGCAGGTAATGCAGCGGCTTTCCCTTCACAATTCTTCCGTTCCGGCGGCTATGGGATCCTATCACACTGCAGGTGGCTCGAACGACTTTTGTGTCGACTCAAAAGTCATTTCTCTCGTTCCGGCGGCTATGGGATCCCATCACACTGCAGGTGACTTGAATGACGACCGTAGATCCACCCTTACAAACGCTTGCGCTTTGTGAAAGGAACGTACGGGCTCGCGGACGAACCAAGCGTGGCGCGTTTTGAAACGACTCAGAAATGATCCTCAGCTTTCTACCCATTCAGAGCCTTGTCGAAGAAACGTAAGGCCTAGCAGATGAACCTAGCGGAGCGTGTGAATCGAGACGAGAAGGTCGCCTACCATGTAAATCGAGCAAAAAGAGCGTCGAATAAAAAAATGCGAAAGCTCCGAATGTAACCGTTTCTAGTTTTCGAGGCGCCTCTTTAGGCGAAAGGATGACCGAGGCCCAAGAGAAAAGAGTCATAACGATGAAAGCAAGAGCCCTAAGGTTGCCTAAGGGTAGTCTCCTCGACTCAACGCGATAATAAAAAGGGTCGCCAAAACCCTGGAATGCACCGCTCTCCGACTTGAATCGCCTTTAGCGTCGTACCTGCACGGCATTGTAACCATCAGTGTCAGAGGTCTTCACTTGCGTAACAATGTTACCCTCGTGGAAGCCAATCACCGTGCAGGGAACGGCCTTGCCGTCCTCAGTGAACCACGTCAGCATGCCGACCTTGTTACCCAAAACCCCGACTCCAGCCTCCATACCCATGGTAACCACGCCTTTACACCCGGTGCTTGTTGAAGCTACGCGGCTCAGAGAGTCGGTAAGACCGGCTGACGTGGCGCTGGAAGCGGGAGACGCGGAGAGTCGCAGGCCATCGAACTTGCGACCGAGAGCGGAGGCTGAGATGGAGGGCGATGCGACGGCGACAGTGTTGCGGCGAGGTTGCGACGCAACCAGCCTAGCAGAGACTGTGCATGACCCGGCTGGGGCGATGGCAGCCATGGCTGAGACAAATCAAAATTAGGTCACAGAAAATAGCACGGCCCAAAAGCGGCTGCTCTAAAAGTAGGAGAACCTTATCCACAAAATAATACTTCCAGCAAAGGAGAGAAGGCAAGCTCGAGGTGATGGGTAATCATCAGGGGTACGACGAAGATCAACGAAGGTTGGCGAACTGGAATACCTCGAGTAAATGACAAATTAATTCTATTGACGATGGAACTGCGATACTCGCGCAAGCTGGAATACACCGAGGTGTGCGAAAGGATTCCGTGTATCCAGCCGAGAGGCGGTTGACCAGAAGGGAGTGAGATGTTGACACGTGTGCTAGCACATAAACTTTCGCTTTGCGGATATTCCGTACAAGCACATGGGGTTAGCATTCTTACGACCAAACAAAGGTATTTCATTACAGCATTTGAAATAAGTGTGCAAAACATCTAGCTTTACAAAGTGAGTTTGCACTCTTCATCCGCTTCTCGCTGTATCGCGCAGCCGAACTCGGCCTTCCGTTCCTTGATCAAGCAAATTCCCCACCCTCCTCCACATTCAACCAGTGGCGGAACTCCCGCTAGCCAATCCGGTAATTCCTAGTCGCGTCGCGTGAAATTGACAAATTCTCGCATGCGCGTTCCGCCTCATGTAAGCTGTGTCCTCCTGTGTCGAGAGACTCGACTCGACATTCCCACAGCACACAAAGTCCTCTGGAATCGAGTGTAGCTACCGACTTACACACCAGCCCACCAACACCGACCCTGCTGCCTGCAAGTTGTTTTCCTTATCCGCCGCCTTACTCTGCGCGCGAAGAGCAAAGCTGCTTCGACCGCGGAGAGTGAAAACGAAACGCCACCCTGGCTGCGCCAGCACGCAACAGCCTGTCCCCTCCGCCAGGGCAAGCTATGCATAGTACGACATTGACACGCTTGAACTTGCTCCATGCTAAAGCCTCTTCCATAAGCTTCGACGCTAATATAGATTTTGATTCTAAGATTGAGAGCCCCATCGCGTTATTCTTGATCATAGATATCGTAGCTACTACCAGCCCACCCATCATATCTGCGATCATTTAGGGCGGGAATGGCGTCACTAGGTCACCTGCGCCGCGCGCTTATCTTTTCCGCCGCTTTCACGCTTCTCCTTCCACCCACCGCCGCAACCACTCAATCCTACGCCATTGCCCGGGACAAGAACCTACGCGGAGGAGCCGTTGAGCATAGCAGCACACCAGACTCTCCAGACGGCTTCGGCCATGCATCGTCAGATTCAGATGATAGCTACAGCTCGGGGTCTCCTGGTGCGGAAACTGCGGAGGTGAAGGCGGCGAAGAGAGTTTCTGCAGCGGATGCGGAGGCGGCGGAGGCGCTAGCGGCCTACGAAGAGGCGAAGCGCGCCCTCGCGTCGCAGAAGATCGAGCAGGAGGAGATGCGTATCCGGGCGCTCGAGACGCGGCAGCAGCAGCGCGACGCAGCGCGCGAGCAGGCGGAGCTGGACGCGGCAGCCGCGGCGGCGGAAGCGGAGCTTCAATCCGCGGAAATCGCTCTCAAAGAAGCGCGGCAGGAGCGCGGCGTCGTCAACGCCTCGGCGGAGGCCGCCAGCGCGGTTGACAGAGCGGCGCAGCGGAAGGATCAGGCGGCACGGAAGCTCTCCGCTGCGAGCGCCGAGGCGCGCGGGAACCGGCCGTACCTGCAGGAGATGGAGGCGAACGTGCGGGACTTCGAGGGCGCGTTCGTCATGGCGGCGCGAGAGGCGGGAATGGCGGCGGAGAGGGTAAAGGCGCTCCGGGCGGAGATGATCGAGAAAATGGAGAGGGCGGCGGAGGCGCAATCTGCGTGGCAAGCGGTGGTACTAGAGGAGGAGAAACACAGAGAACTAGTGGTACAAGAGAAGCGTTACGACGATGTTCCACTGGCAGTTGTAGCAGCTGCGTAACGAGACAGAACAGCGCAAGCGGCGGAGGCGCAATCTGCGTAGCAAGCAATGGTACTAGAGAAGGAGAAGCACAGAGAGTCGATGGTACAAGAGGCAGAGCGTGTCGATGGTACAAGAAGGAGAATGTCGCGATGGTGCTCCACTGGTTGTTGTTGCAGCTGCGTGCGTAACGAGACGGAGATGGTTGACTGGATCATGCAATGTGGGTTCAGGGCGAAAATAGATACATGGTCCTATGAGTGCTGTAGCTGCGTTTGGGAGTCTCCCTTCTCATCAGCGGCGGATGCGGAGTTTGTAGCCTTAGGTGCATCTCGCAGGGAATGGGCTGTCTAATCCTGCAAATAAAGCGGCCGCTGCCGCACCTTAGCAGGGTAGGTAGAGCACTCTGCGGGTCAGATTGGTTCAAGCGGTGGTGCACTCTCTGTACTGGTGTATGGCTGAAGGTGACTGATGTGTGTGTGAAGGTGACGCAAGGCTGGGATGTTTCGTTTGTTATCCAGCCGTCCTCAATAAAATGCTTTGTGGCAGTTTTATAATCAACATTTTGTTGGTTTGCGGCTTGGTTTCCACATGATTATGCTCAATTCAGATTGGTTTGTGACATTTCTCCCTTATATTATATATGTGGAGAGAATAGATGTTGCCTTTGAGACAAGCTCACTCACTGATGTATGCAAGGCTACGAAGATTTTTCCATGGGCTGCAACACAAATTTCCGTGATACTGGTATTTCGTTGTTTTGCTTGGTGATATGGACAAGGTTTGAATCTAGGCAACTAAGGACATCGTCTATTTGTATGTGCTATAACGTCTGCGTAACGAGGCCACTACAATGGTGCAGAGTCAGGAGGAGGTTCTACCTGTCAAGATAGTAGATTAGGAACCTTAGGGTTGTGGGAAGTAAGAGGGAGTTGGCCAACAAAGGAGGGGTTGCACTATAGAATGCAGTAGAAGTTATAGGAAACGGGGGAGGTGGTGAAGGGAGTAGACCACCTAAGACAAGATAGGTGAGACTACACTAACTAACTAAACATGCAATTATATAAGAATTACAAATTCTGACACTACCTAACTGCACTCAATTAAAAAAGGGGTGTATATATTAGTTTGAATGTATACTTTCTGGACGGGAAACGCACCAATTACTACCAGGCCTTTTTCAGTAATCTCACATTAAAGATCCGCATAGTACGTTCACAGAAAATAGCATCTTCAAGATATAGTGTTTGACGTTCTCGTAACACCATTCACGAACGTTGTGGTTGGAACCACACTCAGCCATATGGCAAGCCTGTGTCACCAACAAGCGTCGAAACTGTACGCGTTATAGGCCAGAGTCGAATTGCGTTGCGTTGTTGAGGCTTCTGTTCTGAAACGTTGGGGTCGATTGTATTACAGACCAGAGTTGGGTTGCGGTGCGTTGTTGAGGCTTCTGAAACGTTGGGGTAGATTGTCTTTCTCAGGGGCAATCTGGGCCGTTGAGCCCCAGACTTCTCCCCCAAGCCAGCCATAGTCGCATTGGCAGAAGGCCAGCCCGAAACAACCCATCACTACGAATTCTGCCCGCCGCCACCAGCACCACAACCCTTATGTATGGCGCGTCGCCACTCACGGCAAGCTGGATAAGCAGAGTTGAAACGTACGGTACAGGAGGAACGTGTCCAAGAGGTTCGTAGTGGACGGGTTGATCGAGCACACTACTAATAGCAGACTTCAGCTACTCACTTCGTGACACCTGCATACCTTGACTCTGTTGGAAGGAAACGGTGGTGGGGCGGTGGTATGCCCCCAACCCACCGAGGGCACTTCGGTGCCTTCGATCCCTTTGACTAGGGATCGGTGGGGTGGCACCGATTGACTTCGGGAGACTCACCCTTCGGTGCCACGTGGCGGCACCACATTCCAACCTTCAAGTGCAAGGCGAATTCGGTGTGTTCGGTGTGAAATTCGGTGGTCGAATTTCACTCCAACCGAAATGTTACACGCGGCGCATTCGCGACGCGAGTGTAGCGATGTGATGTTACATGTGCGGTTCGATGTAATGCATTTGCTATAAATCGAACTGCCTTGTATGCATGCTTTATACTGAAATCCTGAATCTTCTTGTACATGGTCCATTCGAACCAAAATTCCAGAGAGGTCTATCCTTGCTTCTAAGAGCACTAGCAATCACGTGAACGCCAATATCTCGGCGTATACTTGGGCGATTAACGTGTTTGACGGCTTGTTGGAAAGCCAAGACTGTGCTCTATCGTTTAGTGCAAATTAGAGTTCCTGCAAAGTAGAGGAGACGCCTCTACAACAGTGGTATCAGAGCTGGTCGGAGGAGTCTACGCGCGCGACAAGGAGCAAGCATGATGACATCAAGCGAGGACTCCCGCACTTCCTTGGATGGTGTCGTTGTCAATACCGGCGAACCCTGGGCAACCGCGACGATGTTCGACACGTCGGCGGTACCGATTTTCACGGGACAAAATTACTCCGCGTGGAAGTTTAAGTTCCAAGTGCTCATGATGGAGCGGGGACTTTGGGGATTCTTCGATGGAACGGAGAAGAAGCCGGACAACGAGAGCGACATCGCGGCATGGAAGAAGAAGGACCAAAAGGCGTTCGCTACGTTGATTTCGCGCATCGGCATCAATCTCGTGAGCTCGGTGCGCATGTGCATCAAGCTCGAAGCGTCGGCGCATGAAGCGTGGAAGCGGCTCGAGACCATCCACGTGAACAAGACTCTCCACGGCAAGATCCTAGCCCGGAATGCGTTCTACACGGTGAAGATGCGCGCGGGCGAATCGATGCACGAGTATGCGACTCGTGTGGAGGAACTCGGGGAATCGTTCATGGACCTCGGTGGAACGGTCACGGAGGAGGATTGGATTCTCACCTTGCTTTGCGGCCTTCCGGAAGAGTGGTCGACGGTGATTACGACACTCGATAGCGTGCAAGGCACTTGGACGAAGGAAATGGTGGTCGGTCGGCTTCTCCATGAGGAATCACGTCGCCGACAATTCGCGAATGAGAGCGAGGGGACCGCCATGTACTCCGGAGGGAGTTCCGGAAAGAAGTCCAAGTGGAGCAAGGGTGCGACGAATGAATCGTCGGGTGGGAGCGAGCATCGCGGCAAGTGTCACTATTGCCGCAAACCGGGACACTTTTGGCGTGAGTGTCGGAAGCGCCCGAGCGATTGGACTCCATCGAAGGCGCGGGACGAAGAGGGCAACGCGCACACGGCATCCGGCGAGGCCGATGATTCAAAGGAGTCGCTCGTGTTAGTGGCCGGCAACGGGAACAAAACTCCAAGCGACGCGTGGTTCCTCGATACCGGCGCAACGCAACACATGACGCACTCGGCGTCGCTCCTCAACAACATTGGCGCTCCGGGAGACGTCACGAGCATCGTGTTCGGAAACAACGAATCTCTACCGGTGGTTGGAGTTGGGAGTACGCGCCTCATCGTCGATAGCGGACCGGTGGACGTCACGAACGTGCTTCACGTCCCGGGGGTGAAGGTGAACCTTCTATCCGTCCCGCAACTGGCGAAGAAAGGCGTGATCGCCACCATCGACGGTGCGAAGATGAACCTCTTTTGGAAGGGGGAGCAATTCGCGCAAGGGGTTCTCAATGGAGATATCTACCAACTCAAGACGTACCCAAGAGTGGCTTCATCGAACGTGGCGCAAGACTCCAAGGCAACTCTTAAGGCGTGGCATGATCGACTTGCGCACGCCAATTACGACTCGGTCAAGGAGTTGGCCAACAAAGGACTTGCGAAGGGACTTGACGTGATCGCCGGCGACGACGAGAAGGGCGTGTGCGCGGCGTGTGTCGAAGGAAAAATGGCTCGCAAGCCATTTGGTAGCCGAACGTCACCCCTCGCTAAGGACCCGCTTGCGCTTGTTCACATGGACGTGTGTGGCCGATGCGACATGCATCAAAGGGAGGAGTGCGGTTCCTCTTGGTGATGCTCGACGACGCGACGCAGATGTGTTGGACCCGACTCTTGAAGGCTAAGGGAGATGCGGCCAAGGCGATTCAAGAGTGGGCGCTCGATGTTTGCGACGACGACAAGAAGCGGATCAAGTGTATTCGCACCGACGGTGGGGGCGAATTCGTGAACGCGGAGCTTGAGAAATGGATGAAGAGCAAGGGCATAAAGCACGACGTCACGACACCCTACACACCTCAACAAAATGGAGCGGCGGAGCGGCTTAATCGCACGTTGGTGGAAGCCGTTTGTTCACTACTTCAACACTCCAAGCTTGGGAACGAGTGGTGGGGAGAGGCGAGTGCGCTAGCAGCATGGATTCGTAATCGTGTGCCGACAAAGGTGCTACCGGGAATGAATCCGTTCGAAGCATGGACCGGAACGAAGCAGAACCTATCCCGCCTACGCACCTTTGGGTGCCTTTGCTACTACCATATACCGGATCCTCTTCGCCACAAGTTGCAACCGAAAGCTCGTGCGGCGATCTTCTTGGGAGTTGCGCCAAACAAGCGTGCATGGCGAGTGTGGGACTTGGGTGAAAAGCGTGTCGTCACGTCTCGGGACGTGGTCTTCGATGAAGACAAGTTCCCGTCGAAGGAGAAACCCACTCAACAACTCACTTTCATCCTTCCGCCACGAGAGGAGGTTCAAGAGAGTGAGACTCCACCTCAAGTGGAGAAGGAAGCCGATGGAGGGGGAGAGAACAACGAGGAGAGCGTTGATGATGTCGTGGAGGTGTTACCTACCGAGGCGGCAACTACCTCCACACCTTCCTCCCTACCATTGGCCTTGACCCGCGAGCGTCGTGAGGTTCGTCCTCCCTCCAAGTACGCCGACTATGCTACGGTAGCCGTTGGGAAGTTGGATAAGGAGGGGGCGGCATTTTGCTTCGCAACCATGGGTGATGATGAACACATGGATCCTCTCATGGAACTACCCCCTAAAGATCCGTCCCGTGCATGCTACGAGCATGTTGGATTGCACACCTAGTGGGTTGGGTGCAAGGGGGAGTGTTGGAGGTCGCGTGAGTTAGAAGCAAACGGTGGTGGGGCAATTGATATGCCCCCAACCCACCGAATGTGTTTCGGTGCTCACCGCTTGAGAGAGCTGCAGGTTTCACGAAGTGTGTGGGTTGACTTCGGAAGACCCACTCAATTGGTGCCACATGGCAACACAAGAAGGATCGAGACTAAGGAAGAATTCGGTTCGGTGAAATTCGGGTGCCGAATTTCACCCCTTCGAATTGTTACGCGAATGTTCTCGATGCATCTCGTATGTTACATGCGCGACTCGATGTTTTGAGTAGCTATATATTGTGATTGCTTTGTATGCATGATATACTGAAAATCAGAGACTTTCTATCCTTCAATCTTAGAGCACTACCTAGCACGTTGAAAGCCGTATCTCAGCCGATACTTGGGCGAATTACGTGTTCTACGGCTCCTTGGAAAGCCAAGAGTGTGCTCTACTGCTTAGAACAATTCCTAGTTCCTGCCAACTAGAGGACACGCCTCTACAACAGACTCGCCTTTCTGTCTGTCGTTGTTGTGATTCCGACATCCCGAGAGCTGAAACTCGGCCAGGTGCGACGTTCGGAACTGAGCCTACTTGAGATTGCCACGTTTCTCGACGCTCGAGCAGGAAAGGAATACCATGGCGCTGCGGCAAGCTCATCAAAATCCTCCCTTGCCTGTCTGCTTGACACTCGCTACCATTCTGTTACTCTCCATCACATTGAAGTTCGTCGTGCTCGTGAGCGGCGCTACCCCTGTATCGAGACCGAGAGTTGCTTCTAACGAGGCCGCAGAGTCTTTTCCTGCCGCCGATCGAGCGGGCGCCCCTCAAGCTGCGACAAAATCGATAACGACAATTCCTCACCACGTCATCACCAGTTTCAAGTTACCAGGAGGAAATGCCGATCCCGTCGCCTTGCTCCGCCAGTTAAAAGCAGCGGCGGTGGAGGCAAAGCGGCTCGCGTACGTGGTGCGCCGCGACCTGGAGGCCATGGAGCGGAACTTGCGAGACGCGAATCGCAAGGTGGACGGGGTACAGGAGAAGATTCAACTCGCCAAGAGGCGCGCCGAGCTGTTCGCGGCGCGAGCCCGCGAGCAGCAAGCGGTCGCGGAACAAATGGCGGCTGCTGCCGACGCGGCGACGAAGCGCGCGTACGCGAATCCAAGCCCCGACGCAGTAACCGCGTTCGAGGTTGCGGTCGCGGCGAAAAAGGTGAGTCTGCACATGGCGGGGACAACGGCGAAGAAAGCGGAGAAGATCGCCAAGAGGGCCGAGATGCGCGAAGAGGCGTTGAGGCTCGCGATTGCTTATCAGAACAATCTCAAACCCTTGGTTGAACAACGCGTGGCATCGGTTCAAAAGGCCGACGCTCAGGCTGACGAGGCCGCGGCAGAATTCGTTCACGTGTGGAGGAGAGTCAGGTCGCGGATCACAAACGCGGATATGATAACATTATTGTCGACCAATTCACGCGGAGGTCCGGATTCACCGAGCCTGGCGGATAATATGTCAGCTCCGGGGATTGACGGAGCTCGGGCTGTCAGAGTAGCAGTTGCGCTTCAGCGTATTTCCGCGTCGGAAGCGGAAGAACTCGTTACCAGGGCTTTGCAAAAGGAGGCGGTTACCGTTTCCGAGGCTGCAAAAGTTGTGGCTGAAGAGGCTCGGATCCGAGCCTTCGAGGCTAAGAAAGAGGCTCGGGAGAAGAGGCAGGAGCAGGAGAATGTCGAAGGCGAGGCGGAAGAAGCGGAATTTCATGCGAGAGAGGCGGAGAAAGACGTGCGCTCAGCTAAAGAACGCGCAGCGCAAATTGCGGAGCTCCTAGTGGAGCAGCGGAAAGTGGCGGAAGAAGTGGCGGCGGAGCGGGAGGTTGCGCGCAAGCGCGCGTACGTGCGGGAGTCGGAGGAAGCGCAGCAGGCGCTGGATCTTGCGACTGCAGTCAGTGAAGAAGGCGCTCGGGTGCTTGCGGAAATGATTAGGAAATCGCGACGGGCAGCTGAAAAAATTACGTTGAGGGAGGATCATTGGCGGCAGGCGGTGACCTATCGGAAAGAAACGATGGAGTTGGCACAGAAGAATAAACCCGTGCTGGAGGGGTTGGAAAGGAAAGCTGCACAAGCAGAACATGCGTTTGGTACGGCAAAGGAGGAGGCTAAAAACGCGGATGAATTGGTGAAGAAGCTCAAGGTACTGGCGGCGAGGCGGCATGAGGAGTCCAAAAAGCTTCGACTTCAACGGTGGGATTCGTTCCAAGCATCAAAATCTTAGAAGAATAATCATGTACTACTTTCCCTACATTACCGACAATTGTCATGTATAAATGACAGCTCACCTTGACAGAAGTAGGTGATTTCTTTGAAAAAAAACAGAGTATCATATTTATATATAAAAAATGTTTTTTACGTTCACCATTGCCAAGAGTCATTTCACATGTACACTACAACGGAAAGCTAATGTATTTGTGTAATAATGCACTGATAATGAAATCGTTGATACTATGGGAGGCAGCATGAGCACTTGGCTCGAGTGTACATGCACGGTACTATGATAACGAACCCGATACTCCAGGAAAGAATCCTGCCCCTCCTAAGGCGCCAGAGACAGCACCTCGATAGTCCCTTGAATGTTTACTGCTAGCATTGTTGCCTCCTGCTGCTGCTCACCACCCCCTTCCCCACCTGCCCCTGCTCCTCCTTCCCACCTCCGACCTTCCAGCACACTGCAGAGACGAAGTGTGCTGTGTAGTATTGCATTAGATGCTCCAGCCCCTAAAGAACCCTGCTCCTCCTAAGGCGCCAGAGACAGCACCTTGATAGTCCCTTGGCTGTTTGCTGCTAGCATCGTTGCCTCCTGCTGCTGCCCGCCGCCCCCTTCCCCACCTGCCCCTGCTCCACCTGCCTCTCCCCCTCCGCCCTTCCAGCAAACAGCAGAGATGAAGTGTGCTGTATCCTCATCACTGTCTTCCCCGTTAAAAGGGTCCGAGTTGGTGAATCGGTGTACTGCCAAGGGCTTAGACATGGCCTGCAACAGGAATAAGGGAAACAGAACACAAGGTTAAGCATATTATATGGCTTACATAAGGAGTAAGGGTTGGGATGACGGCAGGCGAGGTTAAGCATACTATGTGCCTGAACACCTGAAGCAGAAAAACACTTAGATTCGCCCATAAGACCTCTCATTGATGCCTAACAGTCGATGTACACTTCATGTTTCAGAGCCACACGCGATTCAGTCTAGTGACTGTTGACAGAGAATGCCTCTCAATCATACCTTATAGTAGATGTACACTTCATTCGTCTCAGAGCCACACGCGATATAGTCACTGTTGACCGACAGGCCCACAAAGTTCTTCTCGTTGGTGTGGCCCCTCAGCGTGCGGATCTGAACAGGAGCCAAGGAGGAGGGGGGGGTTGGTGACAGAAAACGAGTGATGAATATACAGGTCAGAATACTTGGAAGGATCACTTTACGAGTACCAATGCAAGGCAAACGTATGGGTCTTGGCACAGTAGTACATAAACTGAGCTGCTCATAAGGGAGACGAGAGGAGAACGGCAGCGGAGAGACACTGCAAGCAGCAGCAAACCTTTTTTGAAGGACCTTTCAATGACAATGCTCCGCTCTGACCTCACAGCCTTTTCTGCGCAGACAATCTATAACTTTGCCCTGCCTACATCCCACGTTCACCAGTTTTCACTACTTTTGAGGCGCCTCATGAGTAGCCTTTTCTGCGCAGACAATCTACAGCTTTGCCCCGCCTACATCCCACGGTCACCAGGGAAAGGAGGGGGAAAGAGGGGGCACTCACCGGAGCGTGGGAGTGGAGGTCCCAGAGCCTGAGAGTGCGTCGGTGGAGGCAAGACTGCAGATGAGGGAGGGGGAGAAGATGAGAGGGCCACTCACCGCTGCGTGGGAGTGCACGTCCCAGAGCCTCAGAGTGCTGTCCGTGGAGGCAGAGGCGAGCTGCGAGGGCGAGAGGAACTTGACGTAGCTCACGGCCTTATGGTGGCACAGAGAGAAAAGAAGGGAGGTTGAGAGGGCAGCTCACCGCTGCGTGAGAGTGAACGTCCCAGAGCCTGAGAGTGCTGTCGGTAGAGGCAGAGGCGAGCTGCGAGGGCGAGAGGAACTTGACGTAGCTCACAGCCTTGCGATGGCCGGAGAACACGTGGAGTGGCAGTGCTGGCGCTCTGATGTCGTAGTAGTGAATCTGATGGTCCGCTGATCCAACCTGCAGGGTTCACACATACAGGGGAAAGCAAAGGAAACCACACGGAATACCAAAGGAAATCGAGACGAAATGAGAACGAGTGAAACAAGGCACTAAACACGTGGAGAGAACAGAAAAAAACACTTACTGCAATGAAGTTGGCAGAGCCGGGGTTGAACTTGACACAGCAGATGTCTGCCATTAAGCATGCGAGGAAGCTTATAAGGAGGATGCTGTTAGCCTTACCGCAATGAAGTTGGCAGAGCCGGGGTTGAACTTGACACAGCAGATGTTGGCCTTCATTACAGGGTAGGGCATAACTTACCATACATTGACCCGAATGATAAGGCCGACAAAGGGAGGAATGCAGGGCGATGCGTGAATGCACGGGCTTACCGCAATGAAGTTGGCGGAACCGGGGTTGAACTTGACACAGCAGATGTTGGCCTTCATGTCGATGTTGAGAACGCTGCTCTCCTGCCTCGTGCACCAGATCTTCACCTGCCGTGCCAGAAAAGAGTTGGTGCGGGGGTTCATTCATTGGAGCGAGGGAGAGGAACAAGAGAGAGAGGGCAGTGAGCGGGGGGGACAGATGTTGGCCTTCATGTCGGTGTTCGGCACACTCAGCCGCAAAAACATGCACACGCACACGCACACGCACACGCACACGCACAGACCGTTGCTCACGAGTTTACTTTAGTGTCGACTCAACAACAGATGTTTGCCTTCATGTCGGTGTTCAGCACGCTCAGCCACAAACACACGCACATGCACACAACGTCACTCACCCACCTTCCCATCGTCACTCCCAGACACCAATCTGGTAGGTTCCATCCGTGCGCAATCCACCGACCACATTCTCTTCTCGTACTCCTCGTATTCCCACGCTCTCTTCACGGGGCAGGCTCTGCCCCGTGCCCACGTCCAACACCGTCACGATGCCCTCGTAATCGCTGCTGGCAATGTGCGCCTTTCACTTCACCCACACACACACACCGCCCGACACACTGCTCAGGCTTCTCAATTGCTCACCTTCCCATCGTCGCTCCCGGACACCAATCTGGTCGGTTCCGTCCGTGCAAAGTCAACCGACCAGGCGCGCTTCTCGTGCTCCTCATACTCCAGAAGGCTCTGCCCCGTGCCCACGTCCCACACCGTCACAATGCCCTCGTAGTCACTGCTGGCGATGTGCGCCTTGAGGTAGGGGTTCCAGGAGAGACAGCTGAGCTTGGATCGAGTGGGCATTTCCACGACTGGGCAGTGCACATCCGCCAACTCGCCCACCACCTGATGAAATGGAGGGGCGGCGGGAGGCGGAGGGGAGAGGTTAGGGCGGCGATGGCAATGGGGCAATGTGCGCCTTGAGGTAGGGATTCCACGACAGACAGCTGAGCTTGGATCTGGTGGGCATCTCCACCACCGGGCAGTGCACGTCTGCCAACTCGCCCACCACCTGATGAAATTGGGTGGAATGGGGAGGAATGGGGCGATGTGCGCCTTGACTTAGAGGTAGGGGTTCCAGGAGAGACAGCTGAGCTTGGATCTGGTCGGCATTTCAACCACCGGGCAGTGCACGTCCGCTAGCTCGCCCACGACCTGTCAGGGGGAGAGACAGAGGGGCACGCAAGGGAAGGGGGGAGGGGGAAGACAGAGAAGGAGGGAGTGGCAGTGGAGCGATGTGCGCGTTGAGGTAGGGGTTCCAGGAGAGGCAGCTCAGCTTGGAGCGCGTTGGCATTTCAACCACCGGGCAGTGCACGTCTGCCAACTCGCCCACCACCTGAAACAGAGAAACAGGTGAGTGGGGCAATGGGAATGGGGCGATGCGCGCCTTGAGGTAGGGGTTCCAGTAGAGGCAGCTCAGGTTGGATCGCGTTGGCATCTCAACGACAGGACAGTGCACGTCTGCTAGCTCGCCCACCACCTGATGGGGGAGGGGGACATGGGGGGAGTGAAAAAGGGGAGGGGAGCGAGAGAAAGAGATTATCAGCTGGGATCGGATGGGGGGATAACCATGGCCCTCCCTTCCCAGATGGGGGGATAACCACGGCCCTCCCTTCCCAGATGGGGGGAAGAAACAATAACTGGACTAACCACTTCCACCATCTTGTGGCGAAAAAGGTCACCCACCTGGGAGAACTTGAAGACTTCAATTCATCTCGACATGCCCGCGGTCGCAAAGAACTCATCATCGCGGTCGAACTCAATACTCGAGACAATGTTAGAAGAGTGAAACAGGTCGCCCTGCCTCAGCTCCGCCACCATCTTCACTCGGCTGAAGCGCGTGAACGCCGCCAGCACCTGCTACTAGCCTGGGGGGAACAGCCATCGACCTGGGGCAAACAGGCCACCCATGACCCACCTCGGAGAAGTTGAAGACCTTGATTCGCCTCGACACGCCGGCCGTCGCAAAGAACTCGTCGTCCCGGTCAAACTCAATGCTCGATACGATATTCGAAGAGTGGAACAGGTCCCCCTGCCTCAGCTCCGCCACCACCTTCACTCGGCTGAACCGCGTGAACGCCGAACGACCCACCCCCGCCCACCCACCCACCTGCGAGAAGTTGAACACTTTGATTCGCCTGGACACGCCCGCGGTCGCAAAGAACTCGTCGTCGCGGTCGAACTCGATGCTGGAAACGATATTTGAAGAGTGGAAGAGGTCGCCCTGTCTCAACTCCGCCACCACCTTCACTCGGCTGAACCGCGTGAACGCCGCCAGCACGTTCCGAAAATCCTCCAGACCCATCCCCAGATCCACCTGCCCCACCGCCCCGCCCTCTGTGTCGCCGCGCCTGCCCGCCTCTGCTGCTGCCGGTGCTGCTCCTGCGGGCTTGGCAGCATGGGCTGCCTGGCGGCGGTGGTGCAGGTAGCACTCCTGCAGGTCGTCGAACTGGAGAAGAGCGGAGAGAGGGGTGGGGAGCGGTGGGGATGGGTACGGAAGGGTGAGCGAGGGAGCGGAGTGCGCTGCCTGGCGGCGGTGGTGCAGGTAGCACTCCTGCAGGTCGTCGAACTGGAGAAGGAGGTGAGGAGGGGTGGGGAGCGGTGGGGATGGGTACGGAAGGGTGAGCGAGGGAGAAGCATGCGCGGCCTGGCGGCGGTGGTGCAGGTAGCACTCTTGAAGGTCGTCGAACTGGAGACAGGGCGACGGGTGAAAGGGGTGCGGGGGAGGGGAGGAAGGGGGGGAAGGAAGGGCACGATGGGAGGGAGGTGAGCAAGGGAGGTGAACGCCGCCAGCACCTGCCGGAAATCCTCCAGACCCATGCCCAGATCCACCTGCCCCACCGCCCCGCCCTCTGCCGCTGCTGCTGCTGCTGCTGCTGAGCCGTTGCCGCGCCTCTCCGCCTCTGCTGCTGCTGATGCGGATGCTCCTCCTGCTGCTCCCGCGGGTTTCGAGGAGTGCGCTGCGTGGCGGCGGTGGTGCAGGTAGCACTCCTGTAGGTCGTCGAACTGGAGGCGAACGGGGAGATAGGGGAGGAAGGGGGGTGAGGGGGGAAAGGAGAAGGAAGGATTTTGAGCGAGAGGCGGAGTGCGCTGCGTGGCGGCGGTGGTGCAGGTAGCACTCCTGTAGGTCGGCGGTGGTAGGGAATGCTTCAAAGTGGACTAGCGGCAGACGCACAACAACCGGGCCTGTCCCAACCTACATGGGAAAAAACTCGTCGCTTCTTGGCAACCGTTGATGCGGACATGGCAATATCCGACGGCCCACACGCGACCAGCCCTCCGCCTTCCCCGCCCCCCTCCCCCTCCGCCTCCTCCTTCACCGCCCCCACTCCCCCTCCGCCTATCCCCCGGCCATCCCCCTGAATGCGCATCTTCTGTGCGGTCTGCTGCAGGTGGTGCGCGAGTGCGGGTCCCCCCCTCCGCTTGCTCCCCGCTAGCCCTCCCCCCACGCCCGCCTTCAGCCCCGCCAGTCCCCCGGATCCGAACCCCGTTTCGTCCCCCCCCGCGCCCGCGGAAGACGCGCCTCCGCGGAAGAGCAGCGCGTGGATGGCGGCGGCGGACTGCTCGCGCATCTGCTGCAGCGCGCGCCGCCGCTGCTCCACCGCCGCTATGTCCTCGCGGATGAACAGAAGGTCCGCGCGGAGCTGGAAATGGGGAGGGAACCGCGGACGGCGGGAGAGACAAGGGGGAAAGAGGATGAGCGGACTGCACGCATGTGCTGCTGTGCGCGCCTGCGGAGCTCCTGCGCGGGGAACAGCGCCGGAGAATGGGAGAAGGGAGATGGCGGAAGGCAGGGAAGTGGGGGTACGATAGCACTTGCTCCGCTATAGACAGACTCGGTAAGACTTGGCGCAGTACCAACCTCGTCCAGTTCCGCATGTTTCTTCTGCCGCGAGCGCTGTAAGAAATCCAGCAGGGTATCCATGTTCATCTCCGCCTCCTCCTGTTCCGTTATAAACAGACTCGGTAAGACTCGCTACAGTACGAACCTCGTCTAATTCCGCCTGTTTCTTCTGCCGCGACCGTTGCAAAAAGTCGAGGAGGATATCCATGTTCATCTCCGCCTCCTCCTGTTCCGCCTTGCGCCGCTTCTCCGCCAGCAGCGCAAGCAGCGCGTCCAGCTCGCGCACGCTCATGCTCACGTCCGCGCCGTGCTGCAGCGCCAGCCGCAGGTGCTGCGACCGCGACGCGGTCGAGACCATCTGCGTCGCGGTCGCTTTCTTCAGGAGCTGCACAGGCAGAGGGAGCGGAGTGGGGGACACGGCGGGGGAGACGGGGCGAGTTTAGGGACGTCTCGATAAGAGACTACTGTGT
This sequence comes from Closterium sp. Naga37s-1, assembly GCA_947471745.1. Lineage (NCBI taxonomy): Eukaryota > Viridiplantae > Streptophyta > Zygnematophyceae > Desmidiales > Closteriaceae > Closterium > Closterium sp. Naga37s-1. The sequence continues at coordinate 667,960 of CANJKZ010000122.1, read as the reverse complement.
CACGGTGGCTTTCTTCCATAGCTGGACGGGGGAAGCGGGAGACACGGATGAGGAGCTCCGAGGGTGCGGAAAATACTACAACTGGAGATGCTCAGGAAATGCTTAGTTAAACGTTAGGCTATAAATTTACCTTGTTAAGCGTGAAGTTCGGGAATATCTGGTCGAGAGTGAGGAATTGCGAACAGCACGGGCAGTTCCGCTTGTGATGCAGGTGCGTGGTGATGCACGAGTAGCAGAAACTATGCCCGCACGCCGTTAGAAACGCGTCGCGCATCGGCTCCATACAAATTGGGCAGAGAAAATCTTTGTCCATCTGACCCTGCCCGTGCGGAGCCGCCATGCTTCCGCCACCCGGACCGCCTTGCGGGGCGAGTGCTTGTAACGAATGGCCACCCAAGGCTACCATACCCATATTTCTTCTAAAGCTCGTATTAGCATCCATCCCTATATTATCCAAGTCATGTAATTCCCCTCCTTCGATAGGCTCGAGCTTTGCCTGACTACTTTCGGCGGGAGTCCCGCCGCTACCGCCGACACCGGCTCCGCGAGCCATCATTACTGATGGAACGTTACTCGGAAACCCCGATGAACCTTCGGTCAGTTGCACATCCATGGCGGCTCTATTAGATGCGATACTGACGGGAAAATAATAACTGCGGAGCAGAAAAAAAAACTCTTACGAGGTGATTTGAAGCTACAATCTGAGAAATCTGATTCGTTACACCGCTAGAGCTGTGGCAAGTGCTCTGCCTGGTGCTCGCTGGGGAATGAAAACCCTAGAATAGATTCGCTTCCATGGAGTCATGGACAAACCGTACAGGTTGTCGCCTGGAGAGCAGGAGGGCTCAAACTGTAGATCCAAGAATCTTCTGGAGTCTGTCCTGGGGGAAGTGGTGTGACTGCGAGTCAGGTTGACGGAGTTGGTGAAATGAAAGGTGAGGTGGCAAACGGAACACCGAGCAAGCAGGAGAGCCTTGGGATTTTCGTGAGCGGGCATGCAAGCACGACAACAACGAGTGGAACAAGAGGGGCCATTGCATACATTATGAGGATAAAGAGTCTGTACACCCAGAAACCCAAACTGGGAAAACCTGAGTATTTTCGTCATTTTTGTTCGGAATGCAGCAGTGGCGGGGTCCGATGGAGAGGTCTTGATCCAACAACACGACCAGTGGGAACATAGAAGCAAGTCACTTGCGAAATTGACAGTGAATTTAACAAATCGCGCGGGTTCAGATCAGAACTTCTTCAGGCGTGGGTACTTTAAAAGCATTAAATCTGGTCGGTGTTGAAGGACAACACGTGGATTGTGTCAACATGTGTTTCGTGTCCCTTCGTCCGCCAACAGATCAATGTCAGATTCTCGGTCAGTGGTGTGTTTGTGTCTTTACGGTCAGCCCGTTGACACTTTTCCCAATTTCCTTGATCTCATCCCAGCCAACCACCGCAATTTTCGCATGTCGCGACAGGCAAGGGCTGCACTTTGGCAGTCCCCATCCGTCGTCTAGCGGATAATTGCTGCCCAGAAGCAACTGGGAACAGCTCTCTGAGCCGAGGGATGGAGGCAGTGTACGGCAGGGATGCACTGAGCCTGAATTTGCATCGAAGGGGGGAAAAGGGTAGATCGTGTTTTACTGTACCACGAATTAAATATGTACATTTTCCTGCAAAGCATTACTCATGTATTGTATCTTGATGTACATCTGCAAGACCCATCAATGAAGATACAACTGCTTCGCTTGTCTCAAGTGGTCACATGTTCGTTAAGCATATGTGGTACATTGTTGCTCAATAAGGTGATAGTTCTGCTGAACAAGAAACCTGGATCCTCCCACACCCTCCATGTTGTACGGGGCTCCACTAGACGTCCATCCAATATCTCCATAGCTGATAGATATCAGAACACCACATATGAACAAAAATGCAGGTACCGTATGGGGCAGGGCAGGTGGGGGAAAGGAAGGATGAGTTTGAAAAAAATGCAGCACGGCAGCTGTGGCAGCGCGGACGGACATTTCAAGAGCGCTAATGGGGATGACTCGTAATACCAACTCTCAACAATAATAAGGAAATGCTCCCTGTAAAAAAAAAAAAAAAAAAAAAAAAAAAAAAAAAAAAAAAAAACGAATTAGAGAAGGGCAAGAAGAGGGGAAGGGAAAGTGGGGTTGGGGGGAGAAGGTGGGAGCAAGGGTGGGGGGATGGAAACCACACCACAACGCAACAAACCGCACATGTAAGAGCAGGCACCGGCATTCTCGCCCCCCTGCTCGTCCATCCAGGTGGAGAGGTAGGGGTCGCTGGTGACCTCTGCGAGCTCACTCAACCATGCACCCACCGAACCCCACACCACTGAACCCCACACCACCCCACACCCACTGAATCCCACACCCACTGAATCCCACACCCACTGAATCCCACACCCACTGAATCCCACACCCACTGAGCCACACACCTGTAGGAGCACATATCGGCATTCTCCTCGCCCTTCTCATTCATCCACGTGGAGAGGTACGGGTCGCTCGTGGCCTCTGCGAGCTCGTGGGCGAAGGTGGAGACGAGTGCGTCCATTCCCTTGTCGCTGTTGGGGGCCGCTAGGCTGCTCGCTAGCTCCCATGATGCACAGTTGGGCAGACACTGGCAGGGGTGGAGAGAGGTGGAAAGGGGTATGGGTGAGACGAGGGGCGAAGGTGGAGACGAGGGCGTCCATTCCCTTGTCGCTGTTGGGGGCGGTTAGGCTGGACGCTAACTCCCACGATGCACAGTTGGGCAGACACTGACAAGGGGGGAGCGGAGAGGGGGGAGTGGAAAGGGAGAGGTGAGGGAGGGTATAGCTCTGATGGTGTGGATGTGAGGAGAGGCGAAGGTGGAGACGAGTGCGTCCATTCCCTTGTCGCTGTTAAGGGCGGTTAGGCTGGACGCTAACTCCCATGATGCACAGTTGGGCAAGCACTGTCAAGACGGGGCGGGGGAGGGAAGAGAATGGTATAGGTGTGTGTGACTAGAGGAGAAGGTGGAAATTAAAATTGAAATAAAGTAAATAAAAAACACTCAACCGCACTCAGCCTCACTCATCCTCAGTGAACCGCACTCAACCACGCCTTACCCTTCCGGCAGGGTTGCCCACGAAGCTGGTCTTGATCCTCTTCCCCATCATGTTGATGTATAAGTGCCAGCCACAAAAGCACTGAAAACCCAAGGTCAAATGCAGTGAAATCCAAACAAACCACTCAACCGTATTCAGCCTCACTCAGGCTCACTCAACCACATTCAACCGCACTCAACCCCGCCTTACCCTGCCGGCAGGGTTGCCCACGAAGCTGGTCTTGATCCTCTTCCCCATCATGTTGATGTATAAGTGCCAGCCACAAAAGCACTGAAAACCAAAGGTCACATGCAGTGAAATCCAAACAAACCACTCAACCGTATTCAGCCTCACTCAGGCTCACTCAACCACATTCAACCGCACTCAACCCCGCCTTACCCTGCCGGCAGGGTTGCCCACGAGGCTTGTCTTGATCCTCTTCCCCATCATGTTGATGTACGAGTGCCAGCCACAGAAGGCGGTGCAGAATCCTTTCAGCATCATCTTCTGTCAGGGGGATGAGGGGGGAGGGGGAAGGGGAGTCGGAAGGGGAGTCGGGAAAAGAGGAAGAGTTTGAGCATTGGAGGAAGGGGGTGGGGGAGAATCATGTTGATGTATGAGTGCAGCTTCCTACCAGCCACAGAAGGCGGTGCAGAATCCCTTCAGCATCATCTTCTGTCAGGGGAAACGGGAGGGAGGGAGGGGGTGGAAACACGGAGTGCAGGGTTGGAATGTGTGTGACGGTTTGACTCTGACAGTGGGCATGAGTGGATGTATGAGTGCCAGCCACAAAGGCAGTGCAGAATCCCTTCAGCATTGTCTTCTGTCAGGGGAATGATGGTGGAGTGGGGCGGACAGGAAAGGGGAAAGGAGTGAGGGGGAGGGGGGGGTTGAGCGTTGGGGAAAGGGGGTGGGGGCGTTCGAGAGCGTGTACGAGTGCCAGCCACAGAAGGCCGTGCAGAATCCCTTCAGCATCCTCTTCTGTCAGGAGAAAAAGAGGGGAGAGGGGGTGCAAGAAACGGCAGGTGACGTCTCCAGACGGGTTCGCGGATGACTGCGTGCACTGATGCCATTGATCCGAGCAACCCCAGCCACCCAACCAAGACTTCTGCGCAAGTAGAACCCTTATCACCCCGCCCCCTGCCCAACCGCACTCAACTCAAGCCCACTCACTCGTTTCATCCTCGGAGAAGAGATAACAAAATAGACCCCCTTGGTATCGAAGGGCAGGTATCGCCTCAAGATGGACTCGCGGATCACTGCATGCACGCACCGATGCTGCCTGTCGAGAGCGATGGCAGGAAAACCCTTCTCTCTCCCTCCCTCCTTGCCCCACCACACTCACTCTAATGGAGCGCACTCACCCTCTTCATGCGGTGGGAGGAGATGACGAAGTAAACCCCTTTGGTGTCAAACGGCAGGTAGCGCCTCAAGATGGACTCGCGGATCACTGCATGCACCGATGCTGTCTGTCTACCCCAGGGAACCAAAGAGTGAACTACCAGCACCCGCGCTCCCTACCACACCCACTCACTCGCTTCATGCGGGGAGACGAGATCACGAAGTAGACCCCCTTAGTGTCAAACGGGAGGTATCGTCTCAAGATGGACTCGCGGATGACTGCATGCACCGATGCCGTTGATCCGAGGGACCCAAAGAGCGTTGGGAGAAGGCCTTTCTCGCCTATCCACCGAAATCCCTGCGTGCCGCGCTTGATGCTTCTGCTGATGCTGCTGCTGCTGCTGCTGCTGGCTATGTTGGCGTTGCTGCTGCTGCTGCTGCTGCTTCTTGTGTTGGCACTGCTGTCTTTGCTGGTGCTGCTACTGCTGGTTGGGTCAGCGCTGCTGCTGGTGCTGCTGCTGCTGTTGCTGCTGTTACTGCTGCTGCTGCTGGTCGTGTTGGTGCTGCTGCTGCTGCTGCTGCTGCTGCTGTTACTGCTGCTGCTGGTGGTGGTCGTGTTCGTGCTGCTGCTGTTGGTGGTTGTGTTCGTGCTGCTGCTGTTGGTGGTTGTGTTGCTGCTGTTGTTACCACTGCTGGTAGTGCCGCTGCTGTTGCCACCCCTGTCACCGCTGCTACTGCTAATTTCAGCAGGATCGTGGGAAACCGGGCGGCTTGAAGACGGGCGGCCGGAAGACGGGCGGCCGGAAACTGGGCGGCCGGAAGAGGGGCGGCGGGAGGAGCGGCGGCCGAACGGGTATGAGGACTCGCCTTTGAGAGACACGGAGGAGGAGACAGGGCGGCCACTGCAGTCGTGGTACTGACGGTTGATGTCCCACCAGCTGGGGACTGCGAGGGGTGAGGGAGGTGGAGACAGGGGAAAGAGAGCAAAGAAGGGGCGAGAGAGGAAGGAAGGGAAGGAACTGAGACAGGAGAAACGTGCGCGGAGGAGGAGATTGGGCAAATGCTGCAGTCGTGGTTCTGACGGTTGATGTCACTTTTGCGTCGACTCAAAAGTCACCGCAAATGCTGCAGTCGTGGTTCTGACGGTTGATGTCCCACCAGCTGGGGACTGAGAGGGATGAGGGAGGGAGGGAACCAGGGAGAGAAGTTCCAGCATACTTGCCCTCAGCAGGATAAGCAGCTGGAAAGCTCTGGGAGCGCGATTGATACCGTATGTGCTCGTGCACCAATTTCCACAAGGATTCCACATGCGAGCTGTGGGCGGATGAGTCGCGCCGCGCATGTCGCTTGAGCGTTCCGCTCATCGCGATTCGGCTCCATCCTGCCTGGACAAGCAGGAAGATTTCAAACCCGCATAAGTGTCCGCAGGAGCGTATCCCATGGCAACAAGATAAGGGGTCGGATTTCGCCGATGGGCTGATTATGCTTAGCTGGCGCCCCACAGGTAGTTGGGCTTATCCACGATTGGCCACAGCAGAACCCGTCTTGTCGATCGAGTCGAGTCGTAACCCTTCGCATGTTGTGCCTTATGGGGGCCTCATGCAACAAACTCGATTGGCTTTCGAAAATTGACCGAAGGAGCTGATACTCGCTATCATCACCTTGCTACAAAATACAAGACTGCTGGGAAAATGTTTTGTGTACCTGGAACTCTATTTGGTGCACATTGCAGCTTTGTAAGATCAGGGACATTGCATGCAACAACCTTGGTTGATCAGAAGGCGATGAGGGGTGGTAATATCCAGTACCCTAGCGTCCACTTCGCAGTAAAGGCTGAGTGCTGATACACGCAACCAGAATGCCCAGGACAATTTATTCACCAGAATGATCAAGCTGTGATGTGAATCTCCTTGGCACTCTACACCATGCAACCAAACTGCAAGCTGCTTCTAAATGCAGTACTCTACATCTTCTCAGTGCTCCAAGCCTACTCAATCCTTGGCATCAACCTTCCCAGACCCAACCTCCTTCCAGTTTGTTGACAGCACTGTGCCTTTTGATTCCACCTGCAATCAGGGAAGGAAAAGTGGGGGTGTTGGGAGGGGAGGGGAAGGGGGTGGGGGTGGAAAAGGAAGAAAGTGAAAATAGCTGGATGGTTACTGTACTGAGGGTACATTCCTGTCTTGACACAAGTGTCTCAATGCCGTATTTTCGAGTCGCGTCTAAACATTTAGTCAACCTCGCGTCTCAAAATGTGACACTGGGCGACCTGGCGACATGTACAGTTGTGCGCGTCTCAGTGGGTGACACAAATGGCAGTACACCAGTTTGTTCAAGCGCCGGGCAGGGAGACACACCAGTTTTTCCCGCGCATAGCTTGCACTTTGTGGGGTGTTCAGGTGCATGTGGCCGGGTCGGGTGAGACCGTGACATTTCGACACGCGTGCGAAGTGTTGAAAGTGACAAGGCATCGTGCAACTCGTCCGCGACTTTAGCGCGTTCCACGCTAACCAATGTAAAATACACCTAAAATCTCAGTAGGGCGACGCGCGTTTGTGACAGAATACAGTATATGCAGATTGAGTGTAAAAAAAGGATTGGGACTCAAATGTCAAGACAGGAATGTACCCTGACATGAATTTCAGAAGCCCAAAACCATCACATGAGACAAACACTCACGCGAATCGCGTGTACCTCAGAAATATAACCGAAATAATTGAATCAAGAAGTGTGTGAGACAGAGGGCAAGGGATCTGAAGGGGGAGTGGCGGGTGGGGGGCACTCACAAACGACTTGTTCATGGTGCGCGCGGGTCTCCTCGTCTGCCCCGCGTAGGCACTCACAAACGACTTGTTCATGGCGCGACGGGTCTCCTCGTCTGCCCCTGTATCACCTCGGCATAGATGTCTTACAAGGAGCTAAGAGGGGGAGAAGATGGTAGAGAAATCAAGGGGGAGTGGCACTCACAAACGACTTGTTCATGGCGCGACGGGTCTCCTCGTCTGCCCCTTGAGAGACGCAAGAGACGTGAGGGAGGTAGTGCAGGAGCTTCAAGGGCGGGGAGCACTTACAAACGACTTGTTCATGGCGCGACGGGTCTCCTCGTCTGCCCCCGCGTAGATGTCTTGAAAGAGCTTGTTGAGAGCTGCGTCCCCATCCAGCTTCTCATCCTTCTCCTGGCAGTTGATAAGTACAGAGAGGAAAGGGGGACAAGTTGAATAGGAATAAAGCAGCTGCTTTATTCAGCTCCCCTTCATGACACCTTGGCTAGCAAGCTTGTTGAGAGCTGCTCCCCCCTCCAGCTTCTTGTCCTTCTCCTGGCGATTTATAACAGGAACAGTGCAAGAGGAAAGGGGACGGTTTGACTATGTTGGAGCAGCTCCAAGAGTGATTTCAGCATAGTATTCAATTCCTCTTCACACTTTGTTGTTGGTTGACTGAAAGGGGAATCAAACCGAAGAGGAGCACACAACAACGAGTAAACTAATGCTGGTGCAAAATCCCCACTCCACATCTCTAGAACGTATAAAAAGCGAGTCGTGAGACACCGCAAAGGCGTTTCGCAAGTAAACCAATGCCGGCAAGAAATCCCCTACGCCGTGATTCAGACGTTGGCGGTTGTCCAAATGTTGACTCAGAGAGAGTACTTTGGCCTTCATTTTCACCTCCTGCTGGTCCTAGTTCTCATGCTGATTGACCTGGGTTGGCTTGCCTGTGTTGACTTGACCAGCTTACCTCAGCCTTCACCTCCACCTCCAACTGGTCCCAGTTCACATGCTGCTTGCCCTGGGTGGACCCAAGTTGAATTAGGTTGACATGGGGTTGACCTTGGTTGACTTGTGTTGACTCGACCTACCTTGCCTTCACTTCCACCTCCAGCTGGTCCCAGTTCACATGCTGATTGCCTGCTGTTGGCCTACGTTGACCTGTGTTGACCTGCGTCGACCTGCATTGACTCAGCTTACCTCTGCCTTCACCTCTGCTTCCAGCTGGTCCCAATTGACATGCTGCTTGCCTGCTATGACCCACATTGACCTGTGTTGACCTGTGTTGACCTGCGTTGACCTGCGTTGACTCAGCTCACCTCTGCCTTGACTTCCGCCTCCAGCTGGTCCCAGTTCACATGCTGCTTGCGGGACGAAGGGTACATGTGCTTCAGCTTCTCCGCGGTTTCTGGTGGGAAGAAAAGAGAAAACGAGAAGCAAAGAGAAAACGGGGAAGGGGGGAGAGGGGAGGGGTTGTGCAGCAAGAGTCAGGTCAGCACAGCGGACGAAGGATAAACGTGCTTCAGCTGCTCAGCAGTTTCTGGTGGGGGCAGCAGGAGAAAGCGGGAAACAGGGAAGGGCAAGGGGAGGGGGAGGGGGAGGGGGAATCCAAGAGGAGAGAGGTTTATACGGGAAGCTGAAGAGGACATAGTACATGTGCTTCAGCTTCTCAGCAGTTGTACGGGAAAAGAGGGAAGTCAGCGAGGGGGAGGAGGAGTGGGAGGGAGAAGAGGAAGAGAAACGTGTGGTTGCCTCTACAGCCATCCTGTGAGTGAATGGCCTCTGCCTTGTTCAGTCCCTATTCCCTGTACCCCTACCCGCTACCATAACCCCTCCCACCATCGGACACGTTCACAGGCTGCACCACGGCCGGTCGTCTGGTTGCCTCCAGAGCCGTCCAGTGAATTGCCTCCGCCTTGGCCAGGCGCACCTCGATCTTGGTGCTCATCAGCACGTGCTTGCTCTTTGACGGGTCCACCTGAAGGGAGGGGAGCGGAGGCAGCAGGGGCAGTAAGGCCGAAGGGGGAAGAAGGGACTGAGAGTCACAAAGGTGAATGGCCTCCGCCTTGGCCAGTCGCACCTCGATCTTGGTGCTCATCAGCACGTGCTTGCTCTTTGCCGGGTCCACCTGCGGGGACAAAACAAGCAGTGGAGAGGGGTGCTGAGTGGCTCACAAGTGAATAGCCTCTGCCTCCGCCTTGGTGCTCATCAGCACGTGCTTGCTTTTTGCCGGGTCCACCTGAGAGAGGGGAAGAACCCTAAACCCTAAATCCTGAGAGAGGGGAAGAGAGAGGGGTGGTTGGGTTGGGAGAGACGAGTGAGTGGCGGTGAGAGAACGAGAGGGAGTTACAGTGCAGTAAGTGCCTCAGGAGTGAATTGCCTCCGCCTTGGCCAGCCGCACCTCAACCTTGGTGCTCATCAGCACGTGCTTGCTCTTTGCCGGGTCCACCTGATAGGGGAGAAAGGGGAGGCAACGAGGGAAGGAGGGCATTGAGTGAGTGCCTCATACGTGAATGCCTTTCACAGCCTCTGGCTTCACTTTCTGCCCTGCCCTGAGCACCCTGAGCGCCCTGAGTGCCCTGAGTGCCCTGAGTGCCCTGAGCGCCCTGAGTGCCCTGTGCGCCCTGTGCGCCCTGAGCGCCCTACATGTGCTGAGCACTGTCAGTGGCTGCAGTTTAGTTTTGAGGCGCCTCAAAACTAGACTTCACGGCCTCTGCCTTCACTTTCTTCCCTGTGCGCCCTGTGCGCCCTGTGCGCCTTACATGTGCTGAGCACTGTCAGTGGCTCTACAGTTGTGCAGCTCTAATATGCAATAACTCGGAGAAACAACTTCAAACTTTCTGCTTCGTTCGCTATTTTCCCCTCCTTTCTTCCCCTTCCTCCCTACCTACCCCCTCCTTTCCCCTTCCCCCTCCCCCTCTCCCTCCCCTATCCTGCTCAGAGGAGCCCAGCTCCCACCCTAACCTAGGCTCAGTTTTTTTTTAGGCTCGACTCGGAACCAACTCCACCTCCTTCCAACCCCCACACTCCCTCGCAACACAACACCCACCTTTCCAAACAGCCGCAGCTGCAGGACATATGGCGCCTCGTCATTGGTCGACTCGATCACAACACTCAGCTGCGCGGATAGCAAACAAATGGGCACATACAGTGGAGCGGAGAGAGGAACAACAACACAAGGATCGTGTTTCACACATGGAAGAGAGGGAGTTTCACACATAAGAGACGTGTTTAATACACGTGCTTGGGAGGGAAGCGTGAAACAGAAAAAACCACCTTTTCTGTGGGAAAACCTTACCTTGAAGATGAGAAACCGCCTAATTGAGGGAGGAAACTAATGCTTTTCAAGGAACATATATACGCACCACTTGCTCTCCAATCTGCACTTTCAGCTGCTCCGATGAAATGCCCTTTGCAAACACTGTCACCACCACTGTTGTGGCCGACTGATAGAACTCGTGCCTGAGAACGAGAACGGAATGGAGAGGAGAACAGAGAGAACAGAGAGGAGAACAGAGAGAACAAAAAGGAGGACAGAGAGAAGAGAGAGGAAGACAAAGAGAAGGACAATGGGAAGGATAATGAGGAGGGAAGAGAGGAGGGCAGGATGGAAATGAGAAATGGTGCTGGGCTAGATTTGGACCTCAAATAGCCAGTTTCCACAGTTACCTACTAAGCGAGGTGACTTTTGAGTCGACTGAAAAGCAATTTCGGACCTCAAATAGCAGTTTCATAGTTATCTACTACACGACTTGATACCAATTCTCACCTGTATTTCGGAGGTGCTGGTGCTGGTGCTGGTGCTGGCGCCGGTGCTGCTGCTGCTGCTGCTGGTGTAGCGACAGGAGCAGAGGGGGCAGGCGCAGGAGAGGCAATGGGGGCGCTGGCAGGAGCTTCTGACGCGGATGGAGCAGAAGGGGCAGGGGCGTCAACTGTCGTGTCCTCTTCTGCGTTAGTGAGTAGGGAACAGAAAGAGTGTGGGGGGAAACCCAGGAAACGAGAGTTCAGAAACACAATAGCGGAAATAACCATCGAATTCTTGGTCGACCTTAAAGCGGCGGCAGCTTGGCTTAGGCCCTCACGGTTCTGCCTCTAAGTTCTCCCCCGCTGCTTGTGAAGGGTGTGTTACATCAACCACTGGTCCCCCCCTCACGGCTCACCCACCTTGGCGTTTTTGGGCTCCAGCTTGGCTCTTTGGGTTCTCCCTCTGCTTGCCGAGAGGGTGTCATATCAACCACTAAGTACCCCCCTCTCACCCACCTTGGCTCTGCAGCTCCGCCTCTGCCTTGCGAATGCCGTTCTTGAACTTGGCATTGCTGGGCTCCAGCTTGGCTCCTGCCTTGAACGCTGCTAGTGCCGTCTCATACTCCTCTAGGTGGTGACAGGCGACGCTGAGAAGGAAGAGAGGGGAAAGGGAGCGAGTTATCAACGTTAGCAGACTTATTGTTAGACTCCAGCTTGGCTCCCGCCTTGAACGCTGCCAGTGCCGTCTCGTACTCTTCTAGGTGGTGACAGGCGATTCTGGGGAAGGAAACAGAGTAAGGGCAGAGAGTTGAAGTTAACAGAGTCATTGTTTCGCTCCAGCTTGGCTACCGCCTTGAACGCTGCTAGTGCTGTTTCATACTCCTCTAGGTGGTGACAGGCGACTCTGAGAAGGAAGAAAAAAAGAAGGGGCAGGAAGTTCACAAAAACGAGGAATCACAAAAAGTGCACACACTGACACAGGGGTAATCCCACACGAGCAACAAATAACCTGGATACGGATGCATAAACAACGTTCAGAAGCGACGGAAAGTTAACGAGTGGCGGGGAAAGAAGGATAAGATTGAGAGGTCAACAAAAAGGATCTGTAACCACGCACCCTTTACGCAGGTAGGCCAGCGCATAAGACGGGTTCAGCTTGATCGCCGCATTTGCATCTGCCACCGCATCTGCCAGAACATAAAACGAAACATCCGATTTTGTTAACGACTCAAATTCCTACGCAAAGCTTGCATCCGCCACCGCATGCGGAAGAACATAAAACGAAGCAATAGTAGTTCTTATCAAGCGAGGTTTCGTCAAAACCGAATTCAACCTATCTTCTCTTCACATCGCCACTCCGCCAGCACAACTACAAGAGCGATCGCGAAGGACTTCGGCAGCGCCAAGCAGCCGTTGCTGAATTCAGCCGTCGCGACGAAACTGTTACAAGAAAAGTGCAAGTACGGCGCACACATTGATTTAGAGAGGAAACATTGATGGACGCGAGAAACACCTGTGAAATTCTCGAGCTTAATGTGCGCGGCTGCGCGTTTACACAGAAGAGTCTCAGTCGCGCCATTCGCGCTGATCGCCTGCGTGTAGAGATCCACGGCCGCGTCGTAATCCTCGTCCACAAACTGCGCGTCGCCTTTCGCCGCAAGTTCCGCCGCCGCCTGCGGGCCACTCGGAAGCTCCTCGATGATCATGGCTGAGATATAAAATCTTCTGTTACTTTTTGTCTTCAATCGCTTTGCTCCCGACGCACTAAAGCTAGTCGAATATCAGAAGCGAGTTGATGGAAAAGAAAATGGAAAGCGAGTTCCAGATTAGCTTCTGCTAAAAGAAACGAACAGATGGCTTCGTATACAGATGTTCGACTGGCTAAGGAGAACTCGAAAGGCCTATCAATAACGAGGCTCCTATCGGAGGTGTCTTGAACTAAGCAAGGAACCTGATCAGTTATGAAAATACATCTGATGCAGGGAGGGGTCCGCCATTGATTTTGCCGAAAGACGGACCAGACGTTGACTGACGGGAATTGAAGCGTTTCCCACACGTCAACGGCAGTTGCCTCGGCTGTCAGAGTTTCGCGCCTCTGCCTTGTTTCTACGCGCACCAATGACGAATAGGTTTGGGAAGGTTCGCGAAACAACGACGTGTATAATATATTGGAGATGTCAATCTCGAGTAGCTGCGGAAGACAATTGAACACTTGCGATTAACGAGTGTCCCTACAGCGAAGTTTGGAGGAAGTGAAGTGAGTGGCTTTGAGGCTGCCGAGTCAGCCGGTCGCTGATCCCCCAAATTGTGGGAGTCATCGACGTGGCGGAAAAGATCTTCCCGCTTTCACTTCCCAGCTCCCCTGTAACATCATTGGACCAATCAGACGGCCTTGATATTCAGTAGAGTATGCACTTGACCATTTTTCCGGCTAAAAGGGGCTCCAAACTTCTTTCGGTATTCCCCGATGTCCGGTTCGTGCCCTAGTCTGGTTGGTTGGCTGACCCACACCCTAGGAAAATCCATTCCGTATTGCTGATCTATCTTCTGAAATTGCAACAATATCAGAGGGAAACACAGACATTAGAGGGATTGCAGGAATCACAGCAGCAGAGCAGCTAGAACAGTACAAGCTTCTGCTTGATCTGTTTCTTTATCAAAAAAGCAGACCGGCCTAAGCTTCTTATTCCTGAGCTCTCTCAGGGGGTTGCCTGGACGTTAGGGCTTGAACCTCCGAAGTTAGCCGCTGAGGTTGTACGCTTCATTGGGCGGACACTTAGTGAGGCTAGCACGTGGAGACAATGGAGTGTCTGCGAGGCACATTGAGCAGCTCCTCAGCGCAACCAGTTGCATTGCAGGGCCTGCGATCCAGCAGGAATTCCTCCAAGCTCTCCGTTCTCGGACTGTCCAGTCAGCTTCCCAATGCTCTTAGGGCTCAATTTGGCTCTCGCTGCGTAACGGATAAACCATTTCAGAGTTCTTCCGTTAGAGTCACTGCACTGAGAGTGACTGCAGCTGTTTCTGCAGGAAGTAAGGTGAAAGTGCGTTTCAATCTCCCGATTCAGGTAAAATTCGGGGAGAGCATTGCGGTTGTCGGATCTGCTGATTGGCTCGGGTCCTGGTCCGATCCGAAGGCTCTTCAATGGAGCGAAGCCGGCTGGAGCATTACCCTTGACGCGCCTGCAGGTCAAGACGTGGAGTTCAAATTTGTGATTGTAAAGGACGGGAAGAGCTCGGTCTGGGAGGACGGCCCTAACAGGAAGGTGACTGTTCCGGGGGTTGAACCCCGCGGCAAAGAATTCAACACCGATGTCGAATGGAACAAAACCGCTGCAACCCTGTCGTGGGAGGTTTCTAAGGAGGATAGAGCAGGATCTTCTAACGATGCTCCAGTCGGCGGCGACTACGGGACTGAGAGCGAGGGGGATTTCTCATCCGCGGAAGACGGGGAATTGGAGAAAAGCGCGTTTGCGCAGAATTGGGCGGGAAGGGGTGTGGAGTTTATGCGGAGCAACGCGCACAAGAGTGAGAGGCGCGGACGTTGGGACACGAGCGGGCTCGACGGGCCGGCTAAGACGCTGGTCGAGGCTGATAAGAGCGCGGGGAACTGGTGGCGCAAGGTACGAATCCTCTGATTAATACGGACGGTGCGTTTGACATTGATGGTACGATTTACCTCGACGGTACGGTAGACCATACGGACAGAACGAACGTTGACATGCCGGTGGGATTGACATTGACGGAACGGTTGACCATGACGGCACGGTTGGTGCTACGATTGGCTCTGACGGTAAGATTGACGCACACGTTACGATTTGCGCCAACGATACGATAGAAATCGGTGGAACGATCGAAGATGCCAGTACGACACCGACGGTACGAACGGCATTGAGGATACGAAGGACATTGACAGCACGAGGAACATGGACAGTATGAATAGCCCTAGGAGTATTACTTAATGTATGCCACGGGGGGCAACAATAATGACGACTGTTCGTACCCGGAAATTTCGGTTAGCATGTCGTTATAGATCAGCTTTATTGCTGGCTGAATGACTTGCGTTCCTACGCAAAAATCGTGCCAAGAAACTCTGCCGCCGCCTCACCTCAAACCTTCACAAACCCCTCTTAATCACTCCAAACCCCATTTGCCATCATACAGCTGGAGGTAGTGGAGAATCTCCTATTGCCGTCAGAGCGGGGCCAGCGCCTCGATGCCATGATCAACGCGTCCATCTACCTGCAGGTATGCCTTGATTCACGCCGTCCATTTCAATTTCCTTTATTTCGGGACCTATGCTCAGTTTCAATTTCCTTTATTCATACTACATGCGCCCCTGCCTTCCCCCTCGCCTTCTATCACCACCCTTTTTTGTCGTCCACATCACCGACCCCGCGTCCCCCTTCCGCGCCCACCGCAGTGGATCAACATGGGGCAGATCCTGTGCGTGGAGCACAGTGAGCACAGGCTGCCAGAAACCACAGGCCACCAAACCCGCCGAACCCTAACACTCGTTCCTTATGCTCTGTACCGTTCCCCACATCTTTACACCGCAGTGGATCAACACGGGGCAGATCGCGTGCGTGGAGGACGGCGGGCACAGGCGGCCCAATCGCCACGCGGAGATCTCCCGCCGCATCTTCCGCTGGCTCGAGAAGGAGGGCACCCGGGGCTCTGCGCTCACGTCTGAGGTGCGTGCTGCATGCCGTGTGCTGTATTTATAGCGCTAGTGCTTACCGTTCTGTTCCTCCCCCCGTCGCAACTTCCGCTGGCTGGAGAAGGAGGGCACCAGGGGCTCTGCACTCACCTCCGAGGTGCGTGTTGTTAGTTGTGTGTTGCTGTGTGCTGTATTCGGATCGGAACCCCTCACTCTCGCCATCCTGATCCTCCTCCCGCCGCATCTTCCGTTGGCTGGAGAAGGAGGGCACCAGGACGATGGAAGCAGTTTTGAAACGTCTGCCCGCCTTCCCACATTGATGTGCCCGCCCCGGTCTTCCCCCCCCCCCCCACCCCTTCCCTACCCCCAGGAGAAGGTGATGATGCGCAAGATCCATATGCGCCTGCCCGCCTTCTCATGTTGCTGTCTCTCCCCGTCCGCCTGTCCTGCCACCCCCCTCCCCCCCTTCCCTCCCCCAGGAGAAGGTGGTGATGCGCAAGATCCATCCGCGCCTGCCCGCCTTCTCTGCTGACTTCACGGCGTCAGTGCCCCTCACTCGCATCCCTCCCATCTTGATGTGCCCACCCCCCCCTCCTCCTCCTCCCCCCTCTTCAGGAGAAGGTGGTAATGCGCAAGATCCATATGCGCCTGCCCGCCTTCTCATGTTGCTGTCTCTCCCCGTCCTCCTGTCCTGCCACCCCCCTCCCCCCCTTCCCTCCCTCAGGAGAAGGTGGTGATGCGCAAGATCCATCCGCGCCTGCCCGCCTTCTCTGCTGACTTCACGGCGTCAGTGCCCCTCACTCGTATCCGCGACATTGCCCACCGCAATGACATCCCACACGATCTCAAGGTATGCTGCTAAAACAGGCACAGCTCCGACTCATGGTGTGTGGTGCAGTGCGGTTCTGTAAGAGGTCGTCCCAAGTTGCAGTGCCGTGCACACAGAGCAGGCCCAAACTGGCTGTCACGTAATGCAACGCAACAACCTCTATCCGTCTCTTCTCTCCCCCGCTTTCCCTGCCCGTTTCTTCCGCTCCCTCTCATTCCTAACAGCAAAATATCAAGCACGTGATTCAGACCGCAACACAACACCCTCTTCTCCCTTCCACCCCATACCCCTACAGCAAGAGATCAAGCACACGATTCAGAACAAGCTGCACCGCAACGCCGGCCCAGAGGACCTGGTGGCCACGGAGCTGCTGCTGCTGCTGCGCCGGGTCTCCCCTCTCTGTTGCCCTCCCCTTTCCCCCACCCCTCAACTCTCAACCCCACCCAAACCCCCAACTCCCACCCCTCCACCTACCTCCCTCAACAGCAAGAGATCAAGCACACGATTCAGAACAAGCTGCACCGCAACGCCGGGCCCGAGGATCTAGTGGCCACGGAGCTGCTGCTGCGCCGGGTGACACGCACCCCGGGGGAGTACAGTGAGGCGTTCGTGCAGCAGCTGAAGCTGTTCTACGCCGAGCTTAAAGACTTCTTTAATGCGAGCAGGTAGGTCTATGATGCAGGGCGAGCAGGTAGGTCTATGATGCAGGTGTGTGTGAGGGAGAAAGGGGGAGAGAGAGTCTGTAGAAAGTACAGTGAGGCGTTCGTGCAGCAGCTGAAGCTGTTCTACGCTGAGCTCAAAGACTTTCTTAACGCGAGCAGGTGAGTGTCGAAGCGGGAGGGAGTAGGTAGAGTAGCAGGTGAGAGCCCATCAGAATGCGAGCAGGTGAGTGGGCTAGAGAGAGAGAGGAGGATCTAGTGGTCACGGAGCTGCTGCTGCGCCGGGTGACTTGTACTCCGGGGGAGTGCAGCGAGGCATTCGTGCAGCAGCTCAAGCTGTTCTACGCTGAGCTCAAAGACTCTTTCAACGCGAGCGAGTGGGAGCTTTGGGAGAGCACTTTTGGGTTTACTGAAATGGCAACCCCATGCCTGTACACCCCCCCACACACCTGCACAACCCTACTCCTCCCTTCCCTCTCTCCCTGCCAGCCTGACGGAGCTTCTGGAGAGCATTCGCCCTTCTCTGCGATGCTGGAGGGTGGCAATTGCATTTTAATACTCCCTTATTACGTCTCCACATCCCCCACACACCTGCGCTACCCTATAACCCACTCCTCCCTCCCCCCGCCAGTCTGACGGAGCTCCTGGAGAGCATCCGCCCCTCCCTGGACGACACTGGCGCTGCCATGCTGCAGAACTTCCTTGCTTGCAAGCAGGTACGGGGTGAGGATCCACCAGGTGGAGTGAGGATTGGGCAGGTGGAAGGAATGAGGATTGGGCAGGTAGCAGGTGCGGGTGAGAAAATCGACAGGTGGGATTGAAAATTTAGCAGGAGTGGGTGAGACTTGTCAAGACTCGCCCCTATCTGGATGACACGGGCGCTGCCATGCTGCAGAACTTCCTCCCGTGCAAGCAGGTAAGGGGTGAGGATTCAGCAGGTGGGGTGAGGATTCAGCAGGTGGGGTGAGGATTCAGCAGGTGGGTTGAGGATTGATGAGGTGCGGTGAGGATTGATGAGGTGCGGTGAGGATTGATGAGGTGCGGTGAGGATTGATGAGGTGCGGTGAGGATTGATGAGGTGCGATGAGAATTGATGAGGTGCGATGAGAATTGATGAGGTGACTTTCCTATCGGGCAATCAGGTGGGGGTGCGGATCAGCAGGTTTGGGACGTTACAATAACCCCCCATATTCTTCTTCGCACCCCTGCATTGCGCACCCCCCCCCCCTCCCCCCCCTTTCCCTCGCCCCCCGCCCCCCGCCCCTCTCTTCCCAGAACGTCGATGCGCTGCCGTCTTCGGCAGGGGCATCAGGCGAGTCATCACAGGGGGCAGCAGCGTCCGGGCGGCCGACTGACGTGCTGATGTCAGCGCTGCATGCGCTGACGGGGCTGCGGGCTGTGCTGATGTATTCCCTGGAGAGTGGGCTGAGGAACGATGCCCCGGATGATGCCATTGCCATGCGCCAGAAGGTGAGGGGAAGGTGGAGGATCAGGGAGATGACAGTGCGCAGGGGGGAGGGAATAGTGGTGTAGGTGGTGGATGGGGGTGGACCGTGCCGCGCTGATGTATTCCCTGGAGAGTGGGCTCAGGAACGATGCTCCTGATGATGCCATTGCCATGCGGCAGAAGGTGAGGACGGGATTGGGTGAAGTGAGGAAGAGGTTGGGTGAAGCTGAGGGATAAGAATGGGCTCTGGCACGCAGGAGTGGGATGGGTGGTGGGTCATGCTGCTGTATATTCTCTGGAGAGTGGGCTCAGGAACGACGCTCCTGATGATGCCACTGCCATGCGGCAGAAGGTGAGGGGAAGGTGGAGGATCAGGGAGATGATAGTTGGGGGGAACGGTGACGTAGGTGGAGGGTGGGGGGTCGATGTCAGTGGAAGGTGAGAGGAAGGTGGGGTCGATGTCAGTGGAAGGTGAGAGGAAGGTGGGGTCGATGTCAGTGGAAGGTGAGAGGAAGGTGGGGTCGATGTCAGTGGAAGGTGAGAGGAAGGTGGGGTCGATGTCAGTGGAAGGTGAGAGGAAGGTGGGGTCGATGTCAGTGGAAGGTGAGAGGAAGGTGGGGTCGATGTCAGTGGAAGGTGAGAGGAAGGTTTTTGAGACGCTTCAAGAACCTACTTCTTTCACGATGTCAGTGGAAGTCGAGGGGAAGGTGGGGGATCACAGTTGGGGGGGTCACAGTTGGGGGGATCACAGTTGGGGGGATCACAGTTGGGGGGATCACAGTTGGGGGAATACGGACGTAGGTGGGTTGGACGGTGAGCTCAGGAACGCTGCTTCTGGTGATGCCATTGCCATGCGGCAGAAGGTGAGAAGGGAGGTGGATTAGTGATCAGTGGAAAATGGCAGTAGGGGGGAATGGAGGGTGGGCCACCGCTGGTGGGGGATGAGGGGAATGGAGGGTGGGCCAAGCTCTGATTCTATCCTCCTCCTCCCTACCCCATCCCTTTCTCGTTTCCCCAGTGGCGACTGGCGGAGATCTGTCTCGAGGAGTACTTCTTTGTTCTGCTCAGCAGGTGAGCAGTAGCGCGTGAGCAGGTGAGCAGTAGCGCGTGAGCAGGTGAGCAGTAGCGCGTGAGCAGGTGAGCAGTAGCGCGTGAGCAGGTGAGCAGTAGCGCGTGAGCACGTGTTTGTTCAAGCAGTTAAGTATGCTGCCCCATTCCTCCTCGCATCTTTCTGAAGCAACTGTTCAATGAAGGGCGAGGGGAGATAGTTCTGTTTCTGATGTGCTTCAAAGAATCTGCTTCAAAAGGACTTCCTGCCCGGCTGTTCCTAGACCCCTGAACGAGCTGTTTGATGAGGAGAGGATGAGAAAGGCGTTCCCCCTCCCCCGCCTCCCCACGCCCCCCTCCCCCGCCTCCCCACGCCCCCCTCCCCCGCCTCCCCACGCCCCCCTCCCCCGCCTCCCCACGCCTCCCCCCCCCGCCTCCCCACGCCCCCCTCCCCCGCCTCTCCCGCCTCCCGACGCCCCTCACCCCGTCATCCATTGCTCCTCCCAGGTTCCTAAACGAGCTGTTTGACGAGGAGGGGGGAGACAGTTCAGCGGAGGGCATGGCAGGGGAGATCCGCATGGGGCAGCTGGGGCACGTGGGGGTGGCTTGGAGCTTGGGGCGGTAGTGTAGGCAGGCAGGGGCTGTGGCACCTGAGGAGGCGGTTCAATGCTCTTTTCACCACTCTCCCTCTCTCCCCTCACTCACTCTCTCCTCTCCTTTTCCTCTTCTCCCCGTTCCTCCGCCATCTGTCTCCCCCACCTCCCGCTCCCCTCTCCTCCCAGGTTCTTGAATGAGCTCTTCGATGAGGAGGGGGGAGACAGGGCAGCGGAGGGCATGGCGGGGGAGATCCGCATGGGGCAGCTGGGGCACGTGGGGGTGGCGCTGGGGGCGGCCGTCCTGGGGCTGAGGCACCTGGGGCTGTCGGGGTGGAACCAGGCGGAGTGCTTTTGCCTTGAGAACGAGCTCGCGTCCTGGCAGGCTGCTGGCATCGGCAGCGCAGGTGAGACGAATTGGATACTCCTGATGCTGGTACTGTCAACCTCACACCTTAGTTAGAAGGGAGGAGTGGAGGGCTGAGGCACCTGGGGCTGTAGGGGTGGAACCAGGCGGAGTGCTTCTGCCTTGAGAACGAGCTCGCCTCCTGGCAGGCTGCTGGTATTGGCAGTGCAGGTGAGAGCAGGAATGAATGCCCTGACGCCTGTATATGAAATGGTTCAGAGGAGGGCTGGGGCTGAGGCACCTGGGGCTGTCTGTAAGGGTGGAACCAGGCGGAGTGCTTCTGCCTTGAGAACGAGCTCGCGTCCTGGCAGGCTGCTGGCATCGGCAGCGCAGGTGAGAGAGCTGGATTGGAACTCCTGACGCCTTTATACGAAAGTGTTGTGAGGAGGGCTGAGGCACCTGGGTCTGTCAGGGTGGAACCAGGCGGAGTGCTTCTGCCTTGAGAACGAGCTGGCGTCCTGGCAGGCCGCTGGCATCGGCAGTGCAGGTGAGACGAACTTCACCACCTTGACCTGAAAGGGAAAAGGGCGACGCACCTGGGGCTGTCCGGGTGGAACCAGGCGGAGTGCTTCTGCCTTGAGAACGAGCTTGCTTCCTGGCAGGCTGCTGGGATCGGTGGCAGCACAGTGAGTCCGGGTTCTGAACCATTAGCCCCAAATTATGGGGGAGGGGTTGGGTGAATGCTTGATGGGGAGAGTGCACACCCACACACATTGCCATGCTGTTATGCATGCTCCTCCCTCCCCCCCATCCCGCTTCTATTTCCCCCTCTCCCCCTGTCGTGCTACCAGGTGTGGCATCAGAGCATGACCTGCGGTGGTGGGCGCTTAGGCTCAAGGCCTCTCTGGATCGCATGAGGCGACTCACAGAGGCGTTCACAGACATGCACGCACTCACACGCACCCCTTTCCACACTCTCGTTCATTGATCCCTCCCTCCCCTTCACTCAATGCCTGCCAGGTGTGGCATCGGAGCACGACCTGCGGTGGTGGGCGCTGAGGCTCAAGGCGTCTCTGGACCGCATGAGGCGACTCACAGAGGCATTCACAGAGACCACGCTCGAGCTCTTCTTCGAGCCCTCTCAGGTGCGTGTGTGTGGTTGCTAGTCAGTGTGCAGGCAGGCAGTGTGCGGTGTGCAGCGATGGGTCGAGGTGACTCCAAGTGCAAACAGCAGCACTCACAGAGGCATTCACGGAGACCACGCTCGAGCTCTTCTTTGAGCCCTCGCAGGTGCGTGTGAGGGGTTGCACGAACAGCCGTGTGCAGTGATACAGTGTCCTGCACTGCCACTGGGTCAGGGTGGCTCTGGGCCGCATGAGGCGACTCACAGAGGCATTTACTGAGACTACGCTCGAGCTCTTCTTCGAGCCCTCGCAGGTGCGTGCGTGTGTGGGACTGTGCTAACCTAACAGCAGCGTGCATTGTGCACTGTGCTGCAGTGACACTGACTGCAAGCAGCACTCACAGAGGCATTTACTGAGATCACGCTCGAGCTCTTCTTTGAGCCATCACAGGTGCAATTCGTGTTGCATTTACTGTGAGTACAAACAGCACTCACAGAGGCCTTTTCCCCTTCAAATTCTTCCCCACATGGCACCAAATGGTAGCACATGGATGGTAGCACATGGATGGTAGCACATGGATGGTAGCACATGGATGGTAGCACATGGATGGTAGCACATGGATGGTAGCACATGGATGGTAGCACATGGATGGTAGCACATGGATGGTAGCACATGGATGGTAGCACATGGATGGTAGCACATGGTAGCACATGGTAGCACATGCCACCACCACGTGTTACTACATGGCATGCTCTCCCCTTCCACTCCTCCCTTCCCCAACCTTTTCAACTATTCCACGTGGCAGAAGCTGGGCCACGCACTGGGAATCGAGGAGAACGCCGTGAGGACGTTTGCAGAGGCGGAGATCCGATCCAGGTGAGATTTGATCGTGGTGAGATATGATCCAGGTGAGATATGATTCAGGTGAGATATGATCACAGTGAAAAATAGCATCGTGTTTCTTGCTGATGTGATTGGTTGTTTGCTGCTTGCATTACAAGCCTTGTGAGGTGCCTCAAATTGCTCGCCCTCCTGCCCTCCCCCCTCCCCTCCCCCCCGTCCTCCCTCCACCAGTGTGATGTGTCTGGCGAAAATCACCTCTATTGGTGCTGGGAGCTGAGGGTGATGTGTCTGGTGTTGCCTCAAACCCCCACTCCCTCCCTGCCTCCCCTCCCGTCCCCCTCCTCCCCTCACCAGTGTGGTGTTTCAGCTGGCGAAGCTCACCTCGCTGCTGCTACGTGTGATGCGGTCGGTGCTGGGAGCAGAGGGGTGGGACGTGCTTGTTCCCGGCACTGCTGTGGGCAAGCTGGTCGAGGTGAGAGTGGGTGAAGGTGGGGGGCGCGAGGGTTGGGGATTTAGAGCGCATCGCTGCTGAGGGCTGGGACGCAGAGGAGTGAGATTGGGTGAGGCGGGTTGAAGGGGGGTAGGGGGGATGAGCTGGGCGCTCTACTTATGTAATGGACGTGCTTGTTCCTGGTACTGCTGTGGGCAAGCTCGTGGAGGTGAGAGTGGGTGGGGGAGGGTGAGGGAGGGTGAGGGAGGGTGAGGGAGGGTGGGGGAGGGTGAGGGAGGGGAAGGCAGGAGAAGGCAGCTTGCATAAGGCACATGAAAGCTGAGAGGCTGGAGATGTGCTTGTGTCGAGGTGAGGGAGGGCGAGGTAAGGTGAGGGGTGGCAACTAGTCGACTCAGTGGTCCCTTCATTTGTTCTCATTCCCCCCTCATCTCTGCCTCAGGTGGAGCGCATTGACCCTGACCTCCTTGCAACGCTAAAGGGCGAGCAGGGGGTGGTGCTGCTGGTGGTGCTTTCGCTGAATCCCCTCATCGCTCTCTCATTCCCCCCTTGTCTCTGCCCCAGGTGGAGCGCATTGACCCCGATCTCCTCGCAACGCTCAAGGGCGAGCAGGGGGTGGTGCTGCTGGTGGTGCTTCAGTCGAGTAAACAAAAAAAGTCCCTGTTTCTCCCTGTTCCACTCCTTCCCTCTGCCTCAGGTGGAGCGCATTGACCCTGACCTCCTCGCAACACTGAAGGGCGAGCAGGGGGTGGTGCTGCTGGTGCAGCGTGCAGAGGGAGACGAGGAGGTGAGCGGGTGGGGGGTTTGGGGTTGAGGGGAATGGTGAGTGGTTGGGAGGGAAGAGTGAACGGGTGGGGAGCAGGGAGTGGTGCTGCTGGTGCAGCGTGCAGAGGGAGACGAGGAGGTGAGCGGGTGGGGGGTTTGGGGTTGAGGGGAATGGTGAGTGGTTGGGAGGGAAGAGTGAACGGGTGGGGAGCAGGGAGTGGTGCTGCTGGTGCAGCGTGCGGAGGGAGACGAGGAGGTGAGCGGGTGGGGGGTGGTGTGTGGTTGGATGGTGGGTGAGTGGCTGGGTGGGGAGAAGGGTGCTGCTGTTTTTGAGGCGCCTCAAAAGACGACTTTTGAGGACTTTTGAGGCGCCTCAAAAGGGGTGGTGTGTGGTTGGAAGGTGGGTGAGTGGCTGGGTGGGGAGAAGGGTGCTGCTGCTGGTGCACGCAGAGGGGGGGGATGCGGAGGTGGGTATTTGGGAGGGAGTTGGGTGGGGCTGGGTCTTGATGGGGTGAGCGCCGAGCGGTTGTGGTTAGGTACTCATCTGAACTTACTTTTCTTTAAGAGCAGCAGATGTCTTTTGTGCTGCTCGTGCAGCATGCAGATGGTGATGGGTGGGTGCTGCTGGTGTGGCATGCATACAGTATTTGAAGACAAGCATGGGTGGTTGAGAGGAGAGGAGTAATTGGTCGGCACTCCTCCTCACACACTCCCTTCCTCTGTCCCACATGCATGCACATGCATGCTCACACACTCCCTTCCTCTGTCCCACGTGCATGCACTTGACATGCACATGCATGCTAATACCTCCCTCTTCCCCCTTCCGCCTCCGACGTCCACGGCCCTTACCAACCTCCGGTACCT
The DNA here is from genome assembly GCA_947471745.1 of Closterium sp. Naga37s-1. Taxonomy (NCBI): domain Eukaryota; kingdom Viridiplantae; phylum Streptophyta; class Zygnematophyceae; order Desmidiales; family Closteriaceae; genus Closterium; species Closterium sp. Naga37s-1. The sequence goes on along the minus strand of CANJKZ010000122.1, from coordinate 643,406 downwards.
ACTCAAAACACATCCCCTCCTCCACCATGGATGCCTGTCACTCACCACACCTATTTTCATGCGAGCAGGTTAAAGCAGCAGGAGCGAACCTGAAGGCCGTGGTGCTGCTTCAGGAGCTGCCACATCTCTCCCACTTGGCCGTCAGGGCCAGACAGGTGAGATTGCACACTATATGCTGTCTACCCTATCTACGCTATATACGCTGTCTACACTACGTACACTATAGTATATACACTACATACACCATATGCACTATCTACATTAGCTGCTTCTGCTGCAGGAACTGCATGCCAAGATTTACCCACTTGGCCGTGTTGCTCATGACATGACATGCAAGGACCTTCGTGCTGTTAGCAGTTCAGAAAAAAATCCTCAAATCCCCTTCCCATCCACCCTCTTATCCACCCACCCGTCCAATGCACCCACCTCTATTCACGCAGGAGGGCGTGCTGCTCATGACATACGAGGATGAGAACCGAATCGCTTGCTCATCAATTCTTATACAACTCAAAACCCGTCCCACCCACTCCTCGTCTATCTGTCCATGCACGCAGGAGGGAGTGCTGCTCATGACGTGCGAGGATGAGAACCGAATCGCCGCCCTTCGCTCCGCTGTTGGCTCTCGAATCCGGTAATGCCCGCACCTGGAGTGAAGTAGAGTAGAGACAGCCTTGGAATATTCCCTTCGTTTCTTTCTTTCGTTCTTTCCTGTTCCATCACCATTCTCGTACCCGTCTTTGGCCCTCAACTGTCCTTCTCTAGGTGGTTCTCCCTCTCAGCCCATACCGTTTGTTTCGTGTAGCTGTCTGTGTGTTTGCGTCTCTCCACCTAACGCAACGCTTCCCTCTGCTGTCGCTATCTCCGCAGTCTTGAGGCAGGAGTGGAAGGCGTGAAGGTCATCACAGGAGCGGCAGTGAGCCAGCATTGCTCTCTCTCAACCATTCCCCTCGCTCGCCCTCTCTCTCAAACCACACCCCACCCTCCCAACCCCCCATGCTGTCGCTATCTCCGCAGTCTTGAGGCAGGAGTGGAAGGCGTGAAGGTCATCACAGGAGCGGCAGTGGACCAGCGCTCCTCCTCCTCCTCTGCAGATGCCGCCACCGGTAGCAGCAGTGCAAAGAGCGAGGATGAAGTGTGGGTGCAGGCGCTGAAACCACAACCTGTGAGTCTCATTTGCTGGTCGCATGAGTGTGCTTCATTCACCCTCAACTAGAGGCGTATTTGCTCTCAAGGCATGTCTGCTAGCAACAGAGGCAGTAGCGGTAGCAGCGGGAACAGCGAGGATGAGGTGTGGCTGCACGTGCTGAAACCGCAACCAGTGAGACTAATTTGTTGCTGGAATGACAGTGCTTCATTCACAATCATTAGAGGCGTGCTTGCTTCAAGGACATTTGCTTTGAGGCACATGTGCTTGCAACGGAGGCAGTAGCAGTGGCAGAGGGAAGAGCGAGGATGAAGTGTGGCTGCAGGCGATTGAAACCTCCCCCCTCGCCCCTCCCCCCTCGCCCCTCCACCCTTGCCAATCTCCCCAGCCCTGTATCTCCCCCGCCCCTCCGCAGAAGATCCGAGTGCAGGAGGCGCGGCTGCCAGTGCTGCCACGTTTCTCTCAGCTCACTCAACAAACACCCAAACTCCTCTCCTCTCCCCTCTTCCCTTTACTCTCCCCGTGTCTCCCCCTGTTCCCCCCCAGATCCGAGTGCAGGAGGCACGGCTGCCAGTGCTGCCGCTGCACGAGGCTCAGCTGGCCACATGTGGCGCCAAGGCGCATGCGTGCGCCAAGCTAGAGGAGCTCTCAATCGCCTCCACCTTTGCAGGTATTGGCCTCCCCCATTGCACACGGTAAGTGCCTGCATGAGGCCCAGCTGGCCACGTGTAGTGCCAAGGCGCATGCATGCGCCAAGCTCGATGAGCTCTCAATCGCTTCCACCTTTGCAGGTAATTTTTCTCTCGAGTCTCTTGGTGTATGTAGTCCCTCTGCCAGTCTCGTGTCCCTCGCATCACCTGTGGCCCAGTGGGAACCAGCTGGCCACGTGTGGCGCCAAGGCGCATGCGTGCGCCAAGCTAGAGGAGCTCTCAATCGCCTCCACCTTTGCAGGTACTTGTCCCTCGAGCCTCTTGTGTCTTGTGTCCCTCTGTCTCCAATGCATTAGTCTACCTCTTCCAACCGCCACGCACTCATTGAATCCGCTTTCCCCACAATCTCACTTCAAACCCCTTCCCCTTCTATCAGGTGCTGACTTCTCTGTCCCCCGCTCAGCAGTGATCACCTTTGGAGTAATGGACGAGACCATCACCGCTTCCTTTTATCCCCCTTCCCCACCGCCACTCCCCCATTCCCCCTCTGTACCCCATCACTCTTCCAGGTGCTGACTTCTCTGTGCCCCGTTCAGCCGTGATCACCTTTGGAGTAATGGACGAGGCCATCACCGCTTCCAACCGCCGCACTCTCATCCAATCTCTCGCCCACTTGAACCCCTTCCCCTCCCATCAGGTGCTGACTTCTCCGTCCCCCGTTCAGCTGTGATCACCTTTGGGGTAATGGACGAGGCCATCACCGCTTCCATTTATCCCCCTTCCCCGGCGCCACTCCCCCATTCCTCCTCTGTACCCCATCACTCTTCCAGGTGCTGACTTCTCGGTCCCCCGCTCAGCTGTGATCACCTTTGGAGTAATGGAAGAGGCCATCACCGCTTCCAACCGCCGCACTCTCATCCAATCTCTCGCCCACTTGGAACCCCTTCCCCTCCCATCAGGTGCTGACTTCTCCGTCCCCCGTTCAGCTGTGATCACCTTTGGGGTAATGGACGAGGCCATCACCGCTTCCATTTATCCCCCTTCCCCGGCGCCACTCCCCCATTCCCCCTCTGTACCCCATCACTCACACTTCCAGGTGCTGACTTCTCGGTCCCCCGCTCAGCTGTGATCACCTTTGGAGTAATGGAAGAGGCCATCACCGCTTCCAACCGTCGCACACTCTTCCACCGCCTCGCTGCCACCCTCGACGACCCGAACCTTCAAGGAAGCGTCCTCGACAGCACCTGCGCCCAGATCCGCACTCTCCTAGAGGAATCCCCCCTTCCCCCCGCCTTCTTCCGAACCCTCTCGTATATCTTCTCCGCAAACGCTCGCCTTATCGTCCGCTCGAGCGCCAACGTAGAAGATTTAGCTGGGATGTCCGGAGCTGGGCTGTACGATTCCGTACCTGATGTCACCCTCTCCGATCCTGCTTCGTTCGGCCGAGCCGTAGCCTCGGTGTGGGCGTCACTGTTCACGCGGCGCGCGGTGCTGAGCCGGCGGGTGGCGGGCGTGCGTCAGAGCGATGCAGCTATGGCGGTTCTAGTCCAGGAGTTAATCTCCCCGCCGGACCTTAGCTTCGTGCTGCATACCAAGGGAATCGGCACTGGTGCTGGTGGCGCTCTCGTTGTTCCCAGTCCCCGACTTGCTAACAGCAGCAGCAGCAGCAGCAGCGGCGGCGGCGGCGGCGGCGGCGGCGGCAGTAATGGGAAAGCCACAGGATCTGCTGCATCTGCATCTGCGAGTGCTGTTGCTCCCGGCTCTCCTGCACCGTCGGATTTCCTCTCTGCTGAGGTGGCGCCAGGGCTGGGCGAGACCCTGGCGTCTGGTACACGTGGCACCGCATGGCGCTTCGCTGTCGGGAAATCCGACGGCTTGGTTCGAATCCTGGCGTTTGCAAATTTCAGCGAGAAAATCGTGATGGCACCTGCTGCTGCTGCTGCTGGGGGCGGTTCAGGTGGAAGGAAAGCAGGTGCAGAAGGGGGCGGGGTTGTGATGCAAGCAGTGGATTACAGTGGTCAGCTGTTGTCTACTTCGCCTGATGCTCAGGTGGTGCTTGCTAAGAAGCTTGAGGCCGTTGGATCGTTTCTGGAGGACCGGTTTGGATCACCTCAGGACATTGAAGGGTGTGTTGTGGGGGATAAGATCTACGTGGTGCAGTCACGGCCTCAGCCTTGAGTAGGGGAGATTATGTGAATGGTTTGAGTCTGACTGAAATATTGAGTCGTTTAGGGTAGAAGTTGGGTTAATTAGTAGGCTACTGTCAATGGACAAATTCAAGCGATGAGCCTGATTATTTTGTTGATGCTACGTATCTGTAGATGCATGTTATCTATCCTATATGTCTGGATTCCTTATGTGCTGTTCTACTGGGGTGTTCTTGAGGCTGCGTTTTCCGTTTTTCTTTCATTTAAAACTGAAAAAGATGTATCTATGTATCGATTATATAAGTACGGAATAAGGCACAAATAGAGCTTGTTTGGAAGCTTGCTGTATGGTGGAAACGGGTGAACCTTTTTTCGAAGCTTTGCTTTTCGTGGCCCAGAAATCCACACAGAGGATCACGACAACCAATCAGACGGCAGAACGCGTCTGAGCGTACCTCCACGCCGCATCTTTGCGTCAGGCACACGATCAAAGCCTTGATTCTGGTCTGGCCTGGACGACTGGCTGACATCCGCGCGTGTCACCCAATTGCAAAACGGCGTCACACACCCCGGTATCCAGAATCCATTCGGTACAGTAGGACTTCGCGCAACTGAGAGGCTTTCTGTGCGGTTCGATACGGTGGACTTGGGTCAGCACAAAACCATTTGATGTTGGATAGGTCCTTCCCCGAATAGTCACTTCCCTACGGTTTAGAACGGTATTGTAGAATACAACATGTTCGGGTAGGGTTGTGAGAGAAAAAATATATGTTTTGACATGCCCTGCAATCAGCTCATACTAATCAAAGCGCAGGTGACAGTAGGAACAAGGTGACGCATCTATTTTTTAGTATCAGCTTTGCTTAGCTGCGTGCTTTGCGAGCAGGAGAGAGGAAGAGGAGAGTCGGACGAGATGGCGTCTGCTGCGTTGCAGGGCTCGGCGCGCTCGTTGGCCGTCGAGGTGAGAAGAGCTACGCAGCTTAGGACAGCAGTAGAAGTTTATAACAGGGGGTTGCGATGAGAATTGCGGTCATGGCGGCCGCATTCCTTGTGCAGCACACAAATTTTCCGGTGGTATTCAGTTTTGATCGACGTTGGGTAGAAATTTGATGAAGTAGCGCCAGCTAGCAGCTCGAACCAGCAGAAGTGGTTGAAGGAGATTGGGTGCGGTGCTTTTGTGACAGCCGTCTTGCAAGAAACTCTTGATCGTCGTGTCGGTTAAGAAGTTTCCGTCAGAACCCCCATAATTCCGTTATTGCCTGACTGGTTATTGCAGGCCTCCCATGTCGTCGCGGTCTCCTCTTCCCCGTCGCTTCGCTCCTCCCCCTCCTCCTGCTGCTGCCACGTGTCCCTCTCCACAACCACACCGACGGCAGCAGTGCGAACGGCAGCATCACACGTGACACCCGGACGTTTCGCGAATCCGTCAACTCGTGCCGCCCGAGAATGCATCCTCTCCGGCGGACCGAAGCCTAGAAAACTACAGATATCAAACGGCAGTCGAATCCAATGCAGTTGTAAGCCATTCCTTGTGTACCATTCTTCTGTGCCGTACTTCAGGGCAATTTATTTGTGCCATCATAATTAGACGAAGCGTCACGCTATGGCCTGCAAGCGACCCACCTAAGGCAGTCGAAAGCCTTCTTTTTGTGCCGTCCTCTCGAGTCGGCGCAGAATTTTGCAGCTAACAGCCGAGTTCAATGCAGTCGTAAGCCGTCCTTGGCAAACCGCTTCTATCCTTCGTCCCACCACCCTTCATCCACCGTCCGTCCACCTTCCCGTTTTCTGCATTCTCCTTCACGCTCACTCCCATCCCATCCCCCTCTCTCTGCGGCCCCCCTGACCATTCTCACCCGCCCACCAGTGACGCCCCCTATAGTCACGTCCGCTGCGTCGTCCGCTGCAGCGGCAGCCATGGCAGCTGGGGGTAGCTCCGCTGTGACTATAGCGAGCAGCTGGTTCACGCTCTGCACGGCTGCCGTCATCCCTCTTTATACGCTCATGATCTTCGCGCCAGACTGGCACGTGGTACGTGTCTCACTCCCAACTCGATATAAGCAGCCCCTGTATGAGTTGTCGCAAACATCTGTACGGCTGCCGTCATCCCCTTTATACGCTCATGATCTTCGCGCCAGACTGGCACGTGGTACGAGTGCCTAAGTACCCGTTACAATTAGTTCCTTGCATGCGCCACAGGCTGCTGCTCGTGCTTATTCCCTGCTGCTACCACACCGCACGACCCCAACCCACACCACACCACACCACACCACCCCATCCCGCCCCGTCCCAACCCACACACACCACCCCACACCGCGCCACACCGCGCCACAACCCACACCAGACGGAGAAGATCATGAGCAACTCGCTTCCCAGCATTCTCCCGGGCTTCGTGTTCCTCTACCTCCTCTACAAGTCCTGACGCCTTTTGAAGCGCCATCACCCCTTCCCACCCCACCCCATCCTACCCCACCCCGTCCTACACCAGACGGAGAAGATCATGGGCAGCTCGCTGCCGAGCATTCTCCTGGGCTTCGTGTACCTCTATTTGCTCTACAAGTCGTGACGCCTTTTGAAGCGCCTCAAAAGACTCCCACCCCACCCCACCCCACCCCACCCCACCCCCACACCACTCCGTCTCACCCCACTCCACACCGCCCCACCCCACACTACAGACGGAGAAGATCATGGGCAGCTCGCTGCCGAGCATTCTCCTGGGTTTCGTGTACCTCTACCTGCTCTACAAGTCGTGGACGCCCAACACGCTGCTCTACATGTTCTCCTCCAAATACTGGCTGCCCGAGGTTCGTCTGTACGAATCCACCCTTCAGTTACCCTTGAATACACGAACCCATAATGGAATAGCTGCAGACCCTTGCATACCATACCCTGTAATGTTCGCCAATCTCTCAGTGCCACCCTCGCTTGGTTTCCCCACCCACCCCCTTCCCTTACCTCCGCCGCTTCTTCTTTCTCACCCCCCACTCCCTGCTCTCCCCCCACCAGCTAGCGGGCATCATTCAAATGTTTTCCAGCACTCTCACTGTCGCCTCTGCCTGGATCCATCCGTTTCCCCTTCTCTTGATCCCCCCTCCCGCTTCCCTTACCCTCTGCTGCTGCCTCTCCCTCCCCCTCCTTCCTGCTCTCCCCCTCCCTCCTGCTCTCCCCCCTCCCACCTGCTCTCCCCCCACCAGCTAGCAGGCATCACTCAGATGTTCGCCAGCACTCTCACTGTTGCCTCTGCCTGGATTCACCTGCTGGCCGTTGATCTATTTGCCGCCAGGTGAGTCGTCAGGTGGTTAGTCTGGTCTGGTGACATGTCAGGTGATCTGGCCTGATTGATTTCTTCCATCAGGTGGCTTCGCAGGAATCTCTTCCGTGTCAGGGCCCTCGGGTTGCAGCCCTTTTACGACAAATCATCCTTTTTTCAGTATTTTTCTGCCATTTGGGAAATTTTAGCAATTTGCTAGGGTATCAGGGCAATTTAGGCAGCATATCCTCCTCTCCTCCCCCCTCTCTTACAGGCACGTGTATCTGGACGGACTGAAGCAGAAGCTGGAGACGCGGCACTTCCTCATTCCCTCCTTCTTCCCGCTCCTTCCTCTCCTCCCCCTCCCCTCTCTCGCTTCTACCCCCTCCCCCTTCTCTCTTACAGGCACGTGTATCTGGACGGCCTAAAACAGAAGCTGGAGACGCGGCACTCGCTCGTGCTCTGCCTCATGTTCGGACCACTAGGCATCGCCGCTCATTCCCTCACCAAAACCATTGCCCAGGTTAGTCCCTACCACCGTCACCACCGTCACCACCGTCACCACCACCTCCCCAGGTTAGTTCCTTGATGCTATATTCCCCACAAACATTTTCAGTTCCATTGCAGTCCATCGAATCTGACACATTCCCTCGTGAGAATTCTCAAATGTCACAACCCCTCTCCCCTCTCCCCTCTCTCCCCCTTCCCCCCCTCTTTCACCACCACCATCTCTCGTCACGATCAGATCTTTCGCCGCTCGAGGAGAGGCCGCAAAGCATCGCGACATGTACAGGACATTCCCTCTTACGAATTCTCAAAGTCACAACCTCTCTCCCCCTCTTTCACCTCCACCATCTCTCCTCACGAGCAGATCTTTCGCCGCTCGAGGAGAGGCCGCAACGCATCGCGGACTGTACAGGACATTCCCTCACCTCCATGAATGAACCTCCCTGCTGGATTATACACATTATACATTACACATCACCAACAGCTTCTCCGTTCTTTGTTATCGATACCTTAGATAACCGCAAGATTCCCCCTGGGATGTGATACGGGGTCGTCCGTGAATGCAGTATTCATGGGGGGCAGGGGTCCCAGTGCTTGGGTACAGTACAGTTCATGTTATGCATCGCAATAATGGATTCATTTTTATACAAAACAAAAAATGCTCACTTCGATACTTCCCTATGAATCAGCCATCAAAGCACAATTCAGTACCGTTTCTCAGGGCGCGTGTGATCTGGTAGATATTGTCTAAGTGCGAACTCTAACCGCTTTGCACCATGGCGACACGTTATTCGACTGTATCCTACCGTGTAAAACCACTCTGAAAGTTCAAACTCTAGCAAAGTTCGACCCGGACCACACGCGCCCTTAGCATGCTATCGTACAACCACATCTACGGTACCACTACAACCCACCTAGACACAAGCTGCATCAGAGGCATCACAATCGTGAGCTCAAGCACATTGCTTTCAGAAACGGCAGCATTGTTACCGGTAGTTACAGTCGGTGCCTTGTATTACAGCATCATCAGATGATCTTGTCAATCCCTGCAGCAGCACCAACGGATCGACCTGTCACTTCCTCCAGAAAACGCATGTGCTGCTTCTTCATTCTACTGCATCCTGCCCCTTTGAGCATCAAACAACCCACTCCTCTGTGACATCAAAACATGGTTCCCAAATTCCAATCGCTCTCTCTCTCTCTCTCTCTCTCTCTCTCTCTCTCTCTCTCTCTCTCTCTCTCTCTCTCTCTCTCTCTCTCTCTCTCTCTCTCTCTCTCTCTCTCTCTCTCTCTCTTTCTCTCTCTCTCTCTCTCGTCCTAGATTGCTCCCTCTCTCACCCTTTATCAATCGCTCTTGCCCTCGCTTCCTCCCACTTGCTCCCTCGTGCTCCCACTTGCTCTTTCAAGCTTGCCCTCTGTCGATCTCTCTCGCTCCCACCCTCTTTGGGGAGTCTCAATGTTCCGCCTTGAAAGCGTCCATGTTCGACGCACCTGCTCTCTCTTCCTCACACCTGCCCCCTCGCGCCTGCCCGCTGTCGCTCTCTCTGGCTCCCACCTGGGTTCAATTCTCAATGCTGGCGCCTCTTGAAGGCTGCGATGGTTTTTTAGGCGCCTCAATGCTGGCACCTCCGAGTGGAGGCTGCGATGGTCATGAGAGAGAGTCTCCAGATTCGACGTATCAAGACTCGCTCCAGCACTGGTGGCGATTCAGGTCCAGGTTCAAAGAACCTGGTCAAGCAGGAGAAGCGGTGGTGGCGCAGGTTCGTTGACTCAGGTCGTGGTTCTGCCGGGAGAGAAACTTATCCTCATTCACCGCCTCCAGGTTCAATGAACCTAGTCACGCAGGAGCAGTCGTGGTGATGCAGGTTCGTCGAATCAGGTCGTAGTTCTGCTGAATGAGGAACTTGGTCCCACCCACCCTCACCAGGTTCAAGCGGCTGTGGCGATGACACAGGTTCGTTGAATCGGGTCGTAGTTCTGCTGAATGAGGAACTTGGTCCCACCCACCCCTTCCACGTTATACGGTGCAGCATCTGACGTGTATGAGAGGGTGCCGGTTCTGCCAGGTGTTGTGGGAGGGAGGAAAGGGGCGGAACATGTTGCAAGTCTAGTACTTATAGTCAGAGACCATTCAAACCGCTCCACACCACCCTTAACCGCTTCCATGTTATATGGTGCAGCATCTGAAATGTACGAGAGGGTGCCGCCGGTCCTGTCAGGTTTTGTGGGGTGAAAATGTGGAATGGGAGGAAGTGAAGGAGCCGAAAAGTGAGGAGAACGTTGCTAGTGCATTCTTTTCAGGACCATTCACACCATTCACACCATTCACACCATTCACACCACCCTCTGATGTGTACGAGGCATCATCGGATGTCTATGGGGGGATGGCGGTGGGTGCTGCTGGGTTCGCGGGGAGGATGTGATGCACGGAGAAGGGGGCGATAGATAGATGCCTGGGGTGTTTCAAGACTTTTTGAAAAGGACGACAAGTCAAATGTTTCAATAAGTTTAAGAGTTCAATAGAACGAATTGCACATACATCGGCGTCCTCTCGCCCAGTAATCCATCCCAATCTCCCCCCCCTTTCTCCCCACCCCACCCCGCCCTCCCCCCCTCCCCCCCTGCTCGCTTCAGCCACATAAGTCAGCGTTCTCCTGTCCCGGGGCATCGTACCGATTGGTCACATAGGGATCGCTCGTGGCCTCTGCACACCCAATATCCAACCCAGCAACCCATCCCCCCCTTCCTCCCGGTTACTCACTTCCAGGCACATAGGTCGCCGTTCACCTGCCCAGCAGCGTCGTACCAATTGGACACATAGGGGTCACTCGTTGCCTCTGCACACTCACAAATTCGTCCACATACCTCCCCTTTCTCGTTCCCCTCTCCACACATAACCCCCCCCTTTCCCCCATTCTCACTTCCAGGCACATAGGTCGGCGTTCTTCTGCCCAGCAGCGTCGTAGCAATTCAGCACATACGGGTCGCTGGTCGCCTCTGCAAGCTCGTGAGCGAACGCGGAGAGCAGCGAGTCAAATCGAACCGCGTCTTCCCCATCCCACTCCCTCGCATATGTCAGCGTCCCCATACTCACTTCCAGGTGCATATGTCAGCGTCCCCATACTCACTTCCAGGTGCATATGTCAGCGTCCCCATACTCACTTCCAGGTGCATATGTCAGCGTCCCCATACTCACTTCCAGGTGCATATGTCAGCGTCCCCATACTCACTTCCAGGTGCATATGTCAGCGTCCCCATACTCACTTCCAGGTGCATATGTCAGCGTCCCCATACTCACTTCCAGGTGCATATGTCAGCGTCCCCATACTCACTTCCAGGTGCATATGTCAGCGTCCCCATACTCACTTCCAGGTGCATATGTCAGCGTCCCCATACTCACTTCCAGGTGCATATGTCAGCGTCCCCATACTCACTTCCAGGTGCATATGTCAGCGTCCCCATACTCACTTCCAGGTGCATATGTCAGCGTCCCCATACTCACTTCCAGGTGCATATGTCAGCGTCCCCATACTCACTTCCAGGTGCATATGTCAGCGTCCCCATACTCACTTCCAGGTGCATATGTCAGCGTCCCCATACTCACTTCCAGGTGCATATGTCAGCGTCCCCATACTCACTTCCAGGTGCATATGTCAGCGTCCCCATACTCACTTCCAGGTGCATATGTCAGCGTCCCCATACTCACTTCCAGGTGCATATGTCAGCGTCCCCATACTCACTTCCAGGTGCATATGTCAGCGTCCCCATACTCATTTCCAGGTGCATATGTCAGCGTCCCCATACTCACTTCCAGGTGCATATGTCAGCGTCCCCATACTCACTTCCAGGTGCATATGTCAGCGTCCCCATACTCACTTCCAGGTGCATATGTCAGCGTCCCCATACTCACTTCCAGGTGCATATGTCAGCGTCCCCATGCTCACTTCCAGGTGCATATGTCAGCGTCCCCATGCTCACTTCCAGGTGCATATGTCAGCGTCCCCATGCTCACTTCCAGGTGCATATGTCAGCGTCCCCATACTCACTTCCAGGTGCATATGTCAGCGTCCCCATACTCACTTCCAGGTGCATATGTCAGCGTGCCCATACTCACTTCCAGGTGCATATGTCAGCGTCCCCATACTCACTTCCAGGTGCATATGTCAGCGTCCCCATGCTCACTTCCAGGTGCATATGTCAGCGTCCCCATACTCACTTCCAGGTGCATATGTCAGCGTCCCCATACTCACTTCCAGGTGCATATGTCAGCGTCCCCATACTCACTTCCAGGTGCATATGTCAGCGTCCCCATACTCACTTCCAGGTGCATATGTCAGCGTCCCCATACTCACTTCCAGGTGCATATGTCAGCGTCCCCATACTCACTTCCAGGTGCATATGTCAGCGTCCCCATACTCACTTCCAGGTGCATATGTCAGCGTCCCCATACTCACTTCCAGGTGCATATGTCAGCGTCCCCATACTCACTTCCAGGTGCATATGTCAGCGTCCCCATACTCACTTCCAGGTGCATATGTCAGCGTCCCCATACTCACTTCCAGGTGCATATGTCAGCGTCCCCATACTCACTTCCAGGTGCATATGTCAGCGTCCCCATACTCACTTCCAGGTGCATATGTCAGCGTCCCCATACTCACTTCCAGGTGCATATGTCAGCGTCCCCATACTCACTTCCAGGTGCATATGTCAGCGTCCCCATACTCACTTCCAGGTGCATATGTCAGCGTCCCCATACTCACTTCCAGGTGCATATGTCAGCGTCCCCATACTCACTTCCAGGTGCATATGTCAGCGTCCCCATACTCACTTCCAGGTGCATATGTCAGCGTCCCCATACTCACTTCCAGGTGCATATGTCAGCGTCCCCATACTCACTTCCAGGTGCATATGTCAGCGTCCCCATACTCACTTCCAGGTGCATATGTCAGCGTCCCCATACTCACTTCCAGGTGCATATGTCAGCGTCCCCATACTCATTTCCAGGTGCATATGTCAGCGTCCCCATACTCACTTCCAGGTGCATATGTCAGCGTCCCCATACTCACTTCCAGGTGCATATGTCAGCGTCCCCATACTCACTTCCAGGTGCATATGTCAGCGTCCCCATACTCACTTCCAGGTGCATATGTCAGCGTCCCCATGCTCACTTCCAGGTGCATATGTCAGCGTCCCCATGCTCACTTCCAGGTGCATATGTCAGCGTCCCCATGCTCACTTCCAGGTGCATATGTCAGCGTCCCCATACTCACTTCCAGGTGCATATGTCAGCGTCCCCATACTCACTTCCAGGTGCATATGTCAGCGTGCCCATACTCACTTCCAGGTGCATATGTCAGCGTCCCCATACTCACTTCCAGGTGCATATGTCAGCGTCCCCATGCTCACTTCCAGGTGCATATGTCAGCGTCCCCATACTCACTTCCAGGTGCATATGTCAGCGTCCCCATACTCACTTCCAGGTGCATATGTCAGCGTCCCCATGCTCACTTCCAGGTGCATATGTCAGCGTCCCCATGCTCACTTCCAGGTGCATATGTCAGCGTCCCCATGCTCACTTCCAGGTGCATATGTCAGCGTCCCCATACTCACTTCCAGGTGCATATGTCAGCGTCCCCATACTCACTTCCAGGTGCATATGTCAGCGTCCCCATGCTCACTTCCAGGTGCATATGTCAGCGTCCCCATACTCACTTCCAGGTGCATATGTCAGCGTCCCCATACTCACTTCCAGGTGCATATGTCAGCGTCCCCATGCTCACTTCCAGGTGCATATGTCTGCGTCCCCATGCTCACTTCCAGGTGCATATGTCAGCGTCCCCATACTCACTTCCAGGTGCATATGTCAGCGTCCCCATACTCACTTCCAGGTGCATATGTCAGCGTCCCCATACTCACTTCCAGGTGCATATGTCAGCGTCCCCATACTCACTTCCAGGTGCATATGTCAGCGTCCCCATACTCACTTCCAGGTGCATATGTCAGCGTCCCCATACTCACTTCCAGGTGCATATGTCAGCGTCCCCATACTCACTTCCAGGTGCATATGTCAGCGTCCCCATACTCACTTCCAGGTGCATATGTCAGCGTCCCCATACTCACTTCCAGGTGCATATGTCAGCGTCCCCATGCTCACTTCCAGGTGCATATGTCAGCGTCCCCATACTCACTTCCAGGTGCATATGTCAGCGTCCCCATACTCACTTCCAGGTGCATATGTCAGCGTCCCCATGCTCACTTCCAGGTGCATATGTCAGCGTCCCCATGCTCACTTCCAGGTGCATATGTCAGCGTCCCCATACTCACTTCCAGGTGCATATGTCAGCGTCCCCATACTCACTTCCAGGTGCATATGTCAGCGTCCCCATACTCACTTCCAGGTGCATATGTCAGCGTCCCCATACTCACTTCCAGGTGCATATGTCAGCGTCCCCATACTCACTTCCAGGTGCATATGTCAGCGTCCCCATACTCACTTCCAGGTGCATATGTCAGCGTCCCCATACTCACTTCCAGGTGCATATGTCAGCGTCCCCATACTCACTTCCAGGTGCATATGTCAGCGTCCCCATACTCACTTCCAGGTGCATATGTCAGCGTCCCCATACTCACTTCCAGGTGCATATGTCAGCGTCCCCATACTCACTTCCAGGTGCATATGTCAGCGTCCCCATACTCACTTCCAGGTGCATATGTCAGCGTCCCCATACTCACTTCCAGGTGCATATGTCAGCGTCCCCATACTCACTTCCAGGTGCATATGTCAGCGTCCCCATACTCACTTCCAGGTGCATATGTCAGCGTCCCCATACTCACTTCCAGGTGCATATGTCAGCGTCCCCATACTCACTTCCAGGTGCATATGTCAGCGTCCCCATACTCACTTCCAGGTGCATATGTCAGCGTCCCCATACTCACTTCCAGGTGCATATGTCAGCGTCCCCATACTCACTTCCAGGTGCATATGTCAGCGTCCCCATGCTCACTTCCAGGTGCATATGTCAGCGTCCCCATGCTCACTTCCAGGTGCATATGTCAGCGTCCCCATGCTCACTTCCAGGTGCATATGTCAGCGTCCCCATACTCACTTCCAGGTGCATATGTCAGCGTCCCCATACTCACTTCCAGGTGCATATGTCAGCGTCCCCATACTCACTTCCAGGTGCATATGTCAGCGTCCCCATGCTCACTTCCAGGTGCATATGTCAGCGTCCCCATGCTCACTTCCAGGTGCATATGTCAGCGTCCCCATGCTCACTTCCAGGTGCATATGTCAGCGTCCCCATACTCACTTCCAGGTGCATATGTCAGCGTCCCCATACTCACTTCCAGGTGCATATGTCAGCGTCCCCATACTCACTTCCAGGTGCATATGTCAGCGTCCCCATACTCACTTCCAGGTGCATATGTCAGCGTCCCCATGCTCACTTCCAGGTGCATATGTCAGCGTCCCCATACTCACTTCCAGGTGCATATGTCAGCGTCCCCATACTCACTTCCAGGTGCATATGTCAGCGTCCCCATGCTCACTTCCAGGTGCATATGTCAGCGTCCCCATGCTCACTTCCAGGTGCATATGTCAGCGTCCCCATGCTCACTTCCAGGTGCATATGTCAGCGTCCCCATACTCACTTCCAGGTGCATATGTCAGCGTCCCCATACTCACTTCCAGGTGCATATGTCAGCGTCCCCATGCTCACTTCCAGGTGCATATGTCAGCGTCCCCATACTCACTTCCAGGTGCATATGTCAGCGTCCCCATACTCACTTCCAGGTGCATATGTCAGCGTCCCCATGCTCACTTCCAGGTGCATATGTCAGCGTCCCCATGCTCACTTCCAGGTGCATATGTCAGCGTCCCCATACTCACTTCCAGGTGCATATGTCAGCGTCCCCATACTCACTTCCAGGTGCATATGTCAGCGTCCCCATACTCACTTCCAGGTGCATATGTCAGCGTCCCCATACTCACTTCCAGGTGCATATGTCAGCGTCCCCATACTCACTTCCAGGTGCATATGTCAGCGTCCCCATACTCACTTCCAGGTGCATATGTCAGCGTCCCCATACTCACTTCCAGGTGCATATGTCAGCGTCCCCATACTCACTTCCAGGTGCATATGTCAGCGTCCCCACCCCATACTCACTTCCAGGTGCATATGTCAGCGTCCCCATACTCACTTCCAGGTGCATATGTCAGCGTCCCCATACTCACTTCCAGGTGCATATGTCAGCGTCCCCATACTCACTTCCAGGTGCATATGTCAGCGTCCCCATGCTCACTTCCAGGTGCATATGTCAGCGTCCCCATACTCACTTCCAGGTGCATATGTCAGCGTCCCCATACTCACTTCCAGGTGCATATGTCAGCGTCCCCATACTCACTTCCAGGTGCATATGTCAGCGTCCCCATACTCACTTCCAGGTGCATATGTCAGCGTCCCCATACTCACTTCCAGGTGCATATGTCAGCGTCCCCATACTCACTTCCAGGTGCATATGTCAGCGTCCCCATACTCACTTCCAGGTGCATATGTCAGCGTCCCCATACTCACTTCCAGGTGCATATGTCAGCGTCCCCATACTCACTTCCAGGTGCATATGTCAGCGTCCCCATACTCACTTCCAGGTGCATATGTCAGCGTCCCCATACTCACTTCCAGGTGCATATGTCAGCGTCCCCATACTCACTTCCAGGTGCATATGTCAGCGTCCCCATACTCACTTCCAGGTGCATATGTCAGCGTCCCCATACTCACTTCCAGGTGCATATGTCAGCGTCCCCATACTCACTTCCAGGTGCATATGTCAGCGTCCCCATACTCACTTCCAGGTGCATATGTCAGCGTCCCCATACTCACTTCCAGGTGCATATGTCAGCGTCCCCATACTCACTTCCAGGTGCATATGTCAGCGTCCCCATACTCACTTCCAGGTGCATATGTCAGCGTCCCCATACTCACTTCCAGGTGCATATGTCAGCGTCCCCATACTCACTTCCAGGTGCATATGTCAGCGTCCCCATACTCACTTCCAGGTGCATATGTCAGCGTCCCCATACTCACTTCCAGGTGCATATGTCAGCGTCCCCATACTCACTTCCAGGTGCATATGTCAGCGTCCCCATACTCACTTCCAGGTGCATATGTCAGCGTCCCCATGCTCACTTCCAGGTGCATATGTCAGCGTCCCCATACTCACTTCCAGGTGCATATGTCAGCGTCCCCATACTCACTTCCAGGTGCATATGTCAGCGTCCCCATACTCACTTCCAGGTGCATATGTCAGCGTCCCCATACTCACTTCCAGGTGCATATGTCAGCGTCCCCATACTCACTTCCAGGTGCATATGTCAGCGTCCCCCATACTCACTTCCAGGTGCATATGTCAGCGTCCCCATACTCACTTCCAGGTGCATATGTCAGCGTCCCCATACTCACTTCCAGGTGCATATGTCAGCGTCCCCATACTCACTTCCAGGTGCATATGTCAGCGTCCCCATACTCACTTCCAGGTGCATATGTCAGCGTCCCCATACTCACTTCCAGGTGCATATGTCAGCGTCCCCATACTCACTTCCAGGTGCATATGTCAGCGTCCCCATACTCACTTCCAGGTGCATATGTCAGCGTCCCCATATGTCAGCGTCCCATACTCACTTCCAGGTGCATATGTCAGCGTCCCCATACTCACTTCCAGGTGCATATGTCAGCGTCCCCATACTCACTTCCAGGTGCATATGTCAGCGTCCCCATACTCACTTCCAGGTGCATATGTCAGCGTCCCCATACTCACTTCCAGGTGCATATGTCAGCGTCCCCATACTCACTTCCAGGTGCATATGTCAGCGTCCCCATACTCACTTCCAGGTGCATATGTCAGCGTCCCCATACTCACTTCCAGGTGCATATGTCAGCGTCCCCATACTCACTTCCAGGTGCATATGTCAGCGTCCCCATACTCACTTCCAGGTGCATATGTCAGCGTCCCCATACTCACTTCCAGGTGCATATGTCAGCGTCCCCATACTCACTTCCAGGTGCATATGTCAGCGTCCCCATACTCACTTCCAGGTGCATATGTCAGCGTCCCCATACTCACTTCCAGGTGCATATGTCAGCGTCCCCATACTCACTTCCAGGTGCATATGTCAGCGTCCCCATACTCACTTCCAGGTGCATATGTCAGCGTCCCCATACTCACTTCCAGGTGCATATGTCAGCGTCCCCATACTCACTTCCAGGTGCATATGTCAGCGTCCCCATACTCACTTCCAGGTGCATATGTCAGCGTCCCCATACTCACTTCCAGGTGCATATGTCAGCGTCCCCATACTCACTTCCAGGTGCATATGTCAGCGTCCCCATACTCACTTCCAGGTGCATATGTCAGCGTCCCCATACTCACTTCCAGGTGCATATGTCAGCGTCCCCATACTCACTTCCAGGTGCATATGTCAGCGTCCCCATACTCACTTCCAGGTGCATATGTCAGCGTCCCCATACTCACTTCCAGGTGCATATGTCAGCGTCCCCATACTCACTTCCAGGTGCATATGTCAGCGTCCCCATACTCACTTCCAGGTGCATATGTCAGCGTCCCCATACTCACTTCCAGGTGCATATGTCAGCGTCCCCATACTCACTTCCAGGTGCATATGTCAGCGTCCCCATACTCACTTCCAGGTGCATATGTCAGCGTCCCCATACTCACTTCCAGGTGCATATGTCAGCGTCCCCATACTCACTTCCAGGTGCATATGTCAGCGTCCCATACTCACTTCCAGGTGCATATGTCAGCGTCCCCATACTCACTTCCAGGTGCATATGTCAGCGTCCCCATACTCACTTCCAGGTGCATATGTCAGCGTCCCCATGCTCACTTCCAGGTGCATATGTCAGCGTCCCCATACTCACTTCCAGGTGCATATGTCAGCGTCCCCATGCTCACTTCCAGGTGCATATGTCAGCGTCCCCATGCTCACTTCCAGGTGCATATGTCAGCGTCCCCATACTCACTTCCAGGTGCATATGTCAGCGTCCCCATACTCACTTCCAGGTGCATATGTCAGCGTCCCCATACTCACTTCCAGGTGCATATGTCAGCGTCCCCATACTCACTTCCAGGTGCATATGTCAGCGTCCCCATACTCACTTCCAGGTGCATATGTCAGCGTCCCCATACTCACTTCCAGGTGCATATGTCAGCGTCCCCATACTCACTTCCAGGTGCATATGTCAGCGTCCCCATACTCACTTCCAGGTGCATATGTCAGCGTCCCCATACTCACTTCCAGGTGCATATGTCAGCGTCCCCATACTCACTTCCAGGTGCATATGTCAGCGTCCCCATACTCACTTCCAGGTGCATATGTCAGCGTCCCCATACTCACTTCCAGGTGCATATGTCAGCGTCCCCATACTCACTTCCAGGTGCATATGTCAGCGTCCCCATACTCACTTCCAGGTGCATATGTCAGCGTCCCCATACTCACTTCCAGGTGCATATGTCAGCGTCCCCATACTCACTTCCAGGTGCATATGTCAGCGTCCCCATACTCACTTCCAGGTGCATATGTCAGCGTCCCCATACTCACTTCCAGGTGCATATGTCAGCGTCCCCATACTCACTTCCAGGTGCATATGTCAGCGTCCCCATACTCACTTCCAGGTGCATATGTCAGCGTCCCCATACTCACTTCCAGGTGCATATGTCAGCGTCCCCATACTCACTTCCAGGTGCATATGTCAGCGTCCCCATACTCACTTCCAGGTGCATATGTCAGCGTCCCCATACTCACTTCCAGGTGCATATGTCAGCGTCCCCATACTCACTTCCAGGTGCATATGTCAGCGTCCCCATACTCACTTCCAGGTGCATATGTCAGCGTCCCCATACTCACTTCCAGGTGCATATGTCAGCGTCCCCATACTCACTTCCAGGTGCATATGTCAGCGTCCCCATACTCACTTCCAGGTGCATATGTCAGCGTCCCCATACTCACTTCCAGGTGCATATGTCAGCGTCCCCATACTCACTTCCAGGTGCATATGTCAGCGTCCCCATACTCACTTCCAGGTGCATATGTCAGCGTCCCCATACTCACTTCCAGGTGCATATGTCAGCGTCCCCATACTCACTTCCAGGTGCATATGTCAGCGTCCCCATACTCACTTCCAGGTGCATATGTCAGCGTCCCCATACTCACTTCCAGGTGCATATGTCAGCGTCCCCATACTCACTTCCAGGTGCATATGTCAGCGTCCCCATACTCACTTCCAGGTGCATATGTCAGCGTCCCCATACTCACTTCCAGGTGCATATGTCAGCGTCCCCATACTCACTTCCAGGTGCATATGTCAGCGTCCCCATACTCACTTCCAGGTGCATATGTCAGCGTCCCCATACTCACTTCCAGGTGCATATGTCAGCGTCCCCATACTCACTTCCAGGTGCATATGTCAGCGTCCCCATACTCACTTCCAGGTGCATATGTCAGCGTCCCCATACTCACTTCCAGGTGCATATGTCAGCGTCCCCATACTCACTTCCAGGTGCATATGTCAGCGTCCCCATACTCACTTCCAGGTGCATATGTCAGCGTCCCCATACTCACTTCCAGGTGCATATGTCAGCGTCCCCATACTCACTTCCAGGTGCATATGTCAGCGTCCCCATACTCACTTCCAGGTGCATATGTCAGCGTCCCCATACTCACTTCCAGGTGCATATGTCAGCGTCCCCATACTCACTTCCAGGTGCATATGTCAGCGTCCCCATACTCACTTCCAGGTGCATATGTCAGCGTCCCCATACTCACTTCCAGGTGCATATGTCAGCGTCCCCATACTCACTTCCAGGTGCATATGTCAGCGTCCCCATACTCACTTCCAGGTGCATATGTCAGCGTCCCCATACTCACTTCCAGGTGCATATGTCAGCGTCCCCATACTCACTTCCAGGTGCATATGTCAGCGTCCCCATACTCACTTCCAGGTGCATATGTCAGCGTCCCCATACTCACTTCCAGGTGCATATGTCAGCGTCCCCATACTCACTTCCAGGTGCATATGTCAGCGTCCCCATACTCACTTCCAGGTGCATATGTCAGCGTCCCCATACTCACTTCCAGGTGCATATGTCAGCGTCCCCATACTCACTTCCAGGTGCATATGTCAGCGTCCCCATACTCACTTCCAGGTGCATATGTCAGCGTCCCCATACTCACTTCCAGGTGCATATGTCAGCGTCCCCATACTCACTTCCAGGTGCATATGTCAGCGTCCCCATACTCACTTCCAGGTGCATATGTCAGCGTCCCCATACTCACTTCCAGGTGCATATGTCAGCGTCCCCATACTCACTTCCAGGTGCATATGTCAGCGTCCCCATACTCACTTCCAGGTGCATATGTCAGCGTCCCCATACTCACTTCCAGGTGCATATGTCAGCGTCCCCATACTCACTTCCAGGTGCATATGTCAGCGTCCCCATACTCACTTCCAGGTGCATATGTCAGCGTCCCCATACTCACTTCCAGGTGCATATGTCAGCGTCCCCATACTCACTTCCAGGTGCATATGTCAGCGTCCCCATACTCACTTCCAGGTGCATATGTCAGCGTCCCCATACTCACTTCCAGGTGCATATGTCAGCGTCCCCATACTCACTTCCAGGTGCATATGTCAGCGTCCCCATACTCACTTCCAGGTGCATATGTCAGCGTCCCCATACTCACTTCCAGGTGCATATGTCAGCGTCCCCATACTCACTTCCAGGTGCATATGTCAGCGTCCCCATACTCACTTCCAGGTGCATATGTCAGCGTCCCCATACTCACTTCCAGGTGCATATGTCAGCGTCCCCATACTCACTTCCAGGTGCATATGTCAGCGTCCCCATACTCACTTCCAGGTGCATATGTCAGCGTCCCCATACTCACTTCCAGGTGCATATGTCAGCGTCCCCATACTCACTTCCAGGTGCATATGTCAGCGTCCCCATACTCACTTCCAGGTGCATATGTCAGCGTCCCCATACTCACTTCCAGGTGCATATGTCAGCGTCCCCATACTCACTTCCAGGTGCATATGTCAGCGTCCCCATACTCACTTCCAGGTGCATATGTCAGCGTCCCCATACTCACTTCCAGGTGCATATGTCAGCGTCCCCATACTCACTTCCAGGTGCATATGTCAGCGTCCCCATACTCACTTCCAGGTGCATATGTCAGCGTCCCCATACTCACTTCCAGGTGCATATGTCAGCGTCCCCATACTCACTTCCAGGTGCATATGTCAGCGTCCCCATACTCACTTCCAGGTGCATATGTCAGCGTCCCCATACTCACTTCCAGGTGCATATGTCAGCGTCCCCATACTCACTTCCAGGTGCATATGTCAGCGTCCCCATACTCACTTCCAGGTGCATATGTCAGCGTCCCCATACTCACTTCCAGGTGCATATGTCAGCGTCCCCATACTCACTTCCAGGTGCATATGTCAGCGTCCCCATACTCACTTCCAGGTGCATATGTCAGCGTCCCCATACTCACTTCCAGGTGCATATGTCAGCGTCCCCATACTCACTTCCAGGTGCATATGTCAGCGTCCCCATACTCACTTCCAGGTGCATATGTCAGCGTCCCATACTCACTACTCACTTCCAGGTGCATATGTCAGCGTCCCCATACTCACTTCCAGGTGCATATGTCAGCGTCCCCATACTCACTTCCAGGTGCATATGTCAGCGTCCCCATACTCACTTCCAGGTGCATATGTCAGCGTCCCCATACTCACTTCCAGGTGCATATGTCAGCGTCCCCATACTCACTTCCAGGTGCATATGTCAGCGTCCCCATACTCACTTCCAGGTGCATATGTCAGCGTCCCCATACTCACTTCCAGGTGCATATGTCAGCGTCCCCATACTCACTTCCAGGTGCATATGTCAGCGTCCCCATACTCACTTCCAGGTGCATATGTCAGCGTCCCCATACTCACTTCCAGGTGCATATGTCAGCGTCCCCATACTCACTTCCAGGTGCATATGTCAGCGTCCCCATACTCACTTCCAGGTGCATATGTCAGCGTCCCCATACTCACTTCCAGGTGCATATGTCAGCGTCCCCATACTCACTTCCAGGTGCATATGTCAGCGTCCCCATACTCACTTCCAGGTGCATATGTCAGCGTCCCCATACTCACTTCCAGGTGCATATGTCAGCGTCCCCATACTCACTTCCAGGTGCATATGTCAGCGTCCCCATACTCACTTCCAGGTGCATATGTCAGCGTCCCCATACTCACTTCCAGGTGCATATGTCAGCGTCCCCATACTCACTTCCAGGTGCATATGTCAGCGTCCCCATACTCACTTCCAGGTGCATATGTCAGCGTCCCCATACTCACTTCCAGGTGCATATGTCAGCGTCCCCATACTCACTTCCAGGTGCATATGTCAGCGTCCCCATACTCACTTCCAGGTGCATATGTCAGCGTCCCCATACTCACTTCCAGGTGCATATGTCAGCGTCCCATACTCACTTCCAGGTGCATATGTCAGCGTCCCCATACTCACTTCCAGGTGCATATGTCAGCGTCCCCATACTCACTTCCAGGTGCATATGTCAGCGTCCCCATACTCACTTCCAGGTGCATATGTCAGCGTCCCCATACTCACTTCCAGGTGCATATGTCAGCGTCCCCATACTCACTTCCAGGTGCATATGTCAGCGTCCCCATACTCACTTCCAGGTGCATATGTCAGCGTCCCCATACTCACTTCCAGGTGCATATGTCAGCGTCCCCATACTCACTTCCAGGTGCATATGTCAGCGTCCCCATACTCACTTCCAGGTGCATATGTCAGCGTCCCCATACTCACTTCCAGGTGCATATGTCAGCGTCCCCATACTCACTTCCAGGTGCATATGTCAGCGTCCCCATACTCACTTCCAGGTGCATATGTCAGCGTCCCCATACTCACTTCCAGGTGCATATGTCAGCGTCCCCATACTCACTTCCAGGTGCATATGTCAGCGTCCCCATACTCACTTCCAGGTGCATATGTCAGCGTCCCCATACTCACTTCCAGGTGCATATGTCAGCGTCCCCATACTCACTTCCAGGTGCATATGTCAGCGTCCCCATACTCACTTCCAGGTGCATATGTCAGCGTCCCCATACTCACTTCCAGGTGCATATGTCAGCGTCCCCATACTCACTTCCAGGTGCATATGTCAGCGTCCCCATACTCACTTCCAGGTGCATATGTCAGCGTCCCCATACTCACTTCCAGGTGCATATGTCAGCGTCCCCATACTCACTTCCAGGTGCATATGTCAGCGTCCCCATACTCACTTCCAGGTGCATATGTCAGCGTCCCCATACTCACTTCCAGGTGCATATGTCAGCGTCCCCATACTCACTTCCAGGTGCATATGTCAGCGTCCCCATACTCACTTCCAGGTGCATATGTCAGCGTCCCCATACTCACTTCCAGGTGCATATGTCAGCGTCCCCATACTCACTTCCAGGTGCATATGTCAGCGTCCCCATACTCACTTCCAGGTGCATATGTCAGCGTCCCCATACTCACTTCCAGGTGCATATGTCAGCGTCCCCATACTCACTTCCAGGTGCATATGTCAGCGTCCCCATACTCACTTCCAGGTGCATATGTCAGCGTCCCCATACTCACTTCCAGGTGCATATGTCAGCGTCCCCATACTCACTTCCAGGTGCATATGTCAGCGTCCCCATACTCACTTCCAGGTGCATATGTCAGCGTCCCCATACTCACTTCCAGGTGCATATGTCAGCGTCCCCATACTCACTTCCAGGTGCATATGTCAGCGTCCCCATACTCACTTCCAGGTGCATATGTCAGCGTCCCCATACTCACTTCCAGGTGCATATGTCAGCGTCCCCATACTCACTTCCAGGTGCATATGTCAGCGTCCCCATACTCACTTCCAGGTGCATATGTCAGCGTCCCCATACTCACTTCCAGGTGCATATGTCAGCGTCCCCATACTCACTTCCAGGTGCATATGTCAGCGTCCCCATACTCACTTCCAGGTGCATATGTCAGCGTCCCCATACTCACTTCCAGGTGCATATGTCAGCGTCCCCATACTCACTTCCAGGTGCATATGTCAGCGTCCCCATACTCACTTCCAGGTGCATATGTCAGCGTCCCCATACTCACTTCCAGGTGCATATGTCAGCGTCCCCATACTCACTTCCAGGTGCATATGTCAGCGTCCCCATACTCACTTCCAGGTGCATATGTCAGCGTCCCCATACTCACTTCCAGGTGCATATGTCAGCGTCCCCATACTCACTTCCAGGTGCATATGTCAGCGTCCCCATACTCACTTCCAGGTGCATATGTCAGCGTCCCCATACTCACTTCCAGGTGCATATGTCCCAGCGTCCCCATACTCACTTCCAGGTGCATATGTCAGCGTCCCCATACTCACTTCCAGGTGCATATGTCAGCGTCCCCATACTCACTTCCAGGTGCATATGTCAGCGTCCCCATACTCACTTCCAGGTGCATATGTCAGCGTCCCCATACTCACTTCCAGGTGCATATGTCAGCGTCCCCATACTCACTTCCAGGTGCATATGTCAGCGTCCCCATACTCACTTCCAGGTGCATATGTCAGCGTCCCCATACTCACTTCCAGGTGCATATGTCAGCGTCCCCATACTCACTTCCAGGTGCATATGTCAGCGTCCCCATACTCACTTCCAGGTGCATATGTCAGCGTCCCCATACTCACTTCCAGGTGCATATGTCAGCGTCCCCATACTCACTTCCAGGTGCATATGTCAGCGTCCCCATACTCACTTCCAGGTGCATATGTCAGCGTCCCCATACTCACTTCCAGGTGCATATGTCAGCGTCCCCATACTCACTTCCAGGTGCATATGTCAGCGTCCCCATACTCACTTCCAGGTGCATATGTCAGCGTCCCCATACTCACTTCCAGGTGCATATGTCAGCGTCCCCATACTCACTTCCAGGTGCATATGTCAGCGTCCCCATACTCACTTCCAGGTGCATATGTCAGCGTCCCCATACTCACTTCCAGGTGCATATGTCAGCGTCCCCATACTCACTTCCAGGTGCATATGTCAGCGTCCCCATACTCACTTCCAGGTGCATATGTCAGCGTCCCCATACTCACTTCCAGGTGCATATGTCAGCGTCCCCATACTCACTTCCAGGTGCATATGTCAGCGTCCCCATACTCACTTCCAGGTGCATATGTCAGCGTCCCCATACTCACTTCCAGGTGCATATGTCAGCGTCCCCATACTCACTTCCAGGTGCATATGTCAGCGTCCCCATACTCACTTCCAGGTGCATATGTCAGCGTCCCCATACTCACTTCCAGGTGCATATGTCAGCGTCCCCATACTCACTTCCAGGTGCATATGTCAGCGTCCCCATACTCACTTCCAGGTGCATATGTCAGCGTCCCCATACTCACTTCCAGGTGCATATGTCAGCGTCCCCATACTCACTTCCAGGTGCATATGTCAGCGTCCCCATACTCACTTCCAGGTGCATATGTCAGCGTCCCCATACTCACTTCCAGGTGCATATGTCAGCGTCCCCATACTCACTTCCAGGTGCATATGTCAGCGTCCCCATACTCACTTCCAGGTGCATATGTCAGCGTCCCCATACTCACTTCCAGGTGCATATGTCAGCGTCCCCATACTCACTTCCAGGTGCATATGTCAGCGTCCCCATACTCACTTCCAGGTGCATATGTCAGCGTCCCCATACTCACTTCCAGGTGCATATGTCAGCGTCCCCATACTCACTTCCAGGTGCATATGTCAGCGTCCCCATACTCACTTCCAGGTGCATATGTCAGCGTCCCCATACTCACTTCCAGGTGCATATGTCAGCGTCCCCATACTCACTTCCAGGTGCATATGTCAGCGTCCCCATACTCACTTCCAGGTGCATATGTCAGCGTCCCCATACTCACTTCCAGGTGCATATGTCAGCGTCCCCATACTCACTTCCAGGTGCATATGTCAGCGTCCCCATACTCACTTCCAGGTGCATATGTCAGCGTCCCCATACTCACTTCCAGGTGCATATGTCAGCGTCCCCATACTCACTTCCAGGTGCATATGTCAGCGTCCCCATACTCACTTCCAGGTGCATATGTCAGCGTCCCCATACTCACTTCCAGGTGCATATGTCAGCGTCCCCATACTCACTTCCAGGTGCATATGTCAGCGTCCCCATACTCACTTCCAGGTGCATATGTCAGCGTCCCCATACTCACTTCCAGGTGCATATGTCAGCGTCCCCATACTCACTTCCAGGTGCATATGTCAGCGTCCCCATACTCACTTCCAGGTGCATATGTCAGCGTCCCCATACTCACTTCCAGGTGCATATGTCAGCGTCCCCATACTCACTTCCAGGTGCATATGTCAGCGTCCCCATACTCACTTCCAGGTGCATATGTCAGCGTCCCCATACTCACTTCCAGGTGCATATGTCAGCGTCCCCATACTCACTTCCAGGTGCATATGTCAGCGTCCCCATACTCACTTCCAGGTGCATATGTCAGCGTCCCCATACTCACTTCCAGGTGCATATGTCAGCGTCCCCATACTCACTTCCAGGTGCATATGTCAGCGTCCCCATACTCACTTCCAGGTGCATATGTCAGCGTCCCCATACTCACTTCCAGGTGCATATGTCAGCGTCCCCATACTCACTTCCAGGTGCATATGTCAGCGTCCCCATACTCACTTCCAGGTGCATATGTCAGCGTCCCCATACTCACTTCCAGGTGCATATGTCAGCGTCCCCATACTCACTTCCAGGTGCATATGTCAGCGTCCCCATACTCACTTCCAGGTGCATATGTCAGCGTCCCCATACTCACTTCCAGGTGCATATGTCAGCGTCCCCATACTCACTTCCAGGTGCATATGTCAGCGTCCCCATACTCACTTCCAGGTGCATATGTCAGCGTCCCCATACTCACTTCCAGGTGCATATGTCAGCGTCCCCATACTCACTTCCAGGTGCATATGTCAGCGTCCCCATACTCACTTCCAGGTGCATATGTCAGCGTCCCCATACTCACTTCCAGGTGCATATGTCAGCGTCCCCATACTCACTTCCAGGTGCATATGTCAGCGTCCCCATACTCACTTCCAGGTGCATATGTCAGCGTCCCCATACTCACTTCCAGGTGCATATGTCAGCGTCCCCATACTCACTTCCAGGTGCATATGTCAGCGTCCCCATACTCACTTCCAGGTGCATATGTCAGCGTCCCCATACTCACTTCCAGGTGCATATGTCAGCGTCCCCATACTCACTTCCAGGTGCATATGTCAGCGTCCCCATACTCACTTCCAGGTGCATATGTCAGCGTCCCCATACTCACTTCCAGGTGCATATGTCAGCGTCCCCATACTCACTTCCAGGTGCATATGTCAGCGTCCCCATACTCACTTCCAGGTGCATATGTCAGCGTCCCCATACTCACTTCCAGGTGCATATGTCAGCGTCCCCATACTCACTTCCAGGTGCATATGTCAGCGTCCCCATACTCACTTCCAGGTGCATATGTCAGCGTCCCCATACTCACTTCCAGGTGCATATGTCAGCGTCCCCATACTCACTTCCAGGTGCATATGTCAGCGTCCCCATACTCACTTCCAGGTGCATATGTCAGCGTCCCCATACTCACTTCCAGGTGCATATGTCAGCGTCCCCATACTCACTTCCAGGTGCATATGTCAGCGTCCCCATACTCACTTCCAGGTGCATATGTCAGCGTCCCCATACTCACTTCCAGGTGCATATGTCAGCGTCCCCATACTCACTTCCAGGTGCATATGTCAGCGTCCCCATACTCACTTCCAGGTGCATATGTCAGCGTCCCCATACTCACTTCCAGGTGCATATGTCAGCGTCCCCATACTCACTTCCAGGTGCATATGTCAGCGTCCCCATACTCACTTCCAGGTGCATATGTCAGCGTCCCCATACTCACTTCCAGGTGCATATGTCAGCGTCCCCATACTCACTTCCAGGTGCATATGTCAGCGTCCCCATACTCACTTCCAGGTGCATATGTCAGCGTCCCCATACTCACTTCCAGGTGCATATGTCAGCGTCCCCATACTCACTTCCAGGTGCATATGTCAGCGTCCCCATACTCACTTCCAGGTGCATATGTCAGCGTCCCCATACTCACTTCCAGGTGCATATGTCAGCGTCCCCATACTCACTTCCAGGTGCATATGTCAGCGTCCCCATACTCACTTCCAGGTGCATATGTCAGCGTCCCCATACTCACTTCCAGGTGCATATGTCAGCGTCCCCATACTCACTTCCAGGTGCATATGTCAGCGTCCCCATACTCACTTCCAGGTGCATATGTCAGCGTCCCCATACTCACTTCCAGGTGCATATGTCAGCGTCCCCATACTCACTTCCAGGTGCATATGTCAGCGTCCCCATACTCACTTCCAGGTGCATATGTCAGCGTCCCCATACTCACTTCCAGGTGCATATGTCAGCGTCCCCATACTCACTTCCAGGTGCATATGTCAGCGTCCCCATACTCACTTCCAGGTGCATATGTCAGCGTCCCCATACTCACTTCCAGGTGCATATGTCAGCGTCCCCATACTCACTTCCAGGTGCATATGTCAGCGTCCCCATACTCACTTCCAGGTGCATATGTCAGCGTCCCCATACTCACTTCCAGGTGCATATGTCAGCGTCCCCATACTCACTTCCAGGTGCATATGTCAGCGTCCCCATACTCACTTCCAGGTGCATATGTCAGCGTCCCCATACTCACTTCCAGGTGCATATGTCAGCGTCCCCATACTCACTTCCAGGTGCATATGTCAGCGTCCCCATACTCACTTCCAGGTGCATATGTCAGCGTCCCCATACTCACTTCCAGGTGCATATGTCAGCGTCCCCATACTCACTTCCAGGTGCATATGTCAGCGTCCCCATACTCACTTCCAGGTGCATATGTCAGCGTCCCCATACTCACTTCCAGGTGCATATGTCAGCGTCCCCATACTCACTTCCAGGTGCATATGTCAGCGTCCCCATACTCACTTCCAGGTGCATATGTCAGCGTCCCCATACTCACTTCCAGGTGCATATGTCAGCGTCCCCATACTCACTTCCAGGTGCATATGTCAGCGTCCCCATACTCACTTCCAGGTGCATATGTCAGCGTCCCCATACTCACTTCCAGGTGCATATGTCAGCGTCCCCATACTCACTTCCAGGTGCATATGTCAGCGTCCCCATACTCACTTCCAGGTGCATATGTCAGCGTCCCCATACTCACTTCCAGGTGCATATGTCAGCGTCCCCATACTCACTTCCAGGTGCATATGTCAGCGTCCCCATACTCACTTCCAGGTGCATATGTCAGCGTCCCCATACTCACTTCCAGGTGCATATGTCAGCGTCCCCATACTCACTTCCAGGTGCATATGTCAGCGTCCCCATACTCACTTCCAGGTGCATATGTCAGCGTCCCCATACTCACTTCCAGGTGCATATGTC
This sequence comes from Closterium sp. Naga37s-1, assembly GCA_947471745.1. Lineage (NCBI taxonomy): Eukaryota > Viridiplantae > Streptophyta > Zygnematophyceae > Desmidiales > Closteriaceae > Closterium > Closterium sp. Naga37s-1. Next base: position 613,091 of record CANJKZ010000122.1, on the reverse strand, counting down.
AGCGTCCCCATACTCACTTCCAGGTGCATATGTCAGCGTCCCCATACTCACTTCCAGGTGCATATGTCAGCGTCCCCATACTCACTTCCAGGTGCATATGTCAGCGTCCCCATACTCACTTCCAGGTGCATATGTCAGCGTCCCCATACTCACTTCCAGGTGCATATGTCAGCGTCCCCATACTCACTTCCAGGTGCATATGTCAGCGTCCCCATACTCACTTCCAGGTGCATATGTCAGCGTCCCCATACTCACTTCCAGGTGCATATGTCAGCGTCCCCATACTCACTTCCAGGTGCATATGTCAGCGTCCCCATACTCACTTCCAGGTGCATATGTCAGCGTCCCCATACTCACTTCCAGGTGCATATGTCAGCGTCCCCATACTCACTTCCAGGTGCATATGTCAGCGTCCCCATACTCACTTCCAGGTGCATATGTCAGCGTCCCCATACTCACTTCCAGGTGCATATGTCAGCGTCCCCATACTCACTTCCAGGTGCATATGTCAGCGTCCCCATACTCACTTCCAGGTGCATATGTCAGCGTCCCCATACTCACTTCCAGGTGCATATGTCAGCGTCCCCATACTCACTTCCAGGTGCATATGTCAGCGTCCCCATACTCACTTCCAGGTGCATATGTCAGCGTCCCCATACTCACTTCCAGGTGCATATGTCAGCGTCCCCATACTCACTTCCAGGTGCATATGTCAGCGTCCCCATACTCACTTCCAGGTGCATATGTCAGCGTCCCCATACTCACTTCCAGGTGCATATGTCAGCGTCCCCATACTCACTTCCAGGTGCATATGTCAGCGTCCCCATACTCACTTCCAGGTGCATATGTCAGCGTCCCCATACTCACTTCCAGGTGCATATGTCAGCGTCCCCATACTCACTTCCAGGTGCATATGTCAGCGTCCCCATACTCACTTCCAGGTGCATATGTCAGCGTCCCCATACTCACTTCCAGGTGCATATGTCAGCGTCCCCATACTCACTTCCAGGTGCATATGTCAGCGTCCCCATACTCACTTCCAGGTGCATATGTCAGCGTCCCCATACTCACTTCCAGGTGCATATGTCAGCGTCCCCATACTCACTTCCAGGTGCATATGTCAGCGTCCCCATACTCACTTCCAGGTGCATATGTCAGCGTCCCCATACTCACTTCCAGGTGCATATGTCAGCGTCCCCATACTCACTTCCAGGTGCATATGTCAGCGTCCCCATACTCACTTCCAGGTGCATATGTCAGCGTCCCCATACTCACTTCCAGGTGCATATGTCAGCGTCCCCATACTCACTTCCAGGTGCATATGTCAGCGTCCCCATACTCACTTCCAGGTGCATATGTCAGCGTCCCCATACTCACTTCCAGGTGCATATGTCAGCGTCCCCATACTCACTTCCAGGTGCATATGTCAGCGTCCCCATACTCACTTCCAGGTGCATATGTCAGCGTCCCCATACTCACTTCCAGGTGCATATGTCAGCGTCCCCATACTCACTTCCAGGTGCATATGTCAGCGTCCCCATACTCACTTCCAGGTGCATATGTCAGCGTCCCCATACTCACTTCCAGGTGCATATGTCAGCGTCCCCATACTCACTTCCAGGTGCATATGTCAGCGTCCCCATACTCACTTCCAGGTGCATATGTCAGCGTCCCCATACTCACTTCCAGGTGCATATGTCAGCGTCCCCATACTCACTTCCAGGTGCATATGTCAGCGTCCCCATACTCACTTCCAGGTGCATATGTCAGCGTCCCCATACTCACTTCCAGGTGCATATGTCAGCGTCCCCATACTCACTTCCAGGTGCATATGTCAGCGTCCCCATACTCACTTCCAGGTGCATATGTCAGCGTCCCCATACTCACTTCCAGGTGCATATGTCAGCGTCCCCATACTCACTTCCAGGTGCATATGTCAGCGTCCCCATACTCACTTCCAGGTGCATATGTCAGCGTCCCCATACTCACTTCCAGGTGCATATGTCAGCGTCCCCATACTCACTTCCAGGTGCATATGTCAGCGTCCCCATACTCACTTCCAGGTGCATATGTCAGCGTCCCCATACTCACTTCCAGGTGCATATGTCAGCGTCCCCATACTCACTTCCAGGTGCATATGTCAGCGTCCCCATACTCACTTCCAGGTGCATATGTCAGCGTCCCCATACTCACTTCCAGGTGCATATGTCAGCGTCCCCATACTCACTTCCAGGTGCATATGTCAGCGTCCCCATACTCACTTCCAGGTGCATATGTCAGCGTCCCCATACTCACTTCCAGGTGCATATGTCAGCGTCCCCATACTCACTTCCAGGTGCATATGTCAGCGTCCCCATACTCACTTCCAGGTGCATATGTCAGCGTCCCCATACTCACTTCCAGGTGCATATGTCAGCGTCCCCATACTCACTTCCAGGTGCATATGTCAGCGTCCCCATACTCACTTCCAGGTGCATATGTCAGCGTCCCCATACTCACTTCCAGGTGCATATGTCAGCGTCCCCATACTCACTTCCAGGTGCATATGTCAGCGTCCCCATACTCACTTCCAGGTGCATATGTCAGCGTCCCCATACTCACTTCCAGGTGCATATGTCAGCGTCCCCATGCTCACTTCCAGGTGCATATGTCAGCGTCCCCATGCTCACTTCCAGGTGCATATGTCAGCGTCCCCATGCTCACTTCCAGGTGCATATGTCAGCGTCCCCATACTCACTTCCAGGTGCATATGTCAGCGTCCCCATACTCACTTCCAGGTGCATATGTCAGCGTCCCCATACTCACTTCCAGGTGCATATGTCAGCGTCCCCATACTCACTTCCAGGTGCATATGTCAGCGTCCCCATACTCACTTCCAGGTGCATATGTCAGCGTCCCCATACTCACTTCCAGGTGCATATGTCAGCGTCCCCATACTCACTTCCAGGTGCATATGTCAGCGTCCCCATACTCACTTCCAGGTGCATATGTCAGCGTCCCCATACTCACTTCCAGGTGCATATGTCAGCGTCCCCATACTCACTTCCAGGTGCATATGTCAGCGTCCCCATACTCACTTCCAGGTGCATATGTCAGCGTCCCCATACTCACTTCCAGGTGCATATGTCAGCGTCCCCATACTCACTTCCAGGTGCATATGTCAGCGTCCCCATACTCACTTCCAGGTGCATATGTCAGCGTCCCCATACTCACTTCCAGGTGCATATGTCAGCGTCCCCATACTCACTTCCAGGTGCATATGTCAGCGTCCCCATACTCACTTCCAGGTGCATATGTCAGCGTCCCCATACTCACTTCCAGGTGCATATGTCAGCGTCCCCATACTCACTTCCAGGTGCATATGTCAGCGTCCCCATACTCACTTCCAGGTGCATATGTCAGCGTCCCCATACTCACTTCCAGGTGCATATGTCAGCGTCCCCATACTCACTTCCAGGTGCATATGTCAGCGTCCCCATACTCACTTCCAGGTGCATATGTCAGCGTCCCCATACTCACTTCCAGGTGCATATGTCAGCGTCCCCATACTCACTTCCAGGTGCATATGTCAGCGTCCCCATACTCACTTCCAGGTGCATATGTCAGCGTCCCCATACTCACTTCCAGGTGCATATGTCAGCGTCCCCATACTCACTTCCAGGTGCATATGTCAGCGTCCCCATACTCACTTCCAGGTGCATATGTCAGCGTCCCCATACTCACTTCCAGGTGCATATGTCAGCGTCCCCATACTCACTTCCAGGTGCATATGTCAGCGTCCCCATACTCACTTCCAGGTGCATATGTCAGCGTCCCCATGCTCACTTCCAGGTGCATATGTCAGCGTCCCCATACTCACTTCCAGGTGCATATGTCAGCGTCCCCATACTCACTTCCAGGTGCATATGTCAGCGTCCCCATACTCACTTCCAGGTGCATATGTCAGCGTCCCCATACTCACTTCCAGGTGCATATGTCAGCGTCCCCATACTCACTTCCAGGTGCATATGTCAGCGTCCCCATACTCACTTCCAGGTGCATATGTCAGCGTCCCCATACTCACTTCCAGGTGCATATGTCAGCGTCCCCATACTCACTTCCAGGTGCATATGTCAGCGTCCCCATACTCACTTCCAGGTGCATATGTCAGCGTCCCCATACTCACTTCCAGGTGCATATGTCAGCGTCCCCATGCTCACTTCCAGGTGCATATGTCAGCGTCCCCATGCTCACTTCCAGGTGCATATGTCAGCGTCCCCATGCTCACTTCCAGGTGCATATGTCAGCGTCCCCATGCTCACTTCCAGGTGCATATGTCAGCGTCCCCATACTCACTTCCAGGTGCATATGTCAGCGTCCCCATACTCACTTCCAGGTGCATATGTCAGCGTCCCCATAGCTCACTTCCAGGTGCATATGTCAGCGTCCCCATGCTCACTTCCAGGTGCATATGTCAGCGTCCCCATACTCACTTCCAGGTGCATATGTCAGCGTCCCCATACTCACTTCCAGGTGCATATGTCAGCGTCCCCATACTCACTTCCAGGTGCATATGTCAGCGTCCCCATACTCACTTCCAGGTGCATATGTCAGCGTCCCCATACTCACTTCCAGGTGCATATGTCAGCGTCCCCATACTCACTTCCAGGTGCATATGTCAGCGTCCCCATACTCACTTCCAGGTGCATATGTCAGCGTCCCCATACTCACTTCCAGGTGCATATGTCAGCGTCCCCATACTCACTTCCAGGTGCATATGTCAGCGTCCCCATACTCACTTCCAGGTGCATATGTCAGCGTCCCCATACTCACTTCCAGGTGCATATGTCAGCGTCCCCATACTCACTTCCAGGTGCATATGTCAGCGTCCCCATACTCACTTCCAGGTGCATATGTCAGCGTCCCCATACTCACTTCCAGGTGCATATGTCAGCGTCCCCATACTCACTTCCAGGTGCATATGTCAGCGTCCCCATACTCACTTCCAGGTGCATATGTCAGCGTCCCCATACTCACTTCCAGGTGCATATGTCAGCGTCCCCATACTCACTTCCAGGTGCATATGTCAGCGTCCCCATACTCACTTCCAGGTGCATATGTCAGCGTCCCCATACTCACTTCCAGGTGCATATGTCAGCGTCCCCATACTCACTTCCAGGTGCATATGTCAGCGTCCCCATACTCACTTCCAGGTGCATATGTCAGCGTCCCCATACTCACTTCCAGGTGCATATGTCAGCGTCCCCATACTCACTTCCAGGTGCATATGTCAGCGTCCCCATACTCACTTCCAGGTGCATATGTCAGCGTCCCCATACTCACTTCCAGGTGCATATGTCAGCGTCCCCATACTCACTTCCAGGTGCATATGTCAGCGTCCCCATACTCACTTCCAGGTGCATATGTCAGCGTCCCCATACTCACTTCCAGGTGCATATGTCAGCGTCCCCATACTCACTTCCAGGTGCATATGTCAGCGTCCCCATACTCACTTCCAGGTGCATATGTCAGCGTCCCCATACTCACTTCCAGGTGCATATGTCAGCGTCCCCATACTCACTTCCAGGTGCATATGTCAGCGTCCCCATACTCACTTCCAGGTGCATATGTCAGCGTCCCCATACTCACTTCCAGGTGCATATGTCAGCGTCCCCATACTCACTTCCAGGTGCATATGTCAGCGTCCCCATACTCACTTCCAGGTGCATATGTCAGCGTCCCCATACTCACTTCCAGGTGCATATGTCAGCGTCCCCATACTCACTTCCAGGTGCATATGTCAGCGTCCCCATACTCACTTCCAGGTGCATATGTCAGCGTCCCCATACTCACTTCCAGGTGCATATGTCAGCGTCCCCATACTCACTTCCAGGTGCATATGTCAGCGTCCCCATACTCACTTCCAGGTGCATATGTCAGCGTCCCCATACTCACTTCCAGGTGCATATGTCAGCGTCCCCATACTCACTTCCAGGTGCATATGTCAGCGTCCCCATGCTCACTTCCAGGTGCATATGTCAGCGTCCCCATGCTCACTTCCAGGTGCATATGTCAGCGTCCCCATGCTCACTTCCAGGTGCATATGTCAGCGTCCCCATACTCACTTCCAGGTGCATATGTCAGCGTCCCCATACTCACTTCCAGGTGCATATGTCAGCGTCCCCATACTCACTTCCAGGTGCATATGTCAGCGTCCCCATACTCACTTCCAGGTGCATATGTCAGCGTCCCCATACTCACTTCCAGGTGCATATGTCAGCGTCCCCATACTCACTTCCAGGTGCATATGTCAGCGTCCCCATACTCACTTCCAGGTGCATATGTCAGCGTCCCCATACTCACTTCCAGGTGCATATGTCAGCGTCCCCATACTCACTTCCAGGTGCATATGTCAGCGTCCCCATACTCACTTCCAGGTGCATATGTCAGCGTCCCCATACTCACTTCCAGGTGCATATGTCAGCGTCCCCATACTCACTTCCAGGTGCATATGTCAGCGTCCCCATACTCACTTCCAGGTGCATATGTCAGCGTCCCCATACTCACTTCCAGGTGCATATGTCAGCGTCCCCATACTCACTTCCAGGTGCATATGTCAGCGTCCCCATACTCACTTCCAGGTGCATATGTCAGCGTCCCCATACTCACTTCCAGGTGCATATGTCAGCGTCCCCATACTCACTTCCAGGTGCATATGTCAGCGTCCCCATACTCACTTCCAGGTGCATATGTCAGCGTCCCCATACTCACTTCCAGGTGCATATGTCAGCGTCCCCATACTCACTTCCAGGTGCATATGTCAGCGTCCCCATACTCACTTCCAGGTGCATATGTCAGCGTCCCCATACTCACTTCCAGGTGCATATGTCAGCGTCCCCATACTCACTTCCAGGTGCATATGTCAGCGTCCCCATACTCACTTCCAGGTGCATATGTCAGCGTCCCCATACTCACTTCCAGGTGCATATGTCAGCGTCCCCATACTCACTTCCAGGTGCATATGTCAGCGTCCCCATACTCACTTCCAGGTGCATATGTCAGCGTCCCCATACTCACTTCCAGGTGCATATGTCAGCGTCCCCATACTCACTTCCAGGTGCATATGTCAGCGTCCCCATGCTCACTTCCAGGTGCATATGTCAGCGTCCCCATGCTCACTTCCAGGTGCATATGTCAGCGTCCCCATACTCACTTCCAGGTGCATATGTCAGCGTCCCCATACTCACTTCCAGGTGCATATGTCAGCGTCCCCATACTCACTTCCAGGTGCATATGTCAGCGTCCCCATACTCACTTCCAGGTGCATATGTCAGCGTCCCCATACTCACTTCCAGGTGCATATGTCAGCGTCCCCATACTCACTTCCAGGTGCATATGTCAGCGTCCCCATAATCACTTCCAGGTGCATATGTCAGCGTCCCCATACTCACTTCCAGGTGCATATGTCAGCGTCCCCATACTCACTTCCAGGTGCATATGTCAGCGTCCCCATGCTCACTTCCAGGTGCATATGTCAGCGTCCCCATACTCACTTCCAGGTGCATATGTCAGCGTCCCCATACTCACTTCCAGGTGCATATGTCAGCGTCCCCATGCTCACTTCCAGGTGCATATGTCAGCGTCCCCATACTCACTTCCAGGTGCATATGTCAGCGTCCCCATACTCACTTCCAGGTGCATATGTCAGCGTCCCCATACTCACTTCCAGGTGCATATGTCAGCGTCCCCATGCTCACTTCCAGGTGCATATGTCAGCGTCCCCATACTCACTTCCAGGTGCATATGTCAGCGTCCCCATACTCACTTCCAGGTGCATATGTCAGCGTCCCCATACTCACTTCCAGGTGCATATGTCAGCGTCCCCATACTCACTTCCAGGTGCATATGTCAGCGTCCCCATGCTCACTTCCAGGTGCATATGTCAGCGTCCCCATACTCACTTCCAGGTGCATATGTCAGCGTCCCCATACTCACTTCCAGGTGCATATGTCAGCGTCCCCATACTCACTTCCAGGTGCATATGTCAGCGTCCCCATGCTCACTTCCAGGTGCATATGTCAGCGTCCCCATACTCACTTCCAGGTGCATATGTCAGCGTCCCCATACTCACTTCCAGGTGCATATGTCAGCGTCCCCATACTCACTTCCAGGTGCATATGTCAGCGTCCCCATACTCACTTCCAGGTGCATATGTCAGCGTCCCCATACTCACTTCCAGGTGCATATGTCAGCGTCCCCATACTCACTTCCAGGTGCATATGTCAGCGTCCCCATACTCACTTCCAGGTGCATATGTCAGCGTCCCCATACTCACTTCCAGGTGCATATGTCAGCGTCCCCATACTCACTTCCAGGTGCATATGTCAGCGTCCCCATACTCACTTCCAGGTGCATATGTCAGCGTCCCCATGCTCACTTCCAGGTGCATATGTCAGCGTCCCCATACTCACTTCCAGGTGCATATGTCAGCGTCCCCATACTCACTTCCAGGTGCATATGTCAGCGTCCCCATACTCACTTCCAGGTGCATATGTCAGCGTCCCCATACTCACTTCCAGGTGCATATGTCAGCGTCCCCATACTCACTTCCAGGTGCATATGTCAGCGTCCCCATACTCACTTCCAGGTGCATATGTCAGCGTCCCCATACTCACTTCCAGGTGCATATGTCAGCGTCCCCATACTCACTTCCAGGTGCATATGTCAGCGTCCCCATACTCACTTCCAGGTGCATATGTCAGCGTCCCCATACTCACTTCCAGGTGCATATGTCAGCGTTCTCCTGTCCAGCGGCATCGTACCAATTGGTCACACAGGGATCACTCGTCGCCTCTGCACACCGAGTATCCATCCTTCCCCCTCCCCCTCACACCCCCTCTTCACTCACTTCCAGGCACATATGTCGGCGTTCTCCTGCCCAGCAGCGTCGTACCAATTGGTGACATAGGGATCACTCGTGGCCTCTGCCAGCTCGTGAGCAAACGTGGAGAGCAGCGAGTCAAACGACCGATCGCCGTTCGGGCTGCCATTGAATGCAAAGGCAGCCATCCAGCAGCTGCTGGGGCACTGGCGGGATGGATATGGGGGGGAATGGAAGGGGGGATTTGGGGGCAGGGAAGGGATGATTGTGCAAGAAGGTGGATGGGAACGAGTCAAACGGCTTATCCCTGTTGGGGCTGCTGTTGAATGCAAAGGCAGCCATCCAGCAGCTGCTGGGGCACTGGGGAGTGGGAGAGGGATGGGAAAATGGTTGATTGAGGGGTAATGGAGAGAAATAGGCTGCCTATATGAGCCACCTTCATAAGCTTCTTCTGGGCTCAGCACTCTCTGAGAACTTTCTCACCACTCTCAACCCTCTCTAACCACTCTCAAGCCTCCATCATCACGCACCTTCACAGGGCTGCCCACATAAGCCACTTTGATGAGCTTCTGCTGGTCTGGGCTCACCACTCCCTCACCACTCTCAACCGTCTAAAACCACTCTCACCACCCTCTCACCACTCTCAACCCTCAAAACAACTCTCTACCACAGCACAAACCTTGACAGGGCTGCCCACATAAGCCACTTTGATGAGCTTCTTCCGAATCCGCACAAAGTCGTGCCAGCCGCAGTAGGCGCTGCACATGGCACCTTGGCTCACAACTACCTCACCACTCTCAACACCCCCTCACCACACAACACACCTTCACTGGGCTGCCCACATAAGCCACTTTGATTAGCTTCTTCCGAATCCGCACAAAGTCGTGCCAGCCGCAGTAGGCGCTGCACATGGCACCTTGGCTCACAACTACCTCACCACTCTCAACACCCCCTCACCACACAACACACCTTCACTGGGCTGCCCACATAAGCCACTTTGATTAGCTTCTTCCGAATCCGCACAAAGTCGTGCCAGCCGCAGTAGGCGCTGCACATGCCGCCTTGGTTGTCCCGCTGTTGGGAGAGAAGCAGTGGGGAGGCGTGGGACAAGGAAATGAGTGTGGGCTCGTTGAGAGATGCCGGAAACGGGTCAAGATATAGAATTTTGATGGACAGTCACACTCACTCACTCACCCACCCATTCACTCACTCACCCACTCACTCACTCACTAACTCACTCACTCACTCACCCACCCACCCACTCACTCACTCACTCACTCACTCACCCACCCACCCACTCACTCACCCACCCACCCACTCACTCACTCACTCACTCACTCACCCACCCACCCACTCACTCACTCACTCACTCACTTACACCACGGCACCTGAGCCACACTCCCATCGCCGATCACAAAGTAAACTCCATCCTCATCAAAGGGAAACATGCCAACCTTTTGAGAATTCTCAAAATGCCAACCTTCACCCTCTTCTTTATCACCCAGCAGGTCGCCCTGAGCCCAAACTGCAGCCTTTTCAAACCACGAGATACCCACCACCTTCACTGGGCTGCCCACATAAGCCACTTTGATTAGCTTCTTCCGAATCCGCACAAAGTCGTGCCAGCCGCAGTAGGCGCTGCACATGCCGCCTTGGTTGTCCCGCTGTTGGGAGAGAAGCAGTGGGGAGGCGTGGGACAAGGAAATGAGTGTGGGCTCGTTGAGAGATGCCGGAAACGGGTCAAGATATAGAATTTTGATGGACAGTCACACTCACTCACTCACCCACCCATTCACTCACTCACCCACTCACTCACTCACTAACTCACTCACTCACTCACCCACCCACCCACTCACTCACTCACTCACTCACTCACCCACCCACCCACTCACTCACCCACCCACCCACTCACTCACTCACTCACTCACTCACCCACCCACCCACTCACTCACTCACTCACTCACTTACACCACGGCACCTGAGCCACACTCCCATCGCCGATCACAAAGTAAACTCCATCCTCATCAAAGGGAAACATGCCAACCTTTTGAGAATTCTCAAAATGCCAACCTTCACCCTCTTCTTTATCACCCAGCAGGTCGCCCTGAGCCCAAACTGCAGCCTTTTCAAACCACGAGATACCCACCACCACCGCACCCCACCTTTACGCACGCACCTGAGCCACACCACACTCCCATCGCCGATCACAAAGTAAACTCCATCCTCATCCAGGGGGAACGTGCCCCTTTCACCCTCTTGTTCACCACCCGCCTTATTAAAACCACGAGATACCCACCACCACCGCACTCCACCGCTGCGCACCTGAGCCACACTCCCATCGCCGATCACAAAGTAAACCCCATCCTCATCCAGGGGGAAAGAGCCGCCCTTCACCCTCTTGTTTACCACCCGCCTTATCGAATTGAGCCCAAACAGCAGCCTGAGAGGCCGCCTCACGTGGTGCTCCTTTGCTAAAATTACAGAAGAGGAGACGTAGCGGCCGGAGCAGTCGTAATAAAGGGTGTTGGTTCTCCACCAGTCAGCGACTGTGTGGGGATGATGGGAGGAGGGGACAGGAACGAAAAATGCTGGTACAGGCACCTCACAGAGGAGGAGACGTAGCGGCCGTAGCAGTCGTAATAGAGGGTGTTGGTTCTCCACCAGTCAGCGACTGTGTGGGGATGATGGGAGGAGGGGACAGGAACGAAAAATGCTGGTACAGGCACCTCACAGAGGAGGAGACGTAGCGGCCGTAGCAGTCGTAATAGAGGGTGCTGGTTCGCCACCAGTCAGCGACTGTGTGGGGATGATGGGAGGAGGGGACAGGAACGAAAAATGCTGGTACAGGCACCTCACAGAGGAGGAGACATAGCGGCCGTAGCAGTCGTAATAGAGGGTGTTGGTTCGCCACCAGTCAGCGACTGCGGGAGGTGGGGAGGGGGAGGGAGAAAGGGAGGGAGAGACGTGGTTCTTCATTGCTCACATGTTGATCCCTTGCCAGGGTCCCAGAAGAGACGAGGAGACGTTGCGGCCGTAGCAGTCGTAGTAAAGGGTGTTGGTTCGCCACGAGTCAGCGACTGCTGGGGGGGTTTGTGGAGGGGGAAAGAAGGGGGAACGCGAGAGAGACACGTGGTTCTTCTTTGCTCACGTGGTGGTCCCTTGCGAGGGAGGGCCACAGAGGAAGAGAGAGGGGGGGGGAGAGAAGTCATAGGAGAGAGAGTTGGTACGCCACCAGTCAGCGACTGTTGGGGAAAGAGGGGGGGCGGGTGGGGGAAGGGCGGGAGATACGGAATGGGGCTCACGCCCTCACGTGGTGCTCCACGTGGCACACCTCACGTGGTGCTCCACGTGGCACACCTCACGTGGTGCTCCTTGGGCAAGGTCACAGAGGAGGAGACGTAGCGGCCGGAACAGACTTCAAATGTAGACTCTAGAGTGACGGCTTTCAGTGCTGAGAAGACTGCAAAAACTTAAAGCCACGAAGACTGCGAGTTGTAAACTGCTCGTATGAGGCAGGCACCCCTTGAAGACCTCGAGTTGAGACGACTCAGCAGGCCCTTCAATGCTGCTGCCTTGAAAAAACTCGCACGTGTGCCTTGCCTTTGGTGCTGCTGAAGGAGCGGGTGAAAGTTCAGAGAACATTCTTCAGGGCGTTGGAACATTCACCGGTGCTTCCTCTGCTGCTGATACACTCACCTGTGAGGAACTAAAGTCCTGGTATCGCTCACCTGTGCCTTCAGTGCTGCTGAAGGAGTGGATGAAAGTTCGCAGAAGGTTCTGGGTGTCCGAGAAGCTTCCGTACCACACGAGGTAGATGCGGATAGGGTTGTTCATTACCCCGCACCACTTGGGGTTCTTTGCGCAAACACCCTGCCCGCAATAGGATATTATTTCTGGGCCCAAGTCTGACGGGATGACTGGCAATTGGCTGGAATTTGGGCAGTGGGGAGGGAAAAGAAAGCGACTTTGATTTTTCTCCATGTAAATGAATGGGAAAACCTGGGAAAGTGAAGGCGAGAGGGAGGCACCTAGGAGGAAGGGAAGGGGAGGGGAGTGGGGCGTAGGGGGAGTGGGACGAAGGGAGAATGGGGCGATGGCGGAATGGGGCATAGGGGGAGTGGGAGGAAGGGGGAGTGGGGCGAATGGGGGATGTGACGAACGGAGGGGGGAGAGGGGCGAAGGGGGAATGGGGCGAAGGGGGAATGGGGCGAAGGGGGAATGGGGCGAAGGGGGAATGGAACGAAGGCGGGGTGGGGTGGGGCGTACCTGGGAGAGCGAGTGGCAGTGGGAGCAACGTTATTGGGCCGGAGCCTGATAGTGGTTGGATCGGAGGTGATGGGCTGCTTAACCCTGGCTTGCATCACTCTTCTTGAACGCTCGAAACTGCTGTTGCTGCTAGTGCTGCTCGGGGGAGTGGCAGTGGGAGCAACGTTGCTGAGCTTGAGTTTAACAGTGGTTGGACGGGAGCTGATGGGCTGCTCAACCCTGGCGTGCATCACTCTTCTTGAACGCTCGAAACTGCTGTTGCTGCTTCTAATGCTTCTGCCGCAGCTGACGCGTCTAAGAGGTGAGTGTACTAGATTGACGCTTCTTCTAAGAGTGCGGTTTAGATGCATTCGGGGCCAAACCGTTCGACTCAATCTAAACGCAGAACGTGTGGTGTGTGGGGTGCTGCGGACGGGAGGGTCTCTGGGATGATCAGCTGCGTTATAAGCAGACTTGATAGAAGTGGATGGCGTGGAGGGCGATGCGGTAAGAGAAGGCGCGTTAGAAGCAGCAGCCACGATAGCAGCACACGACAATAAACAGAAGATCTGACACGGGGAGAGGGGAGGGGGACATCATTGGGAAGGGCAAAGGGGAGGAGGAGAAAGAGGAAAACGGGGGGCGGGGGGGATATGGGGGACGGAAGTGGATGCATATGGGGAGGCTGCATTCTCGTGGAAACTTCCTCATACCACACTCTGTGGAAAACGGCGATGCCTGATAGGCCGGAAGGAAGGTACATTTAAGAATGCATTCGGGAATACGAAACGACAAACACCACGGTTCCAGTCAGACGACTCGTACGTTGTACAACGGCCGCGGCGGGGGCCGAAATCTCGCCCGTCCTCGTCGCTTCTTCGCGGAACATTGGAGTTGACGGGAGAATTCCCAGGCCATAGCCGCGGCACGACTGGAAAATTGAATCTCGCCTACAACGGGTGGGTCAGCCAGACGTCTGCCAATTCGTACTTCTTCCTGCTTTGAATCTCGCCTAGAACGGGTGGGTCAATTATCGGAGTAGACCAGAGTCGGAGGCAGACGGAGACAGACGGAGACAGACGGAGACGAATTGGAGCCAGATCCAGCGCGACGTGTCCCAAAAGGTCCATACATTCGCAATACTACAGCTGCTGAAGTGTCCACTCACGCGTCGGAGCGCGCATAGCATCGACAACGGGGCTCAGAACAGCACGAACATTCGACGGAAGCTACGCTAATGGTCTACTTTGCTGCTAGATTTACTCTTGGAAGACGGCATTCCAAGACCGCATTGGACATGTATTTCTAAATAGCAATGGAGTAAGGGAATCGAAGACGGGAACGAACCTCCAGCAGCTACCAACCACGGCTCGTGGAACTTAGAAAGTGAACAGTGAATCGTGATGCGGCTCGGGGACGACGCTAAGACGAATACATTCCTTTGATACGAACTAGTTACTAGACCAGGGCTGAACGCGGCACCTCAGGTTGCGGGCGGCACGGGCACACATACTTTGCCATAGGAAAATAAGTATTTGTTTTCTTACAATCGCTGAACGGCATAACGGGGCACCCACTAGTCCCAATATCAGCAGAATCTCGGCAATAACGGCTCTGGGAAAGGACTCTTGCATTCCCGAAAGGCCTTCCATGCACCCTCCTCTAAAGGCCTTTGCATTCTCCAAAAGGCTTTCGCATTCTCAGAGGTTCCAATCCAACCAACCTCCAACGTCCAACTTCCAACTTCCAACCAAAGCGGGAACGAAGTCTCTGCTGTTTTTTCCCAGTTGTTTTTTCTGACGGTGGGCAGGCTGCGGTCACCAAATTTTGTTGTGCCCGCCAGGCCCGCTGGCCCACCAGACCCCCCTGGCCCGCCCCGCCACCGACCAGAACATATGTGCTCGTTGTGTTTTGTGACCTTTGTCTCTCTACCAACCGAACCAGACCAAACACAGCAAACCCTTGTTGCGACGGCAAACGGAAGGTTTCGAACGAGCAAAATTTTCCGCTTCCCGCCGAGGCAGCAGCCTTGACGAATGGGCATATGGGAGCAACCCTTGTTGCGGGTCTTGGTTGGCTTGCATGAGATGGGAAGTCGACAGGCTCGGTAATGGCGAGATAGTTAGGTCTGGCGATGGTAACGGGTGAGCCCTAGTTGCCTCTCCCCCTACACATTTTCGCCAATTCTAACCAATGCCCACCTTGAGAACAGCTGTGGTTCGACGATTTTTCGCTAGCATTTCTCTACCTCCGCAAACAATCCCCAACCATGGTCGCATGAACATCCGCGACTTCGCGAATATCCCTGCCTGCCGCAAACCTGACATTTTCGTGGCGCGATTGCAGGAACATGACGTCCAACCAAGCCAATAGTTACAAAAATCGCCTCGCCCAAGCCAATCAGCACCACCTTCGGCCAATCATTCCCCAGCGCCTAGCCCATCTCCCCCATTGCCCACATCCAACCATCAAGCCATGTGCGCAGAGCGGATCCATCGCCATAGCCATGATAAGCACACCCTCATCACATCAACTAATCTCGAGGCGCAACCGCAGTTTGCTTGCTCTGCTCACTCCCCTTTCAAAAAAGCCTTCCCGCCTCCTTGTGATGTCGGCAAAACAAACAGCGGCAACCAAATCCCATGTTGCTTGCAGCAGTGCCGTGTCTCCCCCTTTCCCCGCATCTCCGTTCCCGGGGGAGGCCAAGTTGTTCTGCTGGCGTCACTGGCCGAAACTGGCGGGGTCGACGACAAACTGCTGCAAGTGTTCGCGCCTCGAGAGAGGAAGAGCAAGGCCGTAGCAACAGGACCCATTCCTCGATAGGCTATTGCGGCCAACGAAAGTCCGTTGCATCAGATAGGCACATGCCGCCGACAGACTATCAGGAGTCAACAAAAGGCTATCGCACACAGCACGGCCTACTACTTATCCTCCGGGAATCGTCTGCTGTTGTCAAACCCGTGTCCGCCCGCTTATCAATTGCTATCGTATCAGGGGCTTAGCAAAATCGTCAATCACCACGTTTAGGCACCATGATCCAGCCTATTACTACTAACAGCAAGTTCGTTAGCAAGTACTGCTTTAGCAGGCACAATGCCACTTCGCCACGCACGAGGCCCTCCAGACCTTACCGCCTCGCTCTCTTGCTGCTCGTGTGTGGCCTCGTTTTAACCTTCGCGCCTTGGGTCAGTACCAAGTTCAATCGCCATGCTAAGGTGTTCGAGTTTCACAGGCGACAGCTGCTCTCGCCACAGTCGCCGTTGACCTCGTTACAGTCGGCGTCAGAATCTGTAACCCGGTTACCCTCCAAGTTCGCCAGATCCGTTATGAGGACGTTCCTTGCTTCAGCACAGCTTCGTCAGTCGACTGATTCAACAGCAGAGAACGACAATGACGCCTCTGGAGCAAAAAACGCATCGGATTTGACGGCGTACACGGATTTGAGTCCTCTGCATATGCGTCGCCACGTGAAACGAGACTACTTCGAGCCAAATGTCGCACTCCAGGACGCGACGCGTGTCAGCAACGGGAAGCGAGGGCAAACGGCGGGGAATTCTCAAAAGAGCGGCGGAAACGGGCTCCCCGCCGATAGCGACGGGAGTAGCAGCAAGAGCACTGACAATCAACTTGAAGTCTGCGTGGCTATAGCGTCGATGCCACGTGTCTTTCCAGAACGACGCAAGCTGCCACCGTGGCACTTCCCAGTGTCTCTCCTTGAAATGCTGGAACAGCGACGGTCTCCGTCTAACATTTCTGGCGGCTTTAAAGACATGAACGTCGTGGTCTACAGTTCTGGCTGCGACGAAAAACGGGAAATTCTACAGCGCCTCAAGAAACAAGCCGCAGCACGCGCAAACCCTCCGTCAGACGCCAGCGGCGCTTCGGAGGAGGACCTACGGCCTACTACGACGAAACGAAGCTTGGTTGACGGAGCGACTCGGCGCCACGTGGAATCAGCTACCGAGCCGGTACTACCAACTCCTCCTGTGGAAGACTTGGAAGAACGAAAGGAGCCGATGGCGGGAGTTCTGCACGAGAAAGCTCTCAGATTAGCTGGAAATGAGTCGTCACTGAATGTAACGGTGTTACCATCTCGCCAAGATGCGTGCGACTTTGTTCAGGAAGACGAGGAGGAGTTGCGAAAGTTGGGCGTGACAAACGAGATGGCCAGCGACGGCTGGAAATCCTGGCGATGGCGAACGAAGCTGGTAATGGATTTCGTGTACGTGATGCGACAGTGCATGGCGACGAAACCGAAATACATCCTTCTGCTTCAGGACGACACAAGGCCAGCCCGGCTCTACGACATCGGTATCGAGAAATTCATTAACGAGGACATGAAGGATAAGGAGTGGACGGTCCTATCGCTTTACTATCCCGAATCGTACCTCTGGCCATATGATCATGGCGACGAATATCTAATTCCCTGCTGCGCTCAGGCTCTGCTTTTCAACGTGTCTGCGCTCGAAGACCTGCTAGGGTTTGTGGAGGAACATTTCACCGAGGCTCCTATGGATTGGCTCCTAAACAAATATCTAACTAGCGCCAACCGGACGGGATACGTGCACGTGCCGTCGCTATTTCAACACGTCGGCGACGTGCGGACCAAAGCGCCAGGAGTCTCTTCGCGCCCGCATCGGGACCGGCGCTTTCATGACGACTACTTAGTTAATCTACTGAGGGCAGCTCAACGGATATTCTCGAGGCTGCGGGCTATGGGGGAGATGGCGGGGTTGATAACGGAGAAAGCGCTGCAGAGGCGGAACTTCTGCAGCAACTCTTCAGGGCATACCCGAAAGAAGCCTTAGGTAATCCGTTACTAGCACCTGAGACTAAGTAAATCCTGGTCCTCCTGTGCTGTATATATTGAGAAGCATAATAATGTAAACTGACAAGTTTACAAGCCATTTTCATCTTGTTATGTGAGCCCATGTTGACATTGTGAGTTCCTGTAAGAAAGTTTTACAATATACTTATATGTACAAATGTAGCATAGTAATTTAGGACCTGGAAATCAAAGTGCTGGAGACCTGTATAATGTGGTCAGCTGACGAGGCTGACGTCCAGCTGTATATATGACTGAGCTGTTACTTCCTGGCCTGAAAATTGCATTAATAAGGACAAACAATAACATATGGGAAGATTGTAAATTGAAATGTGGTGTGCAGGACAGTGTGGGCATCAGAAGAGTTTCTGATGGGTTTCAGAAGAGTTTCTGATTGTAAATTGAAATGTGGTGTGCAGGACAGTGTGGGCAATACGAGTCGCGCGCGCCTCGGTAAAAATGTTGGTGGCATGCGGTTTTCCCGCATGCCACCAACTCTGCCATCTACAGTGGCCCTGCCACCACCCAGGGATACGCCCTTAGTGTTTCTGGGGTCAGGTGTAGTGATATGTATAGCCCAAATGCTTTCGCTTGCCGCCGTGGCAGCTTTGTGAGCCTTGACCAATGGGGCATCTTGTCTGGCGGTTGGCAACCCTGTTGCGGGCCTTGGCATGAGAAGAAATTGACAGGCTGGGCAAATGGACAGGCTGGGGAAACGGCCAGGTTGCCAATTCGGGGAAATTGAAAAATGCATGAGCCCTAGCCCTCTCGCCTGACACATTTACGTTGCGAAAAAACTGTATGTCGATGGGTTTTCGCGAGTAATTTCGGCCTCACCCAAATAGCCCCCTCTCATTTCGCATGACAGCATTTGCGTCTTCGCGAATTTCAGTCACCTGCGGTGCCTGGCACAAACCTGAGATTCTCGTTGCGCGTTTGCAGGAAACAAGGCGTCCAGTGGTTACAGAATACGCCTCGACAATCAGCACCACCTTCAGCCAATCACTCCCCACTACCCCGCCCAGCCCATTTTCCCAAGTGCCAACATCCAACTATCAAACCATTCGAGTCTTGAGAAGAGCAAATCCATCGCCGCTTGCTCGCTCCCTCCGCCTTTCAGAAAAGCCTTCCCGCCGCCTCCAGACAGATGTCCGCAGGACAACCAGCGGCAACCAAATGCCATGTTGCAGTGCAGCAATGCCCCCACGTCCCTTTCCCCGCATATCCCGTCCCGTGCCATCCCAAACGTTCAGTTCTTGAGCTGGAGCTCAGGTTGCTGGAAGTGGCGTGTTGGCCGAAACTGCCGACGACAACCGCTGCAAGTGTTCGCGTCTCGAGGGGGGAAGTGCATGGCTGCAAAACAGGACCCGGTTCGTCGATAGGCTATTGCGGCCAGCAATAACCCGTTGTATCAAGTGGACATATCGCGCCGACAAATTATCACAGGCTGTCGCCAACAGGCTATCACGCACTGCCTATCACTACTTAGGGGGAGTCTGAAGTGAAACGTCGACGGACGCTACACTTTTGTCGGGGGATGTCGGCGAATTTCCACCCTCGGATCGAGCACTCCGACCGTCAAGATTCATCGACATTCCTCGAAGACTCGTCGGGGGATGTCGACGTTCACTTCAGACACCCCCTTATCCTACCAAAATTGTTGCAAACATGTGTCCTTTCCGCTTATCATTTGATTTCGTATCAGATGCTCTAGCACAACCTCCAGCTACCACGTCCAGGCACCATGATCCAACCTACCAGCAAGTTCGTCAGAAAGTGCTGCTTTAGCAGGCACACTACCACTTCGTCGCGCACAAGGCTCTCCAGACCTTACTACCGCCTCGCTCTCCTGCTTCTCGCGTGTGGCCTCGTTTTAATCTTCGCGCCTTGGGTCAGTATCAGGCTCAATCGCCATGTCCACAATTGTGAACGCCTGGACTTTCCTGGTAAGGTGTTCGAGTTTCACAGGCGGCAGCTGCTCTCGCCACAGTCGCCGTCATCATTGACCTCGTTAAAGTCAGCTTCAGAATCTGTAACCTGGTTACCGTCCACGTTCGCCAGATCCGTTTTCAGGACGTTCCTTACTTCGGCACAGCCTCGTCAGTCGACTGGTTCAACAGCAAGGAACGACGACGCTGCTTCTGGAGCTATTAACGCATCGGCTTTAACGGGTTACACGGAATTGAGTCCTCTGCATCTGCGTCGCCACGTCAGACGAGACTACTTCGAGCCAAATGTCGCACTCCAGGACGCGACACGTGGCAGCAACGGAAAGCGAAGTCAAACGGCGGGGGATTATCAAAAGAGCGACCGAAACAGTTTCAATATCGACAGCGACGGGAGTAGCAGCAAGAGCAACAATCAACTGGAAGTCTGCGTGGCTATAGCTTCGATGCCACGTGTATTTCCCGAAAACCGCAAGCTGCCAACGTGGTACTTCCCAGTGTCTCTTCTCGATATGCTGGAACGGCGACGGTCGCCGTCTACCATTTCCGGCGGTTTTAAAGACATGAACGTCGTGGTCTACAACTCGGGCTGCAACGAAAAACGGAAATTTCTACAGCGCCTCAAGAAACAAGCCGCCACGTCAGACGCCAGCGCTTTGAAGGAGGACCCGCGGCCTACTACGACGACTAGAAGTTTGCTGAAAGGACCGACCCTACGCCACGTGGAATCAGCTACTGAGCCGGTACTAGCAACTCATCTGGGCGACTTGGAAGAACGAAAGAATACGATGGAAGTTCTGCATGAGAAAGTTATAAGAATGGCTGGACGAGGATCCTCACTGAATGTAACGGTGTTACCATCTCGCCAAGATGCGTGCGACTTCGTTCAGGAAGACGAGGAGGTGTTGAGAAAGTTGGGCGTGACAAACGAGATGATCGGCGACGGCTGGAAATCTTGGCGATGGCGAACGAAGCTGGTAATGGATTTCGTCTACGTAATGCGACAGTGCATGGCGACGAAACCGAAATACATCCTGCTGCTGCAAGACGACACGAGGCCAGCCCGCCTCTACGACATCGGTATCGAGAAATTCATTAACGAAGATATGAAGGATAAGGAGTGGACGGTCCTATCCCTTTACTATCCCGAATCGTACTTTTGGGAATATAAGCATGGCGGGGAATATCTAATTCCTTGCTGCGCTCAGGCCCTGCTCTTCAGAGTATCGGCGCTCGAAGACCTGCTAGGGTTTGTGGAGAAGCGATTCGTCGAGGCTCCTATGGATTGGCTCCTAAACAAATACCTAACTAGCGCCAACCGGACGGGATACGTGCACGTGCCGTCGCTATTTCAACACGTCGGCTATGTGCGGACCAAAACGCCAGGAGTCTCTTCGCGCCCGCATTGTGACCGGCAATTTCGAGACGACTATGTAGTTAATGTACTGGCGGGAGCTGACCCAACTGATATAATCGGAAATGCAGACTATGGGGACGACAGCGGGAATTATTTCGGGGAAAGCAGCGCAGAGGCGGAACTTCAACAACCCCTCAAGGCATACCCCAAAGAAGCACGAGGTAATCCGATACAACCACCAGAGTCTACGTAAATTGTAAGGATTTCAAATCGTTACAGAGGCACTCGACCAACTGGTTCAGCCTCCGCACCAATTGCAAACTTTCGCGAGCCATCCTTTCTCGACCTCTCAGCTTAGCTATGTTTTCTCCTATTTAGGCCTCGCTACTTGTATCGGCATTCTGTAATTCTTATTCTCGTTATTCATTATTCTGCGCACTCTGCAAGTTCATTCATACCGTAACATAAATCGTGGTCCTCTTGTGCTGTATATATTGAGAAGCATTATAATGTATATTGACAAGTTTACATGCCATTTTTTCCTGTCGTGAGCTTAGATTGACAATTTGTGCAGTGAGGGAAATTAGAAGACGGGATAACATATGTACAGAAATAGTATTGTAATCTCAGACACGGTAATCACACTGATTCAATGTGCTCTATGATACTCGTATAACGTGGTTCGCTGACGGGGTTGACGGCAAGCTGCATATATGACAGCTTCCATGCGCTGAGCTGTTACTTCCTGACCTGCATATTGCAATAATAAGGGGAAAAAAAAAAGTGCTTGTAGGTTGGTATATGGTGCAGAGGACAGGTTGGGCAACAAAAGAGCGGGGTGGTGGTGGAGAGGGGAGGAGGGGGGGGGGGGGTAAGCGACAGATAGGGAGTGCAAGAGGGAAATAGTTACACGCCGCAACAAACGACAGCTTCACGCACCATGTACTGCTCCAGCCGCCCGTGTGATGCTCTCATTCATCAGTGTGCCACCCACATCATTGCAGCCAGCCGCTAGCAGACAAGAAACGCCCTCCAATCCCATCTTCACCCATGAGGCCTGTTGGGTGATGGACAAGGGTGGAACGGAGGCACATGCACACCACACATCAATCCATCCATACTTTGAATCAATGTGTATGTACACGTGCATGTGTATGTGTGCATGTGTGCATGTGCGTGTGCAAGTATATCCCACACCTGGATGTTCGTAATGAGTGGATGCAGCACCAGCCGCCCCACTGCATGCATCAGCACACACTCTCTGAATGTGGGACCTCTTCTGCTGCTGCCCTTGAGATACACTGGCGCCTGGAGGGGGGAGGGCGGTGTGGGGGGTAGGGTGGTTGGGCGGGAAGGGAAGGGGGAAGACCCCTCCCCACAGCGTGCATCAGTACACACTCTCTGAACGTGGGGCCTCGCCTGCTCCTGCCCTTGAGGTACACTGGCGCCTGAAGGGGGGTAGGGGTGGTAGGTTGCTCTCAGTTTTTGAGGCGCCTCAAAAGCCTGCCCTTGAGAAACACAGGCGCCTGCGGGTGAAGAGTTGGGGAGAAATAAAGCTTGAGATGCGGGTGTGCATGCATCCACGTCTGAATTTCAACTGCACGTATGCGCCCAGCTATATGCATGCCTCAAAAGCTACATCCTGTACCCATCCATGACCCAGATCCCCAACATGCATGCACGCTCATCAAATGCATGCATACCCCGAAAGCATGCATGCATGCACATGCCAAATGGATGCATGCACGTCCCTACCTGCATGTGCACGAACGGGAGGGGGACGAATTCCGTGATGCCACCTGTCCGTTCTTGAATGGATCGCAGCAGCAGCAGGTGACGAGCCCTGAGCATGGGAAGGGTGTGGGGGGCATGTGGTGGGGATTGAGTTGGGGGGTTGAGATGTGGGGGTAGGCGAGGGAGAAAAAGAGGGGGCGACAGGCGGAGGGAGAGGAGAAAAGGTATATAGGCCGTATTCAGATTTGAGAAGTCTCAAAATAGGCCTTAAGTAGTGAGCACTGAGTTTCATGAGGTGGTTACCAAGTAGTTCCCAGGTGGTTACCAGTGCATGGGATGGTCCACGTGGCCGAACATGGTGGTGGAGGTGGTGGGGGGGCTGGCAGTTTAAGCCGCACCCAAAGTGATTACCAGCTGAGGCGATTATCAGGTGGTTATCAGATGGTTACGACATGGTTACCAGTGGATGGGATGGTTCACGTGGCCGAACATGATGGTGGAGGTGGTGGGGAGGCTGACAGCATGAGCGGCACCCAGAGTGTAAGCAGGGTTACCAAGTGAGACCAGGCTGTAACCAGATACCAGGTGGTTCGCATGTGGTTACCAGGTTACCATGTGGTTACCAGGTGGTTACCAGTGGATGGGATGGTTCACGTGGCCGAACATGATGGTGGAGGTTATGGGGAGGCCGACAGCACGAGCAGCCCAGACCAGAGTCTAAGTACGGTTACCAGTAGAGAGGTGGTTACCATGTGGAAGGTGGTTACCATGTGGGAGGTGGTTACCAGGTCCCAAATGGTTACCAGTGAATCGGATGGTCCACGTGGCCGAACATGATGGTGGAGGTGGTGGGGAGGCCGACAGAATGAGCGGCCTCGATCACCTCCCTCCATTGGACGGTTGAGATCTTGTCTGGGCACAGCACGGCTCGCACTGAGTCGTCCAAGATCTACAGCGGTGGAGAGGGGTTGGAGAATTTGGGTGGAGAGGGGTGGGTTCAAAGGGGTGCAGATGGGTTGGAGGGGGTGAGAGGAGAGGGGTGATGGGCAGGCCAAAAGCAAGAAGAAGGGTGATGCCAGGCATATCAGACGTGCCAACAAGAACTTTTCTCACCCCTGCTGAGCTGTTCTGGGCAGGGATCCCAGACCCGCACTCCTCGGGAGCTGGAGAAAGTGTGACACGCTCCGGTGCACTGCGGTGCAAAGAGGCACGAATCGAATATGCTTCTCACCTCTGCAGCTGTTCCAGGCAGGGACCCCAGTCCCGCACTCTTCAGGAGCTTGAGGAAGTGTGGAACACTGAAGCGTGTGCATTTGGGGAAAGACGAGAGAAGGACGAACAGACGAAGGGAGCAAGTTTTGTAAATTGACTCAAAGAAGGAGGAAGAGCGGCACACGTGTGGGGAAAAAATGATGAGAGGGGGACGAACAAGGGCGCGATAACGGCCCGACATTTTCGTACAAAATATTGTACACATTGTGCGGTTTTGCACACATTAGTGCAGTTAAGGGATCATACTATTGGCGCCTCAGGAATCTAGCATACCTGCAGTTGAGGGACGTGGCACCATGCCACACCTCCAGCGGCGAGAACGCTTGCACGTGTGAGAGGATCTGACATGGTGCCACGTCCCTCAGCTGGACATGCTGCCTTGACAGCTGATCTGAGAGGATGGAAAGATAGGTGGCGCCTCAGGAATCTAGCATACCTGCAGTTGAGAGAGGTGGCACCATGCCACACCTCCAGAGGCGAGAAGGCCTGCACGTGCATGTCGGGACATGCTGCCTTGACAACCGATAGAACGGAGAGGTAGGTCCCTCCCGTGAAGTCAGGAAGACGCGTCACATACGCATACCTGCAGTTGAGAGAGGTGGCGCCGTGCCACACCTCCAGAGGCGAGAAGGCATGCACGTGCATGTCGGGACATGCTGCCTTGACAGCTGAGAGGATGGAGACGTAGGTCTCCCCTGTGAAGTCCGGGTGTATGCCTCCCTGGGGGGTAGAAATTGGGGCACACAGGGGTAGTGAGACAGGGGGGCACGACGGAGGAGAGGCAGGCCCTTCGAGGCTTGACGGCTGAGAGGATGGAGAGGTAGGTTTCTCCTGTGAAATCTGGGTGTATGCCTCCCTGGAGGGTCGGGTTTGGGGCGCATAGGAGTAGAGAGGCAGGGAGACTCGAAGAAAGAGAGGCAGATCCGTTAAGGAGGATGGAGAGGTAGGTCTCTCCCGTGACGTCCGGGTGTATGCCTCCCTGGGGTGTGGGGACGGGGATGGTGGGCAGCGTCGAAAGCGTTGAGATCAGAGAGGATGGAGAGGTAGGTCTCTCCCGTGACGTCCGGGTGTATGCCTCCCTGGGGTGTGACAGAAGCAAGTAGGCAATGACGGGAGAAATGAAGAGCCGACATGAGAGAGAGAGCATGCTGATTGTATCAAGTGCAGGTGTGGAAGCTTACATGCATACACCCAGTGTTCTCCCAATAATCATACCTGCATGCAGACCTCGGTTGCACCCCTCTCTTGAGGCGCCTCAAAAGCATACAGACACGCAGTGTGCTCCCACCACTCGTACCTGCATGCAGACCTCGGTTGCTCCCCTCTCCCATGCCTCCTTTGCTCGACTGCTGATCTCCTCTAGAGACATGCTGCCATGCCATGTGCATGTAAAATAAGAGATGAGCGAAACACATGTGGAACGGACTGCTGGCATGACGGCATGAAATAATGGATGGCAGGAGAGGTGACTCTTGAGTCGACTCAAGAGTAACGTGGAACAGATTGCATGTTGCATTGTGGCATGGCATGATGGCACGATAGCATGACACAGAGGACGGCAGTGGAGCATAGCAGAAGAGGAACTCTCACAGGTAAGGCTGCCCCCTAAGGCTCTCGGCTGACTTCCCCTTGCTGCATAGAAAATGAGAGGGGAGGGAGAAGGAACAGAGGCTAGGCGTCAAACGGCAGGCAATGCAGGGAAAGTCCATGTGATCCAATTTAATGCAAGATGGGCCTTCCCCGCAATGCATATGTCTCAAAACTGAAAAACTTCTGGTGATCACCAAGAACATATCATGTGCAACTTGTTTTTCACACCGCTTTTCCTCCCGACACATGGCTGAGTGCATGCATGTCTGACGTGGCAGCTTGCCATACATGTCTGACGTGGCAGCTTGCCATACGTACCTGAAGGCGCAGAACTGGCAGGCGTAGGTGCACACGTTGGTGTAGTTGATGTTGCGATTCACCACGTACGACACCTCGTCACCGCTCACCACCGCTCTCAACCCATCTGCAGCGCGGCACACCGCATGGAAGTCAGTGCCGCGTGCGGAGAAGAGCCGAACTATCTCCGCTTGTTGGGTGTTGGGGTGTGAGGGCATACGCACGGCATGCTGGGGTGTGCAGACTCAAGCCTAATTCTGAGGCGCCTAAAAAATCAAAGTCCGCATGATGGGCGTGTGTTGTCATGAGGCACAGGAACGGCGATCATTGATGGTACTTTTGAGAATTCTCAAAAGTACCATCAACGCATGATGGGCGTGTGCTGTCGTGAGGTGACTTTTGAGTCGACTCAACAGTCACCTCGTGTGCTGTCGTGAGGCACAGGAACAAAAAAAAAAAAAAAAAAAAAAAAAAAAGGAACGGTGCACATCAGATTAGATCAGACCCTCACCTGAGACAACGTGCGTCCCTCCAACTATATTGGAGTCACTATTGATATTTTTTTCCTAACGACTCACCTGACTGAGGCGAAGGAGAAACGAAATGATCGATGCACATCAGATCAGACCCTCACCTCAGAGAAGTGAAGTGATCGATGAGATTTTCAAAATGGCTCGCCTGAGGCGAATGAGAAATGAAGTGATCGATGCGATTTTTTCCAAATGACTCGCCTGACTGAGGCGAAGGAGAAATGAGATGAAGATCACCTCAAAATGATTGATGCACATCAGACCCTCACCTCAGACAACGTGCGTCCCTGCAGAGCTCGTTCGAGGATGCGCGCCACGTCATCGCTTGCTCGTGCCACGTCATGCATTCGCATAGCCTTGTCACTTGGTGTACTTTCCACGTCATCACCTGCCACGTGGGCACGTCTATCTGTCCCCGTCAGCAACCCATCTGCACCTACAGCTATACATCCTCTCCCGCTGATCTCCCTTGATTCGACTGCTGCTGCTTCAGGGTCCCCTACTGCTGCTGATCCTTCTGCTGCTGCTGCTGCTGCTGCTGGTCCAACCAGCAAGCCCTCTGCACCGGGAGGCAGGGGCAGCAGGGTCCCAGGTGCCCACTGCTCGCACCTAGCATAGCCCGAACTGTCCGAATGCTGGAGCACGTGCTGAAGGACCAAGGGGTCCTGGTGGCAGGGGAGGGAGGGAGGGCAGGGAGGATGGGTAGGGAGAAGAGAAGAGAGAACGTAAAAAAAACATGGATTCGTGGTTTCAGATCAGAGGACTTGTGGCTGCAGAGGAGTGGATGTAGATCCTTTCATACCCAGGATTGTGTTTTATGAGTCGACTCAAAAGTCAACTCAAAAGTCAACTCAGAAGTCGACTAAAAAGTCGACCCAAAAGTCGACTCAAAAGTCGACTCAAAAGTCGACTTGCGGCCGCAGAGGAGTGGATGTGGACCCTTTCACGCCCAGGGATGAAACGATGCGTTGTGTGCAACGATGGCAGGGGCAGCACTGAGGCAGGGGCAGCACTGAGGCAGGGGCAGCAGGGTTCCAGCCAGGTGACACCATTCTCACCAGCCACGTGTCAACATTCTCACCAGCCACGTGTCAACATTCTCACCAGCCACGTGTCAACATTCTCACCAGCCACGTGTCAACATTCTCACCACCCACGTGTCACCATGCTCACCACCCAGGTGTCACCATTCTGCCAGCCACACTCAACAGCCACGTGTCACCATACTCACCAGCCACGTGTCACCATACTCACCAGCCACGTGTCCTGGTTGTGCAATGACAGAAAACTGGGGTAGACTGGCAGGCGAGGCACGAGAACCTTCCCAGAAGCTGCAGTGACTGAAGCTAGCTCGTGAATGTGGGGCCACGGGGCCTGGGGAAGCGGAACCGGGATAATTGGGGGGAGGATGGATGGATGGTGGGAGAGGTAGAGGAAGCGACTTTTGAGTCGACTCAAAAGTCGCCTGGGGAAGCGGAACCGGGATAATTGGGGGGAGGATGGATGGTGGGAAGGTGGGAGAGGTAGAGGAAGGGTGGGAGATCATGGATGGAGGAAGAGGGAAATTGGAAGGGGGTTTGACCTGGTCAACGGTACACCACCCCAGAACCCCGTAACTCAGGCAGAATTCCTCAGAGGCAGAATTCCTCAACCCTAAACTCCAGCACCTCACCTCAGGGTTGACCCAGTCAACGGTGACTGGTGAGATTCGCAGCGAGTGCTTCGCCATACACTGCTCTCACCTCGGGGTTGACCCAGTCAACGGTGACTGGCGAGATCCCTCCCCAGTCGTTGATCCCCGCTGCTATGAGAGCACTCTGAGCCACGTCCCCCACACTGCCACACACGCACCATGAAACAAGGAAGCAAGAGCACGAAAGGGCTTTAACAATTCTAACAGAGGGCAGTGTGACTGGCGAGATCCCCCCCCAGTCATTGATCCCCGCTGCTATAAGAGCTCGCTGAGCCACGTCCCCCGCACTGCCACACACAACGAAACGGGGAGGAAACGAGGAGGAAGAAAATAATTATAGCAAAATACAGAGAGTGACTGGCCTCTAAATAGCCCACCCCGCCATCCTCGTCCGCCCCCCCAAGCCCTCCTTGAAACCGCTGCATTATCACCTCCTACATGTGTGCATGTGTGTGTCCCTGTCTGGCCCTGACTGTGTGTGTACATGCTCCTGCTCATTATCTCTTCGTCATTCACCTGAGGTTGGGTGGAGACTGGATGCTCATATGAGCCCCGAACACGATTCTCGCCACCGCCACGCTCCACAGCACCTCCTCCGCCTCTGCATGCCCCCACCCGCCCATCCTCATCCGCGTGTGTGTGTGTGTGTGTGTGTGTGTGTGTGTGTGTGTGTGTGTGTGTGTGCGTGTGCGTGTGCGTGCGTGCGTGCGTGCGTGCGTGCGTGTGTGTGTGTGTGTGTGTGTGTGTGTGTGTGCGTGCGTGCTGTCACCTCACCTCAGGTTGGGTGGAGACTGGATGCTCATATGAGCCCCGAACACGATTCTCGCCACCGCCACGCTCCACAGCAGCTCCTCTGCCTCTGCATGCCCCCACCCGCCCATCCTCGTCTGCCCCTTGGCTCTGAATGGCTGGATAATGATTTCTTGTATGTGCCCATAGCGACAGTGTAGGTCCCGCAAACTGAATAAGTCCCTTAGTCTGTCAGCCCTCGATTCGCCTATGCCCACAAGGAGACCGCTTGTAAAGGGTATACGGGCAGCACCTGGGGTAAGGAAGGAGTGAGAAGAGAGTCTGAGGTGAGTGAGAAGGTCAAGGAAGAAACTGGCTGCATGATCATCTCCTGTATGTGAGGGGAGGAGATGGCTGCATGATCACCCTCCATCCTCGTCTGCTCCTTGGCTCTGAACGGCTGAATGATCATCTCCTGTATGTGCCCGTAGCGGGAGTGAAGGACCCGCAGGGTTAGCCGGTCCCTTAGTCTGTCGGCTCCTGTCCCGCCTATGGCCACAAGGAGACCGCTTGTAGAGGGTATGCGGGCAGCACCTGCAGCAGAGTGCGATGAGTGAGAACAGGGTGAGAAGAGAGTGAGAAGGTGTGAGGGGAGGAGATGGCTGCATGATCACCCTCCATCCTCGTCTGCTCCTTGGCCCTGAACGGCTGAATGATCATCTCCTGTATGTGCCCGTAGCGGGAGTGTAGGTCTCGTAGGGTTAGCAGGTCCCTAATTCTGTCGGCTCTTGACTCGCCTATGCCCACAAGGAGACCGTTTGTAAAGGGTATACGGGCAGCACCTGCCGTGAGAGGGTATAAGGGGAATGAGGGGAATGAGGGGAATGAGGGGAATGAGAGTGGAGGGAGATGGAAGAGAGAGGGCAGTGAGAGGGTCTGGTCTGATGCACTCTAAGCCGCACTCCTTACCTGGACTGGACACCCCCAGTGCACCCCAACGGGTTTCATCAGCCCCTCAGATCTCCTCCTACACTCTTTGCCTGCAGTTTTGAGGCGCCTCAAAAGTCTAAGCCGTACTCCTTATGTGGACTGGACACCCCCAGTGCGCCCCACCGGGTTTCATCAGCCCCTCAGAACGAACTCCTACACTCTCCTGCCTGCACCTCACCCACTTCCACCAACTCACCAGCAGCCTCAATCGTTGCCAGTCTCACGCTCGGCTCCTTATCCGGACACCCCCAGTGCGCCCCACCGGGCTGCATCAGCCCCTCTGCCGTGCTCTCCAGCATCAGCCCCTGGCTGGCCGCCACGTGGCGCAAAAGGACAAGGTCTGCCGCCCCCATGGTGCCCGCGTTGATGTGTGGCAGGAGTCCCGTGGACTGTAGCACTCTGGCGGCTAGGTGGGCGATGAAGTGTATGGTAGAGGCGAATCCCAGCTCCTGCAGCTGCAATGACAAAGAAAACGAGAGGAGTAGGTGGGGGCAGCGAGGGATTTATCACTACAGCATTAATGCACTGTTGCACTCTGGCGGCTAGGTGGGCGACGTAGTGTATAGTGGAGGCGAATTCTAGCTCCTGCAGCTGGAAATGGAGGAGGCAAACGGGAGGGAGGAACAGCATCAGGCACTGTTGTTGCACTCTGGCGGCTAGGTGGGCGACGTAGTGTATGGTGGAGGCAAACCCTAGCTCCTGCAGCTGAAATCGCAACAGGATTGGAAGGAATTGGCGGGGTTGAGGAGACAGAACAGCATTTCGGACTATAACACTTTGTTGGGCAGGTGGAAAGCGGGAAAAAGGTTCAGGGACAAGAAGAACTTACTAATCTCTTTCCTCGCCTCCTCATACCCAGAGTAAACAGAGCCTTCACACACCCAACCGCTGTTTGAGGCGAATCAGAAGCTGTAAAATTCAACTGACCTCTTTCCTCGCCTCCTCGTATCTGAGCTCAGGTTTATCACCTAGAGTGAACAGTGCCTCCACACAGCCCACCGCAGCTCCGGCCCGAGCCACTTCCAGCACCTCAGCTTTGGTCATGTATGCGCGCCGAACCTGATCCGGAGGCTTGGCAAAGGTGCAGTAGGCGCAAGTGTCCCTGCAGAGAAATGTGACTGGAATGAAGACCTTGGGCGAGAATGTGACTATATGGGGGTCCTCGCGCTGGTCGCGAATTTTTCCGGCTGCTGAAACGAGCGTTTCAAGAGGTTTTCTTTCCCACATGAATCTGGATGACTCATGGTGGGGAGAAGCTGTTACACATGCTGCTTGGGTCAAGAATCGTCGACTGACAAGCTCCATTGCTGAGGGTATTACACCCTATGAGGCATTATATGGCATAAAGCCAAATGTGTCCATGCTGCGAGTATTTGGCTGCATGGGCCAGTACAAAGTGCTAGATGACAAACGCAGCAAGTTTGAAAGTAAGGCAGCATGGGGCATGCATCTGGGCATGGCCAAGGAAAGTAAGGGCTGGTTAATGTGGGATCCTCTCCTAAAAAGAGACATTGTGTCAAGGGACGTGATCTTCTATGAAGACATGTCCCCTTCTTCTTGGAAACTTTCTTTTCCTCTTGTTTCCTCTCAAGTTCCTCCCTTCTCTACCTTTGCAGATTTCGAACCTCCAACAATCATTCTAAGTGGAGTTTCTGCATCATCACTGCAGCAGCAACACGAAGACATGTCTCATGCTCAAGACCAACAACAACCGCCATCATCTTCTGCTCCCACCCCTCATCACCAAGAGCAACAGCAGCAGCAGCAGCAGGTGCCGCTCGAGTCTCTTGAGTCCTTCTCCACTGCTGTCCCTTCCGCTCCTTCTTCGTCTCGCTCTGAGGGTCAGCAGTGCGGGGGGGTGTTGCAGTGAACTGTGGCTGCTGCTCGCGTGGCACCAGGGTGGCGGGAAATATTTCACGTGGCGAAATTTTTCGCCGCAATTTCCCCGTCAGCCAAAATCCGAATATGCAAAAGGCATCTTGCAAAAATGCCCACTCGCCACCACACCCTTCCTATCTCCAGACAGCAAAAACCTACCAATCAAAACCTATCAATCCTCCACCTCAACTCTCCTCCTATCCTCATCATCTTTCTCATCCCATTATCCACCAATCAAACAAAAGATTCCATACCAAGCCTTCCAATCCAAGCCACATTCATTCCACTCACCAAGCCTTAAAATCAAAGCCAAATACATCCCATTCACCAAGCCTTAACTTCAAGGCCACATTCATTCTCTTCACCAAGCCTTCACTTCAAGGCCACATTCATCACCCCCATCTTATCCAACTCAACCAATCACAACCATTCATCCTTTCCTCATCCTTCATCCAACATCAAGCTCCACCAAATACAAAAGGGTCCTCTTCATTTCTTCAAATAAATATTCTTCAATGCTACTTCATACCCAAACTCTCAACAAGTTCTTCAAACTCCCTCAAGGCCAACCTCAAGTCCTCCTCCTTATGCTCCAACTCCTAAGGCTTCATCATCACCACCAACCTCTCCCAACCCAAGCTCATAGCCATATGCTCCAATTCTAGAGAAGTTTGTGCCACATAGTTTTACTTCTAGATCATCAAGGATAGTTGATCTCAAGATCCTACCATGTACCTCCCTTTGATTAATGTACTTTAAAGCTTCAAGCAAGATTGGTGTATTCTTCTACCCAAGGTCCAAGCTCCAACCTCAACATCCAAGCTTGGAGGTTTCTCTTCATTCAACAAACATTATCTACAAGTCAACATTCAAGATCAACTTCTCAACATTCAAGCTTTGAGGTTCTTCATTAACAACTAAGACAACATTTAAGCTTGAAGTGAAGATCAACTTCTACAACATAATAGTAAGAACTCTTTTCAAGTAAGTGGTTATCCCTTCCTCTCATTTTTCACCAAGTTTCTTTTACATCAAAGTTCATTTGCTATTATCAAGTTGTTTTATATTCAAGCTCTTTCCATAGTAATCAAGTTCTTATTCTCAAGTTCGTTACAAGTTCCTTTCAAGTATCTTTCAAGCCCTTTACCTTTTCTTCAATACTTTCTTTTAAGCCAATCTTGTTTGGTCCCTTTTATCCCTATCAAGTCTATCTATCTTCTCCTTCAAAATTTTCTTCATTCTTAATTACTCCATACTTCAAGATTTCCTTTCAACTTGTTTTTGCTTTTCAACTTGGTTTTACTTTGATCTTACCTTTTCTTTCTAGGTGTTTTCTTTCTTTCTCCTTACCATTTACCCTCCCTCGTCTATAACTTCAATTTCAAAATGGGATCTGAGCCCGAGTTCATTCCTTTTTGCTGTTTCTTCCGTGCGCATCTTGTATAGTTTTTTTTTTAAGCCCGTTATTTGCCATTAGTGGCATCCTTGCACTTGGTCTTGCGCCCCCTTTTGGGTCCTCCTTTTTGTGTTTCCCCTTTTTTGTTTTTGTGTGTTTGTGTATATGTGTGTCTGTGTGTGTGTGTTTGTCTATTTCCCCTTCCCCTTGTGTGAAATTGTTTGATTGTATCAGGAGTTTTAATTTACCAACATGGATGAAAAGGACTCAAGTGTTCCTATGGGATCAACTTCACCAGCTGTAACCACAAACTCTTCAAACGAATCAGCACCTCCTACAACCAACACATCATCTCCATCTACACCACCTACTACATCTACATTTACCTCCTCCTTAGTCCCCAAATTGGAGCTTCCACGCTTCAACGGCAAAGGTTTTTCATCATGGAGCATCCGCTTTCAACAAGCCGCCACTCTTCTTGATCTTTGGCCTATCTACATCGGCCAAAACACTCCCCCTTCAACTGCTGCACCTGATCAAGAACAGAGCAACTGGATCAAGAAAAATGCTGAAGCTTATCTCTATCTCCTCTCTTCCATTCAAGACCCCTACTCTCAACCCCTCCTCCTCGTATCAACTCAAAAGGACAGTGCCAGAGCTGCTTGGGAGCGGCTCAAACGTCTTCATCAACCTATTTCCCAAGGTTCTAAGGCAGAAGTGTGGAACAAGATTGTCTCTCTCCGCATGGGGGAGAGTGAGTCCATCCCTGACTACTTACAATGTGGTGAAATGGTCCTTTACGAAGCTACACTTCTCGACATTGAGGTCCCGGAATCTCTCTTCATCACCATTCTTCTAGCCGGACTTTCATCTGGATGGAGCACTATGAGAAGCACCATTCAAGCCTTTCCTGAGGAGACAAGGACCCGAGATTTCATCTTCAACACGCTCATCACCGAACATCAGACAAGAGAACTTGCAAAGCTTCAGAGAAATCCTGGACCAGCATGGAGTGGAATGACAAGTTCCAACTATCGCCCTCAACAAAGTGTTCAACAACAGAGCAAGTTTCAGCAAGGTAAGTCCTCTCAAACCCCAACACACTCTCTTCTTGGACAACCCACACCAAGTCATATTTCTCAGCTTGCATCATACTCTAATCATATTCCTTATAAGCCAAAGTCAAGGTATCAATTTGAGTGTCATTATTGTCATAAATGGGGACATCCTTGGTTCAAGTGCAACATACGTCCTGCGAACTGGACACCACCTTCATCTCTGCTTTCTGACAAAGGAAGGGCCGCCATTGCTATTACATCCCATACCCCTCCAGAAAATCAACCAGACAGTGCGCATCATGGGGCATTCTTTCAGAATGCTTCCCAAGTCTCATCTCAAAACCATGTCTCTGCTTCCTCTATGCCACAACCTCACACACCAGAGGCGCCTCTTCAAGCCACCATAGGAGTCGTTTCATATGAGAGAGACTCTACTCAATCGAATGCACCGAGTTTCGCATTTGCATCATCCTCTTGTCTCCATGCATTTACACAGGATCCCAAGATTTGGTTTTTGGACAGTGGATGTGATCAACATATGACCCCTCATGCCTCCCTCCTTCACAGCCTCAAGCCCTCCAATGTGAAAGAAGTGGTTGTTGCCAGCAACCATTCGGTGCCAGTTCAAGCAGAGGGAACAATGACATTTCTCAGTCCAGAGGGAATTCATATGTCATTCTCAGGCATTTTACTTGTCCCCTCACTAGGGGCGAACCTTCTCTCAATTGGTCAAATGGAAGAGAAAGGTATTTCCATCTCTTTCTCAGATGGTTCTGTGCAGGTTCGTGCTCCAACTGGACATCACATTGCAAGAGGTGTTCGTAATGGACGTCTCTATCGAGTGGAGATTGATGCACAGCCACCTGCCAAGCCCTACAGCAGTCCCTCAGTTGCTGCTACCACCACCTCAGTAAGACTTCATCCTGGTACATCTGCATCTCCTTACACCTGGCATTGTCGTTACGGTCACCCTGAAGAGTCTAGCATCACACGCATGCAAGCACATGCAAGTGTTGATGGTCTTATCATCTCCAAGCAGTTGTCATCATCTCAGTCATCGTGCCATACTTGTGTTGAGGCTAAGCTTCCTCGTCATCCTTTCTATTCTTCTGAGTCTGAAGTCTCTCAACCGCTTGAGCTCATTCATAGTGACCTGATGGGTCCTTCCCGTACACCAAGTCGTACTGGGAAAAGATATGTAATGTCACTCATTGACCATCATACAAAATTTGCTTGGATCTCTCTTCTTGGATCTAAAGATGAAGTTCCCGGTGTTATCCAGTCCTGGTTTCCTTATATTGAGCGTCAGTTGGGTCTCAAGGTCAAAATTTTTCGTTCTGATCGTGGAGGAGAGTACATGTCTAACTCTTTCCGCTCTTTTCTTGCCAACCTTGGAGTTGAACAGCAATTGTCATGCACAGCAACACCTCAACAAAATGGTACTGCTGAGAGGTACAACCGTACGATTCAAGAGATCTCAAGAGGTTTTCTTTCCCACATGAATCTGGATGACTCATGGTGGGGAGAAGCTGTTACACATGCTGCTTGGGTCAAGAATCGTCGACTGACAAGCTCCATTGCTGAGGGTATTACACCCTATGAGGCATTATATGGCATAAAGCCAAATGTGTCCATGCTGCGAGTATTTGGCTGCATGGGCCAGTACAAAGTGCTAGATGACAAACGCAGCAAGTTTGAAAGTAAGGCAGCATGGGGCATGCATCTGGGCATGGCCAAGGAAAGTAAGGGCTGGTTAATGTGGGATCCTCTCCTAAAAAGAGACATTGTGTCAAGGGACGTGATCTTCTATGAAGACATGTCCCCTTCTTCTTGGAAACTTTCTTTTCCTCTTGTTTCCTCTCAAGTTCCTCCCTTCTCTACCTTTGCAGATTTCGAACCTCCAACAATCATTCTAAGTGGAGTTTCTGCATCGTCACTGCAGCAGCAACACGAAGACATGTCTCATGCTCAAGACCAACAACAACCGCCATCATCTTCTGCTCCCACCCCTCATCACCAAGAGCAACAGCAGCAGCAGCAGCAGGTGCCGCTCGAGTCTCTTGAGTCCTTCTCCACTGCTGTCCCTTCCGCTCCTTCTTCGTCTCGCTCTGAGGGTCAGCAGTGCGGGGGGGTGTTGCAGTGAACTGTGGCTGCTGCTCGCGTGGCACCAGGGTGGCGGGAAATATTTCACGTGGCGAAATTTTTCGCCGCAATTTCCCCGTCAGCCAAAATCCGAATATGCAAAAGGCATCTTGCAAAAATGCCCACTCGCCACCACACCTTTCCTATCTCCAGACAGCAAAAACCTACCAATCAAAACCTATCAATCCTCCACCTCAACTCTCCTCCTATCCTCATCATCTTTCTCATCCCATTATCCACCAATCAAACAAAAGATTCCATACCAAGCCTTCCAATCCAAGCCACATTCATTCCACTCACCAAGCCTTAAAATCAAAGCCAAATACATCCCATTCACCAAGCCTTAACTTCAAGGCCACATTCATTCTCTTCACCAAGCCTTCACTTCAAGGCCACATTCATCACCCCCATCTTATCCAACTCAACCAATCACAACCATTCATCCTTTCCTCATCCTTCATCCAACATCAAGCTCCACCAAATACAAAAGGGTCCTCTTCATTTCTTCAAAAAAATATTCTTCAATGCTACTTCATACCCAAACTCTCAACAAGTTCTTCAAACTCCCTCAAGGCCAACCTCAAGTCCTCCTCCTTATGCTCCAACTCCTAAGGCTTCATCATCACCACCAACCTCTCCCAACCCAAGCTCATAGCCATATGCTCCAATTCTAGAGAAGTTTGTGCCACATAGTTTTACTTCTAGATCATCAAGGATAGTTGATCTCAAGATCCTACCATGTACCTCCCTTTGATTAATGTACTTTAAAGTTTCAAGCAAGATTGGTGTATTCTTCTACCCAAGGTCCAAGCTCCAACCTCAACATCCAAGCTTGGAGGTTTCTCTTCATTCAACAAACATTATCTACAAGTCAACATTCAAGATCAACTTCTCAACATTCAAGCTTTGAGGTTCTTCATTAACAACTAAGACAACATTTAAGCTTGAAGTGAAGATCAACTTCTACAACATAATAGTAAGAACTCTTTTCAAGTAAGTGGTTATCCCTTCCTCTCATTTTTCACCAAGTTTCTTTTACATCAAAGTTCATTTGCTATTATCAAGTTGTTTTATATTCAAGCTCTTTCCATAGTAATCAAGTTCTTATTCTCAAGTTCGTTACAAGTTCCTTTCAAGTATCTTTCAAGCCCTTTACCTTTTCTTCAATACTTTCTTTTAAGCCAATCTTGTTTGGTCCCTTTTATCCCTATCAAGTCTATCTATCTTCTCCTTCAAAATTTTCTTCATTCTTAATTACTCCATACTTCAAGATTTCCTTTCAACTTGTTTTTGCTTTTCAACTTGGTTTTACTTTGATCTTACCTTTTCTTTCTAGGTGTTTTCTTTCTTTCTCCTTACCATTTACCCTCCCTCGTCTATAACTTCAATTTCAAAACAATACACCCCTTGGGGAACTATCCCAACCATGGTTTCCATGGTGGGATGGTTCCTAGGCTTGGAGCCTATGTGGCAATTGTGTTGGGTTGGAAAACCCAACTTAGAACCATTCAATGGTTGTGTTTAGGATAGAGTAGATCGTAACACTTGTTTGGCAGTTTCTGATTGGTTGGAATTCCAACCTTCAACATTCTCTTTGTTGAGTTGGAAATGTTCCAAACCTCCAAAGTTGAGGCTTGGCAAACCCAAACCAAGTTTCATCCCAACCAACTCAACCATCTTCTCCAACTCTTCCTTTGTCGAGAGAAGTTCTCAACAATTGACTTAGAGAGAGATCGATGGTTGTTAGCTCGGTAGTTAGGGTAATACGTTACAACAGCAGTGGTGGCAGGAGCTCTGTCACCGGATTCGTCTTCAGTTATTCTCCTGTCCTCTTCTGTGCTCCTTCCTTTCTCCTGTCCATATTCTCGCCTCCTCTTCCCTTTCTGAGCTCGCACGACTATGTCGCACAGCAATTTGAGTCGCTCATCTTCGTCTGCTGGAGTCTTCGCTTCCTGCTCATCTAGCACATGTGTGATGTCAATTGAACGGTCAGGATCATGCGAATTTAGCCTGCTAGCGAATGAGCCTCTCGCCTGAATGAACCTCATGAATGCCTGCTTGCGATTTGGACAAACCGGAAACGGTACAGAGACGAGCTGACGTGTAAGGCGGAATGCGGAGGACTGTTCGCTCAACGGAATTCGCGGATTATGACGTGTCATTCCGAGGACATTGCGACGTATTACGACCTTCGAGGAAAGAAATCGAGTATGAGGAGCCGCAGTAATGGTCTCCATTCTGTTTCGGGCCAGCTATTAGTCTGGTCGGGTGCAATTAAAATGGTCGGGTCAGCAAAATTTCAGACGATTTCTACTGGTCACCAGAGCCTGGAAGAAGCGGCCCTGATAACCAGAAAATAGAACCTGGAATGTGAGGAATTGTCAGGATTTATGAATAAACTGTGTTGGAATCAGCGGAGAGTGTCAGGGAGATGGCAAGTGATCACTGAATCTGCTCCTGAATGGAAGAACGGAAGGATGGCTGGAATCTGCCAGGATGGGTGGAGTTCCCTTTGTCTGGACGGAATTCGCCCACGTTCTCGCTGTCGCAGCGAGACAGTGTCGCGAGCGTTTTCGCAAACGGCTTCTGCGCACTGACTCGTTGCGATTTTCCAAGTGATCTCGCAAAATGCGAATCCTTGTTACAGAAACTACTCTCGTTGCAATTATTCGTGTCCATCTAGCCAATGCGCAAACGCCATCTGTGAGGTTGGTTGGGCTTTTCCCCTTTCTTGCTGTCTTCGCCCATTGCCACCTCATGCTGACGTGTCAACTACCAGCAGCACTAAAATTTATTCGTACTTATTACTTGCTCGTCAGCGAACGAGCTTTTGAAGGCGTTCTTCGATTAACCTCCTGCATTTTCACAACCTCCGCTTCGTTCTTGCGAGCACCACAAGACAATGTTCGCCTTTCCAGCTCGTTATATTCCTTCCCCAGCTTCGTACATTACCTGAAGCTAGTAGCTATCAGCAGGTTTTTCTTGAGAGTTTTTAGCTTCCCAGCCGATAATATCGCTTTACGGTTAAGTGAATCGGATCGAACGTTCTGCGGATTGACCGTTCTGGGAGTCTACCGTTAGGAGAGTTGTCAATCCCAAGCTTCAAGACCGCTTGGAGCGCTGCTGTAGGGATTCGCAGCGATGCCTCGTTTCAAGACCGCGTTCAATGGATACTCGGTACGCAATCTGAAGATCCATATTCTCCATTTTAGCATGGATTAACGAAAGTAAAAATCGATGCGATGCGAGGATGACAAGCAGACGAGCTAATTAACGAGCGGCTTCAGTTCTCCGTCATATCTCGTTGAGACGTTCTCACACCCCCGTTTTACCTTCCGCCGTTTCTCCTATGGTACTTAGGCTAGCCGCTTGAGCCTGTCTCTCCCTATGGTTGTCGACTCGCTCCTCCTGACTCGCGCAGTTTCCTCTTTGTGCTTCCTCCATTTTCCCACTGTGTGTCCCAGGGCCGCTTCAGCCTTAGTTCTTACATGTCTCAACACTCCGCGCATCCTATCCACCTTTGTGCTTGCTCCATTTGCCCCTGTCTGCATGCAGGCTCGCTTCAGTCCGTTTGTGGAGAACCGACTGGCTGTCGCCACAGCACAGAACTTCGGCATCATTGGCAACGGCCGTTTGCACGTCCTCGAGGTACCGCACTGCACCGCACTCAACCTTGGTGTCGTTGGCACCATATTACTCTGTAAAAGGCTCAAAATGTGTCATTTTGTCCAACTCCTTCGAAAGGCGTTGCTTCTGTCTCCAACCCCGCTCCTCTCCCCCCACCTCCTCTCCGCTCCTCTCTCCAAGGGGTATGACAGGCAGATGGGCTGAATGACTGCTGCTTATTGAGACGTCTCTGAATCGACTTATCGTCCCCCCCACCATCCATTCTTCTCTCTCCCACCATCCATTCTTCTCTCTCCCTCCATCCATTATTCTCTTCCCTGCTCCACCACCCATTGTCGGTCCCTCAGCTCTCCCCAGGAGGCGGGTTGGTGGAAGTGATGGCGTACGACACGGCAGACGGGCTGTACGACTGCTGCTGGAGTGAGGTGAGGTGCAGTGCGGTACAATGCGGTGCAGTGGGGTTGTTTGCATTACATGCTGCTGCAGTGGGTTGGTATGAGGCGGCGAAGCCAGTCAGGTGAAGCGTAGGCTCCAGGCATCATACGATGGCAAATGATGCGAATCTGACGTGGGAAGACCTTTTCATCATTTAAATCCTTCGTGAAAAAAAAAAAAAAAAAAAAAAAAAAAACTTCTTTTTCCGCCCCTTTCCCTCCCCCCCTTTCCCTCCGCCCCGTTCCCTCCACCCCGTTCCCTCCACCCCGTTCCCTCCACCCCCGTCCCTCCGCGCCTTCCCTCCGCCCCTTCCCCTCTGCCCTTTTTCCTTGGTTCCAGGCAAATGAGAATCTTCTTGTGTCCGCCAGTGGTGATGGCAGTGTCAAGGTGAGTGGCCTTGTGCGCAATGCACGCCCTTGCTGCTTTGCTTCCCTGCTGGGTGAACTCCTTGTCTTGACCATTCTAGTTG
The DNA here is from genome assembly GCA_947471745.1 of Closterium sp. Naga37s-1. Classification (NCBI taxonomy): domain Eukaryota; kingdom Viridiplantae; phylum Streptophyta; class Zygnematophyceae; order Desmidiales; family Closteriaceae; genus Closterium; species Closterium sp. Naga37s-1. The sequence goes on along the minus strand of CANJKZ010000122.1, from coordinate 572,018 downwards.
GAACAGCCTACCATGATAGCATCAATTTTGTCCCTTTTAGAGCCGCAGCAGGAGCTGTCGTAGCATGTTTAGAATGTTCTTACACTAGTATCAGTAGCACATTGTACCCAGGATATGTAATGCAAGGACCCTTTAAGCATTCATAGTGTCGAGATGCTTCCTGCCTGCTTCCTTCGCCCCTGTTATATCCTCCTCTCATCCTTCTCCCCTGCCCTTGATAGATAGAATAAATACTCGGGTTTTCGCATTTTCCTCTCCTCATTTATCCCTTCTAAGATTCCCTCGTTTTGCCTCTTTTGCTCTCACCCTCCCCAGATATGGGACTTGGCTCTCCCTCCGGCCAGCAACCCTATTCGCAGCTTCGAAGAACACATTCGAGAAGTGTGTGTATCCCCTGCCCGTCTTAGTGTATTTCTGCTGATTCGCTGCCTTTTTGGGTATACATGTTTCGATCTTCTGCCCCCTTGAGTCTGCTCCCAACATATTTCCCACTGTTTTTTGTTAATTGACCTCGTCTCAACCTCTCACACTCTCCCTATCCATCCCTCACCCTCACCCTCCCACAACTGTATAAATATATATATATATGTATATATATATAGATATATCAATTTGTAACACAAAATATCGCTTCCCCCTTCCCCTTTCTTCTCCTCCCTCCAGCCAATCGGTGGATTGGAACGTTGTGCGACGTGACTCCTTCCTGTCATCGTCCTGGGATGACACAATCAAGGTAACACAATCAAGGTAACACAATCGAGGTAACACAATCGAGGTGATACAATCGAGGTGATACAATCGAGGTGATACAATCGAGGTGACACAATCGAGGTCTTAGCCTCACAAAGTGGCCAACACTGCCTTCATTTCATCCACCCTGCAGCCATCAGTGGCCACCCTGTCAGGCCGTCAAGAAGACATTGTGCCATTGTGCATCTCTGATTCCTCATGCACCGTAGCATGCCATTGCTCACCTCTTCTTCGCCTGCGTCTTGCTCTCATCGCCTCCGTTTCCAGCCTTGTGCACTGGAGTATTCTGAGCTGACTTGGTCTGACTTAGAAGTCTTGCCCTTGTTCATCGCCTCATGCCCCTGTTGTGTCCCGCCCTTCCCGCCCTTCCTGTCCTCCCGCCCTTCTCGTCCTCCCCCGTTGCAGCTGTGGGCGCTGGAGTCAGGGCAGTCTCTGAGGACGTTCAGGGAGCACACGTACTGCGTCTACTCTGCCGTCTGGTATGGGACTTGTCTTAGATATATCCTGTAAATAGAAAACAACCTACGCAAATCGAGAGGTCTCAAGTTTAAACAATCCATTGGAGCATTCAGTGTGCATTCAGTGTGCATTCATGGTGAGCCACGATCAGTGCTCATCCTCCCAGCCTATCACATCGAAGTCTTCCCTTCAACTCTTCCATGTGACCCCATCCCATCCCTTTGTCCACTCCACCCTCTCCTTTCGTATCCTCCCCTCTCATCATCTCCTCCCTCCTTTGTCCACTCCGCGCCCTCCCTTCGTACCCTCCCCTCCACTCATCTCCTCTCTCTCCCTTGCTCCACCCCTCACCCCCACAGCCCTGCCCACCCCGATGTATTCGCATCAGCATCTGGTGATTGCACTCTCCGCATTTGGGAACTCCGTGAGCCGCGGTCCGTGCTCGTGCCTCCCTGCTCACCCCTCTCCTTTCATCCACTCCCCACCTCCTCAGGAACCCCGCCCACCCAGATGTCTTCGCATCAGCATCTGGCGATTGCACTCTCCGCATTTGGGACCTGCGTGAGCCGCGGTCCGTCCTCGTCCTCCCAGCCCACGACATGGAAATCCTCTCCTGTGATTGGAACAAGTACGGCGGCGGGTCACTCATCGCCACAGCTTCGGTCGACCGAACCATCTGCATGTGGGACATCCGGGCGCCTCGGCCCGGGCCTGGCCGCCCCGAGCCTCTGGCTCGGTTGCAAGGGCACGCGTATGCGGTTCGGCGCGTGCGGTGCTCGCCGTTCCACGAGCCGTTGCTTGCTTCGGCGTCGTATGACATGACTGTGTGCTCGTGGGATTTTAGAGCTCCGGAAGACGCGCTTTTAGGGAAGTTGGATTATCATACGGAGTTTGCGGTCGGGTTGGATTGGAGCCCGTTGGTTGAAGGGCTTATGGTGTCGTGTGGATGGGATGAGATGGTGTATGTCTGGCAACACGGGATGGACCCCAAGGCTTGGCTAGCAGGTTGTGTAGGGCTCTAGGGAGTTGGAATGTATGGAGGATTGGGTTAATATAAGACTTGGAAAGAGTATGTCAACATCAATTTCCTCATAGGTTTTGTTTCCTTTATTTTTTGTGCTCGATTTGCATCCGGTCCGGCCTGAACTAAATCTTGTTAATAGCTGACATATGTAAGCATCTAGTTATTATGGCTTGTAACGCAGTTTGGATGTATGTCATTGGCGAAGGCGGCCTGTCATCGTGGGGCTCGTTGCTTGTCACGTGGCGCCAAATCCCCATCACCTTGGAGATCCCATACCAGCCGCTCAAACCACTGATGCCGAGCCTCGCCGGAGAGCCCCAAGGTAGCCAAGGCCTTTTCCCCAGACCTCTGCCAAACCCCCCGCACCTCTCCAGCTTCGGGCGAAACCAGGCGAAGCTCGGACTACTCTCTAGGTCAGGTGCACTTCTCTGGTGTAGTCAGTACTAATCTCTAGTGTAATCTCTAGAGATGATCTGCGAGCACCAAGAGATTAGTCAGTTGCTCGGCATAGTTTCCTTCGGGGAGTTGTACGAGGCTCACTCCCCAGAAAGTGTGCTTCGTGACATACCTGGCTTGAAGCGTCCATGGCTTTTAACTTACGCTCGCCATGATGGGTCTAGAATTCAGGTCGCCAAGGAAAAAACACGGACTTGATAACCGCTCGTGAGTCATCATCAGCTGTCTGATCGCACTTATCAAATGAGACCTCGTCTGCGTCAGGATCAGGTCTGAAGGATAATACGGACATCATCGGATCAAGTCAGATCAGTCGGATCGCAACGATGCATACGGATCGGTTGCGCTCTTCGCAGTCAAGTGCGCCGTCGAATGAGCCGTCAAATACGCCGTCATGTGCGGCAGATTCGATCCACCTGCACTCGCAGGCTCTTCCTCCTGAAAGCAGAAAGTCAGACGCCTTTTCCTCGCCTGCACAGCCGAGTGCAACATGTTACCACAGTCGTCCCGGTGGTTACCACAATTGTCAAGGTGGTTACCATTCGACAGTGATTGATCGCCTATCAGCAAATTCACCGTCGCCTTCGATCCAACCAACCTCGCGGCAAAACCTGGGACTGTATGGGCCGGTGCGTCATGCAGTAGCGCGTATACACTCTCACGTCCATTCACCTCCCACAGACACAATCGGACGGCTGCAACTTCACCATACGTCCTCAGATACGATCGGACGGCTGCAGTTGAGCGTCATGTCCCTCCGAACCACCAGCAGCGGCGAAGCGACAGAAACCCTACTATCGGAACCAGCAGGAACTGCGGCAGCCGCGTCAGCGCAAGCGGCGGCGGGCCCAGCGGCGGTCCCGGCGGTCCCGGCGGTCCCGGCGGCGCAAGCGGCGCAGGCTACGCAGGCGGCGCAGCAGCTGGCGCGGTGGCGGCAGCAGCAAGGCGCGAGCTGGCAGTCGTTCGCTCTCGATCTCGCACTCGGCGGCGCTTTAGGCGGCGTGTCGCACACGATCGTGGCGCCGATCGAGCGCGTGAAGCTGCTGCTGCAGACGCAGGACAGCAACGCCGCCATCCTCGCGGGGCAGCACCGGCGGTACCGCGGATTCGTCGACGCGGTGACGACTATCGTGAAAGAGGAAGGCTTCTGGGCGCTCTGGAGAGGGAACGGCACGAGCGTCATGCGCTACTACCCCTCGCTCGCGCTCAATTTTGCTTTCAAGGTACGTTCATGAAAGGGTCAGAGGGTCTGTTCGTCGACGCGGTCACGACTATCGTGAAGGAGGAAGGCTTCTGGGCGCTGTGGCGCGGGAACGGCACGAGCGTCATGCGCTACTACCCATCTCTCGCTCTCAACTTCGCGTTCAAGGTCAGTTGTGAGGGTCAGAGGGTCAGTTCGTGGACGCGGTGACGACTATCGTGAAAGAGGAAGGCTTCTGGGCGCTGTGGCGAGGGAACGGCACGAGTGTTATGCGCTACTACCCCTCGCTCGCGCTCAATTTTGCTTTCAAGGTCAGCCCGTGAGAGGTCTATATTGAAATCACTTTTGAGAATTCTCAAAAGCGCTGCTGTGGCGCGGGAACGGGACGAGTGTTATGCGCTACTACCAATCGCTCGCTCGCGCTCAACTTCGCGTTCAAGGTCAGTCCGTGAGAGGTCAGTCCGTGACGTCTGTATCTGTAACGTCCATGACATAGGTTGGTAACGGATTCGCATTCGCATCTCATCGCCTAGTGTAAGTGGCAGTGGCGCCTACCCTTTCTCTGTCTTTCTGCCGCTTTTAAATCCACTCAGAATTCTCCTACCCTTCCACTATGTTTCTGTCAAATCCCCTTCCCCGTCACAACCTGGTTCCCCGCCCCCCCCGTCCCCGGTTCCAACCCCCCCGCGCCCCTCCCCTCCCGCACGCAGGACTACTATCGCGTTCTCTTCGCCCCGTCTCACCTACGTTTGAGTTAACTCAATTGCCCCAACCCTACCCTCCTCCCGCTTGCGTCTCCCCCATCCCTCCTTCGGCCACGGCTTCCCATGTTTGTCCCCCCCGCCTTTCCCGCACTCAGGACTACTATCGCGTTCTCTTCGCCCCGTCTCACCTACGTTTGAATTCATACAAAAGCCCACCCCTCCCCCAACCCTCCACTCCCACCTTTGTCCTTTCCCAAACCCCACGTTTCTCCTCCCCCTCCCCGCGCCCACACACGCAGGACTATTATCGCGTACTCTTCGCCCCGTCTCACGTACGTTTGAGTTAACTCAATCGCCCCAACCCCCACCTCCTCCCACTTGCGTCTCCCCAATCCCTGCTTCGTCCCCCCCTTGCCGCCGTTGTCCTTCCCCTGTTGTCGTTTCTCCTCCTCCCGCACACAGGACTACTATCGCGTTCTCTTCGCCCCCTCGCACCTACTCACAGACCCTTCGGCCACGCGAATCGCGGCAGGAAACTTCCTGGCAGGCGCAGCAGCAGGCGCCACGAGCCTCCTAGTCACGTACCCCCTAGACGTGGCGCACACGCGCCTAGCCACCGATATAGGCACGCGCAGGCAGTTTGCAGGCATGCGATCCGTTATAGCGGCGCTCTGGCGGGCGGAGGGGGTCCGAGGCTTATATCGCGGATTTCCTGCGTCTGTGCATGGGATCATCGTGCATAGGAGCCTGTACTTTGGCGGGTTCGATAGTGCCAAGCAGCTGCTGTTGAAGGGCCACGGTGGGGGAGGGAGAGGAGGAGAGGGAGGAAGAGGGGATGGAGGAGATGGAGGAGGAGAGGGAGGAGGGGCAGCGCTAGTAGGGGGAGGAACGAGTGGAGCAAAGAGTGAGGTGGTGAGAGGAGAAAAGAGAAGGGCTGGAGAGGAGGATGGGGGTGGGAATGGGGACGGTTTGGGGCACGCGCCGTTCTGGTTAAAATGGATGTTGGCACAGGCAGCAACGACAACGGCTAGTGTGGTGTCTTACCCTTTTGACACCGTGCGACACCGCATGATGATGCAAGCTGGGCTTGCAAAGCCGAGGAGAGGCGAAGCAGGGCGAGCAGGGCCGGCAGGGGGAGGTGGAGGAGGAGTAGGAGGAGTGCCAGCGGTAGCAGCAGCAGGAGCAGAAGCAGCCGCAGCAGGAGCAGGAATGGGATTAGCTGCGGCCGTTGCAGGAGCTCAAGCAACGCCTGGTGTGAATCCTGCTGTTGCCACCAGCATGCATGTTGCACAAACACCCAACGTGCGAGTGTCTGCACCAGCTGCATGTCCTCTGAGCCACTCGTTTGACAGCCACCAGCTACAGCACGTGCAACCTCAGAGCCAAGCACTTGGTCAACAGAGTCAACTGAGTCAGCTGAGTCAACCTGGTCAATCAGGTCAGACGAGTCAACCAGGTCAACCTGGTCAGACACGTCAACCGGGACAACTGGGTCAACTGGGTCAACCGGGTCGAGCAGGTCAACTGAGTCAACCGGGTCAACCGCAGGGCAAGGCTCAGCAGCACCACCACCAACAGCAGCAACAGCAGCAGCAACCGGGACGAAAGATCGTGGTGTTCAAGAGCACGTGGGCTTGCTGGAAGCACGTGTATCGGCAGGAGGGGTTGCTGGGGTTCTATAAGGGGCTCTTCAGCAATATACTGAGGGGCACTGGGGCGGCATTCATTCTCGTCATGTACGACGAGGTTCGGCAGTTTGTGCACGGGGATAAGGCACTGTAATGGAGGGGATTGAAAGGAAGCATCGGTGATCATCGTAACCACATTGCAGCTTTCTCACATGGGTGGTGGTAACCACATTGGTGTGGTAACCATACAGTGGTGGTAATGGCCAGGTATTCGCAACAGCAGCAGCAACCACAGCAGCAGCAATTGCAGGAGAATCAGCAGCATGTGCAGTAGCTTGAGCTGTAGTAGCCGAGCAGTAGTTTAGAGACTTAAGAAGGTGATAGGAAGCTTAGTGATAGGATATTTTATATTTTTGACGCGATTCGCGTAGTTTTTGTATGCAATCATATGTTATTTGATAAGCCAAACCAGACCTGCTTATGTACGCTCTCCAAGCAAGGCACCCACAATATTTCTGGGCCATAACATAACCTTCCACACAGGCCCCCATGGAACCTGAGTCTCATTGAAGCTGTCAATAAAGGTATTTCTTCTCTCCTCGTGCTCGTTGCCCTGCTTTCCTCAATACAATCACCCTTCAATCTCGTTTCAAGCATCATCGTACGACACGTGGCAAGCGGTGGTGCATCCAGGCGCACTGGGATCCTCCGCACCACAGCAATCGTAGAAGCGAGCCGGGTACTCCGGGTCGCCGTCCTTCAGCTCATAGTACCTGTGGGCATTGAGAGATAAGTGGGAAAAGTAGGTGAGATAAGGGGCTTGTGTTGTGGCACTATGACAGCAATTGTAGAAACGAGCTGGGTACTCCGGGTCGCCGTCCTTCAGTTCGTAGTACCTGTGGGTGTTGAGAGAAAGGGAGGGATAAGGGGGTTGTGGCACTGTGACAGGCAACATAGAAGCTAGCCAGATAATCTGGATCACCTGTCCTTCAGCTCGTACTTGTGAAGATTGTGAATTGAACAAGTAATTAGATTAGAGGAACAACCTAGCATACATAGTTGGAAGGGGAGGTTGGAAGGGAAGGATGAAAGTGACCATAGGTTGGGTTGACCTCACTTGGGGAAGTGAGGGAACCATAGGTCAAGTGGGTTGGGTTGCCCACACTTTGTAGAAGTGAGGCAACCCTAGGCCCACTTGGCTTGGGGTAACCTCAATTGTGGGAAGTGAGGTACCCACAAGTCAAGAGGGTTGCATTTGGGGGCTCCACCACAATTGGGTGGATTGGCACCCCAAAGTGCAAGACTACACCCAAAGTTGGGTGTAGTCCCAACCCAACTGTACACCACAATTGGTGTACAGTCACATGTGTTGGCATGCTACACAATATATATTGTAACACAACCCCTTAGCATGCTAACACAAGAAGAGAACAACCCCTGAATCAAGGGGCGCCCGGGCGAGCAAGGCCAATGAGGCGGAGGAAGGCAGAGTGCGCGGGGCGAAGGAGGGCCTTAGTGAAGATGTCGGCCAAGTTGGCCTCGGTTGCAATTTTGCGAACGGCAATGAGGCCCTTCTGGACGAGCTCGCGAACGAAGAAGTAGCGGAGTTCGATGTGCTTGGAGCGGGCGTGATAGACGGGGTCCTGAGTGAGATGGATGGTGCTGGCGTTGTCGCACCAGAGAGTGGGGCACGTCTGGGGGGCGCCAAGCTCCGCAAGAAGGAAGCAGAGCCAGCGCGACTCCTGGGCGGCCATGGTGCCAGCGTAGAGCTCGGCTTCGCAGGTGGAGAGAGAAGGGGACGGGAAGGGCCGCCGAGGGTGAGGGCAAGGTCCCTGGTCCCGCGAAGGTAGCGGAGGACCCGCTTGGCAGCTTTCCAGTGCTCCTCAGAGTGACGACCGGGGCCGACAAAGCGAGCGAGCACGCTGATGGGGTAGGCGAGGTCGGGGCGGGTGCACATCATTGCGTACATCAAGGACCCAACGAGCTCGGCATAGGGGTGGGGGGAGGAGGTGGGGGAGGTGGGTGGAGCGAGTTGGTGACCGAAGGGGAGCGGGGTGGAAACAGGCTTGGCTTGCGCCATGTCGAACTTCTCCAAGACCTGGCCGATGTAATGGGACTGGGAGAGGGTGATTGTGCGAGCAGGGCGGTTGCGCGTGATGGTCATGCCGAGGTAGTGAGTGAGGGCGCCAAGGTCTTTGCACTTGAGCCGCTGCTGCAGGGACAGCTTCACCTGCCCCATGTCGGCCTTGGTGTCAGAGAGCAGGATCATGTCGTCGACATATACCAGAATGAAGAAGCGGCGGGGGGAGGAGCGGATGAAGAGGCTGGCGTCGGAGTGGGAAGCAGAGAAGCCGAGGGACCCCAAGGTGGCAGCCAGCTTCGCATGCCACTCACGCGGTGCCTGCTTCAAGCCGTAGACGGGGCGACGCAGCTGCCAGACAGTGTTCTCAGGAAAGGCTGCGTGGAACCCGGGGGGTCGCCGGAGGAAAATGCGCTCATGCAGGTCGCCCTGCAGGAACGCATTGGAGACGTCCATGGAGTCGATTTCCATGTCGTCACGTGCACCAATGTCCATGGCGGCGCGAAGGGTGGGTGGTTTGGCGGTGGGGGCGTAGGTGAACTAGTAGTCCTCAGCCCAAGTCTGCGTGAACCCCTTGGCGCAGTAGCGGGCCTTGTACACTGGTTCCTCGCCCGGCAGCTGCTTCACCCGAAAGACCCATTTGCCGTCAACGAGATTAGCGCCAGCAGGGAGGGGGACATCGACAAAGGAGTCGTTGCGAATGAAAGCCTCACACTCCAGGAAGATCGCTGCTATCCATTTATCCGCATCAGGGCAGGTGATGGCTTCCTGGAAGGTGGAGGGAGTGAAGATGGTGGGGGTAGTAGTGGCGCCAAGGACAGGAAAGCCCAGGAAGTCAAGGTAGAGGGCGGCAAGGAATGGAGTGTGCTCCCGAATGTTAAGAAACTCCTCATGGGAGTCCTCAAGGAGCTGAATGGAGGCAGGAGGAGGAGCCCCAAGGATTTTGTCCACAGAGCGGGTATGGATGTAAGGGAGGAGGAAGGGGGAGGAACGGGAAGTGGCACGACGCCGCTGCTGCTGCTGGTGCTGCGGAAGCTGCTGCCCTTGTTGCTGCGGCTGCGGCTGACCGTGCTGGTGCTGCGGCTGCTGAGGCTGCTGAGGCTGCTGCTGCTGCTGCTGCCGCTGCTGCTGCTGCTGCTGCTGCTGCTGCTGCTGCTGCTGCTGCTGTCCCGGCTGCCGCTGCTGCTGCTGCTGCTAGCCCGGCTGCTGCTGCTGCTGCTGCCCCGGCTGCTGTCCCGGCTGCTGCTGCTGCTGCTGTTGCTGCTGCGGCTGCTGCTGCTGCTGCTGCTGCTGATCCGGCCGCTGGAAGGAGGGAGAGGGAGAGGAGGAGGGAGGGGGGGGAGGGGGTGCGGCCGAGTGAGCAGGGGAAGCGGGTGCGGCAGGGTCGTAGACATCGGCGGAGGAGGAGGGCGGGAGCGGAGCTGCGACGGGTGGGAGGAGAGGGGCTGGAGGGAGAAGGGGCGGGAGGACGGTGTCGGTCCAAGCAAGGGGACGAGTGGGAGGAGGGAGAGGATCAGGGGGAGGAGTGGAGTAATAGGGGACGGATTCGTCGAAGATGACGTCGCCGCTGCGGATGAGGCGATTGGTGGGAGGGTGGAGGAAGAGGTAGCCTGGGGAGTCGCGATTGTGCCCAAGGTAAACGCATTCCAGGGCGCGAGGAGCAAGCTTGCCAGCGGCGCGGGAGCGGTCGGCGGGTGGGATGAGAACGAAGGCCTTGCAGCCCCAAACGCGAAGGCCGGCAGCGTCGGGTTTGGCGTTGGACCAAAGCTCTGTAGGGGAGGAGGAAGGATGCTGAGGGTGGGAGCGGAGATTAAGGAGAAGAGCGGCGTGGAGGAGGGCATAGCTCCAGAGGGAAGGAGGGGTGGAGGCATGAGCAATGAGACAGCGAGCTATCTTGGTGATCTCACGAATGCGGCTCTCAGCAATGCCGTTCTCCTGAGGGGAGTGGGGAAGGGTGGAGGTCTGTTGGATGCCGTAGGTGTTGCAGTATGTGGCAAGGGTGTTATTGATGAACTCACCCCCACCGTCAGAGTGAAGGCGGCCGATGGGGCGTTTGAAGTGATTGCGGCACTGTTCGGCCCAGTTGATGACCACTGCCGGCACCTGGTCTTTCGTGTGAAGGAAGAAGGTGGTGGAGTACCGGCTGTGGTCGTCAACGAGGACGAGCATGTACCGATGCCCCTGGCGGGAGCGGATGGGATAGGGGCCCCAGAGGTCCATGTGCACAAGGTCAATGGGGGCGGCGGCGAAGGTGGGATGACTGTGGTGGGGGGACTGTTTGAGCTTGCCGTGAATGCATGAAGGGCATGGGGGAGAGGGGGAGGAGGGGAGGGGAGGTAAAACAGGAGGAAGGCTGCGGAGGAGGCGAGAGGTGACTGTGGTGCGAAGGGCGGTGAAGTTGGGATGGCCGAGTCTGTGGTGTAAGAGGACAGCAGGGTGGGAGAGGGTAGTGGAGGAGGAGGGAGATGGGGTGATGGAAGGAACGGGAGGGGAGGAGGAGGATGGTGGGGAGGGAGAAGAGGATACTTGAGGGGGAGGGGAAGGGGGAAGTAAAGGAGGAGGAGGTGGACCGGTGGAAGCACCGGAACGAGTGGTGACGTGGAAGAAGGATGGGCGAGGCGTGCGGAGTGTGTAGAGGCGAGTGCGGGGGCAAAGCGGAATGCGGAGAAGGAAGCGACCGGATGAGGTTTGGTAGAGATCACAGTAATTGGCATAACCGGGGTAAATGGCAGTGATACCAACACCTTGGAGCTCACGGTGGGAGAGGAGGTTGTTGCGGAGAGTGGGGATGTGGAGACCTGTGACCTTACCGGAGGGGAAGGCAGTGCAAGGGAGGGTGGAGAGGTGAGTGCATGGAATGGAAAAGATGGAATCAGCCCCATGAACCTGAGTGGGAAGTGGTAGTGGGGTGAGAGTGCCAGCGTCTTTCAGTGCGGTTTCAGTGGCTCCACTGTCAAGGACAAAGTCCAGGGTGGGAGAAGAGGGAGGAGGGGGTGGGACGGGGTACTGAAACGAAGTCTCATTGATAGCAGAGGGATACATGGCAGCGACGGACGGTGCAACACTGATATTACCAAGGAAACTACCAGAAGTGTCGGGAACACTGGGGGGGGCAGAGGGGAGGGAACCCCAGGGGGGAGGAGGAGGAAGGGAGGTATGAGCGGCCATGGCCGCTGTGCCGAAGGTGAGTGGCTGCTGCTGCCAGGGTGGGGGAAGGAACTGCTGCTGCTGCTGCGGCGGTGGCTGGAAGAACTGCGGCGGCGGCGGCTGCTGGGGCTGGAGAAACTGCGGCTGCTGCTGCTGCTGGTGGTGGAAGTACAGGTGCTGCTGCTGCTGGTGCTGCTGAAACTGCTGCAGCTGTGAGGGTGGGGAGGGGGTAACCATGCGGAGGTGAGCAGGAAGGAAAGCGGGGAGGGTTTGAATATCCACTAAGGAGGGGCGAGGTGTGACCGAGTTCCAGCGAGGAGGGGTGCCAGTGTTGCCGCGATCAAACCAGGCGTCGTCGAGTGCCTTAAAGCACGTGGTGGGGGGATGGTTGGTCTGGCCGCAAGGGGTACCTGCATGGGGACCATGGCGACGCACATATGTGCATGGGGGGAGAGTGCCAGGGCGTCCGCCTCGAGTCACAGCACCTCCAGCAGGGGCGCTGCCAGCACCACCACCACCGCCACCACGGCCACCACGGCCACCACTACCACCACTACCACCACCGCCACCACCACGGCCTCCACCACCACCACCGCCACCCGCTCCACGGCCTCCGCCGCCGCCACCGCGTCCACCCTGGTTGCGCGGCTGCGTAGCGTTGAGGGAGGTGGAGGAGGAGGACTGAGGGGTGGTAAGGTTGACAACGGGGGTGCGGAGCTTGACCTCCGTGTCAATGATCCACTGGACCACGTCGTCGAGGCCGGCCATGGGGTTGGCCTCAGTGAAGGCATGGAGGCGGGACTCGTAGTCCGGGGTGAGGTTGTAGAGGAGGCGGTGGATTTGCAGGGGCTCGGGGAGGGCAGCTTGGCGTGCCGCAAGGCGATCAACGACCTCTTGCATGCGCCCCACGTAGTCAACTTCGCCATCACAAGTGGCGAGGGTGATGGAGAAGTACTCCTGGAACAGGGCGCCGACAGAGCTGATGTCGCGACGCTCGAACATGGCCTGGAGCTCGGCCCAGATGAGGGAGGCGCGCATCTCGCGAGCTTGGAAACGGCGCATGAGGGTATCAGGGAGTGCGCCGAGGAGGATGGTGCAGGCGCGGTTGTCAGCAGTGGCCCATGCGATGCTCCGAGGGAGGTAGTCCGCCATGGCCGTATTGTACTCATCAAGGAGCGCCAGGCGATTGGCGCGTTCCGCTACCGCGAAGTCGTGGTTATGTACCGCAACCTCATGCTCCGCCTTGCGGATGAGGTATTCGCGGCGATCGTGGAGAAATGCGGCATCGGCGGCATCTTGGAGCGCTGGGGTAGTGGCGATCTCCAAGGTGGGTTCAGGAGGAGGAGGACCAGGAGGAATGGGGGGTGGAGGGGGTTCGCCTGGGTGATTGGGTGCCGTGGGCTGGAGGGCTTGCGGGCGGCGGAGGAGGACGTCAAGGACGCAGTAGGGTCCGACGAATGCATCTTGGAGAACACGGCGGATGCTCCCGACGAAGGAATGCCAGTTGATCGCCGAGCGGTCCGCGGCAAGCTGAAGCTTGTCGACGGAGGAGGCGTCAATGGGAGGGGGGAGAGGGGGAGGAGTGGTAGCCATGAGGGGCGACGGCGGGTGGACCCGCGGCGGCCTCGAGGTGGACGGCGGCGGGTGGACCCGCGGCGGTCAAGTGGGAGGGCGACGGCGGGTGGACCCGCGGCAGCCGAGAGGGAGGAGGGGAGGGGGGGGGGGGGGGGGGGGGGGGGAGGGGAGGGGGGTGCTGCTGCGGGGAGTGGAGTTCTTCTCCGGCTGCTGCTGCTGCTGCCGCTGCTGCCGCTGCTGCCGCTGCTGCCGCTGCTGCCGCTGCTGCCGCTGCTGCCGCTGCTGCCGCTGCTGCTGCTGAGAGGGAGGAGGGGGGGGGGGAGGGGAGGAGAGGGAGGAAGATGGTGGATGCAGCTGCTGCCGCTGCTGTCGCTGCTCCTGATGCTGCCGCTGCTGCCGCTGTTGCTGCTGTGGCTGCTGAGCTGTCCCGGCTGCTGCTGCGTGGGAGGAGAGGAGGAGGAAAGGGGGAGGGGGAGGGAGAACGCAGGTGTAGCTGTGGGCGAAGCTGTTGCTGCCAATGACGCTGCTGCTGCGGGATGAGGCGGCTGCTACGAGGAACGTGCGGCGGCGGGATGCGCGGGTGGCGACGAGGGAGGCGGCGGAATGAGCGAGCGGCGACGAGTAGGGCGCGGCGGAGGGATGCGCGGGCGGCGACGGGGAAGGCGCGGCGGTGGGATGCGCGGGCGGCGACGAGGAAGGCGCGGCGGCGGGATGCGCGGGCGGCGACGAGCAGGTCGCGGCGGTAGGATGCGGGGGCGGCGATTGTTAGGTCGCGGCGACGGGATGTGCGGGCGGCGACGAGCAGGTCGCGGCAGGAGGTCGCGCGGGCGGCGACTTTAGGTCGCGGCGGCAAGGGGTGCAGGCGGCGACGAGAAGGTCGCGGCGGCAAGGGGTGCAGGCGGCGACGAGAAGGTCGCGGCGACGGGATGCGCAGGCGGCGACGCGAAGTCGCGGCGGCGGGTCGTGCAGGCGGCGACGCGAAGTCGCGGCGGCGGGTCGTGCAGGCGGCGACGCGAAGTCGCGGCGGCGGATCGTGCAGGCGGCGACGAGCGGGTCGCGGCGGCGGGATGCGTAGGCGGCGACGGGGGGTCGCGGCGATGGGGAGTGCAGGCGGCGACGCGAAGTCGCGGCGGCGGGACAGGAGGCGACGACGGGGCGTCGCGGCGGCGGGATGCGCAGGCGGCGCCGAGGAAGGCGCGGCGGCGGTGGGGGGAGGCGGCGACGCGACGTCGCGGCAGCGGGAGGGGCAGGCGACGACGGGGCGTCGCGGCGGAGGGATGCGCGGGCGACGCCGAAGTAGGCGCGGCGGCGGGAGGGAGACGGCGACGGGGGGTCGCGGCAGGGGGAGGAGGAGGCGGCGACGAGGCGTCGCGGCGGGATGTGCAGGCGGCGCCAGGGAAGGCGCGGCAGCGGAAAAAAGGGGGAGGGGGGGGGGGGGGCAGCGACGGTGTGTCGCGGCGACGGGGGGCGGTGATGCACTCGCGGCGGTGGGATCCGCAGGCGAGGAGGGCGCAATCACGGCGGAGGGAGGGGAGGGCGGCGACGACGTAGGTTGTGCCAAGGAGATGCTAGGTTGAGCCACACGTAGGGGGTTTGTGGCTGTGGGGTGGGCCCATGGGGAAGAAAAAACTTTGAGGGAGGGAGAGAAAAGGCTTAGGAACAACTAGCTCTATACCATGTGAAGATTGTGAATTGAACAAGTAATTAGATTAGAGGAACAACCTAGCATACATAGTTGGAAGGGGAGGTTGGAAGGGAAGGATGAAAGTGACCATAGGTTGGGTTGACCTCACTTGGGGAAGTGAGGGAACCATAGGTCAAGTGGGTTGGGTTGCCCACACTTTGTAGAAGTGAGGCAACCCTAGGCCCACTTGGCTTGGGGTAACCTCAATTGTGGGAAGTGAGGTACCCACAAGTCAAGAGGGTTGCATTTGGGGGCTCCACCACAATTGGGTGGATTGGCACCCCAAAGTGCAAGACTACACCCAAAGTTGGGTGTAGTCCCAACCCAACTGTACACCACAATTGGTGTACAGTCACATGTGTTGGCATGCTACACAATATATATTGTAACAGTACTAGTATCTGGGGGTGGACTTTTGAGTCGACTCAAAAGTCACCTGTCCTTCAGCTCGTAATATCTGTGGGTGTTACCCAGAGCTCGTAGTATCTGTGGGTGTTACCCAGAGCTCGTAATATCTGTGGGCGTTACCCAGAGCTCGTAGGAACATAGAAGCTACCCAGCACGCCTCTTTGCTGTTCATGAACAATGCTGCCTCCCCCTTCCCTTCTCCCTCGAACCACCCTACCAAGACCCCTTGATTACACCTCCAGCTCGCACGCACCTCTTTTGATCACCATGCTTGCGGCTCACGAACATCTTGGGGTGAAACCGGCATGCCTCTTGGCTGTTCTCCCTCCTTCTGTACCCCCCTCTCTCCCCAACACACTGCCTACCGGCTCGCACCTCTTTTGGTCATCATGCTTGCGGCTCACAAACATCTTGGGGTGGAACCGGCACACATCTTGGCTGTTCTCCCTCCTTCTGTACCCCCCTCTCTCCCCAGCACACTGCCTACCGGCTCGCACCTCTTCTGGTCGTCATGCTTGCGGCTCACAAACGTCTTGGGGTGGATTCTCTTCCCGTCTAAATAGCGATCTGCAGCGCCGGCAGACCGACTCCTGAGTGGCCGCCATTTTGACACGAGAAGGGTTAAGAGCGGTGGAAGAGGCGTGGAGAGGGGTGAGAAGGGGTGGAACGAGTGACGGAACGGTGTGATCCCCCTGCGAGCAAACTCAAGCAGGAAAGACGAAACTGGCGATAGTTGCTCGTCGAAACCGTCTTCCTAATCTGCCGATATCTTCTTCCTATGTGTTGCTCGACGGTGTGTTTATTATAATCTACTCGCTGTCTTGTACCATTCATCCGAAACTACCGCGGACGCGGAAACGCTGATGTCGGCTAACGAAGATAACGTGCAGATACTAACACCAGGTGGAACGGCTGGGGAAGACTCGATTACAAAAGGAGATTACGCAGCGCCGGCGTTGAAAGAGGGACAAGCAGGTCGCTCAAAGGTGACGCCGTCGCTTAGAAGTTCAAGGAATAGGAGATTCCCGCAGGCACAAAAACGCGGGATTCCCAAGAAAATGGATTCAGCAGCATGCGGAATTTTCAAGATTGTGGAACTCTAAATGCAGAAAGAAAGAGTAACTTGTTCGCTTTGTGCGGTCCATCAAGTTGCGTCGCGGTGTAAAACGGTGTACAACGGCGGCTCACCGTGTGGAAAAGTTCCAAGAACCGTGTAATAGTACGCGCTGGACAGCCCTTCTCCTCTTCGAGAGTTCGTGCACGAATATTCAGGCTGGTGAGCAACGAGCGGTTCAAAGTGGTGAAACGAGAAAACCAGGCTGTCCGATATAATTCAAACTCTTTGTTACGAGTGCAATTGAGTGAGAGAACGAAGATTGCACTATCGAAGCAAGAGTACAATGAGCGAAGGAATGAGCAAACAATATATAGTGAAAGCCTATCGTGGTAACCGTAATGCGCGAGAATGTGGTGGCGCTGAGGTTGGGAATTGTCGAGGCGGAGAATCGGAGCGCAGGTTACTAACCGAACCGTGAGGTTGGGTCGCGATGTGTACAGTGGCGGGAACAGTGGTCGAGGCGAGTGTCGCGAGCGGGTAACATTTTACTGTAGAGTGCTGCTGTGGGAACAGTGTATGCGTCAAGCAGGGGCGCGAAGTAAGGAAAATGAATTTTCCTTAGACTACCCCCCTCCCCAAGGAGGCTCCCCTTACAAGAGTGCGTGTACATCTCGAAAATTGCGGCTGCGTAGGCACTCGGTGAGGACGGGGTGGTTTTCAATCTATCCAAGGGCACCCAGTAGTCTTCCGTGGGGGTGCGGTCTTTCCAGCGAATCAGAAACTCGATCCTGCGGGCTCCACGTGGGTCTCGAACCCGGTGGCTCAATATTTTTTTCGGGGGTTATGACGGGCTCGGTGGGTGGTCGCCAGGGCCTATGATTCACTTTTAGGCACGTTAATGCATCAGGGCCACTCTGTGTAGAATCCCTGATCGTCAGTGTCCCCCCCAAAAAAAGCCTGAAAATTCAGTGTTACCTTCAAAAGAAGTCTGATGCATCAGTGTTCCCTTTTTGTAAAGGCTGATATTGAACTTCAAATAAGATAACACTAACTAGCTAGCAAGCATCAGCAACAGAGGGTTCATTTACTCATCATCATCACTGCTGTTAGTCTCTGGTTCTTCCAACTCCTCCTCCTCATCTGCCTCCTTTCCCTTGCCATTGCCACTGCCCTCCCCCTCTCTTGCTGGAGGTGCTGCTGCCACATTCAGTGTCAGTTTCGTTACAACGTACCGGTAGTGTAATCAGTGTCCCTTAAAAAAAAACCTGAAAGTTCAGAGTCATCTGGCCCCTGAAGGCTGAAAAATCAGTCCCCCAAAAAGCTGAACACTGGAAAATCAGGGTAGGTACAAAAAAATCCCTGAAAATCAGGAATTTCAGGGAAAAGTTCCTGATATCGTAGGGCCTGGTGGTCGCGTCATGCTGGATGGGCGGCTGCGTGGCAGTTGACTCGTCGATGGGACGTAGGGGCGGAAGATGCTAACGTGGAAGGATGGGCTGACGTACCAGTCGGCAGGCAGGAGGAGGTGGGCGGTCACGGGTGTGATCATGTGGCTGACGCGGAATGGCCCACAATATCGAGGGTGGGGTTTTGGGGTTATGGGCAGGCGGAGGTTCTGGGTGTCGAGAAGTACGAGGACGTCGGGCTGGTAAGTTACGGGGCGACGGTGGCGATCAGCGTTGCGCTTAGCGATGAGGATTTTTTTTTTTTTTTTTTTTTTTTTTTTCGTCTGCTGCTCGGGTCCGGGCTGCCTGTAATACTTCGGCGAACTGTTGCGCACGTGGTACTGGGTTGTCGGGGTTCGACGTCATGGGTACTGTAGGGTTCTGTCCGTAATTGAGGTAGAACGGTGACTGCTGCGTCGTGGCTGACGTGGAGTTGTTGTACGCGAACTCGATGAGT
This sequence comes from Closterium sp. Naga37s-1, assembly GCA_947471745.1. Classification (NCBI taxonomy): domain Eukaryota; kingdom Viridiplantae; phylum Streptophyta; class Zygnematophyceae; order Desmidiales; family Closteriaceae; genus Closterium; species Closterium sp. Naga37s-1. The sequence continues at coordinate 553,943 of CANJKZ010000122.1, read as the reverse complement.
GGCAGTTGCTGTTCCCATGTTGCCGGGTCGTCGCACGTGGCTCGGATTAATTGCTCCATGGTTGGTCCGTTCCGTCCGATTGTCAGTTTCGGGAGGTACGATGAGCTGAACTGTAGTCATGTGCCGACTGCTGCCACATGTTCCTCCAGAAGTTGCTGGTGAATTTCGTGCCGCGGTCGCTGATGATCGCCGCTGGTATCCCGTGCAGTCGAACGACGGTGGAGATGAATAGCCGGGCTGTTTCTTCGGCTGATTGTTTTCTTGCTGGCTGCGAAATGTGCCATCTTCATCAGCCGATCGACGACGAACATGGTCGCGTCGTTCGAACTTGCTCCGGCCGGTAACCCCGTTACGAAGTCCATCGTCACCTGCTGCCAAGCACGCTCTGGGGGTGGTATCTGAGAAACTGAACGAGAATGGATTGACTAAGGGAAAGTTGGGTACAAATGCAAACCCTAGAAAACTGTACCCCATATGTGCTACCCCACTATAGCCTACAGTAGCTATGTCATATAAATCTGACACACCCCCATAGGCAAAGTGGGGGAGAACAAGGGGTCACAAGTCCAGTCAAGCAAAGCAAAGCAAGCTCAGGGTGGATCACAAAGTCACCACACATTCCAAGCACAAGTTCAAGGCCACAAGGCCAGTTCACATGCAGGATTACATATATATATAAGGCTAGACAAGCAAGAGCAGGTGTATATATATATGCAACAGTACAAATAAGGTCAAGGGGTGAGCAAGTGAGGCAAGGTAGGCACAAGACCCAGCTGAGTACAGAAGCGCTGATGATCACAAGGCGCAAGTGCCTTGGTGAAGATATCAGCAGTGTTGGCCTGAGAGGCCACGTACGCAAGCCGCAGCTGACCACGCTGCTGTAGCTCACGAGCAAGGAAGTAGCGGAGAGCAATGTGCTTCGTTCTGTGCTCCAGTCTCTGCTCTCGACACAAGGCCAGCATGGCCTTGTTGTCTACGTACAGCACTGGAGGAGAACGAGGCGGCTCTCCGAGGTCAGTCAGCAGGTAGGTGAGCCAGCGAAGCTCCTGTGCAGCCATGGCCCCGGCGTAGATCTCAGCCTCACAACTGGAGCCGAGAACAGAAGACGAGCGGGTAGCCCGCCACGAAACAGAGCCGGAACCAAGGCTGAAGGTGTAACCCTGTGATGATCGCTGCGTAGCCTGGTCGTCAGCCCAAGAAGCGTCTGCGTGCCCAGTGAGGACCACTGGACTCTGCCCTCCAAGCACAAGCCCCATGCCCGACGTACTGCACAAGTAGCGCAACACCCTCTTCGCTGCAGCCATGTGCTCCGGTCTGTGTCTCCCAGGAGCAACATAGCGTGCGAGAATGCTAAGAGGGTATGCAAGGTCAGGTCGTGTGCAGGTCATCAGGTACATGAGGCAGCCAACAAGCTCTGGGTACGGGCCACTCGACTCTACGGACTCATCCGAAGGCAGAGCTGAGAGCGAGTGGCGAGTAGGCAGAGGAGTGGCCTGAGGCGAGGAGTACGTGAAGCCGAAGCGCTGAAGGACCTGCTGCACCATGTGTGACTGAGTCAGGGTAATGGTGCGGCGTGCTCTGTCCCGGGTGATCTGCAAGCCAAGGTAGCTGCGCAGTTCACCCAGGTCTGTGCACGTGTGTCTCTTCTGCAGCTCGGACTTCACGTGGGCGAGTCCAGCAGTGTCAGCTGTGGCAAAGACCAAGTCGTCGACGTACACGAGGATGTAGAACGGCGGCAAAGAAGTGTCGGTGCGCAGAAACAGCGACGGGTCGGCAGTAGAGGGAGCAAACCCAAGAGCCGCAAGTGTAGTCCTCAGTGTGTCGTGCCACTCACGCGGTGCCTGGCGGAGACCGTAGACTGGCCGCCGGAGGCTCCACTGGGTGCCAGGAGGAAAAGACCCAGTGAAGCCAGGTGGGCGACGCAGCCAGATCTCCTCGTGCAGGCTGCCCTGCAAGAAAGCAGTGCTGAAGTCAAGAGAGTGCAGCTCGTAGTCGCGGTGAGCAGCTATGTGCAGCAGTACCCGAAGAGTGGTCATCTTCGGGGTGGGAGAGAAGGTCTGAAAGTAGTCAACTCCCTGCCGCTGACTGAAGCCACGAGCCACGTAACGCGCCTTGAAGACAGGCGGAGAACCCGGCGGTCGCTTCACCCTGAAAATCCACATGCCACTGACGATGTTCGCCCCAGGCGGGGGAACCTCGTCAACGTAGGTGCCTGTGGACTTCCAGGAAGCCATCTCTGTGTCCATAGCTGCCTGCCACTGAGAGGAGTAGGGACCCTCTATCGCCTCCGCGTAAGAGCGCGGAGTCGGGATGTCAAGTGCATCCGGGTCTCCCTCAGGGGTAAGCAGTACAGACACGAGATGAGGTGAAGCAGCAGCCAAACACTGGAACTCCTCCTGCCTGTCCTCAAGGACGTCCGTGCCAAGGGCACACTCACCCCCGACGGACGGAGGACAGACAGACTCAGACTCATCGACAAGACTAACAGCGTAGTCTAGACGACAGCGAGCAGCAAAGTCGACGAGCTCAGCAACTAGGGCAGACGCAGCAGTGGACTCAAAGGAAGGGTCAGTGACGACAGTAGCAAGGAGACGCGTGACAGTAGGACTGGCAGCACGAAGAGAGTCCGACTCCGGGTCGGGAAGAGCAGGAAGAGAAGACTCAGGAGGAGAAGGCAAAGGGGCACGCAGAGGAGCAGTGGACGGACGCAGAGACATCCGATGCGTGCCAGGGACAGGAGGAGGACGCTGACGCGAACCACGACCACTAGTGCGAGCAGGACGGACAGGCGACGCAGGGCGAGACGCAGGCTCACGACGCTCAGCAAGACCTCCAGTAGGACCAGTGTAGGGAGAAGGAGCGGGCAGTGGGGAGGCCGGCTGTAACTGTAACTGTGACGGGACAGGCTGTGGACACTCTAAGGGAGGAGGAGGACCAGTAGAAGGCGGGAGACCAAGAACCTGCTGAAGGAGCGGAACGAAGTACGGCCGAGGCCGCGCGGCGACTCCAGACACAGCAGGGACAGCACCAGTACCCCCAGCGGCAGCACCAGCGCCAGCAGCACCTCCAGCTCCAGTACCTCCAGCAGCACCAGTAGCACCCCCAGCAGGACCGCCTCCACGACCGACAGCAGTAGCCTCAGCGTCAACACCCTCAGCAGCTCCAGCTCCAGTCGTACCCGCAGGCCCAGCAGCTCCAGGACTCCCAGTACGAGCACCTCCGGGACCCGCGGCACCAGCACCCTCAGCAGCCGAAGAACCTCCAGCTCCAGCAGCACGCCTCCAGCGCCGGGCAAACCACTCGCGCAGCTCCTGTGGAGAGAGTGGCTCCCGCCGAGACGAAGCACCCGGAGAACCTCCAGGCTCAGCACCGCCAGACGCCACACGAGCAGGCTCAGCTCCCTCAGGCTCCGCACCCCCAGGCTCAGCACCTCCAGGCGTAGCACCCCCAGGCTCAGCACCCCTAGGCTCAGCACCCCCAGGCTCAGCACCCCCAGTAGTAGCACCCCCAGGCTCAGCACCCCCAGTAGTAGCACCCTCAGGCTCAGCACCCCCAGGCGTAGCACCCACACGCTCAGCACCCCCAGAGTCAGCACCCCCAGGCTCAGCACCCTCAGCAGCACCAGAGTCACCAGTAACCTCGACAGGCTCGACTGCGTCTACCTGGGACACACCTGAAGGGGCAGGACCCTGAGGGGGGAGGGGGTCTACCGGGGGGGGACCTGGCACAAGGAAGAGCGGTGGCGGGGGGAGGGACGGAGTGCGGTAGGGGAAGAGGCGGTAGTAGGGGACCGACTCGTCAAACGTGACGTCCTGGGAGGACAGAACACGGCGAGAGGTGGGGTGGTAGAACTGCCACCCTGGCGTGTCAGGGGGGAAGCCAAGGAAGACGCAAGGAGCAGCACGAGGGGACAGCTTGTCCGCAGACAAGTCGCGGACAAACGCCCGAGATCCCCAGACACGGAACGCAGACGCATCGCCAACCTTCCCCGTCCACAGCAAGGCTGGGGAGGTCTCCGGCATGGAGACCCTGGGCTGAAGGTTGATCTGATGCGCCGCGTACCGAACCACAAACGGCCACAGAAAATGGGGGGCAGCCGCATGCATCATGGACGTACGGGCGACGTCCATGACCATGCCAATGCGGCGCTCAGCAATCCCATTTTGCTGTGGAGAGTCCGGAAGCGTGAAGGTCTGGCGGATGCCTCGTGCACGACAGTAGGCTCGCAGAAGGCCAGAGGAGAACTCTCCACCTCTGTCAGAGTGCAGACGCAGAACAGGAAAGTCCGAGCCGAAGCTCTGCCTGAGCTGGAGACGAGCTGCGCGGATCCAGTCGATCAACATCTCAGTGACATCACCCTTGCTGCGCAAGGGGACGACGAGAAGGGCAGTCGAGCAAACAGGAACTAATCGCCCTCTCTTCAGCTGAAGCAGAATATATTGCACTCTGCTCACCCACCAAGAAAGGACTGTACCTTCGCGAACTGCTGGAAGAAGCAAAACTGGCCCAGTTACCCAGCTTCTCTCTGTTCTGCGACAACCAATCTGCAATTCGCATAGCGAACAAAAACGGGTTCGCGAACCGGACGAAGCATATCGCCCTGCGATACTTCTTCGTGAAAGACGAGATCGAGAAGGGGAGACTCGAGCTATCTTACTGCCCCACGTCCGAGATGGCAGCCGATTATTTGACCAAGAAGCTCGGAAAGCAGAAGTTCGAGTACTGCATGCTGTTGACTGGACAAGGCCACGTCACCAGCAACGAGACTCCAGAAGCGAAGGGGAGTGTTGGAAACAAGTAATTTAACGCTTCCTATGTGTCGTAACATCGAACCGTAAACGAGGCAAGCTACAGCGGAGCAATGGCGAGTCAACCGAGGAGGTTAACAGAAAAGTAACAGCCGGAGGTTACGCAAAGGTCAAAGGTCAGCGACCTTTGACTCGACAAATACAGCGCGATAGCAAGGACAAACAACTGACTCGGTATTGAGCAGTTGCCCGAGTCGTCACTGTATCGAACCGCAACAGCAACAACAAAACGGTTATTGCATCCTTTCATATTCCTTGTAATCTTATAAAAGCTTGTATTACTTCTTTATAATCAATCTATCTTGCCCTCACATACCAGCGCACGGTGGTTCAACAACTTATCATTAAACGCTTCCGCAATACAACATTCCTGTCAGAGTCTTAGCCTTGAAAGATCCTAAGGGCTTTTCTCAGCCCAACAGTACTCAGCAACAACTTATTATATGAAGACTTTTTTATCCGTCTTAAAAATCAAATCGGGAGGAAAAAAACCTATCCTAAGCGGCGCAAAGGCCTGCACTGGAGCATCCTCCCTAACCGGTCCTGCACAGTGGACCAACATCACAAGTGACAAAACTGGCCGCCTCAAGCGCTACAGTTTCCTGTCCACATCAATTCTAGGACTTGGATCTCTAGCTCAGCTACGTAAATCGATCGACGATGGATTCAGAGCGTTTGGCTATTACACGAGGGTTGGGCACGAGAACAACGCGCCTGCACTCTGTGGGAAGGCCAAGAAAGTCAAAGGATAGTAGTTGGCTGGCCGCCCCTCCCTTCTGAGGCGCCTAAAAAATGCACTTTGTGGGAAGGCCAAGAAAGTGAAGGGGTAGTAGTTGGCTGGCCTCCCTTCCCTCTTTGTCTTTCTATCGTCGCATACGAGGTGACTTTTGAGCCGACTCAAAAAACTTCCCTCTTTTGTCTTTCTATCATTGCGTACGACTGATGACGACCGAACGCCACGTCGATTTGTTACCTCGGTGGCTTGACCGGACCACCGAGGACGACACGACGTGGGTCACACCTGCCTGACTCGCTTCAGGGGCACTCGGTACTACACGATTATCTCTCCCGCCGGCGCGTACCTGATGTTGACCATATAAGGAGAGGACGCAACCCTGGGGGAGGAGAGGGGGGAAGGGAGGAGGGGGGGGGGAGGGGGAGGGGGGGGAGAGGGGGGGGGGGAGGAGAGGGTGGGTATTGTAAGGAATCTCCTATACCTTAGTGAATCCACGCTACGACGGATACAACTCCAACATTTGGGAAAAAAAAGGGTCGGACCTCGCCCCCCGAAGCTGACACACGTCGCCTTCCGTCGTGGTAGCTCCAAAGTCTGGGGCCCCTGGGGCCCAGACCAGCACCCAAGTTGCCATCCGAAGTCCCCGCCTAACTAGGACCCTCATATTATTACAACTCATAACAAATAATAATCGCACTAGTAAAAGTTACAAACTCCTAACTTTCCTCAACCCTGTAAACACTAGATGCTCGAAACTTGGAGCTGGCTATAGTGCGTCAAAGAGGACAACAGACGCCCAAGGGTCTGAGAGGGCTCGGCTCAGACCCTCGGTCTTTGCACTGGGGAGGGTTCACCGAGTGGCACGGCACGGCACAGCACCCCCTCGCCGCATTTGCCGGAGAGAAGCACCCCTTGTGCCTCGCATGCCCCAGATCACGCTGTCCAGTCCAGGGCCTCCAGTCGAAGCCCTCACCATTCGCCAGGCTGATGATAAGTACAGTACTAAGGGGCCGGTGTCGAGTCGAAGCCCTCACCATTCACCAGACTGATGATAGTACAGTACTAAGGGGCGCCACATGCAGCGTGGCGCCCCGTCCGCGTCAGCTCTGGCGCCCCTTCCGTTTCAGCTCTTGTCGCGTAGTAACGCTCCCCACGGGGTAGCGCTGTCACTCGAAATCAGGTTTGAGTTGAGAGTTCGCAAAATTGTTTGTCAACGCTTCCGACGGGGTAGCGCTACGCGACAAGAGTCGAGTTGACGTTCGAATTTTATTTACTCGGGACGGACGGTGTGTCACCGCCGCTGCGCCGCCTTGCGCCTCCCTCCCTCCCTTCCCTGCCGCGCTGCGCTCCTTCCCCGTCCACAAGTTCGTGCGTGACGTGACATCTCCGAATCGCCTCGCTAATCGAGGCTGGCATGATGCCATCCGAAAACTATCGCGCCTGAACTGCCGAAGCTGGGCCATCATGTTACCAGCGCTCTCGCCTCCCATCCCAATACAGAACCCTCTCAGGCTGGCGAGGCGAGTGGTGAGCATCACAGGAGGCTGGAGGGACGGAGCAGCTTTCATATTGCCTGCATCACACGAGCACCATCTTTCATTTCAGATCGGCACGTTCGCCTATAGTCTTCAGAATAATTCTCGAGACCTCCACGTTTGCCAGTTTTTCGTTTCAAGGCCTCTACGAACAGCATGGAGCGCGCGACACCTCTCGTCTTCGCCCTGCTCTCCTGTAAGCACTTCTCTCCTCGACCCATCATCGCTCGAGTGCCCTTTTACTGTATTTTCTCTTACCTGTGGAAACGACTCATCAATGGAGTGCCTTTGCTCTCCTACTCCCCTCTCGTCTTCGCCCTGCTCTCCTGTAAGCACTTCTCTCCTCGACCCATCATCGATCGAGTGCCCTTTTACTGCTTTTGCTCCTACCCGTGGAAACGAAACGACGCAGCGATCGAGTGCCCTTTCACGCTCCTACTCCGCCGCCGTGGTAGCGAGTGCGCCGCCGCCGTGAGTCCACGTCAGGAATCAACCAGGGCTGGCGCGCGGCTTTGCCATGAGTTCTGGCAGGGAGTTTTTGAGAATTCTCGAAAACACCCTGGCACGGCTTTGCCATGAGTTCTGGCAGGGAGTTTTTGAGAATTCTCGAAAACACCCTCGTGCGGCTTTGCCATGAGTTCTGGCAGGTTTCGTCTGTGTCCGGTCGCCCCGCATGATGCTCCCCCGTGCGCTCCTCATCATGCTCCCTCCTGCGCTGCTCTCCCCGTCAGGTGCGGCGTTCTTCACGGCCGTCGCGTCTGCCTCAGCCTTCCCGCCGTTCCTCGCACGAGCTTCATTTGAGGCGCCTCAAAACTCGTGATGCTCTCTCCTGCTCTGCTCTGCTCTGCTCCTCTGCGTTGCGTTCCCCGTCAGGTGCGGCGTTCCTCGCTGCAGGCGCGTCTGCCTCAATCTTCCCGCCGTTCCTGGCACACGGCGGTGTTTCAAACCCGGCGGCGTCTGCCGCTCAAGCGGCCAAGCCGATGGTGTGGAAAGGAAAAACAGTCTGTAAGTGCCCGCAGCGCTCTTTGCCTCTTGGTCACTGCTAGTACTCCTCCTCCTCCTGCCGCTCAAGCGGCCAAGCCGATGGTGTGGAAAGGGAAAACAGTCTGTAAGTGCCCGCAGCGCCCTTTTGATACATCTCAAAAGTCTTCTCTCTACAGCAACTTTTATATTGATCGTTCCAACCCCGGCATCTTGCCCTTCCGCGGCCTTTCACATGCGCCCGCCCCTCTCCCGCCCGGCCAATCCCGTTGCCAGTGAATTACTTGACAAAATTCCGTCCCTCTACACGAGTTTTGAGACGTCTCTCTATACTTTCCATGTGCCCCTCTCCCGCCCGGCCAATCCCGTTGCCAGTGAAGTACGTGGCGAAATTCCGTCCCTCTACACTCAATGGGAAGGTGATCGGCGATAAAGGAGCCTCGGGGAAATATGTCACAAAGATAGTGAGGTGCGTCGCTGTGTGATTGTTCCACGGAAATATTTCCATCTTGTTTTGAGACGTCTCAGAAGGTGCCTCGGTGAAATGTGTCAGAAAGACAGTGAGATGTGTCGCTGTGTGGTTGTTCCACGGAAATAATTCCAACTTCTGGTGCCATTTCTCCGTGACATATCTAGGGACTGGTTAAAGCCCCCGACTGAGCCGGGTAGCGCCCATCCCCACCCACTTCCCCATTTCCCCCCCTTAAAACCCTCGCCCGCCCCCTCTCCCCCACTCCCCCCTTCCATCCCCTCCTCTCCCCCATGCGTATGCTTTACATTTCTCAAGAGTGATTACATAGTCTTCATCTGTGCCTTGCTTGCGTCGAGGTGACTTTTGAGTCGACTCAAAAGTCACCTCATTTTTCAAAAGTGATTACGTAGTCTCCATCTGTGCCTTGCGTGCTGCAGGTACTCTGCAACAACATACTATTTCGAAACTGTTGTCTCCATTTCCCCCCTCCCCCCTTCGTTCCGTCCCCCTCTCCCCTCTCCCCCCCTGGCTTGCAGGTACTCAGCAACAACATACTATTCCAAAAGCGTTATTTCCGTCTTAAACATCAAATCGGGAGGAAAAGAACCGAACATACGTGTTGCAACGGCCTGCACTGGAGTATCCCAAGACATCAGTGCACAGTGGACCAACATCACAAGTGACAGAATAGGCCGCCTCAAGCGTTACAGCTTCGTGTTCACATATACTGACGGACCCAAGTCTCTAGCTGAGCTACGTAAACAGACTGAAAAGGCGTTCGAGCTGTTGGGTGACTACACGCAGGTTGGGCACGCGAACAACGTTTATGCACTCTGTGGGAAGTCCAAGAAAGTGAAGGGATAGTAGTTGGCTGGCTGCCCTTCCCTCTTTTGTCTTTCTATCGTCGCGTACGACTGATCACAAAAGAAACCAAATCAACTTGTTACCTCGGTGGTTTGACCGGACTACTGAAGACGGCACGTGGGTCACACCTGCCAGACTCGCTTCAGGAGCACTCGTTACTACACGATTTTCTCTCCCGCCGAAGCTGACCCGCGTCGCCTTCCGACATGGTAGCTCCAGAGTCTGGGGCCCCTAGGGCCTAGACCAGCACCCAAATTGCCATCCGAGGTCCCCGCCTAGCTAGGACCCTCATACGTTTTTCTAGGTCTCACTTCATTGTCAGTGGTGGTAATCACTTCTCGATAATTGACTTCCTCGCGCTCTTTTTATTACAACTCATAACACAATCGCACTAGTGAAAGTTACAAACTCCTAAGTTTTCTCAAGCCTGCAACTGTATACACTAGCTGCTCGAATTGGAGCTGGCTATAGTGCGCCAAAGAGGACAACAGGCGCCGAAGGGTCAGGGCGGGCTGCTGTGTCCGCGTGGAGCTGGTGTGTGGTCAGGGCGGGATGCTGGGTCCGCGAAGACCTTCCAGGACGCGACACGTGTTTGGGTTCGGATTTACTGTTGTCACCCGCTCAGATGGGAATTTGTTACAGGGGTGTGAAGTGAAACCACCAAAACGCCCTTAGAGAGGACTCAGCCCCTCCATTTTTGCACTGGGAGGGTTCACGAGTGGCATTTGCTGAAGAGAAGCACCTCTTGTTCCTCTTGTCCTCGAAGCCCTGGCCATACCTCCAGGTTCGGAGCTGAGGGTGAGGGGAGGTGAATCTCTCGCTCGGCCCATACAACAGATTTATCTATGAATAGTACTGTACTACTAGGGGCGCCACCGTGGCGCCGCCCCGCCCGCGGGGTAGTAGCGCTACGAGACGAGATATCACTCTCTCGAAAGTTATTGTCAACGCGTTACACGGGGTCGCGCTACGCGATACCACTCTCTCAAAAGTAGTTGTCAACGCTCTACACGATATCACTCTCTCGAAAGTGACTGTAACGCTTACCACGGGGTAGCGCTACGCGATACGTATCACTCTCAAAAGTAGTTGTCAAACGCTTCACACTAGCGCTACACGATATCACTCTCTCGAAAGTAGTTGTCAACGCTGCGCTCCACGATATCGTCAATCTCTCAAAAGTGATTGTCAACGCTTACCACGGGGTAGCGCTACACGACGAGCTGACGTTCGAATTTTGTCCACTCGGGACGTGCGCCACCGCCGATGCGCTGCGCGCCTCCCTCCCTCCTTCCCCCCAGTATCACTCTCAAAAAGTGATTGTCAACGCTTCACATGGGGTAGCGCCGCGCTACGCGACGAGAGCTGACGTTCGAGTTTGATCCACTCGGGAAAGGTGCGCCACCGCCGATGCGCCGCCGCCGCGCGCCTCCCTCCCTCCTTCCGCGCCGCGCCGCGCTCCTTCCCCGTCCACAAGTTCGTGACGCCTCCGAATCGCCTCGCTAGTCGAGGCTGGCTCGACGCCTTCCGAATTTCCGAAAGTCAACGCGACTAGACTGGCGAAGCTGGGCGGCGATAATGTTACCACCAGCGGACACGCCTCCCATCCCATCCCACAGTCACGATGGGACTGTCAGAACCCTCTCAGGCTGATCGAGCCTCCGAGGCTCAGGCAGGAGGGAGGGACGGAGGAGCGGTGTTTTTATTCCGTGCATCACGATCGGAGCACCAGCTTTTCATTTTCAGATCGCCTCGTTCTCGCTTCCTCTTGAGAACAATTCTCAAGATCTCAGAGGCTCTACGCCCTTCCTCCTCAGAATTATTCTCGAGACCTACACTTTCGCCAGATTTTCATTTCAAGACCCTCGTATCATACGACCAACATGATGGACCGCGCGACACTTCTCGTCTTCGCCCTGCTCTGTAAGCACCATTCTCCTGCCCTTTTACTTCCTTTTCTCATCAATCGAGTGCCTGTGCTCTCATATCAACGAAGAAAGGTTCTTTTGTTTTTTCCCCGCCTCTTTTTTTCACCGAGTGCGCCGCTGCCACGTCAGAAGCCACCCGGGGTGGCTTTCAAGTTGCAGTGATTTTTGGCAGGTTTCTTCACGAGTCGTGATGCGCCTTCCCTGCGCCCTTCGTGATGCGCCTTCCCTGCGCCCTTCGTGATGCGCCTTCCTGCGCCCCTTGTCATAATTGCTCCCTCGTGCGCCCTTCGTGATGCGCCTTCCCTGCGCCCCTTGTCATAATGCTCCCTCGTGCGCGCCTGTCCCCCGTCAGGTGCGGCGTTCCTCACTGCCGTCTCCGAGTCGTCTGCCCCAATCTTCCCGCCGTTCCTCGCGGGTTCTTCAAGTTCAAGCCACGGCGGGGTCTCAAAAATTGTGGGGGGATCCAACTCACCCCCAACCCCGGCGGCGTCTGCCACTAAGCCGGCCTTTCCGGCCAAGTCCGGGAAGCCAAGAACAGTCAGTAAGTGTCTGCACCGCTCTTTTGAGACGTCTCAAAATTTCATCTCTCTACCCACAATCTCTATATTGATCGGTTTCAACCCCGGCATATGCCGCCTCAGGTCAAACAGTTAGCTTGGAAGTTTGTAAGTCACCCCCGACACTCAAGTTTGTGTCTCAACCGCTCTTTTGAGACGTCTCAAAACTCAAGCCACTCCTTTGGCGTGGAAAGGGAAAAACAGTCCGTAAGTGTTCGCAGCGCTCTTTGCCTCTTGTTCGCTGAGTAGTACACTGGCGGTACTACCACTTCCCCTACCATTTCCGGTATAGTACTATCACCTCCTCCTCTGAAGCTTAGCAGGTGCTTTTTTGAGAATTTTCAAAAAACACACGCTGCTGTCATGCCTAGTACCACCGTGACCCCATTTATTTTCTGCATATCACCGTACAACCCGAGTGTCCTGTACAATTGTCAGCTACTATGATTCGTTTCGTGCGGTTCTGTCATTACTGTGGGGATTCTTAAAAGTGGACCCATTACGGCGTCTCATGCTTTTTGAGACTTTCCAAAAGTGGACCCATCAGGGCGTCTCATGCCGTGAGGCTATTATTACCTTCTCAACTGTTCTTGCCCTTCCGCGTCCTTTCCTATGCATCCCTCTCCCTGCCAATCCCGCTGCCAGGGAAGTACGTGGCAAAATTGAATCCCACGAAACTCAAAGGGAAGGTGATTGGTGACAGAGGTGCCGCGGGAAAATATGCCATAAAGATAGTGAGGTGCGTCCTTGTAATTGTTTGTTCCAGGGAAAATTTCCCATCTGCTGGTGCTATTGTTTCATGCATCCACCGCCGCACCATTTCCGTCTCTTCCTTGCTTGAGGGTCTTCTTTCAACTAGAAACCGCTACTCAGCAACACCATTCTATTCCCCTTTTTTTTTGTTTCCTGTGCCGTGACTTTTGAGTCGACTAAAAAGCCCTCTCCATTCGTGCCCTGCTTGCAGGTACTCTTCAACAACTTACTATTCCCAAACCACTATCAAAGTCTTCAACCTCAAATCGGGGGGGAAGGAACCGGCTTTCAGCCACGTGAAGTCGTGCACTGAAGATTCCCAATCCTCGCCTCTACAGTGGATCAACACCACAAGTGACTACGCAGGCCGCCACAAGCGCTACAGTTTCATGTCCCAGTCGATTCAAGGACCCGCCGGGTCTATGACTGAGATTCTTGCAGCGACTGAAGGTGAATTCCAGGCGTATGGCTATCGGACGAAGGTTGGGCACGAGAACACCGCTAATGCACTCTGCGGGAAGGTCAAGCGAGCGTCGATAAAGTAGTTCTTGGCTGGCCTCCCTTCCCTGTTGTCTTTCTTTCTTTTGGTATCTTTGGGCTGGCTCACTTTAGGACTGGGTGCAAGTACTGGCTCACCTCAGATTGCATCATTGCAGAATTTTAATGCTGATTTCCCAAAACATTTGGTTCTTCTGTTTTGTTTTGTTTTGTTTTGTTTTGTTTTTTTTTTTGTTTTGTTTTGTTTTGTTTTGTTTTTTTGTTTTGTTTTGTTTTGTTTTGTTTTTTTGTTTTGTTTTGTTTTTTTTTGTTTTTTTTTTTTTGTGTGTTTTTTTTTTTTTTTTATGTAGTTCTCCTGAAAAATCAGCTTCTGCGATTTTTCCCATTACTTCCTTCGAGCTTTCAGTCTTCAGCAACCCGTGCGTGCACTGATGAATCATGGGTATCGTTCTGTGGGCGCGTGCTAAGCCCTAACGACGAATATTCAAGGAACGCGCAAAAAGGGCTTAAAGCCCACGTCGAACCTCTCTTTTCGTTATTGTGTACCGAACCTGGTAGCATTTGCTGTGCGCCCTTGGGTAAGAGAACGCATCACAACCAGTGCGTGGGGTCCTTACTACGAAACTTCACTTCTTTCACGGGCAAACTGGAGGCACCGCTCGTGCGAACCCTATCTGCCCATCGGAGTGGGGATAAGGGAACACACAAGCAATAACGGGCAGGTCTCAGCGCCCGTTATTGGGAAATTTGACGATGAATTAACTAACCACAATACCGTATTACCCCGGGCCGGATATAAGCGCTGGTGCGCTTATAATAAATCAGTGTTTTTTGGGGGGGTGCGCTTATACCGTAATCCCCCGTATATAGGACCCCCCCCAGTTGTAGACCCCCGGGTCTATAATACGGACCCGGGTACTCTATTCGAGTACATCTGAGTTATACCCCCTAAATGGCTCATAACATTATAAGACCCCCCAAATACTAGAGAAGTGCGGATTTTACAAAAAAATGCAATTGAAAATGGTAACGAAATTCGAATTTCAAATGAGTCAACACCCATTTTCAATGTGTTTGACTTTCGAAGGCTTCACTTGTTGCGCGTCCAGTCAGGATGAGCTGGCACGCGGGCAAAGTGACGTGCCAAATCTCTGTGCACAGTCAGGGTAACGCCCTCGCGCGATTCTGATTCAGGACGCTGTAAAAGTTCGATTCGATTGAACTTACGAGACTGAAATGTACAACATCGTGCATTCTTATAAATGTCAATGTGAACAGACCCGGGTCTTCTAAAAAATATACCATTTAATTATACCCCCCAGCCTTTTTAGGGGTGATTATCAGAATACCCTAGGGTCTTATATACGGGGGATTACGGTAAATGAGTCACGGGCATAAGCGCATGCGCTTATTGTTAGAACTACTAGCTAGGTGAGGAATGTCGATTAGGTAAGGTAGAGGGATACAAGACTGTCGAGAGTGAGATGTTGTACCCTCTAAAGAAAGAACCCTACACAACCTAGAGTAACATGAACAAACAATATGTTTTGACACACCCCCATAGGTGAAGTAGGGGATAGCCAAACCAAACAGTGGTCACAAGACCAGTCAAGCAAGAGAACAAGCAAGGCAAAGCCCAGGGTGGATCTCAAGGACACCACACAATCTGAGCACAAGCAGGCGGCCACAAGGCCAGTTCACATGCAGATTTATTAATAGCAAGGCAGTACACTGATCACAACCTAGCAGGAGTAAACATGCAGGTATAAATATATATAGCAGTGTACAACAAGAGCAAGTCAAGCAACCAACAGGTGAGGCAGAGTGGGCACAAGCCCAAGAGCAGTGCAGAAACGCTTATGATCACCAGACCCAAGGGCCTTGGTGAAGACATCAGCAGTGTTGGCCCGAGAGGCCACGTAAGCAAGGCGCAGCTGACCACGCTGCTGCAGCTCACGCGCAAGGAAGTAGCGAAGAGCAATGTGCTTCGTTCTGTGCTCCAGTCTCTGCTCACGACACAAGGCAAGCATTGCCTTGTTGTCGACGTACAGAACTGGAGGAGAACGAGGCCGCTCCCCCAAGTCGGTCAGCAGGTAGGTCAGCCAACGTAGCTCCTGTGCAGCCATGGCCCCAGCGTAGATCTCGGCCTCGCAGCTGGAGCCAAGCACAGACGAAGAACGAGTGGACCTCCACGAGACAGAACCAGAGCCAAGACTGAAGGTGTAACCCTGTGACGAACGCTGAGTCGCCTGGTCGTCGGCCCAAGAAGAGTCAGAGTGTCCGGTGAGTACCACTGTGTCAGAACATTATATAGCTTATGCTGTTGTGTAGGCTATAGTGGGGTATCCCATAGGGGGTACAACCCAATTAGGGTTTCCTATATGTACTCACTTCATTCATAGTTCAACCATCCTTGTTCTTCATTTCCACATGGAATCAGAGCAGGTCCCCTCCTAGGGACTGCTTCTAGGGCCCACCGAAGCGCGCCCCGAGGCGCGTTTTCCTTTTTTTTTTTTAGCGACCCTCCGTGTCGCCCCTCGCGGCCCCGCCGCCCTCCCTACGCGGCCCCGCCGCCCTACTAACGCGGCCCCGCCGCCCTTCCTTCGCGGCCCCGCCGCCCTGCTCGCGCGGCCCAGCCGCCCTCTGCTTCGCGGCCCCGCCGCCCTGCTCACGCGGCTCCGCCGCCCTCTGCTAAGCGGCCCCGCCGCCCTACTACAGCGGCCCCGCCGCCCTCACGTCGCGGCCCGCCCGCCCTCTGCTTCGCGGCCCCGCCGCCCTGCTCACGCGGCCCCGCCGCCCTGCTCACGCGGCCCCGCCGCCCTCTGCTAAGCGGCCCCGCCGCCCCACTACAGCGGCCCCGCCGCCCTCACGTCGCGGCCCGCCCGCCACCCTACCTGCGGCCCGCCCGCCGCCCTACCTGCGGCCCGCCAGCCGCCCTACCTGCGGCCCGCCCGCCGCCCTACTTGCGGCCCTACCGCCGCCCTACCTGCGGCCCGCCCGCCGCCCTACTTGCGGCCCTACCGCCGCCCTACCTGAGGCCCGCCCGCCGCCCTACTTGCGGCCCTACCGCCGCCCTGCCTGCGGCCCGCCCGCCGCCCTACCTACGGCCCGCCCGCCGCCCTACCTGCGGCCCTACCGCCGCCCTACCTGCGGGAGCCGCCTAGCAGCGGCACCGCCGGGAGCCGAGCCGCCCTGCCGCCGAGCCGCCCGGGAGCCGAGCCGCACTGCCGCCGAGCCGCCCGGGAGCCGAGCCGCCCTGCCGCCGAGCCGCCCGGGAGCCGAGCCGCACTGCCGCCGAGCCGCCCAACAGCCGAGCCGCCCAGCAGCCGCGCCGCCCTGCCGCCGAGCCGCTGAGCAGCCGAGCCGCCCTACTGCCGAGCCGCCCGACCTGCCCTGTCCGGTGAGCACAGCCCCACTGTGACTGCGTGCCCTTCCCCTACTGCTTGCACTGCTCGTCTGTCGTCGTCATGGCTACCCCTAGTGTCCTCGCTTTTGACGCTGAGGGTCGAGCCATTGACTTTGAGGTCTGGGTCGACGACCTGCAGCTGTTCTTACAGTGCGATAGGGCGGACGGTCTTTCCCTCTTTGACCTCACCTCTGGCGCCTCTCCTGCCCCTGCTACTGATGCTGACCCCACTGTTCGCTCTCAGTGGGCCACCCGCGATGCTGCTGCACGTCTTGCTGTGCGTCGCCACCTGCCTACCACTGAGCGCGCGCACTTTAGTCAGTACAAGAGTGCTCAGACCTTGTACGACGCTGTAGTTGCGCGCTACTCTTCCCCTGCCACTGCTGCCCTGAGTCGCCTCATGCTACCGTACCTCTTTCCTGACCTTACTGCCTTTCCCACTGTCGCTGACCTCATTACGCACCTCCGCACTAGTGACACTCGCTACCGCGCCGCCCTTCCTGCTGAGTTCTGCGCCAAGAACCCCCCCCCCATGTACATCACTCTCTATTACATAGTCACACGCCTCCCTGACTCCCTTCGCGTAGTCAGGGACCACTACCTCTCGGTCTGTCCCACCACTCTCACTGTCGACCTCCTCGAGAAGTCCCTCCTGGCGGCGGAGAAGAGCATCGTCGCTGTAGGAGCCTCTCGTGGTGACCCTCGCACCCCCATCTTTGAGGGGTGTTCTCCTTCCCCCCTGCTGCCCTCTGTTGCCTCTGCTGCTGCTGCCGACCTGCTTGGTCTTGAGTCGGTCTGCGCGGCGTCTGCCCCTAGCGGGAGACGCCGCCCTGGCAGGGGCAAGGGGGGCAAGGGCGCGGGTGGAGCTGGCGGGGGCGGTGGAGGAGGCGGTGGAGGCGGAGGAGGGAGTGGGGGTGGCGGTGGGAGTGGTGGCGGGGGCGGTGGTGGCGGTGGCAGCAGCGGAGGAGGAGGCGGTGGTGGCGGCAGCGGTGGGAGCGGAGGCAGCGGTGGTGGTGGAGGTGGAGGCAGCGGTGGCGGAGGGGGTGGAGCTGGTTGGGGTGGTGCCCCGCAGCGTAGCGGCCCTGGTGGTGGCCAGCGTCAGCAGCAGCAGCAGCAGCAGCGTTCGCGGGACATCCCCCCGCCCCAGCAGCTCCGTGAGTGGTACACGCAGCGTCAGCGGGGTGGGGGTTTTGGTCCGTGCACCTACGTCCTTCGTTCCGGTGACCGAGCGGGTGAGCAGTGTGGGGGTGCGCACCCCACTCAGCGCTGCTTTGGCCGCCTGACGGACGCTTGGCGTCAGCAGTTCCCCGAGGCCAGTGAGATTCCCCGTTGGGGAGAGCTGTCTAGGGCTGGCATAGCTGTCTTTGATCTTGACTTTGATGCTATCCTTGCTGCCATGTATGCTGTGACTATTAGTGAGGAGGGTGACTGTTACCAGTGTTTCCCGCCCGACCCGGGCATTGGTACTGCTGCGCCAGGTACTTCTGCGGCTGCTGCTCTAGGTGCCAGTGCGTCTGCACTCTCAGGTACTGGTGAGGCTGCGCTCTCAGGTACTGCGTCGGCTTCGGCCTCCCTCACCTTCACACTTGACTCAGGGGCTTCTCGCTCCTTCTTTCGAGACCGCACCACACTCACGCCGCTTGGCCGGCCGGTTGCAGTCTCCCTGGCTGACCCCTCTGGGGGTCCTGACCTCTCTCACTTCTCCACTGTCCTCCCGTGTCCGGCTGCCCCCTCGGGCACCTTGTCTGGTCTGTACCTCCCCTCGTTCTCGACGAACTTGGTGAGTGGTGCTGACCTGCAGGATGCGGGGGTTCACCAGTTTACTCCTGCGAGTCAGCGGGTGACCCACTGCTCGGATGCCCGCACAGGCCGACACCTGGCCACGTTCTCGCGTCGGCCAGGGTCGAGTCTCTACACACTGACCACTGCGTCTCCTCCTGTCCCTGCGTCTGGCCAGGTAGCTGCGTCGGGTCAGGTGTTTGCTGCTGCGTCCAGGTCTGGTCCTGAGTCTGCCCCCTGCTCGTGTCGCCGCCTGTCTCACGAGACTCTCCTGTGGCACCACCGTCTTGGCCACCCCTCCTTGCTTCGTCTTCGGGGCATGGCTTCCCGTGTCCTTGTCTCTGGTCTTCCCCGGTCTCTCCCTCCCCTTCCTTCGGGACCCGGACCTTCTTGTGTCCCCTGTGTCGAGGGGCGGCTCCGGGCTGCCCCCCACTCCTCCCAGTTTCCCCCCACAGAGGCTCCTCTGCAGACGCTTCACATGGACGTGTGGGGCCCCGCCCGCGTCCGTGGGCAGGGTCACGAGCGCTACCTCCTGCTGGTGGTTGACGACTACTCGCGTTACACCACAGTCTTCCCCTTGCGCAGCAAGGGTGAGGTCACTGAGGTGTTGATCGACTGGATCCGCGCAGCTCGTCTCCAGCTCAGGAGGAGCTTCGGCTCGGACTTTCCTGTTCTGCGTCTGCACTCTGACCGAGGTGGAGAGTTCTCCTCTGGCCTTCTGCGAGCCTACTGTCGTGCACGAGGCATCCGCCAGACCTTTACGCTTCCGGACTCTCCACAGCAAAATGGGATTGCTGAGCGCCGCATTGGCATGGTCATGGACGTCGCTCGTACGTCCATGATGCATGCGGCTGCCCCCCATTTTCTGTGGCCGTTTGCGGTTCGGTACGCGGCGCATCAGATCAACCTTCACCCCAGGGTCTCCCGGCCGGAGACCTCCTCAGCTCTGCTGTGGACGGGGAAGGTCGGCGATGCGTCTGCGTTCCGTGTCTGGGGATCTCGGGCGTTTGTCCGCGACTTGTCTGCGGACAAGCTGTCCCCTCGTGCTGCTCCCTGTGTCTTCCTCGGCTTCCCCCCTGACGCTCCAGGGTGGCAGTTCTACCACCCCTCCTCTCGTCGTGTTCTGTCCTCCCAGGACGTCACGTTCGACGAGTCAGTCCCCTTCTACCGCCTCTTCCCCTACCGCACTCCTTCCCTCCCCCCGCCACCGCACTTCCTTGTGCCAGGTCCCCCCCCGGTAGACCCCCTACCCCCTCAGGGTCCTGCCCCTTCAGGTGTGTCCCAGGTAGACGCAGTCGAGCCGGTCGAGGTTGCTGGTGACTCTGGTCCTGCTGCGGGTGCTGAGCCTGGGGGTGCTGAGTCTGGGGGTGCTGAGCCTGGGGGTACTGCGACTGGGGGTGCTGAGCCTTGGGGTGCGGAGTCTGGGAGTGCTGAGCCTGGGGGTGCTGCGACGGGGGGTACTGAGCCTGGGGGTGCGGAGTCTGGGGGTGCTGAGCCGTGGGGTGCTGCTACTGGGGGTGCTGAGCCTGGTGCTGCGGAGCCTGCGGCCACTGGACCTCCCCTTGTGGCGTCTGGCGGTGCGGGACCTGGCGGTTCTCCGGGTGCTTCGCCTCGGCGGGAGCCCCTCTCTCCACAGGAGCTGCGCGAGTGGTTTGCCCGGCGCTGGAGGCGTGCTGCTGGAGCTGGAGGTTCTTCGGCTACTGAGGGTGCTGGTGCCGCGGGTCCCGGAGGTACTGGAGCTGGAGCTGCTGAGGGCGTTGACGCTGAGGCTACTGCTTTCGGTCCTGGAGGCGGTCCTGCTGGGGGTGCTACTGGTGCTGCTGGAGGTCCTGGAGCTGGAGGTGCTGCTGGCGCTGGTGCTGCCGCTGGGGGTACTGGTGCTGTCCCTGCTGTGTCTGGAGTCGCCGCGCGGCCTAGACCGTACTTCGTTCCGCTCCTTCAGCAGGTTCTTGGTCTCCCGCCTTCTACTGGTCCTCCTCCTCCCTTAGAGTGTCCACAGCCTGTCCTGTCACAGTTACAGTTACGGCCGGCCTCCCCACTGCCCGCTCCTTCTCCCTACACTGGTCCTACTGGAGGTCTTGCTGAGCGTCGTGAGCCTGCGTCTCGCCCTGCGTCGCCTGTCCGTGCTGCTCGCACTAGTGGTCGTGGTTCGCGTCAGCGTCCTCCTCCTGTCCCTGGCACGCACCGGATGTCTCTGCGTCCGTCCACTGCTCCTCTGCGTGCCCCTTTGCCTTCTCCTCCTGAGTCCTCTCTTCCTGCTCTTCCTGACCCGGAGTCGGACTCTCTTCGTGCTGCCAGTCCTGCTGTCACACGTCTCCTTGCTACTGTCGTCACTGACCCCTCTTTTGAGTCCACTGCTGCGTCTGCGCTTGTTGCTGAGCTCGTCGACTTTGCTGCTCGCTGTCGTCTAGACTACGCTGCCGGTCTTGTTGCTGAGTCTGCGTCTGTCTGTCCTCCGTCCGTCGGGGGTGAGTGTGCTCTTGGCACGGACGTCCTTGAGGACAGGCAGGAGGAGTTCCGGTGTCTGGCTGCTGCTTCACCTCATCTCGCGTCCGTACTACTTGCCCCTGAGGGAGACCCGGATGCACTAGACATCCCGACTCCGCGCTCTTACGCGGAGGCCGTAGAGGGTCCCTACTCCTCTCAGTGGCAGGCAGCTATGGATGCAGAGATGGCGTCCTGGAAGTCCACAGGCACCTACGTTGACGCGGTTCCCCCTCCTGGGGCGAACATCGTCAGTGGCATGTGGATCTTCAGGGTGAAGCGGCCGCCGGGCTCTCCACCTGTCTTCAAGGCGCGGTACGTCGCTCGTGGCTTCAGTCAGCGGCAGGGAGTTGACTACTTTCAGACCTTCTCTCCCACCCCGAAGATGACCACTCTTCGGGTGCTGCTACACATAGCCGCTCAGCGCGACTATGAGCTCCACTCTCTTGACTTCAGTACTGCTTTCTTGCAGGGTAGCCTGCACGAGGAGATCTGGCTGCGCCGTCCACCTGGCTTCACTGGGACTTTTCCTCCTGGCACCCAGTGGAGCCTCCGACGGCCAGTCTACGGTCTCCGCCAGGCACCGCGTGAGTGGCACGACACACTGAGGACTACGCTTGCGGCTCTTGGGTTTGCTCCCTCTACTGCTGACCCGTCGTTGTTTCTGCGCACCGACACTTCTTTGCCGCCGTTCTACGTCCTCGTGTACGTCGACGACTTGGTCTTTGCCACAGCTGACACTGCTGGACTAGCCTACGTGAAGTCCGAGCTGCAGAAGTGACACACGTGCACAGACCTGGGTGAACTGCGCAGCTACCTTGGCTTGCAGATCACTCGGGACAGAGCACGCCGCACCATTACCTTGACTCAGTCACACATGGTGCAGCAGGTCCTTCAGCGCTTCGGCTTCACGTACTCCTCGCCTCAGGCCACTCTTCTGTCTACTCGCCACTCGCTCTCAGCTCTGCCTTCGGATGAGTCCGTAGAGTCGAGTGGCCCGTACCCAGAGCTTGTTGGCTGCCTCATGTACCTGATGACCTGTACACGACCTGACCTTGCATACCCTCTTAGCATTCTCGCACGCTATGTTGCTCCTGGGAGACACCGACCAGAGCACATGGCTGCAGCTAAGAGGGTGTTGCGCTACTTGTGCAGTACGTCGGGCATGGGGCTAGTGCTTGGAGGGCGGAGTCCAGTGGTCCTCACTGGGCACGCGGACGCTTCTTGGGCAGACGACCAGGCTACACAGCGGTCGTCGCAGGGTTACACCTTCAGTCTTGGTTCCGGCTCTGTCTCGTGGCGGGCTACTCGCTCGTCCTCTGTTCTCAGCTCCAGTTGTGAGGCTGAGATCTACGCCGGGGCCATGGCTGCACAGGAGCTTCGCTGGCTCACCTACCTGCTGACTGACCTTGGAGAGCCGCCTCGTTCTCCTCCAGTGCTGTACGTAGACAACAAAGCCATGCTGGCCTTGTGTCGAGAGCAGCGCTTGGAGCACAGAACGAAGCACATTGCTCTCCGTTACTTTCTTGCTCGTGAGCTGCAGCAGCGTGGTCAGTTGCGACTTGCTTACGTGGCCTCTGAGGCCAACACTGCTGATGTGTTCACCAAGGCACTTGCGCCTTGTGACCATCAGCGCTTCTGCACCCAGCTGGGTCTTGTACCTGTCTTGCCTCACTTGCTCTCTTCTTGACCTTGCTTGTACTGTTACATATATATACCTGCTCTTGCTTGTCTAGCTCTATATATATATGTGTACTCCTGCATGTGAACTGGCCTTGTGGCCTTGTCGTTGTGCTCGGACTGTGTGGTGACTTTGTGATCCACCCTGAGCTTGCTCTGCTTTGCTTGACTGGTCTTGTGACCCCTTGTTCTCCCCCACTTTGCCTATGGGGGTGTGTCAGAACATTATATAGCTTATGCTGTTGTGTAGGCTATAGTGGGGTATCCCATAGGGGGTACAACCCAATTAGGGTTTCCTATATGTACTCACTTCATTCATAGTTCAACCATCCTTGTTCTTCATTTCCACACACTGAACTCCGTCCTCCAAGCACGAGCCCCATGCCCGATGTACTGCACAAGTAACGCAATACCCTCTTCGCAGCATCCCAGTGCACCTTTCGGTGTCGACCAGGAGCCACGTAGCGAGCCAGAAGGCTGAGAGGGTACGCGAGGTCAGGTCGTGTGCACGTCATCAGGTACATGAGGCAACCCACAAGCTCTGGGTACGGACCACTCGGCTCTACGGACTCGTCCGAAGGTGGAGCTGAGAGCGAGTGGCCGGTAGACAAAGGAGTGGGCTGTGGCGAGGAGAACTGGAAGCCGAAGCGCTGAAGGACCTGGTGCACCATGTGTGACTGAGTCAGGGTGATGGTGCGCCGTGCTCTGTCCCGGGTGATCTGCAAGCCAAGATAGCTGCGCAGTTCACCCAGGTCAGTGCAAGTGTGTCTCTCTTGCAGCTCCGCCTTCACTAGGGCCAGTGCCTCAGTGTCAGCAGTAGCAAAAACCAAGTCGTCGACGTACACAAGGATGTAGAACGGCGGCAGAGTAGTGTCGGTGCGTAGAAACAGCGACGGGTCAGCAGTCGAAGGAGCAAACCCAAGAGCCGCAAGTGTCGTCCTCAGTGTGTCGTGCCACTTGCGGGGCGCCTGACGCAGGCCGTACACTGGTCGCCGTAGGCTCCACTGGGTACCAGGAGGAAACGACCCAGTGAAGCCCTGTGGACGGCGCAACCAGATGGCCTCGTGAAGGCTACCCTGCAAGAAAGTTGTCGAGAAGTCGAGGGAGTGCAGCTCGTAGTCACGCTGAGCTGCAACGTGTAGCAACACCCGAAGAGTGGTCATCTTCGGGGTGGGGGAGAAGGTCTGAAAGAAGTCGACCCCCTCACGCTGACTGAAGCCTCGAGCAACGTAACGTGCCTTGAAGGCAGGCGGAGAACCCGCGGCCGCTTCACCCTGAAAATCCACATGCCACTGACGATGTTCGCCCCAGGTGGGGGAACCTCGTCGACGTAGGTGCCTGTGGACTTCCAGGAAGCCATCTCTGCGTCCATAGCTGTCTGCCACTGAGAGGAGTACTCACCCGAAATCGCCTCCCTGTAGGAGCGCGGGGTGGGGATGTCAAGTGCATCCGGGTCTCCCTCAGGGGCAAGCAGCATGGTCGCGTGATGGGGTGAAGCAGCCGGAAGGCACTCGAGCTCCTCCTGTCTGTCCTCAAGAACGTCACAGCCAAGGGCAGTACAGCCAAGGGCAGTCTCACCCCCGACGGACGGAGGACAGGCAGGGACAGGGTCAGAGACAAGACTCGCAAGGTAGTCGAGGCGGTACACAGCAGCAAAGTCAACGAGCTCAGCCACTAGGGCAGACGCAGCTGGAGAAGAGAACGTAGGGTCCGTCACAACTGTAGCAAGAAGGCGAGTAACAGTCGGACTGGACGCACGAGCAAGGTCAGACGGGGAGGGTCGGCAACGTCAGGCAGAGAGGACGCAGGAGGTAACGGTAGGACAACACGCTGAGGAACAGAGGAAGGACGGAGTGTCATATCGTGAGTGCCGGGGACAGCCGGAGCACGCGGACGACAAACCCGAGGAACACGAGCACGGACAGCAGCTCTAGGCTCAGGCTTAAGGTCAAAGCTAGACTCAGGCTCTCGACGCTCAGGGGTGGAAGCACGAGTCTCAGGCTCTCGACGCTCAGTCAGTGACTCTGACACCGCAGTGTAAGGAGCAGGAGCAGGCAGTGGGGAGTGCGGTAGCAGTGGCGGCAGTGTCTGGTCCGTCGGTGGACACAGCAACGGAAGAGTAGTACCTGCCACAGGGAAGCCAGTAGCACCTGGCTGAAGACTGAGGAGGTGGCGAAGAGCACCAGTAGCTCCACCAGGACTTCCAGTACCTCCAGCACCTCCAGCCCCAGCAGCTACACGTCCTCTAGCACCAGTAGCACCTCCAGAACCTCCAGCGCCTCCAGCACCTCCAGCTCCAGCAGTAGCAGCTCCTCCAGTACCCCCAGTACCAGCAGCTCTCCGACCCCCAGCACCAGCAGCACCTCCAGGACCTCCAGCACCAGTAGCTCCAGTACCTCTAGCACCTCCAGCACCAGCAGCACCAGCAGCTCCAGTACCCCTAGCAACTCCAGCACCTCCAGCACCAGCAGCTCCAGGTCCTCCGGTAGGAGCTCCGACGACACCAACACCAGAAGGACTCGCAGCACCCCCAGAGTCAGAACTCTCGGTCTCAGTACCCTCAGTCCCAGCACCCCTAGGCTCAGTACCCTCAGTCCCAGCACCCCCAGGCTCAGTACCCTCAGTCCCAGCACCCCCAGGCTAAGTACCCTCAGTCCCAGCACCCCCAGGCTCAGTACCCTCAGTCTCTGCTCCAGTGTCCACAGCAGCAGGCTGCAGAGGCGGCGAAGACGGCAGAGGTGGGAACCCGGGGGGAGTAGCCAGACGAGGAGAGCGGGCACCCCCAGACTCACCACCCCCAGCCCCAACTCCAGTAGTCTCAGCTCCAGAGTCCACAGCAGCAGGCTGCGGAGGCGGCGAAGACGGCCGTGGCGGGAAACCCGGGGGGGTCTCCAAGCGAGGAGTGCGGCGAGTGGTCGCCGTGTCGTCGGCGACGGCGTCACCCCCCTCAGGTGAGTCAGAGGAGTCAGAAGAGATCTCAACTGGCTCATCCACGGGGGGTGGGTCTACCTGAGACACACCTGAGGGAGCAGGACCTTGTGGGGGAAGGGGGTCTACCGGGGGGGGGGACTGGTACCAGGAAGAGAGGTGCAAGGGGGACCGGGTGGGACGCGTGCGGGTGAAGTCGGTAGTAACAGACCGACTCGTCGAAGGTGACGTCCTGAGAGGACAGAACACGACGCGAGGCAGGGTGGTAGAACTGCCAGGGTGGAGCGTCGGTGGGGAAGCCCAGGAAGACACAGCGGAGAGTGCGAGGGGAGAGCTTGCTCGCTTTGGTATCGCGAACAAGGGAGAGCGCGCCCCAGACCCGAAACGACGACGCATCACCAGGCTGTCCCGTCCAACGGAGTGTGGGCGAGGTCTCTGGAGCAGAGACACGGGGCCAGAGGTTGAGCTGATGCGCGGCGTATCGGACCGCAAACGGCCACAGGAAATGGGGAGCAGCCGCATGGATCATGGAGGTACGAGCAACCTCCATGATCAGGCCAATGCGACGCTCAGCGATCCCATTTTGCTGCGGAGAGGCCGGAAGCGTGAACGACTGGGCGATGCCCTCATCCTGGCAGAACGTCTCAAGGATGCCAGAGGAGAACTCACCACCCCTGTCAGAGTGCAGACGCAGGACTGGAAAGTCCCGCCGAAACCGCTCGCGCAGCTGGTGACGAGTAGCACGGATCCAGGGGATCAAGACACCACTGACATCCGCCTTGCGTCGCTTGGGGAAGACTGTGGTGTAGCGTGTGTAGTCGTCAACCACCAGCAGGAAGTAGCGCTCCTGGTCCGTTCCACCGACGGGGGCCGGGCCCCACACGTCCAGGTGGAGAGCCTGCAGAGGAGCAGTGGTCGGAGGAAACTCGGAGGAGTGAGGAGCGGCGCGCTGCCGCCCCTCGACGCAAGGAAGGCACGGCGGCGCAAGCGAGCGCGGGAGGGGGGGCAGGGTCGCAGGGAGGCCAGAGACCAGGAGCCGGGAGTGCATACCGCGCAGACGCAGCTGCGACGGGTGTCCAAGACGGTGGTGCCAAAGCTGCGCAGGGTGGGTGAAGAGGCGACACGAGCAGGACGCAGCGAGCTGACCGGACGCAGCCACCTGACCAGACGCAGCTACCTATGCAGACGCTGTGGTGAGTGTGTACAGGTTCGACCCCGGCTGTCGTGTGAACGTAGCCAGGTGACGGCCTGTCTTGGCGCATGTGCAGATCGCCACACGCTGACCTCCAGGAGTAAAGGTGTCAACCCATACATCCTGAAGGACGGCGTTGCTCACCAGGTTCGTCGAGAACGAGGGGAGGTGGAGACCGGACAGAGAGCCAGAGGGGACAGCTGGGCACGGGAGGACAGTGGAGTGGCGTGCAACCACCGGGCCCCCAGAGGGGTCCGCCAGTGAGACTGGGACTGGAGTAGTGAGTGGGGTGACAGTGGTGCAGTCGCGAAAGAAGCAACGGGACGCACCAGAGTCAAGTGTGAAAGTGTGCAAGACCTCAGCAGTAGCAACAGACTCACTAGCACCTGGGGCAGTAGCGACACTAGCACCTAGGGCGGCAGACTCACTAGCACCTGGGGGAGCAGCATCACCACCAGCATCGCATGGCACACACGAGTAACACGCACCCTCAACACTATAATCAGCAACATACATAGCATAGAGAGCAGCATTGATCTTAGCAAAGTCAAGAGCAAACACATCTACCCCTTTCCCTATCAGCTGCAGCCAGTTTGGGACCTGCTGGTCCTCGGTGTACTCAGTCACCCAAGCGTCCTCAAGACGGCTGAAGCACTTGTACTCAGTGTGCGGCTTCCCGCAGACTGTGCCCTTCAGAGGCCCCGTGCGCCGGACATAAGGGCAGCGACCAGAGCCCCCACGCTGGTGAACCCACTCACGGAGCTGCTGGTCGGTGGGGTTGTCCGGGAGGCGCGGCAGCTGCTGACCACTCCCGTAGCCACGGGAGGGTCCACGAGCGCCACCACCCCTGCCAGACCCACCCCGACCTCCTCCGCCTCCCCCGCTACCCCAACCGCCTCCCCCACCACCGCCGCCTCCTCCACCCTGTCCGCCTCCTCCACTGCCGCCACCCCCAGAGCCACCCCCAGAGCCTCCACCACCCCCGCCACCCCCTCCGCTGCTGCCACCACCACCACCCCTGCCCCCTCTGCCCTTGCTGTTGTTGCGCCGTCCACTGGGAGCAGACGCAGCGCCAACGTCCTCAGCACCAAGGAGGTCGAATGCAGCAGTGGTAGCAACTGAGCGGAGGAGTGGGGAGGGAGTACACCCTTCAAAGAAGGGGGAGCGGGGGGTGCCACGAGAGGCAGCGACAGCGACAGTGCTCTTCTCAACCTCGAGAAGGGCCTTCTCAAGCGAGTCAAGTGTGAGCTCAGTGGGGTCCATGGCTAGGAACTGGTCCCTGACAGTGCGAAGGGAGTCAGGGAGGCGAGTGATAAGAAAGTACAGGGTGAAGTACTGTGGGGGGGGGTTCTTAGCGAGAAAGTCCGGCTTGAGAGCGGCACGGAAGCGATCCTCACTAGAGCGAAGGTGGGTGAAGAGGTCAGAGACAGTGCGGAACTCGGCTAGATCGGGATGCAGGTACGGCAGCATGAGACGACCTACGGCAGCAGTAGCTGGGGAGGAGTAGCGAGAAACTACAGCGTCATAGAGATCCTTGGCCGTTTTCTGCCGGCTAAAGTGCGCGCGCTCAGTGACTGGCAGGTGGTTGCGGACAGCAAGGCGGGCAGCTGTATCACGCATGAGCCACTTAGACAGATCCTCTACAGCGTTGGCAGCAGGGGGTGGGAGCTTTCCCGCAGTGTGCAAAAACAGGCAAACACCATCCTTAGACTCGCTCTGCAGGAACAGCTGGAGATCGTCGAGCCAGACATCAAAGGTAATCGCGCGGCCCTCAGCATCGAACGTAAGAACTGACAGGTTAGCCATAGCAGCAGTAGCAGTGGCAGCAGTAGCAGCTGTAGTAAGTGCAGTAGTAGCAGCAGCAGCAGTAGCACTAGCTGTAGCAGCAGTAGTTGCAGCAGCAGCAGCAGTGACAGCTCGGGTTGGGCGGCGCGGCTCGGATTCAGTGGCGGAGCAGCAGCGACAAGCAGCAGCAGCAGCCGGCGCTCAGTAGCAGCAGCAGCAGTAGCAAGGAGGAGCAGCTGCAGCAAGTAGCAGCAGCAGCAGCAAGGAGGAGCAGCTGCAGCAAGTAGCAGCAGCAGCAGCAAGGAGGAGCAGCTGCAGCAAGGAGGAGCAGCTGCAGCAAGTAGCAGCAGCAGCAGCAAGGAGGAGCAGCTGCAGCAAGTAGCAGCAGCAGTAGCAAGGAGGAGCAGCTGCAGCAAGTAGCAGCAGCAGCAGCAAGGAGGAGCAGCTGCAGCAAGTAGCAGTAGCAGCAGTAAGGAGGAGCAGCTGCAGCAAGTAGCAGCAGCAGTAGCAGGGCAGTACAGGCGGCAGCAGCACTGCAGCAGCAGTTCAGGCGCAGCAGCGTAGCAGCAGCAGCGAGTGCAGCAGTAACACGGGCCGCGTGCGGGCCAGGCGCGGGCTGTAAGGGCTGCGTGCGGGCCTGGCGTAGGCTGTACGAGCTGGGTGCGGGCCTGACGTGGGCTGTACGGGCTGCGCGACGGCCTGGCGCGGGCTGTACGGGCTTCGCGACGGGCCTACGCGGGCTGTACGGGCTTCGCGACGGGCCTACGCGGGCTGTACGTGCTTCGCGACGGGCCTACGCGGGCTGTACTGGCAGCTAGGGCGCGTCAGGGGGGGTCGCACGTGACTAGGAAGAGAAATCGCGTCTAGGGCAGAAAAAGGAACCGTCTCGCCTAGGGCACGTTTTCGCATTTCGCGTTTCTCCTAGGGGCGCGACTCGGGCAGCAGATCGAAATAGTAGTGGTGGGCCCTTTTAAAAATTCGGTCCTAAGGAGCATTGTGCTCTTAATACCATGTTAGAATTACTAGCTAGGTGAGGAATGTCGATTAGGTAAGGGAGAGGGATACAAGACTGTCGAGAGTGAGATGTTGTACCCTCTAAAGAAAGAACCCTACACAACCTAGAGTAACATGAACAAACAATAGATCAGAATCGCGCGAGGGCGATTGATTTCCTCCCCCCCCCCCCCGCCAACGTGCGTGCTGTCAGTCAGCTTCGTGTCGTTTCGCGCGAGGGCGATCGTTTGCCCGTTCTTCCCCCCCCCCCCCCCCCCCCCCCCCCCCCCACGTGTGTGCTGTCAGTCAGGTTCGTGCCGCTTTTCCCGCCCAGCGTGTCACAGCAAAGGACGAAGACTCGCTGCAAAGTGGAAAATCGTTACGATACCGTATTCCTTCGGATATAAGACCCTAGGGTCTTATGCTAAATCCCTAGAAAAAATGGGGGGGGGTCTTAACAAAGGAAAAAAAAAATATAACACCCGGGTCTTTTCATATGGCATATTTTGTTTTAGTGTTTTCAACACTATAGATCATACTGAATTTGTGGGTTTGCTTTTGGTGAGCACCACGCCAGCTAAAGTTGATCGCTTGACCAGTAACAACAAATTCGCCTGTCACAGTAAAATTCGCCCCTCTGGCGCAGCAATTTCGCCCCCTAACACAGCAATTTTGCCAACTGACGTAACAGTTTCGCCCCCTGACGCGGCAACCTCGCCCCCTGACGCAGCAAATCAACCCCCTGATTCGGGAATTCACGGTCGAAAGCCAAATTCGCACTATAAAATGTTTCAGTTTCAAATGAAACAAAGGAAAAGTACATGGAAAACCCCCCTATAGGGGAAAGGGGGGGGTCTTATATTGATCACCCCCCAAAGGGGGGGTATAACGAAATCGAGGTTTAATAAAAGACCCCCCCCCGTATTAGGTACCCGGGGGTGTTGTATTTTGGGGGGGTCTTCTATCCGGGGGAATACGGTACCTAATCAGGAAAAAAAAAATTGCATGCGCTTATAATAAGTAAAGTTTTCACAGGGGGTGCGCTTATAATTGAGGGTCGGGCATAAGCGCATTGCTCCAGATATAAGTGTGAGAACTTAGGCTTAGAAGCGATGAATTAGTAATGAGCTTGAAGCTCTTTAAGTACATCCAAGAAGGGGAGGGAATGGATGGGGAAGGGAATCGGGTGCAATCCCTCGGGATTGGGGGTAATCCCAAGGCAATCTCCAATTGGTGGGTTGGAGATTGCTTGGAGATTACATTTGGGTTTGGTTGAGATGTAGGTGTACACCCAACCAAACACAATGTGCAAACTACACTACTCTAGGTTATAGAAAATACAAAGTACAAATTGTGAGATTGAAGGCTAACACTAACACCCCCCCATAGGCGTCAATCGAACTCAGGGTAGAGGGGGTGGTGCACAGAGCCCCATGGCGCCTAGGAGACGGTGGTGGGGAACTTTCCCAAGGGACTTGGTGAACAGATCAGCCAGGTTGCAGTCAGATGTAACGTATTCCACTTTCAGCTGCTCCTGTTGGACAAGGTCACGGATGAAGAAGTGCCGAAGTTCAATATGCTTGGTGCGGGTGTGATACACAGGGTCTTGAGAGATGTGGATGGTACTCTGGTTGTCACACCAGAGGGTGGGGGCGGACTGTGGGAAACCAAGCTCCTGGAGTAGGAAGGTGAGCCAACGGGCCTCCTGAGCAGCCATGGTGCCTGCGTAGAGCTCTGCCTCACAGGAGGAGAGGGAGACTGCAGACGACCTGGTGGAGCGCCAACTGACAATTCCGCTCCCAAGGGTGAAGCAGTACCCCTGAGAGGAGCGTCGGTCGGTCTGGTCATCAGCCCAGGAGGAGTCGGTGTAACCTTCCAGGCGAGGAGGGGAGAGCCCACCGAGTGTGAGAACGTGAGACTTGGTGCCCTGAAGATAGCGCAGCACCCGCTTCGCCGCCTTCCAGTGAAGATCAGTGAAGCGTCCAGGGGCCACGTAACGAGAGAGGACACTGACAGGATAGGCCAAGTCCGGTCGGGTGCACATCATGGCGTACATGAGGGACCCAACAAGCTCCGGGTATGGCTCAGAGCAGGCCTCTGGTGTGGGTACAGCTGGAGCTGTGAGGAGGTGTTGCAGCGGCAGCGGGGTGGCAACAGGGGTGCACAGCTCCATCTCAAACCGCTTGAGCACATTGTCGATGTAGAACTCCTGGGAGAGTGAAATGGTGCGAGCCTGGCGATCACGAGTGATCTCCATCCCCAGGTAGTGCTTGAGGTCACCGAGGTCTTTCATCTGGAGGGCCTTGCTCAGGGCTGCCTGGACAGAGGTCATCTGGGCCGAGTCCTTGGCAACGAGGATGAAATCATCCACGTAGACCAGGATGTAGAATGGCTCAGAATGATGGCGGATGAAGAGAGTCGGGTCAGCAGTTGAAGGGTGGAAGTCCAGGGAGAGGAGGACTTCTTTCACCTTGTTGTGCCATTCGCGAGGGGCTTGCTTAAGGCCGTAGACGGGGCGATTCAGCTTCCAGACAGTGTTGGGAGGGAATTCTCCTGGGAAGCCTTTTGGTCTGTCCATGAACACTGTCTCCTTGAGACGACCTTGTAGGAAGGCGGATGAGGCATCCATGGATTCGATCTCAAAGTCTT
Organism: Closterium sp. Naga37s-1; assembly: GCA_947471745.1. NCBI lineage: Eukaryota > Viridiplantae > Streptophyta > Zygnematophyceae > Desmidiales > Closteriaceae > Closterium > Closterium sp. Naga37s-1. The sequence continues at coordinate 521,915 of CANJKZ010000122.1, read as the reverse complement.
CTCGAGCTGCGACATCATGAGCGTACGAATGGTGGGAGGTTTGGACGTGGGGGAGAAGGTTAGGAAGAAGTCGCGGTACTGCTGCTGGGTGAAGCCCTTGGCTACGTAACGCGCTTTGAACACCGGGGCCTCGTCTGGGAGCTGTTTTACACGGAACAACCACTTGCCTCCGACGATGTTGACTCCGGGAGGTGGAGTCTCGTCGTCGAAGGAGTGGTTGCGGGTGAATGCTGCAATCTCCGCTTCCATGGCAGCACGCCATTCGGCAGCATGAGGGCCTGAGAGAGCCTCTTGGACGGTGAGATGGATAGGGATGGTCGGGTTCTCCGCGAAGTTGAGGGAGGGTGAGTCAGTGATGTCGGGGAAGATGTGCGAGAGCTGAGGAATGACTGCATGAAGATCACACAGCTCCTCATGCCTGTCTTCCAGAAGGGTAGAGGGCACATCCCCCCCAGCAGGAGGAGGCGGTGTGATCGCCGTGTATCGAAGAACCAGTGCTAGTGGAAGAGCAGCGCCATGCGAACGAGTGCCATGAGCCACCGGAGAAGAGGGTGGGGCAGGCGGTGTCGGAGGGGTTGACTTAGGAGGCTTGGGCGGGGGAATGGGCCGCCGGTGGTACGTGATCAGCTCGGGCGACTGTGGGAGAGCGGGTTCCTCTGTGGTGGGGGGAACCGGGGGAGGGGGTGGGGCCGGAGGGTGGGACCGCCGATGGTAGGTGATAGGTGCGCTCGGAGGTGGCTGCACAGTCGGCGGAGTGGGAAGTGAGGGGGATGGAGGAGCAGCTGCCGAAGACACCGGTGAGGGCGGGTCAGAGACCTCAGAGGGGGACTGTGCGGTGGCAGGAGGGGTAGGAGGTGAAGGGGCCGGAGCAGGCGAGAGGTCAGGAGGCGCATCAAAGTCTGCCCACAAGAGGGAGGGTGGATCAGGGAGAGGGTCCCGTCCCGAAGTGGAGTAGAATGGGCGGGTCTCATCAAAGACAACGTCGCGGCTCCGGACCAACTGTTGAGTGGAGGGGTTGAGGAAGAGGTAGTCAGGCGAGTCGGCGTTGTGCCCGAGGTAGATGCACGTCTGGGTCTTGAGACCGAGCTTGCCGCCGTGCTGCCGTCGAGCCTGAGGGTTGAGGAGGACATAGGCGGTGCACCCCCAAACGCGAAGAGAGCGAGCAGTGGGCGTTTTCCCGAGCCAGAGTGTGGTTGGAGTGGTGTCGGGAAGATGCGGGTGGGGGTAAAGGTTGTAGAGGAGGGCGGCGTGGTAGAGAGCGTACCCCCAGAGAGAGTGTGGAGCGTTGGAGTGGCTGAGGAGGCACCGAGTGATCTGCACCAGGGTGTGGTTGCGACTCTCAGCTATGCCGTTCTGCTGCGGGCTGTCAGGGAGGGTGAAGTTTTGCTGGATGCCTTCTGAGGAGCAGAAGGCTTTGAGCTTGTCGTTGCAAAACTCACCACCACCATCTGAGTGGAGGTGCTTGACTTTGCGGTCAAAGGCGGTCTGTGCCTGTTTAACCCACGCCATGAGGACCTCTGGAACCGCAGCCTTAGTGTGGAGGAGGTGAACAGAGACGTAGCGAGAGTGGTCATCGACGATAACAAGGAAGTAGCGATAACCACCTCGTGCGGGAACAGGGGCAGGGCCCCAGACGTCCAGGTGTACCAGGTCCAGTGGTCCTGCTGCGACAGAGGGTGAGGCCGGGTGGGGCTGTTGACGCAGTTTGCTCTTGGTGCAGTCAAGGCACGTGGGAGCGGGGGAGTCTGGTGGTGGAGGAAGTGAGGCTGGCAGGCCGAGTAGAAGTTTCTTGGAGGCCATGTCAGCAAGTGTGCGGAAGTTGGGGTGCCCGAGCCGATGGTGGTAGAGTATGGTCGGGTTGGAGAAACTGCGGCACGAGCATGGTGAGGTAGTCGCCGCTGTTTGGGTGGTTGACACCTGTGGGATGGGTACTTGCAGCGTGTAAAGGCCGCTGCTGTTGAGGGTGAAACGAGTCAAGACCTTGTTGGTGAGTGGGTCGAGGATATCACCATAGTTCTAGTTCTCCCAGAAGATGGTGCGTAGCCCAGCTTCCTGAATTTCCGTTTGGGCCACGAGATTGTGGCGAAGTGAAGGCACCCACATTCCAGTGACAGTGCCGGAAGGGAAGGCGGGACACGGGACTGTGGATGAACCCTTGGCATGAGTGGTGAAGCTTGAGTCAGCTCCTAGGAGAGGGATGGGTGTTGCGTAGGGTTTGAAGGAGAGTGTCTCCTTGAGTACAGTGTGTGTGGCGCCGCTGTCGAGTGTGAACTCTATGTATTGTGGTGCTTGTGATGAGCCGAGGTACTGGGAGGAAGCTTCATTAATCATGGCAGTGCCAGGGAACAACAGGTTGATACGGACATCAGCAGGAGCACTATCACTAGCACTAGCCGAAGCGGGGTCCTGGACCTCAACCAGGTTGGCCTTACGCGCACGCATCCGGTTCGGTGGCCTCTTGTCTATGCCGTGGATGACGTACCATTCGTCGTCCTTCTTCTTGAAGCACGTAGCAAGGGGGTGGTTAGTGCCACCACACACTTGTCCCTTGCGGTTGCCATACTTGACGACGTAGGTGCACGGTGGGAAGCGGTTGCGCTGGAGGGGCGCCGAGGCAAGGGCCGATGCGACACTGGCTTGAGGCATGGGAGCACGGATGGCGTACGCCTTGGCCTGAGCCGTGGAGTCTTTCTCGGCAGAGAGGAGTGCGGTGGATACCTTGGCAAAAGTGAGGTCTTCCGCAGTCAGCGTGAGGAGCATCTTCCTTGTGATTTCATAGGCTGTTGTGAGACCAACGAGGAGAGCTGCTGCAGGGGCCTGTTCGGGGAAGACTATACCCAGCTCCTTGAGTTCGCCATGAATGGTCTGAACCTTGGCAATGTAGTCGGCCATTCCCGAGCAATCCTCAAGGCGGACCTGGAACATGCTGGGGATGAGGATGGCAACTCCGACTGCAGTCTTGTTCATGAATCGATCCTGGAGATACTTCCAGATGGCGTTGGAGGTGGGGTAGTTATGGAACGTGTTGACAAGTTCTGGAGGGGTGGAGGCGATGAAGACGCTGATAATTGCAGCATCGGCCTTCTCCCACTTCCGGTACTTCTCAACGGCTTCCTCATATGCCTTTGTGTCAGCCTCACTTGCGGATTCGGTCGGCTCGCGAGGGAGAAGGGGCTGTTTTCCCTTGCCACGATTGAGGAGGACATCCTTGAGGTCCAATCCCTGCACGTCACGGCTCAGCAGGTGCTTGTCAACCCCATAGCTCCATGCCTTGAAGTTGGAGCTAGAGCCATCGGCTTCAAGACGGAGTGGGGTGATGGGGTTGGCCATGGTGGACCCGGTGAAGGCCATGCTGAAGAACCCTTGGTGTCTCGCGCGAAGCGCCGCTCTTAAGTCACCGATCGACGGGTCCGAATAGGAGAAATCGTCAATGTCGGCCGCGTCGGAATGCCTTGTAGAGAGATTTTTCAGGCCGTCGAAATTAGGTCGAATCGGCCGATTTCCGTAGTACTAACTCTAATCCCACACACCCCCCCACACACCACCCTCAGCTTCGCGGCTACGCTGCTGCTCGGCTTCGCGGCTACACGGCTGCTCGGCTGCGCTGCTGCACCTGTTCAGCTGCGGGAAGGTGGGGGGAATGGGGGTAGGAGTGCAGATGCGGAGCGACGGGCGGCAGCCCGAAGGTGAAGCTGCGGGGCGACGGGCGGCGGCCCGACGAGAAGCTGCGGGGCGACGGGCGGCGGCCCGACGAGAAGTTGCGGGGCGACGGGCGGCGGCCCGACGAGAAGCTGCGGGGCGACGGGCGGCGGCCCGACGAGAAGAGGTGACGCAACGACGAAATTGAGGGATGGCGAAAAGATGAACGACAAGTTAGAGCGACGTCGATGAGCGTACCATAGAAATTGAAGACGTCGTCGAAGTTGACGGGAAAGTGGTGCGGGGGAATTTCCGCCCACGAATGTCGCGAATCGACGGCGACGAGATTCACGGAGGCTACGCCGAGGTTTGCGGGAAGAAAATCCGCATAGATAGGAGGATCACGATCCGCATGTGCGGATGTAGAGCTCTGATACCATGAGAGAACTTAGGCTTAGAAGCGATGAATTAGTAATGAGCTTGAAGCTCTTTAAGTACATCCAAGAAGGGGAGGGAATGGATGGGGAAGGGAATCGGGGGCAATCCCTAGGGATTGGGGGTAATCCCAAGGCAATCTCCAATTGGTGGGTTGGAGATTGCTTGGAGATTACATTTGGGTTTGGTTGGGATGTAGGTGTACACCCAACCAAACACAATGTGCAAACTACACTACTCTAGGATATAGAAAATACAAAGTACAAATTGTGAGATTGAAGGCTAACACTAACAATAAGCGCATGCGCTTTTAATAGGCCTGCGGTTATATCCGGGGCGATACGGTACTATAACAAGCAAGAAGCAAGGGTGAATCCAAAGGCTGAAAGTTTGTGAGTGGTTGGAATGAAACATTTTGAGCATCTTGGGCAGACTGGGCATCGTGAATGAAATAAACATGGGCTGTTTGCAAACCCGCTTTGTCGCTAGCAACAAACTTCGCCGAGGCCGCGGGAGGGTTGGCCCCTTCTAGGAAAGCCCATCCCGCAGTGCTTGTGCGGAAGGCCCAAACTGCCCATGCGGCAACAGAACGAGGCCATGGTTAAAACGTCTACCCCACAGTGGACCAAGTTTCCGCAATTTCCGTACAGGATCCGCCGAACGTACACCACGCGTATGGTCTGGTGCCATTTTCTACCGGAGTCGTAAGAATGCGTATGCCAGCCAATCTGCCAACGATGCGTGGCGCTGTTGTGAGTCGTGACTCACTCAACCACCAGAGAGCATACCGTACCGGCATTACTGCTCTTAGCATATTGGTACCCTAGTAAATAGATATGCTGCACCTGCATACTACTCCCCTTGAAGCGCAACAGAACTGACTTTTGAGTCGACACAAAAGTCACTCAACCACCGGAGAGCATACCAGCATTCCTGCTCTCAGCAGATTGGAACCCTAGTACCGTAAACAGATACGCTGCAGCAGCATACTGCACCGCTTGAAGCGCAACACTCAGCGAAGGAGGTCCTACCTGAGGAAGGATTTTCTGCAGAATATTGGCTGCATATTGACCTTTTGAGTGTAGAATTCAGCCACTCCCCACATGGAAAGCTTTTGAGGAGCCTCAGAAGGAGGTGCGATGCGACATTCTGCCTTTTGATTTGACTTCTTTAGCATAAGATTCAGCCACCCCCAGCAGGAAAAGCTCCATCAGAGGGAGGCTTATCTATCTACCGGCCGTTTAAGCTGAGAAGGGAGAGAGGGCGGGCTTGTTTCTCTGCAACTGCATCAGGAGCGCCTTCTCCACCCCCTCGAGCGCCTTCCTTAAAGGACGGCCGAGACATGGGGTCAGCCACCCAACAACGGGATATCAAGATGTGGAGCGAGGGAGAGATGGAAAGAGGGAAAACAGGAGAGTGGGAGAGAATAGGTAAGGAAAAGGGGGAGGCATGGATGTGGGAAACCAGGAGTGCCTTCTTACCCCTCGAGCACCTCGATCACTTCCATGAAGGACGCGCGAGCCATGGGGTCAGCCTCCCAACAACGGGATGTTAAACTGGCGACAGAGAAAGGGAGAGAGACAGCAGGAGAGTAAGGGAGTGAGTAAGCAAGGGAGGGGAGGAGAGGGAGAGAGGGAGTGAATAAGGGGAGGGAGGGGAGGAAGAGACGTGGGAACATGGAAGCGCCTTCTCAACCTCCTCGAGCACCTCGATCACTTCCATATGGACGGGCAAGACATGGGGTCCACCGCCCAGCGAGTGGTGCGAGAGAGAGTGAGAGGGAGAGAGGGGGAGAGAGGAGAGGGAGAGGAGTGAAGGGGAGAGGGAGTGGAGCAGTGGGGGGAGAGGAAGCAAATATTTTGGAACCCAGTAGTGCTCTCTACAACTTTCAAAAGCCCAGTCACCACCATAAACAATATATGAGATGAAATGTTTCAGACTGGGCCCAGGATTGAACATGACGTGACAAACCCGAAACCCCAAGAACCGTCCAACCATGGCGCCGCTTCTTACAACTCAAGCCCAGGGTGCACAGCATCCGAAACAGCACCTAAATATCACATGACACAGCATCTAACAAAGCACCTGAATAGCATCTAACACAGCATCCGACACAGCAGCTCAATAGCACCTGAATAGCACCTGACAAAGCATCCGACACAGCACCTGAATAGTACCTGACAATCATCCGACACAGCACCTGACACAGCATCCGACACAGCAGCTGGATAGCACCTTACACAGCATCCGACACAACAGCTGGATAGCACCTTACACAGCATCCGACACAACATATGAAATAGCATTTGACGCAGCACCTGACTCACCTGACACGGTGACTCACTCTTTGATCCCCTCGGGTTACGGCTTGGCTTTGAAGGTTGCCGGATGCCCTCCATTGCCACCTTCAGGCCAAAAACCTCAAACCCCTTAAACCCAGAACCTTCAAAACCTTAGGGACCCAGAACCCTCAAATAACTCCCTCACTCACACTTTGACCCCCTCAGGGTACGCCTTGGACTTGAAGGGCGGTCTCATGCCCTCCATTGTTACCTTCCATGCTAACCCCCTCTGCTTCATGGTCTTGGCAAAGGGTGAAAGGCCCTCAAACGTTTGAGAGAGCAAAGGGAATTAGGAGGAGCGATAGGAGGGACGAGGAGGCAAGGGGAGGAAGGTGGAGTGAGGAGGGAAGGAGGAAGCAAGGAAATAGGAAGGGGAGATAGGCAGGGAGGGGGAGCAACACATCAAGTTACATTTGGTAAATCACAGTTGCTTACGAGACAACATCACAAACACCATGCCTCGTAGTCGATCACAACCGTGGATCTCACTTTGCAACCAATCACAACCGTTCATCTCATCCGAGATCATCTGACCTCTTAGAAGATGAATGAGAAGGAGTGGGCATCCACATTGTGGTCGTATGCCTGGTGACTGAACGCCTCTAGGGCCATGTAGCGGTCTGGGGGAGGCATGATGAAGGAGTGAGGAGGGAAAGGAGAGAGTGAGAATGGCACACTAGCACTAGTAAACAAGCGCACCTGTTGCTTGAACACCCTTGGGGCCATGTAGCGGTCTGTGGGAGGTGCTATGGAGCAGTGATGAGGGGGGAGAAAGGAGAGCACAGAGTAGAGGAATGAGAGAGAAGAGCATATAAAAAGTTCTCAGTGCGGTCGTACTCTTGGTGCTTGAACACCACTTGAGATGGAGAGAGGTGGAGGGAGGTGGGGAGAGAATAGTTCACTTTTCTCTTCACCTTGACCAATTCACATACAATAGCTGCCCATCTCCCCTCATGTTGTGCATCTCATGCTGTGCATTCACCATCACCAGCTTGATCCATCAAGGAGTCTAGGTGCCTCATGTAGCGTGTTAACATTCACTAGCTTGCCTTGACCAAGTTTTTGAGACGATCCAATACCTGATTTCCTAGCGCACCCACTCATAGCTTGCCCCTCTATTCACAACTAGCTTGCTCCCCAGCCATCTTGTACATCTCGTGGAGCGCGTTCACCTTCACCAGATAGCTCAATCCAAAACCTGCCACCTTCAAGTGATATCCTTCATCTCGAATCACATTTCTGGCGGGTTGATGTACCGCGGGGAGGGGCACATGTGGAAGGTAAGAGGAATGAGAGAGGGCGAGGTCGAGAGAAGCACCAACCAGCTTGCTCATACCACAACCTTCAATTCTAGACGCAAAGAGCCTCTGGTTGCCCCAACCGGCAAAGCTATGTCCAATGTTCGTAGGACCAATCTGCACCATCAAGATGTTGACGCATGTTTTGGCAAAATGACTGTTGCTTGATGACTCTCGCATCCACGATGCGGTCCACGCCATTTTGATGCGGTCGTTTGACGCACCCTTGTCGATATCGCCCGCCAGCGTCAACACATGAGCCCTAGAAGGTTTTGGATCATCATGTACGACTAACAATGTCCAGACAACGCGTCGACTTGTTACTTTGGTTGCTTCACCGGACTAGCGAGGACGACGCGTGAGTCACACCTGACTCGCTTTAGGGACATTCGATATTACAGGATTATCTCTTCTACTGATGTTGAACAGACCACCTTTCTTACATTGGAGAGGAGGGGGGGGGGGGGGAGGGGGGAGAGAAGGGGGGAGTGTAAGCAGTATTGTATTCCTTACTGAGTTTATGCTATGCCGCGTACAACACCAACATTTTGGAAGAACAGGCTCGGTCCAATGACTCGCCCCCCGAAGCTGACCTGCGTCGCCTTCGGTCTTGGCAAAACTATACCAGCACCCACCTTGCCTTCTGAGGTCCCTGCCTAGCTAGAAGCTACGTCATATCTTTGTCTCGCTTCATTGTGAGTAACTGTAATCACTCTTCGATATTGACTTAAACCCAATCATTTCTCTCCAACTCATAATGTAAGGAATCTCCCCAATTCCTTACTAGAGAACACTATATGTATACAATGCCAACTTTTGTAAGACCAGACTCGGCCCGGCAACCTCGCCTCCCGATCGTCAGCCGTGTTGCCTTCGGGCTTGACAACCCCGAACCAGCACCCAGCCTCGCTATCCCAAGGCCCCCGCCTAGCTAGGTCTTTTAAATATCTTTGCTAGGCTTCATCATTTGCTCAGCAGTTGTATCACATTCCTGATATTGACTTCCGCACATTCTTTTCGTTGACAAATGATAATATATATCAACTGCACTGGTAAGAGTTACAAACCCCAAAAATTTCCCAAACCCTGCGAATGTAAATGCTCGCTGCTCTGAACTTGGAGCAGGCTGTGTTGCGTCAGAGAGAGGGGTGCCTAGCCTACGTGTCAAAACTATGCATTTATATGCTCTAGGCTGTAGTGGAGCACTCCTTATGGGGTACAACCCAATTAGGTTTTGCTATACAAACTCTGTACTGCTGTCATTCTAGTCATTCTTCATTCCTACTTTTTGACATGGTTTCAGAGTAGGTTCCCTAGTGGGAACGTTTTTTTTTTAGGGCCCACCACGATAGTTTTATCCTGCCCTGCCTGAAGCGCGCCTCGCGCCTGCCTCACCTGCGCCGTCGCGCGCCCTGCCCTACTGCCGCCCGTAGCGGCCCTGCCCTCCCGGCCCTGCCCTCCCGGCCCTGCCCTCCCGGCCCGTCGCGGCCCTGCCCTAACGGCCCGTCGCGGCCCTGACCTAGCCGCCCGTCGCGGCCCTGCCCTGTCGCCGCCCGTCGCGGCCTGACCTAGCCGCCCGTCGCGGCCTGACCTAGCCGCCCATCGCGGCCCTGCCCTGGCGCCCCCCGTTGCGGCCCTGTCCTCACCGCCCGTCGCGGCCCTGCTCTGCCGCCACTCGTCGCGGCCCTGCCCTCAGCCGCTCGTCGCGGCCCTGCTCTACCGCCGCCCCGTCGCGGCCCTGCCCTGCAGCCGCCTTGTCGCGGCCCTGCCCTGCTGCCGCCTCGTCGCGGCCCTGCTCTGCCGCCGCCTCGTCGCGGCCCTTCCCTACAGCCGCCCCGTTGCGGCCCTGACCTAACCGCCCCGTCGCGGCCCTGCCCTGCCCCTGGTAAGCGCCCGCCCTGCTAAGCGCCCGCCCTGCTAAGCGCCGAGCCGCGCCGCTCTGCTGGACCGCGCTGCCCTGCCCTACTGCGCTGCGCTGCCCTCCCCGCGCTCCTCCTCCTGTTCCTGCTACTCCTGTTGCTACTGCCGCCATGGCTAGCCCTACTGTTCTTACCTTCGATGCTGAGGGTCGTGCGGTAGATTTCGACGTTTGGGTAGATGACCTGCAACTCTATCTTCAGTGCGACTCTAGGGACGGAGTCTTGCTTTTCGATCACACGTCCGGCGCCTCTATTGCACTTGCTGCCACTGCTGACAGTACGGTTCGCTCGCAGTGGACTACTCGTGACGCTGTTGCTCGCCTTGCTGTTCGTAGTCACCTGCCGTCTGCTGAGCGCGCGCACTTTGGGCGGTACAAGACTGCTAAGTCTCTGTATGACGCTGTCGTTGCGCGCTACTCCTCCCCTGCCACTGCTGCCCTCAGCCGCCTCATGCTGCCATACTTGTTCCCTGACCTGGCCGCCTTTGCCACAGTCGCTGACCTCATCACTCACCTCCGCACTAGTGCCACCCGCTACCGCGCTGCGCTTCCCTCCGAGTTTCGCGCCAAGAACCCCCCCCCATGTACATCACCCTCTTCTACCTCGTCACCCATCTCCCTGACTCTCTTCGCTCAGTCAGGGACCACTTTCTCTCCCTTTGCCCCACCGAGCTCACTGTCGACCTGCTCGAGGAGCGCCTCACTGCAGCTGAGACTAGCATAGTCGCTGTAGGAGCTTCTCGCGGCGACCCTCGCGCCCCTTTCTTTGAGGGGTGTTCCCCCGTTCCCCTTTTGCCCTCTGTTGCTTCTGCTGCTGCTGTCGACCTCGTTGGCACCAAGGAGGTCGGGGCTGCGTCTGCTCCTAGTGGGAGGCGCCGCAGCGGCAAGGGCAAGGGGGGCAAGGGTGGTGGAGGGGACGGCGGGGGCGGCGGTGGTGGCGGTGGAGGAGGCGGAGGGGGTGGGGGTGGAGGTGGGGGTGGTGGCAGGAGTGGAGGCGTCGGTGGCGGCGGTGGAGGTGGTGGAGGCAGCGGTAGTGGGGGTGGCGGTGGGGGTGGCAGTGTTTCTCGACTATATCTTGTATGCTTTGCTTTTAGTGAAGCTAACTTGTTTGGTCAACTCTCTCGACCCTTGCTCTCGCCACCCTCGATACCCACTTGGCCTAGGCTTCTAAGCCTAGGCCCTAGTTAAACCCGGTTACCAGTTCATATCGTATTGTAACATGGTATTGAGCTAGGTTGTTCCCGACCTATTTTTTAAAGGGCCCACCGTTAGTTATCGTGATGGCGCGTCCCGTCCTTCCCCATCGCTCGCCCGTAGCAAAATCCATCACGGTAGTCGTGACAGACGCGACGGTCGCGGCGGGAGTGACGGCGTTCGTCGACCCGCTGTTTCGCGCCGCTGCTCTTGCCCCCCGTCGGCCCCTCGAACCGCCGCTGCCTTCCCCGTCGCCCTTCCCCGTCACGCTGCCTCGTTGCGGCTCACTGTCGCGGAAACGTCGACGGTCGCAGTGGGGGGGGGAGAGGAGAGGGGGAAAAGGGTGGCGACCGTCACTTGAGCACCAGCGCCAGCCCGCGTTCCGTCCCGTCCCGTCCCGTTCCGTCCCCGCCTGCCCTCCCGTCGACTTCGCAGCTGCTGTGAAGGGAGTGGCGGGAATGGCGGGCGTGGCTGGAGTGGCGGGAATGGCGGGCGTGGCGGGAGTGGCGGGAATGGCGGGCGTGGCGGGATTGGCAGGAGAAACTGCTGCTCCGCCACTGCATGCTACAGATCGTCCACGACCCGCAAGCCCGCCAGTAAACGAACCAGCAGACCCGCAGACCCACTAGCAAGTGAACCAGCGGACCCGCGAGCCCGCGAGCAAGCCCGTCGTCAGCTCCCCACCCCGCCACCTCTTCCCCACCCGTCCCTGCCCTGCGCGGTTGCAGCGACGGTCGCGGTGGGGGGGGGGGGGGGGAGGGAATGGGGAAAGGGGTGGCGGCCCAACCGACGCGCCAGCCAGCTCGCCAACCGACGCGCCAGCCAGCTTGCACCCCGCCCTGCACGACCCGTCCCTGCCCCGCCTGCATCTGCCGCGTCAGCAACTGCAGTTTCCTCCCATACCCGCGCTGTCCCTGCCCCTCCCCGTCCTCCCTCGTCGCGCCTTCCCCCTCTACCGCGCCTGCCTATGCCGTGTTGCGCGGTGGTGGGTGTGGCGGACAGTGGGGGCGGCGGCGGCGGGAATGGCGGGAGCGGCGTGGAGGGGTTGGCGGCTCATGTGAGGGGGGGGAAGGAGTGGGGGAAAGGGGTGGTGGGCGGCTGTCAAGAGCGAGCACCAGGCACCAGCACCAGCGCCAGCACCAGGAACCAGCACCAGCACCAGCGCCAGCACCAGGAACCAGCACCAGCGCCAGCCGCCAGCACCAGGAACCAGCACCAGCCGCCAGCACCAGGAACCAGCACCAGCACCAGCGCCAGCACCAGGAACCAGCACCAGCACCTGCCGCCAGCACCAGGAACCAGCACCAGCACCAGCCGCCAGCACCAGGAACCAGCACCAGCACCAGCGCCAGCACCAGGAACCAGCACCAGCGCCAGCCGCCAGCACCAGAGGGGTTGAGTGGGCGGGTAAGGGGGTGGAAGAAGTAAGTCGGGCATTTGCAGCCGTTGCCTGTAGCAGGCACGCCCCCGGAGGTGCTGAGCGGTGCTGTCCAGCTGCTCGTTGCAGCCACAGCGCGTGCTCTCACGCCCACCTGCCGGGTCCTGCACCTGTCGCTGTTGCATCTGCCGTGGCTAAGGTCACTGTGGCCCTATCTGCCATCACTGCACCTGCTGCCTGTAGCAGGCACGCCCCCGGAGGTGCTGAGCCGCGCTGTCCAGCTGCTCGTTGCACCCACGGCGCTTGCTCTCACGCCCACCTCTCGGGTCCTGCACCTGCCGTTGTTGCAATTATCATGGCTGATCTGTGTTGCTGTTTCCTCTGCTTCTCCTACCTCTTGCCCAGGTTCCGGGGGTGTGACTTTCTCTAGTTATGTGCTGCAGGCAGTTAAGGGGGTGTGTCGCGATATATATATATATATATATATGTTTATAACTGCCTGTAGCTTTAGCTTTAGTGTAGTTATGCTTCCTTGCTATTGGGTGGTGCACCTCTTGTTTGTGTTTCTCGACTATATCTTGTATGCTTTGCTTTTAGTGAAGCTAACTTGTTTGGTCAACTCTCTCGACCCTTGCTCTCGCCACCCTCGATACCCGCTTGGCCTAGGCTTCTAAGCCTAGGCCCTAGTTAAACCCGGTTACCAGTTCAGATCGTATTGTAACAGGCGGCGGTGGTGGTGCTGGTCGGGGTGGAGCCGCGCAGCGTGGAGGCTTTGGCGGTAGCCAGCGACAGCAGCAGCCGCGTTCCCGTGAGGCCCCGTCGCTCCAGCAACTTCGTGAGTGGTACGCTGGGCGTAAGAGGTCTGGAGGTGATGGTCCCTGCGCTTACGTTCTCCACACCGACGAGCGCCGTGGGGAGACGTGCGAGCTGCCACACACGACGCAGCGCTGTTTCGCTCGCCTGTCTGATGCCTGGCGCGCACAGTGTCCTGACGCCGTTGAGCTCCCTCGCTGGGCTGATCTGCTTAAGGTTGGTGTTGCTATCTTTGATCTTGATTTCGATGCTATCCTTGCTGCCATGTATGCTGTGACTATTAGTGCTGAGGGTGACTGTTACCTGTGTGTTCCGCTCGACCTGGGCATTGAGGCTGCTGCTCTAGGTGCTAGTGAGTCTGCTGCTCCAGGTCCTAGTGAGTCTGCTCTCTCAGGTACTGCGCCTGCTGAGGCCTTGCACACCTTCACGCTTGACTCAGGTGCTTCCCGCTCCTTCTTTCGCGACAGCACCACACTCACGCCGCTCAGTCGGCCGGTTGCAGTCTCCCTGGCGGACCCCTCTGGGGGCCCAGTCCTTGCACACTCCTCTACGGTTCTGCCGTGTCCGGCGGCCCCGTCTGGCTCACTGTCGGGTCTTCACCTCCCCTCGTTCTCTACGAACTTGGTGAGTGGAGCTGACCTCCAGGACGTGTGGGTTGACCAGTTCACTCCTGGAGGTCAGCGTGTGACCCACTGTACGTGTACTCGGACGGGCCGCCACCTGTCCACGTTCACCCGTCGGCCTGGGTCGAACCTGTATACACTGACTACTGAGTCTCCTCCGGTTACTGAGCCTGGCGGTGTTGCGTCTGGGGGTGCTGCGCCTGCGGGTGCTGCTTCTGAGCGTGTTGAGCCTGGCGGAACTTGTCTTCTGGAGGTCCTACGGGTGTCTTGTCACGGCGGGAGCCTCTCTCTCCACCGCAGCTGCGCGTGTGTTTTGCTCGGCGCTGGAGCCGTGCTGCTGGAGCTGGAGCTGCTGGAGGTAATGCTAGTGCTGGAGCTGCTAGAGGTGCTGGAGCCGGTGGTCCCGGAGGTGCTCGTACTGGAGGTACTGGAGCTGCTGGAGCTGGAGGTACTGCTGGAGCTGGAGCTGCTGGAGGTCCTGCTGGTGCTGGAGCTGCTGGAGGTGCTGGAGCCGCTGGTCCCGGAGGTGCTCGTACTGGAGGTACAGGAGCTGCTGGAGCTGGTGGTGCTGCAGAAGTTGGAGCTGGGGGCGCTGGAGCGGTTGCTGCCGGAGGCGCTGCTGGAGCTGGAGCTGCTGGAGATGCTGGAGCTGGTGGTGCCGCGGGATTTGGCGCTGGAGACCCTGAAGTTGGGGGTACTGGTGCTGTCTCTGCTGGTTCTGGAGGCGCTGCACGGCCGAGGCCGTACTTCGTTCCGCTCTTTCAGCAGTTTCTTGGTCTCCCGCCTTCTACTGGTCCTACTCCTCCCTTACTGTGTCCACCACCTGACCAGTCGCAGTTACAGCCAGCCTCCCCACTGCCTGGTCCTTCTCCTTATACTGGGCCGACCGGAGGTCTTGCGGAGCGTCGTGAGCCTGAGTCTCGTCCTGCGTCGCCTATTCGCGCTGTTCGCACTGGTCGTCGTGTTCTGCGTCAGCGTCCTCCTCCTGTCCCCGGCACGCACCAGATGGCACTTCGTCCTTCCTCTGTTCCACTGCGTGTCTCTGCCGTCTCCTCCTGCGTCCTCCCTTCCTGACGTCCCTGACCCGCCGTCAAACCTTGCTCGTGCTGCCAGTCCTAGCTACTGCTGTCACTAACCCTTCGTTTGAGTCCACTGCTGCGTCTGCCCTTGTTGCTGAGCTTGTCGACTTTGCTGCCGCCTGTCGTCTAGACTACGCCCCTAGTCTTGTTGCTGAGTCTGAGTCTGTCTGTCCTCCGTCCGTCAGGGGTGAGTGTGCTCTTGGCACGGACGTCCTTGAGGACAGGCAGGAGGACTTTCAGTATTTTGCAGCTGCTTTACCTCATCTCGTGTCCATGCTGATTGCACCTGAGGGAGACCCGGATGCACCAGACATCCCGACCCCGCGCTCTTACGCAGAGGCGATTGAGGGTCCCTACTCCTCTCAGTGGCAGACAGCCATGGACGCAGAGATGGCATCCTGGAAGTCCACAGGCACCTACGTCGACGAGGTTCCCCCACCTGGGGCGAACATCGTCAGTGGCATGTGGATTTTCAGGGTGAAGCGGCCGCGGGGTTCTCCGCCTGTCTTCAAGGAGCGTTACGTTGCTCGAGGCTTCAGTCAGTGACAGGGAGTTGACTTCTTCCAGACCTTCTCCCCTACCCCGAAGATGACCACTCTTCGGGTGCTGCTGCACGTTGCCGCACAGCGTGACTACGAGCTTCACTCTCTTGACTTCAGCACAGCCTTCCTACAGGGCAGCCTGCACGAGGAGATCTGGCTGCGCCGCCCACCTGGCTTCACTGGGTCGTTTCCTGCAGGTACCCAGTACATCCTCGTGTACGTCGACGACTTGGTCTTCGCCACTGCTGACACTGAGGGACTCGCCCACGTGAAGTCGGAGCTGCAGAAGAGACACACGTGCACAGACCTGGGTGAGCTGCGCAGCTATCTTGGCTTTCAGATCACCCGGGACAGAGCACAGCGCACCATTACCCTGACTCAGTCACACATGGTGCAGCAGGTCCTTCAGCGCTTCCGCTTCACGTACTTCTCGCCACAGTCCACTCCTCTGCCTACCGGTCACTCGCTCTCAGCTCTGCCTTCGTATGAGTCCGTAGAGCCGAGTGGCCTGTCTCCAGAGCTTGTGGGCTGCCTCATGTACCTGATGACCTGCACTCGACCTGACCTTGCTTACCCTCTTAGCATCCTGGCTCGCTACGTTGCGCTCGGGAGACACCGACCAGAGCACTGGGAGGCCGCTAAGAGGGTGATGCGCTACTTGTGCAGTACATCGGGCATGGGGCTCGTGCTTGGAGGACGGGCTCGAGTTGTCCGCACTGGTCACGCAGACGCTTCTTGGGTTGACGACTTGGCTACGCAACGGTCGTCACAGGGTTACTCCTTCAGTTTTGGCTCCGGCTCTGTTTCTTGGCGGTCTACCCGCTCGTCTTCTGTTCTCAGTTCCAGTTGTGAGGCTGAGATCTACGTAGGGGCCATGGCCGCACAGGAGTTACGCTGGCTCACCTACCTGCTGACCGACTTGGGCGAGCCGCCTCGTTCTCCTCCAGTTCTGTACGTCGACAACAAGGCCATGATTGCCTTGTGTCAGGAGCACAGACTGGAGCACAGAACGAAGCACATCGCTCTGCGCTACTTCCTTGCTCGAGAGTTGCAGCAGCGTGGTCAGCTTCGTCTTGCTTACGTGGCCTCTCGGGCCAACACTGCTGATATCTTCACCAAGGCACTTCAGCCTTGTGATCATCAGCGTTTCTGTACTGTTCTAGGCCTTGTGCCTACTTGGCCTCACTTGCTTACTTCTTGACTTTACTTGTACTGTGATCTATATACTTATACCTGCATGCTTACACTTGCTAGGTTGTGATCACTTTACTGCTTGTTCTCCTTCATATACCTCTGCATGTGAACTGGCCTTGTGGCCATTTGCTTGTGCTCGGACTGCGTGGTGACGTTGTGATCCACCCTGAGCTTGACCTTGCTTCGTTCTCTTGCTTGTCCCCCACTTTGCCTATGGGGGTGTGTCAGAACTATGCATTTATATGCTCTAGGCTGTAGTGGGGCACTCCTTATGGGGTACATCCCAATTATGTTTTGCTATACAAACTCTGTACTGCTGTCATTCTAGTCATTCTTCATTCCTACTTTCTGACACTACGAGCACTCCAGGCCTTGCGTCGCATTCTCGCATGCGCTGAAGGGTCGGGGACTCAGCCCCTCCGTTTTTGTGGTGGGAGGGTTCACCGAGTGGCACAACACCCCATGTGTCTCGCCTCACCGCAGGCGCCGAACAGAAGCACCCCTTGTTCCTCGCATGCCCTAGGTCACGTCACACTGTCCATTCCAAGGCCTCAAATCAAAGCCCTGGCCTCGGATCGGAGCTGAGGGTCAGGATAATCTCTCTGCCCACTCACCATGTAACGCCTGCGGGGCTTACACGTAAGGGTTGAGTGCCTCCGCTGCGCCTCAAATATAACCTTCGTTTGGACCAGTGGGTAGCGAGCTTTATATTGGTATCAGAGCCCATGGATCGATCTTCAAATGGGTCACATATTCTGCTGTTAGTGCGACGTCAGGTTGTGCAACTCTTTTTTTTTGTGTGGTTAGTCTTACGTTGTGTGGCACAAAATAATCACCGACTAGGTGTCTTCGCAGGACACAACCCCGCCATAAATGCGTACTGATTTGCGCGACGCAACACTGAAGGAGACATAACCTTTGTTACAAGGTTTTTGCCTACACTCAGGACAAATGTTTCGCGCAGTGTTGGAATTGGAAACGAAAATTGTGAGGCTCGCAAAGCCCAATGTTTAAGTTGCGACCTCACAATGTGCATGCAAAATCGTGTCCCGATTTTCGCTAGAACCACCTGATCGCGCTCTGGACGCGATCATGTACCTTTGTGCGCATTGACGCACGTGGTTATTTCGTACCAAATGCGGGTCGGCGCACTACCCGTTCGTCTCAAATTTCATGTTCGAAGTTTGATCGCGTCCAAAAAACAAAACAAAAATTTTGTTATAATTATGTTATCTGGTAACATAATCTGAATATGATGTATTATTGTACTTGACATCGCCCTGAACGTGAAATTGAATGTGGTAACCCAGTCGCGAACTCAGATAACGACCCGCCATTTGCCTGGCCCACCAGCAAAGTCGCTGAAGAGCAGCCTTGTTCTCCAGGCAGAGGGCATCGACACGGCAGCGGCATCAGTATCGTTTCGAGAGAAAGCCTGCAGAGTGGGCCTGAACCCTGCAGAGGGGTGCACTCAAGGGAGCGAGGAGAGGAGGGGCGCTGAGGATGCATGGGTACATATGGGGGGCAATGGGGATGCATGGGTACATATGGGGGGCAATGGGGATGCATGGGTACATATGGGGGGCAATGGGGATGCATGGGTACATATGGGGGGCAATGGGGATGCATGGGTACATCGCGAACTGTCTAAAGGAAGCGGCAGATCCCGAAATGAGACTTCCGACCAAGGTTGTACTTGTTCCGTCCAGGGCTGTCAACCACTCAATCACTATGGCCCTGTTCTCCAATTAGAGGGCGTCGGCATGGCAGCTGCATCAGTGTCATATCGAGAGAAAGCTCCCTTGGCGCTCGAACCACCCAAACCGAAGGGAAGTTTCGCAAACTGTCTAAAGAAAAGCCGCTGCTCCTGAAGTGAGACTTCTGTTAGAACCTCTAGTTAGGTGAGGAATGTCGATTAGGTAAGGGAGGGGGATACAAGACTATCGAGAGTGAGATGTTGTACCCTCTAAGGAAAGAACCCTGCACAACCTAGAGTAACATAAGCAAAACAATATGTTTTGACACACCCCCATAGGTGAAGTAGGGGATAGCCAAACCGAACAGTGGTCACAAGACCAGTCAAGCAAGAGAACAAGCAAGGCAAAGCCCAGGGTGGATCTCAAGGACACCACACAATCTGAGCACAAGCAGGCGGCCACAAGGCCAGTTCACATGCAGATTTATAAATAGCAAGGCAGTACACTGATCACAACCTAGCAGGAGTAAACATGCAGGTATAAATATATATAGCAGTGTACAACAAGAGCAAGTCAAGCAACCAGCAGGTGAGGCAGAGTGGGCACAAGCCCAAGAGCAGTGCAGAAACGCTGATGATCACCAGACCCAAGGGCCTTGGTGAAGACTGTCAGAGGTCCATTGGTGATCCCCGATTGATCATAGGGAAGGGTTACATGCTCGTTGTCCTGGGGGGTTATGGGCGCACTGACCCGCTACTTAACAAGCCCTTTTATCCCAGTGGTCTAGTGGCTGGGATTCTGACATGGTATCAGAGTGAAGGTCTCGGGTTCGAATCCCAGTGTGTGCACTTCGGGCATCCCAGTGCGGGGGGGTGTCAGAGGTCCATTGGTGATCCCCGATTGATCATAGGGAAGGGTTACAGGCTCGTTGTCCTGGGGGGTTATGGGCGCACTGACCCGCTACTTAACAAGCCCTTTTATCCCAGTGGTCTAGTGGCTGGGATTCTGACAAAGACATCAGCAGTGTTGGCCCGTGAGGCCACGTAAGCAAGGCGCAGCTGACCACGCTGCTGCAGCTCACGCGCAAGGAAGTAGCGAAGAGCAATGTGCTTCGTTCTGTGCTCCAGTCTCGGCTCACGACACAAGGCAAGCATTGCCTTGTTGTGGACGTACAGAACTGGAGGAGAACGAGGCTGCTCCCCCAAGTCGGTCAGCAGGTAGGTCAGCCAGCGTAGCTCCTGTGCAGCCATGGCCCCAGCGTAGATCTCGGCCTCGCAGCTGGAGCCAAGCACAGACGAAGAACGAGTGGACCTCCACGAGACAGAACCAGAGCCAAGACTGAAGGTGTAACCCTGTGACGAACGCTGAGTCGCCTGGTCGTCGGCCCAAGAAGCGTCAGAGTGTCCGGTGAGTACCACTGAACTCCGTCCTCCAAGCACGAGCCCCATGCCCGATCTACTGCACAAGTAACACAGTACCCTCTTCGCAGCATCCCAGTGCACCTTTCGGTGTCTACCAGGAGCCACGTAGCAAGCCAGAAGGCTGAGAGGGTACGCGAGGTCAGGTCGTGTGCACGTCATCAGGTACATGAGGCAACCCACAAGCTCTGGGTACGGATCACTCGGCTCTACGGACTCGTCCGAAGGTGGAGCTGAGAGCGAGTGGCCGGTAGACAGAGGAGTGGGTTGTGGCGAGGAGAACTGGAAGCCGAAGCGCTGAAGGACCTGGTGCACCATGTGTGACTGAGTCAGGGTGATGGTGCGCCGTGCTCTGTCCCGGGTGATCTGCAAGCCAAGATAGCTCCGCAACTCACCCAGGTCAGTGCAAGTGTGTCTCTCCTGCAGCTCCGCCTTCACTAGGGCCAGTGCCTCAGTGTCAGCAGTAGCAAAAACCAAGTCGTCGACGTACACGAGGGTGTAGAACGGCGGCAGAGTAGTGTCGGTGCGTAGAAACAGCGACGGGTCAGCAGTCGAAGGAGCAAACCCAAGAGCCGCAAGTGTCGTCCTCAGTGTGTCGTGCCACTCGCGGGGCGCCTGACGCAGGCCGTACACTGGTCGCCGTAGGCTCCACTGGGTACCAGGAGGAAACGACCCAGTGAAGCCCTGTGGACGGCGCAACCAGATGGCCTCGTGAAGGCTACCCTGCAAGAAAGCTGTCGAGAAGTCGAGGGAGTGCAGCTCGTAGTCACGCTGAGCTGCAATGTGTAGCAACACCCGAAGAGTGGTCATCTTTGGGGTGGGGGAGAAGGTCTGAAAGAAGTCGACCCCCTCACGCTGACTGAAGCCTCGAGCAACGTAACGTGCCTTGAAGGCACGCGGAGAACCCGGCGGCCGCTTCACCCTGAAAATCCACATGCCACTGACGATGTTCGCCCCAGGTGGGGGAACCTCGTCGACGTAGGTGCCTGTGGACTTCCAGGAAGCCATCTCTGCGTCCATAGCTGTCTGCCACTGAGAGGAGTACTCACCCGAAATCGCCTCCCTGTAGGAGCGCGGGGTGGGGATGTCAAGTGCATCCGGGTCTCCCTCAGGGGCAAGCAGCATGGTCGCGTGATGGGGTGAAGCGGCCGGAAGGCACTCGAGCTCCTCCTGTCTGTCCTCAAGAACGTCACAGCCAAGGGCAGTACAGCCAAGGGCAGTCTCACCCCCGACGGACGGAGGACAGGCAGGGACAGGGTCAGAGACAAGACTCGCAAGGTAGTCGAGGCGGTACACAGCAGCAAAGTCAACGAGCTCAGCCACTAGGGCAGACGCAGCTGGAGAAGAGAACGTAGGGTCCGTCACAACTGTAGCAAGAAGGCGAGTAACAGTCGGACTGGACGCACGAGCAAGGTCAGACGGGGAGGGTCGGCAACGTCAGGCAGAGAGGACGCAGGAGGTAACGGTAGGACAACACGCTGAGGAACAGAGGAAGGACGGAGTGTCATATCGTGAGTGCCGGGGACAGCCGGAGCACGCGGACGACAAACACGAGGAACACGAGCACGGACAGCAGCTCTAGGCTCAGGCTCAAGGTCAAAGCTAGACTCAGGCTCTCGACGCTCAGGGGTGGAAGCACGAGTCTCAGGCTCTCGACGCTCAGTCAGTGACTCTGACACCGCAGTGTAAGGAGCAGGAGCAGGGAGTGGGGAGTGCGGTAGCAGTGGCGGCAGTGACTGGTCCGCCGGTGGACACAGCAATGGAAGAGTAGTACCTGCCACAGGGAAGCCAGTAGCACCTGGCTGAAGACTGAGGAGGTGGCGAAGAGCACCAGTAGCTCCACCAGGACCTCCAGTACCTCCAGCACCTCCAGCGCCTCCAGCACCTCCAGCTCCAGCAGTAGCAGCTCCTCCAGTACCCCCAGTACCAGCAGCTCTCCGACCCCCAGCACCAGCAGCACCTCCAGGTGCTCCAGCACCAGCAGCTCCAGTACCTCTAGCACCTCCAGCACCTCCAGCACCAGCAGCTCCAGGTCCTCCGGTAGGAGCTCCGACGACACCAACACCAGAAGGACTCGCAGCACTCCCAGAGTCAGAACTCTCGGTCTCAGTACCCTCAGTCCCAGCACCCCCAGGCTCAGTACCCTCAGTCCCAGCACCCCCAGGCTCAGTACCCTCAGTCCCAGCACCCCCAGGCTCAGTACCCTCAGTCCCAGCACCCCCAGGCTCAGTACCCTCAGTCCCAGCACCCCCAGGCTCAGTACCCTCAGTCTCTGCTCCAGTGTCCACAGCAGCAGGCTGCAGAGGCGGCAAAGACGGCAGAGGTGGGAACCCGGGGGGAGTAGCCAGACGAGGAGAGCGGGCACCCCCAGACTCACCACCCCCAGCCCCAGCTCCAGTAGTCTCAGCTCCAGAGTCCACAGCAGCAGGCTGCGGAGGCGGCGAAGACGGCCGTGGCGGGAAGCCCGGGGGGGTCTCCAAGCGAGGAGTGCGGCGAGTGGTCCCCGTGTCGTCGGCGATGGCGTCACCCCCCTCAGGTGAGTCAGAGGAGTCAGAAGAGATCTCAACTGGCTCATCCACGGGGGGTGGGTCTACCTGGGACACACCTAGCAGGACCCTGCGGGAGAAGGGGGTCTACCGGGGGGGGGACTGGTACCAGGAAGAGAGGTGCGAGGGGGACCGGGTGGGACGCGTGCGGGTGAAGTCGGTAGTAACAGACCGACTCGTCGAAGGTGACGTCCTGAGAGGACAGAACACGACGTGAGGCAGGGTGGTAGAACTGCCAGGGTGGAGCGTTGGTGGGAAAGCCCAGGAAGACACAGCGGAGAGTGCGAGGGGAGAGCTTGCTCGCTTTGGTATCGCGAACAAGGGAGAGCGCGCCCCAGACCCGAAACGACGACGCATCACCAGGCTGTCCCGTCCAACGGAGTGTGGGCGAGGTCTCTGGAGCAGAGACACGGGGCCAGAGGTTGAGCTGATGCGCGGCGTATCGGACCGCAAACGGCCACAGGAAATGGGGAGCAGCCGCATGGATCATGGAGGTACGAGCAACCTCCATAATCAGGCCAATGCGACGCTCAGCGATCCCATTTTGCTGCGGAGAGGCCGGAAGCGTGAACGACTGGGCGATGCCCTCATCCTGACAGAACGTCTCAAGGACGCCAGAGGAGAACTCACCACCCCTGTCAGAGTGCAGACGCAGGACTGGAAAGTCCCGCCGAAACCGCTCGCGCAGCTGGTGACGAGTAGCACGGATCCAGGGTATCAAGACACCACTGACATCCGCCTTGCGTCGCAAGGGGAAGACTGTGGTGTAGCGTGTGTAGTCGTCAACTACCAGCAGGAAGTAGCGCTCCTGGTCCGTTCCACCGACGGGGGGCGGGCCCCACACGTCCACGTGGAGAGTCTGCAGAGGAGCAGTGGTCGGAGGAAACTCGGAGGAGTGAGGAGCGGCGCGCTGCCACCCCTCGACGCAAGGAAGGCACGGCGGCGCAAGCGAGCGCGGGAGGGGGGGCAGGGTCGCAGGGAGGCCAGAGACCAGGAGCCGGGAGTGCATACCGCGCAGACGCAGCTGCGACGGGTGGCCAAGACGGTGGTGCCAAAGTGAGAAGATTTGAACAAGAATGGGTGAACTATGAAAATGAAGTGAGTACAAATATGAAACCCTAATTGGTTGTACCCCACTATAGCCTACACAACAGCATAAGCTATAATGTTCTGACACACCCCCATAGGCAAAGTGGGGGAGAACAAGGGGTCACAAGACCAGTCAAGCAAAGTAAAGCAAAGCAAGCTCAGGGTGGATCACAAAGTCACCACACAGTCCGAGCACAGGGTCAAGGCCACACGGCCAGTTCACATGCAAGAGTACACACATATATATAGAGCTAGACAAGCAAGAGCAGGTATATATATATGTGAGAGTACAGGCAAGGTCAAGAGGAGAGCAAGTGAGGCAAGACGGGCACAAGACCCAGCTGAGTGCAGAAGCGCTGATGATCACAAGGCGGAAGTGCCTTGGTGAAGACATCAGCAGTGTTGGCCTCAGAGGCCACGTACGCAAGCCGCAACTGACCACGTTGCTGTAGCTCACGAGCAAGGAAGTAGCGGAGAGCAATGTGCTTTGTTCTGTGCTCCAGTCGCTGCTCTCGACACAAGGCCAGCATGGCCTTGTTGTCTACGTACAGGACTGGAGGAGAACGAGGCGGCTCTCCAAGGTCGGTCAGCAGGTAGGTGAGCCAGCGAAGCTCCTGTGCAGCCATGGCCCCGGCGTAGATCTCAGCCTCACAACTCGAGCCAAGAACAGAAGACGAGCGAGTAGCCCGCCACGAAACAGAGCCGGAACCAAGGCTGAAGGTGTAACCCTGTGACGACCGCTGCGTAGCCTGGTCGTCAGCCCAAGAAGCGTCCGCGTGCCCAGTGAGGACCACTGGACTCCGCCCTCCAAGCACTAGCCCCATGCCCGACGTACTGCACAAGTAGCGCAACACCCTCTTCGCTGCAGCCATGTGCTCTGGTCTGTGTCTCCCAGGAGCAACATAGCGTGCAAGAATGCTAAGAGGGTATGCAAGGTCAGGTCGTGTGCAGGTCATCAGGTACATGAGGCAGCCAACAAGCTCTGGGTACGGGCCACTCGACTCTACGGACTCATCCGAAGGCAGAGCTGAGAGCGAGTGGCGAGTAGACAGAGGAGTGGCCTGAGGCGAGGAGTACGTGAAGCCGAAGCGCTGAAGGACCTGCTGCACCATGTGTGACTGAGTCAGGGTAATGGTGCGGCGTGCTCTGTCTCGGGTGATCTGCAAGCCAAGGTAGCTGCGCAGTTCACCCAGGTCTGTGCACGTGTGTCTCTTCTGCAGCTCGGACTTCACGTAGGCGAGTCCAGCAGTGTCAGCTGTGGCAAAGACCAAGTCGTCGACGTACACGAGGATGTAGAACGGCGGCAGAGAGGTGTCGGTGCGTAGAAACAGCGACGGGTCGGCAGTAGAAGGAGCAAACCCAAGAGCCGCAAGTGTAGTCCTCAGTGTGTCGTGCCACTCACGTGGCGCCTGGCGGAGACCGTAGACTGGACGCCGGAGACTCCACTGGGTACCAGAAGGGAAAGACCCAGTGAAGCCAGGTGGGCGACGCAGCCAGATCTCCTCGTGCAGGCTGCCCTGCAAGAAAGCTGTGCTGAAGTCAAGAGAGTGCAGCTCGTAGTCACGGTGAGCAGCAACGTGCAGCAGTACCCGAAGAGTGGTCATCTTCGGGGTGGGGGAGAAGGTCTGAAAGTAGTCAACTCCCTGCCGCTGACTGAAGCCACGAGCCACGTAACGCGCCTTGAAGACAGGCGGAGAACCCGGCGGCCGCTTCACCCTGAAGATCCACATGCCACTGACGATGTTCGCCCCAGGAGGGGGGACAGCGTCAACGTAGGTGCCTGTGGACTTCCAGGAAGCCATCTCTGCATCCATAGCTGCCTGCCACTGAGAGGAGTAGGGACCCTCTATCGCCTCCGCGTAAGAGCGCGGAGTCGGGATGTCAAGTGCATCCGGGTCTCCCTCAGGGGTAAGCAGTACGGACACGAGATGAGGTGAGGCAGCTGCCAGACACTGGAACTCCTCCTGCCTGTCCTCAAGGACGTCCGTGCCAAGGGCACACTCACCCCCGACGGACGGAGGACAGACAGACTCAGACTCAGCGACAAGACTAGCAGCGTAGTCTAAGCGACAGCGAGCAGCAAAGTCGACGAGCTCAGTAACGAGAGCAGACGCAGCAGTAGACTCGAAAGAAGGGTCAGTGACAACAGTAGCAAGGAGACGCGTGACAGTAGGACTGGCAGCACGAAGAGAGTCCGACTCCGGGTCGGCAAGAGCAGGAAGAGAGGACTCAGGAGGAGAAGGCAAAGGGGCACGCAGAGGAGCAGTGGACGGACGCAGAGACATCCGGTGCATGCCAGGGACAGGAGGAGGACGCTGACGCGAACCGCGACCACTAGTGCGAGCAGCACGGACAGGCGACGCAGGGCGAGACGCAGGCTCACGACGCTCAGCCAGACCTCCAGTAGGACCAGTGTAGGGAGAAGGAGCAGGCAAAGGGGAGGTAGGCTGCAACTGTAGCTGGGACGAGACAGGCTGTGGACACTCTAAGGGAGGAGGAGGACCAGTAGAAGGTGGAAGACCAAGAACCTGCTGCAGGAGTGGAACGAAGTACGGTCGAGGCCGCGCGGCGACGCTAGAAGCAGCAGGGACAGCACCAGAACCCTCAGCAGGAGCACCCGCTCCAGCAGCACCACCAGTAGCTCCAGAACCTCCAGCAGCACCAGGAGCACCCCCAGTAGGACTGCCAGCGGTAGTCTCAGCGCCAACACCCTCAGCAGCACCAGCTCCAGTGCACCCAGGACGAGCACCTCCGGGACCCGCGACCGCAGCACCCTCAGCAGCCGAAGGACCTCCAGCACCAGCAGCACGCCTCCAGCGCCGGGCAAACCACTCACGCAGCTCCTGTGGAGAAAGTGGCTCCCGGCGAGACGAAGCACTCGGAGAACCTCCAGGCGGAGCACCTCCAGGCTCAGCACCCCCAGGCGTAGCACCCCTAGGCTCAGCACCCCCAGACGTAGCACCCCTAGGCTCAGCACCCCCAGGCTCAGCACCCCCAGGCTCAGCACCCCCAGGCTCAGCACCCCCAGGCTCAGCACCCCCAGGCTCAGCACCCCCAGGCGCAGCACCGCCAGACGTAGCACCCCCAGGCCCAGCACCCCTAGGCTCCGCACCCCCAGGTACAGCACCCCCAGCCTCAGCACCCTCAGCAGCACCAGAGTCACCAGTGACCTCGACAGGCTCGACTGCGTCTACCTGGGACACACCTGAAGGGGCAGGACCCTGAGGGGGGAGGGGGTCTACCTGGGGGGGACCTGGTACCAGGAAGAGTGGGGGTGGGGGGAGGGACGGAGTGCGGTAGGGGAAGAGGCGGTAGTAGGGGACCGACTCGTCAAACGTGACGTCCTGGGAGGACAGAACACGGCGAGAGGTGGGGTGGTAAAACTGCCACCCAGGCGCGTCAGGGGGGAACCCCAGGAAGACGCAAGGAGCAGCACGAGGGGATAGTTTGTCCGCAGACAGGTCGCGGACAAACGCCCGAGATCCCCAGACCCGGAACGCCGACGCATCGCCAACCTTCCCCGTCCACAGCAAGGCTGGGGAGGTCTCCGGCCTGGAGACCCTGGGGTGGAGGTTGATCTGATGCGCCGCGTACCTCACCGCAAACGGCCACAGAAAATGGGGGGCAGCCGCATGCATCATAGACGTACGAGCGACGTCCATGACCATGCCAATGCGGCGCTCAGCAATCCCATTTTGCTGCGGTGAGTCCGGAAGCGTGAAGGTCTGACGGATGCCCCGTGCACGACAGTAGGCACGCAGAAGGCCAGAGGAGAACTCTCCGCCTCTGTCCGAGTGCAGACGCAGAACAGGAAAGTCCGAGCCGAAGCTCTGCCTGAGCTGGAGACGAGCTGCGCGGATCCAGTCGATCAGCACCTCAGTGACATCACCCTTGCTGCGCAAGGGGAAGACTGTGGTGTAACGCGAGTAGTCGTCAACAACGAGCAGGAAGTAGCGCTCGTGACCCTGTCCACGGACGCGGGCTGGGCCCCACACGTCCATGTGAAGTGTCTGCAACGGGGCCTCTGTCGGAGGAAACTGGGAGGAGTGAGGGGCAGCACGCTGGCGCCCCTCGACACAGGGGACACAGACAGGGCCAGGGCCCTGAGGAAGGGGAGGGAGGGACCGGGGGAGACCGGACACAAGAAGACGGGAGGCCATACCTCTGAGCCGAAGCAGAGAGGGGTGGCCAAGGCGGTGGTGCCAGAGGAGAGTCTCGTGAGACAGGAGACGACACGAACAGGGGGCAGACTCAGGACCAGACCTGGACGCCGCAGCAAACACCTGACCCGACGTAACTACCCTACCAGACTCAGCAACTGGAGGAGACGCAGTGGTCAGAGTGTACAGGCTCGACCCGGCTGACGGGTGAACGTAGCCAGGTGTCGGCCTGTGCCAGCCTCTGTACAGTGGGTCACTCTCTGACGTGCAGGAGTGAACTGGTGGACCCCCGCATCCTGTAGGTCAGCACCACTCACCAGGTTCGTAGAGAACGAGGGGAGGTAGAGACCAGACAGGGTGCCAGAGGGAGCCGCCGGACACGGGAGGACTGTGGAGAAGCGAGACAGGACAGGACCCCCAGAGGGGTCAGCCAGAGACACTGCAACCGGTCGACTCAGCGGTGTGAGTGTGGTGCGGTCCCGAAAGAAGGAGCGAGACGCCCCAGAGTCAAGGGTGAAGGTGAGGGAGGCCGAAGCCGACGCAGTACCTGAGAGCGCAGACTCACCAGTACCTGAGGACGCAGACACACGAGCACCTAGAGCAGCAGCGTCGCAAGCACCTAGGGCAGCAGCCTCACCAGGACCTAGAGCAGCAGTCTCAATGCCCGGATCGGGCGGGAAACACCGGTAACAGTCACCCTCATCACTAATAGACACAGCATACATGGCAGAGAGAATAGCATCAAAGTCAAGATCATAGATGGCAACACCCGCCCTAGACAGCTCGCCCCAGCGAGGGATCTCGGAGGCCTCCGGGAACTGGTGACGCCACGCGTCCGTCAGGCGGCCAAAGCAGCGCTGGGTGGGGTGGGCACCCCCACACTGCTCACCCGCACGGTCGCCAGTGCGCAAAACGTAGGAGCACGGACCAAAACCCCCACCCCGCTGACGCGCAGTGTACCACTCACGAAGCTGCTGAGGGGACAGGGTGTCACGACCACGCTGCTGCTGCTGGCGCGAGCCACCACCGGAGCCACTCCTCTGCGAAGACCCGCGACCAGCACCACCGCCACCCCCGCCGCCTCCGACGCCTCCGCCGCCTCCGCTACTGCCGCCGCCTCCGCCTCCGCCGCCGCCTCCACCTCCGCCACCTCCGCCACCTCCGCTCCCACCGCCACCGCCGCCGCCACCTCCACCTCCACTGCCGCCACCGACCCCTCCACCCCCACCTCCACTCCCACTGCCACCCCCACTCCCCCAACTGCCGCCACCTCCACCTCCACCGCCCCCGCTCGCTCCTCCAGCGCCCTTGCCCCCCTTGCCCTTGCCAGAGCGGCGTCTCCCGCTAGGGGCAGACGCCGCACCGACCGACTCAAGAACAAGGAGGTCGGCCGCAGCAGCAGAGGCAACAGAGGGCAGAAGGGGGGAGGGGGAACACCCCTCAAAGATGGGGGTGCGCGGGTCACCACGAGAGGCCCCTACAGCGACTATGCTCTTCTCGGCCGCTAGGAGGGACTTCTCGAGGAGGTCAACAGTGAGAGTGGTGGGACAGACAGAGAGAAAGTGGTCCCTGACTACGCGAAGGGAGTCAGGAAGGCGAGTGACTATGTAGTAAAGAGTGATGTACATGGGGGGGGGGTTCCTGGCGCAGAAGTCAGGAGGGAGTGCAGCGCGGTAGCGAGTGTCACTAGTGCGGAGGTGCGTAATGAGGTCAGTGACTGTGGGAAAGGCAGCAAGGTCAGGAAAGAGGTACGGTAGCATGAGACGGCTCAGTGCAGCAGTGGCAGGGGAGGAGTAGCGCGCAACTACAGCGTCGTACAAGGTCTGAGCACTCTTGTACTGACTAAAGTGCGCACGCTCGGAGGTAGGGAGGTGGCGACGCACAGCAAGACGTGCAGCAGCGTCGCGCGTGGCCCACTGGGAGCGAACAGTGGCGTCAGCATCAGCAGCAGGGGCAGTGGAGGTGCCAGAGGTGAGGTCAAAGAGAGAGAGGCCGTCTGCCCTATCGCACTGTAAGAACAGCTGCAGATCATCCACCCAGACCTCAAAGTCAATGGCCCTACCCTCAGCGTCAAAGGCGAGAACACTAGGGGTAGCCATGACCCTAGACGACTAGCAGCGCAAACAGTAGGGTGAGGACAGTGCAGTGAAAAGGCGCTGTGCTCACCAGACTGGGCAGGTCGGGCGGCCCTGAAGGAGGGCGGCGCGGCGGCTCGGCGGCTCAGCTGCTGGGCGGCCCGGCGGCTCGGCGGCCCCGCTGCTGGGCGGCTCGGCTGCTGGGCGGCTCGGCTGCCGGGCGGCGCGGCCGCTGGGCGGCTCGGCTGCTGGGCGGCTCGGCTGCTGGGCGGCTCGGCTGCTGGGCGGCTCGGCGGCTCGGCTGCTGGGCGGCTCGGCTGCTGGGCGGCTCGGCGGCTCGGCTGCTGGGCGGCTCGGCTGTGCTGCTGCAGGGCGGCACGGCTGGGCAGCAGGTGACGGGGCCGCAGGTAAGGGCGGCGGGGCCGCTTGTAAGGGCGGCGTGGCCGCGGGTAGGGTGGCGGGGCCGCAGATAGGGTGGCGGGGCCGCAGCAGAGGGCGGCGGGGCCGCAGGTAAGGTGGCGGGGCCGCAGGTAAGGTGGCG
Organism: Closterium sp. Naga37s-1; assembly: GCA_947471745.1. NCBI lineage: Eukaryota > Viridiplantae > Streptophyta > Zygnematophyceae > Desmidiales > Closteriaceae > Closterium > Closterium sp. Naga37s-1. The sequence continues at coordinate 491,934 of CANJKZ010000122.1, read as the reverse complement.
GGGCCGCAGGTAAGGTGGCGGGGCCGCAGCAGAGGGCGGCGGGGCCGCAGGTAAGGGCGGGGCCGCAGGTAAGGTGGCGGGGCCGCAGGTAAGGTGGCGGGGCCGCTAGGTAGGGCGGCGGGGCCGCGCGATGGGGGGGGCGGGGCCGCGAGGAAGGGCGGCGGTGCCGCTAGGTAGGGCGGCGGGGCCGTTAGGTAGGGCGGCGGGGCCGCGCGATGGGGCGGCGGGGCCGCGATGGGGCGGCGGGGCCGCTAGGTAGGGCGGCGGGGCCGCGCAATGGGGCGGCGAGGCCGCGAGGTAGGGCGGCGGGGCCGCTAGGTAGGGCGGCGGGGCTGCTAGGAGAGAGGCGGCGGGGCCGCGAAGACGGGTGGCGGGGCCGCAGTGAAGGGCCGCTAGGGCGGCTCGACGAAGTGAGGGCCCGGAGCGCGACTCGGGCTGAGCGCGCTTCGGGCAGGAAAAAAAAAAAATCGATGTGGTGGGCCCTAAGCACAGTTCCCAAGGGGGAACCTGCTCGATACCATGAGAAGATTTGAACAAGAATGGGTGAACTATGAAAATGAAGTGAGTACAAATATGAAACCCTAATTGGTTGTACCCCACTATAGCCTACACAACAGCATAAGCTATAATGTTCTGACACAAAGCTGCGCAGGGTGGGTGAGGAGGCGACACGAGCAGGACGCAGCGAGCTGACCGGACCCAGCCACCTGACCAGACGCAGCTACCTGTGCAGACGCTGTGGTGAGTGTGTACAGGTTCGACCCCGGCTGTCGTGTGAACGTAGCCAGGTGACGGCCTGTCTTGGCGCATGTGCAGATCGCCACACGCTGACCTCCAGGAGTAAAGGTGTCAACCCATACATCCTGAAGGACGGCGTTGCTCTCCAGGTTCGTCGAGAACGAGGGGAGGTGGAGACCGGACAGAGAGCCAGAGGGGACAGCTGGGCACGGGAGGACAGTGGAGTGGCGTGCAACCACCGGGCCCCCAGAGGGGTCCGCCAGTGAGACTGGGACTGGTGTAGTGAGTGGGGTGACAGTGGTGCAGTCGCGAAAGAAGCAACGGGACGCACCAGAGTCAAGTGTGAAAGTGTGCAAGACCTCAGCAGTAGCAGCAGACTCACTAGCACCTGGGGCAGCAGCGACACTAGCACCTAGGGTGGCAGCAGACTCACTAGCACCTGGGGGAGCAGCATCGCCACCAGCATCGCATGGCACACACGAGTAACACGCACCCTCAACACTATAATCAGCAACATACATAGCATAGAGAGCAGCATTGATTTTAGCAAAGTCAAGAGCAAACACATCTACCCCTTTCCCTATCAGCTGCAGCCAGTTTGGGACCTACTGGTCCTCGGTGTACTCAGTCACCCAGGCGTCCTCAAGACGGCCGAAGCACTTGTACTCAGTGTGCGGCTTCCCGCAGACTGTGCCCTTCAGAGGCCCCGTGCGCCGGACATAAGGGCAGCGACCAGAGCCCCCACGCTGGAGAACCCACTCACGGAGCTGCTGGTCGGTGGGGTTGTCCGGGAGGCGCGGCAGCTGCTGACCACTCCCGTAGCCACGGGAGGGTCCACGAACGCCACCACCCCTGCCAGACCCAACCCGACCTCCTCCGCCTCCCCCGCTACCCCAACCACCTCCCCCACCACCGCCGCCTCCTCCACCCTGTCCGCCTCCTCCACTGCCGCCACCCCCAGAGCCACCCCCAGAGCCACCCCCAGAGCCTCCACCACCCCCGCCACCACCCCCGCCACCCCCTCCGCTGCTGCCACCACCACCACCCCTGCCCCCTCTGCCCTTGCTGTTGTTGCGCCGTCCACTGGGAGCAGACGCAGCGCGAACGTCCTCAGCACCAAGGAGGTCAACTGCAGCAGCGGTAGCAACTGAGGGGAGGAGTGGGGAGGGAGTACACCCTTCAAAGAAGGGGGAGCGGGGGGTGCCACGAGAGGCAGCGACAGCGACAGTGCTCTTCTCAACCTCGAGAAGGGCCTTCTCAAGCGAGTCAAGTGTGAGCTCAGTGGGGTCCATGGCTAGGAACTGGTCCCTGACAGTGCGAAGGGAGTCAGGGAGGCGAGTGATAAGAAAGTACAGGGTGAAGTACTGCGGGGGGGGGTTCTTAGCTAGAAATTCCGGCTTGAGAGCGGCACGGAAGCGGTCCTCTTTAGAGCGGAGGTGGGTGAAGAGGTCAGAGACAGTGCGGAACTCGGCTAGATCGGGATGCAGGTACGGCAGCATGAGACGACCTACAGCAGCAGTAGCTGGGGAGGAGTAGCGAGAAACTACAGCGTCATAGAGATCCTTGGCCGTTTTCTGCCGGCTAAAGTGCGCGCGCTCAGTGACTGGCAGGTGGTTGCGGACAGCAAGGAGGGCAGCTGCATCACGCATTAGCCACTTAGACAGATCCTCTACAGCGTCGGCAGCAGGGGGTGGGAGCTTTCCCTCAGTGTGCAAAAACAGGGAAACACCATCCTTAGACTCGCTCTGCAGGAAGAGCTGGAGATCGTCGAGCCAGACATCAAAGGTAATCGCGCGGCCCTCAGCATCGAACGTAAGAACCGACAGGTTAGCCATAGCAGCAGTAGCAGTGGCAACAGTAGCACTAGCTGTAGCAGCAGTAGCAAGTGCCGTAGTAGCAGCAGCATCAGTAGCACTAGCTGTAGCAGCAGGAGCTTTAGTAGCAGCAGCAGTGACAGTTCGGGCTGGGCAGCGCGGCTCGGACACAGTGGCAGAGCAACAGTAGCAGTTGTAGCAAGTGCAGTAGAAGCAGCAGCAGCAGCAGTAGCACTAGCTGTAGCAGCAGTAGCTTCAGTCAGTAGCAGCTGTAGCAAGTGCCGTAGTAGCAGCAGCAGCAGTAGCACTAGCTGTAGCAGCACTAGCTTCAGTAGCAGCAGCAGTGAGTAGCACTAGCTGTAGCAGCAGTAGCGTCAGTAGCAGCAGCAGTGAGTAGCGCTAGCTGTAGCAGGAGTAGCGTCAGTAGCAGCAGCAGTGAGTAGCGCTAGCTGTAGCAGCAGTAGCAAGGAGGAGCAGCTGCAGCAAGTAGCAGCAGCAAGGAGGAGCAGCTGCAGCAAGTAGCAGCAGCAGTTGCAGGGCAGTACAGGCGGCAGCAGCACTGCAGCAGCAGTTCAGGCGCAGCAGTGTAGCAGCAGCAGCGAGTGCAGCAGTAACACGGGCCGCGTCCGGGCCAGGCGCGGGCTGTAAGGGCTGCGTGCGGGCCTGGCGCGGGCTGTACGGGCTGCGCGACGGCCTGGCGCGGGCTGTACGGGCTTCGCGACGGGCCTACGCGGGCTGTACGGGCTTCGCGACGGGCCTACGCGGGCTGTACGTGCTTCGCGACGGGCCTACGCGGGCTGTACTGGCAGCTAGGGCGCGGTCAGGGGGGGTCGCACGTGACTAGGAAGGAAAATTGCGTCTAGGGCAGAAAAAAAAAAGGAACCGTCTCGCCTAGGGCACGGTTTCGCATTTCGCGTTTCTCCTAGGGGCGCGACTCGGGCAGCAGATCGAAATAGTAGTGGTGGGCCCTTTTAAAAATTCGGTCCTAAGGAGCATTGTGCTCTTAATACCATGTTAGAACCTCTAGTTAGGTGAGGAATGTCGATTAGGTAAGGGAGGGGGATACAAGACTATCGAGAGTGAGATGTTGTACCCTCTAAGGAAAGAACCCTACACAACCTAGAGTAACATAAGCAAAACAATATGTTTTGACAACTTCCAACCAAGGTTGTAATTGCTTCGTCTAGGGATGGAAACCACTCTATTTCTATGCTTTCGCGTCTTGATTCACCTATCTTGGGAGGATTGTGATGGGGTAGAAGCGGCACCAATATTTGTCCGAACACGACAATGTTTGGTAACTTCCGCGTCTGTTGATTCTGTCCCTAAATGCATCCGTTTCGCAGCCACTCCGATGCCGTTTGGTTCAGACAGCCTCGTCTAGTTTGACGGGATTTTCTGGGCTGCCCAACAAAAAATCCTGGATTTTGCAGCATCATTGCGCATTCATCCCACGACATCAAGTGCAAGTGGAACAGGGCCTATCCTCCCCCATGCCTACCCCATTGCCTGACCTCTGTCACGCTTTCCTCCACGAACAGCCTAGCCTCTAGCGCGATCTCCTCTACCGACTATACACCTGCTCTCTTCCTTCGAGTTCCCGATTCCTGTTTTCAACGAATAAGGGTTGATGCTCACGGTGCATCTCGAACGAAATCGAGACCATCTCGCACATTTTCTTTGTCTGCGGGGCAGCCCGGGATGTGACGCGCGGCGTTGGGTTCGGTTGTTCGTCGCCACTTGGGCTGCTCCCCACCAACCGATTACCTCTTTTTCCTCTCCCTTCTTGAGCCGGCCAGATTGCCCCCTGGAGCCTACTGGTCGGCGCCGCTGCCAAAGCCTTTTGGAATGATCGCTGTGCGCATAGACTCAACAACGCCGTCTCCTCCCGTTTCGAGATCCTGCAGCTCAGTTCCTCATTGCTTTCAAAAACTTCCTGTGGCGACGTTCCAAACAATCTGCCAAGAAAAAACAAAGAACAGCGTCACGCATCCATGCGGCTAGACGGTTTCACTTCGTCGCATTTGCAGCTGATGGCTCCCCCTCCATCCATCCTGACCCCTACACCTCCTGGCTTCTCGGAAATTCCTTCCGCGCTCCTTAACTTGTTTTGGTGCGCCACGGAGTACTCCCCAGCAAAGCTGATGGCTGTCCTCTAGGAAAGGAGAGTAACGTGCTTACCACGTACGCAAATCGGCCGTCGGCTAGATTAGTCGTATTCTCTGTATTCTGTGGCTTTTGTATGTAAATGATTGAGATCATAATATATAAATATTAACATATCTGTAGAACAAGGTCCATGATATCGCGTCTTGATTCACTGTTACGAGTGCAATTGAGTGATAGAGCGAGAATTGCACTATCAAAGCAAAAGTACAATGAGCGAAGGCATGAGCGAAGAATATATAGCGAAACTATAGTGGTAACGGTAATGCGTGGAAAATGGGGTGCGCAACGGGCCTGGCGCCGAGGTTGGGAATTGTCGAGGCGGAGGTCCGGAGCGCGGGTTACCAACCGAACCGTTAGGTTGGGTCGCGTCGTGAACAGTGGCGGGAACTGTGTCGAGGCGAGTGTCGCGAGTGGTAACGGATTACTGTTGGGTGCTGTTGGCGGGAACAGTGGTGTACGCGCTGAGCAGGGACGCGAAGTAAGGAAAAGGAATTTTCCTTACACTACCCCCCCCCCCTAAGGAGGACCTCCTTACGAGAGCGCGTGTACATCCCGGAAGTTGCGGCTGCGTAGATACTCGGTGAGGACAGGGTGATTCTCAATTCTATCCAGGGGGACCCAGTTATCCTCCGTGGGCGTGCGGTCTTTCCAGCGGATCAGGAATTCGATTTTGCGAGCTCCGCGTGGGTCACGGACTCGGTGGCTCAAGATCTTTTCGGGTGAGATGATGGGCTCGGTGGGTGGTCGTGTCATGCTGGCTGGGCGGTTGCGAGGCAGTTGGCTGGTGGAGGGTACGTAAGGGCGGAGGAGGCTGACGTGGAAGGACGGGCTGACGTACCAGTCAGCAGGGAGGAGGAGGTGGGCGGTGACGGGTGTTATCATGTGGCTGATGCGAAATGGCCCGCAATATCGGGGGCGGAGTTTTGGTGTGATGGGCAGGCGGAGGTTTTGAGTGTCGAGTAAAACTAGGTCGTCGGGTTGGTAAGTGACGGGTCGGCGGTGGCGGTCGGCGTTGCGTTTAGCGATGACGTTAGCTTTTTTAAAAGCGTGTGCTGCTCGGGTCCGTGCTGCTTGCAAAATTTCGGCGAATTGCTGCGCGCGTGGCACCGGGTTGTCAGGATTCGGGGTCATGGGTACTGTCGGGTCTTGTCCGTAGTTCAGGTAAAATGGTGACTGTTGGGTCGTGGCGGAAGGTGAGTTGTTGTACGCGAACTCGATGAGTGGCAGTTGCTGTTCCCAGGTGGTTGGGTCGTCGCACGTGGCTCGGATGAGTTGTTCCATGGTCTGATTTGTCCTCTCTGTCTGTCCGTCGGTCTCGGGGTGGTACGAAGAACTGAACTGTAGTCGCGTGCCGAACTGCTGCCACAGGTTCCGCCAGAAGTTGCTGGTGAATTTCGTGTCTCGGTCGCTGATGATTGCTGCTGGTAACCCGTGTAGTCGAACGACGGTGGTGATGAAGAGGCGGGCTGTTTCTTCGGCTGTGATTGATTTCTTGCAGGCTGCGAAGTGTGCCATTTTCGTCAGTTGATCGACGACGACCAGGATCGTTTCGTTCCCACTCGCTCCGGCCGGTAACCCCGTGACGAAGTCCATCGTCACCTGCTGCCAAGCACGCTCTGGGGGTGGTATCGGCTGCAACTGTCCTGCCGGCCGCTTCCGTGATGATTTCATGAGTTGGCACGTGGGACACGATGCCACGTGTCGCTGTACGTCAGTCAACATTTCGGGCCAGTAGTAATACCGCTGCAGCTGCTGCCGTGTTTTCTCTACCCCGAAATGCCCCGAGGTAACTCCGTCGTGTGCCTCCTGTAATAATAACTCCCGTAGCAGTGTGTACCCAGGGACCCAGATGCAGTCAGTCCCGGCTTTTACGTAATAGACTCCCTTTGCTGCTGCGAACTGCTGCGAATTTCCTCTTGTGAAGAATGGATCCGTTTGGTACCCGTGGGTAAATATGCCGGTCAGTAGTGGGCTGGTCTGGGCGAGTAGTATTGCGTGTATCTGGGCAGTGGGGCGGGTCAGTGCGTCAGCGATGTTCGATGCCCCCTTCTTGTAGGTGACTGTGTAGTGAAAATTGGACTCGAGGAAATCGAGCCAGCGGATCTGTCGTGGGTTGAGGTGGGGCTGTGCGCGGAGGTACTGTAGTGATTTGTGGTATGTCCGTACTGTCACGTCTGCGCCGGTCAAGTAACCGCGCCACACTTTGAACGCGTGCACGATTGCAAGCATTTCGCGGTCGTGTATCGGGTAATTTTTCTCGGGCGGATGCAGTTTTCGTGACTCGTATGCGATGGGCTGTAGGCCGTTGCCGAAATCCTGTAGCAGTACGGCTCCGATGGCGATGTCGCTTGCGTCTGTAACGACTTCGAATGGGCGGTGTGGGTCGGCGATGCGCAGTACGGGCGGTGAACAGAGAACAGTTTTCAGGGCAGAGAAGGCAGCATGCTCTTTCTCCCCCCACGTAAAAACGACCCCCTTTCGTAACAAGTCCGTCAGCGGTGCTGTTAACCGTGCCATGTTGGGGACGAACCGACGCACGTAATTGACGAACCCCAAAAAGCTCTGTAGTTCCGTGATGTTCGTCGGTGGGTGCCATGCTTTCACCGTGTCCAGTTTCTTCGGGTCAATTTCGACTCCAGCCTCCGAAATCACGTGCCCCAAAAACTCTAGCCTGTCCTGAAAAAACTCGCACTTGGAACCCTTGGTCAGTAGCCGATGCTCGTCTAAAATATTAAACACTGCTTCCAGATCTGCTAAGTGCTGCTGCTTGTCGCGACTGTAGACGAGGATGTCGTCGAGGTAAACTCTCACGCATTTATCTAAAAGTGGCCTAAACGCCTCGGTCATGGTCATCTGAAATGTCGCTGGTGCGTTGGTCAGCCCGAAGGGCATCACGGTGTACTCGAATAACCCGTACCTAGTCCGAAAAGCTGTTTTGGCGCAATCCGATGGTTCGACTCTAATCTGATGGTAACCTCCTCGTAAATCAATTTTCGAAAAAAAAACCCGTGCTGTTCGCAGTTGGTCTATCAGTTCGTCAGCGCGGGGAATGGGGTATCGCGACTTAACTGTTACCCTGTTCAGTGCTCTGTAATCGATGCACATGCGAAACCCTCCGTCCTTTTTCGGCGTGAACAGTATCGGTGCGGCGAACGGTGATGAACTGGGTCGGATGAATTTCTTCTCTAATAGGTAATCTAACTGCTTCCTTAGTTCGTCGAGCTCGGGTTGTGTCAGTCTGAACTGGCGCTGTACAGTCGGCTGTGCCCCCGGTTCTAGTTCTATACGGTGGTCGTGTGCTCGCTGAGGTGGCAGTCCCTCCGGTAAGTCATCGGGAAAAATCCCCGGGTACCGTTTCAACAGTTCCTGTAGCTCGGGTGGTACCGCTGCCAGGAGTTTCTTGAAATCGCTCGGCTGCTCTGCCTCCTCTACCACTGCAATGTCTACTGCGTACACGTCAGCTCCAGCGGCGACAGCCCGTTTCATGGTGACGGCGTTGACGTGTACCGTTGAAGACTCAGGTGACTGCCAGCGAGGTAGTTCGACCCGGTTACCACTACTTCGCACCGTGCAGCTACCCGTCGTCCAGTCAATTCGCGGGTTATACCGTCGCAGCCAATCACGTCCCAGTAAAATGTCGTGCCCATCCAGTGTCGTCGCGAGCATTTCCTGTGTAAACCCGAATTCCCCCCGCAGCGGACTTTGACTCTCTCCACCTTTTCCCGTATGGCCAGTGGCGTGCCGTCAACTAAACGTGCATCTATCTCTGGTAAACACCGGCTAAGTGTCAGTTGCAGTTTCCGTGCGGTTGCGGTATTAACTAAACTGTGACTTGCTCCTCCGTCGATAAAAATCTTCACTGCTGCTCCCTGTATTTTCCCGTGGATCAGTACCGGGCAATCCGTCGCTGTACCCTCCTTATTCGTCCGAGCCCGATCGATAGCATGAATCGGTACTGTGACTCGGTGAGGGTCGGTGAGGTTGGGCGAGCAGGCAGTCTCGTCAGTAGTTGGCCCGATCCCTACTGACTGCTGGCGTTTCCCTGCCTTGGAGACTCCCTCCCCTGCTCTGCTCCGCGGCGCCTCAGCTCCTCTGGGCACTCACTCTTGCGATGGCCCGGCCTATTGCAAGCAAAGCAGCGCCCCTTAAACGGCGCGGCGGCTGCATTCGTCGCAACGGCATGTACGGTGGCGTGCCCGATCGGTCCCCGAGGGCGTTGTCCGTAGTAGGACCCCGGCCTCGGACGGCGCAAAATGTCGATTTTCTCGGCGAGCGCGAGAATCTCGTTGAAAATCGAGAGTCCGCGTAGCATGATTTCGTGCGAGATGTCCGGCTTCAGCCCTCCGACGTAACGGTCCACCCGCTCCGCTTCGTGCATGTAGCCGACTTGCTTGCATAATGCGAGAAAACCGCTCGTGTAGTCTTGAACCGACCCGAGCTGCCGCCAAGTACGCAGTCTGTGACGCGCCGAAATAGAAGCCGCGATCGGCTCGAAGCGCGCCCGAAGCCCTGCGCACCACGCATCCCACGTGCTGTACTGGGCGGTTTCGCAGAATGAACTCCAGGTGACGGCTGGACCCGTGGGCCCTTCCTCTTGCGACGGTGGCTCGTAGGCGCGTGGCGACGTCACGATGACTCGCCACCAGTCCATGGCGGGGCCCCTTAGCAGCGAGACGGCGTATCTGATCTTCGCTGCGTCCGACTCGACGTAGTTTGCGTCGAAGAATACGTTCATCGTGAAGACCCACGACTGAACCGTCGGACCTCCACGCTTGCTCGGGTCGAAACAGGGCGGGCGCTGCGGCTTTAGTGGCATTGGCGCCATGATGGCGTGGTCGCCACTTGTCACCGCAAATTCCACGTGCCGACGGGCTTCACGAGGCTCCCGTGGGCTTGGCGCGATCCTGTTTCTCTCCATGCCCGGCATCGAGTGGGCGGCGCCATCACTGGCTGCGCCTGAGCGCTGTCCCACGCTGTCGTTCTGTGTCGGTGTGCCTGATGAAATGACGATCGGCTCCTCCGATTGTGCAGGTGCATTTGCAGGTGCGTGTGGTGGCGCCGGAGTATTCACCGTGGATTGCTGACGTGCGGAGTCACGTTCCGCCGTGAGCGTCGCAATTTCGAGCGCCGATTCTTCGACGCACGAGACGGTCGAGTTGCTCCTGCGTCAACGTCGCGAGCGTGAATTCGGCCATGGCGGGGGTGTCGGGCAAGCTCAGCGAGAGCCTCTGTCGTGGCCGTGCGTGCTTACGAGAGAGCACTACGAGCGGCGGTGCTGTGTCGCTGAGAGACGTCTACCCCCCCCCAAAAATTGAGATAGTGGGGAAGCGAAGGTGTGGGTGCGGTCCGAGAAGAGATCGTAGGCTCTGAATACCAAGTGTTACGAGTGCAACTGAGTGATCGAGCGAGAATTGCACTATCGAAGCAAAAGTACAATGAGCGAAGGCATGAGCGAAGAATATATAGCGAAACTATAGTGGTAACGGTAATGCGTGAAAAATGGGGTGCGCGACGGGCCTGGCGCCGATGTTGGGAATTGTCGAGGCGGAGGTCCGGAGCGCGGGTTACCAACCGAACCGTTAGGTTGGGTCGCGTCGTGAACAGTGGCGGGAACAGTGTCGAGGCGAGTGTCGCGAGTGGTAACGGATTACTGTTGGGTGCTGTTAGCGGGAACAGTGGTGTACGCGCTGAGCACGGACGCGAAGTAAGGAAAAGGAATTTCCCTTACATTCACCTGCCTTGGGAGGATCGTGATGGGGTAGCAGCGACACCTGAAGTGAACATGCAAAATGCATCCGTTCTGCAGCCACTACGACGCCGTTTGGTTCCGATTCCGACGGCATCGTCCAGTTTCTTCTGGGCCGCCCAGCAAAAAAAGCTGGATTTTGCAGCATCGCTGCACATTCAAAGTGCCTGGAGACTGAGGTCCTTGCCAGGACCGACTCCCTGCGGGGCTCACCCTCGTTTTTAGTAGTGCGGGGCTTACAACAATACAGTACTTAGCGGCGCCAGCGTGTCGCCCCGTCCGCTCTGCGCCCGTTCCGCTGCAGCTCTTGTCGCGTGGTAACGTTTCGCACGGGGTACCGCTGCGCGAAAATCACTCTTGATAAATGTCATAAGTGATTGTCAATGTCAACGCTTCCCACGCCGGGGCAGCGCTACGACGCGACGACTCGTCTTGGAGAGCAGCTGGCAGCTGACTACGTCGTCGACTTTTATCCACTCGGGACGACGTTGTGCCACCGCCGATGCGCCGCGCGCCTCATCCGCGGTGCGCCGCACCGCCGCGCGCGCCCCCCATCCCTCAGAACCCTCTCAGGCTGATCCCCCTCTCAGGCTGATCCCCCCCTCAGGCAGTGATGAGTTTCTCAGGCTGGAGGGACGGAGCAGTGCATGCAGTATTCGCGTGCATCACAAGCACCAGGTTTTCATTTCAGATCGCCACGTTCGTCCTTCCACTTTAAGATAATACTCGAGACCTCCACGCTCGCCTCATTTTCATCGCGAGACCCTCGTATACAACCAATATGGAGCGCCGCGCGACGCCTCTCGTCTTCGCCCTGCTCTGTAAGCCGTTCTCTCCTGTCCTGTAACCACTTCTCTCCTGCTCTGTAAGCATTTCTCTCCTGCTCTGTAAGCATTTCTCTCCTGCTCTTTTACTGCTTATGCTCCTACCCGTGGATACAACTCATCGATCTAATTTTGAGGCGCCTCAAAAGTCATTTCTCTCCTGCTCTTTTACTGCTTATGCTCCTACCCGTGGAAACAACTCATCGATCGAGTGCGCTTTGCTCTCCGATCGCCCCGCATGATGCTCCCTCCCACGTGCGCCCCTCGTGTTGCCCCCTCGTGCGCTGCTCTCCCCGTCAGGTGCGGCGTTCCTCACTGCCGTCTCGTCTGCCCCAATTCTCCCGCCATTCCTCGCGCGTTCTTCAAGCCATGGCGGCGTATCAACCGCGGCGTCTGCCGCTCAGGCCAAGCCGTTGGCGCGGAAAGGGAAAACAGTCTGTAAGTGCCATGTCCTGTCCGCAGCGCTCTTTGCCTCTTAGTCATTGCCTCTTGGGTCATTGCCTCTTGGGTCACTGCCTCTTGGTCACTGAGTGTCTGCAGCGCTCTTTTGAGGCGTCTCAAAGCTCAGGCCAAGCCAAGCCATTGGCGTGGAAAGGGAAAACAGTCTGTAAGTGCCATGTCCTGTCCGCAGCACTCTTTGCCTCTTATTGCTTACACGGCGGTACTACTACCACTTCTCCTATTGCTTTTGAGGCGCCCCAAAATTTAATGAGGCACCCCAAAAGTGGCACACCGTTGGTACTACCACTTTTCCTACTGCTAGTACTACCGGCAGAAGAAGGTAGCAGGTGCACCGAGCTGCACCGAGCTGCACCGAGTTGCACCGAGTTGCGGCCACCTCCTCCTCCTCCTAAGCTTAGCAGATGGTTTCATGCCTAAATTATTGTACTTTTGATGTGTGCATCCGATCCTGTGTTGCATCCGATTCTGTGTTGCATTTGTTTCTGCATATCGCTGTACCACCCGAGTATAGAAGTGGTAGCTACTAGGATTCGTGCGGCGTTGTCGGACCATTGAGAATTCTCAAAATCATATCCACCAGGGCGTCTCATGCCCTGATTCTGCTAGTATTTCCTTCTCAACTGCGCCTATCCCATGCGCCCCTATCCCTGCCAATCCCGTTGCCAATCCCGTGGCCAATCCCGCTGCAGGGAAGTACGTGACGAAATTGGGTCCCACTTGGCTCAAGGGGAAGGTGGTCGGCGACATCGGTGCATCGGGGAAATTTGTCGCAAAGATAGTGAAGTGCGTCTCTGCTTGATTTCTATTTGCTGATGCTATTGTTCCATGCGATTTCCTAGGGACTGATTTGCGTCCGACTCTTGAGTCGACTCAAAAGTGGGCAACAAAGGTGCATGGGGAAAATGTATCACAAAGGTAGTGAGGTGCGTCCCTGTGTGATTGTTCCACGGAAGTATCTCTTTCTGCTGGTGCTATTGTTGTTGTTCAATGCAGTACCTAGGGTCTGATTTGAGTCCCCGGCTGTGCCGGGTAGGACCCATCCCCACCCATTTTCCCCCTTTCCCCCCTCAAACCCCTGCCCCCCCCTGCACTCCCCCACTCCCCACTTCCAACCCCTCCTCTCCGCCTCACACCATTTCCGTCTGTGCGTTGCTTAAAAAATGTCAGATTTCTATCAACTGGAAACATGCATTCAGCTCAGCAACAACTTTCTATTCCGAAAGCTTCTGTCTTCGTTTCTTGCCTTTTGAAGTGACTGAAAAGGCTATTTTTGTCCGTGCCTTGCCTGCTTGCAGGTACTCAGCAACAGATTACTACATCGAAGATACTTACACCGTCTCCAACATCAAATCAGGAGGAAAGGAACCAATCTTAAGCACCGCAAAGAATTGCGCTGCACCAAACCCAACCGCGCCGTTACTGTGGAAGAACATCACAAGTGCCAGATCTGGCCGCAGCTTCGTGCACACGTGGAGGTTTGGACCCGAGACTCTAGCTAACCAACTTGTCGCAGCTGAGGGTGGATACAAGCTGTTTGGCTATTACATGGTTGTTAGGCATGCGAACAGCATCAATGCACTCTGCGGGAAGGCCAAGAAGGTGAAGTAATGGGCCGGCCTTTTTATTTTTGTTTTTATTTTTCTTCTTTTTAGAGACTGGGTGCAAGTGCTCTCATACCTGACAGCACATCGATACGTAGTGTCCTGTATATGCTATCAACTATGACTCCACCCTACACCATCTTGGGCAGACGAGGAGGTACCACTACCCATAATGCAACGCAAGTGCTTGAAGGAAGAATATCAGTGTTCCCTCAGAAATTACTGGTCTGGCCACAGCTGTGCATACGATAGGTCAGTACACCAGTGCTCATGCTCATATCCGGGTTTGTACAAGTGCATAAAAAAATATCACAGGAGAGGAGGGGAGGGGGTGGGGGACTGGGAAGAGAGGGGGAGGAGGAGGGGGAGGAGCAGGAAGGCGAAGAATTGCCTCCTCTAGTGGCTACAAATTTGATACTGCCTCCTCGCACCACCTTCGGGCGCCTAATTGCTGGTTGCACAGCTCTATTGCTGGCAGACCCCTACTGGCTGCAAAACCCTGTGTTGGAAACTCCTGACCGCATGCAAGGCTGCAAAACCCTGTGGTGTTTGTGGCGGCGTATCCATTCAATTGTCATAATGGCTAGGGAGGGCAAAACGGATGACCCCACTGGTGCGTGTGCCCCAATGCTTGGCAAGCCAAGAAGGCCAGTCAGGGGCAAGAATGCCAGCCAAGGCCCCTGACTCAGGGGCAAGAGGGCCTCACTGCTGGCCCAGCACTTGGGCGAGCTTGGCAGCAGCGTCCTTGCGCGCACTTGCAGGGAGCTGTAGGGTGGGAATCACACAAAAGGCAAGAACAAGAACACCACGAACGAGAGGAGCGAAAAGATTCTGAAAGGCATACAAAGCAGGCAGAATGGTGGAATGGAATGATCAACCAGGTTGATTAGCACTGATGCACCAAGCCAGCAAGCCAGCAAGCCAGCAAGCGAGCAAGCGAGCAAGCCAGCAAACGAGCAAGCCAGCAAACCAACAAGCCAGCAAGCCAGCAGGCCAAATAAAACACGTACCGCCTGTAACACGCTGGACACAGCCTGTGCAAAACCGATTTGTGAGACACCCAAAAAGAAGAGGGGGAGGAGGGGGGGGAGGGAGCACGTACCGCCTGTAACACGCTGGACACAGCCTGAGCCAGCCCGTCCGCAATGCTCCCAGCGTCTCTCTCCCTCGTCAGCACCGCCGCCAGCCTCCCGCCTCTCAGACTCATCACTCTCCTCCTGGACCCCTCTGCATTCCTCCTCGTGCCCTGCACCCAGGCCACAAACTGCTTATCATCCGACCAATCATCCTCATCTATCGCCTCGCTCGTCCGTAGCGCCTCGCTCTCCCCTCTCTTCACCCTCTGCTCGTCAAGATACCATCGCTTCACCTCAGCAATCGCATCAATCTTCCCCAGCCCGTCCACCTGTAACATGAACTGCCTCGCAATCCCGTCCTCCGCGACCTTCCGACACAACCTCGAGTAGAAATACGCCCTCGAGTTCTCCCAAGTGACGATATCCCGGATCGCGCCCTTGGCCGCCATCCGCCTCGGGGTATCATGCAGCTCTGCAAACCGCACTGCAATCTGGGTATACACGGGTAGAAGCGCCTTCTCCCTCTGCGCAATCAGACCCTCGGTTACCGTGACTGAGCCGTTGTCGCTCCCCTGCGCCTGCAGCTGCTTCGCAGCCCGTAGCGCCTTATCCAGATCGATAATCTCCGGGTCTAGTCTGTGCATCGCATCTATAAGCTCCCTCCGCCGGAACTTAATCTCCACCACTCCTTCCGGCTCCAGCACCGCTCCCCTCGCCGAATCCTCAGCGTACATCTCCACCATGTGCGGGTTGATCCGATGGTCCACAACGACCCACGCTCCGCCCCGAAGCTCGCCCTTCCTCGGGATATACACAAACACCGGCTGGTCATACGTCCGCAAATGCTCCACTATAAGCGACCCCGCTTGAAGCACCCCTTCGAACAGATCCCTCTGCCCACCAGAGAACCCCCTCCAGTTGGCGAGAATGAAAAGCGGGAGCCCCTCCAAACGCAGGTCTAGCAGCGCCTGGGCCGTTTTCGCAGCCGAATCCGGATACCACACCTGCCCGGCCTGCGGCAGCACCCGCTCATGCGAATCCGGCTGCCCGGGGTCCGCCGGAATGTTCTGAAACACAGTCTGCGTCTCCACCGCAATCACTCCAACAGGAATGCCGCCCAATCTCGCCCGTCCCACCACCACCGTCTTCGCCCACCCGTCCAGCATTTCCATGAAGCTTCCCTCGTCGAAAATCCCTCGGAGGAACCGGGTTCCGGACTGGATCCCAGCCACAGCAGCGCGGGGATCGCAGGAAGTAGTGGGGTTGTACTCTACCTTGCGCGACGGCGGGTCGAGCGGCTTCGAGACGATCGGCAGCGGACGGTTGACAGCCGCAGGGACATACGAAAGCCAGCGGAGAATCGCCAGAACCCCATCGAGATCGTTCGCGACCGTGTTGTGAACCACTCCGTTCACAGCCATGACCTTCGGCCCACCCAGCTGCATGTGCGACGAGTACACGTCCCTCCCGAGGAGCTTGTTCAGAGCCGAGAACCCCGTGAGGATAATCGGCTGGTCCTGCCTCTGAATCACCCGGCTGCCCAGCCGAGCCAAGTACGCGCCGATCCCCACCGTCCGCCCCGTGACAAACGTCAGCGTGAACGTCTCGTGGAAAGCTCTGGAGAACACGCTCGCGATCGCGCCGCTCCCGGACAGATTCTCCACCCCAAGCCCTTCCTCCGCCCCAATGATATCCGTCAGCACCCACCGCCGCTCCCCAGACGGCTCCATAACCACCTCATGCGCCACCACAGACGAGCGCACGCGGGTATAATCCTCTGGAGTGAGGTATAGATAATGGAACCCTCTCTCGGGGTTTTTCTCGTCGAGCCACGCGGCATGCAGGCACCGCTTCACCTCCTCTGCAATCCCGATCCTCGCACCCGAGTTCGCAGCGAGATACAGCAGCGGCGCCTTCTCATTGATCGCCTTTAGAGTGATCGCATTGAACAGCATGTCCTCATGCAGTCCAAAGGCCCCAGCGCCTCTGGTAACATCGTTTGCCACGATGTACACCGTGCGGCCCTCGGGGAATTCGGGTGTGCGGAGGGTGAGCCGCCAGCCGACCATTGCGATGCTGTTCAGCCCCGCCGGGCGGCCCGTTTCCTGTAGCTTTGCGTCCCATGCGATGTTTGGGTCGGCGAAGATGAGCTCCTTGTAGGAGAGGTGCGGGGCGGGCGGCGCTGTGTGCGTGCCCTTGGCCTCTGCTGCCGCCCAGATCTGCTTCAAGGCCTCCTCGAAGATCTGGAGAGGAAGACAGAGAGAGGAGGGAAGATGGAAGGGGAGGTGGGAGGTAAGGGGAGGAAATCGATGGATGTAGGGGGAAACTTCAAACAGCAAGCCATGTGAGGAACAGCAAGCCACAGCGCACGTCCTAGTTCCTACATCGTCGAACGGCAAGCTAGTATCGGTCCCACCACACCACACCACAGGCACCACCACAAATACACCACAGGAACCACCCTCCACCACTAACAGCACCAGCAGCAGCACGATCCCAGGTCCCCATTAGCACCACCACCACCACCACCACCACCACCACCACCAGAACCCCAAGCGGCACTCACGGAGAGGACCTCATAACAGAAGGGGGTCCCAGCCTTCGTGAAAGAGCCAAACTAACCACCACCACCACCACCACCACCAGCAGCACCAGCACCACCACCCCTACCCCAAACAGCACTCACGGAGAGGAAGTCATAGCAGAAGGTGGTCCCAGCCTTCCTGGCCGCGAGCCGCCTCTTATCAATGGAGCTGAGCGGACCATACGGCGCCGACAGCGGAGTGCCATGCAGCGGGCCCATGCCCTTGAGCGTCATCGTGGTACCGCCGCCCCCGGGGGGGCCGGAGGGGGACGGCATGGGCAGCAGCGAGGAGGTGACGCGCACGGGGAGAGCCGCGGGCGGGAGGATGAGTGCGTTGTCGGGCCATGATGGCATGTCGGTGCGCGGCAGCTTGGGCGGCGAGGAGAAGTACACAAAGTTCTTGCCTGCTGCGTCGTCAGCTTCCATGTAGGCCTGGCGTGTGCATGAGAGTGTGCGGGGATGGACAGGGGTAATCGGGACGGGGTAAGCAAAGCAGCACATCAGGCTTCCATGTGTAGACAAAGTTCTTGCCAGCTGGGTCATCCGCTTCCATGTACGCCTGGCGTGTGAGAGTGCCGGGACAGACAAACAGAGCCAGCAAAAGAAAGGTCAGGGATCGGGAGGTTGACAGGAATAGAGAGGGTGACAGGATAGTCAAGACACGCAATCTCACCTGGACAAGGCAGGCGTGGCCGCTGGGGTTCTCTGCCACAAGGCGCCAGGTGCCAGTGCCCACGCCCACGCCCTTCACCTCCACCCTTGCCTCCCACATGCACAGCGCCAGCAACTCCGTTGCGCATTCCCACTCAGACTAGGAGTTCGTTCTCCTAAGAATGCCTCTCACCTGGACAAGGCAGGCGTGGCCGCTGGGGTTTTCCGCGACCAGACGCCAGGCGCCGGAGCCCACGCCCACGCCCTTCACCTTCACACGCGCCTCCCACATGCACAGCGCCAGCGAGCGCATGCGCGGGGCCACCTTGGCGTCCGCCAGACGGCCCAGCCCGCACAGCATACGCTCCACCTCCGCCAGGTTGAAGCTGGTGTGGGAGGGAGACGGGGGAAGATGACGAAGTGGGAGGGGGACGAGGGGAGAGTTGAAGGAAATGCACGATCCACTTTGGCGTCCGCCAGGAAGCCCGGCCCGCACAGCATGCGCTCCACCTCCGCTAGGTTGAAGCTGGTGTGGGAGGGAAGGAAGGGTTGGGGGGGGTGGGGGAGAATGATAATCAGCGCATGCGCGGGGCGACCTTGGCGTCCGCCAGGCGACCCAGCCCGCACAGCATGCGCTCCACCTCCGCTAGGTTGAAGCTGGAGTGAGAAAAGGTGGATCAGGGAAGGGATTAAGAGAAGGTATGGGTACAAGGCATGGCACATCACCCTTGGCATCTGCCAGGCGACCCAATCCACACAGCATGCACTCCCACTGGGACTCGCTCACTCTGACCGCGAGGACTCACCCTGAAGCGCGAGGGCTCATCTCGAACGATAGGGATCCCAGCAGAGCCATGAAGATGTGGGCATGGTCCGCCTTGAGCGTCGTCTCCAGCTCCGGCTCATCCAACGCCTCCTGGATCGCCGCCGCCAGCGTCCGCGCCGCCACCTCGATCTGAACCGTACATTCGCTCACCAGCGAGTCCGAAAACGACGGCTCACGTGTCACCTCCGCCCCACTACCCACACCATCCGCACCCCCACCAATCCAGCTGCTCCCGCCGCTGCTGCCGCCGGGGGGGCTGGTGTCGCCTCCTCCGCCAGTGGCGGATTTGGGGAGGCGCACGACAGAGCGCAGGAAGAGGCGGCGGATGCCCGAGGGCTTCTCGGTGGTGGAGTAGATGTGCCAGTGGCGGTTGCGCGACCGCTTGTACTGCATCTCGCCAAAACTCATCAGCTTTTGCTGTTGTGGGGGGGAATATGGGGAAGAGGGGGGAGGAGAGGGGTGGAGCAGGGTGAGAGTGGAACGCAAAACCTCATTTTGGTGAGTAAAAGAACCACAGTAAGGCTAAGTTGACACGTCCATTCACTAGACCTAAATGAGGCGCTCAAGACAGGGGAGCCACAGTAATGGCAACATTGACAAGTCCATTTACTACGACACGAACCAGTTCAAGCAGGTCGGAGAGAGGCGGCTCCACATGCCGCATGAGCGGCCACTCCTCAAACGTCTCGCGCTCCTCGCTCCAGTGGAAGCAGTGCCGGAGCGGCACGCGGCCCTGCCCGTGCTGCACCACCATGCAGCTCACTGCCGTCACTCGCCCTCCTCAGCCTCTCCCACTCCCAACAACACACGCCACGACCCAAGACACCACAGCACACAGCACAAACAGCCCCAGGAAGCCACGAACCAGCTCAAGCAGGTCGGAGAGAGGAGGCTCCACGTGCCTCATGAGCGGCCACTCCTCAAAGGTTTCCCGCTCCTCGCTCCAGTGGAAGCAGTGCCGGAGCGGCACGCGGCCCTGCCCGTGCTGCACCACCATGCAGCTCACCGCCGTCACGCCCGCGCCATGCAGCGTGGAGGCTGCATCGGCATCTAGGAGGGACCGCCGCAGCGTGTGAATGCGATCCTCCATGCGGAAGGTGGACGGGCTATCGGCTCTGTGTTGGGGGTTGGGAGAAGGGGAGCGGAGAAGGAAGAGGGAAGCGGGACAGGGAAAAGGGAAAGAGTGGAATATACTGTTTAATAAGGGGAAGCGGAGAAGATGCGGCCCTGCCCGTGCTGCACCACCATGCAGCTCACCGCCGTCACGCCCGCGCCGTGCAGCGTGGAGGCTGCATCCGCGTCCAGCAGGGACCGCCGCAGCGTGTGGATTCGGTCCTCCATGCGGAAGGTGGACGGGCTGTCCGCTCTGTGTCGGGACGGAAAGAGGGGAAGAGGGGAAGAGGGGAAGGGGAACGGGAATGAAGGGTTCCATTCATCCATCCATTGCAGCGTGCGAATGCGGTACTCCATGCGCAAGGTGGACGGGCTGTCCGCGCTGTGTTGGGAAGGAAAAGGATGCAAGGATGAGGGAGGATGGCTAAAGGGGGGAAAATCTGGGCGAGGCTGCTACACTGCCGTTTTACTGCACAAGCCGGACTAAGGTACCGTCGGGATGACCAAGAAGCAGGTCACATAGAGCAGAGGCGCTTACAGGCTGTCGAGTTTGGGCAGCAGAGCCACATGAGCCACGTTCCCTGCCCCAAACGGGATCCCCAGGAACGTGCGGATCCGCTTCATCCCCCCGAACGGCAGATCCTCCGCACTGCCCTTCCTGGCAGCAGCCACGCGCGTCTGCTTCCCATCCACCGCACTCAGCAACCACCCGTCCGGCTGCGAGATCACCGGCCGCAACAAATCCTTCACCTCCTGGAGAGTCGACGCCACCACCATCACTCCCCACCGCTTCACACCCCCCGTCGACTTCGCCTTAAACGTGGGGCTATCGGGGCCCTCCTCTAGCTCCTCAATCGACGGCGGCGGCCCCTCTTCCCAAAACTCCCACGAAGCTACCACAGACTTGTTGTTCCCGGCCACCACCGTGACCGAATCCTTCACGATATACGGCTGGTACAGCCGCCGAATGTACGTCTCGACTGCACGGGACTGCACGTCCGAGTCCATGTAGTCAAAGAGGGAGGTCAGCGCATCGTCGATTGCCACAGGAGCATCGACAAGCCGCTCCATGCGCGCATCGAGAGACTCTTTCACCGCCTTCGGGTCCAGCGATCTCGGAGTCAGCACGTCAGCTGCGTCTCCTCCACCTCCTCCTGCTCCTCCGCCTCCTGCTCCTCCTACTGCTCCGGAGGCTGTGGAGGAGAACTCGGGTTTGTTGCTGTTGGCGGCGAGGGCGCCCTCGGAGATATCGAGGTTGGAGAGGTTGTGCACCACGCCTGCCTGCAGCTCTGTCAGCTGTACCTGCTCCAGAAGGAGCTTCGCCTTCACCAGCACCTGAGCGGGAGGGAGGGAGGACAGGAGTACAAACGGGCGCATGCTGGTGAAAATCTTCAAGAGTGACTGAGATTGCGGGGCATGAGGATATTTGCTCCAGGAGGAGCTTCGCCTCCACTGGACTGGGTGGGAGGACGGGAGACCGATGAGTGAGGAGAGCTCTTTGGGAAACATCATGCGCTGCACTTTCTCAGGTGGGAAGAAGACCTGTTTGAAGGCGTCTCAAAAATAATATGAACGGGGAAAAGAAGCATGGGCGTACCTTGGAGTGCTTGATGTTGGAGAGCGAGGAGAGCTCTTTGAGCATCGCCTTGTGCTTGCTGGGGTTGGGCGCCACCATGCGGTCCAGAATGGCCACCACCAGATCGTTCTTGCGCGCCACACCCTGCACACGAAGAGAGGAAGCGGGAGAGAGGGGGTGATGATGTGGGGAAGGGAAGGGAGTAAGCGCCACCATGCGGTCCAGAATGGCCACCACCAGCTCGTTCTTGCGCGCCACTCCCTGCACACGTGGGGGAGGGCGGGTGGGGGCGGGGGAGGGGGGGGGTGGGGTTGGGAAGGACGTGGGGAGTTGAGGGGAATAGTGGTGTTGGTTGGGCGCCGCCATGCGGTCCAGAATGGCCACCACCAGGTCGTTCTTGCGCGCCACTCCCTGCAGAGAAGGAGGTAGCAGCGGGAGGAGAGGCATGAATTATGCAGTGCTAAATCACCACCACCACAAGACGCAGCAGGGAAGACATATCACCAGAATCGGCAGCAGGAGCAGGAGAAAGAGCAGCAAGAGAGAGCAGCAGCAGCAGCAGCAGCAGCAGCAGCAGGGGCAGCAGCACCAGGCGAGAGAGCAAGTGAGAGAGCACGTCACACCTGGTGCGAGAGCACCACGTCCACCACCTTGGCCAGGTCCTTCTTGTGCGTCTGCCTTAGCCCTTTTTTGAGGCGCCTCAAGGAAGGAGAGAAGCAGCAGCAGCAGAAGGCGAGGGAGCAAGAGAGAGAGCAGGTCTCACCTGGTGAGAGAGCACCACGTCCACCACCTTGGCCAGGTCCTTCTTGTGCGTCTGCCTCAGGCCCTCAATCACATCCGCCTGTAGGGAAGGATGTACGTGTGTGGGCGAGAGGACGGAGGGGTAGAGGTGTGTAGGTAGGCATGTGTAGGTAGGGGTGTGCGGGTTGTTTGGTTTCGGCATCTGTAGCAACCACCTCAATTAGGTCTGTAGGTGTCCGGCATGAATGGAATATACAAGGACAAAGTGAGGTGTGGATTCCGTACAGAGCTTTTCGTGACATACAAGCAGCCCTAACTCACTCACTCCAAAACCCACCTGCGGCGTCTCACAGAAGTTCTTCTCCACGCTCAGGTACTGGCTCAGCAGGTCCTGGATCACCGTCAGCCCGAACTGCTCCCTGCCGCCTGCATGCAGCTCAGCCACTCGCAGCAGCGGCGCCACGAGCTGCTGCTGCCCCATGCGGTCCTTGGCAGGCAGGCGGTCCAGGAACGAGCGCAGCACATGCAGGCACTCGGGCGCGGGGAAGGAGAGCAGGCGCGGGGAGGACGTTCCTTGGGTTGATTCGGACGCCTTCAGCAGCGCGTCCAGCTGAGAGGGGCGGTGGGGAAGAGGGAGGAAAAGGGTGTGGCGGGGGGAGGGGGTAAGTTGAGGGGAGAGAAGTGGGGAAGTGGGGAGGACGTGCTCTGGGTGGATTCTAACGCCTTCAGCAGCGCGTCCTGCTGCGAGGGGGGATGATTGGTGAGGGGGGATGGGGTGGGAGAAGAGTGAGCGGGCGGAGAGTGAATGGGGGTGGGCCGGTGTGGGGGAGAAGAGTTCCTGATCGCCTGCTCCCTGCCACTAAGGTGCGGGGAAGGAGAGCAGACGTGGGGTCAACATGCTTTGGCTTGACTGTGACCCCTTCAACAGGTCCACAGCTAGGGCCTGCTTCTGCACACATTGCATGATCGCTACACACGCACACACGAGCAGCTCACGCTCACCTCGGCCTTGAGCTCCTTGGGCAGGCGCGTGGCGAGCACAGACGCCCTTTGGGACTGTCCCAAAGCAGCCCTGTTCGCCCCACCTCAAAGCATCGTCTCATTCCCACCACCCACCAACACACACACGAGCAGCTCACCTCGGCCTTGAGCTCCTTGGGCAGGCGCGTGGCGAGCACAGACGCCATCTCCTGCCACTGCACACGCACACACACGCACCCACGCTCGCAGACCCACATATGCACACACGAGCAGCTCACCTCGGCCTTGAGCTCCTTGGGCAGGCGCGTGGCGAGCACAGACGCCATCTCCTGCCACTGCAGCGCCGGCACCGACTCGTCCTTGATCCCGTGAATCAGCTCCTCCACCACCTGCAGAGGGACGTATTGAAAAGGAAGAGGGCCGGGGCAGAGGAGCAGATGACCGATGCTTGCTTGAGAGATTGACACGCAGCACCCACTCGTCCTTGATGGTAATCTCTTCAGCGCATGGATAACCTCCAGTAACACCAGCCGGCACACAATCACTTATTCTCGTCCTTGGGCCAGTGCGAGCAGAGGAGTAATGCGGCTCTTGATGCTGCCCCCTTTTGCACATCTAACCCCCCAGCGCCTCACCTCTGTGCTGTTGTGCTCGTATCCAGCCAGAATCAGCCCGGCCTTCTTGAGCGCCTCAGCAAACCGGTGGTGCGCCTTGTCCGGCTGCTCACCCAGTTGATTGCAACCCAAACCTTACCCAAACCACCCCCCCCATCGCCTCACCTCTGCACTGTTGTGCTCGTATCCCGCCAAAATCAGCCCTGCCTTTTTCAGCGCCTCTGCAAACCGGTGGTGGGCCTTGTCCGGCTGCACCGTGGGCGTGCCCAGCTCGGGGAAATCCCCCGTGAACTGCTGCATGGCCCACTGATCTCAACACCCCTTTCCCCTCTTCCTTCCTTGCATCTACCACTCCATCATGCAACTACATTCCCCTCCTCGCATCTACCCTCCCTAGCGCATCCTACCGGCCCTCACCTCTGCACTGTTATGCTCGTATCCCGCCAGAATCAGCCCGGCCTTCTTGAGCGCCTCTGCAAACCGGTGGTGGGCCTTATCCGGCTGCACCGTGGGCGTGCCCAGCTCGGGGAAATCCCCCGTGAACTGCTGCACGACGTTCCTGGCCGTCAGATCGTCCAGATCAAGGGTCGCGATGAGATCTCCCGCGGTCATCGTCTGGCCCTCGGAGATGAGCCAGTGGATGCAGCCAGAGGCCGGGGCGAGCAGAGGCATGCACATCTTCATGACCTCCACCTCGGCGTAAGGCTCGTCCATATTCAGGTGGCCCCCTTCCTCCACCAACTGCCGCATCAGCTTGCACGGCGTCTCTGCCACCAGCTTGGACGGGTCGTGCTCGTTCTGGAGTGGTTGGGAGTGGTTGGATGTGGTTGGGAGAGGATAGAGGGAGAGAGAAACGGGGGGTTACATCGTGAATAGACCTCCACCTCGGCGTATGGCCCATCCATGTTCAGGTGGCCCCCTTCCTCCACCAACTGCCGCATCAGCTTGCACGGCGTCTCTGCCACCAGCTTGGACGGGTCGTGCTCGTTCTGGAGTGGTTGGGAGTGGTTGGATGTGGTTGGGAGAGGATAGAGGGAGAGAGAAACGGGGGGTTACATCGTGAATAGACCTCCACCTCGGCGTATGGCTCATCCATGTTCAGGTGGCCCCCTTCCTCCACTAGCTGCCGCATCAGCTTGCATGGCGTCTCTGCCACCAGCTTGGATGGATCGTGCTCGTTCTGGGGTGGTTGGGAGTGGTTGGGAGGGGACAGAGGGGCGAGCAGCGGCATGCACATCTTCATGACCTCCACCTCAGCGTATGGCTCGTCCATGTTCAGGTGGCCCCCTTCCTCCACCAACTGCCGCATCAGCTTGCATGGCGTCTCTGCCACCAGCTTGGACGGGTCGTGCTCGTTCTGGAGTGGTTGGGAGTGGTTGGATGTGGTTGGGAGAGGATAGAGGGAGAGAGAAACGGGGGGTTACATCGTGAATAGACCTCCACCTCGGCGTATGGCTCGTCCATGTTCAGGTGGCCCCCTTCCTCTACTAACTTCCGCATCAGCTTGCACGGCGTCTCTGCCACCAGCTTGGACGGGTCGTGCTCGTTCTGGGGTGGTTGAAAGTGGTTGGGAGGGAACAACTAGCGAGCGAGACCGAGGGAATGAGATCGAATCTGGAGTTAGGAATTAGGGAACGGGGGAGGGAAGGGAAGCTTGCGATTCTCCCAAAGTCGCAACTAGCATAAGCAGTCAAACCCAAACACCCTCAAGAGTAATTTACCACTCCAGCAAGCCTCACCTGGAGCAGGCATGGGCGGCCCCCAATGAGCAGGCGCGTCCCTGCAGCCTCTTCCTCCGCATACACGATGTAGCTGTTGCCGTCCAGCTGGAAAGGGGTTGGGGAAGAAAAAGGTGACGTAGGTAGAATCACCTCAGTCTGACTGTCTTGTAAGAAACCTCTTGTAAGAAACGAACGTTGCGGCAAACATGTTCGGCACTAGCCATCTCAAAGAGCCTAGCGTACCTGGCACAGCAGGCCGCCGTCCCTGAGCGTGTGCACCTCCGCCAGCACCTCCTGTTGGTTCATGCGGATCTTGTAGCTTCCGGGGCCCTGCCTGCTGAGCGCCAGCTGGTGACCGGGTGGGGGGAAGGGGCGAGGTGCAATGGAACAGTGGGGGCAGTTAGTGGGGCAGGGGGCAGTGGTGGGGCAAGGGTAGCGATGGGGCACGGGGCAAGGGCAGCAATGGGCCAGCAAAGAGACAGTTGGGGAGGGGGGGTGACGAAAGGGGCCTTTGGGAAGGCGAAGCGGTGACGATTGGTTGGTTATCGCGACAGCAGGAAGAGCAACAAGTTGAAATGGACCAAGAGTGTTGCAAGAAGTACAGGAAAAAAAAGAAAAAAAGAGAATACAAAAAAAAGATTGAGAAAAACACTCGATTTCGAAAGATTGAGCACAGGGAAGAAGGTAAGGATGAAATGAGAGAAAAAAGGGTGGAGGGAAGAGCGTATGTTGCTGGGGAAGAGAGCGTATGCTGCTGCTGCTCACCATGTACTTGACGTTATCAATGTTGAGCACCAGGTTGAAGTGCACCAATGAGATGCTCTGCACACGACCAAGCAACCAGCCAACCAGGCAACCAGGCACACAGAGACACACAGATTGCAAATGCACGCTGTCAGTCTCAGGTCAACCCCGAATTAAGAAAAAGTGGCAGAAACCACACAAATTGCATGGTGTCAGTCTCAGGTCTGGTATGCTGTGGTTCCAGTGGAACAACTCAGAAACCACACCACACTTGCAGCCTTCAACGTCAAGCGGGGATGCAGCCGTTCCTACGCCCTGCCTATCTCTCTCCCGCTCAAGACTCACCACAGGAGGAATCTGGCCCTTCTCAAGGTACCCCATGTACTCGGACACACGGGCAGCTGCAGTGCGGGACGCCATCTGCTCACACAGGACAGGGTTTGGGAGCAAGGGGCGCAACAGTGAGCGCTTAGACGTCACGTGACAACATCAGAGGGCACTGATTCTCAGAGCGGCAGGCGCGGAAAAACGGCCGGAAAGGGTGCAGAGAGAGGGCGACAAAGAGGGAGGGGGGGCTGGGGGTTTGGATTGGGGTTGAGGGTGGGGGTTACTCACGAAGAGGCCGCCAGCAATGACGCAGATGTGCCAGGGGGGCCGCTGCGTCTTGATACGCATGGCAATGCGGGAATCCAACCAGCCCGTGTGGATCACGTTGCTCTTGTACTCCTTGTCCTGCCAGACAGACACACGGGAGCACAAAGAGTTGCAGCATGTTTTTGAGTCGACTCATAAACACGCGAGTCCAGCCAGCCCGTGTGGATCACGTTGCTCTTATACTCCTTGTCCTGCAGACATGCGAACAACATACAGAGTCACCCACAACCAGTAAATAACGGGAAATCATGCAGCACCATAAGCACAAGGGTGAGCGGGAGAGCAAGGCTGGGCTTTGGGAGTTCAGCCAGCCTGTGTGAATCACACTGCTCTCATTTCCCTCGTTGTGCAGACAGCTGGCAGTGCAGAGACCTGATGGCGAGCCATCAGTCGTGACATTCGCAGGGTTTGATGTTCTGGATTCAAGATTGGGTTTGGAATTCGGGGTTCAGGGTTGTGGGTTTGAGATTCGAAATTCGAGGTTCAAGGTTCAAACTTCAAAGTCGTGGGGTGAGTGAGCGAATAGCGGAAAGGGAGTGAAGGAAAGGGTGAAGGAGCGAACGAGAGGGGTACCTGGAGCAGGTCGGCAGTGTAGTCAACGTTGGTGTGGATTTCTCCTCGGATCTGCACCGACTTGAGCGCCAGCACCATGTTGGCTATGGCTGCCGGTCGGTCCTGCCCGAACGCAAAGAGGTGACCTGCAAGTATAGTAAGAGTCATAGCAGGAGGGAGCGGGAGATGAGAAGGGAGGGAGAAACAGAAGACTTGAGTGCCAGCACCATGTTGGCTATGGCTGCCGGTCAGTCGTGCCCGAACGCAAACAGGTGACCTGCGTGTATGGGAGGAGTTGTGGTAGGAGAGAGGGCGAGACGCGATGGAAGGGTCTTCGAACAAAAAAAAAAAACAAAAAAAAGCCGCAACGTTAGGGAGCTTCCTCTTTGCTATGGCTGCCAGGCTGGCCTGCTCGAACGCAACCAGGTGACACATACGAGTACGGAGTGAGTTGTGGTGGGAGAGCTGAACCAGGTTTGAGCATCAAGTCCATGTTGGATTGCAGTACCCCTCAGCCTCAACCCTCTCAATCAACCCATGACTCACCAAACTGCGAGTCGGAGAACCCGTGGATCTGCCCGCCCGCCTTGATGGAAAAGTACGCCCACACATCCGGCTTGCTCCTGAAGCTCAGCTCCTGCACGCGTCCACTCGTGGGCTTGAACCCGTTCTCCGGGTCCTCACTCGTCACCCTCACCGCCACCACATGCCCCTTGGGCTTCGGCTTAGCGGCTTAGCCTCCCTCCCACCCACCCGCCACCCTAGGACCCAAGAGAGGCCGACTTCAACCCTCTTACTTCAACCCACTTACTACAACTTCCTCACGTCTCAAACGCTCTCACCGAATTGCGAGTCGGAGAACTCGTGGATCTGCCCGCCCGCCTTGATCGAGAAGTACGCCCACACGTCGGGCTTGCTCCTGAAGCTCAGCTCCTGCACGCGTCCGCTCGTGGGCTTGAACCCGTTCTCCGGGTCCTCACTCGTCACCCTCACCGCCACCACATGCCCCTTGGGCTTGGTGGTGGTAACATCGTCGAAATTGAAGGATTCTAGATCCGCGCAGCTGCGCCAGTCGCTGGAGCCGCCACCGCCCTGGGCGTAGAAGCGGCGGATCTCGGGGAGGCGGAAGAGCGGGATGCCCATGGCGATGGAGAGCTGCGTTGCTGGCAGGTTCACCCCGGCTATCCACTCCGTCACTGGATGCTCCACCTGGGAGGGGAGGTGGGGGGGAGGGATAGGTGGTTAAGATACACAGGTACGGTGATGACCAGCTGCATTGCTAACAGGTTCACCCCGGCTATCCACTCCGTCACTGGATGCTCCACCTGGAGGGAGGAGTGGGTGAGGGGGAGGGGGATTCAGCAGCTGTTGTGAATGGAGAGGCACATGGCCAAGGCAAGAAAGAGATGCTCTCCTGGTAGTTTCACCCCAGCTAACCACCCCGTCATTTGGATGCTCCACCTGGGAGGCAGGGTGGGGACATCGAATGTGTTTGTGTGGAGTGGACGAGATAGGAGCCATGACAAGGAAGAGATGTGCTGCTGCTGGAAGGATGAGATAGGGGTCATTGGACGTCCCAATTTAGAAAGGCGAAGGGAAAGGGGTTATGGAGGGGTTATGAAGGGTGCAGGAGGGGTTTAGGCGGGGTCATATGAGAACGGAGCCTCTAGAAACGATCTTCCCCTAGGCCAGGCCAGGCCGAGAATACCTGCAGGCGCGGGTTGACTTCGAGGAAGTAGAAGGAGTTGCCGGCCATGCTGTAGAGGTACTCCACCGTTGCCACACCGCAGTACCCCACGATCTTGGCCAGCCGCCGCGCGCCCTGCTCCAGCTCGTGCACCACGTCTGGGGGCGCCACGGTGATCGGCCCCTCCTCTATGATCTGCGCACACTCAGGGCACAGTCAACGCACAGGCAGGACACTATCAGCACACAATCAGCAAAAAATCAGTGCAGTCAAGTCAGCACGAAATCAGCGCAGTCAACGCAGTCAGCACACAGTCAGCGCAGTCAACGCAGTCAGCACACAATCAGCGCAGTCAACGCAGTCAGCACACAATCAGCGCAGTCAGCGTACAGTCAGAGATGAGTCAGCAACAGAATCGTAATGGTTCAGCGACGGCTCAGTGAAGAGAATATCAGCGCACCAGTAACAGAAGCTGGGCTAGCTGTTCGACAGTGCCTGAAACCTGCCTTCCTCGCAATTATGTTAATGTTTAGCTTGCTAAGCGACTAATCCCCTCATTCACGCCGTCAGGCTCTCGCGAACCCACATGGCACAGCATAATATGCCCCTTCGCTTCTCCTCGCTTTGTGCTTGGCTACTTTCGAACTGTTCGTTCGTGGGCTTTGTACTCGTTATAAGACCCACACGAACACGAACGCACCTTCTGGTGCCGCCTCTGGATGCTGCAATCCCTGCTGTGCAGCGCCACCACGTTGCCATACGCGTCGCACGCCAGCTGCACCTCCAAGTGCCGACTCTGCGGAGTAGTGCATGCGAGGGGCAAAGGAAGATACAGTACAGTTATGGAACTGGCTGAGAGTTGCTTTCTATAAGGGGCGAAGGGGAGACCAGGGCGAAAAGCGGTTTGGAGTTCAAGACTTGATCGCGGTACACTACGGCACCAGTGCAGCGCAGTGCAGTGTGTGGCGATGCCTCGTAGATTCTTCAAACCCGTGATTAGATTTGAGCATGCCCTGAGCTGGTTTCAATAAACACTTACCAGGGCCGCCACCTTCATGACGAATACAGGCGAGCCGGGCACTTCGCCCTGCACTTGCTTGAACAGGGTTACCACCTCCTCCTCGTTGTGCACCTGCACTCACCGCCACAGCCAATCATGGAAAACATCACTCATCAGTCATACTCAACCGACCATTCTAAGCCAAAAGAAAGATACAAGAAATCAACCAATCAAACAAACAACCAAAGAAAGAAACAGCGAGTTTACCTTGCGGATACCCTTGCCGCCACCACCCCAAGAGGCCTTGATCATGGCCGGGTAGCCGACGCGGTTGCAGCAGTCGAGGCACTCCTCCGTGCTGCGCACGCACGCCTGGAGGTACAGCTCCTCCTCAATCTCCGTCCTGCACTGGTCGTCCGGCAGGATAATCTGGTACACGCCGCGCGCGAGGCGGGCGCACAGACAGTAGGGTAAAAAGAGTGAAACCGCATTAGTCCGTTGCAATGTTTGTGAGATGTGCTCGAGCTAATGTGTTTACCGGAAGGACTCTCACTGATGATGACGAAGATTCACAATAAGAAAATCAGGTGATTCAGGAACCACGACAATAACTATGTGAATTCTCCAATGTGGCTTAAACGTACGCTGGAACCACTTCACGGGATTGTTGTAACTCACGACAACCAAGTGTGTCATGTTTTTGTTTCTCTCTTATGTCGCCTGCACTTACGCTGGAACCACTCCACGGGATCGTTGGAACTCGGGCCGCCTGTGCAATAAGCGTGGAGCCGATTTTGTCGCCTAGCGCCGCCATGGAGTGTGACGAAGGGCCGAGGAACGCGATACCCTTAGCCGAGAGCGACTGCGGAAGATCCGGGTTCTCAGACGCGTGACCCCAGCCGGGCCACACGGCGTCCACTTTGGTTCGCTCCGCGACCTGAAATTGACATCAGATTAGCAAATCATTCTTGCACAAAAAAACCACGTAAGCTGAGCAACACCGACTGAGATAACTAATTAAAGCTGTAATTTCATGTGATGCACACCGACTTCGGTCATACCTCGACGATAAGCTGCACGTTAGCGTAGTTGTTGTTGTTAGTCCCACCCGGGACCTCAACAAATGTATCCGCCATGCGAATGTGTTCGGCATTCGCACGCATGTCTTCCGGCGTAGCCATGGCGACCATCTGAATGGCTCGCTCTTGACCGAAGGTCTCGAACGCCCATGATCTGACGGAAGAAGGTTAGAAAGTACCAACCGACGGAAATGTCAGCTACCTTACTTCGTTACAAGATTAACATAAGCATACGCATTGAAAACTGCAGCAGCAATCTCTGTTCCGCATTACGTGATGCTTAAGCGCTTCTTTGTTATGCAACTGTGTCTAACCTTATGCTGTTGATAAACTTGACGGCTGCGATGCCATTGTTAGCGATAAGGACGCTGTTGATCGGCCGTGTTCCCCCAAGGACACGGCAGTATTCAGCCACCATGTTTGCCCCTCCGCTGAACGCGGTTCCATTAGCTACAGGCAACATCGTGGAGTATCACGCCAAGGAAATCTAGCGCAGAAGTAACTATGTCGTTAGGAAAATGTTCTTCCAGGTTAAGCCAGAATCACATCTCTTAGCAGCTAACACTAATTACTTAAGAACCGCAAGTCTCGCACGAGAAGTCAACTGGCCTGTCTAACCTATGCAGATCCGCCTATCACTACCCTGTCACGCTGAGGCAGGCAGAGAGACGCAAGTCTTATGCCTTGATGTGCATCGATTGAAACGGCGACCCAGTGTCACGATCCGTCACTTTCAACGGCTGTTCAGATTGAACATTGAGCTAAAGGATAGGGATTGTTCAGGCAAGAGGGGAGTGAAGTGAAGGGATGAAAGGCGAGGCGAAGCAAGGCCACAGAAGGATTTGGCCACCAGATTCAGGGAAGAATGGCGGTCAGGGAAGCACGGTGATTCGCAGGACTCAGGGAATGGAAGGGCAACAGAAATGAAAGGCGGGAAACTCCTCGAGATCATCCTCCATCCGTCCTGTCAGAAAGCACACTGTCGCGAGCAAACGAATCTGGTTACCAGACCCTCGTCTTCATCGTGTGATTAATCGCAACTGAGCGAGAAGTTGGAGGAATTTCCGAGGGTCGCTGTCTGTTGCTTGCACCAATTCAAAACGTCAGCAGCGGCGGCTTGGGGGTTTCATTGGACGAAAGGGTGCAAGCGTGCAAAACGTCATGCTCGTGTGGGAGGAATGTGGCTAGAGGTTCGCGAAAGTTACATCTGGCCAGCTATACCAGAATGCGTTCCGTTTATTGGCTGCGACTGTCATCCTACTCGCATCATGCGACACCCTCTTGCAGTATAAGTCCAGGTGCCAGATCGCAATAGGTGTCAGAGAGGTGGGGGTTGCATGCGGCGTGAGCATATGTAGGCGCGACGCGACCACCTAGCTAGGGGTTCTGGCTCGGATACATCCAGACCTCGTTTTTTAGATTCGTGCAAAAGGGATGCGCAAATGAGGCTCCTGAGAAAATACGCGACACAAACTAGCGAGGCAGACACGAAAAAATAAAATATTATCTGCACAAACTTCTCATTTCTGGATAGCAGCAAAAATCCACAGCAAGCAAGCTTGAACACAGCTGAAGGTGGACCGAACGTTGATTGAGCAATACCAAACGAGATAATAATGCATTTTATGTTTTAAGTATCTATCCACGTCTGTGCCCTTAAAACAACTGTGGGACGAAGGTCTGGTCAGTGACTGGTGGCCGCACATAATAATCCTCCTGGAGCGGTGGAATCTTCACGTCATTCGGCTCAATCAGATCCTCATACGGGATCAAGCTGAGCAAGTGCGCCATCACACTCAGCCTCGCCGCCTTCTTATCGTCCGACGGAACCACATACCACGGCGCCTGCTTGATATCACAATACCCAAACATCACATCTTTCGCGTACGAATAATCCGCCCACCGCGCCCGCGACTGCAAGTCCATGTCGCTGAGCTTCCACCGCTTCTCCGGCCGATCCAGCCGCTCTTTGAACCGCTTCTCCTGCTCCTCGGGACTCACCGAAATCCAGTACTTGACCAGAATAATCCCCGACCGCACGAGCATGCGCTCAAACTCGGGGCACGACCGGAGAAACTCGCGATACTCCTCGTCCGAACAGAACCCCATGACCCGCTCGACTCCCGCGCGGTTATACCAGCTCCGATCGAACAGAACCATCTCGCCGGCAGCCGGAAGGTGGGCTACGTATCGCTGGAAGTACCACTGAGTGCGTTCGCGGTCGGAAGGGGTTCCCAGAGCCTTGATGCTGCACACACGCGGGTTGAGCGGCGCCGTGATGACCTTGATTATGCCGCCCTTGCCTGCTGCGTCGCGCCCCTCGAAGATAACCACCACGCGCAGGCCCTTCTTCTTGATCCACTCCTGCAGCTTCACCAGCTCGAGCTGAGGGGGAGAAGAGAGGGGGATTGGGAGGTTGGGGGGGAAGGGTTGGGTTTAAAGGAATGTAAAGGCCTTTGGAGCATAAGCAGGCCCTTCTTCTTGATCCACTCCTGCAGCTTCACCAGCTTGAGCTGGCAATGGCGGGAGGGGTGGGGGAGGGGGGGGTTGAGGGGGGAAGGAGGAAGATGGCATGTGAGGGCCTGAAGGATAGATACACCACCTAGGGAAATGAACACCACACGCAGGCCCTTCTTCTTGAACCACTCCTGCAGCTTCACCAGCTCGAGCTGGGAGGGGAGGGAGGAGGGAGGAAGGGAAGGAAGGGTGAGGGGGGGGAAGGGTAGTGTGTGTCGGCCTTTGAGCCTCACCAGCTTCACCGGCTTGAGTTGGTAATCGGGGGTAGACGAGGATGAGGAGGGTGGGGAGGGGGAGGGGTAAGGAGGACGAGGAGGAGGAGGAGGAGGAGGAGGAGGAGGAGGAGGAGGAGGAGGAGGAGGAGGAGGAGGAGGAGGAGGAGGAGGAGGAGTAGCAGGAGGAGGACATAGCTTGTGCTGTACAAATCTCGCATGTGATCCACTAACATTCTCGCAAATTCCAAAATGCTTACAACAATTCCCCAAGTTTCGAGCACATGGTGGTGCATTTTGCTTCAAACGGAGTGCGCTTAAGATGAGTTGTTAATACATTTTTCATCTTCTTTCTCTTGAACACGCAACAGCTTGGGTACATCCCCCTTTTTTCTTCGCCTCCTCTTTCCCACCCTCCACCCCTTTCTCCTATATCCTCCCCATTTTACCCAACCCCGAAAAACACCTGGTACGCGTTACAAGCTCACCTGCAGCCTCTCCAGTTGGTCCTCGTAGTTGTAGTTCTTCTTCTTCTTCCCCTTATCCTTCGCCGCCTTGGCGTGCGACGAAAGCAAGCACGTGCTACCATCATTTCACCCGAAATCACTGCGTACGCGTTATAAGCTCACCTGCAGCCTCTCCAGTTCGTCTTCGTAGTTGTAGTTCTTCTT
This sequence comes from Closterium sp. Naga37s-1, assembly GCA_947471745.1. Lineage (NCBI taxonomy): Eukaryota > Viridiplantae > Streptophyta > Zygnematophyceae > Desmidiales > Closteriaceae > Closterium > Closterium sp. Naga37s-1. Next base: position 457,581 of record CANJKZ010000122.1, on the reverse strand, counting down.
CTTCTTCCCCTTATCCTTCTCCGCAACCTAAGCGTGCGACGAAAGCAAACACGTGCCACCATCATTTCACCCGAAATCACTGCGTACGCGTTACAAGCTCACCTGCAGCCGCTCCAGTTCGTCCTCGTAGTTGTAGTTCTTCTTCTTCTTCCCCTTATCCTTCTCCGCAGCCTTGGCGTGCGACGAAAGGTCGTCCGGGTAGTGCCCCGTTGGCTCCACCCCGCGACTGCGCCCGCTCTTTTCCTTCTCCTTCTTCGACTTTTTCTTCCCTTCGCTGCCCGTTGAGCTGCCCGTTTCGCTGCCCGAGGAGCTGCCCGTCGCTGGGCTTTTCACCTCCTTCTTCTCGCTCTCCGCCTTTCCCGCCGCGACCTCCGCCTCCATTCCATCCTCATCCTCCTCCCCCGTGTCGCCCTTTTTCTTTTTCTTATCTCCCTTCTTCTTCCCCTTTCCGTTCTTCTCCAGATCGCTCAAATAAAGATCTTCGTGGTGGTACACCCGAGGGGCCCACCCGCCGCCGTGAATCGCGCCGATTTCGCCGCCGTCATCGTCGCCGGGCCGGCCGCCGCCAACTGCGGGGAGCTCGAAGTCGTCGAGTCGCGGGCTTCTGGTCGACGGGAGCGCGACTCCCGCGGCCGCGACGTTCTCGGGCTCGTCCCCGTCCTTCTTCGCACACGTGGTTACCACTCGAGCGGCATTCCCTCGCCGGACTTCGCCAAGCCGCAGGAAACCGGGCGGTGACGAGTGCCAAACGGGACGGCGAGACGCGAGAAGAGGGAGGGCCGTGCTTGCGGATAGCCCGGGGAATGCGGAGACGAAGAGCGTCGCAAGCATTATTGCCGGTTTACTAGCAACGACGAAAACTTTCTCACGCGCAAGGCGACTTTTAGTACAACGCACTGTCGACTCAGAGGACGCGACTCGACTTGAAATCCACCGTGATCAGCAACAACTCAACGCCTTTAGAGGCGCCTAAAGAAAAACAACGGAACGGAACTCTCTTGATAGCTGCTGCAAGAGAAACCTCTGCTGCAACTGGAGGAGCTGCTTCGAGCGATGGACGCTGAGAGGGTCGGAGCAGCCGGAGATGCCGCAGATTCTCAAGTGGGACAACGAGGATTTGCGTTTGAGGCGCCGTACTGGCAAGAGCGCGCAGGGAGTGTTTGATATGGATTCCTGGAAGTGGAGTGAAATTTCAGCAAAGGTGGTTGCTTGCTTCCACACCGCGAAGGTGGTGGGCGGACGAAGGGAAGGACGAGGTTCGGCAAACGAGCAATAGCAGGCGCCGAGGCAGTTCGGCCCGTACGTACTGTTGCTGATAATTTGGTGCTGACTAAGGTGGTATACAGAAACAATAGAATCTGTTCAAGGCTTCCGGTCTGAGTTGAGTGAAAAGAACCGTCCACTGGAAAGGAGGTCTACGCTGTTTTGGGTAGGTGCAGAAGATGAGTTGAGGTGAAACTCGACACGTGACGACTGTAACTGGGATGCAAAAATGCGTCCCAAACTTTGATGAATTACAGGGTTGATAGGTGGGGCCGGAAAAAGTATACTGGACAGCGCGGCAGTGCAGCGCTGGCGCTGACGATGCAGCACCTAATTGGTGATACCTGACGTGTCGAACGCCAATAAAAACGGGTACTTCGAGATCTTTGTGCGTCCTTGCACAAATCATGCGCGCTGTGTATATTCGTCACTCGGTACTCGTGGCGACTATATCCTCGATAGATGCTTGCGATAAGACGGCAGCGTAATACTTGTGTATTGACTAACAACAGCTGTGTTTGCCTACTTCATCAGCATAAAAAACAATCTGCAATAGAGTAGGGGAAGAACCTTAACAAGGTTGTATTTAGGTAACTATGGTTCTCCCTTTGAGCAATGGCAGCATCTGCCGAACATCATTATAGATTTCGCACTCTACAGTGGGCCACCTAAAGAATAATGCTTTACCATTCTAGTTGTCCTACGATGCCTACGATGCGTCCCTCCTGCGTTTTCTAGAACGGGGCAATTGTCTTTTATGTAAAAAAAAATAGTGGCAAACAGGCAAGCTAAAAGAGCCCTAGAGCACGCTTTCTCTGGTCCTGCTTCCACTTGGGCATTGCGTAAAACTTGCCCTTGTCGTACCCAAATATGCGAAGGAAATCCGCATCTGACAAGTAGGACTGGACGGGGGAGGGAGGGAAGCGGGAGCGCATCGAAGAAGCAGGGGCAAGATTTTTGGTGCAGGCCAGGGGGAATGCCGGGCAGGGGGGAATGCAGGGGAAGAATGCAGGGCAGTGGAGAATGCAGGGGGAGAATGCAGGGCAGGGGAGAATACAGGGCAGGGGAGAACACAGGGGGAGAATGCAGGGCAGGGGAGAATACAGGGCAGGGGAGAACACAGGGGGAGAATGCAGGGCAGGGGAGAATGCGGGCGAGAATGCAGGGGAGAATGCAGGCGAGAATGCAGGGGAGAATGTGGAGTAGAATGCATGTGGGGAAGGATGCGGGTCAAAAGGGGATATGGGAAGGGACTCGGGAAAGGCAACGCAGATTCGAGAGGAGGGGCATAGGTGGCAGGCGGAAGTCGCGTTTCTTCCCTCCTCTCTCCTTTTCCCCTACTCGCAGTATCATCATGATTTATGAGTCGACTCAAAAGCCACCACTCATTCACCACCTCCCCCACTCTCACCTCTCTCCTCACAGTTTCAATTCCGTTTTTAAAACGTCTCAAAACTCATTCACCACCTCCCCCCCTCTCACCTCTCTCTTCACCTCTCTCTTCACCTCTCTCCTCACCTCTCTCTTCACCTCTCTCTTCACCTCTCTCTTCACCTCTCTCCTCACCTCTCTCTTCACCTCTCTCTTCACCTCTCTCTTCACCTCTCTCTTCACCTCTCTCTTCACCTCTCTCCTCACCTCTTTCCTCACCTCTCTCCTCACCTCTCTCCTCACCTCTCTCCTCACAGTTTCAATCCCTCGAATCGGGTTCTTTCTGTCAACAGTCAGCATAGAAACGAATGACAAACGAATGACACACACCTTGCACTGCTGTCTCTCCCTCCTTTCACCACCCACCCCATCTCTCACCTCTCTCCTCGCAGTGTCAATCCCTCGAATCGGGTTCTTGCTTTCAACAATTAGCCGGTCAAAGGCATAACACACTCCTTCCACTGCTGCCTCTCCATTCCCTGCTCCTCCTGCTCCTGCTCCTGCTGCTGCTGCACTGTCGCTGCTGCCACCACCGCCCTTCTTGCCCTCCTCCTCGCCGTCCTCACTATCATCATCCTCGTTATCCGCTTCATGCACCGAGCTTGACACAGAGTTACCCCTGGCGAGCTTGAGAGGCTCTGGGGGGCGGGAGAGGGGGAGGGTGGTGAGGAGGAGGGGTGGGGAGAGTGGTGAGGGAGAGGGGTGAGTTGGGTGGTGAGTTGGGTGGTGAGTTGGGTGGTGAGTTGGGTGGTGAGTTGGGTGGTGAGGAGAAGGGTGGGAGCGGCAGGAAAGTACGGATGAGACAGAGCTTCCCCTGGCGAGGTTCAGAGGCTTTGTCGAGGGCGGGGAGAAGGGTGGGGGGGAGGGAGAGGGGTGTGATGGAGAGGGGTGGCGAGGTGGAGGGGAGTGAGGAAGAGAGGGCAGAAAGTGGGTTGTATGGCGGAAACACAGCTTCACCTGGCGAGCTTCAGACGCTCTGCAGTGAGGGAGTGGGGTGGGAAGTGAGAGGGGGGAAGGGGCAGCATGCCAAGACAGAGCAGGCAGAGCGCGTCCACTGCTCTCCCAGCCAGGGTTCTCACTCCCATAGTTTGTCCCTTGTGAATCACCCAGACTCGGCTCGCCTTGAGCGTGCCAGTGAGGGCAGCCATAGCGGCGGCTCTCTGCGTGGAGGGCGAGGGGGCGGGGGAGGGCCCCCTCCTGCCCGCCAGCCCCTTGATGAGTGCGGGGGAGATGGTGAGCGAGGAGAGGGCGGGCTTGGCGGAGGGGGAAGAGACGCCCTGTACTCTCCCCTCTACCTGTTTCTGTGCCTTGTCACTCACCCAGTCTCTCTCCTTTGAGTGTGCCAGTCAGTGCAGCCATAGCAGCAGCGCGCTGGGTGGAAGGAGAAGGGGCGGGCGAGGGCCCCCTCCTGCCCGCCAGCCCCTTGATGAGCGCGGGGGAGATGGTGAGCGAGGAGAGGGCGGGCTTGGCGGAGGGGGAGTGGGGGGTGGAGGAGGAGCGAGGGGTGGAGGAGGATGAGGTGGCGGATGGGGATTGGTGTGTGAGCGCCGTGAGCCGACGCTTGGCCGTCTGGGGAAGGTGCGTCGGAGGGGGAGGGGGAATGGAAACGGGGAAGGGGAGGGGATGCAAGGTGGGGAAGGGGAAAGTTGGGAGGTGGGAAAGAGGAGGTTGTGGCAGGGAAGAGATTGAGGTGAAGGGAGAAAGGAAGGAAAGGAAGGGAGGGGATTTCGGTTGAAGGTACAGCAGATACTGATCTGAGGCTTTAAGCATGGGAGGAGAAATGGGATAGAGGCAAGGTGGAGAAGGAAGAGCAGGGCAAAGGAGGCATGGGAAGAAGAGGGGGGAAAATGGGGTGAAGCGTGAGATGGCAGCATGTGAGGGGAGGGCAGGGAGGGCAGGGAGGGCGGGCAGGAAGGGAGGGCAGGACGGGAAGGACGTGAGGGCAGGGCGGGAAGGACTCACATCAGAGAGCTCAAGTGACCTTCCCTGTAGCAGAGCGAGCTTTCGTTCGTATGGGTCTGCCAGGGCCTGGCAGGTGAGCAACAGCAAGGGCGAGGGGCGGATGAGGTGGGAGGGTCGAACGAGTCACGGGAAGATGCGGAAAGAGATCTACCTACCGTGCAGGAAAGAGATTTAGCCAGCTAGCGCTCGTACGAACAGATGGCCACTGGCCACTGCATGTGCAGTCGCCCTGAACCCGACTCACCACGCTCACAGCATGGTCCCAGTGCGGGAAGAGAGCAGTGAACATGGGAGGCTCATACCCCTCCACCACTCGTGAATGAATGCAGGTGCACAACACACACAGTCGCCCATGCACTCTCACCGCGCTAGCAGCGTGGTCCCAGTGCGGGAAGAAAGCAGTGAACATGGGGGGCTCATACCCCTCCACTCCAGCACTCGTGAATGCACTGTGGTTCACACCACACACGCACACACACCCCACTGCCATGATCACAACTCACCGCGCTCGCAGCGTGGTCCCAGTGCGGGAAGAGTGCAGTGAACATGGGAGGCTCGTACCCCTCCACCACTCGCACCACCGTGGTGTCCTTTGATCGCCCCTCCGCTGCTGCCACACCGTCCAGGTAACGCTGATGCAGGGATAGAGAGCAAGGGAGGGAAGGGGGGTGTGGCAGGGAGGGTGCGGGAGGGGAAGGGGGAAGGGGTGGGGAAAGGGTGGGGGCTCGTACCCCTCCACCACTCGCACCACCGTGATGTCCTTTGACCGCCCTTCTGTTGCTGCCACACGGTCCAGGTAGCGCTGATGCAGGGAGAATGGGGGAAAGGGGCGGGCACAGGGTGAGGGGTGTGGTGGGTGGGTGAGGTAAAGAGGCGCATGACACACATGCGGTGAACATGGGGAGGGGAGGGGAAAGGGTGACGGCTCGTACCACTCCACCACTCGCACCACCGTGGTGTCCCTTCATCGCCCCTCCTCTGCTGCCACTTGGACTAGATAGCGCTGATGCAGGGAGAGGGAGGGGAGAGATGGAGGTTGGGGGGAGGGGGGTGGGGGGTTAAGTGAGAAGTGCACAAGTCGGTAGGGGCTCGAACCTGGCCCTCTACCACCCTCACCACCTGCCACCCCTCACCAGTGCATGGTCGAGAGCCTTTTTCTTCTCCCTGTCCGTTACATTGAACCCCTGTTTACACAAACACCACCATCTACCACTCACCAGCCCTCAACCTCTCACCACCACCTGCCTGCCACCCCTCACCAGTGCATGGTTGATTGCTTCTTTCTTCTCCCTGTCGGGCACATTGACCCCCGTCCATGTGAGTGTCCAGCAGCATCACCCTTCGCTCTTGCTTCATGCCTTACAAATACACCAGCACTGAGTGCTGTCGGGAATGCTGCTTCGTTCAACCCCTCACCACCTTGCAGCACCTCACCACACCACCACCTGCCTGCCACCCCTCACCAGTGCATGGTTGAGTGCTTCCTTCTTCTCCTTGTCAGGCACGTTCACCCCCGTCCATGCAAACACCTCCGTGTGTGAGTCCAGCAGCATCACGTCCTCGCTGATGAGATCGTCCTGGCTGTACCCTGGCACCTCCAGCACCTGCACGAGATGGGAGGGGCAGAAGAGCAAGCACCTCCGTGTGTGTGAGCAGCAGCATCACGCCTTCACTGATGAGATCGTCCTGGCTGTACCCTGGCACCTCCACCACCTGCGAGGCGGGGACGGGAGATGCCACAAAGGGAGGGCACGGTATTCAGGTGTGTTAGAGCTAGCAAGCACCTGTGTGTGTGAGTGTGTGAGTCCAGCAGCATCACGTCTTCACTGATCAGATCGTCCTGGCTGTACCCCGGCACCTCCACCACCTGCCAGGCGGGGAGAGCAGGGAGGACAGGACAATGGCACAGAGAGGTAGGTAGATGTGACATGCGATGCGACATGGGGAGGGAGGACAGTGAGGGTGACATGCTGATCAGGCGCATCCTCCAACTTCCTCCCTGCCACTGACATACCTTGAAGCTGTCACCACTGCCCGTGACTTGCCGTCCCTTTCTGCCTCCCCGGACGCCACATGGTGGCGTGGCGCCTCCCTCCCCCTTGCGCGACTTTTGAGAATTCTCAGAAGTCGCACAAGTATAGGTGGTGCGCAATTGCGCCACATGGTGATACACCCTCCCCCTTGCGCAACTTTTGAGAATTCTCAAAAGTCGCACAAGTATAGGTGGTGCGCAATTGAGTAGCTACTCCCCCCCCCCTTGCCTTGTGCACCGCCCAGTGACTTGAAGCTACTTTAAAAAAACCCTTCTCTTTCGCCGCCATACCTTGAAGCTGTCGCCACTGCCCGTGACTTGGAACAGCCTGCCGTCCCGCGCTGCCTCCCTGGCCTCTCTAGAAGCGGGGTACTCGCCCTTGCTGCCCAGATGCTGCCAGAACACGGACGTCTCCTTGCCCTCCACTACTTGCTTCACCAGCGCACCGGGCTGTAGGTGGGGGAAGACAGAGGGGAAGGCGGCATGGAGACGGGGGTTGGTCAAGGATGGGGCATAATGGGATGGGATGCTGCCAGAACACGGATGTCTCCTTGCCCTCCACTCCACCACCTGCTTCGCCAGCGCGCCGGCCTGCAGGCAAGAGGGCAAGAGGGGAACAGGGGAAGAGGGAGGGAGGGAGGGAGGGTGGGAAGGAGGTAGGGAGGGAGAAAATGGGAGAGAATGAGAAAGCCACAGACAGACCACTTGTGAGAGTATCAATAAGGGAGAGAGAGACCGCGAATGCTAAGTCACTTGGGATTGAGGGAGAAGATAGAGGGACCTCAGATAGATGGCACTCTGATAGATGGCACTCTGATAGATGGCACTCTGATAGATGGCACTCTGATAGATGGCACTCTGATAGATGGCACTCTGATAGATGGCACTCTGATAGATGGCACTCTGATAGATGGCACTCTGATAGATGGCACTCTGATAGATGGCACTCTGATAGATGGCACTCTGATAGATGGCACTCTGATAGATGGCACTCTGATAGATGGCACTCTGATAGATGGCACTCTGATAGATGGCACTCTGACAGATGGCACTCTGATAGATGGCACTCTGATAGATGGCACTCTGACAGATGGCACTCTGATAGATGGCACTCTGATAGATGGCACTCTGAGAGATGGCACTCTGACAGATGGCACTCTGATAGATGGCACTCTGATAGATGGCACTCTGATAGATGGCACTCTGATAGATGGCACTCTGATAGATGGCACTCTGATAGATGGCACTCTGACAGATGGCACTCTGATAGATGGCACTCTGATAGATGGCACTCTGATAGATGGCACTCTGATAGATGGCACTCTGATAGATGGCACTCTGATAGATGGCACTCTGATAGATGGCACTCTGATAGATGGCACTCTGATAGATGGCACTCTGATAGATGGCACTCTGATAGATGGCACTCTGATAGATGGCACTCTGATAGATGGCACTCTGATAGATGGCACTCTGATAGATGGCACTCTGATAGATGGCACTCTGATAGATGGCACTCTGATAGATGGCACTCTGATAGATGGCACTCTGATAGATGGCACTCTGATAGATGGCACTCTGATAGATGGCACTCTGATAGATGGCACTCTGATAGATGGCACTCTGATAGATGGCACTCTGATAGATGGCACTCTGATAGATGGCACTCTGATAGATGGCACTCTGATAGATGGCACTCTGATAGATGGCACTCTGATAGATGGCACTCTGATAGATGGCACTCTGACAGATGGCACTCTGACAGATGGCACTCTGATAGATGGCACTCTGATAGATGGCACTCTGATAGATGGCACTCTGATAGATGGCACTCTGATAGATGGCACTCTGATAGATGGCACTCTGATAGATGGCACTCTGATAGATGGCACTCTGATAGATGGCACTCTGATAGATGGCACTCTGATAGATGGCACTCTGATAGATGGCACTCTGATAGATGGCACTCTGATAGATGGCACTCTGATAGATGGCACTCTGATAGATGGCACTCTGATAGATGGCACTCTGATAGATGGCACTCTGACAACCCAAGCAAGGTTATCACCTTGATGATTTCAGCAGCAGCTGCCGCAGCATCCTTGTCAGCCACACTTCTGCCATTGCCTGCCACGTTTTGAGCCATCTCACCCCGGCTGAATTTCAAGTCAAGGTTATCACCTTGATGATTTCAGCTGCAGCTGCTACAGCATACTTGTCAGCCGCACTTCTGCCATTGCCACGTTATGAGACATCTCACCCCGGCTGAACTTTTCATGTCAAGGTTATTACCTTGATAATCTCGGCTGCAGCTGCCACAGCATCCTTGTCAGCCGAACTGCTGCCATTCCCCAGCCACAGAAACGGGCTGGACGGCGTCTGGAGCAAGAAGCAATCCTCTGAATTCAGCGATTTCGCCACCGGATCCATCTGAACCGCTTTGAAGAGCGCTGCACCACTTGCGCCAGTAGATGCCGCCCCCCGGGCGCGCACACGGAACAGCGCCACGCCTGCTGGGTCGTACGTGTCGTCGGAGCCGCCCTGGGCGGCGATCTTCGCCTTGTAGCTCGCACTGCTGCCGCCCTGGTTGGGTTGAGTAGGTTGGGAAACATCGAGTGAGAAGAGTGCTTTGAATTCGGCAACACCTGTTGAACGCGACAATGCTGTGTCAAAAGAGTCGATTCAGTCAATGCTGTGATATTGATCGAAGTTTTGAGTCGACTCAAAACTACGCCCTGGTTGGGTTGAATAGGTTGGTTGGGGAACATCGAGTGAGAAGAGTGCTCTGAATTGAACGCGACAACGCTGTGTCAATAGAGTCGATTCGGTCAATGCTGTGACATTGATCCGAGTTTGACAAGCAATCAGAGTTTGGCACCAAGTTCCGACCTTTTGACACAGCACACTTCACACAGCCTTACGTTGAGGAAGTAGAGGTGCGTCCTGAACAAGGAGTTGAAATGAACTGCTCGGGTTCAGTTTCTCGTGAAGTGAGAAGGTTTCTATGTGCCTCAGAAGTCGTCTTATAATCTTATTTGAACCGACTCCGACTCGGCGTTACCTTGAGGAAGAAGAGGTGACTTTTGAGTCGACTCAAAAGTCACCTCGTTATAATGTCACACGACTCGGCGTTACCTTGAGGAAGAAGAGGTGCGACCTGAACAAGGAAAGCAACTGCTCGGGTTCAATTTCGCGTGAAGTGAGACGATTTTTGTTCTATGAGACGGTTTTTGTACTTTGTTCTCTGGCTCTGCCTTACCTTGAGGAAGAAGAGGTGAGTCCTGAACAGGGTGAGGAACTGCTCGGGTTCCCTCCCCTGCACCACCCGCACCTGGTAGGATCAGAGGTTAATGGGGAGGCAGGCAAGGGGGAGGGGAGGCAGGCAAGGAGGAGAAGCAAATGCAAAAGCTGATTTCTGAGGCACCACAAAAGAGGAGCGTCTTAAACAAGGAGATGAATGAGGAGAGGAGGCGTGGAGGGAGGAACGAGCGAGTGGGTGGGTGGGTGGGAGGCAGCGAGTGGGTGGGTGGGTAGGAGGCAGTGAGTGGGTGGGTGGGTAGGAGGCAGTGCGTGGGTGGGTGGGTAGGAGGCAGTGAGTGGGTGGGTTGCCAAAGAGACACCACATGGCATGGCACATACCAGAGTGTCGTTTCCTCTGAGCGCATCAACTGCCCTTGTAGCAACAGCAAGAGCAGACGTGCGCTCCTCCTGCGTGCTGTCTCGGCCCACCCACAGGAACACCACGTATTCAAACTTGCCCTCGCTTACACCTCATAACTTCACCTTGGTAGCACACACTAAGGCACTGGCTAATACCACACGCTACGGCATTGTTGCATTACCGGACAGACACTATAGCATCGCCATGTTACCAGACGAACACTCGCTGTCATGTCACCACACATCACATACCAGAGTGGCGTTTCCTCTCAGAGCGTCGACTGTCCTTGTAGCAACAGCAAGAGCAGACGTGCGCTCCTCCTGCGTGCTGTCTCGGCCCACCCACAGGAACACCACGTATTCAAACTTCCGGTCGCGAGTGAAGGTGTATTGCATGATGCAGCAGTCGCCGCTGTGAAACCGCCCCACTTCTTCTGCCGCTACTTGTGTCTTGTTGCTGCCGTTCACCCGCCACACCTGCTTTGAACGGAGGGAAGAGGAGGTGTTTGCGAGGGGAAAGGGGGGGAAGGGTGTTGGGTGCGGAACAAGGCACCGTATCTGCCGTTCACCCGCCACACCTGCTGGGGTCAGGGGGGGGAGGAGGGGGGTTGGGTTGGGGAGCGAGGAACAGCACGTATTCAAACTTGCAGTCGCGAGTGAAGGTGTATTGCACGATGCAGCAGTCGCCGCTGTGAAACCGCCCCACCTCTTCTACCGCAACTAGCGTCTTGCTGCTGCCGTTCACCCGCCACACCTGCTTCCAACAGGGGGGGAGGAACGAGATTCGAACTTGCAGTCGCGTGCGAAGGTGTATTGCACGATGTAGCAGTCGCCGCCACACCTGCTTGGTCAGGAAGGGGACGGGGGAATTCGGATCTTGAGGTGCCTAAGGTGACTTTTGAGTCGACTCAAAAGTCACTTCGGATCTTGAGGTGCCTAAAAAATCCTCAGGGAGGGAAAGGCAGAAAATATGAATAAGTAGGGGGCTATGACAAGAAAACGCAACATAACCGCCATTCACCCACCACACCTTCTTTGAACGGAGGGGAGGGGATTCTGGTCAGAAAACAACGTATTGGTACCCTCTGTCGGTCCGACATCAGCCAGAGGAGCTGCCCCTTATTGCATTCATGGATTGCGTTGCTGCTCCTCTTGCTGAAATTGCTGCCCCTATTGCATATCATGGTAATGCAAATTGCAAGACACTTCAAAACCCCCGCTACAGCAGCGCGGCACTTGTCACCTATCCTCTCTTTCTCCTAGCCTCTCCTCTCCTCACCTTCATCTCCCCAGCAACATCAGCGAGAGGAGGTGGCGGCGGCTCTGCTGCCCCTGCTGCTGCCTGTGGCCGCCTCCCCACTGCCGTATCTACCATGCCTGACTGCCGCAGCATAGCTGGGAGGGGAAGAGAGGAGAGGGGAGAAGGGGCAGGGGAAGAGGGGGGACTGTGGTTGCTGCTGCTGCCTGTGGCCCCCTCCCCACTGCCTTATCCACCATGCCTGACTGCCGCAGCATGGCTGGGAGAGGGTAGTGGTGAAGTGGGGGGGAAAGAGAGGGGGTGGAGGGAGGAAGGGATGGTAAGAGCTTAAGGCACATGACTAACCCCGCTGCTGCCTGTGCCCCCCCCCTCTCCGCTGCCGTGTCCAGCATGCCTGACTGCCGCAGCATGGCTGGGATGGGAGAGATGGAAACACAAGCGCTTCTGCTGCTGCCTGTTCTCTCTCTTGCGGATGCTCAATCAAAGGCACCTCACAAGCATCCGCCCTCCTCTTCTCCTCTCCTCCCTCTCACCTTTGAGCTTGCTGGCACCTCCCTCCCCTCCGCCCATCACAGGGGCGAGAGGCCACTCGGCAAAGGCAGCCTTGAAGGCAGCAGTCTCGCCTCTCTCACTCATGCGCGTCACTAGCACCGAGGGGGGGCGGCTGGACAGATGCGCCTGGTGGGAGGTAGGGGGATTAGGGGGTGGTTGAGTGGGCATTGAGGGCTGCTGTCTCGCCTCTCTCACTCATGCGCGTCACTAGCACCGAGGGGGGGCGGCTGGACAGATGCGCCTGGTGGGGGGAGCGGGGTTAGGGGGTGGTTGAGTGGGCATTGAGGGCTGCTGTCTCGCCTCTCTCGCTCATGCGCGTCACTAGCACCGAGGGGGGGCTGTGAAGATTGTGAATTGAACAAGTAATTCGATTAGAGGAACAACCTAGCATACATGGTTGGAAGGGAAGGTTGGAAGGGAAGGATGAAAGTGACCATAGGTTGGGTTGACCTCACTTGGGGAAGTGAGGGAACCATAGGTCAAGTGGGTTGGGTTGCCCACACTTTGTAGAAGTGAGGCAACCCTAGGCCCACTTGGCTTGGGGTAACCTCAATTGTGGGAAGTGAGGTACCCACAAGTCAAGAGGGTTGCATTTGGGGGCTCCACCACAATTGGGTGGATTGGCACCCCAAAGTGCAAGACTACACCCAAAGTTGGGTGTAGTCCCAACCCAACTGTGCACCACAATTGGTGTACAGTCACATGTGTTGGCATGCTACACAATATATATTTTAACACAACCCCTTAGCATGCTAACACAAGAAGAGAACAACCCCTGAATCAAGGGGCGCCCGGGCGAGCAAGGCCAATGAGGCGGAGGAAGGCAGAGTGCGCGGGGCGAAGGAAGGCCTTAGTGAAGATGTCGGCCAAGTTGGCCTCGGTTGCAATCTTGCGAACGGCAATGAGGCCCTTCTGGACGAGCTCGCGAACGAAGAAGTAGCGGAGTTCGATGTGCTTGGAGCGGGCGTGATAGACGGGGTCCTGAGTGAGATGGATGGTGCTGGCGTTGTCGCACCAGAGAGTGGGGCACGTCTGGGGGGCGCCAAGCTCCGCAAGAAGGAAGCAGAGCCAGCGCGACTCCTGGGCGGCCATGGTGCCAGCGTAGAGCTCGGCTTCGCAGGTGGAGAGAGAGATGGCGGAGGAGCGGGTGGAGCGCCAGCTGATGAGGCCGCTGCCAAGGGTGAAGCCGTAGCCCTGGGAGGAGCGGCGGTCCGGCTGCGTGTCAGCCCATGAGGAGTCACTGAAGCCCGAGAGAAGGGGACGGGAAGGGCCGCCGAGGGTGAGGGCAAGGTCCCTGGTCCCGCGAAGGTAGCGGAGGACCCGCTTGGCAGCTTTCCAGTGCTCCTCAGAGTGACGACCGGTGCCGACAAAGCGAGCGAGCACGCTGATGGGGTAGGCGAGGTCGGGGCGGGTGCACATCATTGCGTACATCAAGGACCCAACGAGCTCGGCATAGGGGTGGGGGGAGGAGGTGGGGGAGGTGGGTGGAGCGAGTTGGTGACCGAAGGGGAGCGGGGTGGAAACAGGCTTGGCTTGCGCCATGTCGAACTTCTCCAAGACCTGGCCGATGTAATGGGACTGGGAGAGGGTGATTGTGCGAGCAGGGCGGTTGCGCGTGATGGTCATGCCGAGGTAGTGAGTGAGGGCGCCAAGGTCTTTGCACTTGAGCCGCTGCTGCAGGGACAGCTTCACCTGCCCCATGTCGGCCTTGGTGTCAGAGAGCAGGATCATGTCGTCGACATATACCAGAATGAAGAAGCGGCGGGGGGAGGAGCGGATGAAGAGGCTGGCGTCGGAGTGGGAAGCAGAGAAGCCGAGGGACCCCAAGGTGGCAGCCAGCTTCGCATGCCACTCACGCGGTGCCTGCTTCAAGCCGTAGACGGGGCGGCGCAGCTGCCAGACAGTGTTCTCAGGAAAGGCTGCGTGGAACCTGGGGGGTCGCCGGAGGAAAATGCGCTCATGCAGGTCGCCCTGCAGGAACGCATTGGAGACGTCCATGGAGTCGATTTCCATGTCGTCACGTGCACCAATGTCCATGGCGGCGCGAAGGGTGGGTGGTTTGGCGGTGGGGGCGTAGGTGAACCAGTAGTCCTCAGCCCAAGTCTGCGTGAACCCCTTGGCGCAGTAGCGGGCCTTGTACACTGGTTCCTCGCCCGGCAGCTGCTTCACCCGAAAGACCCATTTGCCGTCAACGAGATTAGCGCCAGCAGGGAGGGGGACATCGACAAAGGAGTCGTTGCGAATGAAAGCCTCACACTCCAGGAAGATCGCTGCTATCCATTTATCCGCATCAGGGCAGGTGATGGCTTCCTGGAAGGTGGAGGGAGTGAAGATGGTGGGGGTAGTAGTGGCGCCAAGGACAGGAAAGCCCAGGAAGTCAAGGTAGAGGGCGGCAAGGAATGGAGTGTGCTCCCGAATGTTAAGAAACTCCTCATGGGAGTCCTCAAGGAGCTGAATGGAGGCAGGAGGAGGAGCCCCAAGGATTTTGTCCACAGAGCGGGTATGGATGTAAGGGAGGAGGAAGGGGGAGGAACGGGAAGTGGCACGACGCCGCTGCTGCCGCTGGTGCTGCGGAAGCTGCTGCCCTTGTTGCTGCGGCTGCGGCTGACCGTGCTGGTGCTGCGGCTGCTGAGGCTGCTGAGGCTGCTGCTGCTGCTGCTGCCGCTGCTGCTGCTGCTGCTGCTGCTGCTGCTGCTGCTGCTGCTGCTGCTGCTGCTGTCCCGGCTGCCGCTGCTGCTGCTGCTGCTGCTGGCCCGGCTGCTGCTGCTGCTGCTGGACCGGCTGCTGCTGCTGCTGCTGCCCCGGCTGCTGTCCCGGCTGCTGCTGCTGCTGCTGCTGTTGCTGCTGCGGCTGCTGCTGCTGCTGCTGCTGCTGATCCGGCTGCTGGAAGGAGGGAGAGGGAGAGGAGGAGGGAGGGGGGGGAGGGGGTGCGGCCGAGTGAGCGGGGGAAGCGGGTGCGGCAGGGTCGTAGACATCGGCGGAGGAGGAGGGCGGGAGCGGAGCTGCGACGGGTGGGAGGAGAGGGGCTGGAGGGAGAAGGGGCGGGAGGACGGTGTCGGTCCAAGCAAGGGGACGAGTGGGAGGAGGGAGAGGATCAGGGGGAGGAGTGGAGTAATAGGGGACGGATTCGTCGAAGACGACGTCGCCGCTGCGGATGAGGCGATTGGTGGGAGGGTGGAGGAAGAGGTAGCCTGGGGAGTCGCGATTGTGCCCAAGGTAAACGCATTCCAGGGCGCGAGGAGCAAGCTTGCCAGCGGCGCGGGAGCGGTCGGCGGGTGGGATGAGAACGAAGGCCTTGCAGCCCCAAACGCGAAGGCCGGCAGCGTCGGGTTTGGCGTTGGACCAAAGCTCTGTAGGGGAGGAGGAAGGATGCTGAGGGTGGGAGCGGAGATTAAGGAGAAGATCGGCGTGGAGGAGGGCATAGCTCCAGAGGGAAGGAGGGGTGGAGGCATGAGCAATGAGACAGCGAGCTATCTTGGTGATCTCACGAATGCGGCTCTCAGCAATGCCGTTCTCCTGAGGGGAGTGGGGAAGGGTGGAGGTCTGTTGGATGCCGTAGGTGTTGCAGTATGTGGCAAGGGTGTTATTGATGAACTCACCCCCACCGTCAGAGTGAAGGCGGCCGATGGGGCGTTTGAAGTGATTGCGGCACTGTTCGGCCCAGTTGATGACCACTGCCGGCACCTGGTCTTTCGTGTGAAGGAAGAAGGTGGTGGAGTACCGGCTGTGGTCGTCAACGAGGACGAGCATGTACCGATGCCCCTGGCGGGAGCGGATGGGATAGGGGCCCCAGAGGTCCATGTGCACAAGGTCAATGGGGGCGGCGGCGAAGGTGGGATGACTGTGGTGGGGGGACTGTTTGAGCTTGCCGTGAATGCATGAAGGGCATGGGGGAGAGGGGGAGGAGGGGAGGGGAGGTAAAACAGGAGGAAGGCTGCGGAGGAGGCGAGAGGTGACTGTGGTGCGAAGGGCGGTGAAGTTGGGATGGCCGAGTCTGTGGTGTAAGAGGACAGCAGGGTGGGAGAGGGTAGTGGAGGAGGAGGGAGATGGGGTGATGGAAGGAACGGGAGGGGAGGAGGAGGATGGTGGGGAGGGAGAAGAGGATACTTGAGGGGGAGGGGAAGGGGGAAGTAAAGGAGGAGGAGGTGGACCGGTGGAAGCACCGGAACGAGTGGTGACGTGGAAGAAGGATGGGCGAGGCGTGCGGAGTGTGTAGAGGCGAGTGCGGGGGCAAAGCGGAATGCGGAGAAGGAAGCGACCGGAGGAGGTTTGGTAGAGATCACAGTAATTGGCATAACCGGGGTAAATGGCAGTGATACCAACACCTTGGAGCTCACGGTGGGAGAGGAGGTTGTTGCGGAGAGTGGGGATGTGGAGACCTGTGACCTTACCGGAGGGGAAGGCAGTGCAAGGGAGGGTGGAGAGGTGAGTGCATGGAATGGAAAAGATGGAATCAGCCCCATGAACCTGAGTGGGAAGTGGTAGTGGGGTGAGAGTGCCAGCGTCTTTCAGTGCGGTTTCAGTGGCTCCACTGTCAAGGACAAAGTCCAGGGTGGGAGAAGAGGGAGGAGGGGGTGGGACGGGGTACTGAAACGAAGTCTCATTGATAGCAGAGGGATACATGGCAGCGACGGACGGTGCAACACTGATATTACCAAGGAAACTACCAGAAGTGTCGGGAACACTGGGGGGGGCAGAGGGGAGGGAACCCCAGGGGGGAGGAGGAGGAAGGGAGGTATGAGCGGCCATGGCCGCTGTGCCGAAGGTGAGTGGCTGCTGCTGCCAGGGTGGGGGAAGGAACTGCTGCTGCTGCTGCGGCGGTGGCTGGAAGAACTGCGGCGGCGGCGGCTGCTGGGGCTGGAGAAACTGCGGCTGCTGCTGCTGCTGGTGGTGGAAGTACAGGTGCTGCTGCTGCTGGTGCTGCTGAAACTGCTGCAGCTGTGAGGGTGGGGAGGGGGTAACCATGCGGAGGTGAGCAGGAAGGAAAGAGGGGAGGGTTTGAATATCCACTAAGGAGGGGCGAGGTGTGACCGAGTTCCAGCGAGGAGGGGTGCCAGTGTTGCCGCGATCAAACCAGGCGTCGTCGAGTGCCTTAAAGCACGTGGTGGGGGGATGGTTGGTCTGGCCGCAAGGGGTACCTGCATGGGGACCATGGCGACGCACATATGTGCATGGGGGGAGAGTGCCAGGGCGTCCGCCTCGAGTCACAGCACCTCCAGCAGGGGCGCTGCCAGCACCACCACCACCGCCACCACGGCCACCACGGCCACCACTACCACCACCGCCACCACCACGGCCTCCACCACCACCACCGCCACCCGCTCCACGGCCTCCGCCGCCGCCACCGCGACCACCCTGGTTGCGCGGCTGCGTAGCGTTGAGGGAGGTGGAGGAGGAGGACTGAGGGGTGGTAAGGTTGACAACGGGGGTGCGGAGCTTGACCTCCGTGTCAATGATCCACTGGACCACGTCGTCGAGGCCGGCCATGGGGTTGGCCTCAGTCGCATGGAGGCGGGACTCGTAGTCCGGGGTGAGGTTGTAGAGGAGGCGGTGGATTTGCAGGGGCTCGGGGAGGGCAGCTTGGCGTGCCGCAAGGCGATCAGCGACCTCCTGCATGCGCCCCACGTAGTCAACTGCGCCATCACAAGTGGCGAGGGTGATGGAGAAGTACTCCTGGAACAGGGCGCCGACAGAGCTGATGTCGCGACGCTCGAACATGGCCTGGAGCTCGGCCCAGATGAGGGAGGCGCGCATCTCGCGAGCTTGGAAACGGCGCATGAGGGTATCAGGGAGTGCGCCGAGGAGGATGGTGCAGGCGCGGTTGTCAGCAGTGGCCCATGCAATGCTCCGAGGGAGGTAGTCCGCCATGGCCGTATTGTACTCATCAAGGAGCGCCAGGCGATTGGCGCGTTCCGCTACCGCGAAGTCGTGGTTATGTACCGCAACCTCATGCTCCGCCTTGCGGATGAGGTATTCGCGGCGATCGTGGAGAAATGCGGCATCGGCGGCATCTTGGAGCGCTGGGGTAGTGGCGATCTCCAAGGTGGGTTCAGGAGGAGGAGGACCAGGAGGAATGGGGGGTGGAGGGGGTTCGCCGGGGTGATTGGGTGCCGTGGGCTGGAGGGCTTGCGGGCGGCGGAGGAGGACGTCAAGGACGCAGTAGGGTCCGACGAATGCATCTTGGAGAACAAGGCGGATGCTCCCGACGAAGGAATGCCAGTTGATCGCCGAGCGGTCCGCGGCAAGCTGAAGCTTGTCGACGGAGGAGGCGTCAATGGGAGGGGGGAGAGAGGGAGGAGTGGTAGCCATGAGGGGCGACGGCGGGTGGACCCGCGGCGGCCTCGAGGTGGACGGCGGCGGGTGGACCCGCGGCGGTCAAGTGGGAGGGCGACGGCGGGTGGACCCGCGGCAGCCGAGAGGGAGGAGGGGGGGGGGGGGGGGGGAGGGGAGGGGGGGGGGGGGTGCTGCTGCGGGGAGTGGAGTTCTTCTCCGGCTGCTGCTGCTGCTGCCGCTGCTGCCGCTGCTGCCGCTGCTGCCGCTGCTGCTGCTGAGAGGGAGGAGGGGGGGGGGGGGGGGAGGGGAGGAGGGGGAGGAAGATGGTGGATGCAGCTGCTGTCGCTGCTCCTGATGCTGCCGCTGCTGCCGCTGTTGCTGCTGTGGCTGCTGAGCTGTCCCGGCTGCTGCTGCGTGGGAGGAGAGGAGGAGGAAAGGGGGAGGGGGAGGGAGAACGCAGGTGTAGCTGTGGGCGAAGCTGTTGCTGCCAATGACGCTGCTGCTGCGGGATGAGGCGGCTGCTACGAGGAACGTGCGGCGGCGGGATGCGCGGGTGGCGACGAGGGAATCGTGGCGGCGGAATGAGCGAGCGGCGACGAGGAGGGCGCGGCGGAGGGATGCGCGGGCGGCGACGAGGAAGGCGCGGCGGTGGGATGCGCGGGCGGCGACGAGGAAGGCGCGGCGGCGGGATGCGCGGGCGGCGACGAGCAGGTCGCGGCGGTAGGATGCGGGGGCGGCGATTGTTAGGTCGCGGCGACGGGATGTGCGGGCGGCGACGAGCAGGTCGCGGCAGGAGGTCGCGCGGGCGGCGACTTTAGGTCGCGGCGGCAAGGGGTGCAGGCGGCGACGAGAAGGTCGCGGCGGCAAGGGGTGCAGGCGGCGACGAGAAGGTCGCGGCGGCGGGATGCGCAGGCGGCGACGCGAAGTCGCGGCGGCGGGTCGTGCAGGCGGCGACGCGAAGTCGCGGCGGCGGGTCGTGCAGGCGGCGACGCGAAGTCGCGGCGGCGGATCGTGCAGGCGGCGACGAGCGGGTCGCGGCGGCGGGATGCGTAGGCGGCGACGGGGGGTCGCGGCGATGGGGAGTGCAGGCGGCGACGCGAAGTCGCGGCGGCGGGACAGGAGGCGACGACGGGGCGTCGCGGCGGCGGGATGCGCAGGCGGCGCCGAGGAAGGCGCGGCGGCGGTGGGGGGAGGCGGCGACGCGACGTCGCGGCAGCGGGAGGGGCAGGCGACGACGGGGCGTCGCGGCGGAGGGATGCGCGGGCGACGCCGAAGTAGGCGCGGCGGCGGGAGGGAGACGGCGACGGGGGGTCGCGGCAGGGGGAGGAGGAGGCGGCGACGAGGCGTCGCGGCGGGATGTGCAGGCGGCGCCAGAGAAGGCGCGGCGGCGGAAAAAAGGGGGAGGGGGGGGGGGGGGGGGGCAGCGACGGTGTGTCGCGGCGACGGGGGGCGGTGATGCACTCGCGGCGGTGGGATCCGCAGGCGAGGAGGGCGCAATCACGGCGGAGGGAGGGGAGGGCGGCGACGACATAGGTCGTGCCAAGGAGATGCTAGGTTGAGCCACACGTAGGGGGTTTGTGGCTGTGGGGTGGGCCCATGGGGAAGAAAAAACTTTGAGGGAGGGAGAGAAAAGGCTTAGGAACAACTAGCTCTATACCATGTGAAGATTGTGAATTGAACAAGTAATTCGATTAGAGGAACAACCTAGCATACATGGTTGGAAGGGAAGGTTGGAAGGGAAGGATGAAAGTGACCATAGGTTGGGTTGACCTCACTTGGGGAAGTGAGGGAACCATAGGTCAAGT
Source organism: Closterium sp. Naga37s-1 (assembly GCA_947471745.1). Taxonomy (NCBI): domain Eukaryota; kingdom Viridiplantae; phylum Streptophyta; class Zygnematophyceae; order Desmidiales; family Closteriaceae; genus Closterium; species Closterium sp. Naga37s-1. The sequence goes on along the minus strand of CANJKZ010000122.1, from coordinate 437,345 downwards.
GGGTTGGGTTGCTCACACTTTGTAGAAGTGAGGCAACCCTAGGCCCACTTGGCTTGGGGTAACCTCAATTGTGGGAAGTGAGGTACCCACAAGTCAAGAGGGTTGCATTTGGGGGCTCCACCACAATTGGGTGGATTGGCACCCCAAAGTGCAAGACTACACCCAAAATTGGGTGTAGTCCCAACCCAACTGTGCACCACAATTGGTGTACAGTCACATGTGTTGGCAATATATATTTTAACAGGGGCGGCTGGACAGATGCGCCTGGTGGGAGGTAGGGGGATTAGGGGGTGGTTGAGTGGGCATTGAGGGCTGCTGTCTCGCCTCTCTCGCTCATGCGCGTCACTAGCACCGAGGGGGGGCGGCTGGACAGATGCGCCTGGTGGGAGGTAGGGGGATTAGGGGGTGGTTGAGTGGGCATTGAGGGCTGCTGTCTCGCCTCTCTCACTCATGCGCGTCACTAGCACCGAGGGGGGACGGCTGGACATATGCGCCTGGTGGGAGGTAGGGGGATTAGGGGGTGGTTGAGTGGGCATTGAGGGCTGCTGTCTCGCCTCTCTCACTCATGCGCGTCACTAGCACCGAGGGGGGGCGGCTGGACAGATGCGCCTGGTGGGAGGTAGGGGGATTAGGGGGTGGTTGAGTGGGCATTGAGGGCTGCTGTCTCGCCTCTCTCGCTCATGCGCGTCACTAGCACCGAGGGGGGGCGGCTGGACAGATGCGCCTGGTGGGATGGGAAGTAGGGACGGGGAAGGGAGGAAGGAAGGGAGGTGAGGGAAGGGGGGAAGGGGGGGAAGGGGGGGAAGGGGGGGAAGGGGGGGAAGGGGGGGAAGGGGGGGAAGGGGGGGAAGGGGGGGAAGGGGGGGAAGGGGGGGGGGAAGGGGGGGAAGGGGGGGGGGGGGAAGGGGGGGAAGGGGGGGAAGGTGGGGAATGGGCAGCTTACAAGCAGGGATGAGCAAGGCTTGAAGGAAAATCACTCAATCAAACCACACTCACACTCTTCTTCACACCACACTTACCTTCACACTCCTCACTGCTCACACCATTCACTCACATGACCCACCCTCACAGTCCTCGTACCACTCACCCTCAAACCACTCACTCACACCACTAACTCACACCACTCCGAACACCACTCCCCCTCACAGCACTCCTCACATCACTCACCCTCACACCACTCCCCCTCACACCACTCACACTCACTCATACCCCTCACCCTCACATCCCCTCACACTGCTCACCTCTGCAGCCATACAGGCCGCCCGCCTGTCAGGCACGGTGGCGAGCTTTCCGAACCACACAAACAGGTTCGGGCCCGTGTCAAGCAGGTAGCACTTGCTGCTCTCCAGCAGGCTCTTCTTGAGGGGCGCCTTGGCTTGCTCGTGCAGGCCGCTTGAAGTGACTCTGTAAGGGAGAAGGGAGGGGAAGGTGGCAAATCACAAAGCAAGTCAAGCAGGTAGCACTTGCTGCTCTCCAGCAGACTCTTCTTGAGAGGAGCTTTTGCTTGCTCCTGCAGGCCGCTTGAAGTGACGCTGGAAGGGGTAGCAAAGTGGTAAAAGCAAGGCAAAAGCAAGTGGTTAGCAGGTGCCAGGTGGGTGGGTAGCACTTGCTGCTCTCCAGCAGACTCTTCTTGAGAGGCGCCTTGGCTTTCTCCTGCAGGCCGCTTGAAGTGACGCTGAAACGGGAGTAGGGAAGCAGCGAGAGAGGGAGAGAGATAGGGGGAAGGAAGGACCACGAGTCAAGGAAGCAGGTAGGAAGCAGGTAGCACTTGAGAGGCGCCTTGGCTTGCTCCTGCAGGCCGCTTGAAGTGACGCTGGAAGGGGTAGCAAAGTGGTAAAAGCAAGGCAAAAGCAAGTGGTTAGCAGGTGCCAGGTGGGTGGGTAGCACTTGCTGCTCTCCAGCAGACTCTTCTTGAGAGGCGCCTTGGCTTTCTCCTGCAGGCCGCTTGAAGTGACGCTGAAACGGGAGTAGGGAAGCAGCGAGAGAGGGAGAGAGATAGGGGGAAGGAAGGACCACGAGTCAAGGAAGCAGGTAGGAAGCAGGTAGCACTTGAGAGGCGCCTTGGCTTGCTCCTGCAGGCCGCTTGAAGTGACGCTGGAAGGGGTAGCAAAGTGGTAAAAGCAAGGCAAAAGCAAGTGGTTAGCAGGTGCCAGGTGGGTGGGTAGCACTTGCTGCTCTCCAGCAGACTCTTCTTGAGAGGCGCCTTGGCTTTCTCCTGCAGGCCGCTTGAAGTGACGCTGAAACGGGAGTAGGGAAGCAGCGAGAGAGGGAGAGAGATAGGGGGAAGGAAGGACCACGAGTCAAGGAAGCAGGTAGGAAGCAGGTAGCACTTGAGAGGCGCCTTGGCTTGCTCCTGCAGGCCGCTTGAAGTGACGCTGGAAGGGGTAGCAAAGTGGTAAAAGCAAGGCAAAAGCAAGTGGTTAGCAGGTGCCAGGTGGGTGGGTAGCACTTGCTGCTCTCCAGCAGACTCTTCTTGAGAGGCGCCTTGGCTTTCTCCTGCAGGCCGCTTGAAGTGACGCTGAAACGGGAGTAGGGAAGCAGCGAGAGAGGGAGAGAGATAGGGGGAAGGAAGGACCACGAGTCAAGGAAGCAGGTAGGAAGCAGGTAGCACTTGAGAGGCGCCTTGGCTTGCTCCTGCAGGCCGCTTGAAGTGACGCTGGAAGGGGTAGCAAAGTGGTAAAAGCAAGGCAAAAGCAAGTGGTTAGCAGGTGCCAGGTGGGTGGGTAGCACTTGCTGCTCTCCAGCAGACTCTTCTTGAGAGGCGCCTTGGCTTTCTCCTGCAGGCCGCTTGAAGTGACGCTGAAACGGGAGTAGGGAAGCAGCGAGAGAGGGAGAGAGATAGGGGGAAGGAAGGACCACGAGTCAAGGAAGCAGGTAGGAAGCAGGTAGCACTTGAGAGGCGCCTTGGCTTGCTCCTGCAGGCCGCTTGAAGTGACGCTGGAAGGGGTAGCAAAGTGGTAAAAGCAAGGCAAAAGCAAGTGGTTAGCTGGTGGGTGGCACTTTATGCTCTCCAACAGACTCTTCTTTAGGGGCGCTCTGGCTTGCTCCTGCAAACCGCGTGGGAGGCCTCCACATCGTCCTCACTCGCACTCTTCTTTGCAATGGGAGCAAGCAGTGGCAGCCTGTCAGGCAGGCATATGCTAGCTATAACATCTGCATTGCACTCACAGGTAGAGCGTGGAGAGCACTGCCTTGGCCTCCACATCGTCCTCACTCGCACTCTTCTTGGCAATGGGAGCAAAGCAGTGGCAGGCACATGGTAGCTACATAAGCACATACACGCACACACATATAAACATGTGCACTCACAGGTAGAGCGTGGGCGGCACCGCCTTGGCCTCCACATCGTCCTCGCTCGCACTCTTCTTGGCAATGGGAGCAAGCAGTGGCAGCCTGTCAGGCAGGCATATGCTAGCTATATATACACACACACACACACACGCACGAATAACATCTGCATTGCACTCACAGGTAGAGCGTGGAGAGCACTGCCTTGGCCTCCACATCGTCCTCACTCGCACTCTTCTTGGCAATGGGAGCAAAGCAGTGGCAGGCACATGGTAGCTACATAAGCACATACATGCACACACATATACACATGTGCACTCACAGGTAGAGCGTGGGCGGCACGGCCTTGGCCTCTACATCATCTTCACTCGCACTCTTCTTGGCGATGGGCGCAAAGCCGCCAAAGAGGTCCCAGAATACACCCACACCCGCTTCCCCCATGCACTCACAGGTAGAGCGTGGGCGGCACGGCCTTGGCCTCTATGTCGTCCTCATTGGCACTCTTCTTGGCGATGGGAGCAAAGCCGCCAAAGAGGTCCCAGAACTCGCTTGAGCTGGCGTCGTCCGCCTTGCCATCGTCTGCCGTGGGGAGAGAGGGGGGAGGGGGAAAGGAGGGTGGAGGGGGAGGAGGGGGAAATGGTAGGTATGAGGAAGGGGCATGCAAGTCTGCTTAACGATGGGGGCAAAGCCGCCAAAGAGGTCCCACAACTCACTGGAGCTGGCATCGTCCACCTTGCCATCGTCTGCCGGAGAGGGAGAGGAAGGGGAGGGAGGAGGGAGGCAGAGCATGGAGAGAAGCAGGGAAAGGAACGTGCAAGTCTTCTTGGAAATGGGGGCAAAGCCGTCAAAGAGGTTCCAAAACTTGCCGGAGCTGGCGTCGTCCGCCTTGCCATCGTCTGCCGTGGGGAGAGAGAGGGGAGGGGGGAAGGAGGGAGGAGGGGAAGGACGAGGGGAAATGGGGGATGAGGAGGAGCGGAAGAGGAGCCAATTTGTAGGTCTAAACCCCCGAAACCCAAAACCCCAGAATCTTAGCATTTTGATTGCTGTTGAACGGCACAAAACAGCAGTCAGGGGCTTACCAATCGAGCTTGTGGTGTGGGAGTCTAATTTATCAGCAGAACAAACGTACCAATCACGGCAACAGGCACAATGCCCCCAGGCGACTGGCGCTTGAGCAGCAGAGTGGCGTCGATGGCTCGAATGCGCTCCTGCTTGGCACAGTAACCGCTTCTGACTAGCAAACACACACTTACAGCCACTGCAACCGCACAGGTTCACAAAAATTCCAACCGCACAAGCTTACCAATCACAGCAACGGGCATGTTCCCCCCGGGGGATTGGCTCTTGAGCAGCAGAGTGGCATCGGCGGCTCGAATGCGCTCCTGCTTGGTGACGTTGGCGCCGTTCAGCTGGTAGAGCTTGGTTGGTGTGTGCAGCACAAACACGTCCGAATGGTTCAGGGAGGAGCGAGCGAAAGGCACCTGGGATGGGGAAAGATGAAAGGAAAACCATTTGGTGAGTGCAGGAGTGTACTTGGCGCGGTGAAAAGCTTGGTTGGTGTGTGCAGCACAAACACGTCCGAATGGTTCAGGGAGGAGCGCGCAAAGGGCACCTGGGAATGTGATGGGGAAATAGGAAAGGAGAAGAATTTAGTGACAGCGGTTGGCGCCGTTCAACTGGTAGAGCTTGGTTGGTGTGTGCAGCACAAACACGTCCGAATGGTTCAGGGAGGAGCGCGCAAAGGGCACCTGTGGGATGGGGAAAGGTGAAAGGGAATCCGTGTGGTGATCGCCTGGCCCATTTCCCCCGCGAGGGGGGTGATGCAGGGGCGGAGGTAGGACAGGAACAGCGACGACTCGTGCTAGAACCACCCGTGCCGTGCCCCCCTGGCCTGATGCTAGTCCTTCTCGTCCCAATCACGGTGAGACTTTCCCTCCCTCTCACCGGTCGCATGTGCAGGAACCGCCTCCCCTTGACCTGGTATAGCCTTGGCTCCCCACTCGCCCCGTCCGCGACAGGAATGATGCAGGGGCGGAAGTAGGACAGGAACAGCGGCGACTCGTGCCCCTGCTGCTCGCCCTCCCCTCCCTCTCGCTCACCTGCCGCACGTGCAGGAACCGCCTGCCCTTGACCTGGTACAGCCTCGCCTCCCCATTCCCCACGTCCCCCGCGACGGGAATAATGCAGGGGCGGAAGTAGGACAGGAAGAGTAGCGACTCGTGCCCCTGCCGCTCGCCCTCCTCTTCCCAACCACCCATTGTGAGAGCCCCTCACTCACCTGTCGCACATGCAGGAACCGTCTCCCCTTGACCTGGTACAGCCTCGGCTCCCCAGACGCCCCGTCCGCAGTGGGAATAATGCAGGGGCGGAAGTAGGACAGGAAGAGTAGCGACTCGTGCCCCTGCTGCTAACCCTCCTCTTCCCAACCACCCATTGTGAGAGCCCCTCACTCACCTGTCGCACATGCAGGAACCGTCTCCCCTTGACCTGGTACAGCCTCGGCTCCCCAGACGCCCCGTCCGCAGTGGGAATAATGCAGGGGCTGAAGTAGGACAGGAAGAGCGGCGACTCGTGCCCCTGCAGCTAGCCCTCCCCTCCCTCTCAAGTCTCACCTGTCGCACGTGCAGGAACCGTCTCCCTTTGACCTGGTACAGCCTCGGCTCCCCAGACGCCCCGTCCGCAAGGGGAATAATGCAGGGGCGGAAGTAGGAGAGGAAGAGCGGCGACTCGCCCCCCTGCTGCACGTCCTTCTCTCCCTATCAAGTCTCACCTGTCGCACGTGCAGGAACCGTCTCCCCTTGACCTGGTACAGCCTCGCCTCCCCAGTCGCCCCGTCCCCCGCAATGGGAATAATGCAGGGGCGGAAGTAGGACAGGAAGAGCGGCGACTCGTGCCCCTGCTGCTCGCGGTGCTGCGTTGACTTGCCGCCCACGGCAATATCTAGGTCCAGCGCCTTGAGCGCCGCCCGGGACGCGTCCTCTGGTGTGGCTCCCTTGCCCAGCCAGTAGTGCACGGCGTGGGTCACACCGCCTGAGGATTTGGAACCCGAGGTCTTGGGGTGAGAGAAGGGAGGGAAGGGGGAATCACGAGAGGATGAGAGACGTGTGAGACACGTGAGACACGTGAGAGAGGAAGACGCGTCCTCCTGTGTGGCTCCCTTGCCCAGCCAGTAGTGCACTGCGTGAGTCACGCCGCCTGCTGCTTTTGATCCAGAGGTCTGGGGGAGAGAGATGGGAGGGAAGGGAGGGAAGGGAGAATAGGATGAGACACGTGGGAAACAGGAAGACGCGTCCTCCTGTGTGGCTCCCTTGCCCACCCAGTAGTGCACTGCGTGGGTCACGCCGCCTGCTGCTTTTGAACCCGAGGTCTTGGGAGAGAGAGAGAATTGAGGGAAGGGAGGGAAGGGAGAATAACGAGAGGACGAGACACGTGAGTGAGAGACACGTGGGAAACAGGAAGACGCGTCCTCCGGCGTGGCTCCCTTGCCCAGCCAGTAGTGCACTGCGTGGGTCACGCCGCCTGACGCTTTGGATCCCGACGTCTAGTGTTGGGAGAAGGGAGGGGAGCGAGAATTGGACACGTGAGTGCATAGAAGCACAAGGGGGGCATAAAGGCTTCTCCAGCTGTAAGTGCTTGCAAGGCGTTGGTGACCGCCGTCTGGTGCTTTATCCACCGACGTCTGAGGGTGAAGGGATGGAGCGCGAGTATTATGCCTGACGATATGCATCCTGATGTCTGCAGTAAGAGGGAATGATGCAACTGCTTACAGAAAACGACATAGGCACAATGTAGGTGTTTAGGATGCCTTACTCGGTCGGCCTACGGAACCAGAACCACTTTACCCTTAGACAGATTCAAGTGTACCTAGGTTAAAAGCCGCGTTATAGGCTTATAGCGCACCTTGAGCACAATGTAGATGTCTCGGGTGTAGAACTTGCCGTGGTCGGCCTTGGGAACAGGAACCACTTTGCCCTGCTCCAATCGCCATACGTCCAATCCCCTGAAAACACGTAACAGCCACGTCAGCAGGTCACGATAATTCGCCATCAGTGGCCAACCAGTGACAGCGTTCTGACGCATTGAAAGAGGTTTCCAGATGCATTGGAATTTGGAACAGTCAGTTGAGCCAACCAGTACGCGTCATGCACGCCATGACTGAAATACCTATATATATCCAGAGGGGTTTCTGACATTTCCCTACTACAAGGTTTACGGAGGCAATTGGTACGATAAGGAGATTGGAGGATGAGTCAACAGTCAGTGCCAGCAGCAGTAAACGAAATCAGTTGCGGGAATCTTGTGCGACAGTGTAGTGTTGTCCGCGTTACAAGACAATGCCCGCGCTTTGTCACTCAATGCCCCCGTTTCGAAACAATGTCCGTTCTTGGAGAGGGAGATAATGCCTGCACTCGTGATATTGATTAATGATTGGATGTCCGACGTGTGATGTCCGATGTGTGATGTCCGATGTCTGATGTCTGACCAACACGCTACGAAGGGTCAATGCTCAGCAAGACTCGCTACTTCGGCCGAACTTTTTTGGGTCACGCTTTATCGGACCGAATGCGGCCATGCGGCAGTAGTGAACAGCAAGCAATGCAGCCGCTACGCACGCCGATGTTACTGAATCAAGACATCAAGAATCGTCTTCACTGAATATAAACTTATAGTGCGGCTGCAGGAACGCGAACATTAGGAACACCAACACGAGAGCGGTTCGGTGACTTGCAACAACAGGCACTAAGGTACGCGACGCCGTGGACGGCGAAATCGCATAGTTGGTACGAGAGTAGCGGATAGTAAAGAACGCCTGGAAGGTCCAGCCAAGCGAGTCTTACGGTTTATGGCTGATTCCTTGAAATGCGGGGTCCACATCTTTGGCTGACATGGCCACGCGCCCAACCACTGGTAGTACCGGAGCAGACTGTACCGAAGCAGCTAACAGGTGAGCCGGCAACAGTTGTAGGGCTTTCGACCCAGGTTTCCAGGAAATTGAGCTTCAGGAAGTTCGAGGTGAACGCCAAGCGATAGAAAGCGACGCGATGGACATAAACTAAACGTCAGGCCGAATGAAATACCTAACTAGCCTGAATTAAACACCTATCTAGATAGCACCTAGTCGAGTCTTGAAAAAAAATGGCAGGCCACTGAACTGAAGCTGGACACCGAAGCATGTGTGTGTGCCTTCCACAGCAGGTGTAGTGGCGCGCGAGTCGTGACGTGTTGACATGGGTGCTTGGCTCTGGTCGTCACGTCACGCAGCATTTACATACAACCAGCAACGGCTACGATACATCTACTTCCCCATTTGGTCGAAATGAATTGTAGGTTTTGTGTCCCGATCAAAAGCGGGCTGTAACCGGAATGAAACTGATGCTCGGAGGCCGCGACAGTGCGCGCCCTCATCATTCTGAGGGATGGTATGCTCACGGAGGTGCATCAGCGAAGCCTACGCGAAACATGGCGCCCACGAAAACGGCTCAAAGCAGGAACGTGGCGGCAAAGCGATGCGTTACAGAGATGTTACAACGTATACATATAACTAGTTCTTTAAAACACAAGTGGAAGCAACTCTAGAGTGGGTGCTAGGTACAGAGTGTCATAGGAAAAATATTCGCCTACAACTGGGGTGACAAGTGTTTCTGAAAGCATCGCCAGTCATACTCCACTTGACGCGAGTAACTCAACGCCACCTCCCACACAAGTTCCTCAAACTCGTTCTTAGCCGCTGCCTTGGATAGAAGCGCAAGCTCCTGGCACAATGCTGGCCGTTGATCCACTGGGGGGTCGGGATCTAGCAGACTAGCAGCAACAGCATGCTGCGATGCCAGTATACGCGCCCAATCCTCTGCCAGCTCCACTAACCCCTCCTGTTGTTCAAACGGGTGGCGAGGATACAAGGGGTGGATTGATTAGCCGAAAGGGGTGGATTGATTAGCCTAAACAAAGTTTTGAGTTGAAGCAAATACAGCATGCTGAGATGCCAGTATATGCGCCCAATCCTCTGCCAGCTCCACTAATCCCTCCTGTAGTTTAGACGGGCGGTGGAGGATACAAGGGGTGGTCATTAGCCTAAACCAAGTTTTGAGTTGACTCAGAAACAGCATGCTCCGATGCTAGTATGCGCGGCCAGTCTTCTGCCAGCTCCACTAACCCCTCCCGTTGTTCAAAGTTCAAACAGGATACAAGGATTCAAGGGTGGATTGATTAGCCGAAAGGGGTGGATTGATTAGCCTAAACAGAGTTTTGAGTTGACGCAAAAACAGCATGCTGCGATGCTAGTATGCGCGCCCAACCCTCTGCCAGCACCACTAACCCCTCCTGTAGTTCAGATGGGTGTTGGAGGAAACAAGGGGTGGATTAGCCTGATAGCAAGTTTTGAGGTGACTCAAAACAGCATGCTGCGATGCTAGTATACGCGCCCAACCCTCTGCCAGCACCACTAACCCCTCCCGTACTTTCGACAAAGGGGATGGAAATGGCAATGTTTGGATCAGCTTAAAAGAAAAGGCAAAAAACTGCTCCACTAACCCCAACTGTAGCTCTGACAAAGGGAGTGGGAACGAGCAATGTGTCGATCAGCCTTGTAGGAGATTGACAAGGCTGATCATGACTGATACCAGACTGGAGTTCTCTGCAGAAGTGATAACAATTCACAGGTTGCCAGGTAAGCCTTACCGGCACATGGAGGGAGGGTTACCTCGTCAACACCAGTGCCCACCTGAGCGGTGAGGGTGGAGAGAGCGAAGCCCTTCAGTTCTGAGCCGAATCAAAACACCTGTGCTGCTGCCACTTCAAACCATGGCACCCACGTGGTGTTCACTCAAACCCACCTGAGTGGTGAGGGCAAATCCCTTGAGTTTCGACTTGACGTCTGCAGACACAGAGGTGGGATACTCCTCCTCATACGGTGACACGATAAAAGGCTGTGTTTGAGACGAATAAAAAAACCCACCTGAGTGGTGAGGGCGAATCCCTTGAGTTTCGACTTGACGTCTGCAGACACAGCAGCCGGGTACTCCTCCTCGTATGGCGACACGTCTCTCACTGAATACCGCCCGGCTGCACTCGGGTGCACACCCTCCTGCCAGGAAGAATGGAAAGGGTAACACGAAGAGCAGAAGCGGAACAAAGGCAACAATGGGGCGGAGAGCTGTGTGCATCATGGCTGGCTCTGTGTGCTCACAGCGGCCGGGTACTCCTCCTCGTAAGGCGACACGTCTCTCACTGAATACCGCCCCGCCGCACTCGGGTGCACGCCCTCCTGCCAGGACGAACAAAATGGGAATTGAGACATTTTTCAGGCAGTGGCCGGTGCTATTACGTCTCTCACTGAATACCGCCCTGCCGCACTTGGGTGCACGCCCTCCTGCCAGGAAGAGCAGAAACAGAATCATTGAGACGTCTACAAAAATCACTCGTATCACGAGTCTCTTACTGAGTACCGCCCCGTCGCACTCGGATGCACGCCCTCCTGCCAGGACGAGCAGAAAAAGAGTCAAGAGTCATGCTGAAGTGTGGTGTGGGGCCCGTTAGAGTCATTGCCTGGATCCGTGTAAGTACCGCCCCGTCGCACTCGGGTGCACACCCTCCTGCCAGGAGGAACGGAAACAGAATCATGGTGCTTGTTAGGTATACGTGCACACCCTCACCTTCGTTTCTCCCATCACCTGCGTTTCTCCCATCACCTTCGTTTCTCCCATCACCTGCGCTTCTCCCCCCACCTTCGTTTCTCCCCTCACCTGCAGCTCCATCCATCCAATGCTGCTGCTGTCATGCGACGAGCACAGAGCAGCGCTGGCCTCCACAAACTGGTTCGTTTCGTGGGGGAAGCGGTGGCGCCCCATCTCCCACCTCCACATCCCACCTATCTCTCACGAACACCCCTCACCTGCAGCTCCATCCACCCGATGCTGCTGCTGTCATGAGACGAGCAGAGCGCAGCACTAGCTTCAAGGAACCGGTCCGTCTCGTGGGGGAAGCGGTGGCGGTACGCGCGGCGCTCATCGGGGTTCATGAAGTGGTAGGCGGTGGGGCGCTGCTGCATGCGCACGTCTAACACGTGTAGCTCCCCACTGCTCGTCTCAGTCTGAACGGATGTACCCGGGGTGAGAGATGAGGAAAGGTGAGAGGATGCGGTGAGATGAGATGAAGTGAGGTGGCATCAGGTGATTGCAAGGCGTGCCCTGCACTCGGGGGGAGCGGTATGTCTCGTGGGGGAAGCGGTGGTGGTAGGCGCAGCGCTCGTCTGGGTTCATGAAATGGTATGCGGTGGGGCGCTGCTGCATGCGCACGTCCAACACGTGTAACTCGCCACTGCTCGTTTCAGTCTGTAGAGGGTGAACAGACACAAGATGTGATGATACGAGATGGGACGAGAGATGAACGAATGGTGTGCCCCACGCTCATCAGGGTTCATGAAGTGGTAGGCGATGGGGCGCTGCTGCATGCGCACGTCCAGCACATGTAACTCCCCGCTGCTCGTTTCGGGCTGAAGGTTAGAGGGTGAACAAATATGAGATGAGAAGAAATGAGCAAGTGGTGGGCCGGAAGCAGGATCCGCGTGCATGCTCCGCGCGAGAGAGCCCCTTGACGTTGACCCCATCGGCATACGAGGCGAGCGCGCCTTGACACACACCACGTGCTCCTCAAAACCCACCAGTGCATGGGATGCCAAGTGCATGGGGTGCCAAGTGCATGGGGTGCCAAGTGCATGGGGTGCCAAGTGCATGGGGTGCCAAGTGCATGGGGTGCCAAGTGCATGGGGTGCCAAGTGCATGGGGTGCCAAGTGCATGGGGTGCCAAGTGCATGGGGTGCCAAGTGCATGGGGTGCCAAGTGCATGCGGTGCCAAGTGCATGCGGTGCCAAGTGCATGCGGTGCCAAGTGCATGCGGTGCCAAGTGCATGCGGTGCCAAGTGCATGCGGTGCCAAGTGCATGTGGTGCCAAGTGCATGTGGTGCCAAGTGCATGTGGTGCCAAGTGCATGTGGTGCCTAAACCCACCAGCGCCATGTATCTTGGAACTCCACAGGAAGCAGGATCCGCGTGCATGCTGCGAGCGAGCCCCTTCACATTGACCCCACCGGCATACGAGGCGAGCGCCGCCACGACGGCGTCCTCCTCGAACCCACCAGTGCATGCGGGGTGCCTACACTTACCAGCGCCATGTATCGGGGCACGCCACAAGAGGCAGGATCCGCATGCATGCTGCGAGCGAGCCCCTTCACATTGACCCCATCCGCATACGAGGCGAGCGCCGCCACGACCGCGTCCTCCTCAAACTTGGGGCACGCCTGCAGCCGCCCCAGCTGCTCCTGGAACGCCCACCGCCCGCCCTCCTCCACGCACCTGGGGGAGGGGAGGGGAGGGTCCGGGGGGAGTGGGGGGGGGTGGGAAGAGTGTGCATGAAGGTGCGGGCGAGTGCCGCCACGACGGCGTCCTCCTTGAACTTGACCGTGTGACAAAGAACAGGAAAAGGGGAGGGGCGGGGGGAAGGGGGGGGAGTGTGGGGGGGTGGGGTGCGGGCGAGCGCCGACGGCATCCTCCTCGAATTTGGGGCACGCCTGCAGCCGCCCCAGCTGCTCCTGAAACGCCCACCGCCCTCCCTCCTCCACACACCTAGGGCCACAGAAAGAAGGGAGAGGGGGGGGGGGGGAGGGGGGGGGGGAGAAGAGGGAGGGGGAGGGCGAGGGGGAAGGTTGGGAGGAGGGGTGGAATGAAATAGAAGCACAGGTGGGGGAAGGAGGGGTGGGGGGGTGGGTTGCCGGGGGGGGAGGAAGAGATGCAGGTGTGTTATCACTCGACTCAACACTCACCATTTCTTCAGAAGCCGCCGCCGGCTGTATTCTCTCTCCACAATCGCCAGAAACCGCACCAGCCGCCCCTTCATGTTCCCCCCGGACATCAGCAGCACCTGCGACAGCTTCCGCGCGTTCGCCCCCTCCGCTCCGCCTTCCCCGCCCCCTCCGCCCTTCACCTCCCCCTGCTTGAACCCCATGATCGTCTTCAGGTACTTCCGCGCAAAGGCCAACACCACCGCGCGCAACACCGCCTCTTCCGCCGCGCCCCCGCCTCCGCTACCGCCTCCGCCTCCCGCGGCTCCGCCAGCGGCGGACGCCGCCCCCGCCCCCGCCGACCCCGCCGCCGCGAGATTCTCCCGCGCGAGCAGCACGATGCTCGTCGCGAGTCGCCAGACGTCGTACTGGTAGTCTGCGATCACGGATTCGTCGGTGAGCGACAATCCGTACATGGGGCCCTCGCTGTCGCTGCCCGACGCTGTGAACGACGACGTGGAGCAGTCGCCGACGATCCACGTCACCGTGCGACTGTTACCGAAACGAGTCAGGCGCTCGTCGCCGCTGTACAATCGCGAGAGGTTATGCGTGGACGGTGGGTGAGAGATGCAGATGAATAGGGATATGAGAAAAGGGAATGCGAGGAAATGGGCCGCCGGTCAGAAAAAAAAACAAAATCAACCCAATCAACTCGCGAGGGCACCGGAACTCGACGAGGTATTCAGAAAACCCAGACCCAGGTGGGTGCTATGGAGTGCCGTGGAGCTGCTTCTATTACCTAGTCACCTGCTAATCGAATCAGCTAACAGCTTTGCGGGAAAGACTGACTGGATCAAAATTCTCTCACCTTAGGTCAGCCCAGAGAAGGTGAGCGCATGAGAGCATCTGAGCTCAAGCACGTGCCTAGAAACACTCGGACACACTTCCTTCACAAGAAATTGCTCACCTTCAACCCAACGGAAGGTGAACACATGAGAGCTTCTGAGCGTGAGCACGTGCTCAACTACCCCCGTTAACTGCTCACATACTCGGTCACATTTCCTTTACAGGAGAATCCTCACCTTAGGTCAGCCCAGAAGAGGTGATTGGTTCCCTGAAAGAAGGAAACCGGGGAGCGGCCAATGAGCGCGTATTTATGCGCCAAGGCGGACGCCGGAAGGCCCTTGTTCCACTCCTCGACGGACGCGATGACGTGCATCTCGCGATCCGACATGGCTGGCCTCGCCATGCCGTTCTCTTGCAGCACGGCGTCGCTCATGGCTGCGTGGAGCTAGTAAGGGGGGTCTGAGAGGTAAAATCCGTTACGCTGCTGAGTGGAGCTAGTCAGGGTGAAAGGGTTGGAGAGGAGACGTCTCGTGACGAGGCTGCGTGGAGTTACGGGTCGAAGAGCGGACAGAAGGAGGTCATCGACTCGTTTGGGAATGTGATCTGGAGAGGGATAACAGTATAAATGCTCGCTGACGGTCCCAATGCTCACTAAAAGTGATTTTCTGCAAGGGCGTAAGTGACTTGGCGCAAGCAGGACTGGCAGGTGATGGGAGAAGCTCAGAATGAAAATCAAAATTCGATGAATCGCAAACCTAAATTATGCCCAACATCGTTTCACACCTCCACCGGAAAGCCGACTAGCGTCGCAAATGTCGATAAAACAGAAGCTCGTTGAGGCGATGGACAGCCCTACTGAGCTTTACGTTGAAGCAGTGGAGCTCAAGGTTTTGTCATTACTGTGGTTGTGAGTGGGAATCTGAGGATCGAACTAGGAAGGCATGAAAGAATCTATGACTGGCCTGGACTTTCACCACGGTTATGTCTGGTACGTTGCAGTCCCAGACGGTAAAGGCTGAAACCAGCTTTTTCACCGTGTAGTACCCTTTTCAAACGCACTGAATGATCAGGACGAAAATGCGCGGGACACTTTTCAGAAACAAGTCCCAGTGTTGACTGATGACATTCAATGGCGGGGAGTGCAGATCAATTCGAGAGCGTGTTCACAAACGCCATCTGTTGAACCAGTCAGATTGAACGGGCGGTCAAGGGCTATAGGTCAGTGACTCGGTGCAAAACCTGCGCGTGTGAGCAGCAAGCAACCTCAAAAACGCCATCTGGTTTCTCGAGCTTGTCGAAACTCCTCACAGAAGGGGCCCTAGTCCCACGGCGTCTCTGAACCCGAGCATCGTTGCGAGGGAACGAAGGTGATTCATTCAGGGACTGCAGGTGGAATCTGAACTGAACTCAGTGGAACCTCGATAGTAGCAGATTCGCGTTGTAAATCTGCCTCAGATCAACAAGAAACAGTACAGTTACCACGCCAGATAATCCGATTATGTTGATTCGTGCGCGTGCATGGAATCTGGAGGAACTCTGACCAACGACATTCCCACCAGCCCCCTCGTCTCCCCTCCCTTAGTCTGAATTCTCTCCCGCCTTGAATTCGTCACTTGACGATACAGACCTGCCTGATTTCGTAGGAAGGACAATCGTCGTCGTTCTCCGTCGGTTTCCACTCCAAGCTCCCAGTGTCGTTGCCACGCTGCGCACAATGACTCCTACGTCGCACCTTGCGATATCGCGAATAAGACTTTTACCATTGGCATTCCAAGCATCCCGCCATTCCGGAACCCAAACCGCAGCAACTCGACCATGCGCCGTAGTCCTCTCGTTAGAAGCACAATCTTCACTAGCACAACCTCATTCGGCTCTTGATACGGCACGGCAGAAGCACCCTCTAACAGCGCGGCCGCGTCGTGACATGCGGCGTGATATGCGCCGCGACATGCGGGTGCGAATCTCGCGCATGGGCGGAGCGCAAGGACCTGGAGCGCCCGGGGGAGCAGGAGAGTCGAGCAGCCAATCAGACGCGGACGCGTGGCGGGAGCTGCTGCGCGGCGGGGAGGACGTGGCGCAAGTCATGTCTGACATGGCTAACATCGTAAGAGCGCAGAATACTGTGTGGCATGGTAAACCCCAACGCCGAACCCTCCAGCTGATGTTTTTATCACATTAATAAAAAATAAAAAAGAGAGTTCCTGCGGGGAACAAGTCATGTCTGACATGGCCAACATCGTAAGAGCACATGCTGGCTTGCGTTGCATCCCCTTCACCTTAAAGCGACGGGCAACTTTTGGCAGTGTTGGGTTCAGAAGTTTTTTTTTTGAACCAGGCTTGCCAGCGCGAAAGTGCTGGCTGGCGAAAACCAGGATTTCGTGCGGACACTTTCCATCCGCAGTAACAGTTCGCCAGGGTTCTGGGTTTTGGGTGGCAAATGTGCACCGTCGCTTTAAGACTCTGAACCCTGAACCCTGAAACTAAACCCTGATTTTTCAACCTTCAACAACACGCACTGAGCTGGACTAGATATCAAGCCTTGAAGGCCGGGACGAGGAGCTGGCAGTTCCACTTTGTGCAATCCACCCACACACTTGCGTCCACAACAATCCACACACAGCTGGACGAGATATCGGGCCTGGAGGGGCGGGAGGAGGAGCTGGCGGTGCAGATGGCAGCAGCAGCGGCCATAGCGGGGAGGGTCAGCACTCTCGACCAGTCGTTCCTGGTGGCGCTTGAGTTCATGATGGGGCAGGCTGACGCTAACAACGACTCCAAGGTGTGTCTAGGCGAGGGGGCAGGGTGGTCACAGCATGGCTTTGGGTCAGCACCTTGTGCCAGTTGTTCCTGGTGGCGCTTGAGTTCATGATGGGGCAGGCTGGTGCAAATAACGACTCCAAGGTGCGTGAGAGAGGGGGGCATAGCATAGTAACGTGAGTGGTACGATGGGGGACGAACCAGGTGGGTATGTATCAGGACCTTGGATTAGATCTGCCCTGATCCAGTATCGGCGTTACAGAAAGCATATGCACCGTCGCCCTAAAGATTTTTTCCCCTGCCCACACTCTTTTTTACCATGCTTGACACTGCGTATTTCAAGCATATTGACTACTCATCTCCACGTTGCATGCACATCCCCCTCTCCCACGCACCCTCCCCCGTTTTTCCCCCTCTTGTCCCTTCTCTCCTCGCAGGGCAGCTGGTTGCTGGAGGTGGTGAAGGAGCAGCTCCTGTCACAACTGCAGCAGAACCAACGGCTGGGCTGTTCAACCGTCATCCCTGGTCGACCACTCATCTCCATTCTGCATGCACTTCCTTCTCTCCCTCTTCCCCCTTCTCTCCTTCCAGGGCCGCTGGTTGCTGGAGGTGGTGAAGGAGCAGCTCCTGTCACAGCTGCAGCAGAAAATGCCTCCCCAGGTGAAACTAGAGGGGTTTTGGCACAGCCGCTGTGCTCCAGCTGCTGTGCTCCAGGTCTGGTCCGACCGATAGATTGCTTGTCGCATTGCCGCTTCTCGCTTCCTCTTCTTCTCCCAGCTCCTTTCTTAGGGTACATTCCTGGAGCGCGTCACAAAAGCCTCGCGTGGAAATGTTTGATGCTTAGGTGTAATGCGGTGCAGAGCGGTACACTGCTTTTGTGACGCCTAAATTAAAGACATGTCTTCGCAGGAATGAACCCTTAGTGGTTTCTCCCCTCCCCTCGCCACATCAGCCTTTTGTTTGGTCGCGTCAAATTCTCTTCTCTTTCACTGCTCCCATTTCCAGGTGCACGTGCTGTCTCTCCTCATCTCCACATCAGCCATTTTTTCGTCGCCCGATTTTTTCCCCGTTTCCCCTTCTCCTGTTTCCAGGTGCAGGTGGTGTCTCATCCTCATCTTCACATGACCCAAATTTTGGTCGCATAAAATATCTTCCTTTTCTCCCTTCTCCTGCTTCCAGGTGCAGGTGGTGTCCCTCCTTGTTGCCACGTGAGCCATTCTTTTGTGCAGGTGGTGTCCCTCCTCCTCCTGCAGGTGCCAATTTCCCCCCTCCTGCCAATTTTTTACACTTCTCCTGCTTCCAGGTGCAAGTGGTGTCCCTCCTTGTGGCCACGTCAGACAAGAACCGCCGGCGAGACATCATCACACGCGCGCTGGCAGGGGGCGGCAAGCTCCCTGCCGAGGCGAGTCCGGGCGGCAACATGGGCGGCATGGGCGGGATGGAACCACCGGAGGTGCATGTGCCTGGAGCCAGGCTGGAGGAAATAATTGCTCAGGCGGACGACCTCGTTGCTGTGAGTGCCGTGTTCTGAGTCGCATGGGCGGAAAGGACAACGTAGGCAAGAGCAAGGGGATGGAACCACCGGAGGTGAGGTGCATGTGCCTGGAGCTAGGCTGGAGGAGATCGTTGCTCAGGCGGACGACCTCGTTGCTGTGAGTGCCTGATTCTCCGTTTGGTTTTCCTTCACGTGTTTTGGGAAGAGGGGGGACAGCATCGGCGGGATGGAACGGAACCACCGGAGGTACATGTGCCGGGAGGGAGCCAGGCTGGAGAAAAACATTTCCCAGGCAGCCTACTTTTGAGGCGCCTCAAAAGGAAGTCATTTCCCAGGCGGATGACCTCGTTGCTGTGAGTGCTGGTGTGCGTGTTTGGTTTTCGTTGAAGCACATTGCAATCCATGCATGAAGGGTATGGGTGGCAAGGGCAGCAAAGGAATGGGTTGAATGGAACCACCGGAGGTGCATGTGCCGGGAGCCAGGCTGGAGGAAATCATTGCCCAGGCAGACGACCTCGTTGCTGTGAGTGCTGCTGAGTGTGCTGCTGTGAGTGCCTGGTCCTTCTTTATGTAGTTTGGGGAAAAGGGGGACAGCAAGGGCATGGAAGCACCGGAGGTGCATGTGCCAGGAGCCAGGCTGGAGGAAATCATTGCCCAGGCAGACGACCTCGTTGCTGTGAGTTCTTGTGTGCTGGCTTGAGGTTGCTAGTGGTGTGAGTCTGTGCTCTCCGCGTGCGTCACATGGGCATGTGCACGATGGCCGGCATGGAACCACCGGAGGTGCATGTGCCGGGAGCCCGGCTGGAGGAGATTCTAGCCCAGGCAGACGACCTCGTTGCTGTGAGTAACATTGACGGCATGGGATCAAGGGCATGGGCATGCGCAGCATGGGATGGAACCACCGGAGGGGGAAGTTTCTGGTGCCAGGCTGGGGGAGATTCTAGCCCAGGCGGATAACCTCGTTGCTGTGAGTGAAGGGGGGTGAAGGGGGGTGAAGGGGGGTGAAGGGGGGTGAAGGGGGGCGAAGGGGGGACGGCATGGGCGGCGTGGAATCATGAGAGGTGCATGTGCTGAGAGGCAGGCTGGGGGAGATTCTAGCCCAGGCGGATACCCTCGTTGCTGTGAGTGCTGAACAAGGTGACTTTTGAGTCAACTCAAAAGTCACCTGGGGGAGATTTTTGCCCAGGCGGATACCCATACCCTCGTTGCTGCGAGTGCTGAACCATGAACCCTCCTTCTCCCCATCCACCATCTTTTCTTCCCTCCTTTAATTCCCCCCACCCTCAACCACCAGTCAATGGAGGAGCAGTTGCCCATTCAGGACCGCCGTCTGCTGGCGCACGTGCTGCTAGCAGCCAGGGGGGCGAGCAGAGGGTCCTGGATGCCCCCCCCTCCATCAGTGATTGCGCACGGGATGAGGCGCAATCACTGATGGGGGGGGGGGGCATCCAGGACCCTCTGCTCGCCCGCCTGCTGCTAGCAAGGGAGGAGGCGCGGACCCTCATGGCGGGGCATCCAGGACCCTCTTCTCATCCCCTCGCTTCCCTCCATCCACCATCCCCGCCTTACCCCCCACCAGTCAATGGAGGAGCAGCTGCCCATTCAGGACCGCCGTCTGCTGGCGCGCCTGTTATTAGCAAGGGAGGAGGCGCGGACTCTCATGGCGGGGGGCGTTCAGGACCCTCGCAACGACGTGCGCCGCCTCAAGAATGTTCCCGAGGCTGAGGTACGGGAAGGAGGTACGGTAAGGGGGAGGAGGCACAGTCTCACATGGGGGGGGGCGGCGTTCAGGACCCTCGCAACGACGTGCGCCGCCTCAAGGAGGTTCCCGAGGCTGAGGTACAGGAGGGAGGTACAGTAAGGATGTATGGGAAGGAGGTTCAGGAAGGAGGTTCGGGAAGGAGGTTCGGGAAGGAGGTTTTTGTTGGGAGGAGGTTTGGAATGAGGTACGGGGAATGCGATGTTTATATCAATACTGGTGTGTGTGTCTCAACTACTGTTAGGTCTTTTGTCTGCCCGCCTCTTGTGTGTGTGTGTGCGTGGCTTTCGTGTGTGCGCGGCTTTCGTGTGTGCGCGGCTTTAGTGTGTGCGCGGCTTTAGTGTGTGCGTTTGCCCGTGCCACACAGGTGCGGTTCATATCAACACTGGTGGCCATGAGATCTCCAGATTTTCTGCGGAAGCGGATACTTGATGTCATGGAAGGAAGGGAGGAGGGCGAGTATATAAAGGGCAGTGACGGCCCTATCAAGGTAGGCTGTGCTTTATCTGGTACATGATATTCTATAAGTGCCTTCATTGTCTCTCTGTCCCCTGCCCTTTCACACCGTTCCCAACCCCTTCACACTGCACATCGCTCCTGGACCCTTCACACTGTTCCCTGACCTGTCACGTCGTTCTCAGACCTTGTGTGTGACTAACTTGCACACTGCATTCCGTGTGCAATTGGCATTGGCAGGTTCAGCAATCAAAGGGCTCTGCTCCTGTTCGGCCAGGTCACCTGCTGGACACCGTAACCAAGGTACACTACGCATTTTCAAACTCTCAAATGTTTTGTAAATAAGATAGCCACACTGGCTGGTATGGCAAGTTACAAAAGTTTATTCCTTTGTCCTGGGGTGCTGATGCAGGTCCTTGGCGGAATGTACAGGACAGGAGGGTCAGGGGTAACGGTTCAACAACTTGAATGGGTGAGCTGTTCGCATTTATTATTTAGTTATTAACAATTGTGCTCAACAATCAATCTGCGAAGTTCTTGTGCCGACTGTTACTACACTCAAACTACATCTTTGTTCCTTTTGCTCGCAGATACGAAAGGAGACGCTTGATGCCTTACAAAGAATAGGATACAGTCAATAACTGTATGCAATTGGTCGTTAGCCAAGCCATACAAGTTATCGTGTTCATTGTAGCCAACTCTGGGGGTTGTAGCACACAAGTTATCGTGTTCGTTGTCACCAAACCATTGCTATGATCGTAGCATGGGAAGGAAATAAATGGTCGAATGCTAGTTGAGATTCTGGAATGGAGATGCGTGATACAATGTGAAACAAACAAAGCAAGCATGCAAGGTTATCAAGTAATGTTGCGCAATTGTTCCTACCTACATGACATCAGAAGAATCATGAATATGCTAGATAATGCTTGCAGTGATTGTAACGAGAGGAGAGTATTGAAAGGGAAGAAAGAAAATATTGAAAGGGGAATACTTCAAAACCTGTTACGTTTGTGGGAATACTTGAAGGCTGTTACCTGTATGTTGAATCGAGATTGAAACTGTAATGTAAGAAGAACTCCGCCCATGCGGAATTGCAGTGACTGAACCTTCCGCACTTTCGCGGAATCGCGGGGGCATGCGCTTCCATCAGCGCGCGTGGCTCGGCTTTCATTGGCTGCCGGCGAAATCGCGCGCATCGGCGGAAATCGCGTTTCTCTCAAAAGAATCGACCCAAATTGCTCCGACTTCGCCACGTGGGCGTTTTTCTTAATTGAATGGACCGCCTTTCCCCCCGCCCCCCCCAACCTGTTTTTCCCACCCTTCCCCTCCGAAATTCGGGCACCCGCTGGATTTTTGTGGAATCACAAACAGTGCCGAATACATCCTCCCCACATCATGCCAAATCCTCCGTGTAGTTGTGGCATGCCACATCAGCTTTTGCAATTGACTCTTAGAGCGTATTCCTATCCTCGTATCAAGAAAACCTCATATCAAGATTGTACTTTTTGCCTGGTAAAAGTAGCGAGAGGTTTTGGGTTTAGGGGAATTTTCAGTGGGAGGTTGATATGAGGTTTTCTTGATACGAGGATAGGAATACGCTCTTAATAATTTCGGAGGTTGCTTCTCAATCACTAGAGGCTCTTATGCACGTTGATTGTATAATGTTTTTTTGGATTAGCCCATGTCATTAATGCTGGGCGCAAGAAAACACATGACAAATATCCAAGAGTTTTCTACGTTTTATATATTTTCTATCTTTTGTTTTCAAACCATAAAAAAAACTAGAGTTAAGTTTTACTAATTAATAATAGTAATCACTCTATGGCAAATCAAAATTAACTATATTTGAATTAGGTAGATATATTGTTTGATTTTTATGTTTGGTGTTATTAAGACAAGAATTAGTAACAAATAATTACAATTATTCTACAAATATATGTTACTGCAGCAGCATATCATTAACAAAATCCATATTACTGCTTAAGATCTTATTAAAATTCATATTATATTTAATTGTTATGCTCAAGCTATTACTAATTTCAGAATATATCAGATTTTGGTGCGCGAAGAAAATCACCAGTATTCTGTCCAATCAGACATCGCTCGCATATTGAAATCTTATCGTTACGAAAAAGCATGTATTCATGACTGTTTGTGATTAAACGAAATTCCAGTGGGTGCCCGAATTTCGGAGTTGAAGGGCGGGAAAAACGGGTTGGGGGAGCGGGGGGGAAAGCCGGTCCATTCAATTAAGAAAAACGCCCACGTGGCGAAGCCGGAGCAATTTGGGTCGATTCTTTTGAGAGAAACACGATTTCCGCCGATGCGCGCGATTTCGCCTTGGCTGCCGCAATTTTTTTCCGTTCCAAACATCTCATTCAAGCGACCCCTCTGCTGCACCTGGTCGCTGAAACCTCTCGAGGGTTTTCTTTGTGAGCTGCCCATGGTAGCGTTCTACTGGATCGCTCCCCGGTACCAATTGCGAGTTCGGTACCGCTAGCAGGGACTGCTTTGCTTCTGGGTTTCTTCCGCTTTCCCACTAAACAAAGTTCATTAGGTGTTCCTGTCCTGAAATTGGGGGGAAATTGGCGCAGACCATGTGTACCAAGTTCGGGAACCAATCCTGAAGTGGCCCAGCTAGTTAGCTGGTTCACTTCCGAAAGATGAGGTCCCGGGATCAAATCCCCCCTGCGGCGTGTTCTGCCAGCCCCCCAGAAGGGGGTTACACAGGTGCTTATCTGGGAGTGGATACAACAACCTCGATACCCAGCGAGTCGTGTAAACAAATGGGTAGGCGGGTTACGACCGACACCCGGGGTAATACACCAAGGGGGTTTCCCCATAACCTTTACCTTTACCAAGTTCGGGAACCTGTCAGCCTCCGTGCCGTAAACTCCAAAATCCAACAGTGCAACAAAAAAACCGAAAACGGCAATTCCAACCAATCCAGCAACCACTTCCACTTGGTCAACTTCGCCCCAGCTGCGCCTGCGCTTCCTTCGCTCCCTTCCCTTCCCCCTTCGTTGGTCCGCGCGACAATTTCAGGGGAAGGGTGAATGAATCGACTCCGCGACAGTATGAGGTTCAGTCAGTCAGAGCAGCAGAACAGAAGGCATCCTGCAGCAGCAGTTGAAGCTGGTTGGAGCAAATAGTGAAATAAAAACCGAAGCCCAAGGGGGTGTAGTTCCCTGCATGAGAAGGTTGTGCTGTGACTGACGGCAGTCTGTTGGATATTCCTTGCTCAGATTAGCTTCCAGTTTTTGCTATCTCAAGAACGCTGGTGGTATGCATTTTGGCGAACAACAGCTGGGACTTCTACCTGTCAACGCGTGAAGCCGTTTCTGCTTTCGGAAGTTGTAGTCCACGCAGTGATTTTGGGTGAGGTACGTATCCTTCAATATCTTGAGTCGTCCTTCTGAAAATCGTCCACCTTACCTATTGTTGTTTCCCGGTCGGCCTTGTACTCCCACTAGATTGTTCTCCATATGATCCCCTTTTCCCTGAACTCACACATCAAGCGCGAAAAACCGTAGCTGTGCCAACCATAACTTCGGTTTATGCATCCGCAAGCGCATATATTTCAAAAACATATCTTTAGCGCTGTGGTTACCTAGTGCGACATGCTCTACATGGACCTTCTTCAACCAGCAGTGCGTTTTTACCTTATTTACTGTCCTGCTCCAGACCTAATGCTCTTGATCGCCATCATCCTTCGTTTCCAACTCCCACCAGGTTCGCCATTGGATCGGGCGAAGGCGGAAGCTACCGGAACAGCGACTGTAGCCTTTTCACCGGAGCCAGCTGTTTATACCAAAACAGACTCAATATAACCAGCTGTTAAGGCCAGTCAGCACAGATAGCCAGTCAAAAGCCGCTTCATCGGAGCTACCGATGTCCACCCTGCAGGTCATAAGTCACCTCGATAGAAGCCGTACGATGTGGGGATAGTTACACCTTTAGCTACCGACAGCATTAATTATAAGATCCCGTCACCAACAGCAGTAGCAGCAACAGCCGATCACGATGGGGAGCGAGGCCGTTTTAAAGACGTTCTCAGGAGAGGAGCTTGACGAGGCCACGAATAACTACTCGCGGGAAAACTCGCTCGGTCGCGGCGGCTTCGGCACGGGCTATCGCGGAAAGCTCGCGGATGGTTCCCCCGTGCTTGTAATGAAGCTGAACCCCGATAACACCCGCGAGGCGGCGGAGAAATTCACCCGCGAAGTGACCATCCTCACGCGCGCGGACCACCCGCATCTGGTCAAGCTCCTCGGATACAATCCCGAGGCACGCTGTATCGTGTACGAGTCGCTCCCTGGGGGAACCCTGGAGGACCGTCTGCTGACGGAGGGGGGACGGAAAACGATGAAGCAGAAGCACCGGCTGCGGATCGCGGCGGAGGCGTCAGAGGCGTTGCTGTTCCTCCACCATCTCGAGCCGCCGATCCTTCACCAGGACGTGAAACCCGGTAACGTTATGTTGAACGAGGACCTGTCCTGTAAGGTCGGAGGAGTCGGTCTGGCGAAGTTCCTCCCCGCGAACGACTCGTCGATCTGGGGAACGGTGGGTTACATCGACCCGTTGCTTCTTCGCACGGGGAAATACGGTCCGCAGTCGGATCTGTACGGGCTCGGGCTGGTGATCTTGCAGCTTCTGACCGGAGAGAAGGTGAATAAGGTGCTCGAGTTTGCGAAATTCGGGTTGGAGGGGATTCTGGATCATTTGGATAAGACGGTTCAGTGGAACCCGGAAATTGCGAAGGAGGTTGCGGAGGTGGCACTCAAGTGCCGGGACAGGACGAACAGGCCGGATCTGGAAACGGTTGTGCTGCCCATGTTGAAGAAATTCGCGGAGCAGACCAAGGGGGAGAAGGATGCGGATGCTGCTCCGCCTGCCGCTGCTGCAGGTGGTGCTAAGGGTGGTGGAGGGACGAGTAAGGGGCACGAGAAGAAGGGAGCGGCCGCTGCTGCTGTTGCTGCTGCTGCGCCGCAGAAGAAGTCGTTGTTTGGGTACTTCTTTGGCAAGCGGTGAAGGGCGGAGGGTTCGGGAGGAGGGGAAGGGTGGAGGTTAAGGGAGGAGGCATTTGAGGCTCCTCAAAAGTGCGGCGGCAGCTGCTGCTCTGCGTAAGAAGTCGTAGTTTGGGTACTTCTTTGGCAAGCGGTGAAGGGCGGCTGGCTGTTGAGGGAGGATGGAAATTGATGAGGTACAGGAAGGAGGTGAAGGGACGAGGTAAAGGAAGGAGAGAGAGGAGGTGAGAGGAGGAGGTGAAGGGAACTTAGGAGCCAAGCTGCGGAAGGAATGGATGTAGGGGCACGTGTGTGGGCAGCAGCAGATCTGTGTTAGCGGCAGTGGGTGGTGGGAGGGAGGCTTGTAAGACGCGAGCGCGCTGCATTCGGTGCATTCAGTTTGGTGATGGGGTTGGGGATTGATGTTACGATAGGTTGTTCCTCAATCGACTCAACAAGATTGGGTGGTGGTTTTAATGCCACTACAGGTAGTGGCTCAGGAAGGATCTGAAGCAGAGGAGAGTTCGTGGAGAGTTGGGGGGAGAGCAAGAGGTGTGTGTGGGGGGAGGGAGAGGAGTGTGGGGGGATAAGGGGGAGAGAAGCTGTGGGTTGAAGGTGTCAAGGCGACTGTGAACTGGTGCCTGGGCCTTGCCTTGTGTGGCCGGTACTGGCTGGGTGTGACTGGGCGTGGCTGGGTGTGACTGGGCATGACTGGGTGAGACTGGGAATGGCTGGGTGCGACTGGGCATGGCTGCGTGTGACTGGGCATGGCTGGGTGTGACTGGGCATGGCTGCGTGTGACTGGGCATGGCTGGGTGTGACTGGGCCTGGCTGGATGTGGGTGGGTTGGGCTGGGGCTGACTGGGTGTGGGAGGGGTGTGTGTATGTATTGTGACAGGCTACCTGGACCACACATTCAGGAGGCTAAAGGTTTTCAAATGAAGCAGGCTCGTGTGGCAGAAAACATACCTTTTGATGGCTGTAGGGAGGTGTGGTTTTACCGTATGTGCTGAAAGGCTAGGTTGGGTAGGTAGGTTGATTTGGGTTGGGTCTGATGTAGTCGGATCATGCTTATAAGGCGGGTGTCCATGTTGCTGGGTGGGTACGCAGTGCCTGTGGAACATGCACCCTGCTAGGAATGAGCAGAATGTAGGTCAAACTTTCATCAGAGGGGTGAGCAGCTGGCCATGTGCTGTGCTGCCTTTTATCAAGTGTAGTGTATGCACCTTAGGGTAGGGTGGGTAGGGTGAGCAGCTGGCCATGTGCTGTGCTGCCTTTTTTTTCCCACTTTTTTTTTGCCATTGAGAGGGGTGGGTAGGGTTTGTTATAGGCTGGTGCAGTCATGTTTTGTGGGCTACTCTCCATGCTGTATCGGCTTATGATGCTCGCTTGATAACAAAATCGATTGTCATGGCATTTTTCTTACGCACAAACTAGATAAGTGAAGCAAACTGAAACGAGAACATCTTTGATGTCTATGATTGGACAATAGAATTTTCTTGCATCAGCGCTACGTGTACCACGTGTCAACCTTTGGATCCGACGTGAAACAGCAGCCATTGATGCTGAAGCAGTGACTCATCACAAGTCTCCTGTGGCCCTCATCCCTCATCCGATTGCCGAGGATTTCCCCACACGAACACGCAAACGAACCCACCACTCACGTTTGTCCAATAAGATCAGAGAGGTCAGGCAGGCGAGGGGGAAGTTGACTCGGGGAACCGCCAGTCACCTTGAGCACATGCCAGGGTGTCTTCTGATGTCGTGGGATGAATTGACGACCTGTGATTGGAGGGGCATTTCGAGTAACTCACACGAGCCACAGACAAGCTTGCGATTGGTGCTGGTTATGGATGACTCTCCCATCAAGACGGTTCGGAATCTCGTCAAATCCTCCTGACGGTACCGAGGCGCATGGAGAGTGACGGGACGGGACGGGACAACCTCAGTGCGAATATGGCCAAGTGCTCTGCTTTTGCGAAGGATGGTGCACTCACGAAACGTTTATCAGCGTTCGTCAGCACTTTATTCTCATGCATCACATGGTAACCATATCCACATTGGTCGCAGATTGTCAGATGGGATGGCATTTTTTGTGGCCATGAGAAGTTGGGTGGCGAAGGAACGTGGTTTCAGAAGGGTGACAATGAATGCAATAAGATGAAAGGTGGGTTGTGTGGGATACGGGAGTGACAAAAAGCTTACGCACTTTTCCAACCACCACTGAGTCCATGAGGTTCTACCAGTAGCAGAGATTGGTTGAGTTCGAGCAATCCTCAGTCCCTGCAAAGCTTTTCTCATGGCGTCAACATGCTAATATATGCCAGGGTACTGAGCAATGACGGATAAATAAACTCATAAGATACACTGTCTCTGAGATTAGAAGCAGACTGCAATCAGCTGGCTTCTCCCTTCGTTGCTCCAACAGCAGTTGTGGCTGTGGTGACCCAAAGGCCACTGCAGTAGAACTGCTTGGTTGAAGGGTGTGAACGCCGGCTGAGTAAGAAATCGCAATCATGGCGGCCGTGTCTGCATCAGTTCCCCGCGTAGCCGCTCACGCAAGTGGCATCTCGAATTGCTCCTCAGCGAAACTCGAGTCTGCATTTAACGGAGTCTCTGTGACGCCATGGAAGCAACAATCTATGCTCGCCAGCCAGCTTGCGTCTAAGGCCGCAAGAAGAGGCTCGCCTAGGGTCGTGGAAAAACTCGTGCCCGGAAAAATCGAGGCAACTATGGAGTTCTTTAAGGGCAAAATGTCCGAAGGGTTTCAAGAGGATGACATGGAGTACGCCCTAGCCACTGTCGTCGAAGCAAGTAAGTTAAAAAATCTTCCGGGAGAAGTATGATTGGTCAATTCTGAATGTGACGCGTAGGTTGCACGTTGCCGTTGACTAAAGCATTTATTCTTACTAATTTGACCTGCTTGATTGCCTAATTGCTTGATTGTGGATTGCTTGCTTTCTTGCTTGGTAAATTGCACAGATGAAGTGAAAAGCAACGTGGATGGTTTCGTCGTCAAGATGTCCGACGGCTCGCTTCTCAAATGCGCTCACACCAACCCCGATGGCGCAAGGCTCCCTGACTACACGGCTCAGCCGGCCATCGTTCTCAAGCTCGAGGACGGAAGCGGCATTCTTCTCCCGATAATTGTCTGTAAGTAGATATCGGCACCGCTCTCTCTGAATTCAGATAACTGTTCTTTAAACTATCTGCTCTCACTGTTATCCAGATGGCTTTCTTAGCCCGCTGATTTGCCGAGCTCCTGTTGGCAGATTTTTCTCGTTTCTATCCTGTGTCGTTGATTGTTCTTGTTCCTTCTCTCTTTCATCGTCCTTTCGCAGTGGACTTGCCGAGCCAAATGGCTCAAGAAGCCATCCGAAATGTCCCACTCGTGAGTACTTGCGAACTTTCAATCACATCGAGAAGCCTTCGTCGAAAACAACTATTTTGCCGCTTGAGCCTTCTGACGTTTGATTATCTTCTGTTATGTGTTCAGGCCAGGCCAACGGTGTACCTGGTGATGAGGGACATGATTGACATGATGGGATACAAGGTACGGATACAGCGAACCAGTGCAACATCAGCTTAAAGAAAAAAGGAAGCAAAGAACAGTAAAAGAGCAAGCAGCGCAGCTTTTATGTTCTGGTTTTCGACACTGATGATCCCAATTGACGTTACCCGTGTTGCTCTGTTACAGGTGAAGCTGGTCCGCGTCACTCACCGTGTGTGCGAGGCGTACTATGCCCGAATCTACCTCGAGAAGGTAAATATCCTGGACCACCAAACAGCCATTCACGGAAATTTCTTCTCTCTGCCACCCTGGAATGGAATTTTTAACCGCTGTTTGTGCTGCTTGTTTGTATTAATCACACACCCTACAGGTTGGCGAAGGTGGAGGAACGGTATTCAGTCTTGACCTGAGGCCATCTGATGCTATCAACCTGGCAATCAGAGCGAGGGTACGTCATCTCGTTTTTTAAACCTAACAAACATGGGATTTCTGTACTAACGTTTATTCATGGCCGTTTTCCACTCTGCATGTCAATCCATACTTCTTTTGCATGCCAATTGTTTTGCTTCTCGATTTCCAGGTGCCCATTCAGGTGAACAGGGCTCTGGCAGTTGGAGATGGCGTGAGAGTCGTCAGCACCGCGCCTCAGCCAGCAGCCCGTTCTGGCCGGACAGTTCGCCGGCGCAACTTTGCGCCCACAGAGGAGGACATGTGAGTCAGTCTGTTCTTGGATGGAACGTTGCACTTGAAACATTGAGAAGCGCAGAGGAACGAACCATGCTGTGCAGCATCCTGGGCATTTTGCTCTCCTTCATAAATGCTGAGAGTTTGCATTGCATTGAAAGTATATGTGGAAATCGGTACCGGTACACAAACTGAGTCTTGCAATTGATAAAAAATTCTGATTGCAGGCCTGATGCGTCAAGCATGGTGCTGCAAGACCTTACAGCGGAGTTCAGACTGCGTCAAGACATGCAGAAGGCCATAGAAGAGGAGCGGTTCAATGATGCAGGTATGGGCATGAACTGTAAAGAACTATGAGAGTGGTGGGATTACCGACAGAAATTATCTCCATCTGTATTCCTAATCTCATGGAACGCTGGCCACATTTGGAATTGCTACAGCGATGCCAGTTTCATGCCATTTCTGACCCTCCATCCCCAACCCCTTCACCCATTCCCAATCCCTCTCTTGGTCTAACGCCCATTCCAGCTAAAATCCGTGATGAGCTCACAGCCTTCCGCATGCTCAAGGCCAGGCATGAAGACTAAATCGCGAAGCTAGACTTGTTGAAAACGCTAGAGGAGTTCAACTGTGCATGACTGGAAGTGCCATAACGCGCGGCTGCGAGCAATCTGCCTGCTGCCGGGGTTCCTCTCTGGTTTGTAATGCTCGGGAAGCATAAAGTGCGTGTGCTCTCATTAGGAACTGCAGAGCCGCCAGTCAATTGCTGAGTGATCTGAGTGTAGGGTGTACATAGGTTTTGTGAGATTTTGTTTTGAATGTGTTATATATTGTGCATTTTGTTAATGAAACGCGGCACTATTATCATTCACACTTGCACCACAGGAAATTGGGACTCTGTCTGCAAGGCGCTACCTATCGCACTGTAAGATGACTTACAACAAACGTACGGGTAAAATCAACCCCATTGTGTCAAGATAGTAGCTTAGGAGGCTAGGGTTTGGGAAGAGAGAGTTGGCCAAGATAAGAGGGTTGCACTAACATTGGGTGTACAAGTTATAGGAAAGGGGAGGTGGTGAAGGGAGGTAGACCACCTAACGACAAGATAAGGTGATACTACACTACTAGCTAGCAATGCAATTATATAAGAACAACACATTCTGACACATCGGTACTCATGGAGAAATAACATTGGAATTGCTGTGCTCTAGTGGCTGAAACAAACGTACTGATACTGGTAGTAGCTACATCAGTCCAAGATTTCCAACACATCTGGTCGCATAATTTCAATCCCATCAACAACATGTCGAATCATCGGCCAATCAGGAGTCGCTGTCAACACCTCCGGGCATGCCCCCTCCATTCCCCCATCTCCCCCTCCATCCCCCACTCCACCACCCTCCTCCCCACCACCCCCCACCAAGATCGTATCTTCCGATCTTGTACCCGCTATAGACGGGTTCCATGCAAACGCTTGTGGCGAGCCCACATAATACCGTACACCCGGTTCCGCTTTCCACTCCCTAGTCCTGTACCCCGTCGCCCCCCCTTGGTGCTGATGCAGCCACTCATCCCGAAACCCTCTCTCCTCATAGGCCCGTTGGATACTCGCCATGATTGCGTCTGACGTGGCGCCGACACGCGTGCTGGCGATGGCAACGCTATCCACGTAGGTGACAGCGGTGTGCTTATAGCGAAGGGGCGAGTCAGCGGGGAGCGGCCCGAAGTGGATGACGCGGGAGAGGGAGGCGATAAGCCCGTGACGCCGCCCGGAGAGGGTTATGAGAAGGCGTGACTGTAACGAGGGAGGGGGCGTAAGGGGGAAAGGTGGGGGTCGAGAGGGGAGAAAAGGTTACAAGAAACAAATGCGAAAGAGGAAGAGCTAGCAGGGAGGGCGATGGCAACGCTGTCCACGTAGGTGACCGTGGTGTGCTTGTATCGAAGGGCCGAGTCAGCGGGGAGCGGGCCGAAGTGGATGACGCGGGAGAGGGAGGCGATAAGCCCGTGACGCCGACAAGAGAGGGTTACGAGGAACCGTGGCTTTAATGAAGGTTGGGTTGGGGGGGAAGGGGGGGAAAGGGGGAAAAGGACAAAGAAACGAGTGGGGAAGAGGGAGCAGGGAGGCGAGTACGGGATGCGGGGAGGGGGGGTGCACTAAAATGGGGAATTGTGGAGAAAAAAATAAACAGGCTGGTTAACACCCTACTCCAGCAGCATTGGAGCTTCTGACCTACGCTGGCTAACCAAACCCAACTCATTCATTTTCTCGCCCTCCCTCACTCACTCACCCATCACCCTCACTCACACATTCACTCTCTCACTCAACCTCACTCACTCATTCACTCCCTCACTCACTCACCCTCCCTCATTTACTCACTCTCTTTCTCACCTTTGCAACATTAGAAGTGGGCAGCGGATGCCGCCACTTATCCATCCTCTCATCTGCGCCCACCAGCAATAAAATAGGGTGAATTCCCCTCGCATAACACGCGCCCGCCACCGCCCCTGCGACCTCCTTCTCCGTCATCCCCCTCCTTAGCCCCCGCGCCACCTCCCCCAGGAGCTCCCCGCACTGCCGGGCTAGAACCCGGTATTTACCCACTTCGAAGGGGGTAAGAGTGGCTCTTAACTCGGAGAATATTGGGGTGAGAATGTCTCCCGTGTCTGCCTCGGGTTTGAACCCGCGACCTAGCGTCATGAGCCTAGTCGGGGGTTCGACGGAATGGGGGGAGTGGGGTAAGAAGGGTTGAGAGAGATGGGGGGTTGGACGGAACGAGTCATGTCTCCTGTGTCTGGCTCAGGCTTGAACCCGCGACCTAGCGTCATGAGCCTAGACGGGGGGTGGGCGGGAGTGCGGGAATAGGGAAATGAAGGGAATGGGGGATAGGGAAGATGAGGAATGGGGCAAACAAGTAGTGTCCCCCGTGTCTGGCTCGGGTTTGAACCCGCGACCTAGAGTCATGAGCCTAGACAGGGGGTGGGAAGGATTGGGGGAATGGGGGAACGGGGGGCGAGGAGGGAGGGGGGTTGAGGGAGATGGGGGAATGGGGGAAATGAGTCATGTCCCCTGTGTCTGCTCTGCCTCGAGCTTGAACCCGCGACCTGGAGTCATGATGAGCCTGATATGGGGGTAGGGGAGATGAGATCAGGAATTGGGAGGGAAGGGGGGAATGGGGGAATGGCGGGGGTCAGGGGATTGGGGGGGTATGGCAAATCGTTTGTGTCAGGTTTACCGTACCAAAAGTATTGTAACATTTTCCAACCTACCTGTTCAAGCAGGCAGAGTCGTCCCAGAACCACGGCGTGGCAAACACTTGAATGCTGCCATTCGTATTGCACTGCACTGCGTCACCTGTTACATTGTGAAGTCCAAAATTTACTGTACCAAACCTATTGTGTCAAATGTACTGTACGATAACTCTCCTTACTTCACCTACCTGTTCAAGTGAGCAGAGTCGTCCCAGAACCATGGCTTGGCGAAAACTTGAATGCTGCCAAGCCCTGCGAGCTCCTCTGCTGTAATTCGCTCCGCCTCGATGTTACTGGTTACCAGCACCACCCTGTCGGCATCCACAAACATAGACGCCACTCCCTGCAGGAATCAGGGTGTAGGGTTGATGATTAGTGTAGAACGATTAGTGAACAGCCTTCTGCCTCGATGTTACTGGTTACCAGCACCACCCTGTCCGCGTCCACAAACATAGACGCCACTCCCTGAAATGGGTGTGGGGGGGAGAGGGTCGGAGAGGGGGGGAGAAAGGAGAATTGGCCCCTGGTGAACGACAGAGTAACACGAGTCTGCCTCGATGTTACTGGTTACCAGCACCACCCTGTCGGCATCCACAAACATAGAGGCCACTCCCTGGGGAGTGGGGGTGGAGTGGAGGACGGTGGAATGATGATTGAAAAATAGCCCTGCCTCAATGTTACTGGTTACCACCCTGTCTGCATGAAGAAATATATAGGTTACACCCAGAATCGGAAATTGGGGAGGTATGGGTTTTTGGTAACCCGGTAACCGAATTCCTTTCATCTGGCACTGGCTTTGTGCCCTACCTGCTGAGTGTAAAGGCTGACGTAATTTCGACCGCCGGATGTGAGCCAGAAGAAGTTAGGGACGGACGAGATCAGCGCGGACTGGATCCCGCGATCCCGCAAAACTTGCCGCAATCGGCGCACTTTCTCCTGAAAATCCGCGCGACGCGGCTCGTCAACCTCCTCAATCTCAACCTCCTCCACGTCCTCTGCTGACGTGGAAGAATCTGACGCCAGTGCGGGCTCAGATGACGGTGAATCCATGAATGATTGAGTTACTGCCACGTGGATTCGTGGCGAAATTACGTCGAAGTGACTGACCAATCAAAGGCTGATTACGAAAAAAACTGGACGGAATGGCGGACTACCAACCGGACAGGTTGAGCCGGGGCAGTTCACAATAGGAACCAACCTAAGTAAGCGTTGAAGTAGCCACCAGTTTCGTTCAGAACAAGACTCGACGTTAAAGCGAGCAGGCAAAATAGTGAAGGGAGGCCCAGTTTGAAAGTGTGACACTGTTTCGGGAGGGTGCTCTAACCTCGACAAGAATGGGAGAACTATTCATCAAAAACTTGGGTAGCCAAGGAGAGAGGAAGAAGACTCTAAGGTGATTGGACAGCTAGGTTTAGGGTCCAATGCGAACACATTCATTGGTGGGCTTATTCTCCAATTCATTCCAAGAAAGGCGACAGGGATTATGTGCGACAGTTGAGCGAATACAAATGTCCGCCAAGAGGGGAGTTGAGTTTACAAAACGAACTCGCGCGAGAGAACAGGGCCACCAGAAAATGTGCAGAGGGCAGTAGCGAGCACGACTGAACCAGCGGGCCCACCCCCACAGCTTTCAAAGTGGACCTGGGTTGCACGCCACCCAGTGATAGCCTCAGTAGCGCTAAGGATACTGCACCAAACGCCGAAAAGCAAAGGGAGCGTAAAAAGCGGTGCTGAGACGTGCAAAAGAGAGCGAGGCCTGCTTAGCGTTTTAGTTCAGGGACACACGGCCATAGCGTCTATATTGCGTACCTCCATAGTACTGGCGCCGTCATTATCACCCAGAAAAGCGACAACATTTCGAGTGTCGACGCAGGTAATTAAGTTACAGGAACCTACATTCGTACGGACTGCAAGTAACAGTGCCGGCGCTACTCGCGTCCGGACGGATTGCTAGGAAGCGCTGCACCGGTATGTGATTTAGGACTGCTTGCAAGGCTGCTTCTAGCCAGAGAACTCGAGGTCTCACGGATTGCAATGCATTGCGCCGCGCCTCCTCGTTTTCAGACGTATTGCAAGGCCTTGTGCCTCGCCTGCATAGTAGGTGACGGAGTGCAACGCGCTGCGCCGCGCACGCACGTTTCCAGGAGGGAATGCTGCGCACTGCGCCGCGCATGCTCGTGCGAGTACACATTGCAACGCGCTGCGCCGCGGGAGCTCGTTTTCCGTAAGGAATGCTCCGCACTGCGCAGCGCATGCTTGCTCGGGGACAGATTGCAACGCGCTGGGCCGCGCATGCTCGTTTTCAAGAAGGAATGCAACGCACGGAACCGCGCATGCTCGTTCATTGACGTATTGCAACGCACTGCGCCATTCAAGCTCGTTTTGGCTGCGCCACGCCTGCTCGTTTTCAGTCAAATTGCAATGCACTGCGCCGCGCATGTAAGTTTTGGGACGGCTTGCAATGCAATGCGCCGCGCATCCGCGTTTTGGGGCGGGGAGCAATGCACTGCGTCGCGCCTCCTCGTGATGAAGCCCATTGCAAGGCACGGTGCCTCGCTTGCTCGCTTTCAGATGGATTATAAGGCACTGTGCCTCGCCTCTTCGTCTTCCTACGGACTGCAGAGCACTGTCCGTACCGACTGCTCATTTTCGTAGGGAATGTAAGGCTCTGCGCCGTGCCTCCTCGTGTTCAGCCTTCTTCTGCAATGCACTGCGTCAAGCCTGCTCATTTCCAGGCGGATTGCAAGGCACAGTGCTGCCTTGCCCCACTTCCCGTTTTCCCCTTCACTGTTGATTTCCGCTACCGCTGCTGTTGCCCCTACCCATTTCCGCAATACACATTCAATCCCTATTTCCCCTTCCCTCAATCCCTCCCCATATCCTCATTTCCCAGCCGCTCCCCATTTCCTCTTCCCTCCGTCCATCCCCATTTCCTCTTTTCCCAGTGACTCCACATATCCCCTTCCCTCCACATTTTTGCATCCCTCTGACACCCCCCATATCCCCATCCCCCTGTCCTTCCCAAGATCCTCTTTTCCCTGTCACTCCTCATATCCCCTGTACTACGACCCTCCCCATTTCCCCGTTTCCCAGTCACTCCCCATTTCCCCTTTACACAGTCACCGCTATGTTTCCCCTTCCCTTAATCCCGCCCCATTTCTCCGTTTCTCATTCACTCCCCAATTCCCAATCCCGCTGACCCTCCCCCATTCACTTCCGTGCGTCACTCCCCATTTCCCCATGGTTCCGTCCCTCCCCGTTTCCCTTTTTCCAAGACACCCCTCATATCTCTGCCCTCCGTCCCTCCCCATGTTGCCCGCCCTCCGTCCCTCCCCATTTTGCCGTGCCTCTGTTCCTCACCCTTTTGCACCATACACACCGCTCTCCCTCCCCATTTTGCCTTCCCTCTGTCCATCCCCATTTCCCCTTCCCTCTGTCACTCCCATTTCCCCTCCCCTATGTCCCTCCACGTTACCCCTTCTCTCTGTCACTCCCTGATTCCCTTCCCATACACTCCATGTTACCCCTTCCCTCTGTCCCTCCCCATTTTCCCTCCCTCTGTCCTTCCCCAATTCCCCTTCCCTCAGTCCCTCCCATTTCCCCGTCCCTCTGTCTCTCCCCATTTCCCCGTCCCTCTGTCCCTCCCCATTTCCTCTTCCCTCTGTCCCTTCCATTTCCCCTTCCTTCCGTCAATCCCATTTCTCCGCCCCTCTGTCCCTCCACATTTCCCCTCTCATCTTTCCCGCCCATTGCCACTTCCCTCTGTCACTCCCATTACCCCTTCCCTCTGTCCCTCCCCATTTCCCATCTCCCCTTTCCCACGACCCGCCACTTCCCTCTGTCCGTCCCAATCTGTCCTTCCTCATGTCCCCTTCCCCTTGTCCCTCCCCATATCCCTTCTCTATGTCACTCCCCATTTCCCTCTCCTTTCACTCCACGTTACCCCTTCCCTCTGTCCCTCGCCATTTCCCATTCCCTCTGTCCCTCCCCATTTCCCCTTCCCTCTGTCCCTCCCCATGCCCCTTTCCACTATCTCTCCCATTTCCCCTTCCCTCTCCTCCCACTTTCCCCTTCCCTCTGTCCCTCTTATTGCCCCTTCCCACTGCCCTCCCAATTCCCCTTTCTCTGTCCCTACCCATTTTCCCTCCCTCTGTTCTGAACCCAATTCCCCTTCCCTCTGTCCTTCCTCATTTCCCCTTCCCTCTGTCCTTCCTCATTTCCCCTCCCCTCTGTCCCTCCCCTCCTGCCTTCTCTCTGTCACTCCCCATTTCCCTTTCCACAACACTCCATCCATCCCTTCCCTCTGTCCCTCCCCATTTCCCCTACCCTAAGTCCCTCCACAATTTCCCTTCCCTCCCAGGCATCCCCGTGCCCTTCCCACTATCCCTCTCATTTACCCTTCCCTCTCCTTCCACAATTCCCCTTCCCTCTGTCCCTCGCATTGCCCCTTCCCACTGTCCTTCCCAATTCCCCTTTCCTCAATCCCTCCCCATTTCCCCTTCCCTCTGTCCCTCCCATTGCCACTTCCCAATTCTGTTAGAACAACCATGCGCGCACGGGTACCATTAGTAGCACCAATCAGTCCACTTGCTTCTCACAGCGCTGCCCACCAACCGCCGCCCGAATCGCCAAAACTGCCTCCCCCCCCCTCTAACCCCCCCATCCCCCCCCCCCCCCCAACAGCTTCCCCTCCCCATTTGCCTTCCCACCGTCCCTCCCCATTTTGCCTTCCCTCTGTCCCTCCCCAATTTGCCAAACCCTTTGTCCCTCCCCATTTTGCTTTCCCTCTGTCCCCATTTCCAGTCACGCCTGCGGCGCCCCCGCTGACTTGGCCATCAAGCTACCTGACGGGCCTGATTCTGACGACGCCCCTCGTGTGTACTAGTGTGAGTGTCCACGACTACTGGTGTAGTGTGCCTGGTGTTCACCTATGCACCCCCACTTACCGTCCTCAAACAGCCTACACCCATCACCCGTCCTCTTCACAACCTTCCCAAATCACTCGTCCTATCAACAACCTTCCCGCATCACCCGTCCGATACACGACCTCCCCATGCTTGAAAGCGGTGATCTGCACCGTGGCTCATGGAAGATTGCCGTCTCAAACACACACGCTTGCCCACTTTCCCTGCCATTCCGCCTCTGGCCAATTGTGTCTCACCCAAGCCACCAGTGCGAGCACGCATCACCAGCCTTTGCTCGTCACAGGACCCATTCCTTGCCTCAGCCCTACTCTCACCCTATAATAGTCCCATGCATCGCAGTCCATGGCCCTCTCACGCACATATCACGACATCGGCACAAGCCACCTCGCCTTGCAGATGACCCCTTCACACCCTTGCTTGCTCCTTCCACGGATATTCCCGCTCTGTCCCCTTACGCCATGGGAGGCATCACGGTCTATAGACCGCCAGCCTAACCCTGCGCACACGTCTTATAGAAGCACCAAACAGCCCACCTGCTTCTCACAGCACTGCGCCTTCTCGCTGTTCGACTAAAAATCAACGCATAGCGCTGCCCATACTCATGTTCGAACGGAAAGCAAGGGTTGGCGCTCCACCTCGACACATGCAAACGGATGGCAAGGCACAACGCTGCAGCTTGTTCTATCGGCCAGCAGGGCACAGCGAAGCGTCTAATAGATAAATCACACAGTCATGCCCGTTACCCTCAAACACAAGCACACAGTCACACTCCACCATCAAGGGAATAGCCCCCTTGAGGCCCCAAAGGCAACCCTCATGCCTCTGTCCCTCCGATTCCCCCACCCCTCTGTCTCTCCCCATTTCCCCTTCGCTCTTTCCCTCTCACTGCACCTTGCCTTAAACTACCATTTCCCCTTGCCCCTCCTCATTTCCACTACCCCCTATCCCTTGGCGATTTTCTCATCCCTCTGTCACTCCTCATTTCCCTTTCGCTGTGTTTCTCCCTAATTCACCTTCGGTTTGTCCATCCCCATTTCCCCTACCCTCTGTCCCCTCCCATTTCCCCACTTCATTGTCACTACATATTCCCCCTTCCCACTGCTCGTCCCCAGTTTCCGAACCCATTGCCCCTCCCAGTCCCCCTCCATCCAGTCTCTCCACATTTCCCCTTCCCTCTGTCCCTCCCACTGCACTGCCCTCTGTCCCTCCCGCTCCCCATTTTCCCATCCCAGCGAAGCTCCCTATTCCCCCATACCTCTGTCCCTCCCAATTGCCTAACCCACTGTCCATACCCATTTGCCTTCCCTCTCTCTTTCCATCAGCGCCTGTCTATACATCAAGCTGCCTGACGGGCTTGATTCTGACCACTCCGCTCGTGTGTACTAGTGTGACTGTCCCCGTTTATGTGTGTACCCCGTGTGTACTTGGGTTGCATGCTGGTGTTCACCTATTAGCTGCTGTCCTCCTCACAACCTTCTCCCCCCCCCCACTCTCCCTCCCCCTTCTCCCCTCCCCCACCCAGCTGCTACAAACCCCGCTGAGAAATCAAACGCTTCCGCTACCCTCGACTGTCGTCACTATCTCATCTCTGTCGTGCCTGTCACTTGCCACCAGCAGATCACTCCTTCTGCATCGTTATTCCCTTTCTCACCCTTCTGCCAGACGGAGCTCACATGTCCGGCACAGAGAGGGAGGGTGGCGACGAGGGTACCGGTCGTGCTGCCTTGGTGCAGGCTGGTGAAGCCAATGTGACTGAGACATCCAAGGCATTGCACAGGTTGCTGGAAAAAAGAAAACTCACTCTCAGTTGTCACTTGACCACACCATGGGCCATCCTACGCTGCGGATTGGCAAGCCTCATGGGAGGTGGATGCGTGCCACGGGATAGTGACATGATATTCTTGTTCATTGAAGCCGCCCCCGCTCTTGTTGACTGTTTACTTGACGCAGCCTCTGCTGCAGGTATGACAAATTAATCAACCATGCTCTTTGCCACCATCCTAATGTATTTCCAGCCCATCCACTCCTATCCGGCTGCCCAGATGCACGTCCGTTACAATCTGATTTACCTAGCTGCCCATTTTTTACCATAATTTTCAAACACATGCACATCGCACCCCATCCCATCCTGTTGCCCGTATGCCCATCCCTTTCAAATCCTTAATCAGTTTTGCATCACAAGCTCACCCTGAATCCATCATGTTGTTCACATGCTCATCCCTGTCAATCTGGTTTACCAATTTTCTAAATGTCTTGTGCCCGTCTTGGTGAAGGTGCGAGGGGATACGGCGTCAAGTCTGCATTCAAGGCGGGTGTGGATGCACACGCGTCATCGGTGCGAGTAAAGAAGAAAGGCCAAGGATTCCCTACAGTGAGGGAGCTTTATTCCCTCCGCTCGACACCAATCAGTGGTTTGGTGTACAGCTTTATCACAACGCCGGCGGAGCAGAATGACGCTGAGCCGGTGCCTGGGTTTCGATGGGGTGGGGCCAGACGTGGAACAGCCTATCAGTCGCTGAAAACTTCCGGTAAGATGCTATATCCTTATGAGTGATGCATTG
This sequence comes from Closterium sp. Naga37s-1, assembly GCA_947471745.1. Classification (NCBI taxonomy): domain Eukaryota; kingdom Viridiplantae; phylum Streptophyta; class Zygnematophyceae; order Desmidiales; family Closteriaceae; genus Closterium; species Closterium sp. Naga37s-1. Next base: position 397,034 of record CANJKZ010000122.1, on the reverse strand, counting down.
GGTATACTAGCATAGGATGTGTTAGGTTGCTTATATATTGCTGTGTGGGTAATTTGTATTACAGTCATAGCAGGCTCAGTGTGTTCTACCACATTTCCAAATGCCGCCCCTACGTTCTAACCCACATGTTCAGTGCCCGGGACATTTCAACAAAGGGCGCGGTCAAAGTACCCACGGCATCTGCCACGCGTTACAACCCGCGCAGGCACGCTGCGGGAGCCCGACTCTGGCATGACGCAGCAGGATATGGCAGGCGGAACCACGAGCGAAGATGTTGAGGAGGGGTTGCAGGAGGAGGCAGTCGCAGAGATCGATGGAAACAACGAGGGGAGCGGCGGTGAGGATCAAGAACATGCGACAGGCGGCATGGGTGTTGTGAGGGATCGACACATGCCGACAAACAGGGGAGGTGCGACGAACATGGTGGAAGAATCAGCTCCAACAACGAGTGCATTCGCAAAGTGAGATGGACGAGCATGGTTACTGCAAATGTCGTACATGCGTTTTAACCTTTCCACATGCTTTTTGGAGTTGTTGCCAAACATGCTGTTCGGAGCAAAATTTTCATGCAATCATCAATGTGTCCATGGACCCCAAACGCCCAACAGTGACGATCCCCGTCATCAGAGTTTCGGATGCGGTGTCCCGCAAGGCTGGCCATCTTCACCGAGTCTTACTAACATTAGTAAGGGTACTATGTGCTACTTGGACACTGTGTGGTTTGTAAGGTTGATGCTGCTCTTCTCTCTTCAGTGCACTGCTGGTGTAGCGTGCGGAGGGACGATGCTTTTACAGTCATGGAAGAGGTCTTTGGGGGCATTTGGGTTGTTATGGAGGTGCTTGAAGTGTAAGCGCACTGAAGTTTGGTGGAATTGTAATCGAGAGGCGGATGTGGGTCAGGCATCAAAGAAAGGGCCAAAGATGCCGTGGCTCACCCGCACTGTGATGGGAGCATACGTGATAAGTGGTTGTGGGTACCAGACTCTGGAGTCCGTGTCACGCAACCTCGGTATCCCGATCCCTGCGGCGGGAACATTCTATTCGTATATGAAGAGCCCGCATGGTCTTTGGGCTAGTATTGTGCGTCAGAGTGAGTTATCGATGGCGAAAGCGAGAGAGGAAGTCAAGAAGAGGGGTGACACAAAAATATGGATAACCGCGGATGGAAGGTGGTCACAAGCGAGAGAGGGTGAATGGTGTACAGTATCGCTGATGGATAGGGAGACACGCAAGGTACTTCACTCCGTAACAATCAACAAGCATCGGCACGGTATTTCCTCTACGGCAATGGAGAAGGTGGCTTTCGAGCAAGCGATGCATGAACTGTCAGCGTTTGGGTTCAAGGTGGACGGTGTGATAACTGATGGGGGAACTAGTTTCAAGACGGTGCTGGCTTCCATGGGGTTGGAGCATCAGCAGGACGTGTGGCATATGGCCAGGACACTTATCAAGGCATTGCTGCGAGAGTTGGTGGATGCTCGCAAAGACGACAACATGACTGTAGAGGCGGCACGGACCATTGAGGACCTGTGGCACATCAAGAAACCAGCGTTATTCGGATGGCTTGAAAAGACGGGGAGGAAAGGGCGGCTGACAGTTTCGTCCACCAGGGAGGCGCTGATAAGGGCGGTGTGTTCCGGTCTTGGCACAATCGCTTTCAAGACCATCGATCCTTCGGAGGCGTCCTATAAGCATCCAGAGTTGCGACAGGTGGTTGTGCGAATGGCTGGGACAGGCACTGCAACAAATCATCTCGCAGAGGCGATTCGGACACTTGATGACGCACCCCCAGTGCCGTCGGAGGGAGATACGAATGCTGACAGCAATGCGGTAGTGTTTGAGGACGTGGCTCAGATGTTTGCCTGGGACCCACACCCAGTATACGGGGCACGCCCATCGTCATACGCATCACTGCTGTTGGCACAGGAGGTAGCTGGGCGATCGGACACGGTTGCGGCAGCTGCTGATACTGCGCCCAACAATGACGGAGCAAGGTGAGACGTTCGACATTATATGTTGATCACACGCACGTGTGTGTTTTATTCACGCATTGTATGTCACTGATCTCCCCCTCCACCGCTTCACATTCAGTATTTTGTGTCTCTAATGTTAATGCGGTTCCACGTGGCGCTCGTTAATGCATTTGTGCTCACCTGACATGCTTCTCCCCTCTTGCAACGGCCCGTGTGTAGAAGAAGTTGCGGCCACTCTAGCAGAGATTGGGGAGGTTAGGGATCGCGGGTGGTGGGACAACACGGGGGAAAACATGGAACCCGCTATTCAATCACCGATGGGTCGTGATGCACAAGCCAATGTCAAGGCCAGGGAAGGGGACAGGCGGTGGGTGCGCAAGGCTAAAAGAAGTAGGCACGCTAAGCCTACGGAGACAAGGGGTACTGATGGGGGGATTGATCCACCCGAAGGCATGGCAGCTGTTGAAGAAGTCAGTGTTCCCAACGGTACAGCATACACTTTCATCATGTGATGACGCGGTGTGCCACGCTTGCTAAAGAGGGCCGGCCCATGTCCCCTGGTGATGTTGTCCATGAACTTGCTTTATCTGCAGAGCATTGGGCCGGAGATCACTCAAGATGTGCACGGCATGGCATTGTCCCGCGATGTGTAGCCGATTCGTGGGGTCCCGAGAGTGCGGTATACGAACACGGTGGCACCACACACGGTCGCGTGTGGCTAAATAAGCACTGCAGCGCGGAGAAGATGCAACCATTCGTGCTAGGAGCGTCGAGCTGGGTGAACGAGTCCTTTCACTCTGTCGTATGCAAATACGCGCCGAAGAGAATTCACTTTCGTGGAAGTATGGAAGCAAGGATTGCGCTCTCCATCCTTCATTGGAACAACACAGTCGAGCGTCTCGTGATGAGACATATTGTGAGGCTACGGCGTGCAACGCGTGTGCGACGAGGGAAAAAGGGTCGCGTGCTTGGGCCAATGAATTGGCAATGGACCAAAGATATTTTCAACGAGTGGCGTCTCTCCTCCGCCATCACACCTTAGAGATACACAATCATCGGGTAAGTTATGTCATTGTTATCATTGCTGTACAGAAGGGCGTTCATTGCCCGCCGTAAATGACACGATGTGTCCTCATGCCAATTTATGCATCAATCTTTACCATGCTTTTGCGTAGGACTGGGTGCGGACGTATTGGGAAGGCCATGCATGTCACCACACAAGCGGCAGCGAAGCGTCCCACAAGAGTAGTGCATCACAAGGTACCTTTCATACATCATAGTGTCAAAACCACTCCACTCACACCCGTCCTTCACCCCCCACCCCTCCCCCCTTCCCTCGTTGTCCCAAATTACACCCCCCTCCATCGCTGCGTGTGCAACTCCATCCCCCCCCTCTTATCCCCCGTCCCCCCCATTTTCCCCTTACCCTCCGGTGCATATATAACTCTCTCCCCCCCATTCCCTTGCACTCACACCTCCACCCACCCCCGCTGCTATCACTCTCACTTGCAACACCGTTGATATTGCTTGCGTCCAATATCAATCTCATACACACACCCCCTTTTAGATATCACGCACCTCCACCCCCTCCCCCCGAGGCTCACTATGTCCTACGCTAATTTGTGTGCTCCCTCTCTCGCTCAAATTCGCATCTGCATTGCACTTCCGACACAAATCTGAAAACCTTTCTCCCCTCCGGCGATCTAAGATCACACACCCCCCTGTCCTTGCAATACCACCCACACTCAACCCCCGAGACTCTCACACTTAACCATTTTCCCGTGCTCTTGCGACTCGCCCACCCACCAATGGCCATCATTCACACACCCGACACTTACCCACACTCAGCCCTTCCCACTTTCGTACATGCCCTATATTTTTCCCTCTGCTACATTCCCCGTCTGCTCACCCTCATCTCCCCCTCTTCCTATACCGTATCCCCTCTTCCCTATCCTCCCTCTTCCTACGGTATTTCCTTCTTTCCTCCTCACACACTTTCTATATCCTCCTTTCCCCTCTTCGTATCCCCTTTCCCTCTCACCTCACATCCTCCTATCTCCGCCTTTCGCTTTCCCTAAACCCCACTTCCCTCTTCCCCCTCTTCCCTACCTCCCCAGTTTGACTGTTTTAGACGGTGCCTCCTCCCCATCCTTTGTGTTCTCTCCCTCTCCCTGGCTATTGCAGTGTCTACACTAAAGTTTTTTCTGGCACAGCAACTCGCCGACGCCCATCATCCCATGCCATGGCTGTAGAGAAACCAGTTTCCCGCAGGTTTTTTTCATGGCCTTGAGAAAGAAACAATCTAAAGTATTAAGAACATGCCTCTATCTACCCTTCTGACACTCTTAGTGTCCATGCATGTATATCCGAATATCTTGCACTGCAATAACAAAAGTACATATTGTGCCTTTGGGATGGATAACTCCAACAGTATTCTCATATCATGCTTGCATACAACACTACTGAAATTAGGTGGTACGGTGTAAAGCATCGACTAGCTGCGCCCCAGCTTGCTCCTCTACTTCAATACTGAGAAGTTGGAGAGTGGAGTAGGCAGAAATAATTGTGTGAAGAAACAGGGAGGGGGTGGTGTGAGGTGCAAGTGAACAACCGCAAGGGGATACAAGCAAGCGCACATGATGAAAGCATGTATGGGGAGACAGTGATGGGTGCACATGCATGGGAACTAGAGGGCGGAAGGTGAGGAGTGAGGGTCAAGGGGGGAAGCAGGAAAGGAAACTGAAGGGTTGAGAAGGGGAGAAGCAGGGAAGGGGATTGGGGGAAGCAGGGAAGGGGATGTGGGGAGCGACAGGGAAGGGGATGGGTTGAAGCAGGGAAGGGGATGGGGGGAAGCAGGGAAGGGGATAGGGGGAAGCAGGGATGGGGACGAGTGGAAGCAGGGAAGGGGATGGGGGAAAGTAGGGAAGGGGATGGAGGGAAGTAGGGAAGGGGATGGGGGGAAGCAGGGCATAGGGAGGGGGAAAGCAGGGCATAGGGAGGGGGGAAGCAGGGAGGAGGGAGGGGGGAAGCAGGGCGGAGGGAGGGGGGAAGTAGGGGGGGGGGGGAGGGGGGAAGCAGGGAGGAGGGAGGGGGGAAGCAGGGCGGAGGGAGGGGGGAAGCAGGGAGAAGGGTGGGGGGAAGCATGGCGGAGGGAGGGGGGAAGCAGGGAGGAGGGAGGGAGGAAGCAGGGCGGAGGGAGGGGGGAAGCAGGGAGGAGGGAGGGGGGAAGCAGGGCGGAGGGAGGGGGGAAGTAGGGGGGGGGGGAGGGGGGAAGCAGGGAGGAGGGAGGGGGGAAGCAGGGAGAAGGGAGGGGGGAAGCAGGGAGGAGGGAGGGGGGAAGCAGGGAGGAGGGAGGGGGGAAGCAGGGAGAAGGGAGGGGGGAAGCAGGGAGGAGGGAGGGGGGAAGCTGGGTGGAGGGAGGGGGGAAGCAGGGAGGAGGGAGGGGGGAAGCAGGGAGGAGGGAGGGGGGAAGCAGAGCGGAGGGAGGGGGGAAGCAGGGCGGAGGGAGGAGGGAAGCAGGGAGGAGGGAGGGGGCAAGCAGGGCGGAGGGAGGGGGGAAGCAGGGAGGAGGGAGGATTGAAGCAGGGAGGAGGGAGGGGGGAAGCCGGAGAGGCAATGGAGAATAGATTGGGGGGTAAATAGAGCTGGTGGGAGAAAGGGAGGTTGGTCAAAATAAAGAGGGGTGTAAACAGTGATGCTAGAAGTGAGGGGGACGGGGGGAGGGAGTGAGGGAAGTACAGGCTCTCCCCCTCTGTCTCTCCCTGTCTGCCCCTCCCCCTCTGTTCCTCCCCCTCTGTCCTTCCCCTGCTGTCTCTCCCCCTCTGCCCTTCCCCTTCTTTCTCTCCCCCTCTGTCCTTCCCCTTATGCCTCTCCCAATCTGTCCTTCCCCCTCTGTCTCTCCCCCTGTGTCCTTGCCCCTTTGTCTCAAACCCTCGGTCCTTACCCCTCTCTCCTGAGAGGGGTACATGAGAGGGACATTGGAAGAAAGGAAGAAAGCAAGGTAGTGAGGGACGGAGAGAGAGGAAGAGAGGGGAGAGATGGAGGGAGAGGGAGAGATGGAGGGAGGAAGAGAGGGAGCACTGGACGGAGGTTGGTTACTGGGGGGAATCATTGGCGGACTTCATGTGCGAGTAGGCTGCGCGCGCGAGAAAATGAAGAGGCGGGGTCGACGGGGAGAAGCGCGTGGGAAATGACGAGGCGGGGGCGACGAGGAAAAGCGCGTGGGAAATCGCGAGGCGGGGGCGACGAGGAGAAGCGCGTGGGAAATCGCGAGGCGGGGGCGACGAGGAGATGATCGCTTGTAAGCAGTGACGCGACTAAATCAGTCACGTGCACGGGAAGAAACAGGCACACACATGTTCACTTGCACTCATTGGCGCATGGTACATTTCGAGCGGTTCTGGTCTCGCGCTAGCGCGCGCTGCGCCGTGCCTAAACGGGCTCATCAATAGCTTGGACTAATCGCCGCGGGAGGTGCTATAGCTAGGCTTGTCAGAGTCGAGCAGATTTGGTCCCGCACATTTAGTCATGGGGTAGGCAGGGCGTGTTCGAGATGGGCCCTGCTCATTTCTCATGTGGCTTGTGTTGACTCTGTTTCAATTGGGGTGTTTCTGTCGCGGGTTGCAGGTGCTGCAGGAGTGTTATTCTGTCTTTGACGGTCCAATCAGAAGGTGCAAATACTACACACGATTGGGTGAGGAGCAGGTTTGCTCGCTAACGCATTCACAATGCTATCGCCAACCACACATGCGATCAACCGGACCCAGATTTTTTTTTGCGCCCCTCCTGCCATCCCACATGCCTCCTTTCTTTTGGCGCGTAAATTCTGGCCATCCACCCGCACTCCTTCCCGCCACTTCACCCATTTCAACCTGGACCCAACTAGAAAACGGGGTCACCATTTTGCCTGCTCGCTTTAACGTCGGAAGGGTTGCGTAGGCGTTACTTATTTCAATAGAAATGTTATGAGTTGTAAAAGAGAGTGCGCAGGTAAACGAATAACGAGACTGTGATTGAACGAACTGCGAATACAATGAATGCACAGACTAATGTAGGGCTAGCCTAGCTAGGAGGAAACCTCGGACAAGCGAGGTTGGGTGCAGGTTTGGCGATGGAAATGCCGAAGGCGACGCGAGGAGCCTCGGCAGCGTTGAAATCGGCCGAACGTGCGAACTCCGAAAATCGGGTTGTACGCGAAGCAGTCAACCCCGATAAGGAATTCGGGAAAATTCCTTACACCATCCCCCCCCTTAAGAAAGGCGGTCAATATCCGAAACACGCTTGCGCGCCAAGTAATCACCAACAAGTGGCGAGGCGTCGAGCGAGGCGGATGGCACCCACGTGTCGTCCTCACTGGTGCGGGCAGTCCAGCGGATTAAGAAATCCACGTGTCGGCCAGCTGCGTCAAGTCGAACCCGATGAGCCAGAATTTCCAAAGGGTCAAGGGTCGGCTCCGGAACAGGGCGTGCTGTCGGGGCAGCTTGCTGACGTGCGATGTCGGTCGTGGCTGGCACGAATTTGCGAAGAAGGCTGACGTGGAATGCGTCATGAATTCGCCAGTCGTCTGGTAGCAACAGCTTCGCGGTGACAGGTGTCACCATCTTGATAATCTTAAATGGCCCACAAAATCGTGGCCGTAGTTTCGACGGGCCGGGCAGGTGCAGGTTCTTCGTGTCAAGTAGCACTAATTGCCCAGGGGTCAAGACGAGTTCCCGGCGTAGAAGGTCGGTGTATTTGCGGGAAGTAATATTCGCCTTGCGAATTGCTTCGGCGGCTTTTTCCCGGGTTTCCTGGAGTTCCGTTACAGAAGTTTGTGACCTCGGTACCGGGTTGTCGAGAGAAGTCGCTGTAGGAACCGTCGGGTCCATCCCGTAATTCAGGAAAAACGGGGAGTGATTAGTCGTGCTGGACGGCGCGTTGTTGAAGGCGAACTCCAACATTGCGAGAGATTCTTCCCAGCGGGCCGGGTCGGGGCAGTTTGTCCTGATCAGCTGCTCCATGGTCTGATTGGTCCGCTCGGTTTGACCGTCCGTCTGTGGGTGATATGCCGATGAGAACTGTAGCTTCGTGCCGTACTGCGCCCATGTCTCCTTCCAGAACTTTGATGTGAACTTCGGGTCTCGGTCGCTGATGATCGCCGAAGGGATGCCGTGCAGTCGCACGACCGTTGAGATGAAGAGGCGCGCCGTTTCTTCGGCTGTGATTGTCGTTCGGCATGGTGCGAAGTGCGCCATTTTCGTGAAGCGATCGACGACGACGAGTACAGCGTCGTTGCCGGACGGCCCAGCTGGCATCCCCGTGACGAAATCCATCGTCACCTGCTGCCACGGTCGTTCGGGTGGCTCGAGGGGTTGCAGCAGCCCAGCTGGTCGTTGACGTGTCGATTTCATAGCTTGGCACACCCTGCATGAGGACACATATCGCTGCACGTCGTTAGAGGAGTCAGGCCAGTAATATTGACGGTGCAGTAATTTCTGGGTTTTATCAACCCCGAAGTGCCCTGAGAAATTCGAATCGTGGACCTCCTGGATAAGGAGTTCACGCAGCAGCCGGTAAGCGGGAACCCAAATCCGGTCAGTTCCGGCTTTTAGGTAGTAATCCACTTTCTGCGTCGTGGCTTGCTGATGATTCCCAGTCGTGAAGAACGGGTCCATAGTGTAGCCGTGGGTGAATAGTCCTGTAAGTAGCGGGTTCGAATGGGTGATGAGTACTGCAGCGGATTGTACTGTCGGTCGGGTCAGGGCGTCGGCGATGTTATTCGCCCCTTTCTTGTACGTGATGCGGTAGGTGAAATGGCTCTCCATGTAATCCAGCCACCGAATCTGTCGTGGGTTGAGGTTGGGTTGGGCTCGCAGGTACTGTAGGGACTTATGGTCTGTGCGAACAGTGACGTCGGCGCCCACCAGGTAGCATCGCCATAATTTAAACGCGTGTATGATGGCGAGCATCTCCTTGCCGTGAATCGGGTAGTTGCGTTCGGCTGCCTGCAGTTTGCGTGACTCGTAGGCGATCGGCTGCAACCCATTCCCGAAGTCTTGGAGAAGCACAGCTCCGATGGCGAAATCTGAGGCGTCGGTTACGACTTCGAACGGCTTCGATGGGTCGGCGATGCGCAGCACAGGAGGGGAAACCAGAAAATTCTTGAGTTCCTGGAAAGCCGCTTCTGCCTCCTCCCCCCACACAAAATTCTTGTCCTTGTGCAGCAGGTCGGTCAGCGGGCCGGTTATCCCCGCCATATTCGGGATAAACCGCCTGACGTAATTCACGAATCCGAGAAAACTTTGGAGTTCCGTGACATTCGTCGGGGACTTCCACTCCTGTATGGTCTTGATTTTCGCCGGGTCGATTTTAATGCCGTCGCGCGAGATGACGTGCCCCAAAAACTCCAACTCCTGCTTAAAAAACTCGCACTTAGAGCCCTTGGTGATGAGTCGGTTCTCCTGCAGCCGCTTAAACACTGCGTCCAAATCTCGGAGGTGCTAAAAATCAGGATATCGTCCAAGTAGACGATAACACACCGGTCTAGAAGGTCTCGGAAAACCCTGTTAATGGTCAGTTGAAATGTCGAAGGCGCGTTCGTGAGGCCGAAAGGCATCACTGTAAATTCGTAACTCCCGTAGCGTGTGCGAAACGCAGTCTTGTGACAATCGTCGGCGAAGACTCGAATCTGGTGGTAACCGCCACGTAAGTCAATCTTCGAGAAATAGCGAGCGCCGCGAAGTTGGTCGAGGAGGTCGTCGGTGCGTGGGATTGGATAGCGAGACTTGATGGTGACCCGGTTCAGCGCGCGATAGTCGATGCACATGCGAAGCCCGCCGTCCTTCTTCGGAGTGAACAGGATTGGTGCCGCGAAGGGAGATGTGCTGGCCCGAATGAACCCTTTCTCCAACAGCGCGTCAATTTGACTTCGCAGCTCCTCGAGTTCCGGCTGGGTCAACCGCCACTATGTCCGAACAGTCGGCTGCGCGCCAGGTTCCAGCTGGATTTTGTGGTCCTCAGGTCTCTCGGGTGGCAGTCCAGGTGGCAGGTCGTCGGGGAAAATGTCCGGGTACCTCCGAATCAGCTCCGCTAAATCCGGTGGTACAGCTGCACACAGCTTCTCGATGTCTTTTTCATCGGTGTCAACCGCCAACTCGCGTAAGCAGACAGCGAACAGCTGCGCGCCCCTGTTGAAGTGGCGAGCTATAGTGATAGCTTTGACGCACGGGGCTTGGATGTAGTCAGGTGTCCATGCAGGCAACTTAATTAGCCCCCCGTGCTTGTTGATGCTGCACGATCCCGTTGTCCAGTCGATGACGGGGTTGTGCCGTCGCAGCCAATCACGTCCGAGCAGTACGTCGCAGCCGTCCAATGTTGTCGCGAGAAACTTCATGCTGAAGCCGAAATCGTCGCCGCAGTCGATCCTGACCGTCCGTGTTTCTTCCGTAATCGCCAGAGGCGTCAATTTCGGGCAGACACCTGTCAAGTTGCAGCTTGCATTTTTTTGCGCTCGCCAAATTGAAGAGGCTATGGCTGGCCCCTCCATCGACGAACATTTTTAAATTATGTTTTAACACCTTGCCAGCGACCAGCACAGGGTGATCCACATGATTATCCCCGTTATTCGGCCGAGTGCGATCGATTGCATGAATCGGAACCACGACTCGGTGGGGATGATGGTGTTCGGGCGACGGAGCACAGTCAGTAAGGGGCCCGCTAATTACTGACTCTTCCCATTTCCCTGCTCCTTCCTGTCGTCCCCTGTCAGCGGCATTTTCTCCTGGCAGTCTTTCCTGTAGTGACCCACCTTCCCACACCGAAAACACGGACCCTTAGGAGGCCGGTCGGGTGTATGGACGGCGTTGATCGTGGCTCGATGGGTTTGGCCACGAAAGCTTCTCCCATCCCTGGAAGCTGCTCTCGCGTACTGCATCAGCGCATCAGTTGACTCTGTCAAACATTATATATGTTGTGTTAGTTTAGGCTACAGTGGGTTAGCCTATAGGGGGTACACAATTCTAGGGTTAGGTACTTGTACTCTTTTCATTGCTAGTTCATTCATTCCTGTTCAGTGATTCCAACATGGTATAGAGCAGGTCCTTCCTAGGACCGAAATTTTCTAAGGGCCCACCACTACGTCACTACCTACCTACCTACCTACCCGTGCCCTAGGGCGCCTCGGCGTGTCACGCCCCTAGAGGCCCCTCTTGACGGCCCCGCGCTAGCCCCGTTCAGGCCCCGTCGGCCCCTTTAAGGCCCCGTTCAGGCCCCGCGCTAGCCCCGTTTAGGCCCCGTCGGCCCCGTTTCAGGCCCCGTCGGCCCCACGCTAGCCCCTCTCAGGCCCCGTCGACCCGCGCTAGCCCCGTTTCAGGCCCCGTCGGCCCCCTTTTCAGGCCCCGTCGGCCCCGCGCTAGCCCCTCTCAGGCCCCGTCGGCTCGCGCTAGCCCCGTTTCAGGCCCCGTCGGCCCCGTTTCAGGCCCCGTCGGCCCCGCGCTAGCCCCTCTCAGGCCCCGTCGGCCCGCGCTAGCCCCGTTTCAGGCCCCGTCGGCCCGCGCTAGCCCCGTTTCAGGCCCCGTAGGCCCCGCGCTAGCCCCTCTCAGGCCCCGTCGGCCCCGCGCTAGCCCCATTCAGGCCCCGATCAGGCCCGCGCTAGCCCCGTTTCAGGCCCCTTCGGCCCCGTTTCAGGCCCCGTCGGCCCCGCGCTAGCCCCGTTCAGGCCCCGTCGGCCCCTTGCTAGCCCCGTCAAGGCCCCGTTTGGCCCCGCGCTAGCCCCGCTCAGGCTCCGATCGGCCCCGCGCTCGCCCCTCTAGGGCCCCAACCGGCCCCGTGCCTACCTCGCCGACCCGTGCCCACCACCCAGAGGCCCCGGGCGGCCCGTTCCCGCCGCAGCACAAGAGGGAGAGCGGGCGGCCCGTCCCCGCCATGACCTGAGCCGAGCCGCGCGCCCCGAGCCGAGCCGCGCCACCCAGCCGAGCCGCGACCCGACCTGAACCGAGCCGCGCCGCCCTGCCCTACCTGGTTCGTCCTACCTGCTTCTCCTACCGCTACTGCTGCTATTTCTACTGTTCCTATGGCTAGCCCACAGGTTCTCGTGTTCGATGCTGAGGGCCGCCCTGTGAAGTTTGACACCTGGCTCGATGACCTGCACCTCTACCTACAGCTCACAGCCAAGGATGACATCTCACTGTACGATCACGCCCTAGGCCTTGTCACTGCCCCTGCTGCTACTGCTGACAGCACTGCTCGCTCACAGTGGCAGACTCGTGATGCCCACGCTCGCTTCGCCATTCGCAACTCCCTGCCGATAGACGAACGCGAGCACTTTGGTCAGCACAAGACTGCACCGGCACTGTACACAGCTGTAGTTGCTCGCTACTCCTCACCTGCCTCTGCCGCACTAGGCCGTCTCTCCCTCCCCTACCTGTTTCCCGACCTGGCCTCCTTTCACACAGTCGCTGACCTCATCACGCACCTCCGTACTAGTGAGGCCCGCTTCCGTGCCGCCATGCCTGCTGAGTTCCTTGCCACGCACCCCCCTCCACTCTGGCTCACTCTCTATCACCTAGTCACCCGCCTCCCTGACACACTGCGTGCTGTCAGGGACCACTTCCTAGCTCGTTGCCCCACTGAGCTCACCATTGCCCTCCTCGAGAAGGAGCTACTTGCAGCTGAGGCTAGCATAGTCGCTGTAGGTGCCTCTCGTGGCGACCCCCGTACCCCGTTCTTTGAGGGGTGTTCTCCTTCCCCCCTTCTTCCCTCTGTCGCCTCTGCTGCTAATGTCGACCTTCTTGGTACTGAGAAGGTCGGCACTGCGTCTGCCTCGAGCGGACGCCGCAGCGGCAAGGGCAAAGGGGGCAAGGGTAGTGGCGGTGACGGCGGGGGAGGCGGCGGTGGGGGCGGTGGAGGCAGTGGGGGTGGTGGCTCGGCTGGAGGGGCGAGTGGTAGCGGTGGGGGTGGTGGCGGCAGCGGCGGGGGAGGTGGCAGGAGTGGAGGCGGCGGTTGGGGAGGCGGTGGACGAGGCGGCGGCAGGGGTTGGGGTGGTCGAGGAGGTGGCAGCGGTTGTGGTGGCCGTGGAGGCGCTGGCGGTGGCCAGGGCCAGCAGCACACCCTCTCGCCCCAGGAGGTCCGTGAGTGGTACTCTCAGCACGGGGGTGGGGGTGGTCTTAGCTGCACGTACGTCATTCGCACTGGTGACCGCACTGGTCAGCAGTGTGGACGACCGCACGCCACACAGCGCTGCTTCTCTCGTCTCGACGACGCTTGGCGTGTTCAGTTCCCTCAGGCCACTGAGCTGCCCCGCTGGCTTGATCTCCTGAAGAAGGGGATTGATATCTATGCTCTAGACTTTGATGCTATTCTATCTGCCATGTATGTGATGTCTACTAGTGGAGAGGGTGCTGAGTACTTGTGTGTGCCGCCCGACCCGGGCATTAGGGCCAGTGCGTCTGCCGCTCCAGGTACTCACGTGTCGGCTACCCCAGGTGCTGGTGAGGCTGCTGCTCTAGGTGCTCGTGTGTCTCCCCCCCTTGGTACTGCGTCGACTGCCGCACTGCACACCTTCACACTGGACTCAGGTGCTTCTCGCTGCTTCTTTCGTGACCGCACTGCCCTTGAGCCGCTTACTCGGCCAGTTGCTGTCTCCCTTGCTGACCCCTCTGGGGGTCCGGTCATTGCGACCTCTTCCACTGTCCTTCCCTGCCCTGCGGTCCCGTCGGGCACACTGTCAGGTCTCCACCTCCCCTCGTTCTCTACGAACTTGGTGGCAGGCTGTGCACTCCAGGACGGGGGTGTTCACCAGTTCACCCCTGCCTACGAGCGCGTGACACACTGCACGTGTGCTCGTACGGGCCGTCACTTGGCTACCTTCACTCGGCAGCCGGGGTCGGACCTGTACACACTGACTACTGAGTCCCCTCAGGTTGCTGCGACTGCGTCCGCGTCCGCGTCAGGTCAGCTGTCCGCCCCCTGCTCGTGTCGCTCTTTGGCACACGAGACTGTCCTCTGGCACCACCGCCTTGGCCACCCGTCTGTGCAGCGGCTTCGTGCCATGCACTCCAGGTACCTTGTCTCTGGCCTACCCAGGGTCCTTCCTCCCCTCCCACCCTCGCCTGCTCCTACCTGTCTCCCCTGTGTCGAGGGACGGCAGCGCGCCGCTCCTCACTCCTCCTCGTTCCCCCCGACGACTGCTCCCTTGCAGACACTCCACATGGACGTGTGGGGCCCAGCCCGCGTCCGTGGTCAGGGTCAGGAGAGGTACTTCCTGATAGTTGTTGACGACTACTCGCGCTACACCTCGGTCTTCCCCTTGCGCACCAAGGGTGAGGTCCCTGATGTCTTGATCCCTTGGATCCGCCGAGCCCGTCTCCAGCTCAGCGAGCGTTTTCACTCGGACTTTCCTGTCCTGCGCTTGCACTCTGACAGAGGTGGTGAGTTCTCCTCCGACCTCTTGGCAGCCTACTGTGCTGAGCACGGCATTGAGCAGTCGTTCACGCTTCCGGCTTCTCCACAGCAGAATGGGGTTGCGGAGCGCCGCATTGGCCTGGTCATGGAGGTCGCCCGTACCTCCTTGATCCATGCGGCTGCCCCCCACTTTCTGTGGCCGTTTGCGGTCCGGTACGCTGCGCATCAACTCAACCTCTGGCCCCGTGTCTCCTTGCCGGAGACCTCGCCCACGCTACTGTGGACGGGGGAGGTTGGCGATGCGTCGCGTTTCCGGGTCTGGGGGTCTCGAGCTTTTGTCCGCGATTCGTCTGCGGACAAGTTCTCCTCCCGTGCTGTTCCCTGCGTCTTCCTCGGCTTTGTCCCGGACGCGTCTGGTTGGCAGTTTTACCACGCCACCTCGCGCCGAGTCTTGCCCTCCCAGGACGTCACTTTTGACGAGTCCGTCCCCTACTACCGCCTCTTCCCCTACCGCACTGCCCCGCTCCCCCCCCCGCCTCTCTTCCTCTCGCCAGGTGCTGCTGTTGCAGACCCCCTCCCCCCTCAGGGTGCCGCTCCCTCAGGTGTGTCTCAGGTAGACCCGGTTGAGCCTGTTGAGGTAGCTGTCGACTCTCGTCCTGCTGGGGGTGCTGAGCCTGGGGGTGCTGAGCCTGGGGGTGTGGAGCCTGGGGGTGTGGAGCCTGGGGGTGTGGAGCCTGGGGGTGTGGAGCTTGAGGGTGCTGAGCTTGGGGGGGTGGAGCCTCGTGGTACTGAGCTGCGGAGTCCGGAGTCTGGGGGTTCTGCGTCTGGAGGTACGAGGTCTGGGAGTCCTGCACCTGGAGGAGCCCTCTCCTCGGAGCAGCTACGTGCGTGGTACTTAGAGTACTGCAGCCTCCGGAGAGGTACCGCTCGAGCCGGACGTACTACTGGGACTGGTGCTAGTACTTCTTCTCCCGTTCGGGAGCTCCCCTCCCGCGAGCGGATCCGTGAGTGGTACGAGCGGCGCTGCACTCTTCGGAGTGGCGTGCCTCGTGTTATGAACCCCGCTGCTGTTGGAGCTGCTGCTGGTGCTGAGGACCCGGGCGTTGGAGCTGCTGCTGGTGCTGAGGACCCGGGCGTTGGAGCTGCTGCTGGTGCTGAGGACCCGGGCGTTGGAGCCGCTGCTGGTGCTGAGGACCCGGGCGTTGGAGCTGCTGCTGGTGCTGAGGACCCAGGCGTTGGAGCTACTGCTGGTGCTGAGGACCCGGGCGTTGGAGCTACCGCTGGTGCTGAGGACGTGGACGCTGGAGCTGCTGCTGGTGCTGCCGACCCTGGTGCGGGTGTCCCTGCTGGCTCTGGTGTCGCTGCTCGGTCTCAGCCGTACTTTGTTCCGCTCCTTCAGCAGGTTCTTGGTCAGCTTCCTCCTCCTTTTCCTCCTCCCTCCTTAGAGTGTCCTCAGCCTGTCCAGCTGCAGTCGGCGTTACCGTCTGCCTCCTCTCTCCTTGGTCCTGCTCCTTACACTGGTCCGACTGGAGGTCTTACTGAGCGGCGTGAGCCTGCGTCTCGTCCTGCGTCGCCTGAGTCTCGTCCTGGGTCGCCTGTCCGCACTGCTCTCTCTAGTCGTCGAGTCCAGCGTCAGCGTCTTCCTGCTGTCCCAGGCACTCACCGGATGGCGCTTCGTCCGTCCACTGCTCCACAGCGTGTCCCACTGCCGTCTCCTCCTGCTTCCTCTCTTCCTGCTCTTCCTGACCCTGGGTCAGACTCTCTTCGTGCTACCAGTCCTGCTGTCACGCGTCTCCTGGCCACTGTTGTCACTGACCCTTCCTTTGAGTCTGCTGCTGCGTCTGCCTTAGTTGCTGAGCTTGTCGACTTTGCTGCTCGCTGTCGTCTAGACTACGCTGCTAGCCTAGTTGCTGAGTCTGAGTCTGTCTGTCCTCCGTCCGTCGGGGGTGAGTGTGCTCTTGGCACTGACGTCCTTGAGGACAGGCAGGAGGAGTTCCAGTGCTTTGCTGCCGCTTTGCCCCATCTCGTGTCCATGCTTGTTGCCCCTGAGGGAGACCCGGATGCACCAGACATCCCGACCCCACGCTCTTACGCAGAGGCGATGGCCGGTCCCTACTCCTCTCAGTGGCAGTCAGCCATGGACACAGAGATGGCTTCCTGGAAGTCCACAGGCACCTACGTCGACGAGGTTCCCCCGCCTGGGGCGAACATCGTCAGTGGCATGTGGATTTTCAGGGTGAAGCGGCCACCGGGTTCTCCACCTGTCTTCAAGGCGCGTTACGTTGCACGAGGCTTCAGTCAGCGCGAGGGAGTGGACTTCTTCCAGACCTTCTCCCCGACCCCGAAGATGACCACTCTTCGGGTTCTGCTGCACGTCGCCGCTCAGCGTGACTACGAGCTCCACTCGCTTGACTTCAGCACTGCTTTCCTGCAGGGCAGCCTGCACGAGGAGATCTGGCTGCGCCGTCCACCTGGCTTCACTGGGTCGTTCCCTCCTGGTACCCAGTGGAGCCTCCGACGGCCAGTCTACGGTCTCCGCCAGGCGCCTCGTGAGTGGCACGACACACTGAGGACTACGCTTGCGGCTCTTGGGTTCGCGCCTTCTACTGCTGACCCGTCGCTGTTTCTACGCACCGACACCTCACTGCCGCCGTTCTACGTCCTTGTGTACGTCGACGACTTGGTTTTTGCTACTGCTGACACTGTGGCACTCGCCCACGTGAAGTCGGAGCTGCAGAAGAGACACACGTGCACAGACCTGGGTGAACTGACAAGCTATCTTGGCTTGCGGATCACCCGGGACAGAGCACGCCGCACCATCGCCTTGACTCAGTCACACATGGTGCAGCAGGTCCTTCAGCGCTTCCGCTTCACGTACTCCTCGCCTCAGCCCACTCCTCTGCCTACCGGTCACTCGCTCTCAGCTCTGCCTTCGGATGAGTCCGTAGAGCCGAGTGGCCCGTATCCAGAGCTTGTGGGTTGCCTCATGTACCTGATGACCTGCACTCGACCAGACCTTGCATACCCTCTCAGCATTCTTGCATGCTATGTCGCTCCCGGCCGTCACCGGAAGGAGCACATGGATGCAGCTAAGAGGGTGTTGCGCTACTTGTGCAGTACGTCGGGCATGGGGCTAGTGCTTGGAGGGCGAGTCCCAGTTGTTCTCACTGGACACTCAGACGCTTCTTGGGCAGACGACCAGGCTACTCAGCGGTCGTCTCAGGGTTACTCCTTCAGTCTTGGCTCTGGTTCTGTTTCTTGGCGTTCTACTCGCTCTTCTTCTGTTCTCAGCTCCAGTTGTGAGGCTGAGATCTACGCCACAGCCATGGCGGCCCAGGAGCTACGCTGGCTCACCTACTTGCTGACCGACCTTGGAGAGCAGCCTCGTTCTCCTCCAGTGCTGTACGTCGACAACAAGGCAGCCATTGCCTTGTGTGAGGAGCACAGACTGGAGCACAGAACGAAGCACATTGCTCTGCGTTACTTCCTCGCTCGAGAGCTGCAGCAGCGTGGTCAGCTTCGCCTGCGTTACGTGGCCTCTGAGGCCAACACTGCTGATGTGTTCACCAAGGCGCTTCAGCCTTGTGACCATCAGCGCTTTTGCACTCTTCTAGGCCTTGTGCCTACTGGACCTCACTTGCTTACTTCTTGAGTCTGTTGTACTGTGATCTCTATATATAAACCTGCATGTGAACTGGTCTTGTGACCACTTGCTTGTGCTCGGAATTTGTGTGGTATCCTTGAGATCCACCCTGAGCTTGTTTTGCCTTGCTTTGCCTTGACTGGTCTTGTGACCCCTAGTTCTCCCCCACTTTGCCTATGGGGGTGTGTCAAACATTATATATGTTGTGTTAGTTTAGGCTACAGTGGGTTAGCCTATAGGGGGTACACAATTCTAGGGTTAGGTACTTGTACTCTTTTCATTGCTAGTTCATTCATTCCTGTTCAGTGATTCCAACAGACTCCGCCACTCGTACTGCTTCGAGGAACGATGTCGGGCGGCTCCTGCGGACCTCAAACTGTATTTCATATTTAAGGCCGCTGACGTATTTATCCAACCGCTCTGCTTCCGACATGTCATCAATTTGGTCGGCGAAGCCCATAAATGACAATGTGTAGTCTTGGACAGATGCCATCTGCGACCATGCACGCAGCTTCATGCGAGCTTGCTCCGAGGCGGATACGTGCTCGAAGCGATCTCGTAAGGCTGCGCCCCACTCCTTCCACGTGCGTATCTTGGTCACCCCGAAGATCGGTTCTGCCACTTGATTAACCACTGTAGAGGTCCCGTCTGCCGCATGTGTCACACCTGTCGGCGTCCCCGTTTCCAAGGTCCGGCGCCACCACTCAAGTGCTGCACCTCGAAGAAGTGAGACCGCGTAATTAATACACGTGGCATCGTCATTAACTCCGGCTGCAGTGAAAAAGACCTCGACCCCGAATAGCCACCCTTTTACCGTAACCGTTTTATCCGTAGGGTTAAACTGGGGCGGGTTGACGGGCTTGAACTTGATCGTCGTGACTGCAACTGGCGCAACTGCCGCTTGCCGCCTATCTTCTTCTTCGAAGTCACTTGTGAGCTCGTCCAGAGGATTGCCCATCACTTGACTGTTGCCCTCGCCTTCTTCATCGGGCGACTCCTGACGCGCTTCACCTCGCGTCTGGCGTAGCTCGGCGTTTTCTCCTCGTAGTGTTGTCACTTCCGCCGATAGTGTCTGCACTGTTGCCTGTAATGCTGCCATTTGCGCCAACATTTCGTCCAACTTCTCCTGATCCATGTGCCTAACGCTTCGTCTGGTGGGCAAGTGGGTACCCGTGGTATCCAGGCAAGTGAAAACACGAACTATCGGAGTCGGGCAGGATTGAGTTAACAATCCCTGCAGCCAACCGTCGTGTAGTCACTAAACCCACCACACCCCTGCCACCAAACTACCCTCGGAAAGCGGGGTGAACTAGGAAAGTAGCTCTGATACCAGGTGTTATGAGTTGTAACAGAGAGTGCGCAGGTAAACGAATAACGAGACTGTGATTGAACGAACTGCGAATACAATGAATGCACAGACTAATGTAGGGCTAGCCTAGCTAGGAGGAAACCTCGGACAAGCGAGGTTGGGTGCAGGTTTGGCGATGGAAATGCCGAAGGCGACGCGAGGAGCCTCGGCAGCGTTGAAATCGGCCGAACGTGCGAACTCCGAAAATCGGGTTGTACGCGAAGCAGTCAACCCCGATAAGGAATTCGGGAAAATTCCTTACAAGAAAGATATCAGGAAAATGCACTATACTATATGGAGCAACAAATATGTTATTATTTATAACGGGATTCTTATTTCCTCATTACAAAATACGATAAAACTTTTTTTCTCGCGTTTGAGCGTTAGTTAATGGGGACTGATTTAGATATTGATATTCTACTTGTTCTAATCATATTTTAAAAGGTGTGTGTTTTTACCTACATCTGATTATTTGCAATATCATAGTTGGTTTACTGAGTTTGTTTATTTGCAGGTAACTCTGATGTTTGCGGATGGCGTGGTCACACGCGTGTTGTCACGTGATACAGTTCCAAATTCAATGTGTGCGTTTTTTTTTGTCACGTGCCCGTGAATTTAGCTTGCAATTCGCCGCATCATCATAACAATGTACGCTTATTTTAAAACCCATTTCTTGCCCGGTTTTGCTCTGGCAGAAAATAACCTTGCAAGCGCCACACATTCCCAACCACTCTTTTTTTTGCCAGCGCCTGAGATCCTTCCGTTCTCCCGCTGTCAACTCAAATTCTCCGCTGACTTGGATTCTTGAATTTGAGCACCTGCTCTACTCTGCTCCCTCTGCCTGTCACTTTGGTACTGTGCGCTACGTTCCGTTTCCCTTCCCAGCTGTCAATTCGAACTCCTCCTGCTCTCTCTGCCATTTTCTCCCAACCCACCATCGCCCATCCTCTTGTCTAGCTATCATCCAGCTACGTGTATCGCATTTTACTAACACCCAGCCGTCGCCTCTCCCTCTTATCCCGTAGTCGCCCCTCCCTCCTACCCTGCCGTCGCAATTCCCTCCCATCCCGCCGCCACCTCTCACCCCGTCATCGCCTCTCACTCCCACCCCCCTGTCGCGTCTCCCTCACTCCCCGCCATCGCCACTCCCTCCTATCCCGCCATCTCCACTACCTCCCACCCCGCCGTCGCCACTCCCTCTTATCCCGCCGCCGTCTCTTCTCCCATCCGGCCGCCGCCTCTCCCTCCTCCCCGCCGTCGCCTCTCCCTCCTCCCCGCCGTCGCCTTTCCTTTCTCCCCGCCGTCGCCTCTCCCTCCTCCCCGCCGTCGCCTCTCCCTCCTCCCCGCCGTCGCCTCTCCCTCCTCCCCGCCGTCGCCTCTCCCTCCTCCCCGCCGTCGCCTCTCCTTTCCTCCCCGCCGTCGCCTCTCCCTCCTCCCCGCCGTCGCCTCTCCCTCCTCCCCGCCGTCGCCTCTCCCTCCTCCCCGCCGTCGCCTCTCCCTCCTCCCCGCCGTCGCCTCTCCTTTCCTCCCCGCCGTCGCCTCTCCCTCCTCCCCGCCGTCGCCTCTCCTTTCCTCCCCGCCGTCGCCTCTCCCTCCTCCCCGCCGTCGCCTCTCCCTCCTCCCCGCCGTCGCCTCTCCCTCCTCCGCGCCGTCGCCTCCTTCACTCCTCGTCGTCGCCTCTTTTCCCCTCCCCGCCGTCGCCTCTCCCTCCTCCCCGCCGTCGCCTCTTTTCCCCTCCCCGCCGTCGCCTCCGGCGGCAGGTGCACGAGCGCAAGCGCGAGTGTTGGTGCGCGAGCGCGGGTTGGTGCGCCAGCGCGGGTTGTTTTCTGAAACACCGTGATTATCAGGTGCGTTCCCGGTCCTTTCATCCTCCCTTCCCCCACTGAATTTTCCTCCCCCCCTCCCTCCCCTCTTTTTTGTTTTGTTTGCTCTCTTCGTAAAGTTTTTGTGTAGATTGGTCTCCTCTCGCATTGCACTTTCATTTGAAGAAGGGGAGAGACGGAGCGCGAGGGAGAGCATGTACACGGAAGCGAACACGCAGGAAAGCGCGCGTGAGAGTGCGCGTGAGAGAGCGCACGAGAGAGCGCACGAGAGAGCACGTGAGGGAGCGCGTGAGAGAGCGCGCGCGAGTGAGAGTGTTCCTGAGAGTGCGCGTGATAGAGCGCGTGAGAGAGCGCATGCGCGTAAGGGAGCGCGTGCGCGTGAGAGAGCGCGTGCGCGTGAGAGAGCTCGTTAGAGTGCGCGTGAGAGAGCGCGTGAGAGTGCGGATGAGAGTGCGCGTGAGGGAGCGCGTGAGAGTGCGAGTGAGAGTGCACGTGAGAGTGCACGTGAGAGTGTAAGTGAGAGTGCGCTTGAGTGAGTGCGTGAGAGAGAGCACGTGAGGGAGCACGTGGGAGAGCGCGTGGGAGAGCGCGTGAGAGAGCGCGTGAGACGCGTGAGAGAGTGCATGAGAGTGCGCGTGAGAGAGCGCGTGAGAGAGCGCATGAGAGAGCGCGTGAGAGAGCGCGTGAGAGAGTGCGTGAGAGAGCGCGTGAGAGACGCGTGAGAGAGCGCGTGAGAGACGCGTGAGAGAGCGCGTGAGAGAGCGCGTGAGAGAGCGCTTGAGAGAGCGCGTAAAAGCGCGCGCGAGAGCGCACGTGAGAGAGGGCGTGAGAGAGCGCGTGAGAGTGCGTGAGAGAGCGCGTGAGAGAGAGCGTGAGAGAGCGCGAGAGGGAGCGCGTGAGAGAGCGCGTGAGAGAGAGCGTGAGAGGGCGCGAGAGGGAGCGCGTGAGAGAGAGCGTGAGAGAGCGCGTGAGAGGGCGTGTGATAGAGCGCGTGAGAGAGCGCGTGAGAGAGCGCGTGAGAGTGCATGTGATAGAGCGCGTGAGAGAGTGCGTGAGAGTGCGTGTGATAGAGCGCATGAGAGAGTGCGTGAGAGGGTGCGTGAGAGACGCGTGAAAGCGTGCGTGAGAGAGCGCGTGAGAGAGCGCGTGAGAGAACGCGCGAGAGAGCGCGTTAGAGAATGCGTGAGAGAGCACATGAGAGAGCGCGTGAGAGTGCGCGTGAGAGAGCGTGGAGAGAGCACGTGAGAGAGCGCGTGAGAGACGCGTGAAAGCGTGCGTGAGAGCGCACGTGAGAGAGGGCGTGAGAGAGCACGTGAGAGAGCGCGTGAGAGAAAGTGGGAGAGAGCTTGTGAGGGAGCGCGTGAGAGCGTGTGAGAGCACGTGAGAGAGCTCTGAAAGAGCAGGTGAGAGAGCGCGTGAGAGATTGCGTGAGAGAGTGTGTGAGAGAGCGCGTGAGAGAGTGCGTGAGAGTGCGTGAAAGTGCGTGAGAGAGCGTGAGAGAACGCACGAGAGAGCTTTATGAGCATGCTGGGGCATATGCGCTAGCATCTATTCTGCTGGTGCTTGGGCAGCTGGGACTACTTATGCAAACGAGTGTCGCTTTCTGCACTAGTGTTTAGTGTGTCGGCTTCTAAGGTGTTTGCTTCTCTGTTTATGCTGTGTGCATGCCGTGTGTGTGTTTGCTTCTCTGTTTTTGCTGTGTGCAGGCCGTGTGTGTGCTTGCTTCTCTGTTTTTGCTGTGTGCAGGCCGTGTGTGTGTTTGCTTCTCTGTTTTTGCTGTGTGCAGGCCGTGTGTGTGTTTGCTTCTCTGTTTTTTGCTGTGTGCAGGCCGTGTGTGTGTTTGCTTCTCTGTTTTTTGCTGTGTGCAGGCCGTGTGTGTGAACTTCTCTGTTTTCGCTTTGTGCAGGGCGCGTGAGCTGCGAAGGGAGATGTGGGAGGGAGTGGGAGGGAGATGAGGGAAGGAGGGACGGAGGGGTGTAGGGAGGGTTAAGGGAGATCAGGGAGTGGGGGAGGGAGGGGAATGGGGGGCAAGTTAGCAAGGGCTATGCTTGCATGCTTAGTATTAGCTGTATGTTTCTGTGTGTTTTTCTCTCTGCGTATGTGTGTGCGTACATGTAGTTGTGTGGCTCTGTTTCGGGGTGAGTGCTAAGTGCCTCGTGTATACAATTGCGGTTGTGATCGTTGGTGGGGCAGCTTTGGTTGCCTCTTCCATACCAGATCAATCGCAGTTGCATTAACGATGCATTCTAGCATTAGCCTCGAAGCACTCACAACTGGTGTTTCTCGTTTTTGTACAAGTTCGTGTGCTGTCGTTTGGGTCTATTTGGGGTGGTGCTAAATGCATCATGTATGCAACAGGGGTTGTCATCGTCGGTGGGGCAGCTTTGCTCGCCTTTTCCGTACCATATCAATCTCAGTTGCAGCATTGATGCATTTAGTGTTTGCCTCGAAATGTTCATGATTTCAGCATGTGGTTTTTGTACACGTTCGTGTCCAACCAATTGTTCCATTCGCCGTACTTATCGACGACTATGGAATTATTGGTTACATTTGGTTTCACATTTTTGGGGCAACTAAAAAGTTGAACAGCAATTTTTTCCCGAACGGGCAGGGAAAAATCACTGTTCACGGTCAGTTCCCCAAAAAGTGAAACCAAATGTATAAGGTGTTGAAATAGGTTCTTAACTTAGTAGGCTTAGTAGCCTAGGGTTTAGCTAGGACGAGAGTAGCAAGGGTGAGGTCGAGGGTGTTAACCAAGGGAGAAACAAGAATGTGTGTTCACTATGAGAAGAGTTACAAGTTATAGCAAGCCAAAGGGTGCACCACCTAACAGGACAGCAATAGAACTACACTACAGCTAGAACTACATGCAGTTATACAGAAATATATTCTGACATAAGGTTGCTACGCAACCCAAAAAAAGGACACTGGCGCTGACGCCTGGCAAAAATTGACGCCTTTACGGCGACAATACTGAGCCTAATCCTAGCAGGAACGCAAACCAGGGAAAGCAGCAGCTTGAATGCTAGCAATGAAATGCAGCAGCAGCAGCAGCAATGCTAGCAAAGAAATATCCACATGGGATGGGATGGGAGAGAATGGCTAGTAGCGAAAGCAGTAGCTTGAGCGCCAGTGTGGCAGGAGCTGGGGAGTTTAGGATTAAATTGGATAATTGTGCAAACCGCTGAAATACCTATGGAAACTGGGGAGCACGCAGAGTTTTCAGTATGAGTGTAGTTTCGGAAGAAGGGAATGTATATAGCGAAAATGTGGTCCTTCCCCACGTGGGTGCCTTTTCCCACGTGGTTCATCAGCATCTCCCTTGAGAGCAACGGCGGAGCAGATCAAGGGAAATTATACGCGCAGTCACAATTATGGCCGTATTATCACGTTTGGTCACGGGGTTATCACGGACAGTCACAGTACAGTACTTCGCCATCACACATGATCACAGCGCTATCACGCTTGATCACTCCTCGCCCCGCAGGGTTATCACGTTTGGTCACTCGTTGAAACGCCCGCCAAAAAGTCGAAACTCTCAAATCTACTGTACAGATTCGGGTACTTCTATCTCGCGCGCGTTTTGTCTGTAGTGAAAAACGTGATGTGACAGTCACATCACGTTTTTCACTACAGACAAAACGCGCGCGAGATAAAAGTACCCGAATCTGTACAGTTGATTTGAGAGTTTCGACTTTTTGGCGGGCGTTTCAACGAGTGACCAAACGTGATAACCCTGCGGGGCGAGGAGTGATCAAGCGTGATAGCGCTGTGATCATGCGTGATAGCGAAGTACTGTACTGTGACTGTCCGTGATAACCCCGTGACCAAACGTGATAATACGGCCATAATTGTGACTGCGCGTATAATTTCCCGCAGATCAACCGCGCTCAAGCAACGCGCACCCCAGTTCGGATGCAGCAGGCGGAACTTGTACCCTTGCGCCGACGCCGAGAATGCGGGGAACCATTCTTGAGCCTTCGGGTACAGTATTTTCAGAAACGCAGTGCCGTGTCAAGCATCAATAAAAACTTCTCTTAGCCGCATGCTTCAGAGGCTCGAAACAGTGCTGGGTGGGTTCTGGACGGCCCTTTGGGCTGTGTAGACTGTCGGCCCCAACCCACACAGGAGCACCACAGCTCGGTCAAATTTATGGGTAGGTACGAAAATGTCCCTCCGGGTTGCCAGAAAATCAGGGTGTGGCAGAGATTGAGGTTCGTCCTGGCGCCCACTGGTAGGGTGTTGCAGCAGAGCGCCTTGATGTTGTCTGAGGTTGAGCCAGAATCGCTGTTAACCGCGCAGAAGCTTACTGAAACACACTGAACGATCAGCAGACGAACGTGCGGGCGGAACTCTCTCTCAAGTGTGCAGCTACCCTTTTTTACCGCCAAGCACGCCTCACGACAACTGGCTACTCTAGTTTCTCTCCCCCAACACCGCCTCACACACTAGCCTCCCGCGTTTTCTAAACTTGGCATGTAGTTTTTAGTGAGTGGTCACGTGAAAA
The DNA here is from genome assembly GCA_947471745.1 of Closterium sp. Naga37s-1. Classification (NCBI taxonomy): domain Eukaryota; kingdom Viridiplantae; phylum Streptophyta; class Zygnematophyceae; order Desmidiales; family Closteriaceae; genus Closterium; species Closterium sp. Naga37s-1. Next base: position 371,362 of record CANJKZ010000122.1, on the reverse strand, counting down.
TCGCGATTACGTACTCTACCAGTCCGTGCTCTGGCTACCACGAAGACCGTCTCGTGCGGGCTTCTAGAGTGCGTGATAGCCAGTATTGAAAGTTCTTTCCTGGCCTTCACACGAGCCGCATCGACGAATAGTTAGCTCGTTTTGATTTTGATCAGCAAAGCATGCGCAGATCGTTGTCGCCACCTAAGATCGCGCATTAGGATTACTCCCCGCTCACTACATTGTGCAGAGGATCTTACGGGCGTACGGTACTTTCCACCTCCGTGATTCCCGCTTTTCCCGCTCGCTTTTCCTCACCGCCTGGCGATATCGTAGCGCGGATTGTTTTATAACTTGACTGAAACGACGTCGTGTCCATAAGTACGTTAGCGGAGTCATTTTGTCAAATTTCAGTGCTACGGTGGTTGTCATCTCCTGCTTGACTGAAACGACGCGGTTCTCGTCCTGTTTTATTACAAAGCGCTTCGAAGCAATGCTAGGCTTTCCTTACTTGGCGTGAAGGAAGCAACTCGAGCTCTCGCTCTGTTTTCCCCACAGTCTGGCTGTCGCGCAGCCTAGACGCAGCTACGCGAGGGATCGTCGCCATGCGACGGTGTGCGAAAAAAACGATAGAAATGTCGCGAGGGTAGGAAGCGCGAAGAGGAGGAGTGTCGGTGTGTTCCCTGCTGGCGGCCCGTGGCATCTCAACACAAGCTCGCCTGTAGCAACGGCTGTAGCAGTGGCTGTTGCAGCGGCTCTAGCAGCGGCTGTAGAAGCGGCTGTAGCAGCGGCGTAGAAGCGGCAAGATAGGACTGGGGAATACTGCGCGGTGATACAGTTCGCGCGAGGAGGGAAAGGGTAGGCGGAGTGATATCAGCAGGGGGACGCTGCGAACATGGGGGCGGGAAGGGGAGTTGGCGGAGCGTCCGCGGGAGCTCCCGCAGCAACAGTCGGCGGAAGTCCCGCAGCCGCGGGATCAGGCGCGCGCGCGTCTCCCGCCGCAGTAAACGGCAGCTCTGCCGCTGGCCCCAGCCACAGCGGGGCCGGCGGCGGCGGAGGCGGCGGAGGCGGCGGCGATGGCGGAGGGGGAAGCGCGCATGACGGATCGCACGGGTCGCATGGTTCGTCGCATTCGCAGGGGTCGGCGTCGCAGAGCAAGTGGCAGGACCAGCTTTCGCGAATGACGAACATGATTTTCGTCGCGAGCCAGGGCGACGTAAACGAGTTGACGCGGCTTCTGGACGAAGGCGCGGACGTCAATAGCGCGGATTACGACGGGCGGTCCGCGATACACCTCGCGGCGTGCGAGGGCCACCTGGGCGTGCTTAAACTGCTGCTGGCGCGCGGCGCGCGAGTCAACCCGCGGGATAGATGGGGGCACACGGTCTGTTAATGACGGGTGTAGAGAGCGGGAGCGGGAAGGATGGGGGGAAAGGGGAAGGGGAAGGGGAAGGGGAAGGGGAAGGAGGGAGAGAGCGGGAGGGAGGGGGAGGGAGGGGGAGGATGGCTCAAAAGTCGACTCAAGAGTCATTTATCAACGTGTGTGGTTTGGAGAATATAGAGGGAGGGAGGCTTAGTCTAGATTGAGCCGTGTGCTTCAATGTCCCTCGCCCTCCCCTTGTCCCTGATCCTCTCTACCCCCCATCCTGGCCCGCACATCCCCCTTTCCATAACCCCCTTCTCCCCTCCTCCCCCACCCCCTCCCCCCCCCCCCCTTTCTTTCCTCCCTCCCGTGCAGCCGCTGACAGGCGCACGCAAGGGGTTAGCCTGTGCGTTCATACAGGCTGACCCCCCCACCTCCTTCCTCTTTCATCCCGTGCTATCGTTCCCCCCTTGTGCCCCTGCTCATACCTCTCCCTGCCCATCCATGTCCTTCCTCCCACTCCGCTCCCCCACCCCCACACGGGCCCCCCACAGCCTCTGACAGACGCGCGCAAGGCCATGCGGGAGGGGAAGAAGGGGCAGTGCCCCGAGATCATACAAGTGCTCCCCTTGTCCCTGCCCTCGTTTCCCCCCACCCTGACCCACACATTCCCTCCGCCTCTCCTCCCTCCACAGCCGCTGACAGACGCGCGCAAGGCCATGCGGGAGGGGAAGAAGGGGCAGTTTCCGGAGATCATACAAGTGCTGTTGAAGCATGGGGGCATCGAGGGGGTGAGTGGTGAGGAGCGGTGAGGAGTGGTGGGACGGATGCATGTGGTCCTTGTGCATTGATAAGGGAGGGGAAGAAGGGGCAGTTCCCCGAGCTCGTACAAGTGCTGATAAAGCATGGGGGCATCGAGGGGGTGAGCGGTGAGGAGCGGTAGGAGGGGGTGCATTTGTTAAGGGAGGGAGGAAAAGTGCGTTGCAGTGTTAAGGGAGGGGAAGAAGGGGCAGTTTCCAGAGATCATTCAAGTGCTCTTGAAGCATGGTGGCATTGAGGGGGTGAGTGGTGAGGAACAGTGGGAAGTGATGGAGAGTGGTGGAGAGTGGCGAGGAATGGTGCGGAGTGGTGAGGATTGGTGGGACGGAGTGCATGTGATGTGTGTGTGTGTGTGTGTGTGTGTGTGTGTGTGTGTGTGTGTGTGTGTGTGTGTGTGTGTGTGTGTGTGCTGACGGAGGTGAGAGATGCATTGCATTGATAAGGGAAGGGAAGGAAATGCAGTTTTTGGAAATCACGAAATCAAACCACACCCATCATGACAACGCGCCAAATCACACCCCACCCTGTCAAACCGTACCAAACCGTACCCAACCGCACCCCACCTGACTCCACCCCCACCACCACAGGGTGCAGAAGCGGACGACTGGGAGATAGACCCATCGGAGCTGGATTTCAGCAAGTCGAAACTCATAGGCAAGGTCGGTGTGAGTGAGGGTGAGTGAGGGTGTGAGAGAATGAGAGTGTGAGAGAATGAGAGTGGGAGCAAAATTGTGTGTGCGTAGGTGCTCATTCGTGGGACGACTGGGAGATCGATCCATCCGAGCTGGACTTCAGCAAGTCGAAACTCATAGGCAAGGTGGGTGTGAGTGAGGGAGTGACTCACTGCGAGTCAGTGTGTGAGTGAGTGTGTGAGAGTGAGGGAGTGAGTTAGTGCGCAAAATAGAGTGGGGCCAAGGATATGTGTGTGTGTGTGTTCACACATGGGACGACTGGGAGATAGACCCATCGGAGCTGGACTTTAGCAAGTCGAAACTCATCGGCAAGGTGAGTGTGAGTGGGGATGTGAGAGAGAGTGTAATTAGTAAGTGTGCGAGTGTGGGCGTTAGGGTGTGTGTGAACCTGTTCATTCATGGAACGACTGGGAGATAGACCCATCCGAACTGGACTTCAGCAAGTCAAAGCTCATTGGCAAGGTGGGTGTGAGTGAGTGAGTGAGTAAGAGTATATGAGTGAGCGTGTGAGTGAGTGTGGGTGAGTGAGTGTGATTGAGAACGAAAGAGTGGGAGCAAGGATGTGTGCCGGCAGGTGTTCTGTCATGGGACATCCGTGAAATATTTCTGTGCAAACTTCACTTCAGCAATTCGAAGCAACTCACCACCCCCTCCATCCTCACCCCATTCCACACCCCCTCCTTCCCCCATCCCTCCATCCCTCCTCCCCCCATCCCTTCCTCCCTCCTCCCCCATCCCTCCCTCCCATTTTCGCTCTTCGTTCCCTCGTCCCCCCCATCCTTTCATCTCAGGGTGCGTTCGGTGAGATCAGGCGGGTCATGTGGAGAGGCACCCCCGTGGCCGCCAAGACAATCCTGCCGGGGCTATCAGACGACGTGCAGATCACGTGAGTGCCTTCATTTTCCATGCCTTCGCTTTCTCCAAAGTCGCTTTCAGCACCCCAGTGGCCGCCAATCACGTGAGTGTCTCATTCTCTCCATACTGAGGCTCCCACATGCATGCTTGCTGATCCTCCCCTGTGAATGAATGAGCGCTCCCGTGGCTGCCAAGACCATCCTGCGGGGTCTATCAGATGACGTGCAGATCACGTGAGTGTCTCTGCCTGCATGCCTGATGGGATTTTCTTCTCTTTTGTTATGCGTGGGTGAGCCCTCCCAGTGCCGGAGTTGGTTTCGAGAATCCTCAAAATCACTCCCAGTGACAGTGACTGCCAAAACGATACTGCCGGCCGGCCCTATCAGTATCAGATCAGATAACGTGCAGATCCCGTGAGTGCCTGCTCTGTGGTTGCCCTCCGCCTGCCAGCATGTTCTAAGAATTCTAAACTAGTAATGCTGGTGTGGTGCACATATCATTTGCTTTACCTGAAAATAGAAAAGAAATTTAAAAAATAAATGAACGATTCGTTGCTTTGGTTGTCCCCTTGTCACATATAGTGAGGGCTGTTTCTTGAGCGATTTGCATCTCTTGGTGTTATCTTGTGTGGTTGATTGCTGCTCATATGACTGCCCATACCCTACAAACAGGACCACATGGTATTGATTGTTCACATGATTGTTGTGTGTGTTACACCCTGCCAACCTTGAAATCCCTTGAATGGTACTGCAATGCCCTATTTTCCTTTCTCTCCTTGTTCCTGCTCATTGCACTTTTCTCTGATGGGGGGCAGGAGAGAATTCCGGGACGAAATGTTTCTGCTGCCCAAGCTGAGGCACCCCAACATCGTGCAGTTCCTGGGGTGCGTCACCCGCCGGCCCCCCCTGTGCCTCGTCACCGAGTTCCTTCCCGGGGTGAGTGGCAGCATCATGCATCATGCAGAATGCAGTAGGCGAGCGAGATGCAGAGAGCATGATGCGCAGTGCGGTATGCGGGATGTGGAATGCATAGTAGTGTGTGCAGTGGGTGCGGTGGGTGCGGTGGGTGCGGTGGGTGCGGTGGGTGCGGTGGGTGCGGTGGGTGCGGTGGGTGCGGTGGGTGCGGTGGGTGGCCCAAGCTGCGGCACCCCAACATCGTAGTAGGCGAGATGTAGAGAGCATGATGCGCAGTGCGGTATGCGGGATGTGGAATGCATAGTAGTGTGTGCAGTGGGTGCAGTGGGTGCGGTGGGTGCGGTGGGTGCGGTGGGTGCGGTGGGTGCAGTGGGTGCGGTGGGTGCAGTGGGTGCGGTGGGTGCGGTGGGTGCGGTGGGTGCGGTGGGTGCGGTGGGTGTGGTGGGTGCGGTGGGTGCGGTGGGTGCGGTGGGTGCGGTGGGTGCGGTGGGTGCGGTGGGTGCGGTGGGTGCGGTGGGTGCGGTGGGTGCGGTGGGTGGCCCAAGCTGCGGCACCCCAACATCGTAGTAGGCGAGATGTAGAGAGCATGATGCGCAGTGCGGTATGCGGGATGTGGAATGCATAGTAGTGTGCACTGGGTGCAGTGCTCCAAGCTGCGGCACCCCAACATAGTGCATGATGCTTCCTGGGGTGCGTCACCCGCCGGCCTCCCCTGTGCCTCGTCACAGAGTACAGCACAGCACACTCCATGATGCTGCAGGGTGTTTTTGAGAATTCTCAAAAACACCTCACAGAGTACAGCACAGCACACTCCTCCTCACACCCCATTCCGTCCTGCCCGCACCGCACCCCTCGCCACTTTTGACAGGTGTTTAAGTCGACTCATAAATCACAACCCTCACTCAACACCCCACACTCCCCCCACATCCCTCCTCCCCACACCCCTCCTCCGCACACCCCCCCTCCGCACACCCCTCCTCCGCACACCCTTGCTTGTTATCCACAGGGCGATCTACACGATGAGCTCAAGGCCAAGGGTGCCCTGCCTTAGCTACCCTCTCTCATCACCCCCACACCCCTCCTGCCCCCACTGCCTTCCCCTCTCCTCCCTCCTGCCTTTACTATCCCCTTTCATCACCCCCACACCGCACCCCCCACCCTCTTCCATCCTTCCCGCACCCCTCCTCACACCACCTCCCCACACACCTCTCCTCCCCACCCACAGGGCGATCTACACGACGTGCTCAAGGCCAAGGGCGTCCTGCCCCTGCTTTATCCACTCATCACCCGCACACTCCCCACACCCCCCCACACCCCCCCACACCCCTCCTCACACCTCTTCCCCACACCCCTCCTCCCTCCCCACAGGGCGATCTGCACGATGTGCTCAAGGCAAAGGGTGCCCTGCCGCCCAGAATAGCGGTGGGATATGGGCTGGACATAGCCAGGTGAGGGGCTTTAGTTGAGATTGCGAGACGAGGGGGGCTAGGCTGGCTTCTGGAGTGCCTTAAGAATTGTTAAAATAGCTGTGGGTATGGGTCCATCACAGTGCATCCATCATAGTGGATCATGGGAATGAACAACAATGCATAACCATAAGCCCGTGTGCAACAACACGACATGATCATGTCACCTTCCTTGTACACAACAAACTCACCTCCTGTTCCCCTTCCTTCCACTCCTTCCCCACAAGCCCCACTCTATACTCCCACGCACAAACACCCCTCGTGTTCATCACAGTGCATCATGCGAATGAACAACAATGCATAACCATGTTCTGTGCCCTCCCTTCAATCTGCCTTCTGTTTTCTGTGTGCATGTCACCTTCCTTCAAGCCCACTCCTTCCCCACAACCCCACTCTATACTCTCACGCACAAACACCCCTCGTGTTCCCCTTCCCCCTCTCTCTTCCCATTCCCCCCTCCTCCCCACCCCATCAATCAGGGGAATAAACTCCCTGCACAACCACAAGCCCGAGTCCATCATTTTCTCGCTCGCTACCCCTCCCCGTTCCCCTTCCCCCTCTCTCCTCCCATACCCCCTCATCTCCCCCCCATCCATCCACCAGGAGATTGAACTACCTGCACAACCACAAGCCCTAGTCTATCATTCACCCACAGCAACCCCCCTGCTCTTTCTCCCACCCCCCTCACCCCGCCCTTTCCATCCCTCCCTCCTTTCCACCAGGGGCATGAATTACCTGCACAACCACAAGCCCGAGTCCATCATTCACCGAGACCTCAAACCAAGGTGTGTATGGTCCCGCTATAAGCTGTTTCAACCTCAAGCCAAGCTATGATTAGTCCCCGCTGTAAGCTCTCGACCTCAAAACTAATGCTCGGTCGGCAGGCCAAATTGACCTTCACGTGCTTCTCCGGCTGGAACCAAGCCTGGCGGGCATTCACCGTTCTTTTCCGCCTAGCTTTGTGGAAGTAAAAAAAAAAAAAAAAAAAAAAAAAAAAAAAAAAAAATCCCTTCCCTTTTTGTCCTGGTTACCGCCAGGAACCTGATTCGGGATGAGGGCGATCATCTAAAGGTGGCGGATTTCGGTCTGAGCAAGCTGGTGAAGGTGAATGCGCTGCACGAGATGTACAAGATGACTGGGGAGACCGGCAGCTGTGAGTAGCTTCATTGGGGGGACTGGCAGGCGTGGTGTGGGTACAGGGGCAAGGTGTGAGAGGGTGTGCTGGGGGTAATGGGGCGTCTCAACACTTGGACAGAGCAAGCTGGTGAAGGTGAATGCGCTGCATGAGATGTACAAGATGACTGGGGAGACCGGCAGCTGTGAGTAGCTTCATTGGGGGGACTGGCAGGCGTGGTGTGGGTACAGGGGCAAGGTGTGAGTGGGTGTGCTGGGGGTAATGGGGCGTCTCAACACTTGGACAGAGCAAGCTGGTGAAGGTGAATGCGCTGCATGAGATGTACAAGATGACTGGGGAGACGGGCAGCTGTGAGTACACCTGTGCTGTGCGTGACTGTGTCTGAGAATCTGGTTGAGAGGCAGTGCAGGGCTTGGTCTGAACAGGCTGGTGAAGGTGAATGCGCTGCATGAGATGTACAAGATGACTGGGGAGACGGGCAGCTGTGAGTGCATTGGTGCTGTAGAGTGCATGTGTGCTGTGAAGGAAGGGCGTGTGGTTAAGATGCAGCACCAAGCTCGGTCTGAGCAAGCTGGTGAAGGTGAATGCGCTGCATGAGATGCACAAGATGACTGGGGAGACGGGCAGCTGTGAGTAACTTCGTTGGGAGAACTGGCAGGTGTGGGTACAGGGGCAAGGTGTGAGTGGGTGTGCTGGGGAATCAAGTAATGGTGCGTCACAACACTTGGACAGAGCAAGCTGGTGAAGAAGGTGAACGAGCAAAGTTTGTGACTGGGGAGACTGCAGATGTTTGTGAGTGAATTGGTCGAAGGTGAAGAGCAAAGTTTGCAGTCAGTTCTGCTCCCTCCACCTCCCTCCACCTCCCTCCACCTCCCTCCACCTCCCCAGACCGCTACATGGCGCCAGAGGTGTTCAAGCACCAGGCGTACGACCGCACTGAACGCTCACAACATGCGCTTCTCTCTCCCTCCTTCGTCCTCACTGCTCCATTGCACCTCCTCTCAGACCGCTACATGGCTCCAAAGGTGTTCAAGCACCAGGCGTACGACCGCACTGAGCACACATCATATGCTTTCCTCCCTCCCCACCGCTCTCCACCTCCCCAGACCGCTACATGGCCCCAGAGGTGTTCAAGCACCAGGCATACGACCGCACTGTCGATGTCTACTCCTTCTCTGTCATCTTCTACGAGGTGAGATGAGATGGACGGCTGTGATGGATTGCAAGGTGAGATGGACGGCTCTGATTGCTGCTGGTGTTCAAACACCAGGCATACGACCGCACTGTCGATGTCTGCTCCTTCTCCATCATCTTTTACGAGGTGAGATGCGATGGACGGCTGTGATGGATTGCAATGTGAGATGGATGGCTATGATTGACTGCGAGGCATGCTGTTTGTGCGATTGTCTCGTGAGCAGGTGTGATTAAGAAAAATTCAGCCTGTTGTGGTGCCCCCCCTCCCTCCCTCTCCCTGACTCCCCTTCCCTTTCCCTTGACCCCCCTTCCCTTCTCATTCCACCTTCCTTCCGTTGCCTCCTCTGCCCTCCTCATCCATCTTTCTGATTCCCTCTGCTCTCTCAGATGTTTGAGGGCCTACCGCCCTTTGCCAAGACCATGACGCCAGAGGGGATGGCATGTAATGTTTCTCCACTCTCTCCCACCCCTCTCCTCTCCCCTCTACTCATCCAGATGTTTGAGGGCCTACCGCCCTTTGCCAAGACCATGCACCCAGAGGGGATGGCATGAAACGTGTCTCCACTCTCCCACCCCTCCCATCCTCCCCTCACTCAGATGTTTGAGGGGCTGCCGCCCTTTGCCAAGACCATGACGCCAGAGGGGGTGGCCTGGAAGGTGGCAATGGAGGGCGTCAGGCCGCCCTTCAAGTCCAAGGCATACCCCGAAGGGGTCAAAGAGTGAGTCACCGCGAGTTCTGGGTTTTAGGGTTCTGGGTTCAAGGGTTTGATGTTTCTGGGTGGCGTGGAAGGTGGCAATGGATGGAGGGCATCAGGCCGCCCTTCAAGTCCAAGGCATACCCCGAAGGGGTCAAAGAGTGAGTGATAAAGGACCATTCGAGTGACGTGTTGCTTGGGTGCCGTGACTCCAGGGTTTTCAGGTTCTGGGTCGATGTTTGATTGGCCTCGGTTCAAGGTGGCAATGGAAGGCATCAGGCCGCCCTTCAAATCCAAGGCATACCCCGAGGGGGTCAAAGAGTGAGTCAGAGTGTCAGGTTATTCAGCTGTGTAGGTGCTGTGTCAGGTGTTGAGTCAGGTGCTGTGTCAGGTGCTGTGTAAGATGCTGTGTCAGATATTTTAGGCACCTCAAATTTCGTCTCACTACACACTGAGTCAGATGCTGAGTTAGATGCTGTGCACCCTGGGGTTCAACTTGTAAGGCGCCTCAATTGGCGCCATGATTGCTGAGGTTTTAGGGTTTCGGATTCGTAAGGTCATGTTCTGAAACGTCTCACTGTTAATGGTGGTGAATGGGCTTTAACAGTTGTAAGAAGCGCTCATGGGTTCCCACATCTCTGCTTCCTCTCCCTCCACTGTTGACTCACTCTTTCCCTCTCTCCCTCACTCCAAATCTCCCTCTCTCCCACTCTCTCACCCCTCGCACCAGTTTGATATCCCGCTGTTGGGCGGCAGACCCCATGTCTCGCCCGCCCTTCATGGAAGTGATTGAGGTGCTCGAGGGGGTGGAGAAGGCACTCCTGCTTTCTTCTTCCCCCCGCTTCCCCTGATAGAACCTTCCCCTGATAGAACCTTCCCCTGATAGAACCTTCCCCTGATAGAGCCTCCCCTGCTGGAAGTGATCGAGGTGCTCGAGGGGGTGGAGAAGGCGCTCCTGCTTTCCCACACCTCTGCCTCCCCTCCTTCCCCCTCTCTCCATCTCTCTAGTTTCACCCCCTCTCTCCCGCTTCCCCCCGTTCCATATCACCCCCTCTCCCCCTCTCCCTCTCTCCTGCTTTCCCCCCTTCCATATCACCTCCAGTTTGATATCTCGCTGTTGGGCGGCAGACCCCATGTCTCGTCCGTCCTTCATGGAAGTGATCGAGGTGCTCGAGGGGGTGGAGAAGGCACTCCTGCTTCAGGCACAGACAAACAAGCCCGCCCTCTCTCCCTTCTCAGCTTAGATAACACCTTCCCCTGATAGCGCCTCCCCTGCTGGAAGTGATTGAGGTGCTCGAGGGGGTGGAGAAGGCGCTCCTGATGCAGGCACAGGCAAACAAGCCCGCGCTCTCTCCCTTCTCAGCTTAGATAACACCTTCCCTTGGATTCCACCTTCCCCTGTGAAAGCCTCCCCTGCTGGGAATGGCTGGGAATTCTAGGCTCAAGAGGGCATTATGCAGGATGTTGCACTGCACCTGCACGACTCGATACAGGATGTATTCTGTAGATAAGCCTTCCTCAAGTAGCACCTCCTTCGCTGAGTGTGGCACTGAGGCCTGTGCAGGATGCTGTGGCGTATCTATATATACATCTGTTGACTTTTGAGGCGCCTCAAAGGTGCTGAGATGGCACTTCACCTGTGCAGGATGCTGTGCCGTATCCACCTACGGTACATCTGCTGGCAGCGGCGATTTGCTCTTGTGGTTGAGTGAATCACAGCGACGTGCATCGTTGGCAAGTTGGCACATTCTCGTGATTTACGCACGTGTGTGAACCTTGTGCACTGCACACAGGTTGCTGAAAAAACCCCCAAAACTCAAAGGAGACTTTCATAGCTGGCCCTACCCCATAGTTTTTGCATAAGGCATTGTACTCTACAGGGGTACATCCAATCCAAGTTCCAACTACCGTACCAACGCACACAGTATTGGGACAGAGAGTGCCAGTCTCACAGCCCAGCCCAGCCAGCAATCCTGCTCGGGCCCTCTAGGTGACCACACATACTACGATAGCCACTCTATGCACATGCTGGTTTGTGGGTTGCATTGGGCTTCATCCATCAATATAAGGGGTTTTTCTACACATGACCCACACAGGGGACTCGAGGCAATGGTATTACTAGGTACAGTTTCGCCATTCAAGGTACAATCAAAATGTGTAACAAAAACAGAAATATGTGTAATGAAAACTGATTCAGGAAAATCGGTTGGAGGATGTGTTGTGCTACAGAAAAATGGGCTGAATTTTCCTGCTCCCATGGGCTTTGCTCTGGACAGAATATAATTGCTTTATAAAAACAGACAAAATTTGCAAAAGGCAAAAATGTTACAACATGGGATGATACAAACGTAATCTACAGACAATCACAAGCAACATGGCTATAAAGCATCTAACAGAAACGGAAGGGGTCCTCGTAGCTCACTTCTTTCCGCCCTTGCCACCCTTTCCGCCCTTTCCTCCCTTGCCTCCCTTGCCGCCCTTCCCTCCCTTCCCACCCTTGGCACCTGTTGTATTGATAGCACTGTCTCTCACACTCTGAGTAGTAGCGAAGCTCGAGCTGCCCGCTCCACCCTGATCCCCGCCTGCTCCCTGATCCCCGCCAGCACCCCCTTGATCCCCGCTTGCACCCCCCTGCTGTCCGCCCTGCCCTCCGCCCTGCGGCGGTCCGCCCTGTCCGCCCTGCGGCGGTCCGCCCTGTCCGCCCTGCTGTCCGCCCTGCTGTCCGCCCTGCGGCGGTCCGCCGGGTCCGCCCTGCTGCCCGCCAGGTCCGCCCTGCTGCCCGCGCTGCTGCCCGCCAGGTCCGCCCTGCTGCCCGCCCTGCTGCCCGCCGGGTCCGCCCTGCTGCCCGCCCTGCTGCCCGCCAGGTCCGCCCTGCTGCCCGCCCTGCTGCCCGCCGGGTCCGCCCTGCTGCCCGCCCTGCTGCCCGCCAGGTCCGCCCTGCTGCCCGCCCTGCTGCCCGCCAGGTCCGCCCTGCTGCCCGCCCTGCTGCCCGCCAGGTCCGCCCTGCTGCCCGCCCTGCTGCCCGCCTTGCTGCCCGCCCTGCTGCCCGCCAGGTCCGCCCTGCTGCCCGCCCTGCTGCCCGCCAGGTCCGCCCTGCTGCCCGCCCTGCTGCCCGCCAGGTCCGCCTTGCTGCCCGCCCTGCTGCCCGCCAGGTCCGCCCTGCTGTCCACCCTGCTGCCCGCCCTGCTGTCCGCTTGGTCCGCCCTGCTGTCCGCCCAGCTGTCCGCCCAGCTGTCCGCCCTGCTCTCCGCCCTGCTGTCCGCCAGGTCCGCCCTGCTGTCCGCCCTGCTGTCCGCCCTGCGGCGGTCCGCCCTGTCCGCCCTGCTGGCCGCCTTGCTGGCCGCCCTGCTGGCCGCTCTGCTGTCCGCCCTGCTGTCCGCCAGGTCCGCCCTGCTGTCCGCCGGGTCCGCCCTGCTGGCCTCCGGGTCCGCCCTGCTGCCCGCCGGGTCCGCCCTGCTGCCCGCCGGGTCCGCCCTGCTGCCCGCCGGGTCCGCCCTGCTGCCCGCCGGGTCCGCCCTGCTGGCCGCTCTGCTGTCCGCCCTGCTGTCCGCCAGGTCCGCCCTGCTGTCCGCCGGGTCCGCCCTGCTGGCCCCCGGATCCGCCCTGCTGCCCGCCGGGTCCGCCCTGCTGTCCGCCGGGTCCGCCCTGCTGTCCGCCGGGTCCGCCCTGCTGTCCGCCGGGTCCGCCCTGCTGTCCGCCGGGTCCGCCCTGCTGTCCGCCGGGTCCGCCCTGCTGCCCGCCGGGTCCGCCCTGCTGCCCGCCGGGTCCGCCCTGCTGCCCGCCGGGTCCGCCCTGCTGTCCGCCGGGTCCGCCCTGCTGTCCGCCGGGTCCGCCCTGCTGTCCGCCGGGTCCGCCCTGCTGTCCGCCGGGTCCGCCCTGCTGCCCGCCGGGTCCGCCCTGCTGCCCGCCGGGTTCACCCTGCTGTCCGCCATTGCCGCCGCCCAGGTCTCCGCCACTGCCGCCGCCCAGGTCTCCGCCACTGCCGCCGCCCAGGTCTCCGCCACTGCCGCCGCCCAGGTCTCCGCCACTGCCGCCGCCCAGGTCTCCGCCACTGCCGCCGCCCAGGTCTCCGCCACTGCCGCCGCCCAGGTCTCCGCCACTGCCGCCGCCCAGGTCTCCGCCACTGCCGCCGCCCAGGTCTCCGCCACTGCCGCCGCCCAGGTCTCCGCCACTGCCGCCGCCCAGGTCTCCGCCACTGCCGCCGCCCAGGTCTCCGCCACTGCCGCCGCCCAGGTCTCCGCCACTGCCGCCGCCCAGGTCTCCGCCACTGCCGCCGCCCAAATTATCAACAGCCATGAAGACTGGTTTGGTTGTTGTTGCCTTTAGGAGTGAGAGGGTTTTGAGAACGAGACTGCGGCGCGGAGCGAGGGACCTCGCGGATCCTGCGCAAATGGAAAATATACGTTAATATGTAGGCAGAGAACTGGGTGGAAGAGGAAAAGCGATAATGCATGACAAGAGCGCAGTGGATAATAGAAGCACGAAGTGGAATAGTGGAGGAGAACCCATGTGGAATTTATTATGACAGAAAGTCAGGAAGACAGAAACTTTCTGTGCAGGACAGAAAGTTGTGCACCGAAGTGGGACACTCACCCGGCGCTACGAATATCGACACCGCTGTAAGTGCTAGCAGAAGAAGAGGCAACGCCGTGCCTCGCATTTTGCCGCCCATTGTAGGAATGATGCTCTCCGATTCCAGACACTTACTAGGCAGGGACGAGCTACAAAACCAGAGAATTTGCTCGAGTGACAAAGAGCTTGAATTTCGGGAAGTGCTGGAAATGCAAGTGAAATGTCACGAAAGCGGTGAGGAGGATGAAAATGTGGGTGACGGGTGCGCATTTTTATAGTGTGGTTGTACGCGACTCGAAAGCATTTCTACCTTGATGGGATGAAAGGATGCAATATGGTTTTGGCGGGAATCATGTTTTTCCCGCCAGGTCAAATCAGCGACATGCGCGTCTAGCTCAGGTTTCGCAGGCGCATTTCACGACAGGGAGATTGGACAAAAAATATTTGCGATGTGTTACAATCTCAACCTGCGACGCCAGAATGACTCGCAAATGCGCTTCCGACTGTTCCGCCGTGCTGCTTGCTCACCCCACAGGGCTTGAAAGTACCTGCGCTATCGTTGAAGCCCGTTGACCGCTTCACTTTGTTGAAACCAGGGCATGTGAAAGCGGTTGACGCGGCAGGCCCGCGAAATGCGCAAGTGCAACAGCATGTTCTGAACGTGAAACGCGTATCTCCCATTGACAATGGAAATCACATGATACACTTGAAGCCCTTACCCTAGTTTTCTCATAACAAAGCAATCAAATTTGCCATGTTGAGTGTAGCACCGAGTATACAGAATGTTTGTTATAAAATGAGCCGAAAGTATGAAATTGACTCCCAGTTTCTTTGCGGAAACATCGACAATATCTGTTTGTTCAAGCTATCCCGCAGGGAGGGACAATGTGCTCCAAAAACATTTGGTGTGGCATGGCATGCATACTCAACCATGAGCACATCACATCTTACATACGACTTTGTAATCATGTGGCATCAAGTTTTCAATCAGACATGACGCAATATAGCTGAACGCTCTGATTTTCGCGGAAGTATTTGAAGGTCCTGCTAGGGCCACCTCGACGGGTCTTGGAGCGGAGGAGTTTGCGGCACCACAGGGCCTCCTACTAAAGGGTGATCGACTTGGTTGCGGGATCCCGTAAATTGAAGGGGATCAATGAAGGTCTAAAAAATCCAAGGTGATCGATGGATCACCATGGGTCGCCTAGATCCATGGATCACCAAGGCTTGGCTTCGAGGGAGATGTAGCTCGCCTTTGGTCATGGCGATCAAAACCGAGTTGCACCACATCGTTAATGCGGATGAAGCAAACTCTAAGCCCATACCAAGTATAATAAAGAGAATATGGGCAGAAATTGCTTCAAGCAGGCAAAGAAGTTCTACAACGAGGGATCCTAGAACCACCCTCCCCTCCTCTTTTCCACACGGCCTAGTATAGCCTAGTATCATACAAGGTTTAGTCTCGCCTAGTGGCTTTCAAACGCCACAGTGCAATTAAGCGTAATGAACACCTGAAGGGGCACCAGCAGCTCTTTTCACTTCTTTCCATCCTTCCCACCCTTTCCCCCATTTCCACCCTTGCCGCCCTTTCCCCCCTTTCCGCCCTTTCCCCCCTTTCCCCCCTTACCTCCCTTTCCCCCCTTCCCCCCATTGCCACCCACATTGATCTTTGAGCTTGTAACGCTACCTACAATCTGAGGAGTAGCGATCCCGCCAGATTCCTCCTGCTCCCAGCCAGCACCCCCCTGATCCCCGCCAGATCCCCCCTGATCCCGGCCAGATTCCCCCTGATCCCCGCCAGATCCCCCCTGATCCCCGCCAGATCCCCCCTGATCTCCGCCAGATCCCCCCTGATCCCCTCCATCACCCCCCTGCCCCCCGGCAACACCCCCCTGCTGTCCGCCAGCATCCCCCTTCTCCCCGCCGGGTTGCTCTCCGCCAAGACCCCCCTGCTTTCCGCCAGGTCCGCCCTGCTGTCCGCCGGCTCCCGCTTGTTCCCCTCCAGGACCGCTCTGATCTCCTCCAGGACCGCCCGAACCTCCGCCGGGATCGCCTAATTCTCCGCCGGGACCACCTGATTCTCCGCCATGACCGCCTAGTTCTCCGCCAGCATCACCGCCTGTGCCTCCGAGTCCGCCCAAATGTGCGCCATCGTCGCGACTCAAATTATCAGCAGCCAGAAGAATCGATTTGCTTGGTGCTACATTTAGGAACGAGTGGATTCTCAGATTGAGGCCGCGGCTTAGAGCGATGCTCCTCGCAGATGCTGCGCAGATGAAGACACGTCGATTGGATCCCGCCATCATATTGGATCCGTCGATTTGGATTAATACAAACAGTCGGGCGGAACGGAGGCCAGTCGAGAATGCATGGAAGAGCGCGGAAGACATACGAGGGGCAAACAAGAGTAACGAAGTACATTGATAGAGGAAGAAAGGAGAAACGAGATGAGAAGTAAATCTGAGCAGAGGCCAAAGTTGGGCATGTGAAGGACTCACCAGGCGCTATAAACGCCGACGCCGCGAAAAGCGTCAGCAGAAGTAGAGGTAATCTGATGCCTCGCGGCATTTTCCAGCCCATCGTGGCGGAAAGATGACCTTCGCTTGCCCGGACTTACATGAGTTAGAGAAATATATAAATAAAACGGAGATGATGAGTGACGACAGCTCTAGGGCGAGTATAGCGCATATGTTTACAGTTCATACGCCGTCGTTGCGCAAGACGATGACGGTGCACAGCGGTTATCACGCTTCACCGTTTTCGATCGTCACGAAACAAGATTAACCGCACAGAGCGAACATGGGACGAACGCGCCGGACACGATCTAAACGTGAGTATAGGCTCCAGTGACGGGAAGGTACGAAATGCGAGTGATGGAATGTCTGGAACGGGGTGAGGGGGAACGGGGTGACTTACTCACTGATGGGTGCGTTTTTCTTGTGGGTGGTGGTGCGAACGCGGCTCGAAAGCGATAATGTCGTGGTGGGAGGAGAGAGGGAGAGGAGAGGATGGAATGCAATGTGATACAATTGGTCTCGCTGGAATATATTTTCGCGCCAGGTCAAATCCGCAGGTTGCGCTCAGCTGATGTTTCGCAGGAGATTTTGCGACAGGGGAACTGGACAGTGTCATTTGAACGACGGGTAACATTGCTACGCAAAACCTGCGATTTGGGTTATGGAAAAGCGATGGATGAGGGAGGCAGCCCGCAAAACGCGCAACTGGGTACCAGCGAATTACATGCGATAATGAAGCATCCGATTTAATGATTAAACGCACCTACGGATATTTTCCACCTTCGGAAAAGTAGAGCTCATATGGATATTTTCCATGAGTTAAAATGTTTTATTGGTGGAGCAGGCGTTAAGCTTGGTGAATCATAATTGTAGCACAGTTCGGCTGAGACTATGCTTCACAACAAAAATCACAAAACAAGCACAAAACCTAAACATGGAAAATCTTCACCACTTCTCGGATGGGAGCTCGGCACACAGGGCAGCCCCAGCCCTTGGATCTAACCTCACTGAGACACTCAACACACCCCGCCACATGCCCACAGGGCACACACACTGCCTGCGCTGCTGAGTCCCAGCAAATCACACACTGACCCTCTCTAGACGCCCCTCCTGCTGTTGATGATGCTGGTGCCCCTCCGGTTGCTGCTACTCCCGCCTCTGCCCCTGCCTCTGGCCCTGCCTCTGCTCCTGCTCCTGCACCTGCTCCTGCTCCTGCTCCTGCTCCTGCTCCTGCACCTGCTCCTGCTCCTGCTCCTGTTCCTGTTCCTGCTCCTGCTCCTGCTCCTGCGCCTGTTCCTCTCCCTGTTCCTGCTGCACCTCCACTAGCTACAGCTGCACCTGCTGCTCCTCGCCCTAGGCTCGCCTGTGCCCTGGCAAGTTCTGCCTGCACCCTTTCAGGGTTGTAGCTCGGATGTAGCTCCGCTACAGATGCCGCACCTGGCGAAGGAAGGCTGGCAGGATAAGCCACAGACGCTGCTGCTGCGGATGGGACGTTAGCAGGCGTATGGGTATGGAAGTCGGGAGGCTGAGCCTGCGGGTGGATGTGAGGGTTAGGGTTTCGCCTGGGGCTGCTGGGAGGGGAGAACTGGATGAGAGGAGGGTCGAAGAAGGAAGCACGGTGGCCGGTGGTTCGCTGCCATGCCGTCGCGGCTGCAGCGGCTGTTGCTGACGTGAGAGCCCCCGCTGCTGTTGCAATTGCCTCAGCAGCCACTGCTGCTCTAGCATTGAAAGCTGGAGCTGCTCCTGCTGGTGCTGGTGATACTGATGCTGCTGCTGGTGCTGCTGCTGCTGCTGAAGCTGGCTGGCCTGTCACGGCTGCTCCTGGCACTCTCCCTGCTCCCACTGATGCCCCTGCTGTGGAAGCAGGACCATCCACAGGGGGTGCTGATGGTGGGCCGGAAGCAAAGAGCGACGACACGGCTGCTGCTGCTCGGTTGAACGCCGGTGCCACAGATGAGAACTGATTCGCTATCTCGTCGCGCATTCTACCCCCTTCCACCCCTGCTGCAGCAGCAGTGCCTGCTGTACCTGCTGTACCTGCTGTGCCAGCTGAGCCAGCTGCTGGGCCAGCAGCAACGCCAGAAGAAGCGCCGGCAGCAGCAGAGGAAGAGGGGATGGGGGAAGCAGGTGGGGCAAACGGGTGCCGGTCAGCAGAGGCTGAAACGGACCTCGAGGAGCGATGGGAAGCAGTGAATGCATCGGTGGCAGCAGCACCAACACCAGCAGCAGAAGAGGAAGATGAGGAGAGGGAGCGTCCGGATCTGGACTGAGGCTCGGAGGAGGAGCGGGTGAGAATAAACCCGTCTGCTCCTTCCTCCCCTCTGCTCATGCCCTGAGCAGCAGCCGCAGCAGCAGCAGCAGCAGCGGTTCCAGAAGCACCAGGGGCATCGGCTCGGGCAGAGCTGGCAGTGCTGGCAGTTTGCATCGACTCAGAGAGCGCCAGCTGGAACGCCGTGTCCTCGTCCACGTCATCCTGCCACGCGTGCACGTTCACCACGCCCCTGGAGTCAGATGATCCTGACGCCATCCCTCCTGCTCCCGCTGCTGCTCCTGAACACCCCCCTTGCTGCTGCTGCTGCTGCTGCTGCTGCTGCTGCTGCTGCTGCTGCTGCTGCTGCTGCTGCTGCTGCTGCCATGCCTGCTGCTGCTGCTGATACTGCTGCCATGCCTGCTGCTGCTGCTGTGCCTGCTGCTGTGTGTAATAGGCCGCAGCATACGCATCATAAGCAGCAGCAGCAGCAGCAGGAGCAGCAAAAGGGGAAACAGGAGGAGCGGCAGGAGGTTGGGGGTACATGGTGGGGTGCACCTGTGGTGGGGGCGGTTGGTGAATGGAGGAGGGGGCAGTGTGAGATCGAGATGCTGGGAGCTGGGTTGCTGGTGTCCGTGATTGTGCCACATGCTGAGGTGTCGGATGCTGATTGGCTGACTGGGTGCGAGCCTGCAGAGGGTAGAGAGGAGAGTAAGTGAGGATGGTAGTGTGTGAGAATGGGAGTGTGGGAGGATGAAACGTTATTGTAGCTAATGCGAGGGCGATAATTCGTAAGACTCATAGATGTTGGATTTGAGTCGCGTCACGGATTGGTTACTCGACGAATTAATTAATCAGTTCAAAGGTGGAAGTGTGAGAGAGGTGAAAGAGAAAGTGCACGTGCATGTGAATGTGCTGTGCACGTGCTTGTGTTACTGCTGTGTGCGTGCTAATCCTGTGCACGAAATCATGTGTGCACATCTCCCGTCTGAGAGGAAAAAGAGATCTGAAAGGGGGGAGAGAAGTCACTCATGGCATTCCCCGACAAGCGTCGTGCAGTGCAGGCGCCGAGGAGGCGTGAGAGATGAGGGAAGAGTGAGAGGGGAAAGAACAGTCACCCGTGGTGTTCCCGGCAGGCGTCGTGCAGGCGGAATATCTTAGATGGGTCGGGTGAACCTTTGAGTCGACTCAAAAGTCACCTAGAGGGTGAGAGGAGAGAAAAGAGAGGGCGGAAAGAGAAATCACCCGTGGCGTTCCCCGGCACGCGTCGTGAAGGAAGCATGAGAAAGGAGAGAAACGAGAAAGGGGAGGGAGGGAGGAGTCACCCGTGGCGTTTCCCGGCACGCGTCGTGCAGGCGGAATATCTGCGAGGGGTCGGGTGAACTCTTGAGTCGACTCAAAATCACATAGAGAGTGCGAGGAGAGAAAAGAGAGAAGGGAGGGAGAAGTCACCCACCCGTGGTGTTCCCCGGCAGGCGTCGTGCAGGCGGAATATCTGCGAGGGGTCGGGTGAACTCTTGAGTACACTCGAAAGTCGCCTAGATAGAGAGTGAGAGATGAGGGAAGAGTAAGGGGAAATAGAGGTTACCCGTGGTGTTCCTCGGCACGCGTCGTGCAGGCGGAATATCTGAGAGGGGTCGGGTGAATCCTTGTCGCTCACAAACTTCCACTTGCCCTTCTCCGCTGCCATGGGGGGCATGGAGGGATGCATGCAGGGATGCATGGAGGTATGCATTGGGGGATGCATGGAGGGATGGATGGAGGGATGCATGGAGGGACGCATGGAGGGACGCATGAGGGCATGCACACACATATGGGAGGGGTCGGGTGAATCCTTGTCGCTCACAAACTTCCACTTGCCCTTCTCCGCTGGAGTGGAGGGACGCATGGAGGGATGCATGCAGGGATGCATGGATGGATGGATGGAGGGATGCATGGAGGGATGCATGGAGGGATGGATGGAGGGATGCATGGAGGGATGCATGCAGGGATGCATGGAGGGATGGATGGAGGGATGCATGGCGGCATGCACACACACATGGGCGGGGTCGGGTGAATCCTTGTCACATGCACACATCCATGCAGGCATGCAGTCACACGCACATGCATGAGTGAACAATTCACATCCCACATGTGGACATGCGGGATTGGACACTTGAATGCATGTGAACGCATGCAAACACACTTGGGCACATGCATGCATGTACATGTGCGTGAACATGCAGGCAGATGGGCACACCAATGCGCACATGAGATGCACATGAGATGGATGAACGTGTATGGATGGAGAGACATAGGCATAGAGTGCAACACACACACAGCACACATCACACAGAGAAGAAATATGGGAAGTTATGAGACGTCTCAAAACTCAGACACACAGAGCAAAGGTAGTCCATTAGCAACACAGCAATGAAAGATGAGAACTCAGTGCCAGGTCTCCCCTCAGAAAAAATAAAAAGGATCACAAATAAGCCATACGACGGGAATGAAGAATCACATAGGGTGATGGATAGAGTAAACTGAAAGAAGTAGAATGGGAAGAGCAGGTGTCACACCATGAACGGGGTCCTCTATAACGAGTACAGGGTTGGCAGAGTCCAGCTTGGTCATGTGAATGCGGCACACATGCAGTGCTATGTCGAAATAGGGAGCTCCAAACTGCAGTGGGTCGGGGGGTTGGGGGGGGGGGGGACAGGGGGGCTCTTGTCGAGGAGGAAACACACGTGCAGTGCTGTGCTGGGTAGAAGTAAGGCGCGTTCTGAGGCGCCTAAAAAAAAGTCGTTTTGAGGTGCCTAAAAAAAAGGTCGTTCTGAGGCGCCTAAAAAAAAAATCGTTTTGAGGCGCCTAAAAAAAAAGTCGTTTTGAGGCGCCTAAAAAAAAAGTCGTTCTGAGGCGCCTCAAAAGTTGAGGAGGAAACACACGTGCAGTGCTGGGTAGAAGTGAGGCGCGCCAAGCTGCAATGGGTTGTGGGGGGTTGGAGGAAGGGTGACGGGAAGCAGATGGGTTGTAGAGAACATAGTTGGGCTGTGATCGTGGGTGGAGGATGGTGGAATCTGCATGGTTGCTCCTTGCGGTGCCTCAAAATGCACTCTTGGACGCATGCACACATGTATATGCACACATGCATATGCACACATGCATATGCTCACATGCATATGCACACATGCACATGCACACATGCACATGCACACATGCACACATGCACACATGCAAATGCACACATGCACATGCACACATGCAAATGCACACATGCACATGCACACATACAAGAACAGGCATGGACTTACAACCACTCACCATCGGCATGCATGCACGAGGGCACTCACAGCCATGGACGGATAAAGAGCGAGGCGGAATGTCTGGCGTCCGTCACTCATGGCGGGCCCTGGAAGCACTGCCACCCAGCTGCAGAGGCATGGGTGGAGAGCGGTGGAGAGGGGTGGGGAGGGGTGGAAAGGTGAGGTGATACCAGAGGCAGAGGGGGGCAGAAAAACAGTGGCGTGGCCACTGGAAGTGCAATTCCGCGTACGACTCCCCTATGAACCCATCGAAAGCAGAGAGGCAAAGAAATCTAAAAAAAAAAAACCAACACCCATCGAAAGAAGCACTGGATGCCAACTTACATTCTCCGGTACACCCATTGCGGGATAAAGGCTTTGACTAGCGACGGCGCTGAAAGGGTCTGCTGGCGTACATAGCCCTCAAACAATGCCACCCGGCTCTGATGGGGGTGGGGAGGGGTGTGGGGGGGGCCGAGTGGGGAGGGGCGGGGGGGTGTGAAGAGGGAGACAGCCAGGAGCACAGTGTCAACGGTGCTGAGAGGGTTTGCTGTCGGACATAGCCCTCGAACAACGCCACTAGGATCTGATGCATATACCTGTGCACTGGCATGGGGATTTAGCTCAGATGGTAGAGCGCTCGCTTAGCATGCGAGAGGTATGGGGATCGATACCCCACTTCTCCAATTAAGTTTTGGTCTCTCTGCAGTGGCGCCCCACTTCTCCAATTAAGTTTTGGTCTCTCTGCAGTGGCGCCCCACTTCTCCAATTAAGTTTTGGTCTCTCTGCAGTGGCGTGTCTCTCTCTCGCCAGGTCCAAAGTGGTCTTGCCCTTGTCTCACACACCCAGACACACACACCTACACGACCCCACCCTTTTCCCCACAGACAGGCAAGCAATTCGCACATCTATGAGTCGGACGACAGCACTGGCGTTTCTCTCCCTGGCCAGATCCAAAGCGGACCTTCCATCGCCCCTGACACACATGCACACACGCGACTCGCCCCTCACACACCGGCTCCCCCCCTCACCTCTATGAGTCGGACGACAGCAGTGGCGTTTCTCTCCCTGGCCAGATCCAAAGCGGACCTTCCAAAGCTTGTCGTTAGGGAGCAAGCCGTTTTACTCCACTCCACACCTCCCTCGCACTGCCAACCACCTCACCTCGATAAGTCTAACGACAGCAGTGGCGTTTCTCTCTCTGGCCAGGTCCAGAGCGTTCTTGCGTTCGTCGTTGGGGAGAAGGGGGTCCGCTGCAACAGGGACAGGCAGGGAGGGGGGGACAAGGAAGAAAGGGGGAGAACAGTGGAGAATGGGGGAGAACAGGGGATAATGGGGGAGAACAGGGGGAGAATGGGGGAGAACAGGGGGAGAATGGGGGAGAACAGGGGGAGAATGGGGGAGAACAGGGGGAGAATGGGGGAGAACAAAGAAGGGCCGGGGTATTTTTTAACGGCTGTAATCCCAGCTCCATGCTCCAGCAGTAACTGCACTACCGCACCACACAGCTTCTTCTACTGTGAACAAACTCGAGGTTACGAATTCGTGGTAACCACCACATGGTTACCAGCTCACCTCCATGGTCCAGCTGCAGTGTCACTGAGGCATCGATCGTAACATATCGCAGCGACAAACATGTGGTTACAAACGCATGGTTACCACATGGTTACAAACTCACCTCCATGGTCCAGCAGCAGCTTCACTGTGGCGTCGAGCTGCTTGCGAGCGGCATGGTGAATGGCTGTGCCCCCTCCCGGACCTTTGCAGTAGGCGTGTACATGGGCGCCCATCTGCATCAGCAGCTTCGCAGCTTCATAGCCCTCCGCCCGGCTGCTGGCGAGAATCAAGGGCGTGCGACCCTTGGAATCCACGCACTGGGTGGGGGAACAAGGAAGGGGGAGGGTGGGGGGGGACGCAAGCTGAAAGCATCTGAATTCGCCCATTTAAAAAAGCAGCTTCGCAGCTTCATAGCCCTCCGCCCAGCTGCTGGCAAGAATCAAGGGCGTGCGACCCTTGGAATCCACACACTGGTAGGATGAGGAGGGATGAGGGGGGATGAAGGGGGACGGGAAGCACAAAGCATTTGAATTCCCCCATCTGCATCAGCAGCTTCGCAGCTTCATAGCCCTCTGCCCAGCTGCTGGCGAGAAACAAGGGCGTGCGACCTTTGAAGTCCACGCACTGGTTGGGGGAATGCTGGGGGACGAGGGGGGATAGAGAAGACGAGGGGGGCGAGGGGGACGAGGGAGAGGGAGGCACGAAGAATATAAGCAACAGCTTTGCAGCTTCATACCCCTCCTCCCGGCTGCTGGCGAGGATCAACGGCAAATGAATCCACACACTGGGTGGGGGGATAAAGGGGGGACGAGAGGGAATGAGGGGGAAATGAGGGGAGATGGCGGCTAAGAGGGACGAGGGGAAATGATGGGCTAGGGAGGCGAGATGCACATAACATATTATCCTTCAAAATTTTATCCCCTAATGGATCACACCTCATTCACAAAAAAAATGTAACAGGTTTCTGTGTAACACACGCCAGAAGGAGCTGGAAACTTGGATGCTAGATTCAAATCAGCCTCACATTGACGTCAACAGGCATCAGTATGAAATAACAACCTCTAACAGAGCGTTCCAGGTGAATTTTTCATGAATGCATCACATTCTTTTGTATTGAGACAAAGATGAATTTAATAACGATAAATCTCACATTGACGCTTATTCCACGTGAAACCAGCTCTCGGATGCCTGACGTGTCGCCGTGCTTCGCGGCGTGACGTATCAGCTCCTCTCTCGATCCACTCTGACCCATACTTCCACGCAAATTGAAGACTAGCAGGCTACCCCTTTCTCTGATACAGTGTTGGACAATATAACTCTCTTTGAAACAGAAAGAACTCGAGCTACAGATACAAGAGACTAAGCGTTTAATCTGCGCGAAGCAAGCGTAGCTTGAAAGCAGAAAAGGCGTTTTAGCTGATAGCTCACGTCGCATTAACGACTCATGTAACGATGAAGATTGAGATGACCACGGAACACGCGAATTCGCGAAAGCGTGGAATCGATCTCAGAGCTACTTTTACCAGTACGGCCACGAATGTGGATAAGGATTGCGAAGAGGAAGGATGAGACGGGATGTGACGGACTAAAATCTATTTTCGAGCCATCATATTCTGGACTCAAAATAGTGGGCAAGCTGACTATTTTCAGTGCATGTGAGGGCTGACCCAAAATAGTGGGCAAGCTGACTATTTCTAGGAAGCAGCTCCCAATGCAGTCGCTCGTGGTTGACGTGTGGCTGGGAAACACAGCGACTTGTGTGCATTCTCGATGGGAAGAGCTTTTTGTCGACACAAAGGTGCATTTCTGAGTGAACTTTGCACCTGCGCTCCTGTCCTTCACTTGTTCACGCCCTCAAGGAGTTGTCAGGGATGGTTTCAATGCGGTTTGAGAGGAAATGTATACGATGCAGAGTTGTTCACACACAGGTACGTGTTGAGCGAAAGTGGACGAGTATGACACGCGCTCTGCGTGTGATGTGAACCCTAGTGTCACGAAAACCTAGAGGCCCTAGTCACATGCAACTGTACTCAACTTATTTGTTTCTGGAAGTCACCTTATCTCCTCGTGGTTCAAAATGGATCAGTCTCTATCGTTACAAAACCGTTATCCTACAACGGGTTTTAGCGCGGGGTTGTATGGTCTAGACAGATATATCAGGGTTGCAGTCCGGTGAGATGTCGAAGCTGCACTCCTCGAGATTACCACGAATTGGTCGTACTTTTTGAGGGCGGAAATCAGTGTCCCTCGTGATAGGCTTCAAACGGAGTTAGAGTCGTTACTGCAAGTTGTGCAAAGATAACCGTGGTTTCAGTGCGGTGACTGAATGATGCGGATTATCACACCTGTGGGTGCCATCGCAACACAACACAAGCAAAGCAAACCACTCGTTTTGCAATAGCCTTGACAACCACACATGTTAGGGGGACTTGTAAAACAGAGTAGCTCTGACTACTGGAGGGCTGGAAACTTGGCTGGAAAGTCTTAGCAGGGCTGCTGGAATTGACTGGATGAGGTAAAACTTCACTATGTTCAAGATTAACAAGCCCACTAAAGCACAACTCTAGGCATCACAAACAAGACAGATTGAAAGCTCAAACTAGGCTGATAGACAATGTAACTTCCCTGGTAACTTGGGCACAATCTAGATTGGATGGACCTTGAGTGACTTTGAGTGCCACATGAGGTGCATGAATAAGAAAACTCTGGATATTTCTGTTATAGCTGATTCTGATGTGTAGAAACCTGTAGAAACTGCCAACACTTCGGTTTGAAGGCAGCTTTGAACTATATCGAGTCTTCGGCTGAAATCTGATTGGTGGTGGAACTTTCGAAGTACTTCCCGAAGCTCTGATTCATCGCCGACATTCCCCCTTGCTGCTGCTTGTGTGCAAAGGGCTGGGGCGGCAGAAACTCGATTCTCCAACACTCCCCCTCGCACCAGACCCGAAGCACACATACACCCATGCTGATGCTCCTTTCACATCTCCTTAGCATACACTTCATGCTGCTGCCCACGTCTCTTCCCCTCACACTCCTCATTCTCCTCAAACTGCTCCACTGCTTCATGAAGTGTCATGAGGCCTGCTCTTGCCTTGCACATGTTGAATGCATCATGTGGAAGAACCTTGGTCATGAAATCTGCTGCTTGATCGAATGAACGGCAAAAGTTGACGGCGAGAACTCCCTTCTCTAGTTGCTCACGAATGAAGTGGTACTGCACCTCGATGTGTTTTGTACGCCCATGATGAACCGGGTTCTTGGAAAGAGCTACGGCTGAAGTGTTGTCCACGTAGAGCGGAGTTGGTTGAGTTTGCGGCTGCCTCAATTCCTCCAAGAGTCCACGTAACCAGATTGCCTCCCTTGCTCCTTCGGTCATTGCCATGTACTCAGCTTCGGTTGTTGAAAGTGCCACACAACTTTGCTTGCGCGATTGCCAAGAAACAGCGGCACCACACATGAGGAAGATGTAGCCGCCGGTAGACTTGCGTGTGCTCAATTCTCCCGCCCAATCTGCATCGGTAAAGCCTTGGAGGGAGCTTGCATATGGGCTGGCTTGGAAGAGAAGACCATGATTAGAAGTACCTTTGAGATACCGAAGAGCTCGCTTGGCTGCATGCATATGAATAGGTGAAGGGGCACTCATGTGTTGAGCTAGCTTAGATACCGTGAATGCTAAGTCGGGCCTTGTGCATAGGGTTGCATACATGAGACACCCAACCTGACTTTGGTACAGAGCTAGGTCTTGTGGGGATACCTTAAGTGAATTCTCACCATGATGCTCACTCTCCTCAAGACACAACTCTTTAATACCTATGATATCAAGGCTTGACTCTCTCTCTTCATAGGGCTGATGTGAAGACAAAGGGACAAATTTGGAAGGAAGTGGGGTATGTGATGGCTTGCTATCATCAAGACCAAACCTCTCAAGGACCTTTTGGATGTACCTTTGCTGGAATAGGAAGATGGACCGTGACTTACGATCTCTCACAATGTTCATACCAAGATAATGACTCGGCTCACCAAGATCGGTCATCGTGAATGCACTCGTGAGAATACCTTTCACCTTGTTGAGAAGATCAAGAGAACCTGAGACTAAGAGGAGGTCATCGACATATACCAAGAGCCAAATGTACTCCCCCTCACTCGTGTGCATGAAGTACAGAGCGTTGTCTCTCATGGACCTTGTGAAACCATGCTTGAAAAGTACCTGCTCAAGAGCATGATACCAAACCCGTGGGGACTGTTTGAGACCATAAAGGGACTTTACCAAGCGACACACTCGACCCGTACCGTCATCATAACCTTCGGGTTGTGCCATGTATACCTCTTCTTCCAAGACACCGTAGAGAAATGCGTTCTTGACATCCATTTGATGGATATGGAGACCAAGATATGCGGCTATGGCGAGGAGGACTCGTACCGTGGTGTACTTTGCTACCACGGCAAAGGTTTCGGTGAAGTCAAGACCTGGAATTTGGGAATAACCTTTTGCCACTAACCTTGCCTTGTACCTATCGAGGCTACCATCACCTTTTACCTTGATCTTGTACACCCATTTGACACCAATTACCTTCTTCCCTGGAGGTGGCTCAACAAGACGCCATGTACCTCGCTTCATGAGACTCTCAATCTCCTCTTCCTCGGCTTTCAACCAATGCTCTCTTTCGGGACTTGCCATTGCCTCACGACGACTCAAGGGCTCTCGCGGAAGGTGTGATGCTGCCATGCATATTGCCTCTACCTTCTTGTGAATGCAATTCTCACTCTCCTCACATGTGCACCTTGATGACATGTCAACCATGAAATTGAAGGGCTTTTTTACCTTGCGGACTCGTTTACCTTTACCAAACTCCTCAGTTGGCTGAGACACATTAGTGGTAGGGTTCGGTCTCACAGTGTTTGATTGCGTTGATGCGGTCATTTGCGGCTGAGACAACGGCTGCGACATCGGCTGCGACGGCGGCACGGCTGCTTGTTCTTCTCCTGGCGTGGAAATATCTTGATTATCGGTGTTGACTTGAGGATTAGGTATGGTGACTCGTGGCGGTGAAGCTGAAACGTTTGTCGACATAGTTGGTTGTGAAGATGCTCTTGGTGGGGATCTTGAGACTAGAAGCTTGGGAATTGATGATGACGCTGCCTTGTCGAGAGGTGGTGATGGTTGGGGCTGGTTGGTGTTGTTGCTCGTTGTTGAAGATGGTGGTAACTGATGAGGACCGAATCCGGGACGTGGGGGTGAAGTTGAGAAAGGTCTTGGGTGAAGAAGTGGACTGTTGGAGTTGGTGTTGGTGGTGACTCGCTGAAGTGATCCTCGTGCTATGAGCTGGCTTGACGTTGGAACAAGTGATGAACGTGTGGTATGAGAACGAGGTGTTGCGGTGACGGTTGACTTGTTGCTAGGAAGAGTCATAAGAGGGGGTTGATGTAGGTACTTGGGGTCTTGTAGCTGTTGATTGCTGCTGCATGGGATGATGATGAGCTTCTGTAGTTGCCTCTGGAGTGATGGCTGGTGATGGGTTTGATGGCGTAGTGGTGGGCTGATCCGGTTGGCGTTGAAATTGTGAGGTTGGTGTTGATATAGCTGGCTGGTTTGTGACTGTTGGCTGCTGCTCCTTTGGTGGTGATGGAACGGTGACTTGCTGCGGTGGATTGTCTTCATTTGATGGCTGAACTTCATCTCCACTTGGTTGAGTAGCTGCTGGTGGCACTGGCGTGGCACGGTTGGACTCGTTGACGACGGCTTGAGGGAGATCGATGATCGGTCCGCTATGGTCAGAATCGGTGTCATCTTCTTCCTCCTCTTGTGTTGTTTCCTCAGGTGCGCTTGCTGGTTCCTGTTGGATAGAGGGTAGAGAGGAGGAAGAGGAAAACTTCTGCCAACCTGCAAGGGACATGTCTTCATAGAAGACAACATCCCTTGAAACCACTTCTCGCTTGGTGACAGGATCCCAAAGGACCCATCCCTTGCTCTCATTGCTCATGCCGATGAAGAGGCCCCAATGAGCTTTGCTGTCCAGCTTGAGTCTCTTTGCATCTGGAACACGGTATTGGGCCATGGAACCAAAAACACGAAGCATAGACAGATCTGGTTTAACTCCAAACCAAGCCTCATATGGCGTTACACCTTCCGGTAAGGGCCTTGTGGGTCTCCTGTTGCGAACATAAATTGCCATAGTGATTGCCTCACCCCACCAGAGCTTGTCAAGGCCTTTGAACTGAAGGAAAGTGGTAGCTATAGCCTGGATAGTGCGATGAAACCTCTCTGCCACTCCATTTTGCTGAGGACTATAGGGACAAGTGAACTGTTGTTTGATGCCCAATGCCAACAACTCCCCCTGAAACGCTTTCCCCATGTACTCACCTCCTCGATCCGACCTCAAGGTGAGTAACTTCTTCCCTGAATCTCTCTCAACAAGTGCTAGCCATTGCTTGAAACACTTGTGAACTTCATCCTTGGTGTTGATGAAAAAGGACCACGAGAAACGACTCTTGTCATCAATGAAAGACACCAAATATCTCTTACCGTTTCGAGTAGGGTCTCGCATGGGGCCGAAGACATCAGTGTGGACCAACTCTAGGAGGTCCCTTGACTGAGACTTAGAAGGGAAGAATGGCTTTCTAGCTAGTTTACCTTCCACACAAGATGGACATGGAACGGAAGAAAGGGACTTGACTGCACTTTCATTCAAACTCAATCCTTCCACGCTCTTGTGATTTACCAACTCTTTCAATGCTTGCACTCCCACGTGCCCCAAGCGTGCATGCCATACCTCAGCTTGGGAGATACTCCCTTTGTTGTTGACTTGATCGGTTGAAACAGCGGGAAGCGAGACAACGTCGTTCTTCGTGTTGCTAGCACCGCGCTTAATCTCCAACTTCATCTTGTAGAGCCGCCCGGTACGCTCGCCTTCAGCCACCAGATTTCCTGCACGGTCCCACACTTTGGCTTTCCCCCCTTGCAAGAGAACGGAGGCACCTTTCTCTTCGAGTTGTCCGGCTGAGAGCAAGTTTGCTCCCAAATCAGGAACAAACAAAGCTTTATTGACACAAAATGACTTACCATCCTT
This sequence comes from Closterium sp. Naga37s-1, assembly GCA_947471745.1. NCBI lineage: Eukaryota > Viridiplantae > Streptophyta > Zygnematophyceae > Desmidiales > Closteriaceae > Closterium > Closterium sp. Naga37s-1. The sequence goes on along the minus strand of CANJKZ010000122.1, from coordinate 341,006 downwards.
TTCGAACTCAAGCTTGCCGACTCCTTTGATTGGTACTTTGCCAAGATCAGCAAGAGTCACAGCTTTTGAGTCATATGAGGGCTGAAAATCCTTGAGAATGGACTGATAGGGAGTCATGGTTTCAGAGCAGCCACTATCAAGAATAAACTCCTCACTACTAGTAGAGAAAACGTGCATGCAAGTAGCAGCGTTAAAAAGGACAGGACCATCGGACTCTTTGGACTCATCTTGACTTGTAGAATGACTTGCTATATTTGCTATGGCTGCCTTACCTTTTTCAGATAGTAGCTGAGGTGGGGGGACCCAATTAGGAGGCTTCTTAGGACAAGCATACCACGGGTGACCCCACTCATGACAACAAAAACACTCAAAATTAAACTTTTTAGCATTCGGGGCTTGGCTGAAATTTTTGACTCTTGGCATATTGACTCTTGCATTCCTAGGCTGGTATTGATTGGGAATCGAAGGCCTTGGCTGGACATAGTGACTGGACTTATAGGGAGGACTTGACTGAGGAAAACGAGAGGGTTTGTATGGGTTGGAAGGTGACTGAAATTTCGTACCGTAGTAGGGTTGAGGGCGGTTTGGGCTGAAATTTCCTTGCCTCTGGAATTGGTTGCCATTTCTTGTGGCTGCTGCAGCACTCCACGCACCTTCGTCACTCCGCTTGTTCCGTGCAAGGTCTCGACTCTGCTGCTCGTTGACAAGGGCCTCAAAGATGAACGCACGACTCTTCATTGACTGCGGGAGCGCTTGTAGTGTTGCACGGAAAGTGTCCCACTCCGGTGTAAGGCCGGTGAGGATGACGGTCTTGAAAAGAGACTCTGGAATCTCCAAGCCGATCGCTGCTGCTTCCTCCAGCATTGCTTCAGCTCGTTGTAGGTAGGCTTGTGCTGATTCATCTTCTTCCATCTTCAGATTCATGAAGCGGCTCCACATCTCGGCTTGGCTGCTCTCGGATTTTGACTGGTGCATAGTCTTCAGTCGGCTCCATGCTTCCTCTGCA